>OX243851.2:21478103-22940603 GCA_945859575.2 Herminia tarsipennalis | reverse complement strand
TTCATATACCTACTTGTTTGTTTCCTCTAAAATCCACCTATACCCTAACAAAACATTGAATTTTAGTTATAATTTTTAAGGTTTTTTGAATTTTATTTAGGTTTTTTGTTCTATAGGTATTGATATTAGGGTCGTTTTGTATTCCGGGAGCTAGCGCGCACCCCGTGCTAACAAATTTTTTGACATTTTTTGAATATTTTTTGACTTTTTAATTTAATTACGATTAAATTTTGACAATTTTTGACTTTGAACAAGTCTGCTTACTCAGCACTCGGTCTAGGGTGAATTTTTTGTTTCGTAAGAGGTACCTTGCCGTGCCAACTACCTACCCTTGATCCCTGGTCGCTTATAATTGACGTTTTCCCCGGAAAATAGTGGAAAAACCTTCAAAAATTCCCTAATTTTTCGGTTTTTTGAAGATTTTTTGAATTTTTTCTACGAACACTGATCCCGTTCTAAACGTCATCCTGTAGCACTCGGCGAGACGCATCTCTGGACACCTCGTTTGTTATCCTCCGCCACCTGGAAATCAAAAAATTCATATACCTACTTGTTTGTTTCCTCTAAAATCCACCTATACCCTAACAAAACATTGAATTTTAGTTATAATTTTTAAGGTTTTTTGAATTTTATTTAGGTTTTTTGTTCTATAGGTATTGATATTAGGGTCGTTTTGTATTCCGGGAGCTAGCGCGCACCCCGTGCTAACAAATTTTTTGACATTTTTTGAATATTTTTTGACTTTTTAATTTAATTACGATTAAATTTTGACAATTTTTGACTTTGAACAAGTCTGCTTACTCAGCACTCGGTCTAGGGTGAATTTTTTGTTTCGTAAGAGGTACCTTGCCGTGCCAACTACCTACCCTTGATCCCTGGTCGCTTATAATTGACGTTTTCCCCGGAAAATAGTGGAAAAACCTTCAAAAATTCCCTAATTTTTCGGTTTTTTGAAGATTTTTTGAATTTTTTCTACGAACACTGATCCCGTTCTAAACGTCATCCTGTAGCACTCGGCGAGACGCATCTCTGGACACCTCGTTTGTTATCCTCCGCCACCTGGAAATCAAAAAATTCATATACCTACTTGTTTGTTTCCTCTAAAATCCACCTATACCCTAACAAAACATTGAATTTTAGTTATAATTTTTAAGGTTTTTTGAATTTTATTTAGGTTTTTTGTTCTATAGGTATTGATATTAGGGTCGTTTTGTATTCCGGGAGCTAGCGCGCACCCCGTGCTAACAAATTTTTTGACATTTTTTGAATATTTTTTGACTTTTTAATTTAATTACGATTAAATTTTGACAATTTTTGACTTTGAACAAGTCTGCTTACTCAGCACTCGGTCTAGGGTGAATTTTTTGTTTCGTAAGAGGTACCTTGCCGTGCCAACTACCTACCCTTGATCCCTGGTCGCTTATAATTGACGTTTTCCCCGGAAAATAGTGGAAAAACCTTCAAAAATTCCCTAATTTTTCGGTTTTTTGAAGATTTTTTGAATTTTTTCTACGAACACTGATCCCGTTCTAAACGTCATCCTGTAGCACTCGGCGAGACGCATCTCTGGACACCTCGTTTGTTATCCTCCGCCACCTGGAAATCAAAAAATTCATATACCTACTTGTTTGTTTCCTCTAAAATCCACCTATACCCTAACAAAACATTGAATTTTAGTTATAATTTTTAAGGTTTTTTGAATTTTATTTAGGTTTTTTGTTCTATAGGTATTGATATTAGGGTCGTTTTGTATTCCGGGAGCTAGCGCGCACCCCGTGCTAACAAATTTTTTGACATTTTTTGAATATTTTTTGACTTTTTAATTTAATTACGATTAAATTTTGACAATTTTTGACTTTGAACAAGTCTGCTTACTCAGCACTCGGTCTAGGGTGAATTTTTTGTTTCGTAAGAGGTACCTTGCCGTGCCAACTACCTACCCTTGATCCCTGGTCGCTTATAATTGACGTTTTCCCCGGAAAATAGTGGAAAAACCTTCAAAAATTCCCTAATTTTTCGGTTTTTTGAAGATTTTTTGAATTTTTTCTACGAACACTGATCCCGTTCTAAACGTCATCCTGTAGCACTCGGCGAGACGCATCTCTGGACACCTCGTTTGTTATCCTCCGCCACCTGGAAATCAAAAAATTCATATACCTACTTGTTTGTTTCCTCTAAAATCCACCTATACCCTAACAAAACATTGAATTTTAGTTATAATTTTTAAGGTTTTTTGAATTTTATTTAGGTTTTTTGTTCTATAGGTATTGATATTAGGGTCGTTTTGTATTCCGGGAGCTAGCGCGCACCCCGTGCTAACAAATTTTTTGACATTTTTTGAATATTTTTTGACTTTTTAATTTAATTACGATTAAATTTTGACAATTTTTGACTTTGAACAAGTCTGCTTACTCAGCACTCGGTCTAGGGTGAATTTTTTGTTTCGTAAGAGGTACCTTGCCGTGCCAACTACCTACCCTTGATCCCTGGTCGCTTATAATTGACGTTTTCCCCGGAAAATAGTGGAAAAACCTTCAAAAATTCCCTAATTTTTCGGTTTTTTGAAGATTTTTTGAATTTTTTCTACGAACACTGATCCCGTTCTAAACGTCATCCTGTAGCACTCGGCGAGACGCATCTCTGGACACCTCGTTTGTTATCCTCCGCCACCTGGAAATCAAAAAATTCATATACCTACTTGTTTGTTTCCTCTAAAATCCACCTATACCCTAACAAAACATTGAATTTTAGTTATAATTTTTAAGGTTTTTTGAATTTTATTTAGGTTTTTTGTTCTATAGGTATTGATATTAGGGTCGTTTTGTATTCCGGGAGCTAGCGCGCACCCCGTGCTAACAAATTTTTTGACATTTTTTGAATATTTTTTGACTTTTTAATTTAATTACGATTAAATTTTGACAATTTTTGACTTTGAACAAGTCTGCTTACTCAGCACTCGGTCTAGGGTGAATTTTTTGTTTCGTAAGAGGTACCTTGCCGTGCCAACTACCTACCCTTGATCCCTGGTCGCTTATAATTGACGTTTTCCCCGGAAAATAGTGGAAAAACCTTCAAAAATTCCCTAATTTTTCGGTTTTTTGAAGATTTTTTGAATTTTTTCTACGAACACTGATCCCGTTCTAAACGTCATCCTGTAGCACTCGGCGAGACGCATCTCTGGACACCTCGTTTGTTATCCTCCGCCACCTGGAAATCAAAAAATTCATATACCTACTTGTTTGTTTCCTCTAAAATCCACCTATACCCTAACAAAACATTGAATTTTAGTTATAATTTTTAAGGTTTTTTGAATTTTATTTAGGTTTTTTGTTCTATAGGTATTGATATTAGGGTCGTTTTGTATTCCGGGAGCTAGCGCGCACCCCGTGCTAACAAATTTTTTGACATTTTTTGAATATTTTTTGACTTTTTAATTTAATTACGATTAAATTTTGACAATTTTTGACTTTGAACAAGTCTGCTTACTCAGCACTCGGTCTAGGGTGAATTTTTTGTTTTGTAAGAGGTACCTTGCCGTGCCAACTACCTACCCTTGATCCCTGGTCGCTTATAATTGACGTTTTTCCCGGAAAATAGTGGAAAAACCTTCAAAAATTCCCTAATTTTTCGGTTTTTTGAAGATTTTTTGAATTTTTTCTACGAACACTGATCCCGTTCTAAACGTCATCCTGTAGCACTCGGCGAGACGCATCTCTGGACACCTCGTTTGTTATCCTCCGCCACCTGGAAATCAAAAAATTCATATACCTACTTGTTTGTTTCCTCTAAAATCCACCTATACCCTAACAAAACATTGAATTTTAGTTATAATTTTTAAGGTTTTTTGAATTTTATTTAGGTTTTTTGTTCTATAGGTATTGATATTAGGGTCGTTTTGTATTCCGGGAGCTAGCGCGCACCCCGTGCTAACAAATTTTTTGACATTTTTTGAATATTTTTTGACTTTTTAATTTAATTACGATTAAATTTTGACAATTTTTGACTTTGAACAAGTCTGCTTACTCAGCACTCGGTCTAGGGTGAATTTTTTGTTTCGTAAGAGGTACCTTGCCGTGCCAACTACCTACCCTTGATCCCTGGTCGCTTATAATTGACGTTTTCCCCGGAAAATAGTGGAAAAACCTTCAAAAATTCCCTAATTTTTCGGTTTTTTGAAGATTTTTTGAATTTTTTCTACGAACACTGATCCCGTTCTAAACGTCATCCTGTAGCACTCGGCGAGACGCATCTCTGGACACCTCGTTTGTTATCCTCCGCCACCTGGAAATCAAAAAATTCATATACCTACTTGTTTGTTTCCTCTAAAATCCACCTATACCCTAACAAAACATTGAATTTTAGTTATAATTTTTAAGGTTTTTTGAATTTTATTTAGGTTTTTTGTTCTATAGGTATTGATATTAGGGTCGTTTTGTATTCCGGGAGCTAGCGCGCACCCCGTGCTAACAAATTTTTTGACATTTTTTGAATATTTTTTGACTTTTTAATTTAATTACGATTAAATTTTGACAATTTTTGACTTTGAACAAGTCTGCTTACTCAGCACTCGGTCTAGGGTGAATTTTTTGTTTCGTAAGAGGTACCTTGCCGTGCCAACTACCTACCCTTGATCCCTGGTCGCTTATAATTGACGTTTTCCCCGGAAAATAGTGGAAAAACCTTCAAAAATTCCCTAATTTTTCGGTTTTTTGAAGATTTTTTGAATTTTTTCTACGAACACTGATCCCGTTCTAAACGTCATCCTGTAGCACTCGGCGAGACGCATCTCTGGACACCTCGTTTGTTATCCTCCGCCACCTGGAAATCAAAAAATTCATATACCTACTTGTTTGTTTCCTCTAAAATCCACCTATACCCTAACAAAACATTGAATTTTAGTTATAATTTTTAAGGTTTTTTGAATTTTATTTAGGTTTTTTGTTCTATAGGTATTGATATTAGGGTCGTTTTGTATTCCGGGAGCTAGCGCGCACCCCGTGCTAACAAATTTTTTGACATTTTTTGAATATTTTTTGACTTTTTAATTTAATTACGATTAAATTTTGACAATTTTTGACTTTGAACAAGTCTGCTTACTCAGCACTCGGTCTAGGGTGAATTTTTTGTTTCGTAAGAGGTACCTTGCCGTGCCAACTACCTACCCTTGATCCCTGGTCGCTTATAATTGACGTTTTCCCCGGAAAATAGTGGAAAAACCTTCAAAAATTCCCTAATTTTTCGGTTTTTTGAAGATTTTTTGAATTTTTTCTACGAACACTGATCCCGTTCTAAACGTCATCCTGTAGCACTCGGCGAGACGCATCTCTGGACACCTCGTTTGTTATCCTCCGCCACCTGGAAATCAAAAAATTCATATACCTACTTGTTTGTTTCCTCTAAAATCCACCTATACCCTAACAAAACATTGAATTTTAGTTATAATTTTTAAGGTTTTTTGAATTTTATTTAGGTTTTTTGTTCTATAGGTATTGATATTAGGGTCGTTTTGTATTCCGGGAGCTAGCGCGCACCCCGTGCTAACAAATTTTTTGACATTTTTTGAATATTTTTTGACTTTTTAATTTAATTACGATTAAATTTTGACAATTTTTGACTTTGAACAAGTCTGCTTACTCAGCACTCGGTCTAGGGTGAATTTTTTGTTTCGTAAGAGGTACCTTGCCGTGCCAACTACCTACCCTTGATCCCTGGTCGCTTATAATTGACGTTTTCCCCGGAAAATAGTGGAAAAACCTTCAAAAATTCCCTAATTTTTCGGTTTTTTGAAGATTTTTTGAATTTTTTCTACGAACACTGATCCCGTTCTAAACGTCATCCTGTAGCACTCGGCGAGACGCATCTCTGGACACCTCGTTTGTTATCCTCCGCCACCTGGAAATCAAAAAATTCATATACCTACTTGTTTGTTTCCTCTAAAATCCACCTATACCCTAACAAAACATTGAATTTTAGTTATAATTTTTAAGGTTTTTTGAATTTTATTTAGGTTTTTTGTTCTATAGGTATTGATATTAGGGTCGTTTTGTATTCCGGGAGCTAGCGCGCACCCCGTGCTAACAAATTTTTTGACATTTTTTGAATATTTTTTGACTTTTTAATTTAATTACGATTAAATTTTGACAATTTTTGACTTTGAACAAGTCTGCTTACTCAGCACTCGGTCTAGGGTGAATTTTTTGTTTCGTAAGAGGTACCTTGCCGTGCCAACTACCTACCCTTGATCCCTGGTCGCTTATAATTGACGTTTTCCCCGGAAAATAGTGGAAAAACCTTCAAAAATTCCCTAATTTTTCGGTTTTTTGAAGATTTTTTGAATTTTTTCTACGAACACTGATCCCGTTCTAAACGTCATCCTGTAGCACTCGGCGAGACGCATCTCTGGACACCTCGTTTGTTATCCTCCGCCACCTGGAAATCAAAAAATTCATATACCTACTTGTTTGTTTCCTCTAAAATCCACCTATACCCTAACAAAACATTGAATTTTAGTTATAATTTTTAAGGTTTTTTGAATTTTATTTAGGTTTTTTGTTCTATAGGTATTGATATTAGGGTCGTTTTGTATTCCGGGAGCTAGCGCGCACCCCGTGCTAACAAATTTTTTGACATTTTTTGAATATTTTTTGACTTTTTAATTTAATTACGATTAAATTTTGACAATTTTTGACTTTGAACAAGTCTGCTTACTCAGCACTCGGTCTAGGGTGAATTTTTTGTTTCGTAAGAGGTACCTTGCCGTGCCAACTACCTACCCTTGATCCCTGGTCGCTTATAATTGACGTTTTCCCCGGAAAATAGTGGAAAAACCTTCAAAAATTCCCTAATTTTTCGGTTTTTTGAAGATTTTTTGAATTTTTTCTACGAACACTGATCCCGTTCTAAACGTCATCCTGTAGCACTCGGCGAGACGCATCTCTGGACACCTCGTTTGTTATCCTCCGCCACCTGGAAATCAAAAAATTCATATACCTACTTGTTTGTTTCCTCTAAAATCCACCTATACCCTAACAAAACATTGAATTTTAGTTATAATTTTTAAGGTTTTTTGAATTTTATTTAGGTTTTTTGTTCTATAGGTATTGATATTAGGGTCGTTTTGTATTCCGGGAGCTAGCGCGCACCCCGTGCTAACAAATTTTTTGACATTTTTTGAATATTTTTTGACTTTTTAATTTAATTACGATTAAATTTTGACAATTTTTGACTTTGAACAAGTCTGCTTACTCAGCACTCGGTCTAGGGTGAATTTTTTGTTTCGTAAGAGGTACCTTGCCGTGCCAACTACCTACCCTTGATCCCTGGTCGCTTATAATTGACGTTTTCCCCGGAAAATAGTGGAAAAACCTTCAAAAATTCCCTAATTTTTCGGTTTTTTGAAGATTTTTTGAATTTTTTCTACGAACACTGATCCCGTTCTAAACGTCATCCTGTAGCACTCGGCGAGACGCATCTCTGGACACCTCGTTTGTTATCCTCCGCCACCTGGAAATCAAAAAATTCATATACCTACTTGTTTGTTTCCTCTAAAATCCACCTATACCCTAACAAAACATTGAATTTTAGTTATAATTTTTAAGGTTTTTTGAATTTTATTTAGGTTTTTTGTTCTATAGGTATTGATATTAGGGTCGTTTTGTATTCCGGGAGCTAGCGCGCACCCCGTGCTAACAAATTTTTTGACATTTTTTGAATATTTTTTGACTTTTTAATTTAATTACGATTAAATTTTGACAATTTTTGACTTTGAACAAGTCTGCTTACTCAGCACTCGGTCTAGGGTGAATTTTTTGTTTCGTAAGAGGTACCTTGCCGTGCCAACTACCTACCCTTGATCCCTGGTCGCTTATAATTGACGTTTTCCCCGGAAAATAGTGGAAAAACCTTCAAAAATTCCCTAATTTTTCGGTTTTTTGAAGATTTTTTTAATTTTTTCTACGAACACTGATCCCGTTCTAAACGTCATCCTGTAGCACTCGGCGAGACGCATCTCTGGACACCTCGTTTGTTATCCTCCGCCACCTGGAAATCAAAAAATTCATATACCTACTTGTTTGTTTCCTCTAAAATCCACCTATACCCTAACAAAACATTGAATTTTAGTTATAATTTTTAAGGTTTTTTGAATTTTATTTAGGTTTTTTGTTCTATAGGTATTGATATTAGGGTCGTTTTGTATTCCGGGAGCTAGCGCGCACCCCGTGCTAACAAATTTTTTGACATTTTTTGAATATTTTTTGACTTTTTAATTTAATTACGATTAAATTTTGACAATTTTTGACTTTGAACAAGTCTGCTTACTCAGCACTCGGTCTAGGGTGAATTTTTTGTTTCGTAAGAGGTACCTTGCCGTGCCAACTACCTACCCTTGATCCCTGGTCGCTTATAATTGACGTTTTCCCCGGAAAATAGTGGAAAAACCTTCAAAAATTCCCTAATTTTTCGGTTTTTTGAAGATTTTTTGAATTTTTTCTACGAACACTGATCCCGTTCTAAACGTCATCCTGTAGCACTCGGCGAGACGCATCTCTGGACACCTCGTTTGTTATCCTCCGCCACCTGGAAATCAAAAAATTCATATACCTACTTGTTTGTTTCCTCTAAAATCCACCTATACCCTAACAAAACATTGAATTTTAGTTATAATTTTTAAGGTTTTTTGAATTTTATTTAGGTTTTTTGTTCTATAGGTATTGATATTAGGGTCGTTTTGTATTCCGGGAGCTAGCGCGCACCCCGTGCTAACAAATTTTTTGACATTTTTTGAATATTTTTTGACTTTTTAATTTAATTACGATTAAATTTTGACAATTTTTGACTTTGAACAAGTCTGCTTACTCAGCACTCGGTCTAGGGTGAATTTTTTGTTTCGTAAGAGGTACCTTGCCGTGCCAACTACCTACCCTTGATCCCTGGTCGCTTATAATTGACGTTTTCCCCGGAAAATAGTGGAAAAACCTTCAAAAATTCCCTAATTTTTCGGTTTTTTGAAGATTTTTTGAATTTTTTCTACGAACACTGATCCCGTTCTAAACGTCATCCTGTAGCACTCGGCGAGACGCATCTCTGGACACCTCGTTTGTTATCCTCCGCCACCTGGAAATCAAAAAATTCATATACCTACTTGTTTGTTTCCTCTAAAATCCACCTATACCCTAACAAAACATTGAATTTTAGTTATAATTTTTAAGGTTTTTTGAATTTTATTTAGGTTTTTTGTTCTATAGGTATTGATATTAGGGTCGTTTTGTATTCCGGGAGCTAGCGCGCACCCCGTGCTAACAAATTTTTTGTCATTTTTTGAATATTTTTTGACTTTTTAATTTAATTACGATTAAATTTTGACAATTTTTGACTTTGAACAAGTCTGCTTACTCAGCACTCGGTCTAGGGTGAATTTTTTGTTTCGTAAGAGGTACCTTGCCGTGCCAACTACCTACCCTTGATCCCTGGTCGCTTATAATTGACGTTTTCCCCGGAAAATAGTGGAAAAACCTTCAAAAATTCCCTAATTTTTCGGTTTTTTGAAGATTTTTTGAATTTTTTCTACGAACACTGATCCCGTTCTAAACGTCATCCTGTAGCACTCGGCGAGACGCATCTCTGGACACCTCGTTTGTTATCCTCCGCCACCTGGAAATCAAAAAATTCATATACCTACTTGTTTGTTTCCTCTAAAATCCACCTATACCCTAACAAAACATTGAATTTTAGTTATAATTTTTAAGGTTTTTTGAATTTTATTTAGGTTTTTTGTTCTATAGGTATTGATATTAGGGTCGTTTTGTATTCCGGGAGCTAGCGCGCACCCCGTGCTAACAAATTTTTTGACATTTTTTGAATATTTTTTGACTTTTTAATTTAATTACGATTAAATTTTGACAATTTTTGACTTTGAACAAGTCTGCTTACTCAGCACTCGGTCTAGGGTGAATTTTTTGTTTCGTAAGAGGTACCTTGCCGTGCCAACTACCTACCCTTGATCCCTGGTCGCTTATAATTGACGTTTTCCCCGGAAAATAGTGGAAAAACCTTCAAAAATTCCCTAATTTTTCGGTTTTTTGAAGATTTTTTTAATTTTTTCTACGAACACTGATCCCGTTCTAAACGTCATCCTGTAGCACTCGGCGAGACGCATCTCTGGACACCTCGTTTGTTATCCTCCGCCACCTGGAAATCAAAAAATTCATATACCTACTTGTTTGTTTCCTCTAAAATCCACCTATACCCTAACAAAACATTGAATTTTAGTTATAATTTTTAAGGTTTTTTGAATTTTATTTAGGTTTTTTGTTCTATAGGTATTGATATTAGGGTCGTTTTGTATTCCGGGAGCTAGCGCGCACCCCGTGCTAACAAATTTTTTGACATTTTTTGAATATTTTTTGACTTTTTAATTTAATTACGATTAAATTTTGACAATTTTTGACTTTGAACAAGTCTGCTTACTCAGCACTCGGTCTAGGGTGAATTTTTTGTTTCGTAAGAGGTACCTTGCCGTGCCAACTACCTACCCTTGATCCCTGGTCGCTTATAATTGACGTTTTCCCCGGAAAATAGTGGAAAAACCTTCAAAAATTCCCTAATTTTTCGGTTTTTTGAAGATTTTTTGAATTTTTTCTACGAACACTGATCCCGTTCTAAACGTCATCCTGTAGCACTCGGCGAGACGCATCTCTGGACACCTCGTTTGTTATCCTCCGCCACCTGGAAATCAAAAAATTCATATACCTACTTGTTTGTTTCCTCTAAAATCCACCTATACCCTAACAAAACATTGAATTTTAGTTATAATTTTTAAGGTTTTTTGAATTTTATTTAGGTTTTTTGTTCTATAGGTATTGATATTAGGGTCGTTTTGTATTCCGGGAGCTAGCGCGCACCCCGTGCTAACAAATTTTTTGACATTTTTTGAATATTTTTTGACTTTTTAATTTAATTACGATTAAATTTTGACAATTTTTGACTTTGAACAAGTCTGCTTACTCAGCACTCGGTCTAGGGTGAATTTTTTGTTTCGTAAGAGGTACCTTGCCGTGCCAACTACCTACCCTTGATCCCTGGTCGCTTATAATTGACGTTTTCCCCGGAAAATAGTGGAAAAACCTTCAAAAATTCCCTAATTTTTCGGTTTTTTGAAGATTTTTTGAATTTTTTCTACGAACACTGATCCCGTTCTAAACGTCATCCTGTAGCACTCGGCGAGACGCATCTCTGGACACCTCGTTTGTTATCCTCCGCCACCTGGAAATCAAAAAATTCATATACCTACTTGTTTGTTTCCTCTAAAATCCACCTATACCCTAACAAAACATTGAATTTTAGTTATAATTTTTAAGGTTTTTTGAATTTTATTTAGGTTTTTTGTTCTATAGGTATTGATATTAGGGTCGTTTTGTATTCCGGGAGCTAGCGCGCACCCCGTGCTAACAAATTTTTTGACATTTTTTGAATATTTTTTGACTTTTTAATTTAATTACGATTAAATTTTGACAATTTTTGACTTTGAACAAGTCTGCTTACTCAGCACTCGGTCTAGGGTGAATTTTTTGTTTCGTAAGAGGTACCTTGCCGTGCCAACTACCTACCCTTGATCCCTGGTCGCTTATAATTGACGTTTTCCCCGGAAAATAGTGGAAAAACCTTCAAAAATTCCCTAATTTTTCGGTTTTTTGAAGATTTTTTTAATTTTTTCTACGAACACTGATCCCGTTCTAAACGTCATCCTGTAGCACTCGGCGAGACGCATCTCTGGACACCTCGTTTGTTATCCTCCGCCACCTGGAAATCAAAAAATTCATATACCTACTTGTTTGTTTCCTCTAAAATCCACCTATACCCTAACAAAACATTGAATTTTAGTTATAATTTTTAAGGTTTTTTGAATTTTATTTAGGTTTTTTGTTCTATAGGTATTGATATTAGGGTCGTTTTGTATTCCGGGAGCTAGCGCGCACCCCGTGCTAACAAATTTTTTGACATTTTTTGAATATTTTTTGACTTTTTAATTTAATTACGATTAAATTTTGACAATTTTTGACTTTGAACAAGTCTGCTTACTCAGCACTCGGTCTAGGGTGAATTTTTTGTTTCGTAAGAGGTACCTTGCCGTGCCAACTACCTACCCTTGATCCCTGGTCGCTTATAATTGACGTTTTCCCCGGAAAATAGTGGAAAAACCTTCAAAAATTCCCTAATTTTTCGGTTTTTTGAAGATTTTTTGAATTTTTTCTACGAACACTGATCCCGTTCTAAACGTCATCCTGTAGCACTCGGCGAGACGCATCTCTGGACACCTCGTTTGTTATCCTCCGCCACCTGGAAATCAAAAAATTCATATACCTACTTGTTTGTTTCCTCTAAAATCCACCTATACCCTAACAAAACATTGAATTTTAGTTATAATTTTTAAGGTTTTTTGAATTTTATTTAGGTTTTTTGTTCTATAGGTATTGATATTAGGGTCGTTTTGTATTCCGGGAGCTAGCGCGCACCCCGTGCTAACAAATTTTTTGACATTTTTTGAATATTTTTTGACTTTTTAATTTAATTACGATTAAATTTTGACAATTTTTGACTTTGAACAAGTCTGCTTACTCAGCACTCGGTCTAGGGTGAATTTTTTGTTTCGTAAGAGGTACCTTGCCGTGCCAACTACCTACCCTTGATCCCTGGTCGCTTATAATTGACGTTTTCCCCGGAAAATAGTGGAAAAACCTTCAAAAATTCCCTAATTTTTCGGTTTTTTGAAGATTTTTTGAATTTTTTCTACGAACACTGATCCCGTTCTAAACGTCATCCTGTAGCACTCGGCGAGACGCATCTCTGGACACCTCGTTTGTTATCCTCCGCCACCTGGAAATCAAAAAATTCATATACCTACTTGTTTGTTTCCTCTAAAATCCACCTATACCCTAACAAAACATTGAATTTTAGTTATAATTTTTAAGGTTTTTTGAATTTTATTTAGGTTTTTTGTTCTATAGGTATTGATATTAGGGTCGTTTTGTATTCCGGGAGCTAGCGCGCACCCCGTGCTAACAAATTTTTTGACATTTTTTGAATATTTTTTGACTTTTTAATTTAATTACGATTAAATTTTGACAATTTTTGACTTTGAACAAGTCTGCTTACTCAGCACTCGGTCTAGGGTGAATTTTTTGTTTCGTAAGAGGTACCTTGCCGTGCCAACTACCTACCCTTGATCCCTGGTCGCTTATAATTGACGTTTTCCCCGGAAAATAGTGGAAAAACCTTCAAAAATTCCCTAATTTTTCGGTTTTTTGAAGATTTTTTTAATTTTTTCTACGAACACTGATCCCGTTCTAAACGTCATCCTGTAGCACTCGGCGAGACGCATCTCTGGACACCTCGTTTGTTATCCTCCGCCACCTGGAAATCAAAAAATTCATATACCTACTTGTTTGTTTCCTCTAAAATCCACCTATACCCTAACAAAACATTGAATTTTAGTTATAATTTTTAAGGTTTTTTGAATTTTATTTAGGTTTTTTGTTCTATAGGTATTGATATTAGGGTCGTTTTGTATTCCGGGAGCTAGCGCGCACCCCGTGCTAACAAATTTTTTGACATTTTTTGAATATTTTTTGACTTTTTAATTTAATTACGATTAAATTTTGACAATTTTTGACTTTGAACAAGTCTGCTTACTCAGCACTCGGTCTAGGGTGAATTTTTTGTTTCGTAAGAGGTACCTTGCCGTGCCAACTACCTACCCTTGATCCCTGGTCGCTTATAATTGACGTTTTCCCCGGAAAATAGTGGAAAAACCTTCAAAAATTCCCTAATTTTTCGGTTTTTTGAAGATTTTTTGAATTTTTTCTACGAACACTGATCCCGTTCTAAACGTCATCCTGTAGCACTCGGCGAGACGCATCTCTGGACACCTCGTTTGTTATCCTCCGCCACCTGGAAATCAAAAAATTCATATACCTACTTGTTTGTTTCCTCTAAAATCCACCTATACCCTAACAAAACATTGAATTTTAGTTATAATTTTTAAGGTTTTTTGAATTTTATTTAGGTTTTTTGTTCTATAGGTATTGATATTAGGGTCGTTTTGTATTCCGGGAGCTAGCGCGCACCCCGTGCTAACAAATTTTTTGACATTTTTTGAATATTTTTTGACTTTTTAATTTAATTACGATTAAATTTTGACAATTTTTGACTTTGAACAAGTCTGCTTACTCAGCACTCGGTCTAGGGTGAATTTTTTGTTTCGTAAGAGGTACCTTGCCGTGCCAACTACCTACCCTTGATCCCTGGTCGCTTATAATTGACGTTTTCCCCGGAAAATAGTGGAAAAACCTTCAAAAATTCCCTAATTTTTCGGTTTTTTGAAGATTTTTTGAATTTTTTCTACGAACACTGATCCCGTTCTAAACGTCATCCTGTAGCACTCGGCGAGACGCATCTCTGGACACCTCGTTTGTTATCCTCCGCCACCTGGAAATCAAAAAATTCATATACCTACTTGTTTGTTTCCTCTAAAATCCACCTATACCCTAACAAAACATTGAATTTTAGTTATAATTTTTAAGGTTTTTTGAATTTTATTTAGGTTTTTTGTTCTATAGGTATTGATATTAGGGTCGTTTTGTATTCCGGGAGCTAGCGCGCACCCCGTGCTAACAAATTTTTTGACATTTTTTGAATATTTTTTGACTTTTTAATTTAATTACGATTAAATTTTGACAATTTTTGACTTTGAACAAGTCTGCTTACTCAGCACTCGGTCTAGGGTGAATTTTTTGTTTCGTAAGAGGTACCTTGCCGTGCCAACTACCTACCCTTGATCCCTGGTCGCTTATAATTGACGTTTTCCCCGGAAAATAGTGGAAAAACCTTCAAAAATTCCCTAATTTTTCGGTTTTTTGAAGATTTTTTGAATTTTTTCTACGAACACTGATCCCGTTCTAAACGTCATCCTGTAGCACTCGGCGAGACGCATCTCTGGACACCTCGTTTGTTATCCTCCGCCACCTGGAAATCAAAAAATTCATATACCTACTTGTTTGTTTCCTCTAAAATCCACCTATACCCTAACAAAACATTGAATTTTAGTTATAATTTTTAAGGTTTTTTGAATTTTATTTAGGTTTTTTGTTCTATAGGTATTGATATTAGGGTCGTTTTGTATTCCGGGAGCTAGCGCGCACCCCGTGCTAACAAATTTTTTGACATTTTTTGAATATTTTTTGACTTTTTAATTTAATTACGATTAAATTTTGACAATTTTTGACTTTGAACAAGTCTGCTTACTCAGCACTCGGTCTAGGGTGAATTTTTTGTTTCGTAAGAGGTACCTTGCCGTGCCAACTACCTACCCTTGATCCCTGGTCGCTTATAATTGACGTTTTCCCCGGAAAATAGTGGAAAAACCTTCAAAAATTCCCTAATTTTTCGGTTTTTTGAAGATTTTTTTAATTTTTTCTACGAACACTGATCCCGTTCTAAACGTCATCCTGTAGCACTCGGCGAGACGCATCTCTGGACACCTCGTTTGTTATCCTCCGCCACCTGGAAATCAAAAAATTCATATACCTACTTGTTTGTTTCCTCTAAAATCCACCTATACCCTAACAAAACATTGAATTTTAGTTATAATTTTTAAGGTTTTTTGAATTTTATTTAGGTTTTTTGTTCTATAGGTATTGATATTAGGGTCGTTTTGTATTCCGGGAGCTAGCGCGCACCCCGTGCTAACAAATTTTTTGACATTTTTTGAATATTTTTTGACTTTTTAATTTAATTACGATTAAATTTTGACAATTTTTGACTTTGAACAAGTCTGCTTACTCAGCACTCGGTCTAGGGTGAATTTTTTGTTTCGTAAGAGGTACCTTGCCGTGCCAACTACCTACCCTTGATCCCTGGTCGCTTATAATTGACGTTTTCCCCGGAAAATAGTGGAAAAACCTTCAAAAATTCCCTAATTTTTCGGTTTTTTGAAGATTTTTTTAATTTTTTCTACGAACACTGATCCCGTTCTAAACGTCATCCTGTAGCACTCGGCGAGACGCATCTCTGGACACCTCGTTTGTTATCCTCCGCCACCTGGAAATCAAAAAATTCATATACCTACTTGTTTGTTTCCTCTAAAATCCACCTATACCCTAACAAAACATTGAATTTTAGTTATAATTTTTAAGGTTTTTTGAATTTTATTTAGGTTTTTTGTTCTATAGGTATTGATATTAGGGTCGTTTTGTATTCCGGGAGCTAGCGCGCACCCCGTGCTAACAAATTTTTTGACATTTTTTGAATATTTTTTGACTTTTTAATTTAATTACGATTAAATTTTGACAATTTTTGACTTTGAACAAGTCTGCTTACTCAGCACTCGGTCTAGGGTGAATTTTTTGTTTCGTAAGAGGTACCTTGCCGTGCCAACTACCTACCCTTGATCCCTGGTCGCTTATAATTGACGTTTTCCCCGGAAAATAGTGGAAAAACCTTCAAAAATTCCCTAATTTTTCGGTTTTTTGAAGATTTTTTGAATTTTTT
Organism: Herminia tarsipennalis; assembly: GCA_945859575.2. NCBI lineage: Eukaryota > Metazoa > Arthropoda > Insecta > Lepidoptera > Erebidae > Herminia > Herminia tarsipennalis. Next base: position 22,924,058 of record OX243851.2, on the reverse strand, counting down.
CTACGAACACTGATCCCGTTCTAAACGTCATCCTGTAGCACTCGGCGAGACGCATCTCTGGACACCTCGTTTGTTATCCTCCGCCACCTGGAAATCAAAAAATTCATATACCTACTTGTTTGTTTCCTCTAAAATCCACCTATACCCTAACAAAACATTGAATTTTAGTTATAATTTTTAAGGTTTTTTGAATTTTATTTAGGTTTTTTGTTCTATAGGTATTGATATTAGGGTCGTTTTGTATTCCGGGAGCTAGCGCGCACCCCGTGCTAACAAATTTTTTGACATTTTTTGAATATTTTTTGACTTTTTAATTTAATTACGATTAAATTTTGACAATTTTTGACTTTGAACAAGTCTGCTTACTCAGCACTCGGTCTAGGGTGAATTTTTTGTTTCGTAAGAGGTACCTTGCCGTGCCAACTACCTACCCTTGATCCCTGGTCGCTTATAATTGACGTTTTCCCCGGAAAATAGTGGAAAAACCTTCAAAAATTCCCTAATTTTTCGGTTTTTTGAAGATTTTTTTAATTTTTTCTACGAACACTGATCCCGTTCTAAACGTCATCCTGTAGCACTCGGCGAGACGCATCTCTGGACACCTCGTTTGTTATCCTCCGCCACCTGGAAATCAAAAAATTCATATACCTACTTGTTTGTTTCCTCTAAAATCCACCTATACCCTAACAAAACATTGAATTTTAGTTATAATTTTTAAGGTTTTTTGAATTTTATTTAGGTTTTTTGTTCTATAGGTATTGATATTAGGGTCGTTTTGTATTCCGGGAGCTAGCGCGCACCCCGTGCTAACAAATTTTTTGACATTTTTTGAATATTTTTTGACTTTTTAATTTAATTACGATTAAATTTTGACAATTTTTGACTTTGAACAAGTCTGCTTACTCAGCACTCGGTCTAGGGTGAATTTTTTGTTTCGTAAGAGGTACCTTGCCGTGCCAACTACCTACCCTTGATCCCTGGTCGCTTATAATTGACGTTTTCCCCGGAAAATAGTGGAAAAACCTTCAAAAATTCCCTAATTTTTCGGTTTTTTGAAGATTTTTTGAATTTTTTCTACGAACACTGATCCCGTTCTAAACGTCATCCTGTAGCACTCGGCGAGACGCATCTCTGGACACCTCGTTTGTTATCCTCCGCCACCTGGAAATCAAAAAATTCATATACCTACTTGTTTGTTCCCCCTTCCCCCCGGACCGCGAAAGCGTACAGTCGTGTATTCTGTGCTAAGCGCATAAATAAAAATTTAAAATTAATAAATTATTTACAAAATTAACTAACAGTGACTGTGTTCAAGTACCAGGCGCCCATAAGCAGCGAAGAAATCAATCCGGTAAGCGACGCCGTTAACACGCTTCTATTGGTCAAACTAGTTCTGGACTCCACCCACCGCACTTATGTGTGCAAGTCGCAAGCGCCTACACAAAACTAATAGCAAAACTTTTATTACACTTCAAAGCTGCATGCTATTGTTTAAATACGAATAGCTAAACCGTAATTAGTTGCTCAGCAAATAATCACAGGCAATAATAAAAACAATCAATATGCCTTTAAAACGCACTCCCCCGAAAGATGTATCGACTCAAGACTCTCTGGCGTCGTCCAAGGAACGTAATTCGGCTACCAGTGATGATCACCTAACTTCTGGAGCTGAATCCGACTTAGGCCAATTAACTGAGAGCACGATTAACGTAACGAACAGAAGCCACAAACGCAGAGCTGTCGGTTCTCCCCAGTTAGACAAACCAAATCAAAACATGGATAAGTTTATGTCGGAGATGCGTACTTTGTTCAAAAGCCTAGCGCTACAACAGGAGAAGCGATTTGAAGAATTAAGAGTGACTATGGAGGAACAGACGTCGGAGATAAAAGAAAGCATAAGTTTCTTGTCAACAAAATATGATAACATAATGACGGAGTTAGCAACTTTAAAAGAGCGAGGCAATGAAGATAAGAAACATATTGAGGAGTTGGAAAAGAAAGTCGAACAACTCGAAAAACGCGTGCGTTCCACCAGCCTGGAAATTAGAAATATCCCGTGTTTGGAAGGAGAAACGAAATTAGATCTGATAAATATTTTTGTAAATATGACTCAAACCTTGAAAGTGCCTATACAACAAACTGAATTAAAGGATATTTTTAGAATTAATACCAAAAAGTCGGGCAGAGTCATAATTGCGGAACTTTCAACCGTTATATCCAAAGACAGAGTTATTGAGGGTTACAAAACCTACAATAAAAGTCAAAATAAACTTAGAACAACATCTCTAAATATAATTGGACCTGAGACACCAATATACGTATCAGAAAGCCTCACGTCGTACACTAACAAGCTTTTCTTCTCAGCGAGGAAATTTAAGGCCGAATACAATTACAAGTTTTGCTGGGCCCACCATGGACAAATATTTCTTCGAAAAGAAGAAGCATCTCCAAAAATTCGCATTTGTGATGAAAAAGATCTCATATCGCTTGCCCAAAAAGAATGACTAGTTGTACTGCTTCTTATTTTTATTGACTATTACCTTTTCATTCTGGATTCATATCTTAAATTTGCGATTGTAACTAAATATTTTTTATTTATAATTTTGTTAGTAGCTCAGTATAACACTGTTATTATTTTTAGACCTAATTATAGTATAAGTTATAATTCCATTATACATTGTCTTACATTCATCCACTCATTTACGAATACAAACACACTATCACACTTCCAATCACATAATAAAGTACTCACCAATCTTCTACGTCTTACACTTATCAACACTACTCGTAGAGCCATGAAAACGAATGTAGCATTCATTAAATATCATTTACTCCGGATTATTACTATGCATATTATTAAAATTCAATAATATCGAAGATATAAATATAGATCTCGACAATATCTTGGTTTCGAATGCTAGTTACTGTTTAATAGATGACTGCGTGTCACTATCCAAAAAACATCTCCCGGCAGTGTCCATCTTAAGCCAAAATATTAGGAGCATAGCCCGTAATTTTCCCAATCTTCTTACTCTCTTACATCGAACAAATACTACATGGGATGTTATTGTATTGACGGAGTGCTGGCTGTTTAACTCCCCTCCCATTCCCACTATTGATGGATACAACTCTTCCTGTACCACAAAACACTTTACACAAAATGAGGGAGTAGTCATTTATTACCGTGAAAACAATAAATCCACTATCATCGAACCCTACCTGAGTGATGCTAACTGTCTTATTCTAATTTTAAACCCAGATACAGTCATTATTGCGATATACCGGCCGCCAGCAGTCTATAACGTGACTAATTTCCAATACTCTTTATCTCAACTTCTTATAAACTACTCATCATATAAAAACTTAATAGTTACAGGCGATATAAACATCGACATTAAAGCCAATAACACAGATGGCCGTTCTCAAGAGTATCTATCATTGGCCGCGTTTTACGGAATGCTGCCGGCACATACACTTCCCACTCGAAGCCGAAATTGCCTTGATCACATTCTCTTAAAGACAAATAATATAGCACATTGTTACGTTGCCCATGCCTCAGTTACAGATCATGACGCGGTAATATTTTTCCTGAGCTCTACCCATAATCTGCCCAAAATAAAACCAAATAAAATTATAAAACAATTGGACTATGTAAAAGCTGAAATAGATTTAAGGAACCTTGATTTTAATACTATGTATAACATAACATGTGTGAATAAAGCTACCAATTACTTCATTAGTTCTCTTAACCGTTGTCTTGTCGCAAATTCCATACTCAAAGCTGTGTCAAATAGAAAACGAATTACAAAGCCGTGGATGACCGCCGGACTTCTAAAATGTATAAAGAATCGAGATCTTTTACATATTAAACACAAAAAATCACCTAGTAATGAGACCATAAAAGTTACATATAAAAGATATAGAAATTTCTGCGTGAAGATTATTAAAAAAGCCAAAAATAGCTATGAAAAATCTCTACTAAAATCCGCAGAAAAAGACCCTAAAAAGCTTTGGAACGCTGTAAAAACCATAACTCATACAAAAAAACAAAACACATCCCCAATTGATCTTCTATCCCCTTCAAACCCTTTTTCTTCAGTTAATAACGTAAACAAATTCTTTGTGAACGTCGGCAAAACACTATCGGAGGCTGTAGCTACTGATAATATACACAATACGAATATACAAACCTCTTTTAAACTCAACTCACCCTTTATAAATAATACCTTCTTTCTATCTCCAACTGATGAATTTGAAATTGAATCAATAATAATGGGTTTGCGATCTGACTGCTCTGTGGGTTCTGACGGTATTTCTGGATCATTTCTGAAAACATTTAAGGATTTACTAGTTCCCCCCATTACATTCCTTTCGAACCTAGCTTTCCAAACTGGAGTCTTCCCAGACGCGTATAAAATAGCCGTTATCCATCCTATCCACAAGAGTGGAGACAGGAACCGTGTAACTAACTATAGACCTATTTCTATTCTTCCAACTTTATCAAAAATTTTGGAGAAATTATTAAATAAAAGACTTGTTAACTTTCTAAATACACAACATATATTATCACATAATCAATATGGCTTCCGGTCAGGCACCTCAACAAATGAAGCGGTCTTGGACCTAACAGATAAGATAGTTACCAAGTTAGACGAAAAAAATAAAGTAATTGGAATATTTTTAGACCTAGCTAAGGCGTTTGACACGGTTTCTGTTCCCATTCTACTTACCAAGCTAGAACATATTGGCATCAGGGGCAACCAGCTTACCCTATTCGAAAGCTATTTGACAGGTCGGCGGCAATGTGTTAGGATCGGAGACTGGGTCAGCGATGAGCTCCCTATTACTTATGGCGTCCCTCAGGGCAGTATCATCGGTCCAACCCTGTTTTTGATATACATAAACGACCTCTGTAAACTCTGTCTTCAAAATGGTGAGATATTCACGTACGCTGATGATACTGCTCTCATTTTTTATGGGAGATCTTGGTCAGATACCTTCGGTCATGCACAGTTAGGTTTCGACCTGATATCAGAATGGCTAACTAAAAATTTATTGACATTAAATGTTGATAAAACAAAGTATATTACCTTTTCTCTTTCGAGCTCTGGCCAACCACTATCAGGTTCTTTTACTATCAGGGCTCATAACTGCAAACTTGAGAGGTCCTCATGCCACTGTCCTGGCTTAAGTAGCACTGACTCCATTAAATACCTCGGCATACAAATTGACTACAGACTAAAATTCCACCATCACATTGACTCACTCTCAAACAGAATGCGTAAACTCGTCTTTATTTTTAAAAACCTACGACATATTGCGGACAAATCAGTAATAAAATTAGTATATCAGGCTCTTTGCCAATCAATAACATCTTATTGTATCATCTCTTGGGGTGGTGCTACCAAAACCGCACTTTTGAAACTTGAACGGTCACAACGCTTTATATTAAAGGCAGGATGGTGTCTACCATTTCTATATCCGACTACACAACTTTATTCCACTTGCAAGGTATTGACAGTTCGGCAACAGTTCATTTTGAGTATAACTATGAAAAAACACTCACTCACTCCATATGACCCACATATACTGGCCGTTACGACGCGACGAAAACCCGAAGTATGTCCCACTGTTTCTTTTACTTCTCATCTTGCAAGCTGTAGTTTTTGTCATCTTGGGGGTCTTGTTTACAATAAATTAAACAAAATCCTAAATATTTATCCAAAACCTACAATTGAATGTAAAACTATAGTTACCAACTGGCTCCTTCAACAAGATTACGAAAATACCGAAAATATTATTGCTAAGACTCTAACTTAAATTTCCACACCTACACACACACGCAGGTACGCTCGCACTCATACACACAAACACACACACACACACACACACACAAATCTAGTATAGAATAGTTTTAAAGTAAAAAAAAAATGTTTAAGTTATTTTCTCTGTCTTCTCTCTTTTGTAGTTAACAATTATCTGTAACACGGATAAAAAAGAAAAAAAAAAAAAAAAAAAAAAAATGTATATGTGTACCTATATAATTATACATATATATATATATATATATTTTACGTAACTCTACTGTAACTGTACTCTTAATATTATCACGGTAAATGAGGGCCTGGTGATTTGTAACACAGGTTTTGTATGAAACCTAGTACAGACACCAGCTCTCACAAAGGCATAATGTTTATATAATTAGCTGTAAGTAAAATTGTAACTACCTTTGTGGAGAAACAATAAAAATTATTATTATTATTATTATTATTGTTTCCTCTAAAATCCACCTATACCCTAACAAAACATTGAATTTTAGTTATAATTTTTAAGGTTTTTTGAATTTTATTTAGGTTTTTTGTTCTATAGGTATTGATATTAGGGTCGTTTTGTATTCCGGGAGCTAGCGCGCACCCCGTGCTAACAAATTTTTTGACATTTTTTGAATATTTTTTGACTTTTTAATTTAATTACGATTAAATTTTGACAATTTTTGACTTTGAACAAGTCTGCTTACTCAGCACTCGGTCTAGGGTGAATTTTTTGTTTCGTAAGAGGTACCTTGCCGTGCCAACTACCTACCCTTGATCCCTGGTCGCTTATAATTGACGTTTTCCCCGGAAAATAGTGGAAAAACCTTCAAAAATTCCCTAATTTTTCGGTTTTTTGAAGATTTTTTTAATTTTTTCTACGAACACTGATCCCGTTCTAAACGTCATCCTGTAGCACTCGGCGAGACGCATCTCTGGACACCTCGTTTGTTATCCTCCGCCACCTGGAAATCAAAAAATTCATATACCTACTTGTTTGTTTCCTCTAAAATCCACCTATACCCTAACAAAACATTGAATTTTAGTTATAATTTTTAAGGTTTTTTGAATTTTATTTAGGTTTTTTGTTCTATAGGTATTGATATTAGGGTCGTTTTGTATTCCGGGAGCTAGCGCGCACCCCGTGCTAACAAATTTTTTGACATTTTTTGAATATTTTTTGACTTTTTAATTTAATTACGATTAAATTTTGACAATTTTTGACTTTGAACAAGTCTGCTTACTCAGCACTCGGTCTAGGGTGAATTTTTTGTTTCGTAAGAGGTACCTTGCCGTGCCAACTACCTACCCTTGATCCCTGGTCGCTTATAATTGACGTTTTCCCCGGAAAATAGTGGAAAAACCTTCAAAAATTCCCTAATTTTTCGGTTTTTTGAAGATTTTTTGAATTTTTTCTACGAACACTGATCCCGTTCTAAACGTCATCCTGTAGCACTCGGCGAGACGCATCTCTGGACACCTCGTTTGTTATCCTCCGCCACCTGGAAATCAAAAAATTCATATACCTACTTGTTTGTTTCCTCTAAAATCCACCTATACCCTAACAAAACATTGAATTTTAGTTATAATTTTTAAGGTTTTTTGAATTTTATTTAGGTTTTTTGTTCTATAGGTATTGATATTAGGGTCGTTTTGTATTCCGGGAGCTAGCGCGCACCCCGTGCTAACAAATTTTTTGACATTTTTTGAATATTTTTTGACTTTTTAATTTAATTACGATTAAATTTTGACAATTTTTGACTTTGAACAAGTCTGCTTACTCAGCACTCGGTCTAGGGTGAATTTTTTGTTTCGTAAGAGGTACCTTGCCGTGCCAACTACCTACCCTTGATCCCTGGTCGCTTATAATTGACGTTTTCCCCGGAAAATAGTGGAAAAACCTTCAAAAATTCCCTAATTTTTCGGTTTTTTGAAGATTTTTTGAATTTTTTCTACGAACACTGATCCCGTTCTAAACGTCATCCTGTAGCACTCGGCGAGACGCATCTCTGGACACCTCGTTTGTTATCCTCCGCCACCTGGAAATCAAAAAATTCATATACCTACTTGTTTGTTTCCTCTAAAATCCACCTATACCCTAACAAAACATTGAATTTTAGTTATAATTTTTAAGGTTTTTTGAATTTTATTTAGGTTTTTTGTTCTATAGGTATTGATATTAGGGTCGTTTTGTATTCCGGGAGCTAGCGCGCACCCCGTGCTAACAAATTTTTTGACATTTTTTGAATATTTTTTGACTTTTTAATTTAATTACGATTAAATTTTGACAATTTTTGACTTTGAACAAGTCTGCTTACTCAGCACTCGGTCTAGGGTGAATTTTTTGTTTCGTAAGAGGTACCTTGCCGTGCCAACTACCTACCCTTGATCCCTGGTCGCTTATAATTGACGTTTTCCCCGGAAAATAGTGGAAAAACCTTCAAAAATTCCCTAATTTTTCGGTTTTTTGAAGATTTTTTGAATTTTTTCTACGAACACTGATCCCGTTCTAAACGTCATCCTGTAGCACTCGGCGAGACGCATCTCTGGACACCTCGTTTGTTATCCTCCGCCACCTGGAAATCAAAAAATTCATATACCTACTTGTTTGTTTCCTCTAAAATCCACCTATACCCTAACAAAACATTGAATTTTAGTTATAATTTTTAAGGTTTTTTGAATTTTATTTAGGTTTTTTGTTCTATAGGTATTGATATTAGGGTCGTTTTGTATTCCGGGAGCTAGCGCGCACCCCGTGCTAACAAATTTTTTGACATTTTTTGAATATTTTTTGACTTTTTAATTTAATTACGATTAAATTTTGACAATTTTTGACTTTGAACAAGTCTGCTTACTCAGCACTCGGTCTAGGGTGAATTTTTTGTTTCGTAAGAGGTACCTTGCCGTGCCAACTACCTACCCTTGATCCCTGGTCGCTTATAATTGACGTTTTCCCCGGAAAATAGTGGAAAAACCTTCAAAAATTCCCTAATTTTTCGGTTTTTTGAAGATTTTTTGAATTTTTTCTACGAACACTGATCCCGTTCTAAACGTCATCCTGTAGCACTCGGCGAGACGCATCTCTGGACACCTCGTTTGTTATCCTCCGCCACCTGGAAATCAAAAAATTCATATACCTACTTGTTTGTTTCCTCTAAAATCCACCTATACCCTAACAAAACATTGAATTTTAGTTATAATTTTTAAGGTTTTTTGAATTTTATTTAGGTTTTTTGTTCTATAGGTATTGATATTAGGGTCGTTTTGTATTCCGGGAGCTAGCGCGCACCCCGTGCTAACAAATTTTTTGACATTTTTTGAATATTTTTTGACTTTTTAATTTAATTACGATTAAATTTTGACAATTTTTGACTTTGAACAAGTCTGCTTACTCAGCACTCGGTCTAGGGTGAATTTTTTGTTTCGTAAGAGGTACCTTGCCGTGCCAACTACCTACCCTTGATCCCTGGTCGCTTATAATTGACGTTTTCCCCGGAAAATAGTGGAAAAACCTTCAAAAATTCCCTAATTTTTCGGTTTTTTGAAGATTTTTTGAATTTTTTCTACGAACACTGATCCCGTTCTAAACGTCATCCTGTAGCACTCGGCGAGACGCATCTCTGGACACCTCGTTTGTTATCCTCCGCCACCTGGAAATCAAAAAATTCATATACCTACTTGTTTGTTTCCTCTAAAATCCACCTATACCCTAACAAAACATTGAATTTTAGTTATAATTTTTAAGGTTTTTTGAATTTTATTTAGGTTTTTTGTTCTATAGGTATTGATATTAGGGTCGTTTTGTATTCCGGGAGCTAGCGCGCACCCCGTGCTAACAAATTTTTTGACATTTTTTGAATATTTTTTGACTTTTTAATTTAATTACGATTAAATTTTGACAATTTTTGACTTTGAACAAGTCTGCTTACTCAGCACTCGGTCTAGGGTGAATTTTTTGTTTCGTAAGAGGTACCTTGCCGTGCCAACTACCTACCCTTGATCCCTGGTCGCTTATAATTGACGTTTTCCCCGGAAAATAGTGGAAAAACCTTCAAAAATTCCCTAATTTTTCGGTTTTTTGAAGATTTTTTGAATTTTTTCTACGAACACTGATCCCGTTCTAAACGTCATCCTGTAGCACTCGGCGAGACGCATCTCTGGACACCTCGTTTGTTATCCTCCGCCACCTGGAAATCAAAAAATTCATATACCTACTTGTTTGTTTCCTCTAAAATCCACCTATACCCTAACAAAACATTGAATTTTAGTTATAATTTTTAAGGTTTTTTGAATTTTATTTAGGTTTTTTGTTCTATAGGTATTGATATTAGGGTCGTTTTGTATTCCGGGAGCTAGCGCGCACCCCGTGCTAACAAATTTTTTGACATTTTTTGAATATTTTTTGACTTTTTAATTTAATTACGATTAAATTTTGACAATTTTTGACTTTGAACAAGTCTGCTTACTCAGCACTCGGTCTAGGGTGAATTTTTTGTTTCGTAAGAGGTACCTTGCCGTGCCAACTACCTACCCTTGATCCCTGGTCGCTTATAATTGACGTTTTCCCCGGAAAATAGTGGAAAAACCTTCAAAAATTCCCTAATTTTTCGGTTTTTTGAAGATTTTTTGAATTTTTTCTACGAACACTGATCCCGTTCTAAACGTCATCCTGTAGCACTCGGCGAGACGCATCTCTGGACACCTCGTTTGTTATCCTCCGCCACCTGGAAATCAAAAAATTCATATACCTACTTGTTTGTTTCCTCTAAAATCCACCTATACCCTAACAAAACATTGAATTTTAGTTATAATTTTTAAGGTTTTTTGAATTTTATTTAGGTTTTTTGTTCTATAGGTATTGATATTAGGGTCGTTTTGTATTCCGGGAGCTAGCGCGCACCCCGTGCTAACAAATTTTTTGACATTTTTTGAATATTTTTTGACTTTTTAATTTAATTACGATTAAATTTTGACAATTTTTGACTTTGAACAAGTCTGCTTACTCAGCACTCGGTCTAGGGTGAATTTTTTGTTTCGTAAGAGGTACCTTGCCGTGCCAACTACCTACCCTTGATCCCTGGTCGCTTATAATTGACGTTTTCCCCGGAAAATAGTGGAAAAACCTTCAAAAATTCCCTAATTTTTCGGTTTTTTGAAGATTTTTTTAATTTTTTCTACGAACACTGATCCCGTTCTAAACGTCATCCTGTAGCACTCGGCGAGACGCATCTCTGGACACCTCGTTTGTTATCCTCCGCCACCTGGAAATCAAAAAATTCATATACCTACTTGTTTGTTTCCTCTAAAATCCACCTATACCCTAACAAAACATTGAATTTTAGTTATAATTTTTAAGGTTTTTTGAATTTTATTTAGGTTTTTTGTTCTATAGGTATTGATATTAGGGTCGTTTTGTATTCCGGGAGCTAGCGCGCACCCCGTGCTAACAAATTTTTTGACATTTTTTGAATATTTTTTGACTTTTTAATTTAATTACGATTAAATTTTGACAATTTTTGACTTTGAACAAGTCTGCTTACTCAGCACTCGGTCTAGGGTGAATTTTTTGTTTCGTAAGAGGTACCTTGCCGTGCCAACTACCTACCCTTGATCCCTGGTCGCTTATAATTGACGTTTTCCCCGGAAAATAGTGGAAAAACCTTCAAAAATTCCCTAATTTTTCGGTTTTTTGAAGATTTTTTTAATTTTTTCTACGAACACTGATCCCGTTCTAAACGTCATCCTGTAGCACTCGGCGAGACGCATCTCTGGACACCTCGTTTGTTATCCTCCGCCACCTGGAAATCAAAAAATTCATATACCTACTTGTTTGTTTCCTCTAAAATCCACCTATACCCTAACAAAACATTGAATTTTAGTTATAATTTTTAAGGTTTTTTGAATTTTATTTAGGTTTTTTGTTCTATAGGTATTGATATTAGGGTCGTTTTGTATTCCGGGAGCTAGCGCGCACCCCGTGCTAACAAATTTTTTGACATTTTTTGAATATTTTTTGACTTTTTAATTTAATTACGATTAAATTTTGACAATTTTTGACTTTGAACAAGTCTGCTTACTCAGCACTCGGTCTAGGGTGAATTTTTTGTTTCGTAAGAGGTACCTTGCCGTGCCAACTACCTACCCTTGATCCCTGGTCGCTTATAATTGACGTTTTCCCCGGAAAATAGTGGAAAAACCTTCAAAAATTCCCTAATTTTTCGGTTTTTTGAAGATTTTTTTAATTTTTTCTACGAACACTGATCCCGTTCTAAACGTCATCCTGTAGCACTCGGCGAGACGCATCTCTGGACACCTCGTTTGTTATCCTCCGCCACCTGGAAATCAAAAAATTCATATACCTACTTGTTTGTTTCCTCTAAAATCCACCTATACCCTAACAAAACATTGAATTTTAGTTATAATTTTTAAGGTTTTTTGAATTTTATTTAGGTTTTTTGTTCTATAGGTATTGATATTAGGGTCGTTTTGTATTCCGGGAGCTAGCGCGCACCCCGTGCTAACAAATTTTTTGACATTTTTTGAATATTTTTTGACTTTTTAATTTAATTACGATTAAATTTTGACAATTTTTGACTTTGAACAAGTCTGCTTACTCAGCACTCGGTCTAGGGTGAATTTTTTGTTTCGTAAGAGGTACCTTGCCGTGCCAACTACCTACCCTTGATCCCTGGTCGCTTATAATTGACGTTTTCCCCGGAAAATAGTGGAAAAACCTTCAAAAATTCCCTAATTTTTCGGTTTTTTGAAGATTTTTTTAATTTTTTCTACGAACACTGATCCCGTTCTAAACGTCATCCTGTAGCACTCGGCGAGACGCATCTCTGGACACCTCGTTTGTTATCCTCCGCCACCTGGAAATCAAAAAATTCATATACCTACTTGTTTGTTTCCTCTAAAATCCACCTATACCCTAACAAAACATTGAATTTTAGTTATAATTTTTAAGGTTTTTTGAATTTTATTTAGGTTTTTTGTTCTATAGGTATTGATATTAGGGTCGTTTTGTATTCCGGGAGCTAGCGCGCACCCCGTGCTAACAAATTTTTTGACATTTTTTGAATATTTTTTGACTTTTTAATTTAATTACGATTAAATTTTGACAATTTTTGACTTTGAACAAGTCTGCTTACTCAGCACTCGGTCTAGGGTGAATTTTTTGTTTCGTAAGAGGTACCTTGCCGTGCCAACTACCTACCCTTGATCCCTGGTCGCTTATAATTGACGTTTTCCCCGGAAAATAGTGGAAAAACCTTCAAAAATTCCCTAATTTTTCGGTTTTTTGAAGATTTTTTGAATTTTTTCTACGAACACTGATCCCGTTCTAAACGTCATCCTGTAGCACTCGGCGAGACGCATCTCTGGACACCTCGTTTGTTATCCTCCGCCACCTGGAAATCAAAAAATTCATATACCTACTTGTTTGTTTCCTCTAAAATCCACCTATACCCTAACAAAACATTGAATTTTAGTTATAATTTTTAAGGTTTTTTGAATTTTATTTAGGTTTTTTGTTCTATAGGTATTGATATTAGGGTCGTTTTGTATTCCGGGAGCTAGCGCGCACCCCGTGCTAACAAATTTTTTGACATTTTTTGAATATTTTTTGACTTTTTAATTTAATTACGATTAAATTTTGACAATTTTTGACTTTGAACAAGTCTGCTTACTCAGCACTCGGTCTAGGGTGAATTTTTTGTTTCGTAAGAGGTACCTTGCCGTGCCAACTACCTACCCTTGATCCCTGGTCGCTTATAATTGACGTTTTCCCCGGAAAATAGTGGAAAAACCTTCAAAAATTCCCTAATTTTTCGGTTTTTTGAAGATTTTTTGAATTTTTTCTACGAACACTGATCCCGTTCTAAACGTCATCCTGTAGCACTCGGCGAGACGCATCTCTGGACACCTCGTTTGTTATCCTCCGCCACCTGGAAATCAAAAAATTCATATACCTACTTGTTTGTTTCCTCTAAAATCCACCTATACCCTAACAAAACATTGAATTTTAGTTATAATTTTTAAGGTTTTTTGAATTTTATTTAGGTTTTTTGTTCTATAGGTATTGATATTAGGGTCGTTTTGTATTCCGGGAGCTAGCGCGCACCCCGTGCTAACAAATTTTTTGACATTTTTTGAATATTTTTTGACTTTTTAATTTAATTACGATTAAATTTTGACAATTTTTGACTTTGAACAAGTCTGCTTACTCAGCACTCGGTCTAGGGTGAATTTTTTGTTTCGTAAGAGGTACCTTGCCGTGCCAACTACCTACCCTTGATCCCTGGTCGCTTATAATTGACGTTTTCCCCGGAAAATAGTGGAAAAACCTTCAAAAATTCCCTAATTTTTCGGTTTTTTGAAGATTTTTTTAATTTTTTCTACGAACACTGATCCCGTTCTAAACGTCATCCTGTAGCACTCGGCGAGACGCATCTCTGGACACCTCGTTTGTTATCCTCCGCCACCTGGAAATCAAAAAATTCATATACCTACTTGTTTGTTTCCTCTAAAATCCACCTATACCCTAACAAAACATTGAATTTTAGTTATAATTTTTAAGGTTTTTTGAATTTTATTTAGGTTTTTTGTTCTATAGGTATTGATATTAGGGTCGTTTTGTATTCCGGGAGCTAGCGCGCACCCCGTGCTAACAAATTTTTTGACATTTTTTGAATATTTTTTGACTTTTTAATTTAATTACGATTAAATTTTGACAATTTTTGACTTTGAACAAGTCTGCTTACTCAGCACTCGGTCTAGGGTGAATTTTTTGTTTCGTAAGAGGTACCTTGCCGTGCCAACTACCTACCCTTGATCCCTGGTCGCTTATAATTGACGTTTTCCCCGGAAAATAGTGGAAAAACCTTCAAAAATTCCCTAATTTTTCGGTTTTTTGAAGATTTTTTGAATTTTTTCTACGAACACTGATCCCGTTCTAAACGTCATCCTGTAGCACTCGGCGAGACGCATCTCTGGACACCTCGTTTGTTATCCTCCGCCACCTGGAAATCAAAAAATTCATATACCTACTTGTTTGTTTCCTCTAAAATCCACCTATACCCTAACAAAACATTGAATTTTAGTTATAATTTTTAAGGTTTTTTGAATTTTATTTAGGTTTTTTGTTCTATAGGTATTGATATTAGGGTCGTTTTGTATTCCGGGAGCTAGCGCGCACCCCGTGCTAACAAATTTTTTGACATTTTTTGAATATTTTTTGACTTTTTAATTTAATTACGATTAAATTTTGACAATTTTTGACTTTGAACAAGTCTGCTTACTCAGCACTCGGTCTAGGGTGAATTTTTTGTTTCGTAAGAGGTACCTTGCCGTGCCAACTACCTACCCTTGATCCCTGGTCGCTTATAATTGACGTTTTCCCCGGAAAATAGTGGAAAAACCTTCAAAAATTCCCTAATTTTTCGGTTTTTTGAAGATTTTTTGAATTTTTTCTACGAACACTGATCCCGTTCTAAACGTCATCCTGTAGCACTCGGCGAGACGCATCTCTGGACACCTCGTTTGTTATCCTCCGCCACCTGGAAATCAAAAAATTCATATACCTACTTGTTTGTTTCCTCTAAAATCCACCTATACCCTAACAAAACATTGAATTTTAGTTATAATTTTTAAGGTTTTTTGAATTTTATTTAGGTTTTTTGTTCTATAGGTATTGATATTAGGGTCGTTTTGTATTCCGGGAGCTAGCGCGCACCCCGTGCTAACAAATTTTTTGACATTTTTTGAATATTTTTTGACTTTTTAATTTAATTACGATTAAATTTTGACAATTTTTGACTTTGAACAAGTCTGCTTACTCAGCACTCGGTCTAGGGTGAATTTTTTGTTTCGTAAGAGGTACCTTGCCGTGCCAACTACCTACCCTTGATCCCTGGTCGCTTATAATTGACGTTTTCCCCGGAAAATAGTGGAAAAACCTTCAAAAATTCCCTAATTTTTCGGTTTTTTGAAGATTTTTTGAATTTTTTCTACGAACACTGATCCCGTTCTAAACGTCATCCTGTAGCACTCGGCGAGACGCATCTCTGGACACCTCGTTTGTTATCCTCCGCCACCTGGAAATCAAAAAATTCATATACCTACTTGTTTGTTTCCTCTAAAATCCACCTATACCCTAACAAAACATTGAATTTTAGTTATAATTTTTAAGGTTTTTTGAATTTTATTTAGGTTTTTTGTTCTATAGGTATTGATATTAGGGTCGTTTTGTATTCCGGGAGCTAGCGCGCACCCCGTGCTAACAAATTTTTTGACATTTTTTGAATATTTTTTGACTTTTTAATTTAATTACGATTAAATTTTGACAATTTTTGACTTTGAACAAGTCTGCTTACTCAGCACTCGGTCTAGGGTGAATTTTTTGTTTCGTAAGAGGTACCTTGCCGTGCCAACTACCTACCCTTGATCCCTGGTCGCTTATAATTGACGTTTTCCCCGGAAAATAGTGGAAAAACCTTCAAAAATTCCCTAATTTTTCGGTTTTTTGAAGATTTTTTGAATTTTTTCTACGAACACTGATCCCGTTCTAAACGTCATCCTGTAGCACTCGGCGAGACGCATCTCTGGACACCTCGTTTGTTATCCTCCGCCACCTGGAAATCAAAAAATTCATATACCTACTTGTTTGTTTCCTCTAAAATCCACCTATACCCTAACAAAACATTGAATTTTAGTTATAATTTTTAAGGTTTTTTGAATTTTATTTAGGTTTTTTGTTCTATAGGTATTGATATTAGGGTCGTTTTGTATTCCGGGAGCTAGCGCGCACCCCGTGCTAACAAATTTTTTGACATTTTTTGAATATTTTTTGACTTTTTAATTTAATTACGATTAAATTTTGACAATTTTTGACTTTGAACAAGTCTGCTTACTCAGCACTCGGTCTAGGGTGAATTTTTTGTTTCGTAAGAGGTACCTTGCCGTGCCAACTACCTACCCTTGATCCCTGGTCGCTTATAATTGACGTTTTCCCCGGAAAATAGTGGAAAAACCTTCAAAAATTCCCTAATTTTTCGGTTTTTTGAAGATTTTTTGAATTTTTTCTACGAACACTGATCCCGTTCTAAACGTCATCCTGTAGCACTCGGCGAGACGCATCTCTGGACACCTCGTTTGTTATCCTCCGCCACCTGGAAATCAAAAAATTGCCCCCCCACCCTCCCAGTTGTTACTTGGGTACATCACCTCGGCTCAGTATACCCATACATTTTGGAGCTCACAAAATTTTTCGAAAATTTTCTTTTCTGACTTTTGTCGGCTGGTCTCTAGCCAAGACAGCTTGGAACAGGACTAGACGACGACGTCTTGTTTTCAAGTTGCCAATTTTCTTTTGCTGCTCTCGTTTTTAATTTGAAATTATTAGCCTATTAGAACAATATATATTTTAAACGTTTTACACTTTTTACAACTTATACAAATATTTTTAGTTTTAAGACTGGGTTTATTGACCCCCATTTATTTTTCTTGTTTTAACACATAGCTTATAAGGACAGTTTATATCATAATTATTTTACAATTTTACAACTTTTACAATAATACTTTGTTTAAGACTGGGTTTATTGACCCCTATTTGTTTTAATACATTTTACCTTAATCACAATTATGTACCGCACACCGGCTCATGTAAAAAACCAAGAGAGGGAGCTTGGACCTACGGAAACAGCTGCGTCGCCATCAGACAAAGGCAGGATAGGACCTCCACTCGCGACAAGGCCGCAGAATGTCCGGAAGTCCATCGAAACCATCGAGAAGGCAGCTGCAACATTAGGGAAAGGGCACCCTCAGCAACAAAAAGGGATAGCCTCACAAAATACAAAGATAGCCACTATGGGCAAAACACACTCTTTGGTTACAAAACCCGTTAAGCAAGCTAGCAGCATCTCCCCAGAAATGAAAAGTACCTCACCAAGAACGCCGGAGCAAACAACAAAACCGGTATTAAAAACAGGAACCATCACAAAGGGCAAAATAACACAATCTTTAGTAAGCCCTGTTAGAACACCAGGTGAGGCTAAAAGGACTTACCCAAACAGAGTAGCCGAAGCCACTGCAGTGTACGAAAAAGGCCTGGAAAACCTGAACCTGTTCAAAAACCTCCGAAAAGACATAAAGCAGGAAATCAGGAAGACCTTGGACAGGCTCTACCAACTTGCAACATCGGCTCCTGTGGTAAGGAAATTACAGGAAGAGCTAGAAATTGATATAAGAAGCGGTACAGACACAGAAGAAACTCCAACAGAGAAAGAGACGCCTGTGAGGAACAAAAGGGACGACCAAATACTCTTAAAACTAGAGCAAAACAACAGCCTACTCATCGAAAACAAGAAAAGGATGGAAGAACTAAAAGCTATAATGGAAGAAAGAAAAGAAACACTGGAGAGGACCACCTACGCACATGTGGCGACTGCTAAGCCTGCGGCCAGACTAATGCCTGAGCCAAGGGCATTGCACTCAGTAGTCGTCACATCAGAAAATGACATGGAAACTGGAGATGAAGTGTTGGAAAAGATCAGGAAAGCGGTTGATGCGAAGGAAGGCTGGATTAAAGTGGAGAAAGTAAGGAAAGCAAAGGACAGGAAAATAATTGTGGGGTGTGAAACGGAAGAAGAAAGGAGGAAGCTGAGAGAAAGGCTTGAAAAAGCAGGAGCCCATCTCGTTGTCGAAGAGGTGAAAAACAAGGACCCGCTTCTGGTTCTAAAGGACGTTCTCTCAATACACAGTGATGATGATGTATTGAAGGCCCTCTGGAACCAGAACCGGGGGGTTTTCCACGGCCTCGACAACGAGAAGGACAGGATTAAGGTCAAGTACAGGAAGCGAACCAGGAATCCGCATGCGGGGCACATAGTCCTGGAAGTTTCCCCCACAATTTGGAAAAGAGCAACAGAGGCAGGGAGACTGCGAGTGGACCTCCAGCATGTGCATGTGGAAGACCAGTCCCCGCTCGTCCAATGCTCCAGATGCTTGGCGTACGGACATGGCCGCAGGTTCTGCAAAGATCCTGAGGATCTCTGCAGTCACTGCAGCGGACCGCACCTCCGCACAGCATGCCCGGGCGTTGCAGCCGGAGAGCCACCTGGGTGCATTAATTGTAAAAGGACAGGGCTGGAGAATGGCGCACACAATGCATTTAGCAGGGAGTGTCCAGTGCGCAAGAAATGGGACGGCATAGCAAGGGCCTCGGTGTCCTACTGCTAACGTTGTCCCAGAGCATTCTTTCAGGTACAAAAACATAGCGATAGACTGCAAAACCGTGAATGAACCAAATCATAATAAGTATGACAGGCTTCCATTCACGGACAACGCAGCAAAGACGCACTACCTGAAAGAAGCTCCTAAAAATACAGTTAAGCCTATAATAACGTACAAAGAGCACAACGCGGAAACAATAGCTTTAGTTCTGTTCGTCCTAAAAGACACTTACTTACCCAACTATAATATTAGCTCAAAAGACACAGACAACAATAAAAATAAAATTAAAATTATGAATGTATGAACCTGTATATGCTAAACCATATGTTAAGAAGTCATACAAATTAGATAATTAAAAATATAAATATGTAAAACAAGTAGATAGATAAATATAGATAGTAAAGTAAAGTAAATATAAATAGTATAGAATATAAACAGCTAAATATAGATAAACAAGTAAAGATAGATAAATACATTATAAAAGATAATATGGTCAGTTCCGACCTCAACAAAAAACAAAATCCCAACATACATAACAAAACAAAACGGGCAAACACAGGCTCCGACCATGTTGGAGGAATCATTGATTTAACTACTAAAAAAAAAAAAAAAAAAAAAAACCTAACCTAACCTAACCTAACCTAACCTAACCTAACCTAACCTAACCTTTTTTTTTTTTTTTTTTTTTTTTTTTTTTTATGGCCGTAAAAAATGCCTAACGCACACCTCCAGCACCCGGGGCAGACGCTGGAGGTAGTGTGGGACCTGCCCCCACTAAAAAATCGGCCGTGTACCAACTCGCCGCCTTCACACGGATAGGCCGCCGGAATTTGCTATTTCTTCGGCGGGCCTACCCAGCGGCATAGCCCCATCGGGCATTCCTGCTCCTGCGGCGTCCTGGGTACACACAGAACGCCGCCATCGCGAAAGGCCGCGAGCGTGGGAAACTTCCCCGTCCATCACGCCCACAGCCCCACCAAACGACGTCACGCGCGACTGCGCCTCGACGTCGCTCGGTTCGCTGGCGACGGGGCAGACTGTCCCCGCCGCCTCCCCCCACGAGATAAAGTTCCCGCAGGAGGGTGCGACCGCGTCCTGGACCCCCTATCGCGCAACGCATCCGGTACCCCTATCACTGACGACAGGGGCGAGGAGCGAGCACGTCTAAAGGAGTCCATTAGGTGGAGGGTGTAGGGGCACGGGAAGACGCCTCGTCCCCACCCTCCTCCATCCGCACCGGAGCCTGGGCACGAGGAGCTCGGCCAGTCCCCGCAGGCGGCTTTGCGGCCTTGGGAGGCTTACAGCCCGCCCTCCCCATCATATGGTTGGCGGGCAGATTGCCCGCCGCACACACGGGGCAGTAGGGAGCGGCGGAACACGCCGCCGCTGTATGCCCCGGTTGACCGCAGCGGAAACAAAGTCCGCTGCAGTCAAAGCCGCTGGTGCATTGAGGGCGCAAGTGCCCCGCGCCCATGCACCGGTAGCACCTCACGGGCCTCGCCTCGAGGATGGTGATCCTCGCGGCGGAGAAACCCACGAGGAGCCGGCCTGCCTGTGCCAAAACTTTGGCCGAGGCGACGGGGCAACGCACCCACGCCGCACCAACTCCACCGGGGCCGGGGCGAATCGCGCCGACCTTCACGGTTCCGGGAGAGCAGTGAGCCTTCTGCTCTATTGCCTCCCGGACAGCCTCAGACGTGACAGAGTCGTCCAAGCCGGAGACGCGCAACTCCGCGCACTTCATCGGCCTGGCGACCCTTACACCGTCGTCTCCTCCTGCGAGACGCCTCAGTGTCTCCGCCACGAAATCGGCCTTCTTCGGGCCCTCCGTACCCGAAACCTCGAGAAGCCGAGCCCCGGTTTGTGAGCGGCGGAAGCTCACTTCCACGCCGCCAGCTGCCAAAAGAGCGGCCTTCGCCCCGCTGAAAAGGCTGGCGTACGTGACGCCTCTACTCTCCGCCTCCGGCGACACCGTCACGAGGACGGCGGCCGTTTTCGGCGGAGACAGCTTCGGCCTCTTCCTTCCTCCTTCTTTCGCCGGAGCGACCTCCCGTACAGAGGAGGCGGCAGCGGCTCTCTGCTTCTGCAGGCGCCGCGATTTCTTGCTTCCCGCCGTTTGCCATGCCTCACCAGAGGGGGCAGAGGCGGGAGCGGGCGCAGGCGCTGGGGGACGGCCCTGAGCCGTTGGGGCGCTCGAGGCGCCCGCCACTCTAAGAGACCCGGCACGTCCCCCTGTACGTAGTGGGGGCGCTGGGGGTGCCATCGATGGCCCCTGGGCCTTTGGCCTGGAAGCCGCGAGTGGCGGCCGACAGCTGGGCTCCGGAGGGAGGCGCGCCTTGACGCTCTCTAGGCGCGCGTCAATAAGGCCCCCGACGAGGAGACTGAGCTGCCTCATCTGCGTCTCCGTAAAGGAGTCGTCAGATGGCAGCTCTTTATGCTGGGCTGGCGCAGCTGGAACAGAACCAGCTAGCACCGCGCTCACCTTAGCCGGAGCAGAACCGGCTCTGGCTGACGCAAAGTCAGCCCGCAGATGCGCTATTTCGGCGCGGAGCGCCTTTAATTCCCCTGCCAGGCGGGTATTTTCGGCCCGCAACTTTAGAGTCTCCGCTTCAGTGGCGGTGGAGCGCTCAAATAGCGCCTCCACTACCTCCGTCAACATTAAAGCAGACTCTCTTAGGCCCTTGGCAAAGGTGCCTTTGAGATTTTTGCTTTTGGAGGCCACATTTGTGATGACCGCCACGGAACGCGTCGCCAGACTCTTGAGTTCCTCCACGGTTTTCGGGGCGCTAACCCCTCCCGCAGAATGGACCTCACCCAAAAACTCTTGAACTTGGTCCTCAGCAACCAGTTCCCCTTCCGTGCGGCCACGATTGTAGGCTTCCCGCCTGGAAAACACGCCAGTTGTTGAGGCGTGCGACATGTTGTTAGCAGACGTCATTGCCGGGGGTGTCTTAGGGCGAGAGAATCTCGCCACAGATCCCCCCCTTTGGGATGAGTGAATCTTCCGGGGGGCCTCGAGGTCAACCCCAGGAAGGTTCTCTTCAACTCCGGGAGAAGCTACACGCTTTTGACGCCGAGCGCGGCGTTGGCTAGCCGTCGAGGTCTTCGAACTATTTCCCGACCCGCCCACCATCGGGTCCAGATCGCTAATAGCTGAACTGACCGAAGATTCGGAGCCAAATCGGCCCGAGCGCAACAAACTCTCCAGCGACTCAGAGGTCACTGAAGTCCTGGAACCGCTCAACAGGCCAGATTCAGCCACTTCTAGGGGCAAATTACCCGCACTCCTTCGTCGTTCTCCTTCTATTTCTCTCTTTTCCTCTTTCTCCAGCGTTACGCTCCTTCTGTTAAAAATGTTTTTTAATTTATTTTCGTCCATACTAGATCCCACGAGTATGGGGGAAATAAAGGTCCACCCGAGCAGTGCCCCCTGTACCCGGGTAAGCGTAAATTTGTATCCCAACTGGGGGGTCCGCAGGTGCCCCAGCTGGGGGTAGCGCTTGGAACCGAACATCCCATCGGCCATGCATCCTCTGGTCACGCTCCGCAACACAGGATTCGGGGATTTTTTATAGAGGTTGTCATCCTCGCGGCCCAGGCGACCAAGCCAAGACCCTCGTTCCCGTTCAAAGCCGTAAGACATGTCTACGACACTCCTACTAGGGATTACGAGATTCCGACGGTGGCAGAAAGAAAATCTCCCCGCCCGCTCAACGGCAGTGTGAGTGCACGTCAAGCCCATCCTCCGGGCAGCCCAGGAATGGGCCACCCCCTACTCTGCCAGAACATTAGCCGTGTGACGGTGGTTTCGCGAAACGCCGCGAATCCACCGGCATACGTTGCCCAGGGTGCACCACGAGGAGGTTTTCCGGCACTTAGCACCCCAACCTAACCTAACCTAACCTAACCTAACCTAACCTAACCTAACCTAACCTAACCTAACCTAACCTAACCTAACCTAACCTAACCTAACCTAACCTAACCTAACCTAACCTAACCTAACCTAACCTAACCTAACCTAACCTTTTTTTTTTTTTTTTTTTTTTTTAAGGCCGTAAAAAATGCCTAACGCACACCTCCAGCACCCGGGGCAGACGCTGGAGGTAGTGTGGGACCTGCCCCCACTAAAAAATCGGCCGTGTACCGTCGCGCCACCTGCGCGAACTGGCCGCCGGAATCTGCTATACCATCGGCGGCCAATTCAGTGGCAGTGCCCGGCGCGGCGAGATGCCGGGCACTCCTACTCCGGCGGCGTCCTGGGGTACACTGCAGGACGCCGACGTCGCGGAAGGCTACGAGTGGGGGGAAAAGGCCCCGTCAACCCCCACCCGCGGCCCCACCATTAGGGCGGCATCAGGCGCAGATGGTCGCGCCGACGCCGCCCGGTTCGCCGGCGACGAAGCGGATCAGCAAGGGAGTCCTCCTCCCTGCGTCGCTCCGCCGCCTCCTTCTGCGAGATGACGTCCTCGCAAAAGGATGCGACCGCGTTCCAAGACGTCTCGCTGCGGACCATAGATGACACCACGGTCGGCAGCGAGAGGTCACGACCCACCACTGCGGTGAGGACTCGACGTTGCTGCTCCCAGGCAGGGCACTGCTCGAGAGTGTGCTGCGCCGAGTCCTCACCGCAATCGCAGTGATGACAGTCGGGACGCGATTCCCTCCGCGCAACCGAATGCAGATACTTTCCGAAGCACCCATGCCCGGAAAGAACCTGCACCAGCCGGAAGGAAAGGGACCCGTGCTGCCTCACCGCCCACTCCTCAAGGACCGGCTGGAGCGCCTCCACGGTTCGGAAACCGGCACGTGGAGCCTCCAGCCGGGACCTCCACCGGGCCATGATGTCCCGGTGGGCCTGACTGCGCCAGGCGCGCAGTTGTTCGGGCATGGGGCAAGAGCCCCCAGCCCGGACCTCCGCCGCCCGCCAGTAAACGTCGGCGAGTACTTCCGCATCCAAATCCCACGGGGGAGTTCCGGCCAACGCGCACGCCGCATCGGTGGACACCGTGCGGTAACCGCGTATGGCCCGGACCGCCATGGTTCGTTGGGGTCTCCACAAACGAACCCTATTCTGGGCGGACAGGGTCTCCGCCCACACGGGTGCGCCGTAAAGCGCCATCGACCGTACCACCCCCATGTAAAGCCGTCGGCTTGAGGCACTGGGACCGCCAAGGTTCGGCAAAAGCCGGCCCAGGGCGGCAGCAGTAGCCTCAAGTTTGGGCACAAGGATGCGAAAATGCTCGTCGAAGAGCCATCGCCCATCCAACACCAACCCCAGATATTTCATCTGGGGGCGTATCGGTACGAGGACCGAGTTGACGACCAAGGAGGCGCCAGCGGGTGGACCGCGACGGGGCCCATGGAACAACAGGGCCTCCGTCTTTTCAAGCGCCACTCTCAACCCCAGCGCCTCGATGCGCCCGACCATTCGGGAAACCCCTAGGGTGGCCAGGCGCGCCGCCTCCTCGAAATTCCGTGCCCGGGCTGTGACGAGCGTGTCGTCGGCGTAACAAAGTACACTGAGCCCGGGTGGGAAGTTTCCTCGCAGGGCCCAATCGTATCCCATGTTCCACAAGAGCGGTCCTAAGACCGACCCCTGAGGAACACCGCACGACATTGCCCTGCGCCTCACTTCTCCTTCACGATCCTCGTACAGGACACACCGGCCTTGCAAATAGTCGGCCACCAGCTGCCTCAGGTAATCGGGCACTCCATGGAACCGGAGCGCCTCACCGATGCAGCCGAATGGCAGAGTATTGAAGGCGTTGGCGATGTCAAGCGATACCGCCAATAAAACCCCGCCGCCGAGGACTGCCTCCTCAGCCGCGGCCCTCAGACGCAGAATGGCATCGACCGTCGAACGCCCGGCACGAAAGCCGTACTGGGCATCAGACAGATCGGGGCCGACCTCGCGCAAGTGGCGGACGATACGGGTAGCGAGAATTCTCTCAAGCAACTTCCCCGCCTCGTCCAGCAGCACGATAGGCCTGAAGGCCGCGACCGAATCGGGAGATCTACCCGGCTTCGGTAGGAGAACCAGCTTCCCCGTTTTCCAACAGTCAGGGAACCGTCCGGACGCCAGGCAAACGTCGAACAGCCCCCTGAGGCGGTCTCCCATGTGGTTGAGGACCAGGGCCAACACTCGGGCAGGAATCCCGTCAGGCCCGGGGGCGGTACTCCTCGAACGAATCCGAAGTACAGCCGCCCCCACCTCCGCCTCCGTGACGGGCGGAACACTGGACTCGGCCTCCCGGTCGTCGGTCTCAGAGACCATTGCCGGTGGCGTGTGCTCCGCACGTTGCGGGAAAAGGGCCTCAACCACTTCCACGAGGAAGCTGGGCTGGAGAGTCTCTGTAAGGGGGGGGCCCGACGAGCGGAGCTTATTCAGCGCCGCTCTGTAGGGGCGACCCCAAGGGTCACGATCTAGACCCTCCAGCATCTCCTGTCTCGCCGTCTCCTTCGCGCGGCAGATGGCCAGCTTGAATGCGTCCCTCGCATTGCGATACGCTTCATACAGCTGGTCCTCCCTCTCTACGTCGCGGTGACGCCGTCGACTGCGGGTGTAGATCCTCCGGGCACGAATACAGGCCGCACGGAGTTCCGCCAACTCTGGGGACCACCAGTAGACCTCCTTCCTCGGAGGACGTAAACGCATGCGAATACGGACAGCCGTGACGTCGATGTCCTCGGTCGGAGGTGGTGAGGACGACCACGATTGAACGATAGCCGCCTCCTCCAGCAGTTCCCTGTCGAGTCGACCCACAGCCCACCGCGGGAATCGGGATTGTCTGCCCGCGCCGTGACCCCTACTGGCGCCCTGGGACCGGGAGAGCTCAAACCGGATATACAGGTGATCCGAGAGCGTCTCAACCTCAGCCAGTACGCGCCAGTTCCTTACACGTGCCTCGACACCAGGGGTAGCGAACGAAAGGTCCACTATCGACCCCCCCTGGCGCCGAACGCACGTATTGGTGGTGCCCCTGTTCAGCAAACAGAGGCCCACTGCAGCTGCCCATTCTTCTACCGCCGTTCCGCGTGCGTCTGTCCTGGGAGATCCCCACGCCAAGGATTTGGCGTTAAAATCCCCCAGCACCACGACGTGGCGAGGTGCTAACCGCCGTATCGAGGCTTCCAGGCTAGCCAGGAAAACCTCAAAATCAGCCAGACTCCGGTTTGGGGAGAAGTACACGCCGTAAAGCGTGAGTCCCCCCCAGTCGGCAGCAACATATCCCGTACCCTTATCTCTGAGCGACAAGGGCGGGGAATGGAGCGCAGCGGAGCTGACGATGGCCACGGAGCCGTCCCGGTCACCCATCCAATTCGGACGAGGAGGAACGTAATAGGGCTCCGCGGCTACGGCAACAGCAATCGACCACTCTGCCATGGTTTGCAGGAAAAGATCCTGCGCGCCGGCAGAATGGTTGAGATTCGCCTGGAGGAGGGAAAAGCACTCACTGTCCATTACTGGACTCCGGTACTACATCCTCCTCCATTCGCGCTGGCGGCGGTGTGCGAGGGGCAGCCTTGGCCGATTGGCTACCCCCCGGGCGTGGCTTAGAAGCCTGCGGGGGTTTGCACCCCTCCCGTCCCATGAGGTGATTGGCAGGCAAATTGCCCGCCGCACACGCTGGACAGTGGGGGGCAGCGGAACAGTCCGCCGCCTTGTGCCCCGGGCGACCGCAACGGAAGCAGAGTCCGCCGCAGTCGAAGCAACTATTGCATTTTGGACGCATATGTCCCGTCGCCATGCACTTGAAGCAGCGCGCGGGTCTCGCCGGCAGGATCGTAACCCTGGCGGCGCTGAAGCCCACGAGCAGCCTCCCCGCATCGGCCAATAATTTGGCCGCGGCAACGGGGCACTGCGCCCACACTGCAAAGGCGCCTCCGGGGCCGGGGCGAATGGCGCCGACCCTGATGGAGTCGGGAGCGCATTGGGTCCTAGTCCCAATAGCCTCCCGAACGTCCTGAGCCGTGACCGAGTCATCCAAGCCCGAAATACGCATTTCTGCGCACTTCGTGGGCCTGGCGACTCTTACGCCTTCCTCCCCAGCAATTACACCCCGCAGCTTCTCGGCGAAGAAGTCCGCGTTTTTGCCTCCGTCTGGGCCCGGGAACTCGAGAATCCGAGCTCCCGTCTGTGAGGGGCGGGTGGTTGCACCCAGACCCCCGAGATCGGAGGCGGTGAGGGTGGTCTTCACCTTCGCGAAAATCGCCGCATAGGAGACTCCACGCTCCTGTGCCTCCGGCGACACCGTAATGACTACGGCGGCCGTTTTCGGCACCTGGAGCTTCGGTCTCCTGGCCACGCCTTCTCGGGCAGCTGCGCTTGGAGCAGCCTTCTTCCCCTTACGTCTGCGCCGCGACCTCTTGCTCACCTTTTGCCAGCCCTCGTTGGCGGACGCAAGGGGGGCGGGAGCAGGTGCGGGGGCAGGGGCAGGGGGGGCACGAGCCTCAACCTTCTGGGCGACAGAAGGGGCGGGCGATGGTGCCGCCGTTGAACCCTGGGTAGGCTGGGGGCCTCCCTGGGATCGGGCTACAGGGGCCTGGGCTCGTGCCGTCTTCCTCTTCGGCGCAGACGCCACGCTTGTCGCGTAGGTCACGACGCGTCCCCCGGAACAGGGTAGGGGCGTCGGAGCGCTAGCCGTGTACGGCTTTGCGACCGGCGGTGTACGGGAGGTCGACGCCGGAGGCAGCCTTGCCTCCAGACTCCCGATGCGGGCAGCGATCTTGGACTCGAAAGAGCCCATCAGCTGCCGCAACTGCGCCTCAATACCTCCAGAAGAGGGGGAAGGCTGCGTCCTCGTCGGATTGGCCGACACAGTCCGGGATGGACCTGCTTGGGACCGGTTTGGGGCAAAGTCAGCCCGCAATCTGGCCAGCTCGGCGCGGAGCTCCGCCATGTCCGACCGTAGAGTTGCATTTTCAGCCCTAAGCTGCTGCAACTCTCTATTCGTGGCGTCGGTGCGATCAGCCAGGTCGTCCACCACCACCTGCAGCTTAGCACCTGCCTCTTTGAGGCCGCGCACAAAGGGGCCCTTCAAGTTCGTGGATTTGGTAGCCACCTCGTAGATCGCGGCTACCGAATCCGCGGCACTCGCCTTGAGTTCCGCCGTAGTGGGAGGGGATTGTAAGTCTCCCCCCGACCGGCGATCCTCGGCGAGGAGCTGCGCCACCCTCTCCTCGGCGGAGCGCTCACCCTCCGTGCGCGTGCGCAGGTATTTCTCCCTGCTGGAGAATATGGAGCCACTGGCCCCTCCCCTACGCGCAGTAGGAATTTTGCTAGGGGTCTGGGAGACCCCCGGCACCTCCTGTGGCGGCGAGCAGCTGCGGCCACGCTTCTGGGAAGCCCAGAGCCTGCCTGACTGCTCAGCTACACCTTCCTCCCTTGTCTCAGTGTCCTCCATTACTTCAAGGTCTGTAATGGAGGACTCCGATATGGTCAGAGACCCTTTGCGCGGGACTTTAGGCGGTAACGGAGACGGACCTCCACTCGCCTTGCCCCGACTCGGGGTCTTACGACCCTTCTTCGAAACCGATTTGCGGTTTGATGTTCGCAGCGCGACCTTCGCGCTGTTTTCGGTGCCGGATTTACCGCTCGGCACAGGGCGGGTGCGTCGTTGGGTGTCCCCCCCAGAGTACGCGGGACTGCCGAAGCCGACTGGCTTCGGGAGGGATTCCCCGAGCGAAGTGCGCCCGGGACCCTCCTGGGTAGTTAAAGAAGTATTGACCACCGACATATTGTGAGTTTTACGACCTCCGTCTGGGTAGCCCTCGGGACTGAGATCCCCTCAGCCATTCATCCCATTGCCGGGCACCACAAGCGTGGGATTAGGGTATTTTTTAAAGGGGTTTACTTCCCCGCGGCCCACGAAGCGTGGACCCCCGTTCCTGTCAATTCAGGGTTACGGGTCGGGCCGGTCGGTGGTCTGCATCAGACCGTGTCCACCATCTATAAATAGACAGCGAACCCGCCGCCCCTCGCCCTTCCTCCGAAAGGCCCAGGGATGGACCAAAACCTCCCCTGTTTGCCCGGCGGCTATGCAAAAGCAAGAGCCAGCCGAGCCCGCCACTGTTTCCCGGTGTTCCCCTCCAGGAAAACAAAACAAAACAAAACCAAAACAAAATAAATATAAAAATAAAAGTGTAAAATGTAAATAAGTGTAAAAATAAAACATAAACTGACTATTGAAACAAAAGTAAATAAAACAAAAGTAAAAATAAAATAAACAAAATAAAATAAAACAGAAGGGGGCACAGGGAGAACGCCCAGAGTTGCCCGAATACGAGCCCCTCTCTTTGCCAGAACATTAGCCGTCCGGCGATCAAAAAGTGATCACCGTCCGTTGCCCAGGGTGCACCACGAGGAACCTAACCTAACCTAACCTAACCTAACCTAACCTAACCTAACCTAACCTAACCTAACCTAACCTTTTTTTTTTTTTTTTTTATGGCCGTAAAAAATGCCTAACGCACACCTCCAGCACCCGGGGCAGACGCTGGAGGTAGTGTGGGACCTGCCCCCACTAAAAAATCGGCCGTGTACCAACTCGCCGCCTTCACACGGATAGGCCGCCGGAATTGGCTACTTCTTCGGCGGACCCACCCAGCGGCATAGCCCCATCGGGCATTCCTGCTCCTGCGGCGTCCTGGGTACACACAGAACGCCGCCATCGCGGAAAGCCGCGAGCGTGGGAAACTTCCCCGTCCATCACGCCCGCAGCCCCACCAAACGACGTAACGCGCGGCTGCGCCTCGACGTCGCTCGGTTCGCCGGCGACGGGGCAGACTAGCCCCACCGCCTCCCCCCACGGGATAAAGTCCCCGCAGGAGGATGCGACCGCGTCCTGGACCCCCTATCGCGCAACGCATCCGGTACCCCTATCACTGACGACAGGGGCGAGGAGCGAGCACGTCTAAGGGAGTCCGTTAGGTGGAGGGTGGAGAGGCTTGAGGAGGTGCCTCATCTTCACCCTCCTCCATCCGCACCGGAGCCTGGGTGCGAGGAGCTGGGCCCGTCCCCGCGGGCGGCTTTGCGGCCTTGGGAGGCTTACATCCCGCCCTCCCCATCATGTGGTTGGCGGGCAGATTGCCCGCCGCACACACGGGGCAGTAGGGAGCGGCGGAACACGCCGCCGCTGTATGCCCCGGTTGACCGCAGCGGAAGCATAGTCCGCTGCAGTCTAAGCTGCTGGTGCATTTAGGGCGCAGGTGTCCCGCGCCCATGCACCTGTAGCACCTCGCGGGCCTCGCCTCAAGGATAGTGATCCTTGCAGCAGAGACACCCACGAGGAGCCGGCCAACCTCTGCCAAAACTTTGGCCGCAGCGACGGGGCAACGCGCCCACACCGCACCAACTCCGCCGGGGCCAGGGCGAATCGCGCCGACCTTCACGGTTCCGGGAGAGCACTGAGCCTTCTGCTCTATTGCCTCCCGGACCTCCTCGGACGTCACGGAGTCGTCCAGGCCGGAGACGCGCAACTCCGCGCACTTCATCGGCCTGGCGACCCTTACGCCCTCCTCGCCTTCCGCAATACGCCTGAGCGTTTCCGCCACCAGGTCGGCCTTCTTTGCGCCCTCCGCCCCCGGAACTTCGAGAAGTCTAGCCCCTGTCTGCGAGCGTCGGAACCGGACTTCTACACCCCCAGCAGCTACGAGAGCGGCCTTCGCGTTTGTGAAGAGGCTGGCGTAAGTAACGCCTCTGCTCTCCGCCTCCGGCGACACCGTCACAAGGACGGCGGCCGTTTTCGGCGGAGAGAGCTTCGGCCTCTTCTTGCCCCTTTTTACCAAAGCGGCTTCCTGCGAAGAGGGGGCGGCAGCGACTACCTGCAAAGAGGACGCCGCAGCGGCTCTCTCCCTCTTACGGCGCCGCGATTTCTTGCTCCCCGCCGTTTGCCATTCCTCACTAGAGGTGGCAGTGGCGGGAGCAGGCGCAGGCGCCGGGCGATGGACCTGAGCCGCTGGGGCGCACGAGGCACCCACTACGGCTCCTCTCGGTGCACGCTGCGGCGGGGGTTTAGAATCTCCCCTCCGCGGCCGCACACCTTGGTCACCCGGTCTTAAGGCAACTGCTGCTGCAAAAGACCCGGCCCGTCCCCCTGTACGGGGTGGTGGCGGTCCCATTGGTGGCCCCTGGGGAGGCCTCGGCTTGGGCACTGCGAGCGGCGGCCGACTGCTAGGCTCCGGGGGGAGACGCGCTTTTATGCCCTCAAGGCGCGCGTCAAATAGGCCCCCGAAAAGAAGAGCTAGTTGCCTCATCTGCGACTCCGTGAAAGAGTCGTCAGATGGCCTCTCTCCGCGATGGGCTGGGACAGAACCGGCCGGCACAGCACTTACTAAGGCCGGGACAGAACCAGCTCTAGCCGAACCGAAATCGGCACGCAATTGTGCTATCTCGGCCCGGAGCGCCTTCACTTCCTCCTTCAGGCTGGCGTTGTCGGCCCGCATCCTCCTCATCTCCACCTCATTGTCACCAGAACGGTCGGACAACGTTTTCACCACCTCCGTTATGACTGAGGCTGCCTCCTTTAAGCCTTTTGCGAAAGTGCCCTTCAAGTTTTTACTTTTGGTGGCCACATTCGCAATAACCGCCACTGATTTTGTCGCCGATTGGACGAGTTCCTCTACGGTTTTCGGGGTACCAACCCCTCCCGACGGGCAGAGCCCACCCAACAACTGCTGGACCTTCTCCTCAGCAGCTAATTCTCCCTCCGTGCGGCCTCTGTTATAAGCGTCGCGCCTGGAAAACACGCCGGACGTTGGTGCTATCGGCGTGACATCAGCTGCCGTCACTGCAGGGGGTGTCTTAGGGCGGGAAAACCTCGCCACAGACCCCCCTCTTTGGGAAGAATGAACCTTCCTAGGGACCTCAAGGTCGACCTCAGGAAGGTTCTCGTCAAATCCGGGCGATGCGCCGCGCTTTTGCTGTTGAGCGCGGCGTTCCTCAGCTGTCAACGTTTTTGGACCGGTACCTGACCCACCCACCAGCGGGTCCATTTCACTAACTGCCGAGCTAAGCGAAGAATCAGAGCCGAACCGGCCCGAGCGCAACAGGCTATCCAGTGACTCCGACGTCACTGAAGTTCTGGAACCGCTCAAAAGGCCGGATTCAGCTACTTCTAGTGGCAAATTGCCCGCACTCCTTCGACGTTCGTCTTCTCCTTCTCTCTTTTTCTCCTTCTCCATTAGCGTTACGCTCCTCTTGTTGAATATATTCCGTAATTTATTATTATCCATTCTTGATCCCACGAAACCTAACCTAACCTAACCTAACCTAACCTAACCTAACCTAACCTAACCTAACCTAACCTAACCTAACCTTTTTTTTTTTTTTTTTTTTTTTTTTTTTTTAATGGCCGTAAAAAATGCCTGAACGCACACCTCCAGCACCCGGGGCAGACGCTGGAGGTAGTGTGGGACCTGCCACCACTAAAAAATCGGCCGTGTACCAACTCGCCGCCTTCACACGGATAGGCCGCCGGTATTAGCTATTTCTTCGGCGGACCCACCCAGCGGCATAGCCCCATCGGGTAATCCTGCTCCTGCGGCGTCCTGGGTACACACAGAACGCCGCCATCGCGAAAGGCCGCGAGCGTGGGAAACTTCCCCATCCATCACGCCCACAGCCCCACCAAACGACGTCACGCGCGACTGCGCCTCGACGTCGCTCGGTTCGCCGGCGACGGGGCAGGCTAGCCCCGTCACCTCCCCCCACGAGATAGAGTCCTCGCAGGAAGGTGCGACCGCGTCGTAGACCCCCCACCGCGCAACACATCCGGTACCCCTATCACTGACGACAGGGGCGAGGAGCGAGCACGACTAAGGGAGTCCGTTAGGTGTAAGGGGGAGAGGCCTGGGAAGGCGCTTCGTCCACACCTTCGTCCATTCGCACCGGAGCCTGGGTGCTAGGGCCAGTGCTTGATTGGCTGGGCCCAGCGGGCGATTGGCGTGTGGCTTTGGGGGGCCTACACCCGTCTCGCCCAATCATGTGATCGGCGGGCTGGTTGCCCGCCGCACACGCGGGGCAGTGAGGGGCGGCAGTACATCCTGCCGCCAAATGCCCCGGTTGACCGCAACGGTAACATAAACCGCTGCAGTCGAACGCGCTGGTGCATTTATTGCGCATGTGCCCTGCGGCCATGCACCGGAAGCACTTCGCGGGTCTTGCCTCAAGTATTGCGACCTTCGCCGCAGAGAATCCTATGAGAAGCCGGCCCGTCTCCGCCAGGATCTTGGCTGAAGCCACGGGGCAACGTGCCCACGCTGCACCTACACCCCCGGGGCCAGATCGGATTTCGCCGACCCTAATGGACCCAGTAGGACATTGAGTCTTACGCTCGATGGCCTCCCGAACATCCTCTGGCGTTATTGAATCGTCCAGGCCAGAAATGCGCATCTCCGCGCACTTCATGGGCCTGGCGATCCTCACGCCATCTTGCCCCTCCGATAGGCCCCGTAGGGTCTCCGCCACTAAATCCGCCAATTTGGAGCCCTCCACTCCGGGAACCTCCAGGAGGCGAGCCCCAGTTTGGGAGCCACGGAATGTTACAGCTACGCCGCCCAGGTGGGGGATGAGCTTGTCTCTCGCTTTGCGGAATAAATCCGCATATGTTATGCCGCGGCGCTCCGCCTCCGGCGACAGCGTCACCATGACGGCAGCCGTTTTCGGCGGAGTCAACCGTGGCTTGCTCCGACTAGGTTTCGCCGGGGTGGCCTCCTGTGCAGGTGGGGCCGTGGCGATGGCAGCGGCTTGCCTTCTCTTACGGCGCTTCGATTTCCTGCCTCCTGGTGTCTGCCATTGCTCGTTTGAGGGGGCAGGGGCGGAAACCGGTGTTGACTCGGGTGCGTCAACCGGAGCCGTGTGCACACTTGGCGCTTTCACGCGGCGCGCACGTTTGGAGGCTCTTTGGGGTTGGGAACTTTCACTTTTCGAGTTCTCGGGAGCTTTGGAAAGCTGAGCCGCTTGGGCCTGGACTGGCGTACCCCCAGGGGCAGTAACTACAGTACAGGATGCGGCGCCATTTCCCGTGCAGGGTATCGATGCCTGGGGCACAGCCGCTTGCCCCCTAGGGGGTCTCGACCCGGACGCTAGCGGCGGTCGACAACTCGGCTCAGGGGGCAGACGCGCCTTGATGCTCTCAAGGCGCGCATCCATAAGGCCCCCAACGACCACCGTAAGTTGCCTAAGCTGCGCGTCCGAAAACACGCAAGGCTGCTCTTCCCCTAAACCTAACCTAACCTAACCTAACCTAACCTAACCTAACCTAACCTTACGTTAGTCATATACATATAACCACTTTAGGTTATATGTATATGACTGGGTGGAGGTCACTATTATTTGGGTATGTAAATCAAACCAAGTACGTGTTCACGTTAGCTGCGTTTATTCACGACTGACTTACGTGGCGGGCGCAGCCGCCTCTACAGCGCTAGTATCCCTTACCTAAGCACTTACGTAGGTATATTGTCCCTACACCATTCCCCCTTTTTAAAAGAAAACAAGAAAGTTATAACTAAGAGTACATATAAAACACATGTCACGAAACACAATCTTATCACTTTAGGTTATATGTATATGACTGGGTGGAGGTCACTATTATTTGGGTATGTAAATCAAACCAAGTACGTGTTCACGTTAGCTGCGTTTATTCACGACTGACTTACGTGGCGGGCGCAGCCGCCTCTACAGCGCTAGTATCCCTTACCTAAGCACTTACGTAGGTATATTGTCCCTACACCATTCCCCCTTTTTAAAAGAAAACAAGAAAGTTATAACTAAGAGTACATATAAAACACATGTCACGAAACACAATCTTATCACTCAAGTTACACAATCACTGCACAGCTTACATATGTGCGCTGGCTGCCGGTGCCTGCTGCTGTGGCAACGTTTGCACGGTGACCATATTTGGGTTGCTAGCAGCTTGCTTGCGCACCCAAGACTTTGCCGTATACTTGCAGCGCCGCCACACGATATATGCAATAGCAATGGGTAAAATGACTACCATTGCAATGATAATACAAACTACGTTGTCCAATTTCTGATTAAAGTTGTTTGTAACTGTTTGGGCAATGAGGCTATTGCCAGAGTTATGCTCCTCTTTGGTTTGAGTTGAACCCATTTCGACTAATGCTGAACTACGATGTTACGTGTATAATGAAAGCTCGTGAAGTAATAAAAATGTTTCGCAACATGTGGTTTCTATTGGTGCATAATTGACACATTGGTACAATATAAACATGTTTAGTTGCAAATTATATTTGTGCTAAAAAAAAAATATACAATTAACTAAAATTAACTATATTACCTACATTTACATAAAATTCTACATTACATTATGTCGCAATAATGCATACAATTAATTATAAGTAACATTTGCGTCACCCTACTCATGTTGCATATTATGCAAAACGTAGCGGTGTTTTGATAACTCGGCCACTTCGCGTTGTTTTATGATTTAAAGCTTTACTAGAAGTGTCCTCGTTGTTATTAAAACTCACATACCTATTATTTTTAACTTCTAATTTAGGACTAATATTAGCACTACAGTTATCAATATCGATTGTATAGGCAGGTTTGAGCCTGTCTATAGAAATACATTTTTCCTTACCATCTATCTTAATAATAAAAGTCTTTCCTTCTCTTTTTACAACGTTATATGGACCTTCATATGGTGGCTGAAGTGACTTTTTCATTAGATCGTTCCTAATGAATACACTTTTGCACGTATTGAGATCGCTAGACACAAATAATGACCGTGAATTACCATGGCTCGGTGGTCTGGGTTTAAATTTGTTAATGGTATCCCTAAGCAACTGTAAATATTCCGAATCCGACATATCTACTTTGGTCTCGTCGTAAAAATCGCCCGGTAATCGAATCGGTTTACCGTAGGTCAATTCCGCTGCACTTACTCCGCTATCACTTCTGATAGCTGTACGCAGTCCTAATAGCACAATCGGAAGCTCGTCTACCCATGATTTGTTGCATTGTAAACGCGCCATAAGAGCCACTTTTAGTGCTCTATGCCAACGTTCTATCATGCCGTTGCTTTGTGGATGATAAGGGGTCGTTCTGAATTTGTGTATGCCTAAATACTTCATGAGGTTGCTAAAAAGATCGCTCTCGAATTGTCTACCCTGGTCGCTTGTAAGCTTCGAAGGGCACCCAAAACGAGAGATCCAACGCTCAAATACTACCCCAGCTACGGTTTCCGCTGTGATATTTTGGACAGGTACGGCCTCTGGCCAACCCGTAGCGCGATCTATTAGAGTCACACAATATTTATAGCCCTCAGATGATATCGTCAAAGGTCCGACAATGTCAATATGTAGATGTTGAAAACGGTCGGCCCGTTCAAAATTGCCTACACCTGAAACAGTATGTCTACTAACCTTAACCTTTTGACACGTAAGACATGCTCTGGCCCATTTGGCGACGTCTCTATCCATATTTGGCCAAAAAAACTTTTGTTTAATCATCTGTTTACTACATTTAATGCCAGGATGACTGAGATCATGTATTGCATGAAAAGCTATTAGTCTAAAATCTTCGGTTAAATAAGGTCTAATTTTTTTAGATGAGACCTCACAATAAACTTGTTTCTCACAGTCCGGTAAGCAAAACTGTTTAAACTGCAAGTTGCTATCTGACGCTCGCAACACCTGCAGTAAGTAGTCGTCACAGGATTGTTTATCTGCTAACGCTGCGTAATCTAAAACTGTGGGACAATTTATTGTCTCTATCCGAGATAAGGCATCTGCTACAACGTTTTGATTACCGTTTACATACCTAATGTCAGTACTAAACTCACTTATATAAGAAAGTTGGCGTATCCGCCTGGGACTTTCCTTATCGCTGTTTAATTTACTAAATGCGTATATAAGTGGCTTATGGTCCGTGAATATTGTTAGTTTTCGACCTTCTACTAAATTTTTAAAATATCTTATGGCCATAAATATCGCTAACAATTCGCGGTCGTAAGTAGAGTAATTCATTTCTGTTTGCGTTAATTTCTTAGAAAAATATCCCAGCGGATTCCAAGTGTTATCACCTTGTTGTTGTAGGACCGCCCCTACGCTAGTATTTGATGCGTCACACATAAGAGATAAATTAGCATCGGGCAATGGATATGACAATGTAACCGCGCTTTTTAAGCTCACCTTACATTTTTCAAACGCCTCGACGGCCTTTTCGGTCCACTCAATCACAGTTTTGTCTCGCTTTTTGGTATCATGCAAATAGTCATTTAATACAGATTGGTAATCGACTGCCCTCGGAATGTGCGGTTAACTAACTGCTAACCTAACCTAACCTAACCTAACCTAACCTAACCTAACCTAACCTAACCTAACCTAACCTAACCTAACCTAACCTAACCTAACCTAACCTAACCTAACCTAACCTAACCTAACCTAACCTAACCTAACCTAACCTAACCTAACCTAACCTAACCTAACCTAACCTAACCTAACCTAACCTAACCTAACCTAACCTAACCTAACCTAACCTAACCTAACCTAACCTAACCTAACCTGTCTGGGTCTAGACGCGCCCGAACACGCTGCTTTTTTGTTGAGCTCCGTCTTAAAAAAAATTCAAAATCGTGGGTTTTTTCGCGAGTACAGTGCCGTGCGATATATCAAAAGATCCGCCTCCGCGACGCGCATAAAACACAACAAGCAAATTCATCCGGACGCATCTGTGAAAAAAGTTATGTTCAAAAAAGTGATTTTTTGAGGTTATGTGGTGCTAAGTTTTTAGCTAAAAGTGCGTGCGCCGCGAGTTTTAGCTGCGGAACCCCATAGTTTGAAACTGTAAAAAGACGCCATTTGGTGAGTGCTATCCATAGACACCCTATTTTGATTTTTTCGGGCATAATCAAGTGAGATATGCCCCAAAAACCAAAAGCCATGCGGTCACGAGGCTAACGATCCGAAGTGTTCTGGCTGGAGCCGACCCCAGATCTAGGTGGAGGGCACAGAAAGCAGCCGGGAGCCGCTTAAAACAAAAAATTTAGTGTACTAGAACAGAAGATATTGACTTTTTAAATTTTGAAAATTTCAATTGTATATATCTCGGAAACCAGATCGTGTACATATAGTTTTTAAGTTGTTAGAATTAGGGTTATAGACCCAGTAATAGATTTTAAGTTGTTTGGACCGCGCGCCATTTTTGCGCTCTTAGTTATTAAATTTTTAAGAAAAGGTTACCCCCCTTCAAAGTAACCCCCCCCTTTTGACCATCGCGCGGGCAAGATCGCGACGAGCCCATTACAACAATACCAATCACGGTACAATTCGGACCACTGGGGGCTGAGATATAGGCGTTCAAAGTTTCCCGCCGCCATCTTGGATTTTACTTGGGCGCCGGTAACTTGGTCATTTCTGGACGGAATTGGCCCGTGTTTGGGGTTTTTGGAATCGGGAGGACAAGCCCCACAAGTTGGCGCCACTCTCCTTACAATTGGAGAGAAAAACTTTTTGACGCTGTTTTTGACTAGAAACGGGTAGAGGGGGAAGAGCCAAACCTGCTGGAAGAAACCCGGTCTTCATGCGCCGAAAACTGACCGAGTTAGAGCAACTCTAAACTTTCGTCCGCCATCTTGGACGCCATCTTGGTTTCACGAAAACGCCTATAACTTGGTCATTTTTCGACGGAATTGGTGCGTGTTTGGGGTTTTTGAAATCAGGAGGACAAAGCCTACACGTTGGTGCCATTGGATCTACAATTGTAGAGCCAAATTTTTTGAACTTGTTTTTTAGTCTTAACGGGAAGAGGAGGACGAGTCAAAACTGTCAGAAGAAACCCGGACTTCATACGCCTCAAACTGACCAAGTTACGGCAAAACTAAACCTTCGTCCGCCATCTTGGACGCCATTTTGGAAATCTTTGAGACCGAATAACTAGAGAACGGGTAGGCGTATCGAGCTGGGGTTTCTTCCAAACACATGGGCAAGAGGCCCTGCATGTATTAAAGTATAATATTGAATTGTATGACCTCTACATCAGGTAGAGACTGTTGTAAAAAATTTTTTGACACAAAAAATTGGAAAAATTTCCTCGAAATTCGAGAGACGGGCAATACCGTCAAACATAAATAGACAAAAGGTGTAGATTTCACCCTATTTTTTACCTTTTTACCGACCGCAAAGTCACTATTTTTAGTTCTTTGCTGTTTATACTGTTACTGTTGTTTTTATTTATAGTTTTGTTAATTTTTATGTTAAATCTTATACACCTTTATACACTTTTTACCTAATTTAATTTATACACTTTTTAAATATTTAAAATTAATTTTAAGTACACCAAACGTAAGCCCTAAAAGCGAAACGATGTTCGGCATAAGAACGCCCCAAAAGACGCGAGCGGAGGATACGCAAACATCCCCCTCAATCAAAACCGACGAGAGGGCAGGTCCCTCGAAAATTCTGGTTCGCAAAAGCGTGGGCGAGTGGGAGGCAGGAAAATCCGGTACC
The DNA here is from genome assembly GCA_945859575.2 of Herminia tarsipennalis. Taxonomy (NCBI): domain Eukaryota; kingdom Metazoa; phylum Arthropoda; class Insecta; order Lepidoptera; family Erebidae; genus Herminia; species Herminia tarsipennalis. The sequence goes on along the minus strand of OX243851.2, from coordinate 22,884,543 downwards.
CAGAAACCCCCCGAACAAAAGATTCTGACTCCTGAAAAAGTAGAAGCGAAGAAGAAGTCAGTAGTGATGCCGAAAGCACCCCAAAAGGTACATGCGTCAACTGAGCAACCTAGACCGACCAGCCCTCCAAAGAAACTGTATAAAAATAAAATCACGGAGGCTCAAGCATGTGTGACAAAGGCGAAAGGGCTATTAAATGCGTCAAGAAACATAAAGACGGAAATAAAAAAATGAACTAGGGCAAATAGTAGATAGACTTTATCACCTAGTAAAGGAGATAGAGGACGAAAAAAGGAAAGGAGAAGAAACAAAACTTAAGCCAGATCCCAAAGAACAAGAAGCATACAAGGGAGACAGTCCGCCTACAGACCAAGAACGTACCTTAGCAAGCGAAACCAAATTTCTACAGAAGTTAGAAGAACAGGGAAAACTTATTAAAGAAAACAACGAAAGGATGAAGGAACTGAGTAGGGAAATGGAAAGACACAAGGAAGCGATGCAACAGGGGGCAACATACGCGAGTGTGGCGTCAGGAAATGACAAAGGGTATCGACCAGCGCAGTCTACGCTGCACTCAATAATTGTCACCTCAAAAGATGAGAAAGAGACTGGGGAGGAGGTCCTAGAAAGGATCAGAAAGACGGTTAAAGCAAGAGATGGAGGAATAGAGGTAGAAAGAATAAGAAAAGCGAAAGACAGGAAAGTTATAATGGGGTGTCGTACGACCGAAGAAAGACAAAAAGTCATTGAGAGGCTGAGGAAAGACGATGAACACCTTAGGGTAGAAGAGGTAAGAAACAAAAACCCTCTGATAATCCTCAAGGACGTACTTTCGTACAATACAGACGAAGATATAGCGAAAGCTCTCAAAAACCAAAATAGAGGAATGATGGATGGGCTCGGAGAGGAAGAGAAGGATATAGAAATAAGGTTTCGGAAGAGAACCAGAAATCCCCATGCCTGTCACGTCGTAGCTAGGGTGTCACCAGCACTATGGCAAAAAACATTGACCGCCGGCACCGTAAGCATAGATCTGCAAAGGATTAGAGTTGAGGATCACTCACCGCTGGTCCAATGCACGACGTGCCTGGCGTACGGTCACGGCAGAAGACAGTGCACCGACACTCTGCCAAAATGTAGCCACTGTGGGGGACCACACCTGAAGGAGAAATGCGCTGACTGGCTCGCCGGAGTAGCACCAGCATGTCCAAACTGCACAAAGGCTAAGCTCGACAACATAGCGCATAATGCGTTCAGCAGGGAATGTACAGTGAGGAAAAAGTGGGACGCACTGGCGAGATCGTCAATCGCGTACTGCTAAGGTGGTCCCTACACTTAATATAGCAAACACAAGTGCAGCTCCTATAAAACAGTACCTCGTCGTCCAGGCTAATCTCCAAAGAAAGCAGCTAGCGACTTACGAACTAATCATAGAGGCGACAAAAAGAAAAATGGACTTCGCTCTGCTCCAGGAGCCATATGTTGGTGGCGTTGGCAGAATGAGAGACTATCCGGGCGTCAGAATATACCAGCACGATAGGGCAAGTGAAGGGCCAAACAAGGCAGCAATAGCTGTCTTCAACAGCAACCTGGCAATCACCCAATGCCCGGACCTGACTACACCGAACATCGTCGTAGTAAAAATACAGACTGGCGCCCGTACACTGACAGCAGTTGCCTTCTATTTTGAGCCAACTTCAACAATGGACCCGTACTTGGAGCATCTATGTAAAATAGAACAAAAGCTGGGCTCAAATATGCTGCTTATAGGTGGGGACGCAAACGCAAAGAGCACGTGGTGGGGCAGCAAAAAGACAGACAGCAGGGGTGAAGAGATGTGCGGCACGCTTTATCAGATGGGGTTGCAGGTCCTAAACGAAGGAGACACACCAACATTTGATACCATAAGGGGCCATAAAACATACACCAGCTGCGTAGACGTGACAGCTTGCTCGGAGGACATGTTGGGCCTTGTGGATGACTGGACGGTAGACGACAGCATAACAGACTCGGACCACAGAGCTATAACTTTTAAAATAGAAACAAACAAAGCAGAAGGTATAAAAATGAAGCAAACAACTAGAATTTACAACACGAAAAAAGCAAACTGGACCCAGTTTCGTGGGAAACTGAGAAAGTTAGCATTAGAAAACAAACTAAGCAAGGAAGAAGTAGATAAAGTAAAAGAAAATACAGAAATTGATGAAACTACTAATAAGTACATATGTGTAATACAAAAAGTAAGTGAAGAGAATATACCTAGGAAAAAAGATAACAACAAAAGAAACTTACCATGGTGGTCCGAGGAACTCGCAGCATTAAAAAGGGAGACAGTCACGAAAAGGCGCAGAATCCGCTGGGCAGCACCAACTCGAAGATCCTGGGTCATCGAAGAATACCTGAAAACAAAAACAAAATATGAAGAAGAAACAAAAAAGGCACAAGTTAACAGCTGGAAAGAATTCTGTGGCAAGCAGGATCGCGAAGGTATGTGGGAAGGTATCTATAGAGTCATCGGCCGAACCACAAAGAGGCACGAAGATCAGCCGCTGGTCTGGAAAGGGGAACGCCAGAGCGAAATGGAATCAACCAAATTACTGGCCGAAATCTTTTATCCAAGAGACGGGAAGGAGGAGGACAGCTTAGAACATAGCCAGATGAGAGAGAGGGCGGACCAAGTAAACGAGTGGGTGCAAGGTGAACACTTGGACCCGCCGTTCACACTGGAGGAACTCAGGCACGCTGTATCCACCTTTAACCCGAAGAAAGCACCAGGGGCCGATGGACTCACGGCAGACATCTGTCAATGCGCCATCATGACGGACCCGGGAACTTATCTATCACTGGCAAACAAATGCCTAGAACAAGGCTACTTTCCCAAGGCCTGGAAATCAGCAGTTGTAGTGGTACTCAGGAAACCGGGAAAGGAAGACTACGAACACCCTAAGTCTTATAGGCCCATAGGGCTCTTGCCAGTGATGGGAAAGATCTTGGAAAAAATGCTAGTGGCCCGAATAAAATGGCATGTGCTTCCTAAAATGAGCCCGGTGCAGTACGGATTCATGCCCCAGAAGGGCACCGAAGACGCCCTATATGACATGGTGAACAACATTCGGGACCGACTCAAACAGAAGAAGCTCATCACGGTGGTGTCTTTGGATATCGAAGGGGCCTTTGATAGTGCGTGGTGGCCCGCAATCAGGGTTCGATTGGCCGAGGAAGGCTGCCCAGTGAACGTCCGAAGGATGCTGGATAGCTATCTCCAAGAGAGAGAGGTTAGAGTGCGATACGCCGGTAATGAACACGTAAAAGAAACCTCCAAGGGATGCGTGCAGGGGTCTATAGGTGGACCCATCCTTTGGAACCTGCTACTGGATCCCCTGTTGCGGGAACTTGAAAGGCGAGGAGACTACTGTCAGGCTTTTGCGGACGATGTGGTCCTCATATTCCAGGGGGACTCAGCGGTGGAAATCCAGGAGCAAGCAAATGCCGCCCTCGCACATGTTCAGGAGTGGGGTCGGAGAAATAAGCTAAGGTTCGCGCCACACAAAACCAAAGCAATGATTATAACAAACAAGCTGAAGTACGACACACCACACTTGAGCATGGGCGGGGTCGACATTGAAATGTCACGTGACATTAAAATTCTGGGACTTACACTGGATGATAAGTTAACATTTAATAAGCACGTGAGGGAAAGAGTTGCCAAGGCCCAAGCAGTATACAAAAATCTCACGAGGGCGGCAAAGATCAGCTGGGGCCTTCATCGGGAGGTTATAAAATCCATCTATACTGCAGTGGTGGAACCAATTATTTTGTACGCAGCGAACACATGGGCACCTGCCGCGAAGAAAAAGGGCATTCAAAAACAACTGAACCAAGTCCAAAGGGGATTCGCTCAAAAACTTTGCAGGGCATACAAAACTGTCTCGCTGAACGCCTCACTGACTTTAGCTGGGATAATCCCACTCGACCTTAGGGTCAGCGAGATAGCACAGTTATATGAGGTAAAAAAAGGGAAGATATGCTTGGAGCATGGGGACATGGAGGTCGAGATGATGGCGCGTTACACGCTAAATCCGCATCCCGCCGACAATATGAGCGTGGAGATCGTAAGCCTGGTACAAGCCGAAGAAGTTGCGAGACACGCGACGCAAACAGTGCAAATTTACACTGACGGCAGCAAGCTGGATGGCAAATGCGGTGCGGCACTAACCATCTGGAAGAACGCAAAAGAGGTCCGAGCCATCAAGCTTAAGCTACCAGAGCACTGCACGGTGTACCAGGCGGAACTCCTCGCCATATGCAAGGCCATGGTGGAGGTCGTGAAACGCCCGGAAAACAGCTTTGGTGTCTTCAGCGATTCGCAAGCCGCTCTGCAAGCTGTATCAAACTGGCAAATACCACATCCCCTCGCAGTCAAGGCTCGTGAACACCTGCGTGAGGCGAAGATCCAGGGCAAAGCTGTGTCCTTGTTCTGGATAAAAGCCCACGCAGGACATGAAGGTAACGAGAGAGCTGACTGCTTGGCGAAGGAAGCGGCCACAAAGCTTAAATCTGCTGCACATTATGACGCCTATCCAATCTCGTTCGCCAGGCGGCAAATTCGATTGGAAACGCTCCAAAAGTGGAACCTCAGATACAGGGAAGGTGAAACCGCTGCAGTGACAAAGTGTTTCTTCCCAGACGCAGTAGATGCACACAGAGTGCTCCAAAAAATCAACCTCACGCCAACATTAACGCAGGTCTTCACGGGGCACGGCGGGTTCTCCGAATACTTAAAGCGATTTAAGTGTAAGGAGGACCCATCGTGCAGCTGTGAGCCCGGGATCGGGGAGTCAATCCTTCACGTGCTATGTGAATGTCCAATATACGCGGTGTACCGGTATGAAACGGAACAGAAAATAAACAAGATCATAAACAGAGAAAACTTGAATTTACTCTTATCGAATTCTGATAGTAGGGAAGAGTTTCTACAATTCTGTGAAAAAGTCGGTAAAAAGGTAATTAATAAGAACAAGTCGAAATAAATTAATGTTTTCACATATTTTGTATAAATATGAAACAGAACATTAGCATTAAGGACAAAGTATTTGTAATAATAATAAAAAACTTGTTTGTTAAATAGATTTAGAATAGGATGTAGTATGTAGAATAAAAATGTAAATAATGAAAACCAATAAAGAAAGGCGATGAATGAAAGGCCCTGTCCCTTGATAGGGGTAAAAAGCGACAACACCCTGTGATGACGGGTGCTTCTATAAAAAAAAAAAAAAAACCTAACCTAACCTAACCTAACCTAACCTAACCTAACCTAACCTAACCTTTTTTTTTTTTTTTTTTTTTTTTATGGCCGTAAAAAATGCCTAACGCACACCTCCAGCACCCGGGGCAGACGCTGGAGGTAGTGTGGGACCTGCCCCCACTAAAAAATCGGCCGTGTACCAACTCGCCGCCTTCACACGGATAGGCCGCCGGAATTGACTATTTCTTCGGCGGACCCACCCAGCGGCATAGCCCCATCGGGCATTCCTGCTCCTGCGGCGTCCTGGGTACACACAGAACGCCGCCATCGCGAAAGGCCGCGAGCGTGGGAAACTTCCCCGTCCATCACGCCCACAGCCCCACCAAGCGACGTCACGCGCAGCTGCGCCTCGACGTCGCCCGGTTCGCCGGCGACAGGGCAGACTATCCCCGCCGCCTCCTCCCACGGGTTGAATTTCCCGCAGAAGGTTGCGACCGCGTCCTGGACCCCCTACCGCGCAACGCATCCGGTACCCCTATCACTGACGACAGGGGCGAGGAGCGAGCACGGCTAAGAGAGTCCTTTTAGGTGGAGGGTGTAGGGGCACGAGAAGGCGCCTCGTCCCCACCCTCCTCCATCCGCACCGGAGCCTGGGCGCGAGGAGCTCGGCCAGTCCCCGCAGGCGGCTTTGCGGCCTTGGGAGGCTTACAGCCCGCCCTCCCCATCATATGGTTGGCGGGCTGGTTGCCCGCCGCGCACACAGGGCAGTAGGGAGCGGCAGAACACGCCGCTGCCGCATGCCCCGGTTGACCACAGCGGAAACAAATTCCGCTGCAGTCAAAACTACTGGTGCATTGGGGACGAAGATGCCCCGCGCCCATGCACCGGTAGCACCTCGCGGGCCTCGCCTCGAGGATGGTGATCCTCGCGGCGGAGAAACCCACGAGGAGCCGGCCTGCCTCTGCCAAAATTTTGGCCGCAGCAACGGGGCAACGCGCCCACGCCGCACCAACTCCTCCGGGGCCAGGGCGGATCGCGCCGACCCTCACGGTTCCGGGAGAGCAGTGAGCCTTCTGCTCTATTGCTTCCCGGACAGCCTCAGACGTGACAGAGTCGTCCAAGCCGGAGACGCGCAACTCCGCGCACTTCATCGGCCTGGCGACCCTTACACCGTCGTCTCCTCCTGCGAGACGCCTCAGCGTCTCCGCCACGAGATCGGCCTTCTTCGGGCCCTCCGTACCCGAAACCTCGAGAAGCCGGGCCCCGGTTTGTGAGCGGCGGAAGCTCACTTCCACGCCGCCAGCCGCCAAAAGAGCGGCCCTCGCCCCGCTGAAAAGGCTGGCGTACGTGACGCCTCTACTCTCCGCCTCCGGCGACACCGTCACGAGGACGGCGGCCGTTTTCGGCGGAGACAGCTTCGGCCTCTTCCTTCCTCTTTCTTTCGCCGGAGCGATCTCCCGTACAGAGGAGGCGGCAGCGGCTTTCTGCTTATGCCGGCGCCGCGATTTCTTGCTCCCTGCCGTTTGCCATTCCTCACCAGAGGGAGCAGAGGCGGGAGCAGGCGCAGGCGCCGGGGGACGGACTTGAGCAGTTTGGGCGCTTGAGGTGCCCGCTGCTCTAAGAGACCCAGCGCGTCCCGCTGTACGCGGTGGTGGCGCCGGGCGTGCCATCAGTGGCCCCTTAGGGGGCTTGGGCCCCGCGAGCGGCGGCCGACAGCTCGGTTCTGGGGGCAGACGCGCCTTAACGCCCTCAAGGCGAGCGTCGACGATGCCCCCAATAAGACGTGAGAGCTGCCTCATCTGCGCCTCCGTAAAGGAGTCGTCAGACGGGCGCTCTCCACTATGGGCCGGGACAGAACCGGCTCTAGGCGATCCGAAGTCGGCACGCAGTTGTGACATCTCTGCCCGGACCGCCTTTAGTTCCTCCTTCAGTCGGGTGTTGTCGGCCCGCATCTTCTCCATCTCCACCTCAGCGGTAGCAGAATGTTCGGAGAACGTCTTTACTACCTCCTTTAGGACGGAGGCTGCTTCCTTCAAACCTTTTGCGAATGTGCCCTTCAAGTTTTTGCTTTTGGTGGCCACATTCGCAATAACCGCCACTGATTTAGTCGCCGACTGGACGAGTTCCTCCATAGATTTCGGGACGCCGACCCCTCCCGACGGGCAGAGTCCACCCAACAGCTGCTGGACTCGCTCCTCAGCAGCTATTTCTCCTTCCGTGCGGCCTCTATTGTAGGCCTCCCGCCTAGAGAACACACCAGTTGTTGAAGCGCCCGAAATGTTGTCGGCAGCCGTCATTGCAGGGGGTGTTTTCGGGCGAGAAAATCTCGCCACAGAACCCCCCCTTTGGGATGAGTGAATCTTCCTGGGGGCCTCGAGGTCAACCTCAGGAAGGTTCTCGTCGTCTCCAGGAGAAACACCGCGCTTTTGACGTTGAGCGCGGCTTTCGCTAGCCATCGAGGTCTCTGGACCATTTCCTGACCCGAACATCGTCGGGTCGCTGACCGCTGAGCTAATGGAGGAGTCGGAGCCGAAACGGCCCGATCGCAGCAAACTCTCCAGCGACGCTGAGGTCACCGAAGTCCTCGAACCACCCAGCCGGCCGGAATCGGCCGCTTCTAAGGGCAAACTACCGGCGCTCCTTCGCCGTACTTCTTCCACCTCTCTCTCCTTCTCCTTCTCCAGTAGCGTTACGCTCCTCTTGTTAAACATATTCTTGAGTTTATTATTGTCCATACTAGGTCCCACGAGTATGGGGGAAATAAAGGTCCACCCGGGCAGTGCCCCCTGTACCCGGGTAAGCGTAAATTTGTATCCCAACTGGGGGGTCCGCAGGTGCCCCAGCTGGGGGTAGCGCTTGGAACCGAACATCCCATCGGCCATGCATCCTCTGGTCACGCTCCGCAACACAGGATTCGGGGATTTTTTATAGAGGTTGTCATCCTCGCAGCCCAGGCGACCAAGCCAAGACCCTCGCCCCCGCTCGGAGCCGTGAGACGTGGCCACGACACTCCTAATCGGGATTACGATATCCGACGGTGGCAGAAAGAAGATCTCCCCGCCCGCTCGACGGCAGTGTGAGTGCACGTCAAGCCCGTCCTCCGGGCAGCCCAGGGATGGGCCACCCCCTACTCTGCCAGAACATTAGCCGTGTGACGGTGGTTTCGCGAAACGCCGCGAATCCATCGGCACACGTTGCCCAGGGTGCACCACGAGGAGGTTTTCCGGCACTCAGCACCCCAACCTAACCTAACCTAACCTTTTTTTTTTTTTTTTTTTTTTTTTTTAGGCCGTAAAAAATGCCTAACGCACACCTCCAGCACCCGGGGCAGACGCTGGAGGTAGTGTGGGACCTGCCCCCACTAAAAAATCGGCCGTGTACCGTCGCGCCACCTGCGCGAACGGGCCGCCGGAATCTGCTATACCATCGGCGGCCAATTCAGTGGCAGTGCCCGGCGCGGCGAGATGCCGGGCACTCCTACTCCGGCGGCGTCCTGGGGTACACTGCAGGACGCCGACGTCGCGGAAGGCTACGAGTGGGGGGAAAAGGCCCCGTCAACCCCCACCCGCGGCCCCACCATTAGGGCGGCATCAGGCGCAGATGGTCGCGCCGACGCCGCCCGGTTCGCCGGCGACGAAGCGGATCAGCAAGGGAGTCCTCCTCCCTGCGTCGCTCCGCCGCCTCCTTCTGCGAGATGACATCCTCGCAAAAGGATGCGACCGCGTTCCAAGACGTCTCGCCGCGGACCATAGATGACACCACGGTCGGCAGCGAGAGGTCACGACCCACCACTGCGGTGAGGACTCGACGTTGCTGCTCCCAGGCAGGGCACTGCTCGAGAGTGTGCTGCGCCGAGTCCTCACCACAATCGCAGTGATGACAGTCGGGACGCGATTCCCTCCGCGCAACCGAATGCAGGTACTTTCCGAAGCACCCATGCCCGGAAAGAACCTGCACCAGCCGGAAGGAAAGGGTCCCGTGCTGCCTCACCGCCCACTCCTCAAGGACCGGCTGGAGCGCCTCCACGGTTCGGAAACCGGCACGTGGAGCCTCCAGCCGGGACCTCCACCGGGCCATGATGTCCCGGTGGGCCTGACTGCGCCAGGCGCGCAGTTGTTCGGGCATGGGGCAAGAGCCCCCAGCCCGGACCTCCGCCGCCTGCCAGTAGACGTCGGCGAGTACTTCCGCATCCAAATCCCACGGGGGAGTTCCGGCCAACGCGCACGCCGCATCGGTGGACACCGTGCGGTAACCGCGTATGGCCCGGACCGCCATGGTTCGTTGGGGTCTCCACAAACGAACCCTATTCTGGGCGGACAGGGTCTCCGCCCACACGGGCGCGCCGTAAAGCGCCATCGACCGTACCACCCCCATGTAAAGCCGTCGGCTTGAGGCACTGGGGCCGCCAAGGTTCGGCAAGAGCCGGCCCAGGGCGGCAGCGGTAGCCTCAAGTTTGGGCACAAGGATGCGAAAATGCTCGTCGAAGAGCCATCGCCCATCCAACACCAACCCCAGATATTTCATCTGGGGGCGTATCGGTACGAGGACCGAGTTGACGACCAAGGAGGCGCCAGCGGGTGGACCGCGACGGGGCCCATGAAACAACAGGGCCTCCGTCTTTTCAAGCGCCACTCTCAACCCCAGCGCCTCGATGCGCCCGACCATTCGGGAAACCCCTAGGGTGGCCAGGCGCGCCGCCTCCTCGAAATTTCGTGCCCGGGCTGTGACGAGCGTGTCGTCGGCGTAACAGAGTACGCTGAGCCCGGGTGGGAAGTTTCCTCGCAGGGCCCAATCGCATCCCATGTTCCACAAGAGCGGTCCTAAGACCGACCCCTGAGGAACACCGCACGACATTGCCCTGCGCCTCACTTCTCCTTCACGATCCTCGTACAGGACACACCGGCCTTGCAAATAGTCGGCCACCAGCTGCCTCAGGTAATCGGGCACTCCATGGAACCGGAGCGCCTCACCGATGCAGCCGAATGGCAGAGTATTGAAGGCGTTGGCGATGTCAAGCGATACCGCCAATAAAACCCCGCCGCCGAGGACTGCCTCCTCAGCCGCGGCCCCCAGACGCAGAATGGCATCGACCGTCGAACGCCCGGCACGAAAGCCGTACTGGGCATCGGACAGATCGGGGCCGACCTCGCGCAAGTGGCGGACGATACGGGTAGCGAGAATTCTCTCAAGCAACTTCCCCGCCTCGTCCAGCAGCACGATAGGCCTGAAGGCCGCGACCGAATCGGGAGATCTACCCGGCTTCGGTAGGAGAACCAGCTTCCCCGTTTTCCAACAGTCAGGGAACCGTCCGGACGCCAGGCAAACGTCGAACAGCCCCCTGAGGCGGTCTCCCATGTGGTTGAGGACCAGGGCCAACACTCGGGCAGGAATCCCGTCAGGCCCGGGGGCGGTACTCTTCGAACGAATCCGAAGTACAGCCGCCCCCACCTCCGCCTCCGTGACGGGCGGAACACTGGGCTCGGCCTCCCGGTCGTCGGTCTCAGAGACCATTGCCGGTGGCGTGTGCTCCGCACGTTGCGGGAAAAGGGCCTCAACCACTTCCACGAGGAAGCTGGGCTGGAGAGTCTCTGTAAGGGGGGGGCCCGACGAGCGAAGCTTGTTCAGCGCCGCTCTGTAGGGACGACCCCAGGGGTCACGATCTAGACCCTCCAGCATCTCCTGTCTCGCCGTCTCCTTCGCGCGGCAGATGGCCAGCTTGAATGCGTCCCTCGCATTGCGATACGCTTCATACAGCTGGTCCTCCCTCTCTACGTCGCGGTGACGCCGTCGACTGCGGGTGTAGATCCTCCGGGCACGAATACAGGCCGCACGGAGTTCCGCCAACTCTGGGGACCACCAGTAGACCTCCTTCCTCGGAGGACGACGTCGGAAACGTGGCATGGCCGCATCGCAAACCTGCGTAAACGCATCGCGAATACGGACAGCCGTGACGTCGATGTCCTCGGTCGGAGGTAGTGAGGACGACCACGATTGAACGATAGCCGCCTCCTCCAGCAGTTCCCTGTCGAGTCGACCCACAGCCCACCGCGGAAATCGGGATTGTCTGCCCGCCGCGTGACCCCTACTGGCGCCCTGGGACCGGGAGAGCTCAAATCGGATGTACAAGTGATCCGAGAGCGTCTCAACCTCAGCCAGTACGCGCCAGTTCCTTACTCGTGCTTCGATACCAGGGGTAGCGAACGAAAGGTCCACTATCGACCCCCCCTGGCGCCGAACGCACGTATTGGAGGTGCCCCTGTTCAGCAAACAGAGGCCCACCGCAGCCGCCCATTCTTCTACCGCCGTTCCGCGAGCGTCCGTCCTGGGAGATCCCCACGCCAAGGATTTGGCGTTAAAATCCCCCAGCACCACGACGTGACGAGGTGCTAGCCGCCGTATCGAGGCTTCCAGGCTAGCCAGGAAAACCTCAAAATCAGCCAAACTCCGGTTTGGGGAGAAGTACACGCCGTAAAGCGTGAGTCCCCCCCAGTCGGCAGCAACATATCCCGTACCCTTATCTCTGAGCGATAAGGGCGGGGAATGGAGCGCAGTGGAGCTGACGATGGCCACGGAGCCGTCCCAGTCACCCATCCAATTCGGACGAGGAGGAACGTAATAGGGCTCCGCGGCTACGGCAACAGCAATCGACCACTCTGCCATGGTTTGCAGGAAAAGATCCTGCGCGCCGGCAGAATGGTTGAGATTCGCCTGGAGGAGGGAAAAGCACTCACTGTCCATTATTGGACTCCAGTACTACGTCCTCCTCCATTCGCGTTGGCGGCGATGTACGAGGGGCAGCCTTGGCCGATTGGCTACCCCCCGGGCGTGGCTTAGAAGCCTGCGGGGGTTTGCACCCCTCCCGCCCCATAAGGTGATTGGCAGGCAAGTTGCCCGCCGCACACGCTGGGCAGTGGGGGGCAGCGGAACAGTCCGCCGCCTTGTGCCCCGGGCGACCGCAGCGGAAACAAAGTCCGCCGCAGTCGAAGCAACTGTTGCACTTCGGACGCATATGTCCCGTCGCCATGCACTTGAAGCAGCGCGCGGGTCTCGCCGGCAGGATCGTAACCCTGGCGGCGCTGAAGCCCACGAGCAGCCTCCCTGCATCAGCCAATAATTTGGCCGCGGCAACGGGGCACTGCGCCCAAACCGCAAAAGCACCTCCGGGGCCGGGGCGAATGGCGCCGACCCTGATGGAGTCAAGAGCGCATTGGGTACGGGTCCCAATAGCCTCCCGAACTTCCTGGGCCGTGACCGAGTCATCCAGTCCCGAAATACGCATTTCTGCGCACTTCGTGGGCCTGGCGACTCTTACGCCTTCCTCCCCAGCAATAATCCCCCGCAGCTTCTCAGCAAAGAAGTCCGCGTTTTTGCCTCCGTCCGGGCCCGGGAACTCGAGGATACGAGCTCCCGTCTGCGAGGGCCGGGTGGTAGCACCCAGACCCGCGAGGTCGGAGGCGGTGAGATTTCTCTTCACCGACGCGAAGATCTCCGCATAGGAGACCCCACGCTCTTGTGCCTCCGGCGACACCGTGACAACCACGGCGGCCGTTTTCGGCACCTGGAGCTTAGGCTTCTTAGCCACACCTTGGGCGGTTGCTTTTGTAGCAGCCCTCTTCTTCTTCCTGCGGCGCGACTTTTTGCTCACCGTCTGCCAGCCCTTATCAGCGGGGATAAGGGGCGCGGGAGCAGGTGCGGGCGCAGGGGCACGAGCCTCGACCTTCTGGGCACGTGGAGCGACCGATGGCGCGGGAGATGGTGCTGCCGTCAAAACCTGGGATGGCTGGGGGCCTCCCCGGGACTGGGCTGGCGTTCTCTCAACCGCTGGAGGGGCCGTAGCCCGTGCCGTCTTCTGCTTAGGCGCAGACGCCGCGCGTGTCGCGTAGGTCCCAACGCGTCCCCCGGAACAGGGTAGGGGCGTCGGAGCGGTAGCCGTGTATGGCTTTGCGACCGGCGGTGTGCGGGAGGTCGGCACCGGAGGCAATCTTGCCTCCAGACTCCCGATGCGAGCAGCGATCTTGGACTCGAATGAGCCCATTAACTGCCGCAACTGCGCCTCAATGCCTCCAGGAGAGGTGGAAGGCTGCTTCTTGCCCGGACTGGTCAAAACAGCCCGGGGTGGACCGGCTTGGGAGGAGACCAAGTCAGCCCGCAATCTGGCGAGCTCGGCGCGGAGCTCCGCCATGTCCGACCGCAGAGTGGCGTTCTCTGAGCGCAACTGCTGTATCTCCCTGGTGGTGGCTTCCGTGCGACCGGCCAGGTCGTCCACCACTACTAGCAGTTTAGCGCCCGCCTCCTTAAGGCCGCGCACAAAGGGGCCCTTCAGATTGGTGGATTTGGTAGCCACCTCGTAAATCGCGGCTACCGCATCCCCGGCCCTCGCCTTGAGTTCCGACGTAGTAGGAGGGGATTCAAGGTCCCCCCCCGACCGTTGGTCCTCGGCGAGGAGCTGCACCACCCGGTCTTCGGCGGTGCGCTCACCCTCCGTGCGCGTGCGTAGGTATTTCTCCCTACTGGAGAACACTGACCCACCAATTCCTCCTCTGCGGGAGGTCGGAATTTTGCTAGGAGTCTGAGAGACCCCCGGCACTTCCTGTTGCGGCGAACGGCTGCGGTTACGCTTCTGGGAAGCCCAGAGCCTACCTGGCTGTTCGCCACAGACAATACCCCCTTCGTGGACTTCGGTATCCTCCATTACGTCCACGTCCGTAATGGAGGACTCAGAAGCGGTCAAAGACCCCGTACGTGGGACTTTCGGCGGCAACGGGGACGGACCCCCACTCGCCTTAGCCCGACTCGTTGTCTTGCGACCCTTCTTTGAGCCTGCAATGCGACTCGATGTTCGCAGCGCGACCTTCGCGCTGTTTTCGGTGCCGGATTTACCGCTCGGCACAGGGCGGGTGCGTCGTTGGGTGTCCCCCCCAGAGTACGCGGGACTGACGGAGCCGACTGGCTCCGCAAGGGATTCCCCGAGCGAAGTGCGCCCGGGACCCTCCTGGGTAGTTATAGAAGTATTGACCACCGACATATTGTGAGTTTTACGACCTCCGTCTGGGTAGCCCTCGGGACTGAGATCCCCTCAGCCATTCATCCCATTGCCGGGCACCACAAGCGTGGGATTAGGGTATTTTTTAAAGGGGTTTACTTCCCCGCAGCCAACAATGTGTGAGCCCCCGTTCCTGTCAATTCAGGGTTACGGGTCGGGCCGGTCGGTGGTCTGTATCAGACCATGTCCGCCATCTATAAATAGACAGCGAACCCGCCGCCCCTCGCCCTTCTTCAGAAAGGCCCAGGGATGGACCAGAACCTTCCCTGTTTGCCCGGCGGCAATGCAAAAGCAAAAGCACGCCGAGCCCGCCACATCACTCCGCTGTTTCCCCCCCAGCAGGAAACAAAATAAAACATAAAAGAAAAAGAAAAGCAAATTGTAAAATAAAACGGTAAAAACCAAAACAAAGGTGTAAAAATAAATATTGGAATAAAATAAAATAAATAAACCGGAATAAAACAAAAGTAAAACAAATAAAATAAAACAAAATAAAACTAGAGGGGCACAGGCACTAACCTAACCTAACCTAACCTAACCTAACCTAACCTAACCTAACCTAACCTAACCTAACCTAACCTAACCTAACCTAACCTAACCTAACCTAACCTAACCTAACCTAACCTAACCTAACCTAACCTAACCTAACCTAACCTAACCTAACCTAACCTAACCTAACCTAACCTAACCTAACCTAACCTAACCTTTTTTTTTTTAAAAACCCGCCGTGTATCGCTCGCCACCTTTGCGAACGGGCCGCTGGAATTCGTTATACCGTCGGCGGCCCGCCCAGTGGCAATGCCCGGACGCGATGTTGTTGCGTTCCGGGCATTTCACACCTACGCGGCCCCTGGATACACACAGGGCGCCGCGCCTCCACGGAAGGCCGCGGGCGGGGCAGATTACCCCGTACGCCCGCCCGCAGCCCCACCTAAGGCGGCATCAAGCGCAGACATGCGCGCCGACGCCGCCCGGTTCGCCGGCGACGGAGCGGGTCTGCCAGGGAACTCTCTTCCCTGACGCGCTCCGCCGCCTCCTTCTGCGAGATGACGTCCTCGCAGAAGGATGCGACCGCATTCCACGACCCCTCGCCCCGGACCATGGACAGAACCACGGCCGGCAACGAGAGATCACTTCCGACCACTGCGGTGAGAACTCGACGTTGCCCCTCCCAAGCTGGACAATGCTGGAGGGTGTGCTGCGCCGAGTCCTCACCGCAGTCGCAGTGGTGGCAGGCGGGACTCGGTTCCCTCCTAGCGACCGTGTGCAGGTACTTCCCGAAGCACCCGTGCCCGGAGAGGACCTGCACCAGCCGGAAGGAAAGGGTCCCGTGCTGCCGCCCCGCCCACTCCTCCAGAACCGGCCGGAGCGCCTCCACGGTTCGAACACCTGCCCGTGGAGCCTCCAGCCGGCCCTGCCACCGGGCCATGATTGCCCGGTGGGCCTCACCGCGCCAAGCGCGTAGCTCCTCGGGCAGGGGCACCGAACCCCCTGCCCGAACAGCCACCGCCCGCCGATGCACTTCGGCGAGCACTTCCGCATCCAAATCCCACGGGGGTGTGCCGGCCAATGCGCACGCCGCCTCTGCAGACACCGTGCGGTATCCGCGTATGGCCCTGACCGCCATGGTCCGCTGGGGTCTCCCTAAGCGGACCCTATTCTGGGCGGTCAGGGACGCCGCCCACACGGGTGCGCCGTACAAAGCCATTGACCGCACCACCCCCGTGTACAACCGTCTACTCGAGGCACTGGGTCCGCCCAGGTTCGGCAACAGCCTCCCCAGTGCGGACGCCGCAGCCTCGAGTTTTGGCGCCAAAATGCGAAAGTGCTCGTCGAAGAGCCACCGCCCGTCTACTACCAGGCCCAGATACTTCATCTGGGCCCGGACCTGTACGAGGACCGAGCCGACGGCTATCGAGGCGCCAGCAGGTGGACCGCGACGGGGCCCATGGAATAATAGGGCCTCCGTCTTAGAAAGAGCCACCCTAAGCCCCAGCGCCTCGATGCGCCCGACCATTCGGGAAATCCCTAGGTTGGCCAGGCGCGCCGCCTCCTCAAAATTCCCACCCCGGGCCGTGATGAGGGTGTCATCCGCATAGCAGATGACCCCTATCCCGGGGGGGAAGCCACACCGCAGGGCCCAGTCGTAGCCAATGTTCCACAAAAGGGGCCCTAAGACAGAGCCCTGTGGAACACCGCACGAGACGTCCCTGCGGATTACCTCACCCTCTCGGTCCTCGTACAGGATCCTCCTGCCTTCGAGGTAGTCTGCCACTAGCTGCCTCAGGTACGCGGGCACTCCATGATACCGGAGCGCCTCGTTGATACAGCTGAATGGCAGAGACCCGAAGGCGTTGGCGATATCGAGCGATATCGCCAACATTACTCCTCCACCGGCGACGGCCTCCTCCGATGCGGCCCTCAAGCGCAGAATGGCCCCAATGGTCGAGCGCCCAGCACGAAAGCCGTACTGAGCGTCCGACAGATTAGGGCCGACCTCGTTCAAATGCCGGACGATGCGGGTAGCGAGAATCCTCTCCAGCAACTTCCCCGCCTCGTCCAGCAACACGATAGGCCTGTAGGCCGCAATTGAGTCGGGAGGCCGTCCCGGCTTTGGAAGGAGCACCAGCTTCCCTGCCTTCCAGCAGTCAGGGAACCGTCCGGACGCCAGGCACACGTCGAACAGTCCCCTGAGGCGGTCCCCGATATGGTCGAGGGTCAGGGCCAAAACCCGGGCGGGAATCCCATCCGGCCCGGGAGCGGTGTTCTTCGAACGCATTCGAAGAACAGCCGCGCCCACCTCCGCTTCGGTGACAGGCGGCACAGTTGTGTCGGCCTCCCGGTCATCGGTCTCATCCTCGGAGACCATCGCCGGGGGCGCGTGCTCTGCCTGCAGCGGGAATAGACCCTCGACCACTTCCGCAAGGAAGCTGGGCTGGAGAGTCTCGGTAAGGGGGGGGCCCGCCGAGCGAAGCTTGTTCAGCGCCGCTCGATATGGGCGACCCCAGGGGTCACGGTCGAGACCCTCCAGCATCTCCTCTCTCGCCCTCTCCTTGGCGCGACAGATAGCCAGCTTAAAGGCGTCCCTCGCTTGGCGATACGCCTCATAAAGCTGGCTCTCCTCCTGGACATCGCGGTGACGAGTCCGGCTGCGGGTATAGGACCTCCGCGCACTGATGCAAGCGGCGCGGAGGGAGGCAAGCTCCTGGGACCACCAATACACCCCCTTCCTCGGGGTGCGACGTCGTGAGCGGGGCATGGCCGCATCGCAGATCTGCGTAAACGCATCGCGAATGCGGCCAGCCATGACGTCCACCTCCTCGGTTGGAGGTGGAGACGACCATGATGCCACGATGGCCGCCTCTTCCAGGAGGCCCCTGTCCAACGCACCCACAGCCCACCGCGGAAACCGAGGCGTTCTGCGCGCCGTGTGACCCCTAACTGAGTCCTGGTTCCTGGAAGACCGGGAGAGCTCCAATCGGATATATCGGTGATCCGAGAGCGTCTCAACCTCATCCAGGACGACCCAGTTCCTTACTCGCGCTTCGACGGCAGGGGTAGCGAACGAAAGGTCCACTATCGACCCCCCCTGCTGTCGAACGCACGTATTGGTGGCGCCTCTGTTTAGGAGACAGAGACCCACCGACGCCGCCCACTCCTCAACCGCCGAACCGCGGACGTCCGTGCTGGGTGACCCCCACGCCGTAGATTTGGCGTTGAAGTCCCCCAGCACCAGTACGTGGCGAGGTGCCAACCGCCGTATCGAGGTCTCCAGGTTGGTAAGGAAGACCTCGAAATCGGTAAAACTCCGGTTTGGGGAGAAGTATACTCCGTAGAGCGTGACCCCTCCCCAACCTAACCTAACCTAACCTAACCTAACCTAACCTAACCTAACAGACAGACAGACAGACAGACAGACAGACAGACAGACAGACAGACAGACAGACAGACACTCACAATCCACTGAGCGGATTTAAACAATTGAGTGTCAAATCAAATTAGTATCTTTTTTATAAAATGTCAAAATGAATCGTTCTGTTCAGATTTGTATGCAATTTAACATTGTGACGTCATTATGTTCTGGCTTCAAATCATTTACTTTTACTATTTATTTTGATGATTATAAATACTAAAACATATTATATTATGCTCGAATATATATTTTTAAGATCATTTAATGGCATATTATTATTTGGTAAGTGTAAAATAATTTATTGTTATTGATTGATTTGACATTCAAATACCTAATTCACACGTCGTTAGATTCGTCTTAATCGCCCAGGTGTTCTTAGATAGGTGACGATTAAAAAAAAAAAAAATAAAAATCAAACAAACATGGCGGCTATG
The DNA here is from genome assembly GCA_945859575.2 of Herminia tarsipennalis. Classification (NCBI taxonomy): domain Eukaryota; kingdom Metazoa; phylum Arthropoda; class Insecta; order Lepidoptera; family Erebidae; genus Herminia; species Herminia tarsipennalis. Next base: position 22,865,908 of record OX243851.2, on the reverse strand, counting down.
AGATGTGAAAAAAAAAAAAAAAAAGTTGTTTCGAATACTGTAATATGGGTATCAAATTAAACAGCTCATCTTAAGCATTTCAAAAAGGTATAACATGAATATGACTGTGTGATTTTTTTTTTTTTTTTTTTTTTTTTTTTTTTTTTTTTTTTTTTTTTTTTTGCGGGTAGCTGACGTAGCAAGTAACGATTTTATTTGCTCCCAAGTTAAATATTTAAAATATAGACTTTTAAAAGTATATAAGAAGTTTAATGTACACCAGACATCATTAATACTTGGCACCTACCAGGCAGAGTGTTATCTCCAACAATTAAGTCGCACACTTGAAACAAACAAACACAAATAATGGAATCAATGCAGGAGTCTTTTGCCAGCTTAAGGAACATGTTTATTGACGGCATCACCAGCTTTGAGTCCAGATTGGAGAAGGTAACTAATGCACCGCATCTCACTCACAGTGATAACTTATTAGCGGACTTCAACACCTTCAAGACCTTCGCATTGCAATCCCTCAATCTACTGCAACGTCAGATGGAGCAGCTAGCAAAGCAAATTGATGCTATTGAGATGCGTGGACGTCGCAAAATACTGCTTATTCACGGTGTAGCAGAGCACAAGACTGAGGACATAGTTGCAGTTATCACCAAAACTGTTAAACAACATCTTCATCTGGACACCTTCAATGTTTCTGACATAAAACGATGTCACAGGATGGGGCGGCCTTCAAGTGAACATAAACCAAGGCCCATATTAGTTAAGTTCCATAATGTTGGACTGCGGGACAAGGTATGGTTCTCGAAAGCAAAGCTGAAGGGCTCTGGTGTGACCTTGTCCGAGTTTTTGACAAAGCCAAGACACGATGCTTTTATGTCCGCACGAGAGAAGTACGGCATCAATAGGTGCTGGACGAGAGATGGTTGCGTCCATATTATCGGTCCCAATGGTGCACGATACCGCATTGCCTCTCTTCAAGAACTCGATGTTATCCCGAGGTCAGAGGCTGGGAAGGATACAGAAGCATCAAAAAATGTCCAAAGGCCTCGTCGAGCCGCGGCCGGCAAGAAGTTGTAACTTGAGTTTTCTTGTCTATATAGCTTCACACAACTGCAGGATCCGGGTAGTATGATTACATTATTATACAACTTCACCTTCTTTCAGAATATGACGCTTTCTACCTCCATATTAACACTTTTTAATAGCTTAATCTAAGTTAGTGATTACTTTCTCTGTGTTCTAAATTTCTAACCTTCAATATCTTTAGATTATTTTGATGTCAAAAGTTCAGAAACTTAATTTTCAAACATTCAGAATGTCAATGTCACGATGACAAGCATTTAGATACAAGTCTTTTGGATTCTAACATTTAATTTCTTTTTTGTGTTTGTACCGGATCCTGCCGATTATTTGCCGATTATTTTTAATATTGTCTGTTTACTTTTTACAATGTTTTTACGTGCTATTGATTACTTTATTTTATTCTTATTTTTTTTTTTTACTTTTTTTTTTTTATTTAATTGTTTTAGAATTTCATCTTTTATTTTACACTCTACTGGTGGGTGGATAGAACTTTGTTATTGTTTTTTTTTTTGTTATTATTGATAGAAGATATTAATTTATTGTTGTTATTAATTTATTATTATAGTTATTATTACAATCATTTTATCTCTTATGACGGATATTGATGCTTCAAGTGACACTGAAAGTTTTCACTCTGTCGTCAGTAGCGACAATGACAGCTTTACTAGTATACCGTCTCTAAGTGAAACACTTCAAGCCACGTTCTCTGATGTCCCTAGAAATCTTAATGTAGTCCATATAAACGCCCAGAGTATTCCCGCCCATTTCTCTGACATGCTGGCCAGTTTTGACTGTAAGAATGTCCATGCAATTCTTGTTTCCGAGTCATGGTTAAAACCTTGTCTCCCATCTGGCTCTTACACTATACCTGGCTACCAACTAATCAGGAATGATCGCTCCGCGGGAGTCGGTGGTGGTGTTGCAGTGTACCTGCGTACACAAATTCCTTACCGCATAGTGGACATGTCCGCGCAACCACCTCCAACAACTGCAGGCGAACATCTCTTTCTAGAACTGGAACTCAATCATATTAAAATTCTCCTTGGAGTCTACTATTGTCCTTCCCTACGTATTGACTTTTTCTCATCTTTCGAACGCATCTTAGAAAATCTTTTACCTTCTTACAGTCATACAGTCATTATGGGAGACTTCAATACGTGTCTTTTAAAAAACGACTCTCGTTCCTCCTCTCTATATAATACTATACGCTCTAGTAATCTCTCTATTCTTCCTCTCAGTGCTACGCATAACTTTCCTAATTCTACGCCTTCTTTACTTGATCTTATCTTCGTTTCTTCACCTGATCTTGTGTCTAAGCATGGGCAATGCTCAGCTGATGCTTTCTCCTATCACGACTTAATTTACCTTTCTTATAAACTTCGTCCACCTAAAATAAGTCCAAAAATTCTTAGACAGCGTAATTTTAGTGGTATAAATATTGATTTACTTCGTGAAGATGCATGCAACATTGACTGGAATCCTGTGTACACGTCCGCATGTGTCGATGATAAAGTTGAGGTTTTCAATTCAAACTTGATCAAGCTATACGATAAGCATGCTCCGATCCGTGAAATTAAAATAAAACATTTACCGGCGCCATGGCTTACTAACGAAATTAAAATATTAATGGCTAAGAAAGCTGCAGCAAAATCCAGATTTAAATGCCGACCTACTTCTAATAATCGAGAGAGGTATGTCGCTATAAGAAATCACTGCAATGTGGTGTGTAGAAATGCACAACGCCAACATATTCATACCTCTGTTGAAAACGGGGATCCTGGTAAAATATGGAAATTTCTTAAAACATTGGGTGTTGGAAAACAAAGACAAGACACAATCCTTAAACCAATAGATCTCAACGCACTTAATATGCATTTCTCCTCTTCGTCCGATTTTAATAGTTCTATTAAAACGAATACATTAAATCATCTTTCATCTCTTGCATCACCCAACTATTCTTCTTTTGTCTTGAATCAATTTACTGATTGTGATGTTAGAAAGAGCATAGTATCAATCACATCGAATGCAGTAGGTACTGACTGCATCAGCCGTAATATGATCCTTCCAATTCTTGATCAAATCCTTCATGTTATAACTTTTATTCTGAATTCCTCCATTACTAGCGGTTCCTTTCCACGAATATGGAAAGAAGCCCAAATTATTCCTCTTCCTAAAAAATCAAATCCTTCGTCCTTCTCCGACTATCGGCCTATATCTATTCTACCTTTCCTTTCTAAAGTATTTGAACGACTTGTCCATTCTCAACTCAGTGTATTTCTGTCACAAAACTGTCTTTTAAACCCCTTCCAGTCTGGATTCCGTCCTGCCCACAGTACTGTTACTGCTCTCGTCAATGTTACAGATGACATAAGACTAGGCATGGAAGAAGGAAATCTGACCGTACTTACCTTACTTGACTTCAGTAATGCATTTAACACTGTAGATTTTCATATTCTTCTTGGCATACTACGCTCTATCAACATATCTCCAACGGTGATTGATTGGTTTCATAGTTACCTGTCTGGTCGCCGACAACGTGTACGCATTGAAGAATCCTTTTCTTCCTGGTGTGATATTACGGTTGGTGTACCGCAGGGTGGCGTTCTATCTCCACTCCTCTTCGCAATTTTTATAAACTCTATATCTAACCAACTAGTTTCATCCTACCACCTTTATGCAGATGATCTTCAAATTTACACACAAGCTCCACTGGGACAGCTGCCACTAGCGCTTTCGATTATTAACTCTGATTTGGATCGAATATGTCAATGGAGTAACAACCACGGTCTAAAGGTTAATCCATCTAAGACCCAGGCAATTGTTGTTGGAAGCCCAAGGATGATTTCGCGTATAGATTGGAACCAATTGCCTCAAATTATCTTTAATGGCACACATATAACGTTAGGTAACAGTGTTAAAAATCTGGGTATTTATATTGATCGAACGTTATCTTGGGGTCCCCAGCTGCAGGAAGTTAGCCGCAAATTATTTGCATCTGCAGGGTCCTTACGTAGACTCCGAAACTTTTTGCCGATTACCACTAAAATTGCGCTGGCGCAGTCTCTTCTTCTACCTGTACTTGACTATGCTGACGCCAGCTATCTCGACCTCACCGAGGAGCAACTTACTAAACTTGAGCGCCTTCAAAATTTCTGCATTAGATTTATATTTGGTTTGCGTAAATATGATCATGTTTCCGAATTCCGCAACGTGCTCAAGTGGCTCCCAATACGCCTTCGTCGGAATACTCACATTCTCTCATTACTGTATAGTATACTCTTTAATCCTTTTACTCCCTTGTATCTTAAAGAACGTTTCAAGTTCCTTCATGACACACATTCCAGATTCCTAAGGTCATCAGAGGATTTGAGGTTAGAAATTCCAGCGCATTCCACAAAATTTTATGATAGGTCGTTTACTGTCGAGGCAGCAAGACTATGGAATGCACTGCCCCTTGCTATAAGACGAGCCCAATCATTGGCATCGTTTAAAAAAATGTTGAAGGACCACTATCTCTCTGAGTAAACTTTTTATTTTTTTTTTATTTTTTATTAATTACCTATCTTTTCTGTTCTTGTTCTTGATAACTATAAATTAATATCACGCTGTACACTACCCCTACCTAATTCGTGTATTTATGTCTCTGTCCATCCAAAGGTTGCCTGGAAGAGATCGCTCTTAGCGATAAGGCCGCCCATTGTACATTTAAGTTATACAATGTATTCTTTGTTTTTATATTGGTGTACAATAAAGTATATATTATTATTATTATTATTATGACTGTTATACTAAAAAAGTTAGTTAGCAACCATTGTTTTTTCATTTTTCAATACTTGACAATAGCTGTTATAAAAGTAAGTTGCTACATCGGTTACATCCTACAACTACTAAAAATTATTAAATAAAAAAATAAATTATAAAAATAAAAAACCCGCCTGCACAAAGATGGAATCAAGATCCCCTACATAATTATACAATTTCATGCAGTCGGAGGCATTAAAGAATCTCGATAAACTTATTAAAGTGCCAAAATGTTGAATTTGTAAAAATTAGGTTACAATCAGAGGTTTGTTTTATATGATTGCACTTGGCTATGCGGAAAGCAGAGTTACGGGCACACTCCATCAGGACGTCCACCAAGTCCTCCGGTACACCGCAGACATCGCAGTTCGGTGAGTGGACTTTATTCATTAGGAATGCGAACTTCCTTGATGGAATATGGCCGGACCTGAGCCGCATACTTACAACTACATCTCTCCTAGGCAGTTCAATATTATACATCCATGATCGTAGCAAGAGGTTGTGGCTGGATCGTTTTATACCAGATTCCTTTATCTCTAGACCGTAAGTTAAAATATTCTTTCCATAATTTGTAACACTGTCTTTTAAGTAAACAATAGTACCCAATCGGAAAAATAAGGGAGTATGTCAAGTTCAATTCCTTTAGTAGTAGCCTGTTTGGCCAATAAATCTACTACCTTATTACCTTCTACACCGCAATGCGACGGTATCCATTGCAATTTGACAGATATAGGTCTGGATAACAGCAACATAACACCTTTTAGTACTGCGTAGGCTGTCGGTGTGCCTCGGATGCCCGAGGTGCACCGAGCCAAATGCTGGAGCGCGCTTTTGGAATCTGTGAATATCACTATGCTATCCGTTAGTATCGATGCCGCATAGGAAAGTGCTTCACAAATCGCAATAAGTTCAGCGTCCATAATGCATATAATACTATTAATTTTGTACCTTACACTAAGGTTACATTGCGGGTCAAAAAAAGCTGAACCAGTTCCGTCGTTCTCTTTGGAGCCGTCGGTGAATCTATACTAATATTATAAAGCGGAAGAGTTTGTTTGTTTGTTTAAACGCGCTAATCTCAGGAACTACCGGCCCGATTTGAAAAAATATTTTTTTGTTGGATAGCCTATTTATCGAGGAAGGGTATAGGCTATATAACTTCGCGCTACGACTAATAGGAGCCGAGTAGCGACGAGAAATGTTGCAAAAACAGGGAAAATTTACGCATACGAAGTTGCGCGGGACAGCTAGTAATTGATAAAAATGATTATAATCATGACTTATCAAATGTATACATATTGTTTTTAAATTGAAACTATTATACATGCGTTTAGCCTTAGAGATATTGGGGATATTATCACAGATTATGTTACTAAGATCGATATTGGTGACCCAAGTACTCAGCTTAAACGCATCTGGTCGTCGGCTAGTATGAACATAAACATCTGACAAACTTTCATACATAGTTAGTAATAAAGGCAGTTTTTTATTTCGCCAGTATCTATTTTCCTTAAACTGTAACTAATAATTCATTTAGTAATCTAATTGTAATATTATTTTCTTGTGATTTAGCTTTAAGTACAAATTTACCTCCTAACTATATTCTTCGTACGTGCAATGGAGGCAGTCCCAACTCGCTCTCAATTGCATGAATGGGTGTCGTCTTAACAAATCCACCAATCACTCTCATTGCTTGGTTTTGCATTTTATCTAAGATATATACTTACTTTTGGCAACTATTATCGTATAAAAAAGATCCATAGTCAAGTCGGCTTCGTATAATTGAAATATTTATATTAATTATATGTTTGGGGTGTAAACCCCAGCCGGAACCGGCTAGAACTTTAAAAATATTTAAATAGGTACTTAGATATTTTATATGTTAATTCAGATATATGTTTGCTCCATTAAATATTTCTGCACATTTACGATTTTTAAGGAATATTCAATAATACTAATCGATATTGGATGTCTGTTGATAACCTTCTTAAAAATACAGACTTTTGTTTTGTGTGTTGAAATTTCTAATCTTAGATTAGTAAGTAAGATGTGTAATTTATGTAAAGCTAATTGTAATTCGTTGGACGCATGGTTAATATTTTGACGTGTAATATATAAAGCGTAATCATCAGCATATTGTGAAATAACTAGATTAGAAATTTGTTTGCATATGTGAAGTGTGGCAATATTGAACAACAGAGGAGAGATGGGTTCACCTTGAGCGATCCCACGACACGTTGTTCTAGACAGGGTAACGTGATCCACTTGTATACTTAATTATCTGTTTTTTAGGAATGTCCACAAGTATTTACACATTTTTGAACCAGCGCCTATTTGATCTATATTGACTAATAATGACGTAACATCAACATTATACGCACTTTCTATATCGATAAAACAACAGAGCGTAATTTGATCTTTTGAAAAACCGATCTGTATTCTATAGTCACTAAGTTACTTAGGTTATTAAGACAGGATTTAGGTTTTCTAAATCCAGTAGTTTCTTCGTGAAAAATGCTCTGTTGCTCAACTAGCCATTCTAATCTGATCGTCAACATACTGTGAAAAATTTTGCATAGGCACGACATTAACGATATTGGGCGTAACGATGTTATAGAGGTATCGCGTCCGGGTTTTGGAACAGGCACAATACGTATCTGGCGCCACTGGTCTGGTACAAAACTAAGAGAATAGAACTGATTAAAAATTTTGAGTAAAATTGAGAGGGCGTTGTCAGGTAAATGTTTTATCATGGAGTACGAAATATTATCAAAGCCAGGGGATGTAACTTTAGATTTCACACATTTTTGCAATTCACATAATGTGAAAGGAAAATCAATTTGTGTATTATGAGATGAAAAGATAGGTGATTTCGGACAGACGAAGTCGGGAGTTAAACTACGTAATAGTTTGTTTGCCGTTGATTGGTCCACGTAACTACTAGGATATCTATAGCCCTTCATCCACTTCATTTTACGCCACATCTCATTGACTGTTGTTGATTCATCGATTGATGAGCAGAAGTCAGCCATTGATTTGTATTTAGCTTTTCGTATCATTGATTGAGCATGGCTAATTTTATTCTTTAATTTGTTTAAATTTTCAGGGGAGGGGTTTTTCCTAAAACAACTGAGGGCAGGCGTCTTTCAGCAACTACTTTGGATAAGTCGGTATTCCAATATGGTTTAGGGATAAAACGTTGGCAAGGATTTTGACTAAATTTATAAAAAGGTATGTGACCATCGGCGGCTTCGGTATTTGTACTTAGAAATGAATCATAACTTGTCTGAGGGTCGTTATCAATCATATTAAAATTCAAAAGTTTATCTTTAATATGTCTACTTTAAGCATCCCAGTTTGCTCTTTTAAAATTCCTTTTACGAATAAAGTTAGAAATATTGTTGTAATATGACATAGTTATTTTAATAATCAAGTGGTCACTACCCAGCGACTCATTGGTTCATAATTCATAATTCATTTATTCAAATATAATAAGTACAAAGTTACAAATTAATTCTACGAAAAGAGTAGTGCTTAAGTATATGGGTGCCTGTACTCAGGCGCGTGCGCTTCATACAAGCAAATAAACACTGCATACCCTAGCCCGCTAGCCTTCTAACTCTATTAAATTAAATAGTACAAATTGAATATAATAATAAATAGGTACGCTAAAAAATTATCAGATAGAATAAAAACTTGTGCCACTGCCATCTATTGGTCCTTGAGCGAACTACTAAACAACAGCAAAACATCGAGTTACCGCGGAGCTGCTGCCGCCGGCTGTAAGCAGAACTATTTCTGCCTACAGATATTCGATTACGACAAATACTTTGAGTGTGTGCGTAAATTGTACACACACACGCAAATTATTACACCTGCAATAAGCAGTGCTTCCAAGATAAGCCGACCGATTTAAGTAATTGTCAAAAACAGCATATTATTTTGTTGTTTATTATAGGCCTATTATTTTATACAACATAACATCACGCCATTTTTTAAATTATTGTTTCCCACAGAGCTGTCGAGTCAATTTGAGCGCAGTGATTGATATCTAATTGTACAGAGATACTCTGCACATTCGTGCGCCGGCTTGCCCTGAAGCCTGGTACCTGCCTGAGGTAGGTCGGAGGGTAACGCAGTTTGAGGAATAGTAATAAAACTATATCAGTGACTGACTAGTGTATATATTTCAGTAAGAACATGGGTACATTCAATTACTGAGAGAGATCCATCAGTACGAGCTAGGCTCAAGTATCTTGATCGAATCCGCTCAGTACTCGGTTACAGCTGTATTTATACCCGTCGAAAAACCGTTAATTCCTATAGTATAGTCCGGATACACCATCTAAATCGAAATAACCTGTCGCTATTGGTCAATTTATTTTTAGCAATGTTGACAACCCAATATATATAAATTCCCTAAATTATTATAAAAAACCCATAAAATGATTATCACTAATTTTAACATTCCTGAATGAAAACCAATGATGCGCGAGCGGTCAACATTGATTCGCTCGCGTGCCGTTGCTATGGACTTTGACTGATATAAATTACTCTGATTTTTCCCAAAAAACAGTCTTTAAAACACATAACCTTCTTTCTTGTGAAGTCGGGTAAATACCGTTACCCCACTTATTTCTCCCTAAATTTTGAGGTAAATCCACTAAATTCGCAACAGTGCTATTACATTATATACAATTCTGACCAATAGGAATGTTCTAAGGTGCGTACATACCGTGCCTATCAGATTTCAATTACAAATTACGGCTAAACAATGCAATATTACTAAGAGCTATTAAGCTAGAGATATTGTATAACCATATAGATATTATTATTATGTGCAATAAATTGTATATAATAATAATATCACATATCAAGAGCAACTATAGTGAGCATACACAGACAATAAACTGCTAATTTTAAAATTATATTGTACTTTTTTGTAATATAATAGATTAGGTTTAGTATAGTACGTATATGTGTAAATATGACATTTTATTTTGTTCATTTTCTTTTCTGTTTGTGAAAATACATAGATATTTGTATTAAGTGTTATAATAGACACACAGGTTTATATTTAATCTACTCGAGATATGGCTATCTTGTAATTGATTAGGCTCACCTACTATTTGTAACTTTAAATATAACTCAATATATTTTCTAATTTTCTTTTAAGGCTTAATACTTTTATTATATCATTAGGTTGTGGGTTCGATTCCCACTCAGGACAAACCTTTGTGTGAGCAACACAATAGTTTATTCTGTGTCTGGGTGTAATTTATTTATAATAAATATATATTTATAAATTATAATATACATATTAAGTATGTTTATCAGTTGTCTGGTTGCCATAGTACAGGCTCTGCCTAGTTTGGGATCAGATGACCGAGTGTGGGTTGTCGTAAGATGTTATTAGTTAGATGTTATTATATATTTACTGCCATTGTATGTTTTTTTGTGTGTTAAAGTTTTTCTTAATAAATATTATTATTATTTATTATTATTATAAAGAAGTGTATTAACAATACTATTTACACGTACTTTTAACAATTAGTGGAAATATAATCAAAAAACATCGCGATCTCAGAGACAAGATTTTAGTGTCGAGTTGCTGAACTAATTACGACAATGAATTTAGAAAACTATACAAACTTAGTATCTAAGGCACGAAAGATAAGTGGAAATGTCTCATAAATCACTTTGTTATTTTACATTTCACTATTCATAACTAATAATAAACTATATAAATCAATTTCACTAATTAAAAGTTAAAGATACTATTTGCGTTGTAATCTCTATGGTGAAGGACAATTCTTTATCAAAGTTAAAAATTCTCTTTGGAAATTATTTCGTTCTTTGTTCGTTCTATCTAGTGACATGAGACGGACAATGTTACAAGTTAAGGAATCAATGTTGCAAGTTAAAGAACTAAATTAAAACTATTATTTTCGTATCGATTATTTTAAACTAAACGCAAAATTAAACTATTGGGTTATTATCTGTCCCGCACACTAATTAATTAGTTAATTTACTGGAATTACTGTGAATTATGGAAAATTATAGCTGTGAGATCTGTGCTGGTGAAGTGTGTTTAAATAAATTAAAAACTCGTGTTTTCTCGACGTTGTCTTTTGATGAAAAAAATAAAATCATTGATATGGGACGTTGTATTCGCGATTTGGATTTAACTCAAAAAAAAGGTAATTCCACACGTTCTTTTAATAAAAAGTATTACGATAATTATAACTGGCTAGCGGGCTGTGTAGGTACATACAAATAAATTATTTTGTTTTCCTTGTTTATTATTTTCAAAACAAGATAAAAATAATGTTTGGACCTATAACGGATATTCAGATTTAAATAATTTTCACAAAGCTGCTGCTAAACACGATTTGTCGGAAAAACATATAGATTCTTGTTTAAAGATCCAAACTTTTGGTAAAGTTGGTTTGGTAAAGTTTGAATAGACAGTTCAAATTAGACATTGAACGTAACAACGCAATAGTTGATAGGAATAGAAATATTTTTAAACGGTTGATTGACGTAGTTTGCTTTCTCGGTAAACAAGAATTAGCTTTTCGTGGCCATGACGAACACGCTTCATCATTTAATAAAAGTAATTTCCATAAGAATATCGGGATAATAAGTAGCCTATGTGTTAATTCAAGTCTCCAGCTATCTACATACCAAGTTTCATTGCAATCGGTTCAGTAGTTTTTGCGTGAAAGAGTAGGTAACAAACTATTTATTATACGGGAATTAACGCGCATTGTTTACCTTAAAATTACTTTTTTTCGTTTGCTGTCGTCAGAGGAAGCCAACATGATGTGGATCAGTATATGGGGCACCTTAACTCCATTAATCCGAAGATGAAATTTACATGCGAAATGGAGACGGATAGATCGTTGTCATTCCTGGATATCAAGATAACAGCGCGAGCTGATGGATCGCTATCACACTGTGTATACCGAAAGCCCACACACACTGACAGATACCTGCATGCTATTGAGAGTATATTCGATTGAGTTTCATCGTCCACAAACCCTCTCCACAGATCGCCATTTTTATTCACGAATTGTGCGTGAAGCGATTGAAATTAAAAAACATAAAACTTTCAATCGGGAAGAGGGCTTCAAACTATCCGTGATGAGGAATCCAGTGATTTGTAAAACACAACCTCGTATTGTTTCGCAGTCGGTTAACATGGACAAAATCAGTGTAGTGTGCAGTGACCCTAACTTTTCGAGAAGTAAAAAAGTGAGGGTGGATTAAGATTCATCGGCCCGACGGAGTCTTAACATCGCTGCGACAGTCCGCTTGTGACCACGGCCGGTGCAACCTGGTCGAAACGTCAAGCAATTTTAAGGTAAACAATGCGCGTTAATTCCCGTATAATAAATAGTTATAATCATGCAACGCGAAAGTTTAAATGTTAGTATAGGTAACAAACATCTATCCATCCATCCAAACTTTCACATTTATAATATTAGTATAGATAGATAAATATAGGTGCACACAAAAACATTTGTAGATGAAATGTACGAACGCGAGCTTAACTCTGATTTCTTCCTCGTAGGGGTTTCGGGTAGGGCATGCATACCCTATCCGAAATCTTTGTGCACGCCCCTGCCTGTACTAGGTAATACCTGTATCACAGGCTGTAAAAGTGCTTAATATTAGTCTTAACTATAACGAATATTTATTATTAACAATATAAATTCAAAATATAAAACGTGTAGGAACTAGTGTGTGTAATAATATTATGTTCAAAACAGTTTACATCAGCATTTTCAGAAAGTAGGCTAAAGTTTACTTTGCATAAATCGCGTTCGAGTCTAATCTTATTTCATTATTGTTTTTTAATGCGATCGAATTAATAAATTACATAGATAGCGATAAATCGTAAGTAGGACAGTAGAGTAATGGAAGAATTTGAAACAAATGTCACGTACGGAAGTTTGACCTTTAGCTTGGTATAATATGTAGGATTGGGGATGGATAAAGTCCATGGTGTCCACTTATTTAAGTACTAAGCGGCGCTCTAGGCGCCTTCATAGTCTACGGAGTTTATGTAGCGGTACTCCGCAGCTTTTTTGGCAGGGCACTCGGCGTCACCTGTTTTATGACCGTGCGGCTTATTGAATCGTCGGCATGTTGCGCATTTCGGCGAGTCCAGTTTCTTGACGCATTCCGTCATCGAGTGGCCCGTTTCTCCGAAATGTCCGCATGTTGGGGTAGTGTCTCTGCATGACTTAGCTGCATGGCCATATTGGTGGCAGTTGTAACATCTAGTTACTAATGTAAAATCTCGAACGGGACAGGAAGTCCAGTTAATAAAAAGTCTACCCTGGGCAACCAACACTTTCCTAATTTGTGCTGAGACTTCAATTATGAAGTTACAGGTCGAGGCGTCTTTTTTACCAGATTTGTGGCTTAATTTTGTGGAGGACAAAAACGACTCCATGGACACTGAAGGTATTTTATCGGCTATGTTTTGTTCATATATACAGGGTGTAACAGAAAGGTGTGGTCATATTCAAGGGTCGTCACATACACATGATAAATAGCGTGTGTACCTAATCTTATCAAAATGTAAGAACCTTAAAATTTTACGTCATTTTTAATCAGTCCATAAATTGTTATGCAAAATATCGCCACGAATAATGCTACATCACTAACCAATCATTCAAGATTTTCATCGTAGTATAGTAGTAGTAGAGAGTTCAATTATGTTGGATGACCCTGCACAATGATCTCTTATGTATCACTGCGCGCCTGGTACCCGTCACGCGTCGAACATACGGATGTCCGCGCGTCCGTAAACCAAAGAAACACAGGCAAACAAATTAATACCAACTAACTACTAACCTCTGTACGTTTTCCGTCGCCACCGGCTTTCACGACGACCACATCGAACGGACAAATGTTAATCACCATCTCACTGTTGTTGGTACCTACTTTGTTTTCACATCTGGTGGACGATCATTTGAATGCACTTCACGGTACAAAATAACGTACTAGGTACCTACTTTCGGCTTTTACATCCCTACATTTTTGATATTAATGTTTTTAGGGTTCGGGGAAGTACCTACCTACCGTTTTTGAAACTTCAATAAGAATGAGATTTAGGTATTTACATACTTTAAGTTACGAATACACAGTATCACAAATCACAACACATCAATTTAGCACTAAGTTCAACGCGCACTTGTTTGTTCGAATTGATAATACCTACATAATGAAAATAGGCGCGAAACTCGGTGACGCTTCCCCGCATTCCTGGCACCACTACATAACTAAATCGGTACCTACCTATCAACAAAAAATATTTGTTGCGTTCGCCGAATGTGGTAAGTACCTACGGTTTACGGGTCACGCATTACGGGCCACCGTTGGATCCCTTAAAGTACGTTTTGTCCAGGACCGAGCAGACTGTTTCTATCAACTTACTTGGTACCTAACCTACATCACGTAGATTACGATCGCGTCATATGCAATTGATACACAATTTCGAAATTATTCACTGTTACCAACTTAAAACAAAATTTCTTTATCAATTTCACATCACTTCAACAAAGAAAGACAAACAAAAACCAAGAAACGAAATAGATCGAACCGCTTCGGGCTCCGCGTCAAAAGCACTGACGGACAGTGACGGAATAAATAAGCAAACCAAGAATGAAACAAAGAAATGAAAGTGCCTAAAAACTTAAAACTTCTAAAATTACAAGAAAATGTATGTAAATTATCTTAGAAAAGTTTTAATTTAATTAATGGCAATATCAAATTATTTTATGAATCATAATAACAACAAAAGAGTATTAAAAACTCATTTTGAAATTACAATGACTTCCGAATATTTCTGCCGAGCTTCCGATCAAATACCGAATTATTTATTGCACACGTTTTGTTTATGACGCCACGGCCTTGAAATGTTGGTGTCTCTGTCTAACTAGGTAATAAAACCAATAATCGGTCAGTTTGATATTTGTTTTGAATAATTATTTTGTTTGGAAAGCTAATTTCCATGCATTTGAAGTTTTTGAAAAAATCTTTACGTGTTTAATGCAATAAGTTGTAATGCGTTAATAACGCGGGACTTCGCCATGAGTGTTCGAAGTTGAGCCGTGAGTTTACAATTTATTTTTGTTGCAAATCAACTGTTCACCTGAATGTCTGTGTGTTTGTCAATTACTTTTCAACACAAAATAATGAATATCGATTTAGATTGTAGATTGTTTTATTGTTTGTGGTATTATTTAAACTATTAAAAAACTACCTTAACACCTCAATGGTTTTAATCCTACAATGAAATAAATTGTTGGATTTTGTGAAATTATGTAATTCTTTTAACGATTTCATGTAAATAGATTTAAAAAGTGTTCTCTGACAATAAAAAAAGACCAAAACGATGATTCATGTGAGTATAACATTTTAGAAATCGGTCACCCATCTATGCACCAACTGTGGTAAGGTTGCTTAACTTACGCAAACATTATATCATAATAGAAGTTGGTTCAACTTTGAGGTACACCGACAAGTTACTATAAGAATAACAAATTCGTATAATGTAAACAGTGTGTCGTCGCCGACTAGGGTCAGTAGGTACCTTTGTTTATTTGTGATGTAATACCTACCTACCGTACCCTGGAAGACGGGGAATTTGGGAAAAAAGTTCGAAATTATGGTGTGAGCGGTGATGTTCAAGTTACAAATAATGTACGGTTTAATGCTGCCTGAATTCGTTACCTTGTCAACAAAATCATTGAAAATATTTAAATGACTTAAGTATCATATTTTATTACGTAGGTAATTTAAAGTGTCCTATTTAAAGCAATAGATGAGCGTCAGGCGTCATACCTGTTGTTCCCAAGTACTCCTCACAATGTCTGTTACCTTGGTACTCCGAACATTGGTTTTCGGGTTACCTACGTATAGTGTTTCTGTGTGTGTGTCTACATTTGTGTGAGTGTGTAGGTATACACACACTCACACAAATGTAGTCGACCAGATAGATTATTGTGTGACAGAGATAAATTATTTTTATTAATGAAAACTGCATTTATTTTACTCTTCGTCCATAAACAATGATAAAGAACGAGAGGCAAGCTACGGAAGAGTGAAACAAGATACCAAAGGACGAATGAGAGTTAAAATGATAGAACGAGACTAGCTTGTCTCACTCACACATCATCACTTGTTTCATCTTTGCAGGAACAAAAGAGTGAAACAAAATGAAAGTGGGTGGTGATTTAAGGTCAAACCTGAAGTTCATTGCAGTTCATTGGAAACAGCTGATTATCTGTTAGTGTTGGGTACCTATCGGTAAAGTCGTATTTTCAGTATGTCGGTGTTACGCACTCGATAAGAAAGAAAATTCTTTATCTCAGTCATACTAATAAAATCAGAATTGGTACCCCCGCAGATGTTATACTTATACCTAACACTGTTCATTGCTAAAATATGACCACACCTTTCTGTTACACCCTGTATAGGTTAGAAAATCCTTTTCCGACAAAGAAGCTGGTACTCCTACAACAATCATTCGTGGTTTGCGCTTTAGAGGGTCGCCGGCGGTAAAGCCGAACAAGGACATTTGTACAGCCTGTTTAAGATTAGCAGCGTCGTCTTTTGTTTCAGTGCTAATGATAACACCTCCATTGATTGTTTTTCTAACACCTCGAATATGTAGCTTCATTTGATCAGGCCTGATGAGTGTTTGCACAACTGCCTTAGTTTCGTCACTGGATCTTTGCTTATTCTGTGGATAGATGGCAACAGCGCTTAAATTGTTAGGGCGTACTATATTGTTGGACTTCTTCTTCACCATATCTGCAAACGAAGCATTTCCCGCACAGGACTCCTCAATAGTCTGCTTAAGCACCGTAATGTGCTCCGATAGGTTACTTTTTTCTCGAAGTTCCTTGATAATGCCAGATGCTTCAATGATCATCTGTTTGAGCGATTGGTATATTACTGCCATTTGTGACGCATTGTGTTGAACTTTTCGGCACAGATTGGATATTTTCAATTTCTGCTCACTATTTAGTTTGCCCTCAGAAGAAATTGAGCATACCTCGCTTAATTGCTGGTCAGTAGCCGACATCCACTTCTGGATATCAGGCGTAGACACGAGTTCAAATGAGAAACCTGATTCTCGGGCTGGGTTTTGAGGCTTCATCGGTGAGTGAGAGGACTGAGCACTCATCGGATTATCCGGGTTGTTACTCATACTGAGTAACTAATAAAACACTTATTATTAAGCGAACATAGTTCCAATATTACACACTTAGCAACAAGTAATAGTACTACACTCGGTACTAAAAGTAGGTCACATTTAAATTAATGTTATTTAAATAATATTGTTAGTGCACACGTCCGTATGTAAGCAAAGGCGATTGACGATGGTTACAGTCCAATTAAAGTTTAACGCTATATCAGAGAATGCTATTGAGATATCAGGAGATGAACTTTGAAGAATTCCACTCACATACATCCCGAGTAGGCCGGCCATCATTCAATGTTACAAAATGATTTGTAATTAAAGCGTCAAAGATGTTGTTACCCCTCACATCAGTTTTACATGACCAGTTTGGGTGATGTCCATTAAAATCGCCCAGAATCAGTGTCTTACAATTTTTAAAATAAAACAATTCGTCCCAATGACTTTGAGAAGTTCGTATGTTTGGTGGGCAATATATAGATAATATATAATCAATATACTTACAATTAAATAGTTTGACACAATAATAATATTTAATACAATTAAATAGCTTCAATTCCGGAATTAGAGAATATCACCGGAACTAACTGAGTTTTCACAGATTTGTGAGTCAATATAGCGACCGCACCATACGAGTCTTGTCTGTCCCGACGATAGATATCGTACCACTTACTCTGAATGCAACTTCACTATCTAACCATGTTTCACACAAGACAGCTATATGTTGCTCACTACATAGGTAACAACTGATCAAATTCCACTTGTTTATGTTTTATACTTTGCGAATTCCATTGGCGATATTTTCAGAATACATTACGACCCGAAAATACTTTTAAAAGGCAAATCCCATATAAGTGTACTGACCTACAAACGACATTAACCACTCAATAGATAGTGACACCCCAATTATTATTTTGGTTTTTAGATCATCCTTTAAATTAGTAAATACTGTAAACAATTTATTAAGTAATTGCCTAAAGTTTATATTAGATCTACACTTTTCTCTTTTATCTTTTCGTTCCTCTCGTTGTCTCTCATATTCCGACTCATCCGAATCACCAGTGACCGACGACTCTGACGTCAAATCCCAGTTGAAACCTACGTTCTTTATATGGCCTTTCTTTTTATTCTTCTTCTGCCTTCGTTTTTCTCTTAAAGGCTGGGAAACATCCATTGGGCAGGGTTGTGAGAAGTATGGAGTTTGAACATCGCTAGGTGTCACTTGAAGAACACTTGCGTATGAGTGTAGGTTTGTGTTTCCTGTACGTACTGGTTCTGGTCTGTCACTTGAAACTGTAGGAACATCATGAGGTCGTGTGGTCAAGTGTATCTCAGGGGGTACGTATACTTGTAAGGCCTTTCTGTACGAACAGTTAAACTCTGCCATCAGGTCTCGAAGACGCTTTTCTTTTTTAAAAATGGGGCAAGTTTTATCTAACGAAATGTGGTTCCCGGTACAGTTAACACACTTAAACGTTGTGGTTTCACAGTTCGCATGGTCTTTATCGCATTTGGGGCATATAATCTTTTTAACCGGACAGACACGTAAAGTATGTCCGAATCTCCAGCACTTAGAACATTGGGTAACCGGGAATACGTATGGTTCAACATTTATAAATATATACCCATGCAGGTAAAGAAGAACCTTTGAACCCTAAACGTACCGACTCACTCAGTTCCCATCCATTACCTTCCTTATTTCTTCGTTTCACTGCAGTCAATTCAAAATTGCTAGAAATTGTTTCTAACATCTCCTTCTCAGTCAAATCCGATTCCACGTTCTTAATAAATACGGGGGGGTATCAAGTCTGGTCCCGGCCCCTTATTTGTGTCCAATAAATTAAGAGATGTGAGGATATCGTTTTGAGATCTCTTAGCATATTATAGGTTATTTTATCTCTAGGTTTGCAATACTTTTTAAAGCTGTTATGGTATTTTGCCTTCTCTTTTAGTGCCTTGATCAAAGAGGAACTGTACTAGCAGGGATATTGAGACTGTCTAATTACCTTAAGTGGAGTATTATTTTTTATTATGGGGGTGATAAGATCGTAGAAAATGTCTACAATGCTGTCAATGTCATGGCAAGGTTTGAATTGTTCAGACCCAATTCAGACCAGTTAATTTTTGACAATTCATCTGATATTTTGACGTAGCCGGTTTTAGTAAAATTTAACAAGGACATTTTGTTAATTTTAGGAGGCTTGTATGAATTTATTTTGAACAATACAGTGAGAGCCGGATGTAAGTATCTATTGTTAAAAGGGGATCTATGTTTTCAGACACAGTAAATAGGTTGACAGTTAGTAAATACTAAATCTAACATCCCATTCTTGCTGTTGCTTACATTGTTCAATTGATGAAGGTTGTTAAAAGCTAGCATGTCTATCAAAAGGCTTTCTAACTGAGATTTGGCGGGAAGTGGGGACAGAGTGCATGTGTCTTCGTCAAAACCCCATTGAAGATATGGTAAAATAAAATCCCCTGCTAAAAGAAAAATATTTTTTTTTGCGGATTTAGTTGAATGATTTGAGTTGTTTTTGTAGCGAAATTTTCTATCTGCACATGGGTAACAGGTGGCGGAATATAAACTATGCAGATACATAGGTCCACGATTATATTATAGAGCTTAAGCTTTAAGACGACCCAAAGATCCTCGCCGTCCGTTTCCCACTGCATTTTACGTAAAGGTTCAAATTCATTCCGAACTGCAAGTAGCACGCCACCTCCATCAGTTTTGACACTGGTTGACGAACGATCACGTCTAAAGATGTTATACCTGTCAGGCGAATACTCAACTGTGCTATTTGTTATTAATATAAATGTACAAATTATTACTATAAATATTTATTAATTCTTAGTTTCGCGAAAAGCGGCGAATCCACCGGCACACAGATTTTAATGCAACTTAATAGCACATAGGCTATATAAAATCGGTAGTATAAATACTGCTAGTTTTTAAAAAGGAGTATTGAAACTAAGTCCATGTAAGTATATAATTTATTGCCCCTCTATCTACACACACGATACAGCTAAGTGGCAGTGGCAACCACCATGATGGCAGGACCGCACTACGTCACAATTAACTAAAAGGTCTAACACTAACAGTTCGGCTCTCAGAGCGCGACACGCGAGACGCACGCACGTGACGTCACCTAACACACAACAACCATCGTTTATAAAATCAAATTGTAAACTAACCATAATATATGCATACTACATTTTATGCTTTACTTTATGTGAGAACAAGTATAGTGTGGCCATTAGTGCTGTGCACTCCCTGAGGTATGCACGGCGAGGTGGGGGGCGAAGAAAAAAGTGCATGAGTTCACATGAGGTCGATACATGTCGGACAGATCTTACGATATCAGTTTGCATTTCTAAGGCAAGACTTGTGGCGGGACGTTGCGTTGGTCGGAGGCTATCTATCTGTAATATATACTTACTTTGTTGATTAAAATGTAACCCAAATATACTCATATTTTATTAAAAATATGCAGGTGATAAATAAGAATTGAAAGTTATAATTCACAACAGGACTTGTTTTATTAAACATTTTTTATATTTACAAACAATTATATATTCTAACGAAAGTTATTCTGACATAGATTCTGTTTCAACTTCATCTTCCATTTCGTCATCATCTTCATCTTCCTCTTCGCCACCGGAACTTGAATCAGAGTCTTGCAAATTTATTATGAATGAATCGATAACATTATCGAACCTACTATCGCGACTCCAGTAATCATTTTCATTTTTCTGGACATGATCGTCGCATTTCTGCCATTTTTCCGCCGTGAATTCCGAAAACAATTTATCCAATAAGATTATCTTTTCGTCTAGAGAAGAATTAATATAGTTTTGGGCTATGTTGTTTTTAATATCAGCCCAGACCAACTCGATTGGATTTAAATCTGGATGGTACGGAGGTAAACGCAGAACAGTGTGTCCACTGGCTTTCAGGAGTTCGTCAATTCTATACACGGGTTCTTTTTGTGTATTTTTGATAAGAAGTAGCAGTTGAGCCTTTGACATGGTTCCTGAAAATTCTACATTATGGCGTAGCAACCAGTTCTGCATTTCACTTTTGAGGCTTGATATAGTTGGTTTCTTCTCAATCTGAACGCTGTGGTAAGACGCGTTGTCCATTACAACCACAGAATTCGGCAGCAACTTATCTTTTAACTTTTCATCTACCCACTTATAAAAAGTAGGTCCGCTCATATCTCCATGATAGTCACCGGTTCTAGCATCGGATTTGAATATAGTCAATGTATCATCCACTAAGCCATTTCGACACCCAGCGTGGAGTATTACTAGTCGCCGTCCTTTCCCAATATCAGCATGAATACCGGGTTCTGACGATGATTGCCAACATTTGCTGGCATGGTGACTGGCGTTGATGTATGTTTCATCAAGAAAATATATGTTTCGGTTTTCCGTTCTGTAATTTCTGATTTGTGTAAGATATTTTTTCCGCCACACTGTAATATTAGGCTGCTCTATAAGGAGATGTCTCTTTGATTTGCATTTTTTGTAACGGTAGCCCATTTTGTGTAAAAGCTGTCTTAAATATTCCCGTCCACAATTCAATATGCCATCCTGTCTCAAACTTGATAGTAACTTACGGACACTTGGTATTTTTTTTTCAACTTCGTAAAACTGATGAATTTTTCTTCTGATAACTCCAAGGTCAAAATCATCCACAACGTGTTTTTTCTTTAGAACTTTTGGTTTTTTTGGCGATTGAAATTTTAATTGGCTTGAATTTTCAATTGATAAATAGCCCGCAGAAATCACATTATGTACGGTTCTTTTGCTGTATCCCGTAGCCTCCGCAACGATTTTAGCAATATTCACGTCATTTTTAAATTCAAAGCTTTCTTTGTCTGCTTTTCTTTTCTTAAAATATTCAGCCACCTTAAAAATGACAGTCTTCATATCACGAGATAACGCACGACCCATCTTTGAATATTTATCTCGTGTGCGTCTGACATAGACAGTCCGATACAAATAACACTACCTGCCGTCACAAGCGTTGACGGCGCACTGACAGCGCAGCAGCCGATTCTAACCCCCCCGTCTCACCGCGCGCATACCTCAGGGAGTGCACAGCACTAATGGTCATACTATAGTACCGATATGCAAGTCAAAATAAAACATTGTGGGGTCCACTTCAAAATTACCATTTTCGTGGTAGTGTCCAGCACTATACAGGTTTGTATCATAATAATAATATAATATCTTGGGACAACTCACAACGTCATCTGATCCCAAACTAAACAAAACTTGTACTATAGCAACCAGACAACTGATATACCATATGTATTTCTAAATACATACATATTATTGTTTTTAAACTTTCGCTATATTTATACATATTAGATATATTTCGGGACATAATCGCGTGAATTATTTAGAGGTACGACCCTTTTATTTACCCGACGTTTTGATCGAATTGCACCTATCGTGAGTTTTAGAGAATTCACGCGATTAAGACCCGAAATATATCTAATACATACATATTATAGATAATATAATTTATTTATAATACTGATACGTATGCATATAGAAATATAGGTACCACTACCAGACACAGAATAAACCATCGTGCTCATCACACGAAAGTTTTATCCTGGGTGGGGATCGAACCCACGACCTCCGGCTTAGCAGTCAGGGTCACTAACCACTAGACACAGCAGGTTATTTCTAAACCAGTTACAATAATTATCAATAAACTTTAGAATGGAAATCAAGACGCAAAATGGTATAGAAACTTGCGCCCCGTGTGAGTACTCGTATTTTAAATTAAAATACTAATGGCGAAAAATCTTTGGCAGCAATAACGTAAACAAGCGGCAGTTTCTATACCATTTTGTACTAACTATTTGATTACCTACTATTCAAAAGTAGTTAGGTTCATAATTATACCTATTTACAATTCTCATTTTATCAAAGTGAACTAGATAGTTTATAAATTGACATTATTCGCATGAGATGCTTATTTGTGTTGAGTGGTGGTGTCGCCAGCGGCCGGGGCGGGCCGGTCGCCGTCGGCCGCGGCGGGCCGGTCGCCGGCGGCCGCGGCCGGACGGTCGTCGGCGGCCGCGGCGGGCCGCTCGACGGCGGCCGGGGAGGGCTTGTCGCCGGCGGCCGAGGCGTCCATGGCGGCGGCGAGCTCGTCGTCGTCGTCGTCTCGTCCGTACAGCTCGGGGTAGTTGGACATACAGTCTTGCATGACGCTGAACTTCTCGTAACAGTCGCTGCCCTTCGGCTCTGCGTCACTGTAACAGCGCAATATCATAGTAAGTACTACATATCTATCTATACATATAATAAAACTGTAAATTTCACGTGTCTGTAAATGGCCGAACTTAGTGAAAAAAAATATTAGGAAATGTTCGAAAAGAGTACTTAAACACTTTGCTGCATTTTTAGAAATGTCTGTCTGTCTGTCTGTTTGTTTGAATTGTTTGAACACGCATCACGCAAAAACTACCGTACAGATTCGGTTGAAATTTTGCACGTGTAATCTAATAGATGCAGATTAACATTTAGGCTATAAATTATCACGCTTTTTCCCATAGGAGCTAAGCAGTAAGGGATAATGTCTGTAGCTATTTTTCGTTATAAAACAGTAACTACTAGACGGATCTTTATGAAAATTTGCAGTTTCATAGTAAATACTATAGGACATTATTTACACTATGAATCATTACGCTAACATCTATGGGGAACGAGTAGCAACGTATTTTTTGTCGCACCATAATGGTTTATCACAAAATTTTCCACAATTAGACATTATCTATAATTGTCACCCATGGAATACATAACTTCACGCTAAAACTAAAAGGAGCTAAACACAACATTGTTAAGTTTCATAAGAACAGTTATTTTGAGGTGGTAAGTAGCGAACAGTATAGCCTCGAAGCTATGCTAGCGGACTTTGACGACGAAGTCCCGGGCTCGAATCCGATGTCTGTCATTATCCTTTTTTAATATTTTTCTCAATGTTTTAGTTATTTTTTCGACCGTTAGTAACTTATTTACTTCGGTTATTATTTTTTTTATATTAAAAATCAAGTAAATTATGCACCTAGGTAAGTTAATTATAAGTATTGCATGCACTGCTGAGAGTAATGAATTAATCGTAGTAGAAATGAAAAACAATATTACATTATAATTAAAAAGTATTCGACATTTTCCAGAAATGATGTGTTTGTTTAAAAAAAGACATTACACACGTAAAAAAAAACATGTAGCGCCATCTATGAAATCAAATTGTTAACCGTGATCAAATAATTCCTTATTTGTGAAAACATTTATTAGGGTATAGGTGCTTGAGATGAAGGATTTGTTTCTTGCTGAGTGGCAACATTCTTGAAAGTAGATGGCGTTGTATTCAATAACGTTCTATACTTAGTAAAAGAAGTTTTAAAAAGAAACACATTGCTATGATTTTTAGAAATGTTTGACCACGCATCACACAGATGCATCGAGGATCATGTTTTGGGGTTATGGTTGAAGATCACGTGTTCATCAATTCAACGATAATGAATGGCTCAACATCGGTCACGTGTGAGTAGTTCGGGTGACGGGAGGAGGGGGGTCGTTGTCTGTCAACCGTACCTTTAGGGATATCTGACATTTTCGACGACACATACGACACGCTCTGTGTTTGCTTACTAAAGTGTTACAGCAGTTTTATTATTAGTATTGCGTTGTAACACTATATGAAATACACCCCATTTTTAGCCAAAATGGCAAAACAGAACCCTTATAGTTCCCTTATGTCCGTCCGTCCGCAGCTTAGCTCAGAGACTGTTAGTGCTAGAAGGTTGCAACTTTTGCATGAATAAATTACTAACGCCGATAAAGTGAAAGAACAAAATCTTGAAAATCATTATTTTTTTTAAGGGTACCTCTCTTATATGTAAAGTGGGGATGTGATTTTTTTCTCACCTACAGGGTAGTAGTATAAATACTAAAATTATAAGGAAAACTATCACAGTAAGTACTTAGGCTTTACAAGTTTACGATCACATGAGAAGTAACAACATTTTCGTACAAATTCTATTAAAAATTATTAGGTAATAAGTAGGTATAACGTTGAAAGAATGAAACAAAAACAACAGAAAACCCACTTCTTAAGCCGCACACCAAACTAACTATCTAAAAGAATAGAACAGATCGATTTTTATTTAGTAAGTATTTAGTCAACAGGACTGTTTCCAACATATTTACACAGAAGTTATTTCGTTACCTAAACTACCTTAATTTAAACCCGACTTTCACGCGAACGAAGTCGCGGGCACAGCTGCTAGTAATATATAATATCATAGGACAACTCACACAACGTTATCTGAACCCAAACTAAGCAGAGCTTGTACAATAAATGTAAATATTTCTAAATACACACTTAAAATAGATCAACGGGGACAAATAATAATTATTACAATAAGCACGCCCGCATCTGTGCACAGGTTAACAATCACTCAATAGGGATGTTTGTCAAGTCAAATCAATGCTTTATACAAAATAACACATATTGACATCATAAGTTCCTATCGTGAAATGAGAAAACCTGTTAAATAGTTATAGAACACTTATTTTCAAAGCACTTTAAAACAGTAGGTCTTTATAGTATGCCTTTATGACCTATTCGCGACTCAGTATTCGAATTAGGATTAACATTATGGTAATCGAAACGCGGATACCTCGAGCAAGGTAAAGTCCGCCAACAGTTCTAATTATTTCGGTTTCACAAATGCCACTGCATCACTAATAGGTACTATAACTACACTAACACTTTGAAACACACACAACTATAAAAATAGCGACGTCTATCAGAAGACGTATTGTCGCTACGACCGACTTCAGATGTAAACGTCAGACTAAAGTCACGCCATCTTGTGACTATTTAATCAAAACAGATGTTAGGTCAACTGAAATCAATTAGAGATTTAATAGTTATCCGACATATTTTTATTGTAGTTAACTACTCTATTTGGACCATTGGACGTCATTCGCGACAGACGTGTCTTTGCTAGCAATGCAATATTTTTAAATAATTAAGTTTACGTGTTAAATTGAAACTATACCGCGGCGTCAGTGAAATTAAGTGTGTCGCCCATGATTATCTACTATTTATATAGACAGCAATTATGAAATATCGTAACCATTATAGCTAAAATTGTGTTTTTGTGTTAGTGATGTCTAACCAGGAATTTAGCCCGTTTGGACGTAATCAAACAGCAATGAGCAGCGACCCGCCGACTCCAACTCGGCAAGGTCACTCTCGAGACGAAAAGCAAACTCTGCCCACGGAAGTAGTACCTACTTCGGAGATCCAGAGATGGATGGGGTCTATTGACACCCTTTTGAATGAAGTGTGTTCTATAGTCTCCGAGGGAAAAATGAACTCGGACCAGAAGCTCCGAGTCACTAATCTTTGTCGCAAAGTCACGAGTGGGACATCCCAGATGGCTGTTCTATATCAAGCGCTAAAACAAAAGACTATGCAAGCGCATGCGACCATTCAGCACCTAGAGGAACAGCTCGAAGTAGAAAATTCTCTTCGGCAGTTTAAAGAAGTCATTGAAAATAAGATAAATCTAGTACAAAACAATTCTTTTGCTGACATGGTAAAAAAAGGTGCCGATAGCGATTCGTCCTAATAACTGGAGCTCTGTGGCCATATATCCCAACGATAAGACGAAAACGAATGATGACACTAAATCTCTCGTGCAAAAAATTATTTCACCCGAGGAACTAAAACTACGCGTTCGTGGCCTGAAGAAAGTAAGGAATGGAGGCGTTCTTATTAGTACCGAGTGTAAAGGAGATATTGAAAAGTTAAAGAAGTCAGAGAAATTAGCTTGTTCCGGCCTGACTGTAGAAGAACCAACGAAACGCCGCCCTAGGATCGCTATCATAGGTGTCCCTGTAGCGCTCAGTGAAAAAGATGTTTATGATTGTTTATACGACCAAAACATTGCTGAGAAGTTTCCAACTGAAACACGCGAGTCCTTTTTAAAGACTATCAGATTGAGTCACAAATCTGGCAAGAAAAACTTCTTGACCTGTAACTATATATTAGAAGTTCCTGCCAATATTCGAAAAGCGCTCATCAATCAAGGACGTATTTTTATAAATTGGACGTCATGCCCTGTTAGAGACTTCACATTAGTCACCAGGTGTTTTAATTGCCAGCAGTTTGGACACGCAGCCAAGTTCTGCCGAGAATCCAGCCCGACTTGTAACCACTGCGGAAATCTGGGTCATTCCTCTAAGGAATGTAGTAATAGAGACTCTCCTCCGAATTGTGCGACGTGCAAACGTTTCAAACGAAAATGTGACCATCAAACTGGGGATGCAAACTGTCCAGCACGTAAACACGCAGAGGATAAATATATTAACTCAATTAACTATGAAACTGCATAACGCTTCATTAACATTTGTTTTAAATATCTTTATGTTTTGCTAGTTTGTAAATTATTGTAGTTAGTATTCACTAGCTACTATATTCATTAAAATTATCTATTTCTGACATAAATTTTGTAAGCGCAGCAATATCAAAATAAATATGACTAACCTTGTAAGTGACATACTTATTCGTAACGTGATTTTTTGTCTATTCAAACGATGTGAAATATTTCTTATGTTATTTTATAAACGCTACATTAAGCAATAAATTGTATATAATATTATTATCACTTATTAAGAGCAACTATAGTGTGCATAAACAGACAATAAACTGCTAATTTTAAAGGTGAGTATAGACTACAACATTTTCTGGAGCATTTCTGTGTAATGTAACGTTCTTACGAATGATACAATACAGGTAAAAGCTCAGTTTCCAAAGCATTTCCATGTAATGTAACGTTCCTGCGAATGCTCGGCGTTATGTTACGGGTAAATGCTCACAGCGAGTGTGCATTTACCAACATTTCGTTGTACCTTGCGTTCATTCTTTTTTGAAATGTCGGACCTACAAGCTGCGTGTGCTGCGTTTATCTTGATGAATTATATTAGAAGAAAAAAGAAAAATAGAAATAGAAGATGGTGGCAAATGAACATTTACAATAGAAGACAAACTCTTGGAGGTGTGCAATTATTGTTAGACTTAAAATCGCAGGAATTAAGTGGTCAATATAAGAACTTTACTGCCCTATCTTCAAGTGATTTTGAAAGTTTATTGAATTCAATTGGTGTTAAAATATCAAAGCAAAATACACGATTCAGAGTTTCAATTACGGCGAAGGAGAGATTAGCATTAACTTTACGTTATTTAGCTACAGGTGATTCCTTCGTTAGTTTACAGTATCTTTTTAGAATATCAAGACATAGTATTGGGAAGATAATTCCAGAAGTATGTGAAGCAATAACAGAGGAACTGAAAGAAAACATTCACGTGAGTATCATTATACTTTATTTAAGATCAATTCAAATCATTCAAATAATCTGAGATCTGACTCATCATATCAAAGTTACTGCTATCTTAAGTATCGCCCCCGTCTGTATCTGCTTCACCGGCTCGACTCGGACCTCGGACTTCATTGGAAGTTGCAGCTGCTCTAGTCTCTTCGATAGAGGAAGTGTAGCCTCTGTCTGTATTTGAGTCACAGGATCGGTTCTGACTTACAAAGGATTCATTTGATGTTGAAGCTGTATTATATCCTCGAGATGTTTCGTTCCCATAATTATCTCTATAGTGATGACTGTATCCACGGGGATAGTTAAATTCTCCTTGATCAGCGCTAAAAAGTATATTCGATATAAGATGTTGCACATAGTTTTTGGTCCCTTCATTTCATTTTCTTAATTTATTGGCGATAAAAGTACCGTAACTTGCTAACTCGTCATTATTAAAATCACTTTTCATAGCGGTTTTTTGCAATATATCAAATGCAATTTCCATTTTTTTGTCGTCATCTGTATTGATTTTGGAAACCATTTTCCTTTTCTTTTTTATAGGATGTGCTGACTGCGACTCGCAATCAGCCGTAGTAGCCTGCATGTGATTTTCCTCGGTCTTGTTATCAGCCTGAAATTATAAAATATATTTTTTTTGCAGATGCCAAATTCACCTGAGGAGTGGTTACAAGTGGCAGAAGGTTATGAGAAAATATGGCAATTCTCCCATTGTATAGGCGCTATTGACGGAAAACATATAGTAATTCAAGCACCACCTGCAAGTGGCAGTGAATTTTATAATTATAAGGGGTTTTTTAGTATTGTACTTATGGCAGTAGTGGATGCAAATTATAAAATTATTTACATTAATATAGGTTGCCAAGGACGAATATCAGACGGTGGAGTATTCCATAACAGTATGTTATACAAAAAACTACAAGATGAATCATTGAATTTGCCACAGCCCTCTACACTGCCAGGTAGGCAAATGTTAATGCCATATTATTTCATTGGCGATGAAGCTTTCCCGCTTATGCAAAATATGATGAAGGTTTACTCTGGAATGCATCCCAAAGGATCTACTAAAAGATTGTTCAATTACCGACTCTGTAGAGCTCGGCGCGTAGTTGAGAATGTGTTTGGACTACTATCGTCAGTATTCCGTGTTTTGCGAAAGCCTATATTATTGAACCCCGATAAAGCTAAATTGATTGTAAAGTGCACATGTCATTTGCACAATTTCATTAGAAGGAATTCAGAAGGAGTATGCTTACAAGAAAACATCTCACAAGACAATAATACCAGTGATTATAACGAGGGCCATGCATCATTTCTTCCGCTTGCAAATCAACATCGAAACTTATCAGAAAGTGCTTTTGCAAAAATAATGAGAGATGAAATTGCTGAATACTGTTCTCAAGAAGGTGCGTTGGAGTGGCAAAACCAATATGCGTAGGTACTTACAAATTTTAATATAGAAATACCTTGTAAAAAAATAACTCACCGAATCATCAACGGGACGTGGTTTATTCCTATCCAGCATAAATTGTAAGCTTTGGTACGCAAACCACGAACTTTTGTAAATTTCATCTGCTCCTGTAAATGTAAATAAAAAAAACAATTTAAAATAAAATTCGTCTTTTTCATTTACGTAATAATTTTATCCAAACTGAATATATCTGCTGTGCTATGTATATTTGCATTTATTGTCATCACTAACCTTTTCCAGTGCCAACACTTTTTTCAATCTTCATTTTTTCTCTTCGAAGAGAAGCTAGAAGGCTTGTCATTTTTTTCTGCAGTCATCAGCAGAGATCTCCATTTCGGCAGCAATATCTTGCCACGCGTCGTTTTTTAATATTTTATTGTAATGTTGAGCGTGATTAGGATCCCATAAAATTACATGATTCCTGTATTTTTCAATAAACAATAAAAATTTTTCACTATCCCACGACATAGTTGAATAGAAAATAGATAATAAGTATAAATAACAAGCTAATGCAATGCACGTGTAAAATCACAGCGTCAACTTGAACAACTAAACGACCGCGCGGACCGCGTGCGTCTTTCGTCCCTCTCCCTCCGCGTCACCCCGCAACCGCGCATCGCCCGCACTCATGGCTCGACGAAATGTTACACCAATACGCTCGACGAAATGTTACACCAATATGCTCGTTGGTTTGTAACAAAAAGGCCAGCGTGCTCGACGTTTAGTTCGTAAGAGGATGATACACTACAACATATCATAGAGCGGCTCGTTGTTCTGTTACAAGTAAATGTTGTAGTCTATACTCACCTTAAAATTATATTGTACTTTTTTGTAATATAATAGATTAGGTAATATAGTACGTATGCGTGATATATAGAGGTATTAAGTGTTATAATAGAAACACAGGTTTATATTTAATCTACTCGAGATAAGGCTATCTTGTAATTGATTAGGCTCACCTACTATTTGTAACTTAAAATATAGCTCAACATATTTTCTAATTTTCTTTTAAGGCTTAATACTTTTATTATATCATTAGGTTGTGGGTTCGATTCCCACTCAGGACAAACCTTTGTGTGAGCAGCACAATAGTTTATTCTGTGTCTGGGTGTAATTTATTTATAATAAATATATATTTATAAATATATAATATACATATTAAGTATGTTTATCAGTTGTCTGGTTGCCATAGTACAGGCTCTGCCTAGTTTGGGATCAGATGACCGAGTGTGGGTTGTCGTAAGATGTTATTATATATTTACTGCCATTGTATGTTTTTTTGTGTGTTAAAGTTTTTCTTAATAAATATTATTATTATTATTATTAGTAGTATAACGGCCAGTGTTAATAATCTATCTACCGTTAAAACGCTAACTTTAGTATCAAAACTGACATTTGTGCGTTTCGATAACCGACTATAGATAGAAAAGACAAAAGGTTTTCTATCTATCGACGGCACAAATGTCAGTAAATTATGAGACCGGTCGGAAATGAATACCATTCATACTAAACCGACCTGTAATGGAAGCAAGAGAAAGCATCTCTGAACTGTGTTCCGCAGGGGCCGGTGGCCATGCCCCCGAGACACGGGCAGCCCCAGTTGATGGAGCCATCGGGCAGGATGAGGCCGGGCGCCGGCTCGGGCTCCGGCAGCGACACCTTGCTGGGCAGCGCCAGCTCCTCGCGCGACGCGATGATAACCATGTCCTTACTGTCCAGTCCAGATGATAACACCGAACGAGTCTCCATTTCTGTACATTTTCAAGGAATACAAATAAAAATAAATTAAATGCAATGGGATACCCGATTTGGGGGATTTTTCAACCCCCAAATCTCTTCGCCCATGAATTACATAATAGATAAATAGTGAAAATACTAATTATATCTTACATAAATGCACTTACATTCAACGACGTTTATGAATCTACTTATGTGCACGAAGCATTCGTCCATGACACAATAATATTATTTTATAATCTATATTTCCCATTAATTAATGTTAAGATATCCAAAGGTTTAAAAATATCTTACAAATGCAAGAGAAAATTTTATTTTCAATATTATCATGCAAGATCAGGGGACACTTGACTCTAAGAAAAATCTGCACTTTAAAGAATAGATTAAAAATAAACGTTCAGAAACGGATCCCTAAATCTAAAAATTGTCTTACCAATCCCTAAACGACCTATCTAACGATACCCTACACAATGGGATAGGTGAGAAAATCACATCCCCACTTTACCCCACTTACTTTACTTTTTCCCCACTTTGACTGGAACGCGATTCTGGCTGACTTAATTGTTATGAATTCCGCAGTTTAAATAAATTTAATTATACCGAATCGACGACATTTTTGTGCCTGTTATAATACGTTTAGTGATATAAACTAGTTTATTAATAAGTGCTAACGAAAATAAACATTACATTATAGTGATTCTATAAGTTATAATAAAGTGCTAAATCATAGTAAACACTGTAAGTACACTGAAACATAGCCCATAAGCGTTGATCATAAAGTTCACTTTTGCGTACGTTATCACCGTCACAACTGTCAATGGAAGGGGCGGTCCCTGATTCTGGCGCGTTCCAGCACTGAACTACTGCGATATCTTTTACATTCACAAGTTGCGTTTACGAAGAGCGCTAAGACCATAATCTGAACTCAAGCCTTTTGGGATTTTTACTGACGCGCGCTACCGGTTGTCGAGTGTACATTCCGGAGCCCGAATAATATCCGATTTTCTTTATAAGCATTACATCGACACTATCAAAATGTCGTTTTCCCAATCGCACACTTGCTCTGGGTGTAAGAAACAAATCGAGGAAATTAAAATTGATTGTTCGGGTTGTGGTGGCGGCTACGATTTACTGTGCGCAAACGTTACTATGGAGGCTTTTGCGAACTCATCTCCTGAGTTTATATCGACCTGGCTGTGTATCGAGTGCCGTTCCAAATTACGCAAAGTTGATAAATACGACGCCACCGCACTTTTGACCCAGCGCAATGTTTGTTCCGGCGAGGCTTCTCCCAAGGGCTTGGACAATGTTACAACCTTTCGAGGCGGAGACCGGCGAGGTCGTCTGTCAGCTGAAATCTCTACACTTGACAGTATCCGGGCCATTATCCGGGAGGAGTTGGGAAAGGTTGTTATAGATAAACTTCCCGGCATTGTCAGCCGTTTACTGGATAATCACTATGCCAACACTAAAATCTTCCAAACAATGCAATTAATGAATGATGGAATTAGCGCCGTGCTGACTAAGTTGGAATCCTTAAGCGTGGTGGAGCTATCTGCAGATTCAAGCACCCCGAGGGCGCGTGCATCGGTGAAGCAAGTGGGATGCGATCGTGGAAATAACCAGACATTGTCTTCAAGTAGCGAATTACCGCCACTACCTACAGATCCGATGCTGCTTTCAAATATTGTTGTCGCGCGGCCTAAGCCTAAGACGCAGAAACATAAACTGCAAAGCGGAGGATCATCTTCTGTGCTCACTAGTGCGGCTACAGCGTCGGGTACACAGGCGCTGTCTACTATTCAACAACCACTGACATCTGCCGCCCAGCTCCCCCTACCTTTACCTGTAGCCGCAGACCCTGAGTGTGTTACTGTTGATCAAACAGTAAATGATTGGACAGAGGTTCGGCGCAGCAGTCGCTCTCGACCGTCTGTATTACGCGGTATTGCAACACCGGGCTCTACCGGATTGGAGGCATCGGAGAGATGGCGATACCTTCACCTCTTTTATGTTAAGCAAGGTACAACTGATAGCCAGGTACGAAATCATCTTACTACTATCTGTGGAAGCGACGTCTGCTCGGTTGACGTGCTTAAAGCTCGTGGAAATTATGCATCTTTTAAACTAGGGGTTCCGTCGAAACTGTCCGATCAAGTCATGGCGGCTGAAAACTGGGCCGAGGACATATGTGTTAAACCATGGAGGCGTAATTTTCGTCGAAACGAGAAACCTTAGAAAGCCCCAAGGACTTCTTACAGTGCCTGTTACCAGTAAACGTAACAGCCATTTCCGTTTATTATACCAAAATGTGCGTGGGCTCAAATCCAAACTATCAACATGGAGATCGAGTCTTATACTCACCGAGCACGAACTAATAGCGGTGACGGAAACAAACCTCGATAACTCGGTTGAGAATTCAGAGTTGTCAATTGGTGATTGGAGCATTTTGCGCAGGGACCGGCTGACTCTAGGAGGCGGCGTGCTACTAGCTGCGTGCCCTGGCGCCACATTGAGGAGGCGACAAGAGCTAGAAACAATCCATGGCGAGGATATGTGGGCTACTTTCACCATGCGCGGCCTAAGTTTAACTGTATGTGTAGTGTACATCAAGCCCTCTGCTACGG
Source organism: Herminia tarsipennalis (assembly GCA_945859575.2). Classification (NCBI taxonomy): domain Eukaryota; kingdom Metazoa; phylum Arthropoda; class Insecta; order Lepidoptera; family Erebidae; genus Herminia; species Herminia tarsipennalis. The sequence goes on along the minus strand of OX243851.2, from coordinate 22,831,542 downwards.
ACGAGGATTACATGGATTGGTTTTGTAAAGTCGAGAGTTTTATCTCTAATTTGAACGGGACTGTTATAATCCTAGGGGACCTTAATTTAAAGAGTGCATCTATTAATGTAAACAACTACTATTGTTATTTTTTTTTTTTTTTACATATAGGGGAGGTGCCCCAAAAAAATGTTTTTCAAGATTTTATTCTTTCACTTTGTCGGCGTAAGTAATATGTGTATCCATGCAAAATTACAGCCTTTTAGCACTAAGTCTCTGAGCAAGGCTGTGAACGGACGAACGACGAACTTTAAACTACGGCTACGGAACGGGCTTAAAAAAATATATCTGAAAATACATATACATCAATGACATTTTAATAGCGGGCAAGGCAATATAAATATTTATTAACAGGTGACGTAGAAAAAATGTACCGAATGGTAGGTTGATGAACACTAACTAACTTCTTACAATTGATTCTGTGGAGAGAGGACGAGTCCTTGCCCCTTAGAATAATGCGGTTAATTACTCTCACTTACGGGACCACAAGTACTCGTTGTCTTTGGCAGATGGGAGAGGAGTGTTGGGACGAGTCTATCGAAACTATAATAAAACTTGATTTTTACGTTGACGATTTAATTACTGGATGCGACGACGTCGTCTGCGTCAAATTCAAAATTCAAATTCATTAATCTTAAGTTCAGCATGTTTTAATTTGAGAAAATACAAATCTAATTCAAAGCCATTGTTTCAAAATTAGTCTATAAATTCACAAGATGATTCAACTTTCAGTGAAGCTTTTGGGTTTAGGATGTGAACCAAAATCGGATAATTCAAATTTTCCTATTCAATCAGTATCTCATTGTGATAAGGTAACAAAACATATTGTCTAGTGCATTCTAATATTTGAATAATATTTGATCCTTTGGTACTGTTAAGCCCTTACATAATTCAAGGTGAGATGTTATTACAGGCCTTGTGGTCACAAAAAATAGACTGGGAAGAAAATATACCTTCACATCTAAAAGAGCGGTTAGAATGTTCAGAAAATTTGGATTCTCTGTCAAAAATACAAACACCTTGGAGAGTTTTGTGTGAACACACCTTGGACACTCTATCGAATAATTTCGATTACATAACTTTTTACAAATTGAACATTTTGGGATTCAACATTTTGCAAATTCAACATTGTGGTCCAGATGAGAAATTCAAAGTTTTTACTAACTCAACATTTTGGAATTTAACATTTTGCGAATTCAACATTTTGCTAATTTAACATTTTGCAAATTCAACATTAAAGTCCAAAAGGATATTCTGAGACCGTTACACCAAGCCTTCCATTTATTTTCATTATACAACATACTGTTTTCACTTTATTCAATGTTCAAAAGTCAGAGTTCTAATAGGTTTTTCTGTAATATATAGATTAATTAAGACCTATCTCGTTTATTTTTTTAAAATATTAGGTTCTGTAGCTTTGGAGATAAGGGAGGGGAATGGTCTATTGTCATGTTTTTTTCTGGAATAACTTTTAAACTAATTATTTTTAAATTATACAGAAAATATATTAGACGTCCTTACAACAAGCCCTAGTATTTGATATGTATTCTATTACCTTTTTTTTTAATTTCTTACTTGACCTCCCCAAAAATGGCCCCCAAGTATAAAATTCAGACTTCCTATAGGTTTTCCCGTAATCTATACATAAAGAAAGAAAGAAAGAAGAAAGAAAATAGTTTTATTTTTACCACGATATAAAGAAAAAAGAAACATTACAAAATAATTAAGTAGGTAGATTAGCGCGAAACAAATAAGGAGCTATAATTGTATAAATAAATTTGAATAAATTGGGCCCCGTAGCTTTGGAGCTAAGGGGGGGGGGAGGTATGGTCTATTTTCATGGTTTCTCCCGAATAACTTTTAAACCCATTAGGGACGGAGTTTTTTTTTGTTCGAGATATAATTGTATTTTGTTTAGGGGTCATAAGGCATGCTTTTTTTCAACAAAGGTGTTTTTGGATTTTGATGGTGTGACCATATGGTACACTAGGTCAAAGTATAGTACAAAAACTCCTACAATGATGCATTTTCATTGCATGTACTTGGTTTTATGTAAAACAAAAATACTTATTTTATATTATATTTTTATTTATAACATATAGGTATGTACTTCCAAAAAGTTGAATGGGTTTGCATATAATAATATCTTTGGACAACTCACTCAACGCTATCTGCTCCCAAACTCAGCCAGCAGAGCTTGTACTATGGAAACCAGACAACTGATAAACATACTATATATAATACATAAGATAAATATTATATATATATATATATATATATATATATATATATATATATATATATATATATATATTATAGATAAATTACACCCAGACACAGAATAAACCATCATGCTCATCACACAAAGTTTTATTCCGGGGGATCGAACCCACAACCTCTTGCGTAGCAGTCAGACAAACTCCCACCGCGCCACAGAGGCAGTCTGTGCCTGTATATATAGCTTTATATATATATATATATATATATATATATATATATATATATATAGCATTTTCATATTGTCTTAGATGTTGTGCCCAGACTTCCCCATTAGGATCCAAGATTTATCATGGTGACATCAATCAACCAAGAAAATATGGGCGTCTGTATTTGGGTCACAAAAACACATATGTGTACCAATTTTGAACTTAATCGGTTTAGTAGATTCGGTGCAAATTGGCTGTGACAGACAGAAACACGAGTGATCCTATAAGGGTTCTGCTTTTTCCTTTTGAGGTACAGAACCCTAAAAATAAAAGATATGCTTACCATTTCTCAACCTGAAATTTCTGGGCAATGGATATCTAAAGTAACATATCTGTTCTAAATGTTCATTAGTTAAATAATTGATGTAGTTGTATATGCCTCTTGCAGCCTATTAATGATATTAAATTTTCAAATCTAAATAAGTCAATTAGAATAATTGCATTTGTCAAAAGATTTTGCTTCTTTATACAATATCCCAATAGTAAACAGTGTTTGCCTTTAAGTGGCAGTGACTTAGATAACTCATTTCATTATCTTTGTTGCATAGCTCAATATAAATGTTTTAAAATCGAACATAATGCATTGTGCAAGGGGTTACCTTTAAATAATAAATCAAAAATACTTTCTTTGTCTCCCTTTTCAGATGAGAATCATCTAATCAGAGTGGATGGACGATTAAATTCGACAAATTTTGGGTATAACAAAATACATCCCATATTACTTAATTCATCACATAATTTAACAAAACTCTTATTTGAAAGAGAAAGTTTGTGTCAAATGTTGGCTGGTCCGCAGCTTTTGCTCTCTGATAAATAGTCAGTGTGTCCTACAAATGGCAGGAGGTTAGCTTGGAGTATGGTGCACAATTGTGTGTAATGTCGTGTTTGAGGTCAAACCAAACATCCTAAAATGGGAGACCTTCTTTCATCAAGGGTGACAATAAACTTTCCATTTATTTCAGAGGAGGTAGATTTTGCTGGGCCTTTTTACATAATTATTATAGGTTCTGACCTATTTAGGAGCTGCTGATGTAGAGTATGAATCAGGTAAGAACTTCTCAGTCAGGTTCTCGTCTCAGTAATAATAACAACAAGATTTTCACTGTGTCATTTTGATTGATGTTTGAAAACCATTGTTAGGGAATGCCTACATCAAAACAATAATCTGTGTATCAAAGTCAAATTATAAGCCAATCTGTTCTGTCGTTTGAGTAATAATAATATCTTGGGACAACTCACACAACGTTATCTGATCCCAAACTAAGCAGAGCTTGTACTATGGCAACCAGACAACTGATAAACATACTTATATATTTCTAAATACATACATATTATAGATAAATAACACCCAGACACAGAATAAACCATTGTGCTCATCACACAAAGTTTTATCCTGGGTGGGGATCGAACCCACAACCTCATGAGTAGCAGTCGGATACACTCCCACAGCGCCACAGAGGCAGTCATATGCATTGATATATCATACAGTAACGGTTACCTTTTTTTTTTAAGATAATTTTGCAATGTGGGATTCTGGTTCCCCTGAGTGTACTTTGTGCCCGTGACTTGTATGTTTGTAAAGTCCCCCGCAACACAGGGCTGGTACACTTTTGCAGGAGTCATTTAAAAAAAATAATTATAATCCTGTTAACCATTCCAGCTAAGCCCAATGACTGTGTTAGGTGTCGGTTCACATTGGTAATATAAGTGGATACTCATGTTTGCGAGCCCAACGCCATTAGGCTACCGCCACTTTATATAACATTTAAATATTTACATTATCATACCTCTGGCGGTTCAAATACACAATGTGGTACGGTATAAATACACACAGGCATTGGCAGATACTCTATATTATAGAAAGATTGTGAAAGGCAGATGTGTCAAACTAATTAGCAAATGAGCAACTCTATCTGATATGATCACAAATTTATCAATGAAATGTGCTTACCGTCAATTTGCTGAAGGACTGACAGACAGGGGATACTAAAGTAACGCTTGCAGTGACGGCGCCTGCTGGAGTACGCGCAGCTCCGAGGCGGCGAGCGTGAGCGCGGCACGCAGCCTGCGCAGCTGAGCCGAGTTCACTCGCAACAACGCGCGGCGGTCTCGTCCGAGCAGAACGTCCACGCTCAGTTCAGCCGCCCCGCACTCACCAAATACGCTCTTAGCAGCCGCCTCAATACTCCGACGAACCGTCAGCTCACTTAACTCTGTGCTGCACCTGCCAACCAAAGATCATTGGTATTTTTGCATTAAAACAACAGACGATTACTTATTGTGCAATATTCCAGTGCATTTTCAACTCACTCGACTTCCAGGTAAAAATATCGAGAGCTCATCAAAATGTATGTGGGACAACGTTTATCAGAAATAGCTTGATATTACAACTTTTACGGTAATTAAAATATTTATAAATATGTATTCTAAATACAAGACCGAATTGAGGTTATGTGAGAATGACATAAGAACATCGTAGGGTTGGGTATAAAATATCACATATCGATATCATTTCAAAAAATATTTAATAAATATCGGCGATATTTATAATCTATTGTCGATGTTTATTTCAGAGTAACAAATTTGATATTTTTAGACCTCTGTTCATGCTTAGCACCACCATGTATTGTCTTGAATACAATTATTAAATTGTCTATGACCTGTTTGATTTTAAAAATGTCTTACGCGAAGTATTCAGTTCAAGCATCATCAAGATGATTTTCGATTCATTTCGGATAAGGAAGCGGCAACCACTTTGGTTGCTTGTTGACAAGCCGAAATAAATTTTAGGTTCGCGAGTTGGTTTACGATTCAACGGTATTTACCGTTGAATCGTAAACCACCGTCAGTGGTAGGCACCTCCGGATCCTTGACTTGCAATATTCCGCCACATGGGCGCGCGGCGCATATTCCGCGGCGGAAGCGCTCGAACACTTCCGCAGTACGCTAAAATCGCGCGCACTCTCCTCCGACCATCCTCCACAGTACCTCGCCTGGCGACCGACGGGAACAGCCAAACTCTTCCGACATCGCCCGCAGGCTCTGGCGCACCCTCTTAGCATACCCTACTCTGTAGGCTATGCTTAAGAGGAATTGTAGGACCTACAGTATAGCAGTAACCCACGCGTGAAATGGTTGCATAATTGCATTGTTTATGTTGGTATTACACATGTGCTGTGTGTGCGTACCTGGACACTCAGTTTGGTGACCGATGAATTGGCCGTCTGACGGTTCCGTGGCTTGGACGCCGAAGAGCCCAAACTAAATGCCTCAGCATTTTTATATGTTCTCGGAAATGAAAGAGAAGTGTACATTTGAAAACTCAGAAAATACAACAGTCTTCAAAAAAAAATACAAGGCAACTAAAAAGCAAAAAATATTAAGGAATATAAAACTTAAACATTTTAAAGTTAGTGCCATGAAATAATAGTTTTTATGTTTATTTGGAACCAACTAACTATTAATATATAATCTTTTTTTATTCTTAGTAGCCTTGTTATATTTTTAATGTCAGTTATATTTTTTTAAATAACACTTTTCTCAATTCATGGCTGTTAACTGTTAGCTGAGGAGTTCACATCTTAGTTCACCATCAGCTATGTTACATTATGTTATAGAAGTATGATAAGAATAAAATATCACTCAATACCATCCTAAAGTAATATTTCACGGTTTGTGAAACCGTGAAATATTGAATGATTCTGCTTGTCATTTGTGTCTTCATCATTAGTTCCGCTTTACTAACTAGTACTTTGTAAGAGTAGGACTAACTTGGAAGTATACCCTATAAGCCACATTTTTTTTTTCAAATTGGTCTAGCCATCTTAGCGTAACCGGTAATCAAACACCCAAAAAAATATACAGTGGAATTGAGAAGTTCCTCTTTTTTTGAAGTCGTTTGAAAAGTGTTTTTGTTTTCTTGGTGTATTATTGTAATGAACTTTTACAGCTTCCCTATTGCTGTCCTTGCTATCATAATATATTTTAATTACTCGTCTTGTAGTTATTAGCTTGTAAATCACGAGTAGATAGAACTCAATCAGCATAAGCGCGCGAAATACCAGCTGACGTAGTTGCCTAGCAACGAGTAACGCGGGCGACGATGCAAGGAGTTCATGCAAATGTGAATGAATTCTCGATTCCTTTCTATTACCAAACTGGAATAAGTGACAATTGTTACGTTAAATGACTCCCGCTGAAGAGTATAAGACCTGTGTCGCAGGGGACTTTAATAATAATAATAATAATAATATCATTTATTCACCATTGATCCATTTAGTGTTAGTAAAACAATATTGAAATATAACAAACACCTTAAAGACGAATGTTAGTAATAAAACATAATCATAAAATACTACCGGATGTACTCCGTATGAATACGGTCACACCGATTCATGTATGGGCAGTCCAGTCTTAGAGAAATCATTTTCAGAATACTGTTCGAGCTGGCCCTAACTCTGTGCACCAGAGATGTGCATTTCTTGCGAATCGTTGCATAAAAACAATCTGTGCGTGCTTCGGCAAACATCCCTGATGCGCTGCAGCGTCGGGGCAGCCCCAACAGCATTCTGAAAGCATTATTGTACAAGACACGGAGGGTACTGTACGATTTTTTATTGTAAAAGGCCCACATGCTGCTCGTATAAAAAGACGTGCAGTAAGCTTTAATAAGAGTAATTTTAGCTTTAGCGGAGCACTTTGAAAATCTACGAGCAATCATGTTTGCTCTAATAGACAGTGCCCTTCGTTCCCTGTCAATGTCGACATTGCCCTTGAGATCGGCCGTTATCAGGTGGCCAAGATACTTACACACTTATACTCTACATAATGGAATGCCATTGAGGTTTATATCTGGTAAGTCTCTAACCATTTTGACACCACCAATCCCAAAAACAATACACACACTCTTTTTGACATTGTAAATCAGGCCGTGGCTAGCCGCATAGGATTCACAAATGGAGATCAGTTTCCTCATACCACAGACCGACGCACTCAGTAGCGCCATGTCGTCAGCGTAGCTAAGGTTATTCAAACATGTATCATCCACATGACAACCTACATGTTGACTGCTCAGTGTGACTATCAAATCATTCACGTACAGGTTGAAAAGCGATGGCGAGCTAAGCCCCTCTTGTCTCACCCCGCATTCCATCCTGTACGATTCAGAAAAAACACAATTGTTCCATCTAACACTAATGACCTGGTTTCCATACCAATATTTAAATATATTGGTTATTTCAATTTTCTGCATTTTATTCCACAAAATTCCATAAGAAACCAGGTCAAAAGCTCTAGATAGCAGGTCAAAAGGTCGAGAAAACAGCCAATGATAGGCGTTTTGCGATCAGCTTAGTACCTAATGGTATGTTTTAAACTTAATATCGCACTTTCAGTCGATAAATTAGGTCTAAATGCAAATTGGTTATCGTGCAAATCTAGGTGTTTATTTAATTGGATATTAAGTAAGCCATCAAATATCCTGCCAATCGCAGTCGCCAGTGATATTGGTCTATAATTGTCAAGATTATACATATCTCCAGTTTTATTTTTAACAATAGGAACCACCACCGTCCTCATCAGGTCCCCAGGTAGATACGAGTGACACATACAGAGGGTATATAATAAGGCGAGCACTCTAGGTAAATGGGGCCCGGCATTGTCAAGATGCTCAATACTGAGTCCGTCATGACCCGGTGACTTTCCCTTCGCTGCGCTCTTTATGAACTTAGCAACATCTTTGGCTCGAAAAATAATGTCTACGGGCTTCTGACTGGTCTCAGCACTGACCGCCTCAGAGCGGTACGGTCCCAAAGGCGATTTCACCATAAAATGGTCCTTGAATAAATTTGCTATCTTAACCTGACCACAGACACCACCCACACTCACGGGAATGCAAGGTTTCACATTAAATTTATTTGTACCCTTCCAGAAAGCAGCAAAATTTCGATCTGCATGTTGAGTAGCAAGTATGTCCATTTTTATTTTGTCCATTTTTGACACCATTTTAACTAAGATTTAAAAAAATTCCTACTCTCCTGCATTTCCGTGTAGTATCTACCCGTGGTAGGTTTACCCTGTGAGAGCCAGCACTGATATTTAAAACGTGCCGCTCGGTGCGCGTCACGTACCTGTTTATTCCACCCTACGACGGGTTTTTTCCTAGTGTGGGCAGTGGCAGAATCCTGACTAAAAACAGTAAGTATTTTAACAATATCATTATATATCTTATCGATTGTTACTCTATGATTCGTATTGCTACAGGTTTTATCAGAACACATTGACAACTTTACAAACATACAAGTCACTGACACAAAGTAAATCCAGATTTGGAACAACAATTAATAGATCACACAAAGTGGTGTTCTAAATTGAACCCACGACCTCTTGCGTAGCAGTCGAACACACTTCCACCGCGTCACAGAGGCATTCGAATAATAAGATATCATGTTTCGGTTCCAAGACGATTATAAATTCACGGTGTATAAATATTGATATATTACACATTTACCGATACTTAAAAAAAAGCGATACGCTATATTTCGATACTTTCTTACTTTGCCACAACACTAGAGTAGTGTGACCAGATTTAATTTGTCGAATCCACTGTACTGAAGAAGATAGAAGAGCAGAAGTTGAGCAGAATGCGTAATTATAATTATAAATTTAATAATTATTTTTAAATGTAATAATTTTATTGTAATATTATTTTATATATCAGTTTTCGTTCAAAAATGTATTAAAAGGTTCAAGTTTTTCAAAAATGTATTAAAAGGTCAAAGATTTCATAAGAATTTCTTATGAAATCTATAAAATCCTATTCTTACTAACTTTTATTATACTTATCGAGCGATTTTAGTTTATAAATACCTTTTTAAATAATCTGAATCTCGGCAACGGTTCCAGCGACTTTCATGAAATTTAATATGCAGGGGGGTTTCGGGGGCGATAAATCGATCTAGCTAGGTTTCGTTTTAGAAAACGTCATACCATAACTTAAATAGGTATTTAAATTTATTTCACACGAAATGTGATACCAGAAAAGACAGACTATCTAAAACATATCTTAATATCAAAAATATATTTCCAACCTATAATTTTATGTCCATGCTTTGTATTAGGAAGTAGTGATACTAACATAACTACATGCATTATTACCTCAATGCCTACACGCTGTAAAACACAAAAGTCCGTAGGAAACGCGGTAGATGGAGTTACAAGCTATTAATTGCCAAATCATATTGCTATGTAATGTGCAAACTCGATGATTGCTAATAAGTATTTTGCTACGGCTTTGAGCGCTCCAAGTTCAATTTATACAATACTATTAAAGATGGATTTCAGGAACAATGCTGTAAGGATAGGATAGGTACCTTTTTTTTAAGGGCGTAAAAAATGCCTAACGCACACCACCAGCACCCGGGGCAGACACTAGGTGGTGTGGGACAGTACACGGACGATTTTTTTTGTGGGGGCAGGCCACACCAAAAAATTGTCCGTGTACTGTCGCGCCACCTGCGCGAACGGGCCGCTGGAATTTTTTATGGCATCGGCGGCCAATTCAATGGCGGTGCACCGGCGACGAAGCGGATCAACAAGGAAGTGCTCCTCCCTGAGCCGCTCTGCCGCCTCCTTCTCGAGGTTACGTCCTTGCAAAAGGATACGAAGAGTGTGCCGCGCCGAGTCCTCACCACAATCGCAGTGATAACAGTCGGGACGCATTCCCCTTCTCGCAACCGAATCCAGGTACTTTCCGAAGCACCCATACCCGGAGAGAACCTGCACCAACCGGTGGGCATGACTGCGCCAGGCGCGCAGATGTTCGGGCATGGGGCAAGAGCCGCCAGCCCGGACCTCCGCCGCCCGCCAGTATACGTCGGCGAGTACTTCGGCATTTAAATAACCGCGTATGGCCCTGACCGCCATCGTTGGGTTCTTCACAAACGGACCCTGCAATAATAGCCCGCAGATTCTCTGCGAAGAAATCCGCGTTTTTGCCTCCGTCTGGACCCTGGAACTCAAGAATCCGAGCTCCCGTCTGCGAGGGCCGGGTGGTAGCATCCAGACCCGCTAGATCGGAGGCGGTGAGAATTCTCTTCACCGACGCAAAGATCTCTGCATAGGACACTCCTCGCTTATGTGCCTCCAGCGACATAGTGATGACCACGGTGGCCGTTTTCGGCGCTTGGAGCTTCGGCCTCCTGGCCACGACTTCACGGGCAGCTGCATTTGGGACAGCCTTCTTTCCCTTTCTTCTGCGCCAGACCGATAGCGTGTACGGCTTAGCGATAGGCGGTGTCCGGGGATGGCGCCGGAGGCAATCTTGCCTCCAGACTCCCGATGCGGGCAGCGATCTTGGTCTTGAATAAGCCCATCAGCTGCCGCAATTGGGCCTCGATACCTCGGAAGGAGGTGGAAGGCTGCATCTTGCCCGGACTAGCCAAAACAGCTCGGCGTGGACCGGCTTGGGAGGAGACCAAGTTGGTTCGCAATCTAGCGAGCTCGGCGCGGAGCTCCGCCATGTCTCAGAGTCGCGTTCTCCTCCGATCGACCGGCCAAGTCGTCCACCACCACCAATCAGCTTAGCACCTGACTCTTTAAGACCGCGCACAAAAGGGGCTTTTTAAGTTAGTGGATTTTGTGGCCAACTTATAAATAGCGGCCACAGCATCCCGGCACTCGCCTTGAGTTCCGCCGTAGTACGAGGGGATTCAAGGTCCGTCCCCGACCGTTGGTCCTCGGCGAGGAGCTGAGCCACCTGGTCATCGGCGGTGCGCTCACCCTCCATGCGCGTGCACAGTACTTCTCCCTACAGGAGAACACTGATACGCACATTCCTCCTCTGCGGGCGGTTAAAATCTTGCTGGGACTCTGAGAGCCCCCCAGCACATCCTGTGGCGGCGAGCGGCTGCCACCACGCTTCTGAGATGCCCAAACCCTGTCTGATTACTCGTCGCGTAATCCACCCTCTTCACCACCACCACCTTAATTTTTCTAGCTATACTTATACAATTCCATTTAGGAGACAAACGGTAAGTAGGTATATTTTGGAAATCAACTACATACTTTAAAAAATATATATTATTAAGTTAAATTAATAATTTCGTAAGTGAGGAGAACTCCAAGGACCTTGGCTATAGCTTATGTCTTAACCGGGGGACCTAAGTCCGTCGGCCGTATGTTTGCAGAAAAATGCATGCCCTGGGTGGATCTTATTTATGTGGCTTGTTTTCGCTCCTGCATAGCCGCTAGCTGCATAGTCTGCCATGCTTCATAAAGTAATATTGCCATAGTTTTAACCAGAGGTGTATTTACCCTAGGGCCATCCAGGCTATGTCCCTGGGAGCCAATCCGACAGGGGCAGCTTTTAGTTTTGGTTCCATTCAACCAACTTTTACTTCTCCCTTTTAAAAAAAATGTAACTTAACATGTAATGTAAGTCACTTAAAATGCCCGAAAATGTAACTTTAAAAAGTTTGTCACACAAGCGATGGTTGGGTAGAGACGATGTTTCTACAAGTCTAAACAGTGATTGGAACCAAGTTAAAGCGGCCCTTGAAACCGTAACAAATGAACCTTCATATAAAGCTTTAGCTAAGAATGAAGTCAGTTTAGGTCCCGAAACGGCTATACTATGAGAATTTTGGGAAGCTATATTAAAACAGTTTAATATTGAAGTAATTTTTATAGGCATTTCTTGCTAAATACTTTACAATTCCATTTTGATGATTTCATCATCAGATCGTGATCTGATGACAATGGGACCCTTTGAAACACAAAAAGAATTTCAAATCGGTTCAGCCGTATTTGCGTAATCGGTGAACAAACATACAAAATAAAAAAAACATGCAGTTGAATTGAGAACCTCCTACTTTTTGAAGTCAGTTGAAAATAGAATGTTTGAGCTTTTGAAAAGGCAGAGAAACAAACTTCAGAAGAATATAGTAACACTAAAAAAGAGACGACGATTCGAGCGAAAGAGAAGTGTTGTTATAAGCCCGTGACAATTTCAGGAGTAATACCTTCTTTCCTGTATGCTACCAATTGTTGGGTGAGTCAAAGCGGCGCAAGACTTCATTAAGATGCCAGTAACCGAACATTGCGCATTTTTGTCTAAAATGAATATATATTATCTGAAGCGCCGAAAATCTTCAGTTGTAACCAAAAGGTCTTGCGGAAGATTTACAAGAGGAATGTAACAGCTTGAGACAGCTAAATCTCTATATAAAAAAATACCAGAAAGAAGCATTTCCATGCAATCAGTACCGACCCTAGGAGGGCGCGCGCCTGGGCGGTTGCCCTGGCCGCCGAGGCTAGGAGAGCGTCAGCGACGGAGTCACCTGATTCATAACAACCTTTTGAACACATTAATTTCTAGTAAAAAAATATTTTTATACATAACACGGGATCTTCCTTTAAAACAAACACGAACAACAAAGCGATCAAGCCAAAGTTGCTGGAATTGCGAAAAACACTAAACTGGCGGTCCGTGGGGGCGACGCCCTATTCAGGGTCTGATTTAGGCTTCTAGTTACCCTAGACTGCGTATAATTAAGTACCCTTTGAGAGACATTACTCAGCGGGAAAGCGATCGATTCGATAGATGCGCTCGCCCACTTCGTCCTTGTGCTCTGGCTTCAGCCTATTTAATCACCAGCTAGTGCTTTACTTCTACATGGTAGGTATGTCTACGTAGTAAGTACGTAGGGTCAGACTACGCCAGAGAGCTCTTCTGGTTAGTTAGAAATTTTCAATTTGATCTGCTTTAAAAGGTTGGTGACACAGACGACGATCCCGAGATGACTCAAATAAGTAGAACTTAGCTCAATAGTAGGTCAAATGAACGAATGGTATGATTTTAATTGCCTTACTTCAAACTCTCAGGCGGGTCCAACTGACAGTGCTGAACTAGCCCAGTTTTCAAGGTAGAAAAATCTATTTTCATGGTTTGCCTGTAAATTAGCTCTATGAGAAACTTGTCACTTCATCTCGTTTAATCTCGTTGGTAGGGATCGTACAACTTGTTGGATAGATTCAGAGGCTACATCTTGATGTGCCTTTGAACAAGTCTAAGGCCCTACGCCGAGAGCGTCTGTAACCTTATTCAGACGTCAAAAGGGAACAAACAATGTCTCTTTCCGAAGAATATAATCGTGCAGTCGATGGTCCTAAATAGAGTTCAGTTTTTTCACTGAAAGCCAATCAAAGTTTCCCGAACCCGAGGTTTCGACCGTATTGCTACAGCCGTGGTCACGGGTAGACTCTGACGCGATTAAGACCCGTAATATATATATATTCATAATGTGTACCTACAAATCGCGAAAGTTTATACACATTTATAGCCAATCAAAAGTCTTAAGTTGTAATCCTTCCAAGATCTTAGAGGTCAGTCGTTGCACTCGTTGTCGTCATTAGATAAACTGCCAAGGTTTACTAAAACGAGCCATAAATTCCTAAGGAAAATCTCACCCTCTAAATGCCACCATGACAGAACATCATGTGGTTGGAGTCGATTTGACTCCGTCGTTAGAGACGTATCAACGAGATTTTTTGTATACCTACGTTAATAATGTAAAGTTTAAAAAACTATAACCCGACTACGACATAATACCTACCGTGATCTAAAAAGTACATACATTACATTTATTTAATATATTTTTTATATGCCAAGAATAATATTTTATTTCATACATTTTTTGTATGAAATAAAATATTATTCTTGGCCGATATTTGTATCCAGCAAGTATTAGATAGTAATATAAAGAAAATAGCCGTGGTGGCATGGCATCTTTGATCTGCTCATGACCGATTGCCTAAAATCTTTACAGAGGCTATTTTTTTTCAGCAAACACCAACGTGTTATACATCATTGAACAGGTTATAAACAAAACGTTGAATTCTCTTTGGTAGGTACAGGATGACTTGAAACTATCCTGACCTTCAAAGATTGACTAAAGTTAAATAATTACCTACATAGTTGCACGATCTTTGTGTACATTAAACAAAGATTTTTGCCTTTTGGGAGCAACGATTGCCGAATCTCCATTTCGTACGCTAGAATGGTTTATCACGATGGCATCGATCTTGGTTTATACGGGAATTAGTTAACGTTATTTTTAAAATGTTGTTTCTAATCTAAAACGGTTATAAAAATTAAAACTAAAGACGATAACAATTTTTTATAACTTTGAATGAGTCTGAGCTTCTGTGAAAAATGGATGCCAAATGGAAAGGTTATGTTTTTACTTCTATAAGTTTTTTTTATTCTTTAGTTAAAGAAAATTTATTAGAAATTTTACAAAAGATAAGGCGGGGAGGGGGGGACACACAATTTGTGCAACTTTCGGAGCACTTTATTTCACTAAGACACCTTTTCACCAAATTTCATTAGTATTCATAGTGTGGTCTTTTACTAAAATGCCTCTGACATTCGGACATGACGAAACTGTAGCAAGTATTACATAGCCGTGGTCGCATGGCATCTTTGATCTGTTCATCTTTGAGCGATTGCCATGCGACCACGGCTATTTTCTTTTACTTGCTGGATATAAATATCGTCCAAGAATAATATTTTATTTCATACTTTTTAGATCACGGTAGGTATTATGTCGTAGTCGGGTTATAATTTTTAAACTTTATTTTATTATTATTAGGCCATATTAATTACCCGGGTTTTATAATTCAAAACTATCCTGAATTTCCGATGACTTGTTTATATAATGTCATATAGATTTAATCCATCAAACAAAAACGTCATCATTATTTTGACGTCTCTACTACATATGTCATTGTATTTGACGAAAATATACGGAGATATATTACATAATTATTTAGTTAACGTAATCTATGCTAGCAATATGTTTGGTATCAAACGAATGAGCTAATTAAAGGGAAATAAAATGAAAGGGCTTTCATTTGATACCAAACACAGCACGCGTAAATACTTTAAAAAATAAAACCCTAATTTCATGCTTACCACATTTTTTGTGATCATCATAATGGAAGAAAATGTAGCTTAAGTCACCCGCGCTATTATAACGAATCAATTGACACATCGTTCATTGAAAATGGATAATTAGCATAGGCGTAAAAATAGGTGCCTCTGATATTACAAAGGCAACGAAGAATGATTCGCCCGCTGCACCACTGTGGCTAAGGCCGGCCCTAGCTACATTGACAAACTGCGGTACCTACAGAAAGATCATTTTCGGTTCTGAAAAAATGATCTTCGCTCGCGAATTTGTGAAGAACGTTTATATAGTTTAGCGATTTAAACATTGAAACAAAAAAAAAATAACTAAGTAACGACATCATCATTAATGACTTTGTACCTACACAGCAAAAAAATGTAGACGTTATTAAAATATAAAATAATTGAAAATTTGGGTTTTTTTAAATTTAAATCGTTTTTTTTTCCTTGACTTCTGGGGCGGCGAAACTTATTGACCCGGGGCGCCAAAATTCAAAATACGCCCCTGGTATGAACATGGCAGAAGTCTCGGTATTCTGTGGTAGGTATATTGGTACTTTGGCAGTCGCATTATCGATAGTACTGTAGGTAGCTTACTCTTAAACAGTTAGGGTATGTCGGTCGCTCGAAGGCTGCAGCGCACGGAGAGGCGCGCGCTCTACAGTCGAGAGCCACTACGAGATGAAAGGGCTCGCCACTACTCGCCAGCTGTTCTGCTTTGTGGAGCGTGACCCATTTGTGCCTGTAAAGCGACCATGTACCCCTATTCACCCCCCCTCCCCTCCCGATCGCGCCTCCCCGCTCGCCACACAACCGACATTGTGCATTTTATATCAATGCCAAGACACAACATAAACCATTATCTAAGTACAGAAGATGAGAGATTATGGTCTTAGTAGTAGTACCTACCTAACTATTCTGATTTGACTCTATGCTTCCATAAAGATAGTTCTGGTTTCGAATACCTAACTGATTTGCAAGTGATACACAGGGGAATAATGATGTGAGCGCACGCATTGGTGTGTACGTATGGTGACGGTGCATGGTAGTAGCAGCAGGACTAGTAGGTACGGGCAGACCTGCTCGACTGCTACCTCGCGCCTGCTGTTTGTCGACGGTTAAGTTAATACAGTATTGAATTGTAATAGGTAGAAGGTACTCGGATGGAGGCCGATCAACATATTTATGAACCTGCGCCGGTTGTTTGTCTGCCCTCTGTTCCCGTCCTCATGTATTCATGTATATACGTGGCTCCAAACACGCACCTCTGTGTATGTACTTGTTGGTAAATCACTTATTGAATAATTCCTTGAATATGAATTTGAATTGTGATCAGGCGCGCACCCCCCTTCCCACCCGACCTCGTGCGGTTCTACCGTCAAAACATCGTGATAGAGAATTCTAATATAATGATTGAATAATTACCAAGGTAGGTACTAAAAAACCCCGGTTTTTTAGTACCTACTTTTTCGCTGACGCAATTATTCAAGGCCAACATGCTCTAGCCCGCTAGAGCATGTTGGCCTTGAATAATTGCGTCAGCGAAAGAGCGTATGTTCATGGCACTTACGACCTTTTGTTGAGAAACGCAGTTTTTCGGCAACATTTAAATGACGGAATATCAGATAATATCCAAAATAACTTTAGTTTAAATTATTTAATAAGCGCTATCTTTGTGGTTTTTTCATATTTTTTGGTCACATGGTTCAAAAGTTTCATGCAACTTTCGGAGCGATTATTTCCAGAAATATTTACTCAATCAAAAAGGGTTATAGTACCGATTGATTCAATCACACAGAACAAATCTCTCTAATAAATATTGCATTTAACATTTGAGGAAAGCTATGAAATATATCATTAAAATTAATAAATGTACTCATACCAGCGCAAGACCAAGCAGAAACATTAAATTAGAAATACCTTGCCAAATAGATCCTTAAAATAATTTGATTAGTCAGCATACCCATCAACTTCCGCAAAGTATTACTTACTCTATCTCCATGTACGCAATTGATTTATGAAAAGATTCAACCTTTGTATTATAGCGTTTGTATTCGTATTTAAGTTAATGATTATATAATTATCGCGTCAAAAATAATACAAAATTATTGATTTTATTAAATCTAAAATTAGTATACCCTCGAGTCAGGCCACCTTATGTACTTCCGCGAGGGAGACCAACAATCCCAAGGTGGTGTTGGGTTTCTGGTAAATAAGTCCCGTTCTGACAACGTTGTGGAAATGTCTAGCGTGTCGAACAGGGTAGCGTACCTCATTATCAAGCTCACCGAGAGGTATAGCCTCAAGGTGGTGCAAGTGTACGCACCGACCTCGGCACATCCAGACGACGAAGTGGAGGATATGTTCGATGACATATCGAGAGCCCTCCACTCCACCACTAAGACTCACTACAATGTTGTTATGGGGGACTTCAACGCTAAAGTGGGAGTACAAAATTGCAGCGAATTGGTAGTAGGATCCTATGGATTTGGAAGCAGAAATCGTAGGGGGCAAATGCTAGTCAACTTCCTCGGACGGGAGGGGCTCTTCTTGATGAACTCCTTTTTCAAGAAACGGCCCCAAAGGAAGTGGACGTGGCAAAGCCCCGACACTATGACAAAAAACGAAATTGACTTCATCATGACGGACAAAAAGCATATATTCTGAGACGTCACCGTGATCAACAGGTTTAATACCGGTAGTGATCACCGACTTGTCCGAGGCTCTCTGAATATCGACTTCAAGGCGGAACGTGCCCGTCTGATGAGGTCCAGGCTTCGACCTACTTTGCTCCAAACCATGATAGGATCCGAAGCGTTCCAGTCAAACCTGGATAACCGATTTGCTGCCATGGAAACCACAACAGACGTAGACCAGAAGCTCGTAAATGTGGTTCGGATACTCAGGGAAGAAGGTACGAGATTTTGTGATATGCAGCGTAAGGGCAAGAAGTCAAAGCTTTCGGAAAAGACTTTAGGGCTAATGAAAAAACGACGTGAAAACCCACCCGTTACTTCGTCGGAAAAGCGCGCTCTAAACCAAGAGATCAACAAGCTTATACGACACGACCTTCGGTGCTTCAACACTCTTTTGATTAAAAGAGCGATCGAGCAAAACCGGGGGTCAAAAGTGTTCGTACAATCTCTTGGAAGAAGCCACCTGACGAAGTTGACCACAGCAAGTGGAGAAGTCATTTCTTCGAAGCCGGCAGTCCTCTCCGAAGTGGAAGGCTTCTATGGCCGGTTATACGCTTCGCATGCATCTCGACCTGATCCTGAAAATGAGGGTCCTAGAGCCACTGTAACACGCCACTACACCGAAGACCTGCCAGAAGTCAACATTGACGAAATCGTGCTGGCTCTTAGACAGCTAAAAAATGGAAAAGCCCCTGGAGAGGATGGCGTTACAACAGAGCTGTTAAAAGCTGGAGGTAAACCCGTACTGAGGGAGCTCCAAAAGCTCTTTAATGCTGTCTTGTTTGAAGGGAGAACTCCGGAGGCGTGGAGTAGAAGTGTAGTCGTCTTGTTCTTCAAAAAAGGAGATAAGACCCAGCTGAAGAACTACCGACCAATTTCTCTTCTAAGCCACGTCTATAAGCTGTTTTCAAGAGTCATTACGAACCGCCTTGCGCGAAGACTTGACGAATTCCAACCACCGGAACAGGCTGGATTTCGGAGCGGATATGGCACCATAGACCACATCCACACAGTGCGGCAGATTATAAAAAAGACCCAGGAGTATAATCAGCCCCTGTGTCTAGCATTCGTGGACTATGAGAAGGCCTTTGACTCGATTGAAATCTGGTCCGTTCTGGAGTCTCTGCAGCGGTGCCAAGTAGATTGGCGATATATCCAAGTGATGAGATGTCTCTACGAAGCCGCCACCATGTCCGTCCAAGTACAGAATCAGCAAACAAAACCTATAATACCATTGCATCGAGAAGTGAGGCAAGGGGACGTTACTTCCCCGAAACTGTTCACAAATGCAATGGAGGATATGTTCAAGACGCTGCACTGGAAAGGGCGGGGCATCAACGTCAATGGTGAATACATCTCTCACTTGCGATTTGCAGATGACATCTAAATCTATCTAAACTAATGGTAAATAAATGACTAAAAATTAAAAACGGTACATACCTAACATTAACATATATTTTCAAACACATTATTATAATAATTTACTTACACATTAGATCTACACACCGAGCTATCCAAAATGAATCATATTGCAGAAACTCCACTGATATTCTACGTAATTCCGTAAGCTTTATGCTTATTATAGACTATAGTCACATTTATCACCTATTGATATACACTGACGGACTTATAAACTGCATCAAAGTAATAGACGACTTTGAAATAAATATTTTAACCAAGTATGCAAACTTTCTATACAGATTTAAATTGAAACCTCTAGATTGGTTCGTGAACTTTAAAACAGCGTAGGATCATATCTTTAAGTTTAAGTTTATGTACTGGAAAGGACCTTAAGACCTTTTTTGAAGAAAAAACAGAAGTTTAAGGAAAAATTGTTTAATTAAAAAATTGGTTTTAACAATAGACACAAACTTTATGCAAGGGTTTATTTGTGTTTTAATAAGGTGTATTACCCCCACGTGCCCTTATTACGGATTCTAATCGGTTCCGCATAGATTTTATAAGGGTTTTTAAAAGATCTTGCGGAATATTGTCCCATTCTTCTGAAAGTGCTGTTCTTAGTGCTGCCACTGTCGTAGGCGAAGGGTTTCTCGCATATACAGCTCTTTTTAAATTGTCCCAAACATGCTCGATGGGATTAAGATCCGGGCTGCGTGCTGGCCAATTCATTGTACGTATCCCAACCTCTTCGCAATAATGTTGAACTTGTGCAGCTGCATGCGGCCGGGCATTATTTTATTTTTATTTATTTTATTTTTATTTTAAAAAAGACGACTCCCGCACTAGAGTACAAACCCTGTGTCGCGGGGGACTTTACAAACATACAAGTCACGGACACAAAGTACACCCAGACTCGAAACAACAATTTGTGGATCACACAAAGTGGTGTCCCGTGTGGGAATCGAACCCACGACCTCTTGCGTAGCAGTCGTCATTATCCTGCATTAAAGTAAAATTTTCGCCTATGAATCCCATGTAAGGCACCACGTGATCTTCT
Source organism: Herminia tarsipennalis (assembly GCA_945859575.2). Taxonomy (NCBI): domain Eukaryota; kingdom Metazoa; phylum Arthropoda; class Insecta; order Lepidoptera; family Erebidae; genus Herminia; species Herminia tarsipennalis. Next base: position 22,810,896 of record OX243851.2, on the reverse strand, counting down.
AATATCTCTGTTATGTAGCGATGTGCTGTCAAACCCCCTCTATTACCGTTTTGACGGACCATGTCTATGAACACAAGTTCTGTTCGCCCGTTCATCGATATGCCACCCCAGACCATACATGAACCGCCTCCAAAAGGAACACGCTCCTCAATGCAACTTTGAGCATATCGCTCCCCACGTCGACGATAGACTCTTCTGCGACCATCTGCACCATATAAACATGTCCTACACTCGTCCGTGAACAATACAGAGGCCCACTGCTCTTCTGTCCAATTCAGGTGATGACGCGCAAATCTTAAGCGAGCTTGTCTGTGAGCTGCAGACAACTTTGGACCATTTGCTGGTCTAAAAGGGGTGATAGCCGCTTCCTTTAACCTTCTTCTTATTGTTCGTGCACACACGTTTTTTCCACGCACTTCATTAAGCTCGGTTTTGATGTTAACTGACGTGAGGAAACGATTTCGCAGGGAAGTTGTAACAATAAATCGGTCATCACGACCTGTGGTTGCTCGAGTTCTGCCTGTACCACGTCTCCTCCTGTAAGAACCTGTCTCTACAAACCTTCTGTATATTCTACAAACCGTAGACTGGTTTAAATTTAAATTTCTACCAATCGTTCGTTGATCCAAGCCCTCCCGCACCAATGCTACAATTTGTGCCGCTTGTTCGGACGAAGTATCCATATTATGGTTCAAAAACTCTCGATGTGTTAAAAAACTAACCCAACAATTATGCTGGTAACAATAATTCAATTGACCAAACAAAAAAAATCAATGAGAATTAATTTAAAACTTTGCTATAAATAACACGCAAATCTGATACTACGAGTAAATTTTCTTTTCCCGGCTATATTCATTTGTTTTACCGCAGTTCTATTTTTAAATTTAATTTTTTTTTAAGATTAAGAGCCAGTCTTTCCATATTTATATAATTTAATCTAAAAAGTTTGCATACTTATTATAAAAAAATCCTTTTAGAGTAAACCTGAACTTTGATGCAGTTTATGAGTCCGTCAGTGTATTATATACAAGCCCTAGTCATCTTTAAAGAACTGATTTTTTCAATATTTCAACATAATTACTCGTATTTAATTAAAATAACATCTAATTGTGTTACTATATTTCTACTAAGTAATAAAACTTAATTATGAATAATACACTGCAAACAATTAATGAAATAGACAATATGGAAATTTCCACTTCTATTGAATGTGATAGCGTGAATCTACATGAACATATTAATATAAGAAAAAATGATTTGACTATTATCTCACAAAATATCAGAAGTATTTATTGTAATTTCGATGATTTTGTTATCATGTTATCCACTCTAAAATTATAAACTGATATATTAATTCTGACTGAATGTAGATTAAATACAAATAAACCTGTTCCACAACTACCTAATTATCATGCCTTTGTTAGTTCCCATCATATTAATCAAAATGACGGGGTGGTTGTATACGTTAAAAATCGTTGATGTCCAAAACTTTAGAAATAAAACTATCTCAGGCAACCTGTCTTCAACTAGAAATATTTAATTACGTGATATTATGTATTTACCGATCACCGTCAAATACAACTCATGATAGCTTCCTAGATTCACTCAGCCTTCATATTGACTCTATGGCCCCAAATAAAAACTTAATAATAGCAGGCGATATTAATATTAATATTAGACCAAAAGAGATAGAAACATCATACGAAAATAAAAATAGAATGAATTATCTTAATATGTTGTCAACACACGGAATATTGCCAGGCCATACATTACCAACCCGAGAACGGAACTGTTTAGACCATTTTATGTTAAAGATTAATAAGAAGAAAACCCTAGCATCAATTGCAATTTTACATACTACAATCACCGACCACTACACTACATTTATGTCACTTACTAAAATAAAAAACCAAGAATCATTAATCAAAACAAGTACTAAAATAAATGTTGAACAAGCCCTTAAGTATATCCAGGAAAAAAACCTTTCAAAACTACTATTATGTAACGACCCTAATTTACTTACCGATCTGATTATTAAAAACTTGGTTGACGCTATGAAGCACAGCACTACAGTCTTCAAAATACCGAGTAATAAGCGAATAATTAAGCCATGGGTCACACCGGGCATTTTAAGATGTATAAGAAACCGTAATAAATTACAGAAAAAAGTCCGGAGTGATCCGAATAATGACATCTTAAAAATTACCTATTGTCGGTACAGAAACTACTGCAACAAATTAATTAAAAGCCTTAAGATAAAATACGAAAGGGAGTTACTCGCGAATTCAATATCAGATACAAAATTGCTTTGGAAAAACGTAAAATCTATAACATATACAAACAAACAAAAAAACACTAACACAGAACTATTAAATATAAAGTCTTCTCCATGCCAATCAGTAAATTTTATAAATCATTATTTTGTTAATATTGGCAGAGAGCTAGCCGATAGTATTCCACCTAATTTTAATAATAAAACTTCAAATTTTAAGATTACAGCTCCTATGATAAACTCCTTTGTACTCCTAGATACCGACACTAAGGAAGTTCAGAATATTCTGATGAATTTAAAATCATCTAGTGCCCCCGGGTGGGATAATATCTCTGCAAAACTCCTAAAGATTACTAACAAAGAAGTCGTCCCTCTCATTACCCACCTTGTGAATCTATGTTTTAAACAAGGCAATTTTCCAACCGCTTTAAAAAAATATTTAATCTCCCCGGTGCACAAGGGAGGTAGCAGAGACGATATTAATAACTACAGGCCTATCTCTATATTACCTGTCCTGTCTAAGATCATAGAAAAAATAACCAATAATCGACTCATAGACTACTTCAATAGATATAACATCATCTCAGCTAAACAATTTGGTTTTAGACGTGGTATATCTACAGAGGATGCTATTTCTGCTTTAAGCTCTCTAATATCTGATAAGCTAGACCAAGGTAGTAAATGCTTAACTGTTTTTATCGACCTAAAAAAGACTTTTGACACTGTCTCTGTTCCAACCCTTGTCACCAAGTTAGAAAATCTCGGAATAAGAGGAATCCCACTAAAGTTTCTAAAAAATTACCTATCTAATAGAACACAAAGCGTTAAAATAGGTTCCTACGACAGTGAAGAGGCTGAACTGTCATTTGGCGTACCACAGGGAAGTGTCTTGGGCCCTACTTTGTTTTTAGCATACATTAACGACTTATGTAACCTAAACACTAACAATGGAAAAATTTTCTCTTATGCTGATGACACTGCAGTTGTGTTCTTTGGAAATAATTGGTCTGATGTCAGACACAATACCGAACATGGCTTAGCTAGAATTGCTGATTGGCTCAGAGACAACCTACTCACTTTAAATACAGCTAAGACAAACTACGTATGCTTTGGCATTACTAACCGATCACAACCCAATGACGATTTTATTATCAAAACTCACTCATGTGACATGACACCAGATAACAATTGTTCATGTGCTACAATCAATAAAGTTAAACAAGTAAAATATTTAGGAGTTATAATTGATCATAGGTTATCCTGGTTTCCCCATCTGGAATACATGAATGGAAGAATTAGAAAATTAGGCTGGATATTTAAGATGCTGAGACATGTAGCTCCAACAAACCTAGTAAAAAAAGATAACCTACATAGGAATGTTTTAAATGAGATCTACGTTGCCCTTGTTAGATTTTACATAGGGGTCGTAGCGATTTGTAATAAAATACTAAAGCTTTTATTGTTGAACTACGTAGAAGTCCTACGACTCCTTCTTGTAGAAGTCCTACGACTCATCGTAGTAGTACTACGACTCATTGTAGACCACTACGACTCATCGTAGAACTACACTTACTACTGTGTCAGGATATTTGGATTATATACCCAATCAGTTGCAATCTAACCTTATCAATCAGTATAGTATCAATAGGGAATAGAATAAATTAGGGAGGTAAATAATACAAAGGAATAAATGACAAGCATCATATATTTTCAACCTGGTTTGGTCTAGTTGTATCAAAGGTTTCACACACACATTTCATACATCCTAAATACAATATACCACAAATACTTTCTAACATAACCAATTCACAGCATTATTACAATGTACGACCATATCGCTGTAGAACAGCTGATAAGTATCACACCAGGCAATATTCATCAAATCATATCACATTGCAATATATTGTTATTAGTCAATATCTATACATAATACACAATAATAGGATATCAGCACAAAAGAACCAGCAATAAGTATAATCTGAATCGGATCGTACCTGTATCCACAAATGTTGCAATCAGACTGAGCCTCGATCACAATCTGTCAGTCCTTTTATAGAACAAATACACTGAATATTAAAGAACATGTGGGTACTTCGCAAATATTCCTAATTATTATACTTTAACCCATAAAATAATTTAATACACAGAATTATGTTATTTAAATAAAGGAATAATAATAAAACTATTACACAGATAAAACACACTACCTTTTCATTTTCAATAAAAGAAGTGAAATATCACAACAACAATATTTGACGTTTCAAGCAGTACCTACATTTGTGACCAGTGGATATTTATTGTTTTAATTCATTTATAATACTGTGTGGTGCTTTTATAATGTGTTATAATCATCTTAAGTAATTTACATGTTAATTACAACATAAACTGTAAGTACTTGTACTTTGTCATAACCTATTCCGTGATACAAATTATTGTTCAGGTTACTAAAATTACAATTGACATAAAGACATGGCTACTTGCGTATCCATGGCTATTGTTATAATATAAACAACCTGTAGCTACTTCTATAATGTCAATTTACTCTGCCATAACGTATTCCTTTATTCTAATGTACAAATACTGTCACATATTCTACAGTTAACAACATTACAGTGGTATTTAGGATTCCTTATTAAAGTGGTCATTATGTCTACAATTTATTGACAGGCTAAACAAATTCATCAAACATATTCATCCCTTAGTACACAGGTATAATATTTACCTGAATTTATTTATTACGATTGATATTTATCTATGTAAATAGCCATTAATATATCCCTTATCTATCACCCTCGTACAGTCTGTACTAACATATTGCATCCCCATATGGGGAGGTGCAGCTAAATCTAAGTTTATAGATGTAGAACGAGCACAACGTGCCTTGATAAAAACTATGTACTTCAAAAAAAAGAGGCATCCCACTGAAGATCTTTATAGAATTAGTGACATATTATCTGTTAGAAAATTATATATTACATCTACTGTCCTGAAAAAGCATAAAAACTTGCCATATAACAAGAATATAATAATAAAAAGACGTAAATAAAACGTTGCTAAAATACCGCCAACAAGAACAACATTTGCAAACAGACAATATAACAAACGTTCTGCAGTTTTATATAATAAGATTAATAAAGAGATACACATACATGATAAACATCTATACGAATGCAAGAAAACACTGATAAACTGGATCAAACCCCTCTCTTATGAGGAAACTGAACAACTTTTACAACTTATGATATAGAACACACTCACACTCTCTCTCTCTCTCTCTCTCACACACACACACACACATAATACATACCAAAAGTAGTCGTAAATATTAACTTAAGTATTGTAATTACATTGTTAACCTTGTATTGAAGTTATGGAAGAGCGGCGTCTCCTAACACAGACACTGATTTGTCTAAAAGGAGGCTCCAATTACAATTTAATAACAAATGTACCTACTGGTTAATGAAATAAATATTTTTGTATTTTGTATTTGTATGGCGGAAACGCTGCAGGACCTGCAACGGATGCTGAATGACCTGGCTGACTTCTCTGTACGCAGTACAGAGTGTGTGTCAGTACGTAGTGCGTCCTACCTATCGTAAACTAGAAAATTTTGAGAAAATAAATAGAACACTCGCACTAGTTCAAGATTGGTTTACAACGAACAACCTACTTCTAAATCCCAAAAAAACTAAATGTATTAAGTTTAGTTTGCCAAATGTGAAAAGTACTAATACGAGTATAATTTTAAATAATGAGGTGATTAGCTTTGTCGACTCGACAGTTTTTTTGGGAATTACATTAGACAATAGGTTACAGTGGGGCACCCAAATATCATGTCTCGCAGGAAAACTCAGTTCTGCAGCGTATGCTGTCAGCAAAGTTAGACAGCTTACGAACGTAGAAACAGCTCGACTAGTATATTTTGGTTATTTTCACAGCGTCATGTCCTACGGTATATTGCTTTGGGGCAAGGCGGCTGATATACAAACTATTTTTATTCTTCAAAAACGTGCAGTGCGTGCGATATATCAACTAGGAGCACGAGTTTCCCTTAGAGAAAAGTTTAAAGAGATAGGCATTTTGACAGTTGCATCACAATATATATATGCAAACGTTATGTTTGTAAAGCAAAACTTACATTTATATAACAAAAATAGTGATATTCACTCTGTGAATACAAGAAATAAGCACAAATTGGTAGGTCGATATCATAGGCTTCATAAAACTCATAACTCATTCATGGGACTAGGTGTTAAATTTTTCAATAAAATCCCAGTCAGCATATCGAGTCTACCAGTAAATAAATTTAAGAATGTAGTCAAGAGACATCTTATACAAAGAGCTTACTATTCAATCGATGATTATTTAACTGATAAAGATAAATGGATGTAGTTCGTTGCTCCCTATTAATGTATTGGGTTGTATAGTTTATTGCATTTTACTAGGTGAATATTGTTGTCACAGTTTGATAATGTTACTTAGGTACTAGTTAAGAAAACGATTTACTTTTGTAAGTAAAGATTCTGCGTGATAAATTACGGCCATTCTTTTCTTTCCTTTGAAAAACATGTATACTTATTCATTAAGTAGTAGTAAATTGGCCAATATTTAAGCACATAAAGTTTTTACATCGTAAGTGGATGCTCCTACTATGTTGTGCCCATTGAGGCTGATGTATCCGATCTCGTGTACTCTTCTAATATTAATGACCTTTTTTTTTGCATCAGTCCTCTAATATATGGTGTATAATATAATGGTGGCAGCACCTTACCTGCATAAACAGTTTATAAACAGAGAAACATTGTAAACATTGGCAATTTGAAAAGAGTGGCCACGAGTTTTTATTGCCTGTTCTTTTCTCGGGCTTTACCTATTGTTTGCGAACAGGCATTACCAGTAAATGTAGAATCGACTTTTCACAAGTGTAGTATTTTGCTTCCTAAGTGAATAAATGATTTTTATTATTATTATTATTATTATTACCCGTCATGACATACGGAGCCGAAACGTGGACACTGACGGTACGGCTGGTCCACAAGTTCAAGTCGCTCAGCGGGCTATGGAAAGGGCTATGCTCGGAGTTTCTCTTAGGGACAAAATCAGAACCAAAGTTATCGACATAGCCCACCGGATTAGCAAGTTGAAGTGGCAGTGGGCTGGCCATATTAGCCGAAGAACCGACAACCATTGGGGTAAACGAGTTCTTGAGTGGAGACCGCGGCTTGGCAAACGTAGTGTAGGACGCCCTCAGGCCAGGTGGAGTGATGATTTACGCAAAACGGCTGGCAGGAGCTGGATGCGATAAGCCGAAGATAGAACAAAGTGGCGTGCAATTGGAGAGGCCTATGTCCAGCAGTGGACTGCGATAGGCTGATGATGATGATGATAAACATTAGTATATTTTGGACAGGAATTAATATTTTAATAATGGATGCAAAAAAAGTTCTTAATTTTGACTTTTATTAGCCGACAACTTGCTTTGACATTTATTCTTTTTGTCATGTTCTTTGCAATCATGGAGTATATATATCTGGAGAAACTTTTATAATAGGAGAGTTGAACATTGGCAAAGTTTCATATGAACTTACTACCACTATTTTACCCCCTTAGGGGATGAATTTTCAAAAATCTCTTTTTTCGGATTGTATTGTCATCGGTCCTTGATATATGTGTAATTGTATATGATATAGTAATTGAAAACTCCACCATCTCAGTGCTTTACTGGATCGAGCCACTTTGTATGTTGTGTACTATGTGTTGGTGAACTCCTTGCTCTCTTATGGGCTGGCATGCTATGGACGCCCATTTAAAAACTATCTTGATAAGATATGCAAATTAGGAATATGAAACTATTAGTAGATACTAAAACTAGAGTAAGATGTAAGAATACTACGAGTAACTACGAAGAATTATTCTGCGAATGTAAAATGCTGCCAGTGCATGAAAGAGTAAAACTGTTGGTAGCGCTGAAACATTATGGCTCTGACAAGTATATATACTAATTCTCAACTCAGGCCCTCAGACCACGGGCTGCAAAATGTTGTAAAAAATTTGAAGTGCCCTCCTTTAACATTTATTACGGACAAAGATGTTCAAAATATTTAGTACCAACAATTTTCAGTAGCTTGCCATTTGATATTGATAATTCCTTTTCAAAAACATCATAAAAAAATATTATTTGTCATGCATGTATTAGTATTAATTTAGGATAAGTATATTAATGAAAAAATGTATTATTAAGTGTAGAGAGTACAATATAGGGAGCTACGTCTGCCAATAAACTGTGTTGCAGTTTGGCAGAAGTATATGTTTGTTAAACTTTATTTTCTTAAAAAAATAAACAGATTTACTTTAAAAAAAAAACTTACAATTTTATTTTGTTCAACAGGCTCGTCACACATTATTTTCACTTAATGTTTGTAACTATCTATCGATGGCCTCTCTCCATTTCGCAGCATCATTTCTATTCATAGCGTCCTTGTATGTCACAGGAACACGGTTTCTTTGCACATAATTACACCTATAAATTGTTGCCTTTTCATTATAGGTCTCTCACAACTGTAATGTTTTGTATGATTTTCACTAGGTGAACTTAAATCATTAGCACTTGGTTCGTATTCACGTTCCGACCCTGTTTCGTATCACAAATCTTCAATGCTTTCTTTGCTAAATGTATCCTCCAACTTATTTTCTTCATTGTCAGTCATCTGGGGTAGTTGGTCTTCTAAAGTCAGTACTTCAACAGATTCCTGGAAAATATTCACTTCATTATCTAAAAACATTACATGTGTTTTCATTTCTACAGTATTTTTCTGTGGAAAATATATCCTGTAACCTTTTACATCTTCATTATGCCCTACCGTTATTCTCTTCTGCGTCCCCTTTGTTCTCCTTTCCTTTGGAATATGAGAGTACACAGGAACACCGTACACCTTCAATGTGTTAATATAAATGTTTTGTTTGTCCAAACTTAACAAACCAAAAGGCGATTTTACATCCAGTCCTATTGAGCACAAAAACTGCTGCATGTATAGCCTCTGCCCACAGCTTTTTGAGTAGACTTTTTGCAAGTACCATTGTCCTGGCAGCTTCAACCAATGTTCTATTCTACCTTTCCACCTTGCCATTTTGCTCTGGAGTATATGGTAAAGTCCGTTGATGTGATATGCCACGACTTGAGAACATTTTCTTTATCTTCTTGTTTACAAATTATGTTCCTTTAACTCTTTGTTTATAATATGATATCCATTAATGAAAAAGTAGTTTGTAAATTTATTATATGTGGTCTACCTTACTCACAGTCAGTATCTGATATACACAACAAGCACATACAGAGCTTTAACTTGTTACTTTAGAACGCAACGTATACGAGTAAGTATGTTAAATTTGTACTATTTTTCGACACGAATAAATTTATTCGTAACTTTATTTTAACAAAATATATTTGTCTACTATATTTAAGCGACAGATTGCTAAATTATTACCCATTTAACATAAACGTTGACCTTGGTACAATTAGTGTATCACAGCAATCAGTTAGTTTTACCAATTCTTCTAGGATCATTAATGTAACTCCTAGTTAATGAGACAACAGATAAGCAAACATATGGTCTAACCATAGTACATCAAAATATTCAGGACTTATCTGGCAAGACTCAGGAAACAGAAATTATTTTTAAAGCTTCATACGTATGTCAGTATGTTGGTATGTTAGTATGTAACGGAATCTTTGAACGTGTTTTTCACCCCCTTGAGAACGTCGGATTAATAGAAACTTCGCACAATATCAAGGACCGATGACAATACAATCCGAAAAAAGAGATTTTTGAAAATTCATCCCCTAAGGGGGTAAAACAGTGGTAGTAAGTTCATATGAAACTTTGCCAATGTTCAACTCTCCTATTATAAAAGTTTCTCCAGATATATATACTCCATGATTGCAAAGAACATGACAAAAAGAATAAATGTCAAAGCAAGTTGTCGGCTAATCAAAGTCAAAATTAAGAACTTTTTTTGCATCCATTATTAAAATATTAATTCCTGTCCAAAATATACTAATGTTCATCATCATCACCATCAGCCTATTGCAGTCCACTGCTGGACATAGGCCTCTCCAATTGCACGCCACTTTGTTCTATCTTCGGCTTATCGCATCCAGCTCCTGCCAGCCGTTTTGCGTAAATCATCACTCCACCTGGCCTGAGGGCGTCCTACACTACGTTTGCCAAGCCGCGGTCTCCACTCAAGAACTCGTTTACCCCAACGGTTGTCGGTTCTTCGGCTAATATGGCCAGCCCACTGCCACTTCAACTTGCTAATCCGGTGGGCTATGTCGATAACTTTGGTTCTGATTTTGTCCCTAAGAGAAACTCCGAGCATAGGCCTTTCCATAGCCCGCTGAGCGACTTGAACTTGTGGACCAGCCGTACCGTCAGTGTCCACGTTTCGGCTCCGTATGTCATGACGGGTAGGACGCACTAATTAAAGACTTTAGACATTGTGGGATCGACGATGAGAAGACTTGACGTAGCTTACCAAACGCTGCCCAACCCATCCGAATTCTCCTGTTCACCTCATCCACGAAGTTGTTTCTACCTAACTGCAATGACTGCCCGAGGTACACATATTTTTGAACAACTTCGAGAACGGCGCCGTGCACCGCTGTCGGTTCCGGTAGTACATGCTCATTGAACATGACCTTGGTTTTATCGAAGTTCATCCGTAGGCCGATGCGTACAGAGGAGTCAGCCAGGTCAGAGAGATGTATTCACCATTGACGTTGATGCCCCGCCCTTTCCAGTGCAGCGTCTTGAACATATCCTCCATTGCATTTGTGAACAGTTTCGGGGAAGTAACGTCCCCTTGCCTCACTCCTCGATGCAATGGTATGGGTTTTGTTTGCTGATTCTGTACTTGGACGGACATGGTGGCGGCTTCGTAGAGACATCTCATCACTTGGATATATCGCCAATCTACTTGGCATCGCTGCAGAGACTCCAGAACGGACCAGATTTCAATCGAGTCAAAGGCCTTCTCATAGTCCACGAATGCTAGACACAGGGACTGATTATACTCCTGGGTCTTTTGTATAATCTGCCGCACTGTGTGGATGTGGTCTATGGTGCCATATCCGCTCCGAAATTATACTCTTTAACAGGCACTGGCAGCACTGGCAGCATTTTACGTTCGCAGAATAATTCTTCGTAGTTAGTATTCTTACATCTTACTCTAGTTTTAGTATCTACTAATAGTTTCATATTCCTAATTTGCAAAGATTTTATGCGTCCATAGCATGCCAGCCCATAAGAGAGCAAGGAGTCCACCAACACATAGTACACAACATACAAAGTGGCTCGATCCAGTAAAGCACTGAGATGGTGGAGTTTTCAATTACCGATCTTAATATGTCACATAGTTGTAATATATGAGGCTTCCATGAAAAATTGCTGTCAATTACTAGACCTAGGTATACCTGTATTCTTCCACCACCTCAATAGCTGCACATCCACAGTCCACCATTCCAGCGTGTAGACATTCATACGTATGTACGCGAATGATACAGTATGTGCAACGTGGTACACAACAGTCGTATACATTTACGACTGTTGTGTACCACGTTGTACATACTGCTGACATGCATAATGTATCCAACGGGGCCGAAGACCGACCCGGTAGGCACTCCACAAGTGACATTTCTGTGCTCACTAACGACGACATCAACTACAGTTCGCAGCTTTCTTCCAGTGAGGTATGCGCGAAATCAGTTTTTAAGTGGCCCCGCGACCCCGCATTCCTCCATAGCTTAAAGCAGCAGGTGGTGTTCCAGAGGGTCGAGAGAGTAGAGAGGGTCGTCTAAAGAGAACTGGCGCAGGCCTGTAGTGCTTGGTGTCAGGGAGGAGTGGCAGAGCGAGGAGCTTTACGGTAGGTTCTTTCGGGTTCTTCATGAGCCCGATGTGGACCTACTAGCGTCCGGGGCCTGGCTACGGTTCGGTGACCTCTTCGGAGAAACCGAGGGTTTTGTCGGTGCAATTGCTGACGAAGTTATCATGACGATTAACTACCGGAAATATATCCTAAGGGATGACACTGTTGACATCTGTCTTGCCTTTCACCGACCCGGTGAGTCCCTCAGACATATCGTCTCCGGCTGTTCAAGTCTTGCTAACGGCGAGTACTTGCACAGACACAATCAAGTAGCAACTTGCTCTAAAATACCAACTTGTGGACGTTGAGGTACCATACTGCGGGTACGTTGCTGAGCCAGTTCTCGAGAATAGTCGTATCACTTTGTACTGGGATCGCTCTATCATTACAGACAGGACTGTGGTCGCCAACAAGCCTGATATTGGCTGAAGCGGTACTCCTCGACACGACTCGCATAGTAAGTCGGTTCCTCTCTCTGGAGCCGTAACCAGGCGCGTGCGCTTCATACAAGCAAATAAGCACTGCATACCCTAGCCCGCTAGCCTATCTAAATCTATTAAAATAAATAGTAAAAATTGAATATAATAATAAATGGTACGCTAAAAAATTATCAGTTAAAATAAAAACTTGTGCCACTGCCATCTATTGGTCCTTGAGCGAACTACTAAACAAAAGCAAACCATCGAATTACCGCGGAGTTGCTGCCGCCGGCGCTGGCGCCCGGCTGTAAGCAGAACTATTTCTGCCTACAGATAGTGCATTTTTAAGTCATTCGAATACGACAAATACTTTGGGTGTGTGCGTAAATTGTACACACACACGCAAATTATTACACCGGCAATAAGCAGTGCTTCCAAGATAAGCCGACCGATTTAAGTAATTGTCAAAAACAGCATATTTGTTGTTTATTATAGTCCTATTATTTTATACAGCATAATATCACGCCATTTTTTAAATTATTGTTTCACAATTCACACAGAGCTGTCGAGTGAATTTGAGCGCAGTGATTGATGTCTAATTATTTAGTTAATTTACTGGAATTACTGTGAATTATGGAAAATTATAGCTGTGAGATCTGTGCTGGTGAAGTGTGTTTAAATAAATTAAAAACTCGTGTTTTCTCGACGTTGTCTTTTGATGAAAAAAATAAAATCATTGTTAGGGGACGTTGTATTCGCGATTTGGATTTAACTTAAAAAAAAGGTAATTCCACACGTTCTTTTAATAAAAAGTATTACGATAATTATAACTGGCTAGCGGGCTGTGTACATACAAATATATACCTATTGACAATAAATGAGAAAGTCGCTGAATTGAAATTGGTAAGGTGTTTATTTATTTATGGTACACTGGTAGTTTCCGTTTCCATAAGAATATCGGGATAATAAGTAGCCTATGTGTTAATTCAAGTCTCCAGCTATCTACATACCAAGTTGCATTGCAATCGGTTCAGTAGTTTTTGCGTGAAAGAGTAACAAACATCTATCCATTCATCCAAACTTTCACTTTATAATATTAGTATAGATAGATAAATATAGGTGCACACAAAAACATTTGTAGATGAAATGTACGAACGCGAGCTTAACTCAATGAGTTCTTCCTCGTAGGGGTTTCGGGTAGGGCATGCATACCCTATCCGAAATCTTTGTGCACGCCCCTGGCCGTAACCAACGGTAGCTTGGTCCCTGTATCCGATGCCGGTGGGACACTATTTTTTATATTTTTAAATGTATTTATTTTTTATATCTATATTTAAAACTGTAAAGGCGATTGTTCAAGTGACTATGGAATTTAGTATCGCTACAAATTTTGTTGTGCCAAGATGAAAACTACTGATTTATGTAGACATTAATATATACTTTCAGAAAAACCAACAATGATTTACCTAATTTGCCGGGTTTAATTGATATGGGTGGATGAACTTCGAAAATCGAAATATTTATATATATATATTTTTTAAATAGGGCATAACTATGATATTGCGTATTAATTATGTATTACACATGATGTGTAACACTAGTTTATGGCTGTGAATTCGGCTTTGTAGTGATATATAATCCGAATCTCTATCTCACAAACACTTCACAATTGTCACAATATTGGTACGAGTCTCTGTCTCACAAAATATTTCTGATTGTTACTATGTATATGGAGTCTCTATCTCAAACTCACGTAATGTAACCACAATATCATACACAACACGAGAAATAACAAAAGCTATTTGTCGTGGGTTCGATCCCCACTCAGGATAAAACTTTGTGTGATGAGCACGATGGTTTATTCTGTGTCTGGGTGTTATTTATCTATAATATGTATGTATTTAGAAATATATATGTATGTTTATCAGTTGTCTGGTTTCCATAGTACAAGCTCTGCTTAGTTTGGGATCAGATAGCGTTGTGTGAGTTGTCCCAAGATATTATTATTATATTATTATTATTATTATTTTAATACTTTAAACTGTTTTCATAATGGACCGGCGCCAACAATCTTTATGCACAGATAAACAAGTGACATGACATTACATTTCAGTGTTGCTATAACTTTTGTCATATCCTATACAAATCGATTTTTTTAATAATATTCATTACTATGTTCTTATTTTTAATCGAGCCGGGTCCTAATCTAAAGGTATCAAAAATATGCTTATTAAAAAGTATAGTGTATAAATATTATCGTTCTTTACATTCAAACAGTGCAACAATTAATAGAGTATTTATATTAATTATTTAATAAAAATCGATAATAACCCTAATCGATATTACGATTTTATTTTTGTAATAGTGTTACCACCGTTAAAAATAACTTCATACGAAAAAAAAGGAAATAAATAAACTGAAAGACTAATAATTGCATCTCAATATTCCGGCAAATGTGAGACTCCATATCATTATATAATAACGTTATAATTAGAAACAAGAATTATACATTTCATCAACTTGTGGCACAACGTAAATACTAGCGATACTGCTGGTGGGCATACCCCTTTTATAGTATTAAGTTTAAATATAGAGAATAATAATAATACTTTGGGACAACTCACACAACGCTTTCTGATACCAATCTATTTATATATTTCTAAATATATACATATTACACATAAATAATACGCAGACACAGAATAAACCATCGTGCTCATCACACATAGTTTTATCCTAGGTGGGGATCGAACCCACGACCTCTTGCGTAGCAATCGGATACACTGCCACCGCGCCACAGAGGCAGTTAAAAAGTATAAAGTATATCATAATTTGCGAGGAGAAAATAAATAAACAAAAAAAAGTTGTTAAGAAGTTATGAGGGAACAAAGATACTTAAAGGTCACACAACATATGCCGCTGCTTTTGGCTTCGTCGTAGTCGGGTAAAAATAAACCATAGAATGCATCCGCGCAGTCCCTGGTGCCTGCCACGTTCACTGGAGAGTGCTCGGCTCGGCGGGCATGGCGTAATAGGTAAGTACTCTGTAGTAAGTTGTAACGAGTGCGTAGCGTAGCGACTCACACATAGTTACGCTTTACACACAGCTACGAATCTACGCCGTAGTACCTGGGCGACACCAGTTTTTCACTGTATTGCACAAATATAATCGCTAAAACAAATAGATACAAGGTACTAAGTGCTCTTTGCTACACGGTAATGGCAATCATCTGATAACCCATCAACTCCGAAATTAGCACATCATGGATTACTGGCCTAGTATGCTGCTGATTATGATAGTTGATCGTAGGCTGATTGTCATCCTATTACAGTATTAATGATCTTTACGAAGAGTACGGTAAATAAAATTGGTCGGTCGTAGGCGGTCGAGACGGCGAGGGCGGTGGGGACGCTCGGTCGCTCGGTGCGGCTTCGGTAATGCTGTTAGCTGGAAGCGAGTCACTTATGGTAAACAGATCAGTGACGTCACGGCTCACATCGCGCCTGTACGTCACACGTCACGTCGGGCCGGAGCCCGGGTTTAAGGTCGCTATCCCTATACAAGGTGAATTTTAATATTCAAATAACCATCCGCTCTTGGCTTCCTTACATTACACCAAATAACTTGATAACCGATTTTGTGAAAAAAAAATTAACCCTTTACCTTTTATCACACAACAATTTACCACATGTCTGAGAGACACCGGAGTAAAATCGAAGTTTCTTTCTTAGGTTTAGGGCCTAAACCTCACAATATACAACGATTTTACTCCGGTAGAATAGTCTGTAGGGGGTTAAGTTCATCAACTCCAAAAACAAGTGGAAGGTAATTAAGGGTTAATTTATTAAATATTTTTCTAAACTGATATTATAAAGTTATTTAGTGTTATGTATAGAAGCCACGAGGTTATTAGTATATTACAAATCATTCTGTATAAAGGCTTCTCGCCGTCACAGCAGAATTATTTCACGCGGAAACGGTCTAAATCTAAACGAGAGCTGTATACCTAACTAGCTGACGCCGCGGGTTTGCACGTTACACACGTTGAAACACGTGTTTGCTTATTTACAGACACAGAACTAAATACAAAATTCCACAGATCTAACCTCAATACAAATTTGCAACCCCGATTACAACCCCTTATGAGTTAATCTTCCAAAAAACGCTGAAAAACGTGTTTTTTTTTTCTTTTAATTTAAAAAGTCAAATACGAAATTTTATATATCTAACTACAAAACTGACAGAGTTTCATACCAACTTGTAACACTTAATTTACCCAGTTAGTTAACAGTTGATTTTTTAGAAACGCAAAAACTCTTGTTTATTTATTTTAAACTAAGAAGCCAAATACAATATTTCGCAGATCTGACTTCAAAACTGTCGGAATTCCATAAAAACTTGCAACCACTAGTCTACTCCTTTAGGGGTTGATTTTTCAAAAAGGTAAAAAACGCGATTCTTAACCCTTTACCCAAAAAGTCAAATCCTAAATTTAACAGATCTAACTTCATAACTAAGGGAGTTTCATACAAAGTTACAACCAAATTTGAAATTCATGGATCTTACTTCAATACTGAGACAAATACAATAATTGCATTTTTCTATCTTGCTACTTCTACTTCAATATTCGGCCTGCGACATCATAATTTGTTAAAATTCTCTCTGTAAAGAACCAATAACAAAAGCCGTGATAGTTCTTTAACTACCGACTAGAAGGCGCTGCGAAGACCCAACTCGCGAGCATCAAGGGTTAGAAAAAATTGAGGTCTAGTAACATAGTCCAGATAGGTGGATCGCTTATGGCCTCGGTTTGGCTACGGAAGTCTCGACTTTACAAATACAATAATTGCATTTTTGAAAGATAGAAAAATTTGAATCCAGACTAAATTGTATTTGTAAAGTCTTTGGCAAGAAATGCCTATAAAAATTACTTCAATATTCGGCCTGCGTCATCATAATTTGTTAAAATGCTCTCTGTAACGAAGCAATAACAAAAGCCGTGATAGTTCTTTAACTTCCGACTAGATGGCGCTACGGGGGCCTAACCCGTAAGCATTAAGAGATAGAAGAATTTAATATCTAGTAACATAGTCCAGATAGGTGGTTCGCTTCTGGCCCCGGTTTGGCTACGGAAGTCTCGGGTTCGATTCCTGAGTCTGGATTCAAATTTTTCTATCTTTCAAAAATGCAATTATTGTAGATTCATATAAACTTGCAACTCCTATTTTACCCCCTTAGGGGACGAATTTTTAAAAAATCTTTCTTAGTTTGTGCCACAACATAAAAGACATCAACTGCCAAAATTTTATGTTTGTAAACCTAGCGGTTTAGGTTTTGCGTTGATGAATCAATAGTCATTATTGATTTACCAAAAACGCTCAAAATACGTTTTTTTTATGTTAAAACAAAAATCCAAATGCGAGATTCCATAGATTTAGCTTTAAAACGACGGAGTTTCAAACTGTCTTGCGACGGAATTTCGCACGTGCAACTTAAATTTAAAAAAATGTAATTACACCGATTTAACTTCAAAACTGACGAAGCTTCATACAAACTTGCATCCCCTATATTACCCCCTTAGGGAACAAATTTTAAAAATCCTTTCTTAGTGGGTGCCTACAACATAAGATACATCAACTGCCAAAATTTCATTTAGGCTTTGCGTTGATGAATCACTAGTCCTTATGAAAATATAGCATTACTTAATCGCGTGAATAATTTAAGATAAAATACCTTGCTCATTGCCCGACGTGTACAAATCGCTAAACTGTATCAATCACTAGTCAGTCAGTCAGAACAAGTGATTAAATAATATGTATATATGATAATGACGCGAACTGCTTGGTTATATTAATAAATTAATTAAATTCGAGTCTACAATTATAATAAGCAAATACACGCATTGGAGCGTAAGCCGGGCATGTTGTGTGTGGCAAACGCAATGAAGTACCTACTTACATGAAAATCACTCATCATACTGGAGAAACGTAAAAGAAAACCGCCAATTTGTCGATGTACACATTAAAGACCTAAAAAAATCAAGATATTGGCCGTGACTGTAGCTGTGTGACGCACACAATAATGAGATAGCTAATGACTGTCCCTTGATTTAAGTTGGAACAGTGTAAATGTACATTTCAATGAGGACTGACCTTTTCGTGATGTTTATGTGAATATTGCGTGTGCGATAGAAACATAGTGCGAATCATCATTCCGCCGTAGAAATAGAACATCAAGCTATCCAAACACGTGTCACACTTTTCTCACAAGGAGGACTTCATTTCTTTGCCCAACGAACGATATCGAGGTACGAAATTCAGTCAGTCTTTACAAAATATTACCGCGCAATGCAATAGCAAACCTTACTGCTTCGACACAAGACCCGAATTCCATTATCAGACGTAGATAATGCGTTTCTTTGACGTAACCGCCGATTATCGGGCCATTTTTAAGATTAAATCGCTGAGAGCACGCCTCTCGCTACATTAATCACTTTATCTCGTCCTCAGAGAGCCGAACGCGGACTGCAAGAATACTCGGAATGTATTTGGGCGTTTTTGTGTCACCGTGGTTTATTATCCTTGTCAACTTCCATTATTTAAATTCTTATATTCTGAAGAATGGTAGAACAAAAGCTCTTGTTTACTTGTTATTGAATTAGTACCCAGGGCAGGACCTAAGGGGGGTCAATCCGGGGTCTGCGCTCCGGGCGCGAAATGGTGTGTTTAAAGAATAAGTACCGAAAACTTATGAAGGGGGATCAAATTCATTTGTCGAGGGAAATACGTCAGCACGTTCTTCAAATACGAAGAGGCGCCATCAAGTCTTTGGCCCGCTTCAATGTAATGCGCTGTCAGCAGTTGTTGGCGTTCAGAAATAGAGGTAGTCACTATCAAGCATAGTTGCTGCTGCCGGGGGGCAGCAGCAACTTTGCTTGATAATGACTCTGGGACCCCCCACTCTGGGACTACTTGATCACATATAATTTGTACCATGCAATTTGTAAAATGCAATTATTGTATTTATAAAGTAATTGGCAAGAAATTCCTATAAAAATTACTATATTATTTGAACCATATTTACTATCAATAAACAACTCTAGCATGCGTACATCGATACGCCTCGAGCAGGACATATTTCAAATCGAATAGTCCAATGGGCCAATATTGGCAACCGAGAGGGTGCAATTACCTACCTTATATATACTACCTTATATATTATTGCCATGTGTCGCGAGAGGTACAAATCTCCTATTTAGACAGCCATCATCGGTTAACAGCAACGACATAACATCGTGAAGTTAATTTCCTGTGAAAGTCCCGATCGCTAGCGTTCTGTGGCGGCAATTCGTCACCTGACGCCTATTAGGTGATGCGACTTCGGATTTAAGAGCTCAAGGATGTTGCAGTCCAAAATACCTACATGATCTAATTGTGTAATTTCTACCATTTGTGTATATTTACGCGCGCAACGTCGCCGTTCGTCGCATCATTATTAGATATACGAGTAAGATATCCGAATGCCGACAGACATGCACTCTGATATGCTCAGACAATAGGAGGTGGGTATTGGGCGTAAGGTGGAGGCCGGCATCGATCACCCGCTACACTGCCGGTTCGATTCCCACGTAACGCGTTCACGATAAACATAAAACGAATGCCCGAATGGCCTCGAATCGCATTATGAGTTACAGGAGTGAGAGCACACTTTAAGCGGGTAGGTGGTACATATACACAAAGATAAAACAATACGGCCGTATATGACTGGCCCAAATGCGGAGGTTGTAAAAAATATCGTAAACGTGAAATTAAAATAAAGGTAAGTGCAATAAAAAGGTAACAAAATTACATAATAAAACGTGTAAGTGGTTTATGCGCCACGAGATGGCACCGCGTCACACGACCGCGACACATGTCGAGAGTAGAGTAGATGTAGCACGTCTAGTCTCTACGGGTCTACGTTATTAGTTTAATGACCATATAAATACGGACAAATAATTTCAACGCACCTTAAGACTGCTTTTTTTTTAATATTTATAATTCTGTCGTGCGATCGGTCTGTCGACCATGAGCAGATATTTTATAAGAAGTAGGTATTTTGTTAAGCACCCTTCATCTTTGATTTCTTGGTGTCTCGGCTATGGATGTATAGACATTAGTCCCATATGTGCTGTCGTTTCAGCCGACGCTGATGCAGTGGATCATTCAAGATCTTTGCAAGCCTGTTTTCATGGGTCAAAATTCTTGTAGGACTTGATCATGTGTTCAGCTTCCTCTTTAACCGTAGGCATTTCCAAGTACTCATGCAATTCTGTGCTTTTAGTGAACCATGGGGCACTAGTGATTGTTTCGAATACATTGTTCTGGAATCTTTGTAGGATGTCTATGTTACTGTTTTTAGCCGAGCCCCAGAGCTAAATCCCGTAGGTCCACACTGGCTTGAGGATAACCTTGTATATCATAAGTTTGTTGGTTAGTGATAGTTTTGATTTTCTACCCAGTAACCATTGGAGTGATCGTAATCTGTGGTTTAATTCATCCCGTTTCTTCTGGATATGGTATTTCCATGTTTGTCGGCGGTCAAGGTGAAACCCAAGGTATTATACAACCGTGTTATGAGGCAGTGTGTCTTCGCCTAGTTTGAATGGGGGACAATCTCCTTTTCTTAATGCAAACGTGATGTGATTTGATTTTGTTGCACTGGCTTTTATACGCCATAAACAAATTTTATTTAAGTGGATTTGCAGAGCTTTTGACGCATCTTCAGGTTTGTTGTTTGACGAGAGGACTGCAGTGTCATCAGCAAATGTAGCTGTCATCACATTTACTGATTGCGGTACATCAGCAGTGAAAATGAGGTACAAGATTGGCCCGAGTACTGATCCTTGTGGAACTCCTGCGCTGACATTATGCAGTGGTGGGGTGGCGTCATTTACTTTGACATGGTAGGGAGAAGGCTAGTGGGCCGATATGATGATGTCATATGTGGAGATTTTCCTGGTTTTGGAATCATAGTGACCTGAGATACTTTCCATGCTGTGGGATAGGCTGAAGTTCTTAATATGCCGTTGAACAGTTGGGTCAGGAACACTAAGGCCTTTCTTGGTAGTTGCTGAAGGACTTCAGAGGTTATGAGGTCGAATCCGGGAGCTTTTTTTTTATTTGGGGGATTTTTTTTTTATTTTGTTTTAAGCTATATTAAAAAAAATCTGCAGTTTTTAATTCCAACAAGTTAGCACAAGTTTATTATCTAACTAACTGGCGCCCGCGGCTCCACCGAACTTACACTAAATTTACACTTTGAATGAAATCCCCCATGGAAACAGGGATAAAAGCAACCTTTGTGTTCTTTGCCAGGTTCAAGCTATCTCCATTAAATTCCTCCCAAATAGGTACAGCTGTTTTCCCGTGAAAGAGTAATAAACATTCACTCATCCATCCATCAAGCCTGTTACGCATAGCTAATATGAGTTAACCGCTAACTTCGCATCGCTATGCATATACACGCTCAAGGCTCATGGCAACGCAAGGCGCATGGTCAGCATAGGTGCATCGTTGCCGGGCGCACGTACGACACGAGGCGCTGTGTCAGCTCTACAGGCTGACGTCAACGATCGACTTACACGAGGCATCGGATAGCGCTTCGCGGTATTCTTGATTCTTACCTCGATCAATTATCACCTCATTTAGTTTTAACTTAAATTGTAATTTCTTTTATAATAAATTTAGTTTGAATAATTTTGGTTTTCTTTTGAGACCTCCGTCTGCAACATACGTAATTGGCGCAGTCGGTAGGATTCGTCGTAAATATAGAGTCAGTGAATCGTTCACGTCTTCGGCGATCCAGAATCTACGGCAGTTGCAGACCAGGAGAGAATCCAGATATCGATTCGGCTCAAAGAAAATGCTGTAAGTACTCTGAATCTTTCTTAGTCCTTACCCTCTCACCATAATCCTAAGTGTACCTTATCTCGTTACAGATTTTAGTACTTTACTACTATATTAATTTATTTCTCTTATTTCATAGTATATTCTGTTCGATACGTTATTCATTTTAAACGTGTTTAATATTATCGGGCAGCTGTTAGATTAATTTTCCAAGATTTTCCATCCGAGAGAATATAGGAAAAGTAGGTTAGGCTCTAGTAGTATTCGATCTAGTAATAGTTATCTTAGCGAAATAGACGAAAGGCGTAATATTAGCGAAACTATGGAACATAACGATATAGATATGATTTATAAATCCCTCAGATTGTTGCCTGAGTTTGACGGTAACCCTCACATTTTAACGCGATTCATTAGTTTGTGTGATCAGTTGGTAATAGCTAATTTTGATATAGAGCAGGGAAAGAAATTAACAAACCTAGCTCTTATAAATGGTATCCTTAACAAAGTAACTGGTCAGGCCGCCAGGTTGATTAACGCTAGCGGTATACCTGATAATTGGCAAGGCATTAGGAACGCATTGATAAATAACTTCGCCGATCATAGAGATAAAACAGCTCTGTATAGTGACTTATCCCTACAGTCTCAGGGTTCTAGTACTCCGCAAGAGTTCTACGAACGTTGCCAAAACCTCTTTAGCACGATTATGACCTATGTGTCATTACATGAAACACTTAAACACAACTATAGAAGCGAAACGTACACTTTACCAGAAACTTACATTACAGTCTTATTTAAGGGGTCTTAAAGATCCCCTGGGATACAGGATACGCTGTATGCGACCTGAATCAATGGAAAAAGCCTTAGAATTTGTGCAAGAGGAACTAAATACTTTATACCTACAACAGCGTAACGAAGGTAGCACTAGCAAGCAACATGCGCACCCTCACGCTAATCATTTGCCCTTAAATAATTTCATGCCTAAGTCTTTGCCATTTAACGCGCCCTCTAGACAGTTTCCGATGAATATGCCAGGCCCTTCGCGTCAACACCCCATGCAGGTTCAACCTCCTCAAGGTTGGAGAACAAACTTTTCACCTCAGATGCAACCTTCACGTGGGCTCTCGAGAACCCAACAGATGATGCGTGCCCCTCCTCAAAACTATAACCCACAGAGTAATGTATTTAGAATGAATAATAGACCTCAACCACAACAGCAGGCCTACGGTTTCGGGAACCAACCCCGTCCTATGAGTGGTGTCAGTCACTTTGTTCCAAGACCCCTACCGCCCACTGGGTTTCAGGGACATGACTGGCGTAGATCAGGAAATCCACCCCCTAACAATTATTTTAAAACAAGAGAGGTAAATTTTAACGAGTTTGACTATGGATCTAACGACGACTATTATAACTATGACTGTAATTACACCGACTATGAACAAAACTATTACCCTTGTGACTACCCAGACTATACTTTTTATCAAGACCAGCCTTACTTTGAAACCACGACTGTAGAAGAAGTTAACGACAATAGCCTACCCGTTGAGAATGAAAATTTTCAGCAGGAACCGAAATCCGAAAAGCCAAAATAGAGGTAAATTTTCATATACAAAGGCAGTTAGGTTATATACAGACATCAAATCCCCCACTTAAATTTTTAATAGATACTGGAGCTAATCAATCCTTTATTAGCCCTGAAGCTGTTGAAAAATATTTTAGCCATATCCCGTTAAACTATGAACCCTTTGAAGTAACTAACGTACACGCGACTAGTAAGAATGACTTCTCATTGACTTTACCCTGTTTCCCTGAGTTTGGTGAACACGGAGACATAACATTATTCATTTATAAATTTCATAACTATTTCGACGGACTGTTAGGATTTGACTTATTAGACGTATGGGGATCTAACATAGACCTCAGAAACAGACTACTTGTGACCCGTAACTCTAAGATACCCATTCAAATGTATGACTCGCGTAACGCTAACTTATACGAAGAAATTATTCCAGCTAATTCAAGTAAATTATTGAGATTACCAGTTAACGCTATAGACGGAGATGCACTAATTGAGAATCAAATCATTTGTAATTGTCACATTGCCGATTGTTTAACAAAAGTAGTTAATAACCGCGGCTGGGTTGAGATCACTAACACTACAACTAACGATATCATATTTTCCATGGACAGGCCGGTCGAAGCTTCGCTTTATAATATAGAATCCACGCCTACTAGAACTTTATCTGATCGCGCTTATGAAGTAATTTCTAGACTCCGTACCCGACATTTAAATCCGGAAGAACGTGTTAATTTAGAAAGACTATGCTCTAACTATGCCGACGTATTTTACCTTGAGGAAGAAGCCCTAACTTTTACCAATAAAATTAAACATAAAATAAGAACAACAGATGAAATTCCAGTACACACCAAGACTTATAGGTATCCTTACGTCCATAGACAGGAGGTCAGAGATCAGATTAATAAGATGCTTGAGCAAAATATTATTAGGCCATCAGACTCTGCATGGAGCTCTCCAATTTGGGTTGTACCTAAAAAAACAGATGCTTCGGGTAAAGTGAAATGGCGTCTTGTAGTAGATTTCAGAAAAGTCAACGAGAAAACGATTGACGATAAGTACCCTATCCCTAATATTACAGACGTACTAGACAAACTAGGAAAATGTCAATATTTCAGCACTCTCGATTTAGCAAGCGGGTTTTATCAGGTTGAGATGGACCCGCACGACATACATAAAACTGCATTCAATGTCGAAAACGGTCATTATGAATTTCTCAGGATGCCTATGGGTTTAAAGAACTCTCCTTCAACGTTTCAACGCGTGATGGATAATGTTCTTAAAGGCCTACATAACGAGGTATGTTTAGTCTACCTCGACGATATAATAGTATTCAGTACCTCCCTTCAGGAGCATATTTTAAACCTAGAGAAAGTTTTCAAAAGACTACAAGAATCGAACTTCAAAATTCAAATGGATAAATCCGAATTCTTAAAATTAGAGACCGAATTTTTAGGACACATAATATGTGGTGAAGGTGTCAAACCTAACCCAAACAAAATTCAAGCCATTCAGAATTATCCCTTACCAAAAACTTCGACTGAAATCAAACGTTTTCTCGGACTATTAGGTTATTATAGGAAATTTATCCCGGATTTCGCGCGCGTGACCAAACCCCTGACTCAATGTCTCAAGAAAGGTTCAAAAATTAACCCAGATAAAAATTATATTCAATGCTTTGAACACTGCAAAACGCTTCTAACCAATGATCCCATATTGCAATACCCCGACTTCTCAAGAGACTTCATTTTGACCACAGATGCCTCTAATGTTGCCATTGGTGCTATTTTGTCCCAAGGTACAGTAGGCACGGATAAACCGATTGCCTACGCGTCCCGAACACTAAACTCAAGCGAATGTAACTATAGCACAATAGAGAAAGAGTTGCTAGCAATAGTGTGGGCAACCAAATACTTTAGGCCCTACCTATTTGGCCGAAAGTTTAAAATTATTACCGATCATAAGCCATTACAATGGGTTATGAATTTAAAAGAGCCCAACTCTCGCCTCACGAGATGGCGGCTGAAACTTAGCGAATATGACTTCACAGTAATTTATAAACAGGGTAAAAGCAATACGAACGCAGACGCCTTATCTCGGATAGAACTTAATAATGAAGAATTAATGTCAATCGCAGTTAACCCGTCTGAAAAAGACCCTATGCTAGATGAATCTAGAACTCTTACAGCTCTAGAAGCTGGCGAGTCCTCTTCTAGGACCGCTACTGTACATACAGATAGTGAGAACCCTATTTTAGAGATCCCAATAACAGATGACCCTCTTAACAGATTTACCAAACAAATTATCTTAAACGTAGTTGGCGATATAAAAGGTGGACCAGTCTTTACGAAGCCCTTTGACACCCATACGCGAATAACAGTACAAATATCGGAATCAAACTTAGAGGAAGATGTCATCAACGCTATAAAAGAATACGTACACCCTAGAATTAAAACTGGATTACTAATTAATCCATATTTATCTATGTACACTATTATACCTATCATACAAAGAACCTTTAAAAACTCGTCTATGAATTTAGCCCTAACTAAACGAGAAGTAGAAAACGTGCGAGAGTACCTTAAGCAACAGGAGATAATTAATAAATATCACGATGGTAAGACGAATCACCGTGGTATTAATGAAACGTACCTTGCTCTGTCCCATAAGTATTACTGGCCGAAGATGAGAGAAAACATCACCAGATTCATTAATGAATGTACTATATGTGGCCAGGCAAAGTACGACCGCAATCCCATAAAACAACAGCTTAAATTAGTTCCAGCTGCCACTAAGCCCTTTGAACTTATACACTTAGACCTACTGACTATTGAAAGCGAAAAGTACTTAACCATTGTAGATTCATTTTCTAAGTACGCTCAGGCTTACCACTTACGGGATGGTACTGCTATCAGTGTAATACAAGCTTTACTTAACTTTTGCACCCATCATAGTATACCCCTCACTATAGTTACAGACAATGGCACGGAATTCACTAACCAACTTGTAGTAGAATTTGTAAGACTCCATAAAATTAACCATCATCGTATAGCTCCTCATACCCCTAACGAAAATGGAATAGTAGAACGATTTCATTCGACAATCTTAGAACATCTCCGTATACTGAAGTTAAATAGAAAATCTGAACCGGTAGTGAGTTTGATTCCATATGCGATAATGGCGTATAACAGTAGTATTCACAGTTTAACAAAATGCAAACCTATTGAAGTAGTCACCGGACACTTTGACCCACGCGACCCTTTCGACGTAGACATTTCATCTCAACTTTTACAACAGTACATGGTTAACCATAAAGACAAATTGACTTTAGTTTATCATACTATTCAAGACATTTCAAACGACTCACGTGACAGACTGGCTACTAACCAAAATAGAAATCGGGAACCAGAAGCTGAATACTCTCCCGAGCAGCAGATTTATGTTAGAAATCCGCATGCCTCCCGACAGAAATTAGCTCCCCGATTCACACATGACGTAGTTATGGCCGACCTCCCGATTCATATTTACACTAAGAAGAAGCGAGGCCCAGTAGCCAAAACCCGTCTTAAAAGGGTCCCTAAAACCGCCCAATTGTTGCAGAACGCTGCTGATCATTCACCTCCTCCTGGGAACAACGCAAACACAGGAAATAAAACTTGAAAGCCTCAACGATGGACCTGGAATTTTGCCCTTTAAGTTAGGATCAACTAAGATCTTATCTCATTATCATTCTTTTCTGCAACATATTGATCTCCAATATTTGACAGATCGAATCAATTCAGTTAATGATCAATTAGATTCTACTAGCCCACTCCTGCATAATAAGACTAAGTCCCTTTTTGAGCCACATATATCATATCTTAAAGACAAGCTTAATAGCGTCCTAGGTCAACTAGAAACATTTGAGTCAAATCGTGTTAAAAGAGGATTAATAGACGGCCTAGGATCAGTAGTCAAAAGTGTAACCGGGAACCTCGACTATACAGATGCTGTACATTACAATCAGATTTTTAAATCCCTTCAGGATAATCAGAATAGTTTAATTTCAGAATTTAATACACACATAAGTCTTTCTAAAAATTGGACTACACAATATTCAAAGGTCATAAGTAACATAGTAGATAACCAAAACGTAATGATGAAATTAGTTAATAAAATCAGTAAAAATGATGCGACACGCGATGATGACCTCATCAAGTACGCGCATCTTGCTCAGATACTTATAATATTAAGCGATAACGCAGACTTAATCTCCCAGGAGATAACTAAAATTCAAAACATTGTAGCTTTTACTAGGACTTCCACGGTACACCACTCAGTCCTGGACTCGAAAGCAATTCGACATATTATAAGTAGATTAATCAGTTTATACGGTAACGAAAAGGTTTTAGATTTAGATATTAGGGAATATTTTGATATTATTAGGATAGGATCGTATTACGTAGGTAACGATATAGTTATAGTTTTTAGATTTCCTATTGTCATGTCACCCATTTACGAGTTATATAAATTATCTATAATCCCGAATAAGTATCAGGAAATTCTAGCTCCTCCTTGTCCCTTCCTAGCCTACCATGAGAAAGATTTCAGGTACATAGAGGCAGAATGCCCGAAGACCAGTAAATGGTTTCTTTGTGAAGAAAAGTCGAATTTACCGAGCCAGACTTCTTTAGACTGCATCCAGCATCTTATCACTACACACCAACGTGACTCCCGATGTAAACCTATGACCGTAGCATTGGATAAACCTGCGTACGAGAAACTGGACGAAAAACATTATACTGTCAGCTTCCCGAAGTTAACAAAAATTCATCTCTCCTGTGGCCAGCATCAGTACGAGAACCTTCAAGGCAGCTACTTAGCCGTGATTCCACAGGAATGTTATCTAGAGACGCCGGAATTCACAATCTCTAACAATAACGACCGTCTGGAAGGACAAGCGCTAAAACTAATGGACTTGCCGAACAGTACAGCCGTCGCTTCGTTAACCGCACCAGTATTCACTCTAAACTCCGTGGACCTGAAAAATCTTCATCAAGTCAACACTCAAATCTCACTACAGTCACCGATGAAATCGAACAATTACGATTACAGTCTGTATCATACTACCATTCCTATGTACCTTGTACTTCTAGGTGCATGCGTACTCATTAGCGGCCTTTTGTATCGCAAGTACCGCTTAAAACAAGTCGAAAAGATATCAAATCCAGATGGTAGAGGACAACCTGAACTTCAAGCTGTCTACGCTATCCCGACTGTTTCAAGAGTCGACTCCAATGCACCTCCAGCTCAGTTTACGACAAAAGTCTTCAACAGTCGCTGTTCTTCGGCGGGAGGTGTTACGCATAGCTAATATGAGTTAACCGCTAACTTCGCATCGCTATGCATATACACGCTCAAGGCTCATGGCAACGCAAGGCGCATGGTCAGCATAGGTGCATCGTTGCCGGGCGCACGTACGACACGAGGCGCTGTGTCAGCTCTACAGGCTGACGTCAACGATCGACTTACACGAGGCATCGGATAGCGCTTCGCGGTATTCTTGATTCTTACCTCGATCAATTATCACCTCATTTAGTTTTAACTTAAATTGTAATTTCTTTTATAATAAATTTAGTTTGAATAATTTTGGTTTTCTTTTGAGACCTCCGTCTGCAACATACGTAATTAGCCTCACTAACTTTGCATTTTTAAGATTACTAGAATCATTCTTATAAATAAAAATAAAAACACGGGTAAAATTAAATGACATAAGCATTTTTTTATTTTTAATAATTTAATATACTTACCTATCTAATCAATTGTAGGGAAGATTAGGTGGTCTCAATATAATTTTTACACTAAGCCAAAACTATTACCAGTTTATAACGCTTTTGATTTTTTGACTATCACAGAATGCCTTCTTAGAGTAAACTATTAATAAATTGTGTTTAAATGCTGTATTTGCATTTATGTATAGTACTTTGTAAGTACTTTAACACTTAATCACAAAAATGCTTTTAATTTTTTATCATTATAGGAGCTAATTAAATCAGTAATAGGTCTTACAAATATTAATAGATTGCACAAGATTACCACAAAACGGGAATAATGCACAATCAATTTTCTAGAAAATAAAAACTTACGAACATAGGTGGTAATTACGTACTAAACGCTATATTGAGATCAAAGTATAAAATTTACAATCTTTCTTTTTGAATGGCCAACCTTGTGTCCGAATTATTCAGATCACCCTTTATGACATGATCTAACGACTGTTAGCGAGATGATAACAGCCTGAACCGGGTTTTTACGTGACCTCTGAAGCACGGATACGTTCAAATATAATATCACTATGCTATACGACTTCAAAATGTACCTACTTAAAAAAAGTTGGAAACGAAATAATCGCGTGAACAGCGTAAGCCCACAAAATTGAAGGATCAAAATTAAAGACCCCCAATACGCACCAAACCCTTTCTGTACCATTTAATAAATTATTAAAAAAAATGTTGGTTTAGATTTAACTGTATTAAATACCTCATAGTTACTAAATTATTGACCTTGAAACAGGACGAGTTTATTTATATTTGTCTTTTCGTAGTTTTGGTTTTCAAATTTCTCGTTAAATAATGTAAACGTATATCTATGTATACATTAGCTATTGCCTTTATGAGATTAACTAAATGGTTTTCAGTAGGTGCTTGATCAAACTGATACCTATGTAGTTATTACAAAAATGCATTTTCGTTCCTCCGGCTATCTGTTTTCTGTTTCATATATAGAGCGCGATCAATTCGCGATTGAAGAAATCGATATAAAGTGCCTAAACTTAACATTACTACTTGTAGAAAAACGACAAAATCTCCTGTACCACGACATTTATTTGTTGTTGTGTTTTTTATTCGTTTGAATTTCATTGCGTACTTTCAACGTATGAGACGATGACATATCACCTGATGACATCAATTGAAATCGCAATGTAAAACGAATAGAGTAAAAATACATCAATGAGAATTTATCGAAGTAGTAAATATAACTCAAAAACGTAAATAAATAATTTTAAAATTAATTTCAGTTTAAGGAGCAACAAAATTACTTAGCGATGAAAATATACATCTCCCTTGATACGGTCCACATTCTTCGACGAGTTTTTACAACTTATAACTGCACAATTAGGCATTTCTTGTTGCAGTACACGCGACGTCATGCGGCCGCGATCGAACTTTGTATAATATCATGCGCGAACCAAATGGCGCCGTTGCGCTGATTGGAGACACGCTTTGACTTACTACTGACCGATTCTAGCTATATGTGTGTTCTGAGATCTCACCTACATTTGGTGTAAAAACAGATTCAAGAAATGTTCCAAAAGTTACGACTCTTTCTTCGTCAGTTCTAGCCCAGCTACCGTCTGCCAGTGTTAAGGGGTGTTGTTACAAGTTAGGTTTTTGACCAGATTTGACAGTTTTCCATAGAGTTCCATAGAGTTCTTGATTGTGGTTAGGAGATAGTTGCTCTAAATGTTGTTGGATAGTATCATTTTCAATGTCTTGTAAATATTTTTTTAATTCAGAGGCAGCTTTATCACTCTAAAGATAAAACAGTGTTTAACTGTTTTATCTTTAGAGTGTCGCGTGTAATGCCACACCCTTCATAAGCGTCTTTTTACCCGACTGTAAAGTAGGGTTATGTTTTTCGCGCGTATTTTGTATGTATGTATGTATGTATGTATGTATGTATGTATGTATGTACAGTACTCCCAAATTAATAATGCACATGCAGATCTTCGCTAATTGTCGTATTCCCGGAAACACTCGAATCATGGAATCGTAAGAGCCCTAAACAAGGCATTTGCATTTTGCACCTTGTTTAAAAGAGATAGGAGTCAATATCATGTGTGCACAATCGAAAACAAATCGGGCGTTCGGCAGCTGTCGCCGGTCAGCGAAATGTCTGTCAGTCGTCTTTATATATTGGTAGTGACTGCACGTGTTCTTTATTTGTGGAAATATATAGAGCTGCTATTACACACCCTTCTTGGTAAATATAATTTCAACATTAATTAGCTTATTCAGATTTAAATAGTATATTTTGAAAAAAGGAAAATAAATAACATATTTCACGTTTTTTTAATATTAAAAAAATAAAATACCTACATTAAATACATATTAAGTACTAGAAAAACATTTAAAAAATGAGATTTATTTAAATTAAATAAATAGATAAACATGCATAAAAAATATATACCTAACTCTGCCCATGCCATTTTCTTTCAGACGAATTCTTCCAAAATGGATAAATTTAAACGTGGAAAACCGCTTAATTCACAAGCACGGCAAATGGTATTTAATGTGTACCTTTATTTCTTAAATGAAGCCAATGTTTTCAACAGAGACCATGATGGTTATTTTAAAAAAATTCAAGACCGTGTTACAAAAGCTACAGGAATTTCGCGACGAACTTTGAGTAATATCTTAAACGAAAAAAAACATAATCAATCAAAGAAATTTTCTACACCGAAAAAAGGAAGACCTAAAAGTAGATTTCGGCTGGTACTTGATGATTTCGACTACTGTGTTATTCGTAATATGATATACAATTTTCAATTGACGCTGAAAGAACTCCCAACTGTAAATAATTTAAGAATAAAGTTGATCGAAGCTATTAATTTCAAAGGCTGTGCCGAGACTTTAAGGTTGATCTTGAAAGACATGGGGTTTAGGTTTCTGAAAACTGATAATAACAGACAATTACTTATGGAAAAACATGATATACGCCTAAAAAGGATCAAATATCTCAGAGAAATACAACAGCTGAGGAGTTCTGGTAGAAACATAGTATTTATGGACGAGTCGTATGTGCACACATCACATACTAAGGGTAAAACTTGGCAAGATAGCAACAAAAAAGGTATCAAACAACCCATTTCCAAAGGAGAGCGAATAATTATTGTACACGCAGGCAATGAAAAAGGCTTCGTCCCAGGGGCTCTAATGTTACATAAATGTGTCGACTCAGAAGGTGACTATCATAAAGAAATAAACGCGGAACGTTATCAAACTTGGCTACGCAATCAATTGATTCCCAACTTGCCTCCTAATAGTGTGTTGGTAATAGACAACGCCCCATATCATAATAAGCTGTCTGTGAAACCACCAAACTCAAACACATCTAAACCACAAATGACAGCTTGGTTACAACAACACAACATTCCGCATGACCCAAAGAAACTGAAACCCGATTTGTATAAAATTATACAAAGATACAAAGAAAATTACACAGAATTTGCCATTGACCGTATAATGGAGGAACATGGGCATAAAATTATACGATTGCCACCATATCATCCCGATTTTAACCCTATTGAAAATATTTGGTCCCAAATAAAGCAACACGTGGCCAAGAGAAATATTGCAATGACTGTGACGTCAGTTAAAGATGCTATATTAGAAAAAATCAATAAAATAGGACCAGAAGAATGGAAAAAAGTTTCTGATCATGCGGTTCAATGCGAAGATGAATATAGAAAATTTGAGCCAAGAATCGATAGTTATTCCGATGAACTGATTATTTACACAGGTGATAGCAGTGAGGAAAGTGTAAATGAACAAGAGCATAATGAAACTTCTGATGAATCTGCGATGTCGGGAATAGAGGTCTTCCTCGATTCTGATTAATTTTTTTATAATTGTATTATTTTTCTGGAATGATTAGTGCTGTAAACAAATTTGAACTGAGATTTTGATTATATTTTATGTAAACCTCTATTTGAAAACGTTTTTTTCTCCTTCTAATAAAACCTTATGTTATTTAAACCTTTTCCTCCATAATTACACCAACTTCGGTAAGACACTTGAAAACTAATCACTCCAACAATGATTGTAGCGTTTTCGCTATTTACTTACATGGAATTATCGAATCAAATTTCGTTACAGGTAAATCAAATCTGTTTTAGCACAAAACACATAATATATAAAATTAGGCATAGAGAAATTGCTCTTAACCACTCTATATAAATATCGTCTTTCGACGCTCGGGTAATACGACCGTTGCCGAACAATGACGAAGATTTCCGAAGATTTCTATGCGCATTATTACTTTTGGAGTACTGTATGTATGTAATATTCTTTATTACCTGATATCTCACAATCCACTGAACGGATTTATACAATTAACACGTCGTTAGATTTGTCATAATCGCCCAAGTGTTCTTAGATAGGTGACGTTTTTAAAAAACAAACATGGCGGCTGTGAGATGTCAAAAGAAAAACAAAGTTGTTTTGAATACTGCAATATGGGTATCAAATTAAAGAGCTCATCTTAAGCATTTCAAAAAGGTATAACATGAATATGACTGTTATACTAAAAAAAGTTAGTTAGCAACCATTGTTTTTTAAGTTATCAATACTTGACAATAGCTGTGATAAAAGTAAGTTGCTACATCATCATCCTACAATTACTAAAAAGTATTAAATAAAAAAAATAATTATAAAAATAAAAAAACCTGCCTGCACAAAAAAGATGGAAACAAGATCCCCTACATAATTATACAATTTCATGCAGTCGGAGGCATTAATGAATCTCGATGAACTTGGTAAAGTGCCTCCGACTGCATGAAATTGTATAATTATGTAGGGGATCTTGTTTCCATCTTTTTTGTGCAGGCGGGTTTTGTATGAAGTTTGTTTAAAATGTACTCGACAACAATCCTAACAAACTTTATTAGAATACTGGATAGAGTATGCGAACGTACTAGAAGTTTTCTAAAAAGCTATTAACACTTGTAAAAATATCAATCCTTTACATTCAAGAATGCTAATTTACAAGTATGTGATTTCGAAAAAGTATCGATATCGGTATGTTTCATTCCCCCCAGCGGCACCACCCGCGTTACACGTGCCGGCCGGCAGAATCGCCGATCGGGTTTGTCGTCGGAAGTGCATTACACAAAACACCGAGAGTACAGAAGATAACGTTCATACGTAGCGACGCGCACATACACATCGTTCACATGGAACAGGGTATAAATATCACTTTAGACTACGTAGTTCGGAAGGCGACGCGAGATTTTGTGTCCGTGAACGGTATTTAAGTGTCCGTTGTTATTGAGCGCGTTGTTTGAATGTTACCTTCTGTACTTTCTTTATTTGGTGTTTATGATCAATGACCCTTTGAATGAACTACGTTTTTACGAAATTATGATCATATGATTTTTATAGCGCGTCGTACGATTTTTAAACTTTGTTCATTTTATTTATTTGTTTAAGTTTTAGACATATGGAAATAATGATAATGTACTGATTCTTTTAGTTTACTAAACCTTAATAGACCTGTCACCGTCGTTTTAAGCAATAAAATCGGATGTTTTTTTTACAATTTAAATTCGCAATTTGTCAATGCATAATGTAAGTACTAACGGTGCTGATACTCCCCTATCAATTTGTC
Source organism: Herminia tarsipennalis (assembly GCA_945859575.2). Classification (NCBI taxonomy): domain Eukaryota; kingdom Metazoa; phylum Arthropoda; class Insecta; order Lepidoptera; family Erebidae; genus Herminia; species Herminia tarsipennalis. The sequence continues at coordinate 22,775,393 of OX243851.2, read as the reverse complement.
GACTGATTTCAAAGTCACCCTGTATATAACCTCATATGCAAGCAACCTCAATAATGGTGCACCATTATTGAGGTTGCTTGCATATGAGGTGTTCTGTATGGGCTTAGTAGTTGATGTTTGATGTTATTTCTTATTAGTAAAGAAGTTCCCGCGTGAGCGTCTGGATGGTATGTGGAGTATGTAGAATATCCCATTATGTTAAATGACTTATTTTCCGTCATATATGACTCTGATATTAACAGTACGTCAACATGTTGGCATTTTAGGAAAGTGTTTACTTCGGTTTTGTTGTTTAACAAACCATTTATATTCCATGTTGCTATTCTTAAGGACGCCATTATGGATGTAATTTATTGATGACAGTAGTCAATAGGCTCATAAGTATGCCCATGTTTTGTATGAGTAGGTCTAGCTTTTCAGCTTGTTTTATAAGAAGTTTCTCAAGTGAGTTTGAGGCCGTGCCAGCCATTACTTGCGCGTAGGTTTGTTCTGCAGATACTGGTGTACGGGGTTGTGCTGTGATGTTTTTGTTTACGTTTACTTTGTTATATTTTTGAATATTTTCCTTTCTGGTTATGTTATTGTGTTTTCTTAGTCCGGTCAGTTTAGACCAAAAAATGAGAGTGAAGTTACATAAAGTCTCAACAAGCTGAATTTCAGTGAAATTGTTCAAAATATAATTATAAACAATAGTTCCCCATCATTCCCCTGTAAGGAAAAAATTTAATTCAAGGTCAAAGGTCAAAAAAATGAGGTTTTTCGCGATTTTCAGCAAAACGGTAAGTTTTATCATAAAAGTACCTCAGTTAAAAATTGTAGATCATAAAATTATCTATAAAAAATGTATCAATACTTTTTTTCTTACGAGCCATCGTTTCTGAGATATAACGATTCAAAAAGTTATGAAAGTTGTTATCGTCATAATATGCACACGTTTCCACGCCACCTATGAGGTAGTGTAATCTGAAGATTCTAAAATCTGAGGATTGGACAGCATATAGGACGATAGGTGGAGGTTATCGTACTTCTGCCTTTTCTTGGCTGAGAGGATTTTGATCTAGCTATTCCGGTTTTAGCAGAGAGAAGCTATTTTGAAGTGGTATTTCTTCAGGGTCAGAAGATGGTGACATGTTGACCCTTTTTCGTTTATTAGCTCCTAGGGTTTGGTGTTTGGAAGAGACTGTCTGCCATTCTTTGTTTGTGGGTTCATTGGGCTCCTTATTTGATGCGAGTTGGTTGGGTTCTAAACTCCCGGTTGGTCGATCTCCCAGCGATGGATGTCTTGTCCTTGTGAACAGACTAGGATGATGGAGGATGATTTTTTTGGTTAATTTTTATTCATATTGCAATCAGCATTTATATTTAATTGACTTGGGGCCTGATTCCCCACTCCAGTTAAGTTCTACCACTTTCGTTGCTCATGGCAGAAAATTATTTTTGTGTTGTGGCAACACTATTTTAAACGTCAAATGACATTCTGTCTGACGTTTGACATTGACAGTTTTTTGAAACGTCAGATGTAATTTTTATAAAAAGATGAGGGTGAAGGAAAAAACTTTTCGAAGATTTGATGTCAATATCGTATTTTGTTCACTGTTTTAAGTTTAAGTCACTGAACACTTTACGCTACGAACACTTCTACACAGTTTTTACTTCATAAAGTTTACTTTAGAAACACATAATCACAAATTCTGGCGAAATAAGTCACTAAATACTTTAAATCTCCAACAGCGTATGAACGCGTGTGGACAGTAGACAGACGCTTCTTTCAGTGATTGTAAATCGCATCTCAGGGACACTGTTACATGACTATGTGGCGCATTCGAATCGAAAGGGTCAAAAAAGTAGCTGTGCTCGGTCGGTCGCGTTGTGTGCACAACTGCACACTTGTGCGAGGCTCAGCACTCCGCAGTCTCCGCGCTGCCGAGTGGCACGTTTATCTGCGCCGATAGCATCTGGTTGTGGTGAACGAGATAACGCACGCGGCGCACTCTTCACATTGCTACAGACCGTGCACAGCGCCGCCGCGCGCCGTCGTCAGTCATTGCATCACAGACTTCCCATATTTTTGTATGGCTGTATACCCTAGCAATGTGGCACGTCCGTTCCGTATCGTATTCGTATGTGACATACCTACCTACCTATCAGCTATGTTTAATATTGAAAATACTATAATATAGGTATGTCACATGTAACAATTAAGTAGGAATCGCTAGAGAGCACCGTCACGAGCGCCCTTCGCCACGCCGGCCACTCACACCGCGGGTGCAAACTGCACACATGTGGAAATGCAAATATGAATGGTTTATTTAGGAGCAGGCGGATCTGCTGCGGTTACTACAATTGCGCGCCTGACCCCGGGGCCGCGGCCGCAGTACCAAGAGTACCAACTCGCCCCACTCAGCAGGCCGCTTCCGATCTCTCTACAAATAGGACTCTCTACAATTAAGAAAACGATTTACTTATGTAAGTAAAGATTCTGCGTGATAAATTACTTATTCTAGATATGCTCCTACTATGTTGTGTCCATTGAGGCTGATATAACCAATCTCATGTACTCTTCTTTTAATATTTTTGACCTCTTGTTTTTGCATCAGTCCTCTAATATGGCGTATAATGTAATGGTGCCAGCACCTGCATATACAGTTTATAAACAAAGAAACATTGTAAACATTGGCAATTTGAAAAGAATGGCCCCGAGTTTTTATTGCCTGTTCTTTTCTCGGTATAGGTAAATCTACCTATTGTTTGCGAACAACAGGCATTACAAGTAAATGTAGAATCGACTTTTCACGAGTGTAGTATTTTGCTTCCTAAGTGAATAAAGATTTTTTATTATTATTATTCCTTTTTACTCACACACTTATTTTTTAAATTTTTAAAACCATAACATAAAAACATACAAATTTAAAAATATAAATAATAGTATCCCACCGGCCTCGGGTACAGGGACCAAGCTACCGGTGGTTAAGGCTCCAGAGATAGAAACCTCCTCACGATGTGAGCCGTGTAGAGTATTACCGCCTTCTGCATCTAACGTGAGCCTCTGTAGGTGTTGGTCGAGGCTATTGGCGATTAGTCCATGGACTGAAACGACTATCGGCACAGTGACAGCTGAATTCACCTAAAGTCCAAATATTTTATTTCTTTATCTTTTTCTGCCTTTACAATATTATCGTCATGTGGGATGGTGATATCAACAATCATTGCGCGGTGCTCTAATTGATCTACCATCACTATATCAGGTTTATTGGCAACAATAGTCCTGTCAGTGATAACAGATCGATCCCAGTACAATGTGGCACATTTGGTCATTTTCGAGAACGGATCGGGTGCATACCTGTAATACGGTACCTCTGTTTCCACAAGGTTGTACTTTAAAGCAAGTTGCTGGTGGACAATTCTGGCTACTTGATTGTGACTATGCAAGTATTCGCTATTAGTAAGACGAGAACAACAAGGACAAGAAATATGTCTGAGGGATTCTCCGTGGCGGTGGCATGCCCGACAGATGTCAACCGTCCCACTCCTTATTATATATTTTCGGTAATTATTCGTGTTAATAACTTCACCATAATTGCAAAGACACAACCCTCGGTTTCCCCAAATAGGCCTCCGAAACGTAGCCAGGACATGGATGCTGTGGTGTCTATATCGGGCCCATACAAAGCGCGATAGAAACGTCGATGCAGTTGCTTGCTCAGCCATACCTCCTTGCGGTCATCAATACTAAGTATTATAAGTAATATAGTATGCCAAAGGAGTGCATAAGGACTGGCATGACCTCTTGCTCAAAGACTATCTGAGTAACAACAAAAATACCCAGCAAACAGTAGAGGCTGGCTTGTCTACGATTGCGCTCTAGCTTAACAGTAATCTCCTAACCCTAAACACCTCAAAAGCTCACTTCATTACTTTCGCGTGGTCAAATTGCGTCTGTAACGCCACCACAGCGAGCTTAGAGGGTGGTAGCTCGTAGCGTGAGTGAAGGTGGACCACGTAGTAAACGATACGGTTCATTAGCACCAGAGCGACGATCAGCTGCGGTTGGGAGGCATCGAGCATCAGGAAGGAGGTCGCACTTCAGTGCAGGTTACGGCGAATCACACACATTTTAACATATCAGTGTTGAGCGTACGTAGCATTTACATTTTCACTTGGCGATGACGTATGTGTGGCAAACCGCGTGAGTTTAGCTTTGATTAATTTCTTTGTGCCAACTTGCGCTGGGTGTCATCGCGCCAGTCGCGTCGGCACTTAGGTATTTAGGTACAACTAGCACTAGTAGCACTTCGTGTGGTTGACCTCATCACAAGCAACATCAGATGGGTTCACACAGCAGAGTATGTTCCATTAATCCATTATTCCATACGATTATCATTTTTACACGCTACTTATGTATATCAATCAATCAATTTCGCTCGATAAGATAAATGCGGACTTCTACCAAATAGTTATCTTTGCTGAAATCATTGCATAGGCTTTACCTTCCGCGGAAAACAAGTTCGACAGTTGATTTGAGCTAAACCGTCACAGACACCCGTCATTTACAGCTGCTTTATTTCCTTGGCGTTACCGATGCGTTAGACTTAGACATAACATACGATACACAAAGACCGAAATCTCAATGTATACGTAAATTTATCTCTAGTTCGCACGGTATGTTTGCGTAGACTTGTTCTGTTTCTCACGTTCGCGTTGTGTGCAGGCCGGGCGCAGATGTGCGACAGTCGGTGCGCACTGCGCAAGGCTGTGCTCGCGTGTCGCACGCTGTGAGCCCATTCGGAGACGCACAGGACGCTCCGCAAAGCTCAGGACTCCGTACCACTATGGCACTCCATTAGCGGATTCTTCGCGTGGTTGCAATGTGCAACAACTGTCACTATTAATGTAAAATAACACCTAAAATAAACTGCATAAAGTTCAGTTTCCCATGGTCTACGGCATAGGCCACATCGCGTTCCACACGCGACACTTAAATGTAGACTTTTTGCTCATCTGTTGAAATTCGATACGTTTTAAGACGGTTTCTTGATATGTGTGCAAGAGCTTGTCGTTAACTCCGCGGTCACTAAAGTTCTGTTAATTACTGCCTTCCGTTTAGCTTAGCGTGTAGATGATGATAACGTGTATTTATTGCCACATGGAATATACCTAATTACATTTATTTGGTTTTTTGTTTCAGGTCGATCTAACCCCAAGTTCATTCATGCTGGCGCTCGTGTTAGTCTTTCACTACTTGACGATACGTAGCTACAGGTACAAGCAGGCGGGCAGGCGAGGGTCAGTGCAGTACAGAAGTCATTATTGCAATAACTCGGCCGAGTGGCAACGAGCGATAATAAATGGGCCGCGCTGTCGACAGGCGCCAGTTAGCACTGCACGTACGAATAGGAGAACCGCCGCCGCGCCGCCGGACACTTCACACCTCCGCCAGGTTGACACACACTCTACATATTTTGCTATTTACAGTATTTATACATTTATTAATAGACACATTATAATAGAATGATTAAATATTATTCTGGTAGCTATCACACAGCCATGCTATGTTATTGTCGTGTCTTTTTGTACTTACCTGCTTCAAATCAAACTGAGAAATCAAGATAAAATGAAGTAAAAAACAAAATCTTAATAAATTAAAAAGGTAATTATTAAAACGTAATTTAAAATCAATTGTCTATATAAATGTACCGAAAGACGAACAGAGATTAGTGTGTAGTATTCGCACTCACTTAAATACGCATTTTGAAAAATGTCACGTGAGATTCGGTGTCGAGCTAAATTTCACGATATCTCTCCAAGGGGGAAAGTCGAAAAATCGCCAAAATCACTTCACGTGATTTATGGAAACCTAGCAAATAAATTCAATAAGGCCTCCCCCAGGGATTTTTCAAAATGAAATTCAAAATTCTTCAGAAGCAAATGTACACTTCTGAAGCAAATGAAAATTCTGTGACTAAAAAGTATGTGACTAAAAAATTATTAAGATTTAGTTTTTTTAACTTAATCTTATCTTGATTTCTCAATTTAATTTGAAGCAGGTGCAGTGCAGCAGTGTACATTTAGCAACAAGCATTTTTAGTTAAGAATTCTTTGTTAGTGATCGAAGCACCATGCAATAATTGGTACTGATTTAGCATTAACCTATGTAATTTTTTACGATAGACAATCAAACTTTAAAACTTAAGTTAATTTTTAAAGTTGTAAGTAGTTTATAACAAAATTTTTATGCTCATTCTAACACAAGTAGGTACTTTTTAATAATAGTAATTTCTTTATTGCATAATAATAATAATTACTTTATTTAGTTATAATGTGTGAAAGCTTGTAAATGGCAATTGACTCGTATTTATTTATAACTAGGATAGTTGAATTTTAGACCGTAACTTTTCCTGTAAAAAAAAAATAAACAAACCTCAACTGGAAAAAAGGTAATAAAAACATGTTTGAAATTCTGGATTCCAATAGGGTAGATGCTAATATTTTATGGTCAAAATATTAATGAGTAAAAATAAATTATAAAAATAAAAAAACCCGCCTGCACAAAAAAGATAGAAACAAGATATATATGATGATACATAATTATTTAATTTCATGCAGTCGGAGACGTTAATAGATCTCGATGAACTTAGTAAAGTGCCTCCGACTGCATGAAAGTATATAATTAAGTAGGGGAGTTTATTTCTATCTTTTTTGTGCAGGCGGGTTTTATTGTTTTTATAATTTTTTTTTTTATTTAATACTTTTTAGTTGTTTTTAGGATGTAACCAACTAACTTTTATCACAGCTATTATCAAGAATTGAAAAAAGAATGTTTGATAACTAACTTATAACATAATCATGTTATACCTGCTCTAGAGCTTAAGATGAGCCCTTAAATTTGATACCCATATTGCAGTATTCAAACCACCTTTTTTTTACACCACTTTATTTTGACATCTCACAGCCGCCATGTTTGTTTTTTTCAAACTTCACATATCTAAGAACACTTGGGCGATCAAGAGAATCTAACGACGTCATAATTGTATAAATCCGTTGAGTGGATTGTGAGATATCAGGTAATAAAGAATATTACATACGTACATACAAGATACGCGCGAAAAACATAACCTTTTTTACAGTCGGGTAATAAAAATAGAACCATTGTAAGGTTTTAATTTAATTTAATATTATTTTTTAAGAATAATTGTGTAAGTTGAAACGGAACGTATTTTATAACACCAATCCGCGCCTAGTGACGTCAATAAAGGTGAGATTTTTTGACTTGTGGACTTATGTAGAATATACATAAATACTTACATAATTCTTTAAAATAAAAGCAATAGTAAAAATATTGCATGTTCCCTATTCAAATAAATAAATAGTTAACAAAACATTTTTAAAAACAACCTTTTATTTAAACGTTAACGTAAGTAGTATGAAGAAAATCAAAAAAGAAAATCAATAGGACGTAAGTAGTACGAAGAAAATCCGTCAGGGAATTTCTTCGTACTACTTACCTCCTATTGGTGGGGGGTCTAAATTTTATTTTCTTATTACTAAGCTTACGTTTGTCGTGGCATTTTCCAACATTTTTAATTTTGTTTTTTATTTTATTATTTTTAGTACTACGTTAACATCTATAAATTTTAATCTTACGCGTTGCATTCTATACACAATTTGACAAGGGAATAAACGCGTTTAAACTAGGTAAATACTTTACCTAGTTTAAACGTGTATATTCCCTTGTCAAATTGTGTTAAAAATAAGTAACCTAACTTTCCTAAAAACCATTTCTGATGATATGTTATAATATAAACAACATATCTTTTTTTTTTTAAATGTTCACAGCAGCGCCCCCTGGTCAGTTACCGTGAGAAGATAAATTCTTGTTTGTTAAATTATTGTTACATTTATTATTTTATTTACTTTTTAGTTTTTTTGGACTTGTTTCCGCGTCTGCTTATTTTTATTTTTTGTAAATTCAATTTAATATTTTATTCAATCACATTAAATCTGAATGACTGGCATGACTGCTGAGTACCAATGACCACCTTCCGACCCAATCATCAGACCTTGAAAACTGCACAAGTGTAAAACCACTTGTCAAGACCAATCTTACGAGCTCAAACACGGAGAGGAGGGGGGAAGGTGGAACAGTGGTACTATTAAGTACCACTGTTCCACCTTCTGACTCCATCATCACACCCTGAAAACCATCCAAGATCAGAGTACATGTCAAGACGAATCTATTGAGCCCAAACTTGCTAGGTTCCTTTTTTTAGTTTAATAGTTCCTATGGTCGCTTCAGACTCAATTTTCAGATCAGGTCTATGGTACCATAATAGTGCATTATCATTAAAGACACCCTAGTGTACTAAATTTCAGCCCAATCGAACGTCAGAAAATGGCACCATTTAAATTTTCAAGATTTGACCCACGCAAACTAACATACAGGGCAAGTGAAATAAAAGCTTCTTTTAGAAGAAGAGACATAATAGTATGCAGCCGCAGCTTTCACTGAATGTTGAGCCGATAGCGGCGATCGGCGGTGCTCAGTGGCAGTGGACTGCTGTGGAGCACTAAAACAACTACAGTCAACAACGTCGCCACAGGTAATGTGCTGGCATTAAATATGAACGCGAATTACGCTGCGCTGATGACGACGCCCATTGGCGCACTTCGCGAGCCCTCGTGTCAAACGGTCGCAACACCACTCACTCACTCATTTTGTTTAGGTTATTTTTATATTTTTCAGTACGAGGATGCCACATTATTACCAAGCACTGGACGAGCTTTGTAATGTTTGGTGTAACGACCCCCCCCCCCCCCCAATGAAAACACAACACAGCTACAGCCATCTCTATAATGTAAACTATAGAAACACTACAGACTATATCTTTTTATGTAATATTTTAACTGAAATATTATGTACCTACTGTAAATATTTACTACATAAAAAACACTAACAGTAGTAGATTATAGTGTAGTAAAAACTTATTATCTCTAGGATTTTGTTTGAAATGCAACAATGTTTACTTCGGCGACGATTTCTACTTCGATGACATCTCCTGTGCTCGGCTACTCCGACCATGTTAAGTACCTCAGCAATGCCTCAGATCAGCGCCGATTAATTTAGTTGACACTGATGCAGTGATTTGTGCTCTGTTGGCAAAAATAAAGCCGACAGAAGCTGCTGCAAGTATTTCAGCCAGCAATAGATATTGGAAGTTATTGCGACCTGAGTCCTACAAATATCATAAACGACCTTAGTAAGGAAAAAATATTAAAAGAGGTTTGGACTCCACCGAAAGATAACTGGAAAAAAAACGTCTGCGTTTCGTGCTTTTTACCCGACTGCGGAGGGTAATGTTTTGTTGACTCTGGTAATTAATGTTTAAGGAAACATATATGTAATGCTCTACTAAATGCTTTATATTCAAGCCCAAAAATTCAAAATCAGTAGATAGAAATCTGTGCAAATATCATAAAAGAATTGTTTTGAAAGAGGTAAACGAAGCCCGTTATTGCGCTGTTTTGGCAGATGAAACTACAGATATTTCCCATGTGGAGCAGGTTTCTTTTTGTCTTCCAACTGAACACCAAAAAACACTACTGGCAATGTGTGAAATTCGGTGGGTGCACAAACACGATGCAATGATTCATTTTAAAGAAATTTACGGTGCTATTGTGGCTGCTTTAGAGGAGTTGCAGGAAAGTCGCAACAGTGAGCCTGCAAAATTCGTGCACCTACATAGCACAATGAACCTGTCAAATTTTGTGTACAGTGCGGATAACTACTTTCATAATAAACTTATTTATACTAGAAAAAATATTGAATTATACTATAACACTCTGTAAACAACTTCAGGCAGTTGATTGATCGATTGAATAAAGGCTTTTCAATATATTGATGTTGTAATAGCGACTCTTCAACACATGGAATGATGCTGACGGAGAATTCGAAATCATTTTCAAAGCAGCTACTGATATCTTGTTACAAAATAGAGGCAAATGCTTGAGATAGCAAGAAAACAAATGAATCGGTTGAATGCTCCAGCTTCACATGTTCGTAGCCATTATAAAATTAATAGCTTAGCAAAACTGTACAAGTTGTAAAGACACACTGAAATCCACGAATGCCTTGCTTCGTATAGAGCTGTTCTACCAGAAACGAATCCATCACTTGTTAAAACTGAGTTTGAAATCTGGAAAATAGTGCTCTAAAGCACTCGATCAATGCGATGCGGGATTTTATTCTAATGTGCACTGTCTTCTTAAGATCTTGGCGCCCCTTCCTGTCTCTACGGCAACTCCAGAGAGATCATTTTCTTCCTTGAGACGGTTAAAGTCATATCTGCGGAACACCATGGCTCAGGAGAGACTAAACGGATTGGCTTTATTGAATGTCCACTATATTTTGTCGCATTTCTGACGACGAAAAAGTTGTCACTGAGTTTGCTAAAAGGAATTCTGCTATAAACCGTATTCAATTGCACACTATTTACTACTATTATTAAAATTAAAGCAAAAAAAAAACTATTATATCAATGCTAAGTTTAAAAATGTAATCACGGTGAAAATTTTAAAAGGTAGAGTTATCTATATAAAAGCATACAAAATCACAGGTAAGCTTATAGGTCCATTTTCGTGCAACGCGGCCGACCACATGCGGCTGACGCGATGATGCCGCAATGCGCAGAAAGGAACCTTTAGCGACCAGAACCTGAGTGGCGTCTTGCGTCAATCAATGGATTAGAATTGACATTTTGAAGGCCAGAACTATGGGAAAACAGCTGTGTGCCCCGCAGTGACAAAACCTTCGCCTTTGAAGACGTGGGTAAACCGGCCGTTTCTGGGCATCGCGGTGATACTCTTATACCCTAATTCACATTTTGCATTAAAATATATATATTACGGGTCTTAATCGCGTGAATAATTTAAGGTAAAATACCTTGTTTATTGCCCGACGTTTCGACCGTATTGCAACGGCCGTGGTCACGGGAAGACTAGTTGAGCTCAGCGTCGCCTCCGTGAAGCGCGGGTTTCGGAAACTACCCTCGCTTGATTTTTATCACTCACTATTACGGAACCGTCGGTACTTCGACACACAACACTAAGGACATCTGCACACTGGCGTGTAATGTTTGTTCGGCGGTGTATACACTTGCCGATCACGGGATTCCACGATGTTGACAAACGGTATCCGTCTTCTCGGTTGAAATTGACATGTTTTTTGATTTCAACCGCTTCCCTCGCCATCCTGGAGTAATAGTGACGGTCAGTGGAGAGGACCTGTGGTTTGTGTAGTTCAATCCAGTGATTGGTTCCCGCATCCAGCAAGTGTTCCGCTATTGCTGACTTGTTTGTCTGTCGGTTTTTCACAGCCGCGATATGTTCATTAACCCTTTCCGCTATTGTTCGCTTGGTTTGTCCGATGTAGGAACTGCCACAGCTGCAATCCACTTTGTAGACGCCAGGTGTCTGTAGAGGAATTACATCCTTAGGAGTACGTAGGTGCTTAGCTACCTTGGAGTGAGGACTATATACAGTCTTAATGGAGTATTTCTGCAGTACTGTTCCAACTTTGTCCGTCACTCCTTTCACATACGGTAGAAAAGCTGGAGCCCTGTCAACCCCCGGTCGGGAGTCTCTCCTCTTCGTACGTCGTGTGCTTCCTCTGTATCCGTTTCGCTTTAGTACCTCCTGAACATGTGTGAGCTCACTTTCTAAATGTTCAGGGTCACAAATGTCATATGCTCTATTTGTCAGCGATGATACCACGGATTGCAGATGTCTTGGATGGTGATGCGAATCAGCATGTAAGTATCTGTCTGTGTGGGTCGGTTTTCTGTACACAGTGTGTGCTAGGGTACCATTGTCTCTAACCATTATTTTAACATCGAGAAAAGCTAGCGATCTGTTTATCTCCATTTCAAAAGCACAACCTGATCTTAGGGTGTATGGAGTTCAAGTCTTTAGCAAGTTGTTCTACTTCCTGCCTACCGCCCTTCATAATGCAGAACACGTCATCGACGTACCTCTTCCACAGTTTGACCTGGGACAATTGTAGCTTAATTGTTTCCTCAAAATGTTCCATCCAGATGTTGGCCATCACCGGCGCCACTGGGCTGCCCATGGCCACTCCGTCGATCTGGAGGTAGTGTTGTCCCTGGTAGATGAAGAAGTTGCCTTCCAGACAGTTTTTAAGTAAAACAATGTACTCATTGGACAGATCGTTTGCTCTCAGCTTTCTCTCGATGACCTCAAGGCAGTCCTGAATGGGAACGTTGGTGAATAGTGACTCCACATCAAAACTCACCATCACCTCGTCTGGTTCCACTTTCATGCTCTTGATGATGTCCACGAAATGGCGAGAATCCTTTACGAATTTATCATCCTTTAAAACTAACGAATTAATTATCCTTCGAAAATCGAAGCTGCCTAAACCGAATATTACTACAGAAGAGCGTCTAGCGTTGAAAGAGCTACGTGATAACACGAATATTTTAGTGCTAAAGGCCGATAAGGGAAACGCCACTGTAGTGATGAATTCGAGTGACTATGATGACAAAATGCGGAGTCTTTTAAGTGACACTTCTATATACAAGTCAGTGTCATACAACCCTACAGCCAGAGTCACGAAACGTATACGAGCACTGATTAGGGACCATGAAGATCTGTTCGCGAATGATGTCTATGACCGACTCTTTCGACCCAAGAGCGTACAGCCGCCCAAGTTATATGGGTTGCCAAAGGTTCATAAAGGTAACGTCCCACTACGCCCGATCGTAAGCCAAATTAACTCGCCTACTTACGATCTAGCGAAATACCTTTCTTCAATACTGCAACCTTTAGTGGGTAAAACGACATCGTTCGTAAAGGATTCTCGCCATTTCGTGGACATCATCAAGAGCATGAAAGTGGAACCAGACGAGGTGATGGTGAGTTTTGATGTGGAGTCACTATTCACCAACGTTCCCATTCAGGACTGCCTTGAGGTCATCGAGAGAAAGCTGAGAGCAAACGATCTGTCCAATGAGTACATTGTTTTACTTAAAAACTGTCTGGAAGGCAACTTCTTCATCTACCAGGGACAACACTACCTCCAGATCGACGGAGTGGCCATGGGCAGCCCAGTGGCGCCGGTGATGGCCAACATCTGGAAGGAACATTTTGAGGAAACAATTGAGCTACAATTGTCCCAGGTCAAACTGTGGAAGAGGTACGTCGATGACGTGTTCTGCATTATGAAGGGCGGTAGGCAGGAAGTAGAACAACTTGCTAAAGACTTGAACTCCATACACCCTAAGATCAGGTTGTGCTTTTGAAATGGAGATAAACAGATCGCTAGCTTTTCTCGATGTTAAAATAATGGTTAGAGACAATGGTACCCTAGCACACACTGTGTACAGAAAACCGACCCACACAGACAGATACTTACATGCTGACTCGCATCACCATCCAAGACATCTGCAATCCGTGGTATCATCGCTGACAAATAGAGCATATGACATTTGTGACCCTGAACATTTAGAAAGTGAGCTCACACATGTTCAGGAGGTACTAAAGCGAAACGGATACAGAGGAAGCACACGACGTACGAAGAGGAGAGACTCCCGACCGGGGGTTGACAGGACTCCAGCTTTTCTACCGTATGTGAAAGGAGTGACGGACAAAGTTGGAACAGTACTGCAGAAATACTCCATTAAGACTGTATATAGTCCTCACTCCAAGGTAGCTAAGCACCTACGTACTCCTAAGGATGTAATTCCTCTACAGACACCTGGCGTCTACAAAGTGGATTGCAGCTGTGGCAGTTCCTACATCGGACAAACCAAGCGAACAATAGCGGAAAGGGTTAAGGAACATATCGCGGCTGTGAAAAACCGACAGACAAACAAGTCAGCAATAGCGGAACACTTGCTGGATGCGGGAACCAATCACTGGATTGAACTACACAAACCACAGGTCCTCTCCACTGACCGTCACTATTACTCCAGGATGGCGAGGGAAGCGGTTGAAATCAAAAAACATGTCAATTTCAACCGAGAAGACGGATACCGTTTGTCAACATCGTGGAATCCCGTGATCGGCAAGTGAATTACGAGCCATGCCTGCACTCTCAACTAGCAACGACCTACATACGACGGAGCTGCAGACTCGGCGCCTCGTGTCGTCCCCGATCACGCCACGCCGAGATGACATAGATTCTAGATCTTACATACCACGGAGTTGCTGACTCGGCGCCTCGTGTCGTTGCCGAACACACCACGCCGAGATGACATAGATTCTAGATCTTTTAGCATAGGGCACTTCGGTACCACCATCGTCCGAGTCTAGACATACCTTTTAAATAATTGTAATTTCTAATATCGAAATTAATTAAATCTAGTATTACTTATACTCTGGTTTCTTTTATCTCCCGGCTGGCGTACTTACCCATAATTGGCGCAGTCGGTACTTCTTCGGGACAAATTCGCGGCGCGTATATTCCTAGAAATCGGATTTGGCTTGACTTCGCATAGTCGCCACCCGCGTTCGCTCCGAAGACAAGAATCTATCAACCTACGAATCTACACCGGCCGAGGGCGTATTCGAAAATCAATACGAGAACCAGACATGCAGATTTTTTATATGTAAGTACTTTGAAAGTTTTTCTTAGTGTTGCTTCCTTGTCCCTCCTTCAAAATTTTCCACCTACGGAAAACCGGAGAGACACCTGTCTCGAACCGGCAGGAACTTAGAAATAGGGATTTAGACAAACATAGACACTTAGATTTTAGTGATTTAGAGTTAGACGTATTCTTCAGTGAACAAAAAATGTCATTCACCGTAGATGAAATTTATAAGGCTGTTAGAGCGGTGCCAGAATTTGACGGCAACCCTAACGTCTTAACTAGATTTATTGCAATATGTGAGACCTTGATAGAGGCTTACATAAAAGATGACCCAAATTTTAGGTTAACTAATATTTGCTTAATTAATAGTATTTTAAATAAAATTACTGGCCCAGCCGCCGCGACGATAAACTCGAACGGCATTCCTAGTAGTTGGGCAGAGATACGTAAATTACTCGTAAATAATTTTGCCGATCAGAGGGATGAAACTGCCCTCTATAACGATATTGCTATGTCATTCCAAGGTAACAGCACACCGCAGGAATTTTACGACAGATGCCAGAACCTTTTTAGCATGGTAATGACGTATGTTACGTTACACGATAACGTGGCTACCACCGTACAAGCTAAACGCGAGTTGTATAAAAAATTAACATTAAAATCTTATATAAGAGGTCTAAGAGAACCTTTGGGCTCTCGTATTAGATGTATGAGACCCGATTCAATAGAAAAGGCTCTGGAATTTGTCAACGACGAACAAAATGTAATTTACCTACAGCGAAGAGGTGACCCAGTAAACGATAGGCACACCGCATACAGCGCGAATTACACGCCGCAATTAAATGGTGCAAAGTTTGCAGGTGAGGTTGCATCTACTTCACTTAGAGGTAATTTACCATATTTAGGTTCAAACGGGCATACGCCCACGCATATACATATCCCCCCGCAAACCTCGCGGTGGAAACCCGCGTTCAGGTTTGACCAGAAACAAGCTCACCAGCAGGGGCACTCGCAACCGCAGCTTGCCCCAGTTTCTGGGCCTAGCCGTACCCAACAGATGTTTCGCGCACCGCCACCGAACTATAACTCGCGTAGTAAGGTATTTAAGATACCACCTAGGAATGATCAACCATTCTCCTCAGGGCATAAGCCAATGAGCGGTGTCAGTCACTTTGTACCCAAATCCCTTCCACCGACAATGACAGGACATGATTGGCAAAGATCAGGGAACCCGCCATCTAACAATTATTTTAAATCGCGACAGGTAAACTTCAACGTGACAGCTGACCCTAATGACTCATATTACTATTGTGACTACGATAACGAGCACGGGGCCGAATGCACTGCGTATGACGTTAACTATACCGACCATTATAATGACTATAATTGCAATGAAGGCCAGCAGGAGTTTACTTATGAGACCGAAAACGATGACTCAAATTTTCGCGAGGCTATCCCGAATACCGAACCAAAATAGAATTAAATTTACAATCAAAAAGGGAACTTCGTTATGTACAGATAGCTAACCCTCCATTAAAATTACTTGTCGATACTGGGGCAAATCAATCCTTTATAAGCCCCGAAGCCGTCGAGAATTATTTTTCACATATACCTTTGAACTTTGACCCCTTCGAAGTAACTAATTCTCGTATGAGTAGTATACATAATTATTCTATTACGTTACAGAACTTTCCAGAGTTTTACAAAAGCAAATTAATTAAACTATTCATCTATAGATTCCATAATGATTTCGATGGGCTATTAGGGTTGGATATCTTGAATAATTGTCAAATAGATCTTAAGCATAACCTTTTAATTACGGAAAATGCTAGTATACCCATGCTACCTTACACTTGTAGAAACTTAAACTCTCAAGAAACAATACCCGCGCGCTCTAGTAAACTAGTAAAAATACAGATGTATAACTATGACGGCGACGTATACGTAACCGAACAGATCTTGTGCAATTGCATCGTGCACGAATGTATTACAAACGTTAGCGACGAAATAGCCATATTAGAGTTAGAGAACCCAACCGACACCGATATAATTATCCCGAACGAACGCTTAAACCATCCTTTCGAAGCGTATGCATTCAATACCGAGTGCAATAGCACTGAACAAGATCCTCAACGCGTAAGCCGAGTGTTGTCGCGCTTACGTACCGGTCATTTAAACGCCGAAGAAAAAACTAATTTAGAAACTTTATGCAGTCGTTATGCAGACATATTTTATTTAGATGACGAACCTCTTAGTTTTACTAATAAAATAAAACACCGCATTAGAACTATAGACGAAATACCGATTTATACCAAAAGTTATCGTTACCCCTTTGTGCACCGGAAAGAAGTTAAGGAACAAATCGCTAAAATGCTACGTCAAGGCATCATAAGACCCTCAGACTCCGCATGGAGCTCCCCTATATGGGTAGTGCCGAAGAAAATCGACGCGACTGGGGAACAAAAATGGAGACTCGTTGTGGACTACCGAAAATTAAATGACAAGACTATTAATGACAAATATCCTATCCCTAACATTACTGACGTCCTTGACAAGCTAGGAAGGTGTCAATACTTCACGACCTTGGACCTATTTTCGGGCTTCTACCAAATACAGACACATCCAGACGATATTTCTAAAACAGCGTTCTCTGTAGAGCACGGGCACTACGAATTCTTGCGTATGCCGATGGGACTCAAAAATTCCCCATCAACGTTTCAAAGGGTGATGGACGAGGTACTCCGCGGACTCCAAAACGAGATCTGCCTGGTATATCTCGACGATATTGTCGTATTCGGGACCAGTCTTCAAGAAATGATGGTAAATCTAGAGAAAGTATTTAATAGATTGCGTGACTCCAACTTTAAAATACAGTTGGACAAGTCTGAATTTTTGAGGTTGGAAACACCATATTTAGGTCATATCATTAGTGGGGAAGGTATAAAACCTAACCCCGATAAAGTTTTAGCTATTCAAAAATATCCACTTCCAAAGACCCCCAAAGAAATTAAACAATTTCTAGGACTCATGGGATATTATCGTAAATTCATACCCGACTTTGCTCGTATTACAAAACCTATGACGAAATGCTTAAAAAAATCAAAGAAAATAGTTTTAGATTCCGACTACATCGAATGTTTTGAAAAATGTAAATCCCTACTGACTAACGACCCCATACTACAATACCCTGACTTCTCAAAAGACTTTATACTGACGACGGATGCATCAAACGTCGCAATTGGTGCAGTCCTATCTCAAGGGACTGTAGGAGCGGACAAACCTATCTGCTACGCATCTAGGACTCTAAATGATAGTGAAGTTAATTACAGTACTATAGAGAAGGAGCTTTTGGCTATAGTATGGGCAACTCAATACTTCAGGCCCTATCTTTTCGGTCGTAAGTTCAAAATAATTACCGATCATCAACCACTTCAGTGGATAATGAACGTCAAGGAACCTAATTCAAGACTGACTAGGTGGCGCCTTAAACTTAGTGAATACGACTATACAATAGTATATAAAAAAGGCAAATCTAATACCAACGCAGACGCTCTATCACGAATTCAAATTAATAATCAGGAAACAGAGTCCTTGATAGTTCATCACACTGAAAAACCTTCATCTATATCGGACTCTACTACAGCTACCGCCCACACAAGTAATGAAAACCCCATCCTTGAGGTTCCCATAACCGAAGAACCCTTGAATAAATTTCACAAACAGATAAGTTTTACTATAGTAGGCGATATTAAAAGACGTCCAATCACTACAAGACCTTTTGACACGCATACGCACACCTCTATACAAGTGTCCGAATCGAACCTCGAGCAGGATGTAGTCAATGCAATTAAAGAACATGTCAATCCAAAAATTAGAACCGGCCTTAAAATTACACCACCACTAGGAATGTACTCTATAGTCCCTATTATACAGAATAATTTTAAAAATTCAAGCATGAACCTATCCCTTACTAAACACGAATTAGAGAATGTAAAAGAGTATTTAAGGCAGCAAGGAATTATTAGAAATTATCACGAGGGTAAAACTAATCATCGCGGCATAACCGAATGTTACCTAGCACTATCTCGCGTTTATTTTTGGCCTAAAATGAAAGAAGAGATAACTAAATATATTAATGCTTGCGCTATATGCGGACAATCGAAGTATGACCGTAACCCGATTAGGCCCCAATTGAATATCGTCCCGCCAGCAACTAAACCCTTAGAAAGAGTACACCTAGATATTTTTACGGTACAGAATGAAAAATATTTAACATTCATGGACGTTTTTTCCAAGTACGGGCAAGCTTACCACTTGAGAGATGGAACAGCCCTAAGTGTTTTACAAGCTGTAATAACTTATTGTACCCACCACGGATTGCCTCTAACTATTGTCACAGATAACGGGACAGAGTTTACGAACCAACTCTTTGCTGAGTTCGTAAGACTTCACGGAATAATACACCATAAAACGTTAGCACACTCACCAAATGATAATGGAATAATTGAAAGATATCATTCAACATTGTTAGAGCATTTGCGCATACTACAATTACAACACAAAACTGAAACTATCGCTAATCTAATTCCCTATGCGTTATTAGCATATAACAGCTCAATACATAGCTTTACAAAATGTAGGCCCCATGATATAATTCGAGGTCATTTTGACCCACGCGATCCCCTAAATATAAACGTATCAGAGCACTTCATGCAACAATATATATTAAATCACCGGGAGCGAATGAAAATAGCATATAATCTAATTAATGAATCGTCGTTAGAAAATCGTACCAGCCTAATAGAAAATTGTAATAAGTCTCGTGAACCGGAAGTAAACTATGAACTAAATCAACAAGTTTTTGTTACTAACCCCCAAGCGAGTCGGCAAAAGACCGCAGCTCGTTATACGGAGGATATCGTACTAGCCAACCTACCAATACACATCTATACATCAAAAAAGAAAGGTCCCATTGCCAAAAATCGTCTGAAGCGTGTTCCTAAATCATCAAAATTGTTACAGATTACTGCTAACAACGACCGCCCACCTGACAATGACGCTCGAGATAAGACTTGATTACTTGGGTGACGGCCCCGGGTTGCTTCCCTTTGACCTTGGTCCAACTAAATTTATAACCCATTACCATCCATTTTTACATTACCTAAACCTGACTGACATCGAAAGTAGACTTAGTGCAGTAGAATCGCAACTAAACTTATTTGAGGCTAAACTGGATAGCGAAAAATTCCCATTGTATGAAGCTCAAATTAATTATATTTCTAATAAATTGGTAAAGATTCACGAGCAGATAGACAGTCTGGAATCACATCGCACCAAAAGAAGTCTCTTCGATGGCTTGGGTACAGTAATAAAAGAAATCACTGGAAATTTGGACTACAAAGACGCTCAAAAATATAATTCCGCCATTAAAATATTAGAAAATAATGAAAATACACTTTCTTCCGAACTAAAACAACATATAAGTCTCAATAAGGAATGGATGACACAAAACGATGTACTACTGTCGCAAATAACCGATAACCAACAAAAAATCAATAGTACTTTGGAGTCTGTCATCCACAGTAAAACTTATGACCAAAACTTATTAAAGTTTGTTAGGTTTAATCAACTTTTAACTATAATAAGCGAAAATGTGCAAGATTTAACGTCAGCATTAGTTAGAATAGAGGATAGTTTAGCTTTTATCCGTGCTTCCAGCACACATCATAGTATGATTAAATATGGTATTTTAAAAGGTATGGTCAACCAATTAAAATCTTTATATAATGAAGAGCAGGTACTAAATATAGATTTAAGGGAATACTATAGAATTATAAAGCCAAGTTACTTCTACGCAGATAACAGAATAGTTTTTGTCTTTAAAGTCCCGGTCATTTCTCCTGGCACATCCAAATTGTATAAATTAGCAATCGTCCCTAATAAGTATTCTCAAAGTCCTATTCCACCATATCCTTATATAGCAACCGATGGGAAAGCATTCATGTACATAGAGGCTGAATGCCCGAAGTTCAATGAATTTCACATCTGTGAGGAAACTATCAACAATCGACCGAGAGAACAACGAGACTGCATGCAGAGCCTGATTGTGGACCAAGTCATCGACAAGACCTGTTCACCAACTAGGATAACCCTGAGCAAACAAGCCCTAGAACAACTGGACGACCAACATTATACTGTAGTGTTCCCGAAACCGGCAAAAGTAGAGCTACAATGTGACCGGCACGAGTATGTAATTCTCAATGGAAGCTATTTGGCAACTATACCAAAAACATGTCACCTTAGAACGGAGGAACTTACAATCGTCAACACGAATGACGTAGTAAAAGGACAGCCGCTCAAGATAACTGAAATACCCTACGCAACCTACGGCGACAACCAGTCTATAGCAATCCCGCACTTCAAGTTGAACACCATCAATCTGAAAAATCTGCACAGTATCGAGGATAAGATACTACTCCAGCATCCAATAGAGTTGCAACCTGTCGAGCAAACAGAAACATTGTACCATACGACCATACCTTTCTATGGAATATTAGTCGGTGCAGTCATACTCGTAACCGTCGTCGCAATCCGTCGCCATGTACTACGCACTAAGGTAGTAACAGTGCAATCACCACCCGAGGAGGTACTACGCACTAACGTAGTAACAGTGCAACCATCACCTGAAGATGCCAGATACTCTACACCAACGGCACTCAAACCAGAGAAGGATCCGGCAGCAACATTCTCGCTCAAAGTTCTCAAATAGTTGCTGTTCTAAGAGGGGAGGAATTACGAGCCATGCCTGCACTCTCAACTAGCAACGACCTACATACGACGGAGCTGCAGACTCGGCGCCTCGTGTCGTCCCCGATCACGCCACGCCGAGATGACATAGATTCTAGATCTTACATACCACGGAGTTGCTGACTCGGCGCCTCGTGTCGTTGCCGAACACACCACGCCGAGATGACATAGATTCTAGATCTTTTAGCATAGGGCACTTCGGTACCACCATCGTCCGAGTCTAGACATACCTTTTAAATAATTGTAATTTCTAATATCGAAATTAATTAAATCTAGTATTACTTATACTCTGGTTTCTTTTATCTCCCGGCTGGCGTACTTACCCATAATTAGTGTATACACCGCCGAACAAACATTACACGCCAGTGTGCAGATGTCCTTAGTGTTGTGTGTCGAAGTACCGACGGTTCCGTAATAGTGAGTGATAAAAATCAAGCGAGGGTAGTTTCCGAAACCCGCGCTTCACTTAGGCGACGCTGAGCTCAACTAGTCTTCCCGTGACCACGGCCGTTGCAATACGGTCGAAACTTCGGGCAATAAACAAGGTATTTTACCTTAAATTATTCACGCGATTAAGACCCGTAATATATATATTTTAATAATGTGTACAAATCGCGAAAGTTTATCAACATTTATTTTGCATTAAGTTGATGCCAATGTACGGCTAAGGTGTAGTAGTAAAGCATCCTCGATATGATACTCCTATTTTTTCTTAGATAAAAAATCTCCAGAGGCCTTCACGTCATCGTCCTCTTCTCTGTGCTTGGAAATTTTAGCTCCCGAATGGATCATGGTTTCTATGAATTTTAGTTAATTTTAACAAAACTATTTTGAGCCGTTATTAAGAACATTATATCACTTTTTGATGAATGAACGTTCATATAACTTGACTAAAATGATGCCGCCATTTTTGAAAAACTATATCGCAATTATGTTCAATCATCTAAATAATAACTTTAAGTTCTGATAATATGATTGAGGAAAGTAGGGTAGAAAATAACTGATGCTGTCTTCCGCTTTTTAAAAATATGTTATCAATAATTGAGAGACTGAATAAACATAGCAGGATAATTATAACAACAAAATGAATTAATAAAAGGAAATTTAGGTAGATTCAGATTTATTATTATTATTATTAAATTATTCAACGTAAAAACGAATATAAGGTTACAAAAAAAGAAAAACGTAACCTCAGCTAGCTCGAACCCTCGACCAGCCGATATCGATTCTAGGCTAATCGTTTAATCACAGGACCACGGAAAATACTGACTGTTTGTTGAAATACCAGTCCTAATTTAAACATTTGAAAACTCGTGTTTAACTCCTTTTGATTATATCGTGCAGATATGCATTCCAGTTAATATAATTGTATTTAGGTAATAATGTAACTCAAGACTTTTTGTGATGATACGGCATGGTTCGACATCGCAAGTTTTTTCAAAGATACGCCTAATGGTAGTCGTGTTATTTGGAAAATATTGTGAAGACGAAGTACAAAAACAATATTTTTATGTTATTGGTCAGCTCTTATAGAAAATAGCATGAAGATATGTATCCTATACTTAAATCCGGACGTAAGTGATTATACACACAAAATTTGAATAGGATTTGTCCATTAGTTTTTGCGCCAACCCCGAACAAACATACAAACCATCAGACACGAAACAAACAAAGCGTAGATTTGAACTTAGAAACCATTAACCTTATTCGATCTAGTTCTAGTTAGATCTAGTTAGTTTTTTTTTCATATCTCCAATGTCTCCAATGAAGACAAACACGTCGACCATATAGTTAACGCAGCATCTAAGGCTATGGGTTTCATAATGCGAACTTCAGCGTGCTTTCGTTCTCCTAAAACAGTGAAAATACTTTATTGCGCGTATGTACTAAGCTATGTTGAGTATGCATCTCAGGTTTGGAACCCGCAGTACCAAAATTTATACACTAAACTAATGTGTCTGGAGTTCTTTAAAGATGCTGGCTGAACTTATAACGTACTTATTTTATAAGCTACCTAGGATACACAGGCTTTTTATATTAACACATTTATATTTTATTCCCATGCTGTTGTGTTGTACATAATATATAGTTGCACACTAATTGACCGACTTCTAAATAACTGCATTCGATTCATTTTCAATCTTCGTAAGTTTGACCATGTTTCTTCCTACCGTTCCGAACTTAAATGGCTCCCTATTCGCCAGCGACATAGTTTACGCGCTCTCACTACACTCTATTCTATTCTTAATTCTCCTACTGCCCCTTCTTACTTGACTTCCTACTTTCAGTACCTGCACTCAAATCACAGTAGAGATCTTCGATCTTCCGACAATCTACTTCTTTTATGCCCTGCTCATTCTTCTGGATTCGTCGGATGCTCTTTTATAGTTCAATCTGTTTCTCTCTGGAATGCCCTGCCCCCCGAAATTAGGATGGCACCCAATCGCCTTAATTTTAAATGGAAGGTACGCACTTTATTCCTTGATGGATCAGCTGAATCATCACAACATTAGTAACATAAATATTAGTCTGTATCTATGTATTTATTTATGTATGTATGTATGTATGTATTGCTGTAAGTATGTATACTATTGTATAGTTATGTATGTCGGTATATATGTATGTATGTATTTTTGTAAGTATGTATAGTATTGTATAGTTATATTGTTTTATTTGTGTATTATGTAAGAATAATAAGGAAGTTCTTATTTTACAATTAGGTTACTGCACCTTTCACACATTCCATTTCTACATCACCCTAAGGTAGACTGGCAGAGAATGCTTTTAGCATTAAGTCCACCTTTGTACAACTTTGTGCATAAAGTTTTAAATAAATAAATAAATAAATAATTGTTACCTGTATTTTGTTACCTATGTTTTTCAACATCAATATGTGTAGGCTTCTTATTAGCAAATTGTTTTTGAACTTTTGTTACTCAATTTTATTATTATTATTAATTGGGGTATATTTTTTTTCATTTTATTTGCAAGAAATGTGGTACAAAATTATTGGTATTATATCATCACATTTCACCAGTTTAAGGTATGCAAACACTTACAATAACATTTTGATACAATGAATTATTATTATTTCTATAAATTATTATATCATAGGTACTTTAATTTTTTGCAATATCTATCATATCAAGTCATTATTCAAATTTATTATTTCAACTATACCATTTCAAATTCACAAATAAAAAAAAATTGGTAGAATAAAATACAAATATGTCAAATTTCGTCATAAAATTAAATAAATTAAATTGGAAAAAGAAAATATATACATTTTAGTTCATAATAATTATTAACAGTTACGTATATTTTTTTTTTAATAACATTAAAAAAAATCTTTGATTAAATAAAAAGTGTGCATTAACAACTTTTTTAGTTCCTTCCTGAACTTCGCAAGCGGCAACTCACGAAGAAAGTTAGGTACCTTGTTAAATACTCATAAACACAATAAATATATATTTTTTTATATAAAGACGACGACAGGCTGGCGTTAACAGTCTAGTAAAAGGGACCCCCTTTTGCCTATTATTGAGTTATCACGAGCATTGTTGAATTCGTTAGGGAACTTCTTAACATGAAGGCAGATTTCCATTATATACAGAAGGCAGATTTCCATTTTTTTAATTAGTCAAGTAATGGCCCTTTATATGAACTACCACATCGCAAGTTTTTTCAAAGATACGCCTAATGGTAGTCGTGTTATTTGCAAAATGTCGCATGTATGAAGTGCCCTGTGATATACGGACAGACAGACAGACAGACAGGCAGACGGACATGACGAAACTATAAGGGTTCCGTTCGTAAAAACCATTCTGGCTACGGAACCCTAAAAATGACAATGATAACGTCATGACAATTAAACAGTTTATCTCTCAGAAAAAAAATGAAGTACTGATGAAATTTGAATAATACTTGTCGATTTCATATTTTTTTATCATTATATCAATAAGTGACATAATGATAAAAAAATATGAAATAATAAATCACAAATAAAAAAACCAAAATTAAAATTTAAAATAAAAAAGGGAAAAAACAATCGTTACTCGGACTCGAACTGGGGTCTTCTGGTTTCTGGACCGGGCGGCGGAATTCCATCATTTTCGTTTTCGATCAGGGTCACGTGATCTACGAATTAGCTGCTAAGTGGCTGGTGTTACGGGTAGACAATATCCGTGGCACCTATAGTGCATAGAACGTATAAAGTGTTGTATAAAAAGAATTCCAAATCGAGACGGCATACTCTAGTTGTGATCGCTGCTTTAATTAAACATAGATAGGACGAGGATATTTTGAAGTCGTGGGTAATTATCATTTCAATATGGAGCTTTAGGTTAAGTTTGCAATCGAGTAAAACGCCGAGGTCTCTTACAGATGTGACCTTATAATAGCAACATGACGTAAATTTTATTATTATAATTAATAAATCTGCTTATAATTAGTAAAGTTAAGGTAGTCACATTTCGACTTAATTCACAGCACAATACTAAGTTAATAGGAGTGGAACAGTATTGAAAAATGTTCCAAAAACGGGAAAAATATACGTATACGAAGTTGCGCGGGACAGCTAGTGTTAAATAAAAGGATAGACCCTTGGAGAGCACTACAAGTTACTTTATGCATTTTGATTTTATGACTTTCTGACTGCGTTTAATATTGTAGGACCCAGACCAGCAGAATAAGATTCCCCGAAATCTGTTGAAGAATAACATCTTATGATCCACCTTGTCAAATGCTAGAAATCGGTGTGCGCAGCATCCACTTGCTAGCGAATGAAAAACTTGAGCAAGTTAGCAGGTTGGTAGACTTGGTAGTGGTGGACCGCTGTTTTACAAAAGCATGTTAACCGATTGAATCAGGCGTCACATAGAGGATATCCATCTTTGGTCTCTCTTTTTGAGTGCGGTCTGTCAATCTATTTCGATTGTTGTATTATAGGCATTTCCTTACTACTTCAATCGTGGTGATTCACAGATCGAGGGTGGGTGGTGGGATCCCTCCCTTATAATCTACTTAAAACCATATTGTTCTGGTACTATAATGTTGTGTATTAGGGGGTAAACTTTATTGTGGACAAGTCGTTCGAATAATTTACACAAAGTGGACAAAATGTATATCGGTCGATAATGTTCTACATTTTATTTTTGTGACCGCTTTTGTGTACTGGTGTGATATTAGCGACCTTCCACTGATTCGGGAATACACCTTCAGACATACACATGATATATATTATAAACAGTGGTTAGCAGATGCAATTAGCAGAATCCGAACTAGAAAGTAAGGTGGAATACCATTAGGCAATGGGCGCAGATGGGTTTAAGTTCATTCAGGATTTTTTGTTCACTGAAATGTATAATAATGGTAGTACAGTGGTATAATAGGGGTGCTGAAGGCTCGTACACTGATAAAAAGAAGTCAGAAAAAAGATCTGAAATTGTTTTGGCCTTATAGGATACAACATCCAGTGTCTGTCGGTTTTTTTAAGCCTCAAAATTCGGTAATCGGGTAGATATTTATGCAACAGCAAACATAAAGTGAGCACAGAGAAACAATCTGGAATTTATAAATTAACGTGTGACAGCTGCAATAGTATTTACATTTTGGACTAGATTCGGAATTTTGACACTAGATACAAAGCACATATTGCTGCGTTAAGAAATAATCATCTAGAAAAATCTCACTTTGTAACCCATCTACTAGAAACCGGGCATGCTCTGAATGACAGAATTTCATTTTTCAGCAGTAAGGGTTTCAGGTTGTGCGTATTGAAGCAGTTGGAAATACTAAAACAGAATAAAAGCACATTGTTGAACGAACAAACCAACTTCAATTCATCTTCCCTGCTCAATTTATATACTTTTAGGCTAACATAGCTAGACATGACTAATCGGCCGGTGCCCCACTGCCCCGCCACCGACCGATTACTAGTGATAGGGATTGTGTGGGTAGTAGTTTTTGAAACTGGTATCACTTCACGCCCGGGAATTGAACTTTTCAGTTCAAACCCCGTGCGGGGAGCACCACCCTAGAAGAGCTTTTGGTGGTGCACGAGTAGTGCGCGGGATGTCAGTTCTGCATTTTTCAATACTTCAGATACCGCGCGACGATCAACTATCGGGAAGTGCATTGCACAAGTGAAGAGTTAGTGCGTTGTGTGTGCAAAATTCCAGGTGCGAGGACGATCTTCGTGCCTGTAACGCCCTTCGTGAAGAAGGGCACATCGCGCTGGGACTGCAGCGTTGGCTCGAAACTTACCTCCGACTAATGGAGATAGTCGATAGGAAGAGGTGCCCCGAGCAAGCCGAGGTGGCTTGCTCGGAACGCTTCTCCCAATCGACCAAGAAAAGGCAGCGTTAGGGCTGGTGCAGCTTATGATGCTGGATCTATTTCCGGACACGGGTGTTTCGGGAAATACCTGCATACGGTCGCTAGGAGGAAACCGAGTCCCGCCTGCCACCACTGCGACTGCGGTGAGGACTCGGCTCAGCACACCCTCCAGTATTGTCCAGCTTGGGAGGGGCAACGTCGAGTTCTTACCGCAGTGGTCGGAAGTGACCTCTCGTTGCCGGCCGTGGTTCT
Organism: Herminia tarsipennalis; assembly: GCA_945859575.2. NCBI lineage: Eukaryota > Metazoa > Arthropoda > Insecta > Lepidoptera > Erebidae > Herminia > Herminia tarsipennalis. The sequence goes on along the minus strand of OX243851.2, from coordinate 22,747,395 downwards.
GTCCATGGTCCGGAGCGAGGAGTCGTGGAATGCGGTCGCATCCTTCTGCGAGGACATCATCTCGCAGAAGGAGGCGGCGGAGCGCGTCAGGGAAGAGAGCTCCCTGGCGGATCCGCTCCGTCGCCGGCGAACCGGGTGGCGTCGGCGCGCATATTTGCGCCTGATGCCGCCTTAGGTGGGGCTACGGGCGGGCGTACGGGGTAATCTTCCGTGGAGGCGCGGCGCTCTGTGTGTATCCAGGAGCCGCGTAGGTGTGGAATGCCCGGAACGCAAAAACCAACAGCCACTACTACAAAGATGAAGAAGAGGAAAAATAAAACCAAGACTCAAGCCCAACAAGTTGAAAGTGAGACGCCGTCTCACCTTCAACCCCAGAACCGGTAGGGACGACCTCGCCAGGCTCATCACGTTCATTATGTGAAGTCTGGCGGGATCGACCTATCTGGAGTGGTGAACCTACTCATCCAATTCTTGCACGACAACAAGGACTAGTCGTCACATCCCCCTCGTAGTGGGCTAGGTGGGCCTCTCCTAACGGAGTCTCACTTGGCTGGCCTGACTCTGCATCACCTATCAAGACAAGAGAACAGGGCCTGTCGCTCGGGAGTTTGCCAGCCCCCTAGAGCAAAGGCCAACTAATAACAATCACCCACTGTTCCCCACTAGCAGGCGGCCGGACTGGCATCTCTCTCGAGACATGCTAGCGGACTCGAAGAGACAAGCCAACCCAATTGACCCTCGTGCGAAGCGCAGACATATAGGAGGTGTTGAATAATTCTACGACGACGAGAGCTCAAGTTGAGGCGAAACACGTGTTGAAGTTTCATTTCGTGGAAGCGAAATATTGCAAGTCAAGGGTCCGGTGGTGCCTACTACTCGATTTTGTGTGAGTATCTGCCACTAATTTTCTTCTCTTTTTGAGTGCGGTCTGTCAATCTATCTATTTTCTTACTACTTCGACGGATTTCCGCTATGTGACGCCTGATTCATTCAGTTATCTTAAATAGAGGTAGTTTTGCCAACGATTAATGTTGGTGTTGAGCATTCTGAACTGTCCGACGGTTGAGCCTGTCGTTCCAGATAATCACAAGATATATTTGACTTATTCTCCCCATTTGTAGGCGTATAAATGGGTATGTACGGATAATCGTTATGAATGCGATGCAGTCATGTAGTGGAGAGTACTGGCAGGTGAAGGTTATTAAGCATGTAGGTATACTTAAATACCCATTAATAACAAAGAAATAAAGACTAGGCTCTTACTTATAGGTGTATAGCCCCTAACAAAAACATAAGAAGCCCCTGAAGTGAACCTAGAAGTGTATTGAGTAGAGTTTTAGCAGCGTTCGACGGAGGAGGAGGAGGAGAAGACACTAACGAGCAATACAAACCTGAAACCATGAAGCACGGAGGTGGAAGTGTAGCTAGCCTTTGGACCAAGGGACAACATTTCGATGAACTTCCGTCGTGGAAAATCGTGTGGGTAGGCAAGTAGCTACTTTCAGTACGCATCTAGAGCTTAATGTTTCACAAAATGCCCCGGCTTTATAATTTTGAAGTTAGGAAGCCGAAACTCGGAGCAGGTTGAGAGATCACCAATACCACGAGTATCAGATACACACAGAAGTGACTTTTTTCTACTATAAATCCAAGTAGTGCTTGTCAGAGTTAACAAAAGAGCATGTTGAGCTCTGTCTTGTGTCTAATCTCTTTCAGATAATATTGTTATTTGCCACAAAACTATAAGAATGAGAGAACAACACAAACGTCTGTTTGTGTTAAAGGTGATAGGTTTGTGTACACACAAAACAGCATTTTAACATTTCCTGAGTAGTTGGCTCTCTCATGACATTAATGTTTTATAGTAACACAGAAACAAAAATATAATAATGACGTTATTATGACAATGTGCACATCAAAATAACGTTTATAGAATAGTGTATTTGTCATTTTATTAGTCTTTGGTGTAAAATTGAGTAGAAAATCTCTTTGGAACTTACTCCACCGTGATCCGCAATCGACCGTAACTTATTTTTAACCGCCTTAGAAAAAGATGGTTGGTTGGTTCTCTATTTGACCTGTATGTATTGTATGTATTATAAAACACCAGAGATAGAGACTAACACATATTAGTAAGTCAGCGAAATTTTTATTCGGTGATGTGCTTGTTTTTTTTTCTCCTTAAAGGCCGTTCATTTTTCTTATAAAAGTTATACCTTTGGAAGAATCGTCTAGAGGTAAAAGGGAAATTACAATATCTTAGATGCCACACATTGATTGATGGACATTTTTCAGAAAAATAAAAGATATTTACGAGTATCGAGTTAACATTCTAGTGTACCTAATCAGCAATCTGCCCACGCCTGCCTGAAACTAGCTGTACAACAACCCACTGAGGTACTGGTAATAGCTACGAAACTGAGTAAATGAAAACATTCTCTTGCAGTGCAAGTCGTTAAATATGGACCTTCGCACGAAACAGTTAACTTTAGCGCTGTTTCAATGTAAGTGCACTCACCCCTTACTGCATACCGGTACTTGATTAAACAACCACGCGACAGTGATCACATTTACTTCGCGTGTTTCGTTTTAGTCTTGTAGTAGAGTACTTTAAATGATCATCAATATATACAAAAACGGAAAGTAAGGCGCGATAAGCGCACATTTTCGAGATAAATAAGATTTAGTTTAGTATATAATATTGGCGGCACAGTCAAAGGCGATAACTAAATAGACCCGGAACCTACTGTACTGGCGAGTGGCGACTGTTCACGATTAACGAGTGTATTTGTACAGTTGAGCACACCCTCACTTCAATAGGCGTTTGATTACTGGTTCCGTTCGCAAATAACAACTGTTTATTTTTATTACAATACATTTTGTATGAGTTTCCCTTGTTAGAAATTATATTTAAGCGTACCTGTGCTGTAATTGTGCCTACTACGAAGAGGTAAGAGACGCTACAGTCGTAATGTTTGTCTTTAGTGTTAGTGTATACGTGATTGTGTGCCGCCTGCATTATTAACTCTCAAAGACGCGCACATGAGTCCAATAAATAGGTAACTCGATAAGTTTTGGGATAAGAAAGAACTATACAAGATATTAACAATATTTACTTATTATTTTTTTTTCGAAATAGTCTACTTTACTCTCAATGCATAATTCCGTTTGCCTAAACCAACTATTTAATCACTTTTGCCATTCTTGATCCGATAGGCCCGAAATTGCAACTTCGTAGGCGGCCACGGCACACAAAAAAAAATCCCTTTTATTTTTGCCTTGATTATCGGGAACGAAAAGAAATCACAGGGAGAGAAATCAGGACTTTAGGGTGGATAGGGAAAGAGAACACCGGATTCCTCAAGAAACGCCTTTGTTCTGAGGGACGTATATGACGAAGCGTTGTCGTGATGCAGTATGATTCCCCAAAGCCCAGTCTTTGGTCTGTTACTGTATGGGCAATGCTGCTATTGTATACCATTCAGAGCATTGTCGTTGACACATGCCCGTTGCAAGATAAAAGATTAGCCACCATTTTTTTACTACCGTTACCTGGTCTTTGCAGTTTTGTCGACAACATTTCTTCTGACGACTGGCTCATATTGATAAATCCACGTTTCGTTGCCTGTAATGATTTCCGAAACACCCAAATGTTAGTTCCGATTTCAAATCATAGACGCATTTCACGGTACCAATCCACAAGGGCCTATTTTCCAGTGTCTGAGAGCAAATCCAGGTTTCAACTATAACAAAGCTTCCTTACTCTAAGATTCTGATGCAAAATAATGTTAACGCTCCTCGATCTTCAAATCTTCTCGGCCTCGGCTACGCCACAACATTCTGTCTTCCGCCTTCCGCATCCAATTCATTCTAGTGACTTTCTTTAAGTCGTCAGTCTATCTGGATGGGGGTTGTCCTACCTTACTCTGTACTTAGGACCCCATCGCCCATCTGTCCAGTGGCAAATATGACCAGCCGATTGCCACTTCAGCGTGCTTAACCTGCGTACTATGTCGGTAATTTGACTGCTATGACGATGTCGTCGGCCAATCGAAGGTGCGAGACGTACTCGCCGTTTATATTTATGCCCTGTCCAGTCCAGTCCAGTGTCTTGAAGACGTCTTCAAATCATACAGACATCTCAGCACCTCGATATATCGCCAGTCTATACGGCATCGTTGCAGAGCATCAAGAACCGCCCAAGTTTCGAGAAAGTCGAAGGTTTTCTCGTAGTTCACAAAACCCAAACACCAATCTGCCAAAGAGTATGAATGTGGTCTACGATGCTGAAGCCTTTTCAAAACCCTGCTTGTTCCGTTCACGCTTGTGGTGTTAAGCCTTCTTGGATAACGGAATTAAAAAGACTCGTGAGCTCTTTCAGGACTGGGATCCCGCCCACTCTTAGAAGCTCTGTAGTAATTCCAACATCACATTAAGTTGCTCAAGAGTTGCCTCGACCTCGCTCAGGCCGACATCTGTAATGTCCTCGATGTAGTGGCGCGTAAGTGGGGCTCTGTGATGGTCGACGCTAAGTCCCGTAGATTTAGCCATCGGTGATGCGTACAGGTATCCATAAAAGCTCTCGATTTCCTCGAGTATCTCGCACCTTGAAGTAACGGTTTTGCCATCCGCGGTTTTCAGTTTCGTCAGATAGGGCCAGTCAAGCCGTTGTGCGAAAACTCTAGTGCCTCTATTTTGCTCAATCACAGCCTCGATGACGCGAGTATTGGAGCCTCGGAAGGTCACGTCGCGTCAGCTTCCTTATCCTTCAGGTTTATTGCTCTCCTACCTAACGAAGATATTTGTGTGTCTCGTCTTTGCCTCAAAAGTTTGAGAGTCTCGAGTGAGAGTTTCGACTCCCTATTGTTACGTTCTCCGGGAAACACTTTGACATACATTTTGTAGCGTTTCGACCACGGTGTTGGTTTTTCATCAACTGTACGGACTGTGCCAACCAATGACACACGATGCGAAACGATTGTGAAGTTCCAACTGGAACTTTCCTGAATCTAAGGCTATCTGTGGTGACGCAGGTCGGAGAATAGGCTTCATCATCCGCAGGCTTTTGGTCTTCAAATTGATACTTAGAGCGCCTCTAACTAGCCTGTAATCATTTCGGATATTAAATCTGGTGATCACCGAGACGTCTCTTAATTTGTGCCGCTTGCCCGTAATAAAAAGTCTGGCTCGTTCCTTGTCGGTGTGACAAGGAACGAGATAGACTTTTTATTACGGACAAGGGGCTTTGCCATGTCAACTTTCTATGGGGCTTCTTCTCAAAGAAAGAATTTATCAAGAAAAGTGTCTGCGACTCCAGAAAGTTCATGAGCATTTGGCCCCTGTGATTTCTGCGCCCCACACCGTTTGGACCAATTTTCGTTTGTATGCGTTTGTTAGATTTTACATAGGGGTCGTAGCAATTTGTAATAAAATACTAAAGCTTTTATTGTAGAACTACGTAGAAGTCCTACGACTCCTTGTAGAAGACCTACGACTCATCGTAGTAGTACTACGACTCATTGTAGACCACTACGACTCATCGTAGAACTACACTTACTACTGTGTCAGGATATTTGGATCATATACCCAATCAGTTGCAATCTAACCTTATCAATCAGTATAGTATCAATAGGAAATAGAATAAATTAGGGAGGTAAATAATACAAAGGAATAAATGACAAGTATCATATATTTTCAACCTTGTTTGGTCTAGTTGTATCAAAGGTTTCATAATAGCCAGTCTCCTAATAAACATTTGCCATACTACATTTCATACATCCTAAATACAATATACCACAGATACTTTCTAACATAACCAATTCACAACATTATTGCAATGTACGACCATATCGCTGTAGAACAGCTGATAAGTATCACACCAGGCAATAATCATCAAATCATATCACATTGCAATATATTGTTATTAGTCAATATCTATACATAATACACAATAATAGGATATCAGCACAAAAGAACCAGCAATAAGTATAATCTGAATCGGATCGTACCTGTATCCACAAATGTTGCAATCAGACTGAGCCTCGATCACAATCTGTCAGTCCTTTTATAGAACAAATACACTGAATATTAAAGAACATGTGGGTACTTCGCAAATATTCCTAATTATTATACTTTAACCCATAAAATAATTTAATACACAGAACTATGTTATTTAAATAAAGGAATAATAATAAAACTATTACACAGATAAAACACACATAAAAGAAGTGAAATATCACAACAACAATATTTGACGTTTCAAGCAGTACCTACATTTGTGACCAGTGGATATTTATTGTTTTAATTCATTTATAATACTGTGTGGTGCTTTTATAATGTGTTATAATCATCTTAAGTAATTTACATGTTAATTACAACATAAACTGTAAGTACTTGTACTTTGTCATAACCTATTCCGTGATACAAATTATTGTTCAGGTTACTAAAAATACAATTGACATAAAGACATGGCTACTTGCATATCCATGGCTATTGTTATAATATAAACAACCTGTAGCTACTTCTATAATGTCAATTTACTCTGCCATAACGTATTCTGTTATTCTAATGTACAAATAATGTCACATATTCTACAGTTAACAACATTACAGTGATATTTAGGATTCCTTATTAAAGTGGTCATTATGTCTACGATTTATTGACAGGCTAAACAAATTCATCAAATATATTCATCCCTTAGTACACAGGTATAATATTTACCTGAATTTATTTATTACGATTGATATTTATCTATGTAAATAGCCATTAATATATCCCTTATCTATCACGGCCATACTGACTTATACTTCGCTCTCGAAGTATAAACAGACACACACATACACACACATTTGTAAATATATAAATACTAGCCTCTGACCCTGACATGCCATACCTATCATCTGCCGCACATGACTTCCAGTATAGCATCAGGTCAATGACCGACCGGCAGATATATTGTCTAATTAGCCTCTGGCCTTGACATGTTAGTCCTACCACCCGCTGCCAGTGATATTACAGACTAACATCAGGGCAGGGACCGACCAGCGTATACATTGTTTAATTAGCCTCTGGCCTTGACATGTTAGTCCTACCACCCGCTGCCAGTGATATTACAGACTAACATCAGGGCAGTGACCGACCAGCGGACTAATTTTTGTCATTAAGTCAAGGATCAAGTTCCAAACGAATATTAAGTCAAAGTCGTTTATAAGTCAAAGAATAGTGGCAAAATTAAAGCTGATAAAATTCGTAAACATTCCATATACTCGTAAATAGAGAGCACTTCAACTCTTCTCTTAAGGTTCAACAAATTAAATGTTAGTCCTACCACCCACTGCCAGTGATATTACAGACTAACATCAGGGCAGTGACCGACTAGCGGACTCCCTTTTTTTTTTGTCGTAAAGTCAAGGATCGAGTCTCAAATGAATATTCAGTCAAAGTCGTTTATAAATTCGTAATTTTTGCATATACTCGTATATTATAATAACTTTTACAACTGTTTAGGTTTAACAAATGATAATTAAAACGCGTCTAGATCTAGAAATAAAATAGTAGGAATCATTTTGTTTTTTTTTTCCAGTTTCTCGGTGACAATGAGTAATCAAACTCAACCATTTTTAAATGAGATCATTTTTAAGCAAAGTAAATCAAACCACCCTGCAAATAAGCAATACAGCGGACTATTACTATAACCTTGCACAAATACGCAACTAGTCATGTGTACGGGATGACTTGAAAGAGTCCTAGTGTCGAGCCAAAGAAACTAATTATCACATAATAAACGAAAATGGATTCAAATATAAAAGCAAAAATATCATCGAAATGTATGAACAGTCAAGCATTGCACTTAAAAACGGTTTTGTATAATATACAACTTATTAGCCACTATGCTTTTTAAATGTCTAGTTTACCAGTCCAACATATTAGCTACTATGCTTCTTAAATGTCTTGTTTACCAGTCCAACATATTTGCTACTATGCATTTTAAATGTCTAGTTTACTAGTTCAACATATTTGGTACACAAACATTTACAATGGACACCTGTATTGTTTTTTTTTTTCTTGTACGGTACCGTAATACTTGGCAAAAAGAAAAAAAATTGGGAAATACAAAATATTTCTAAAGGCAATTTTGGACTAAGGGTTTACCCTCAAAATGTTTTTTTTTTTATAAATATCAGTGTTTTTTCTACGAGTACTCAATATAGTATTTATATCAATCTATGTACTCGGTAGTTATTTGATACTCTGAACCGTTCTTTACACAAAAATCTTGATATATTTTTTTCCCATTTACCGTTTTTTTTTTCGGTACTGAAGATTTAACCATTTCTTTTACTATTTAAAAAAAATAAGGAACGAAAAATAATATTAAAGCAATGAATGAAGTTACAATCATTGCATGGAAATACTCAAATGTTTAAAAAACCATTTCATTATTAGAGCATTTGGAGCTGTCAATATCAAAATCAGTTTGCTATTGCATCTCAGCGCATAATGTCCTTTTTTTTCAAATGTCCTTTTATCAAACTGACCTTTTATCAAACTGACCTTTTATCAAACTGACCTTTTATCAAACTGACCTTTTATCGAACTGACCTTTTATCGAACTGTCCTTTTAACAAACTGTCCTTTTAACAAACTGTCCTTTTAACAAACTGTCCTTTTAACAAACTGTCCTTTTAACAAACTGTCCTTTTAACAAACTGTCCTTTTAACAAACTGTCCTTTTAACAAACTGTCCTTTTAACAAACTGTCCTTTTAACAAACTGTCCTTTTAACAAACTGTCCTTTTAACAAACTGTCCTTTTAACAAACTGTCCTTTTAACAAACTGTCCTTTTAACAAACTGTCCTTTTAACAAACTGTCCTTATAACAAACTGTCCTTTTAACAAACTGTCCTTTTAACAAACTGTCCTTTTAACAAACTGTCCTTTTAACAAACTGTCCTTTTAACAAACTGTCCTTTTTATCAAACTGTCCTCTTTATCAAAAGGCCTTTTATCAAAACGTCATTTTATCAAACCGTCCTTTTATCAAAACGTCCTTTTATCAAAACGTCCTTTTATCAAAACGTCCTTTTATCAAAACGTCCTTTTATCAAAACGTCCTTTTATCAAAACGTCCTTTTATCAAAACGTCCTTTTATCAAAACGTCCTTTTATCAAAACGTCCTTTTATCAAAACGTCCTTTTATCAAAACGTCCTTTTATCAAACCGTCCTTTTATCAAAACGTCCTTTTATCAAAACGTCCTTTTATCAAAACGTCCTTTTATCAAAACGTCCTTTTATCAAAACGTCCTTTTATCAAAACGTCCTTTTATCAAAACGTCCTTTTATCAAAACGTCCTTTTATCAAAACGTCCTTTTATCAAAACGTCCTTTTATCAAAACGTCATTTTATCAAACCGTCCTTTTATCAAAACGTCCTTTTATCAAAACGTCCTTTTATCAAAACGTCCTTTTATCAAACATCCTTTTATCAAAATATCCTTTTATCAAAACATCCATTTATCAAAACATCTTTTTATCAAAACATTCTTTTATCAAAACATCCTTTTATCAAAACATCCTTTTATCAAAACATCATTTTATCAAAACATCCTTTTATCAAAATGTACTCTATAGGTTATCTTACATGTACATAAGTTCAGAGCATGTAACCAAGTTCAGAGCATAACAGGAAATCGAAAAACAGACGTAAAATGAAAATGAATTACTAATGTTTGTTTTTGTGCACAAACAAACTAAAAATCCCATTGATTTTTAGTATTTAAATATTGCCATTAAACTTTTTAGATTGAAATAAATACAATTAAAAGAAATGTATCAATAATTAGTTCACAGTAAAAGAAACAAAAATGAAATTCGCCGGGTGTATAGAAATAAAGTCATTGTCGAAGACTATTTGTGTAAAAAAATTTTTTTTTTTTTTCAAACAAAAGTATATGATGGTGGTTTATTGGCCTTAACATCAATTGAGTATTTCTATCGAGTGACAGAAATTTAATTGTCAGGTATATTGTTTATGTCATCGGCCTATACTGTTAACAAAACAATTAGTTAGGCATTTCATTGTATTTCGTCAGCTAAAGTCTTAAAATGTCAAAATATATTTTTAGATATCAAATTATCTAGAGGCATCTATTTTATCACATAAACTCAATATGCGATGGGATTTATCCCGCATTTGTTAAACGTTTTGAGTACTTATTCATAAAGAATTTGTTTGCAGTAACTAAAAAGAAGCCAACAAAATTAATTAATTTGAATAAGAATTCTGTTACTGCATAACAAACCATATCATAATATTCGATCTGTCAAAGCTAGTTTTATTATTTAACTATAATAATCAAAATCCACCAGTACACTCGTAGGTAAACGTAAAACTAACGTCTTTGTCAAATGCAATTTTTTTCTTGAGTCGATATGAACGTCAATTTGTACTACTGGCCTATTAGCTTTATACGGAAATTTATTAGAAATGTTTAGTGACTCACGATTGTCATCAATCCGCTCGGTCAATCTGACATCATTATATAGTTATTTATAGTCATGGTCTCATACTCGGTCTATTTTTACTTTTGGGTAAAAGGTCATTACATTGTCACAGTACTTTCAATTTCATTTCAACGAGAAAACATTTATGATAACCCAATATGCAATTCAACTTCAATCCATGTTAATATAGTCTAACTCATAGTACAAAATCAATTTTGATTCTATTCTCATTTTCTCAACTATTCACACATTTACCTCAACAAAACAAAAATAATATTAAATACCTCTCAGAGTATTTCATACTCAAACTTAATCCATGTTTTCTGCTCCGCTTTTTACTTGACAGGAGAATCCCACTGGAGGAATATCGGGAGCCAACCACGGGAAAAAAAAACAGCCAGCGTTGTAGATCAGCTCTGGTTGTTACCGAAGTGGTAAAAGCAGCAACACCAGCAATATTGCAGATCGACTCGGAAGAAGCAATCCCAAGCAGCAGTAACCATTCTGAAACTTACAACAGTTGTATTAGTTATGTGGCCAATGAGAACTTATCCAACTTCTGATGTTAGATTTTACATAGGGGTCGTAGCAATTTGTAATAAAATACTAAAGCTTTTATTGTAGAACTACGTAGAAGTTCTACGACTCCTTGTAGAAGACCTACGACTCATCGTAGTAGTACTACGACTCATTGTAGACCACTACGACTCATCGTAGAACTACACTTACTACTGTGTCAGGATATTTGGATCATATACCCAATCAGTTGCAATCTAACCTTATCAATCAGTATAGTATCAATAGGAAATAGAATAAATTAGGGAGGTAAATAATACAAAGGAATAAATGACAAGTATCATATATTTTCAACCTTGTTTGGTCTAGTTGTATCAAAGGTTTCATAATAGCCAGTCTCCTAATAAACATTTGCCATACTACATTTCATACATCCTAAATACAATATACCACAGATACTTTCTAACATAACCAATTCACAACATTATTGCAATGTACGACCATATCGCTGTAGAACAGCTGATAAGTATCACACCAGGCAATAATCATCAAATCATATCACATTGCAATATATTGTTATTAGTCAATATCTATACATAATACACAATAATAGGATATCAGCACAAAAGAACCAGCAATAAGTATAATCTGAATCGGATCGTACCTGTATCCACAAATGTTGCAATCAGACTGAGCCTCGATCACAATCTGTCAGTCCTTTTATAGAACAAATACACTGAATATTAAAGAACATGTGGGTACTTCGCAAATATTCCTAATTATTATACTTTAACCCATAAAATAATTTAATACACAGAACTATGTTATTTAAATAAAGGAATAATAATAAAACTATTACACAGATAAAACACACATAAAAGAAGTGAAATATCACAACAACAATATTTGACGTTTCAAGCAGTACCTACATTTGTGACCAGTGGATATTTATTGTTTTAATTCATTTATAATACTGTGTGGTGCTTTTATAATGTGTTATAATCATCTTAAGTAATTTACATGTTAATTACAACATAAACTGTAAGTACTTGTACTTTGTCATAACCTATTCCGTGATACAAATTATTGTTCAGGTTACTAAAAATACAATTGACATAAAGACATGGCTACTTGCATATCCATGGCTATTGTTATAATATAAACAACCTGTAGCTACTTCTATAATGTCAATTTACTCTGCCATAACGTATTCTGTTATTCTAATGTACAAATACTGTCACATATTCTACAGTTAACAACATTACAGTGATATTTAGGATTCCTTATTAAAGTGGTCATTATGTCTACGATTTATTGACAGGCTAAACAAATTCATCAAATATATTCATCCCTTAGTACACAGGTATAATATTTACCTGAATTTATTTATTACGATTGATATTTATCTATGTAAATAGCCATTAATATATCCCTTATCTATCACGTTCTTGTCCTCCCCCTTTAGTATTCAAATTTCTTATAACAACATTGTAATGAGATTTCCATGCAATGTAATTTCTTGGCGATGTCTTCGTATATGGTTTCGGCTATCTTGTCAGAGTATGTCGATGTCGGCGCATATACCTGTATCACCTTCAGAGAATACCAGTTTGTGATCTTTAGTATGCAACCTTTGTCGACACACTGTTGATTTCCAAAACATTGTTAGCGAGACTTTTGTTGACCAGGAAACCGACACCACCCTGGGAAGTGCGATCGCCTTCTCGATAGTAGAACAGGTCACCTGACTCAAGTGGTCAGGTCAACTGTCTGCGGACTTCAGATAACCCCAATATGTGACAGTTTATCCTACCTAATTCTACCTCAAGTTCGGTGAGATGTTCGTCCAGCCGTAGACTTCGTCCGTTGTACGTTGCGAGGGTCAGGCTTTTGTGGTAGCCTGCCGTAGCCCGCAGATTCTTTACACCCTCTGCGCTACCTTGGCCAGGCTTAACGATGTCCGAGTAAGAAGTTCGTGGGTCTTCTCGCACCATCATTTCATTAGTTCACACATTTTCTGCAGTTACTGACGTTTGTGGGCGACTACTTCTACGGTCATCACTTCACGGTTCACTAAACCATCTAAAAACTGTTGCTCAATATGGGCAGTATCCCGTAACACTAATTGTAATAGTGACAGGCTAAATCTATCAATTAAATCAAACTAGAATCATAAAACATCATAGTACGCAACGCGGGAACCGTCGTAGTAAAATGCGTAAAACATCATATTTTTTTATAAATCGGCAAGTTATACACTTTTGTTCTATTTTTAGGGTTCCGTACCTCAAAAAGAAAACACGGATGCCTTATAGTATCACTCGAATTTCTATCTGTCCTTCTGTCACAGCCAATTTTTCCGGATTAACATAATCGGTCCAATTAAGTTCAAATTTAGTACACTTATGTATTTCTGTGACCCGAACACGGACGCATAAACTAAAAAAGATTTTTGAATTTGAGAGCCACTTTTTGGGGGCAAACTAGATTTTTTTTTAAACTAACCGTAATGTAATATACTAACTATCCCACCAAAATCATTCTGTAAAAAACTAGCCAAGTCTCGATGGAGCTGCTATGATGGTACCCACTAACGTATAAAGAATGTTCAACGGTCAAGTCACTTAACATTAACTATAATAATAAAGAAATCGTAGTAAGGAACCTCAGACTGTACGACTTTGACTTGATTTCATAACTTTTTAGAGATAAACAAGCAGCTCCATCGAGACTTGGCTAGTTTTTTACAGAATGTTTTTGGTGGAATTTCACTTCTTTTTGTAGAAACTTAGGCATATTGATTTATTTTATTAGATTTTCTTATTTGACACATTGAAGGCGAATATTATATTTGAAATAACTAACAATTAAATAAAGTAAGACAAGCTGAGGGTTCTTCATCAGATACTTTAGACCTCCGATTTTTGACATCAAATGAAGAGGCAAATAAAGTTGAATATTTTTTGTAAAGACGGTATGTCGATCTTTTTTTATCTTAATCTCAGGAACTACAGGTCCGATTTGAAAAAATCTTTTTTTGTTTAATAGCCCATTTATCAAGGAGGAGGGAGGAGGAAGGCTTTAGGCTATATAACATCGCGCTACGACTAATAGGAGCGGAGCAGCGACGAGAAATGTTGCAAAAACGGGAAAAATTTACGCATACGAAGTTGCGCGGGACAGCTAGTCTATACTAATATTATAAAGCTGAAGCCGGTAATCTCAGGAACTATTAATCCGAATTGAAAAATTATTTCACTGTTGGGTAGCCTATTTATCGAGAAAGGCTATAGGCTCTATAACATCACGCTACGACCAATAGGAGCGGAGCAGCAATGAGAAATGTTGCAGAAACGGGAAAAATTTACGCAGATGAAGTAACGCGGAACAGCTATCAACAGCATCTATAAAATAACAAGCTTTCTAAATAAGGTCGTTCTTAATTTTAGGAAATTGTCAAAATTGGCAGAACTCTTTGTTTTTTACAATTTAATGTGGTTATTTTTCTAAATTTTAATGCATTATGTGACAACAAATTAATATATCTGATAATTTGGTAACATTTTACAGTTCATTTATAAAGTATAATTGAAAGATTTAGGCGTTTGAAAATGGCACTATGAGCACTTTTCCTTAAAACTAGGTTTAGGAAATTGATCACTACAAAAGAAACAAAGTAATACTTATTTGAAAATGTGGTACATTAACTATCAATACGAAAGATAGATCTATTTTGAACAGGTATTTAATAGTGTTAAAGTCTTTCATAACATGGTAAATTAAGCGCTTGGAAATTCAGATTACTCGCAAATAGAGGTGAGTGCCTCTTAAATGATTGTGAACTCAGGCGTGTATATCACTTTAAATATCTCGGGTATTATGTGACCGTAAAGACAAAATGGACATAGAACGGGAACGTAGGACGCTGGCGGTGAGATGCAATATGGTGACCCACAGGTTCACGCGTTGTAGTGAATCCGTCAAAATAAGTCTATCTGCCAAGTATTTTACATGAGCACTCGGTGGACTAACTATACGCAACGGGCCATCAGCGATCTACGCATCCTCTTACAATGGTTTCAGAATATTGTTGGGGTTGCCCCGCTTCTGCATTGCATCGGGGATGTTTGCGCAAAGATACACTAGTGATTTCTACACTATATTGCGCAAAAAGACTGCATTTATGCTCTGCAGAGTGCGGGCCAGCTTCAACAGTATCCTAAAAATTATAGCTGAGCGACAATACTCATTAATTTGGAACCCACTCCTAACACAAGCCATAGAGCTTAGCTGGAGGGATTAACAGGATTGCTAGTAATGTGGGACCACAAACCCGCATTGCTAGTTATCTTTAAAAAAAAAAAAATGTGTGCGCAGATGTTTGTCTGCAGCACAATTGGTTTCAAAATAAAATCTTTTAAATATTACTTTTACTAATATAGCTTTAAGTCTAAATTGTTACTAACAAATATGAATACTTGGAGTTTAAATTAAATTATATTTTATTTTATTTTATCGCCTACCTTACTTGTTTTAGGAGTTTTGACATTAACCACCTACAGACTATTGTAGGTACTGGAATAAAATGGTTTTAACTAGTTTTGAAATTTAAGCCCTACACCCGACAAAGAAACATCGATTTTACTCCGGGGCATCTCAGAGTGTGGCAAATGGTTGTGTGACAAAAGCCACCTACTTTTGTCACACAACCATTTGCCACGATAGGATATGGATAGGTGGTGAAGGGCTAATTTGTAATTTAAAAAAAAATATATATGTTACCTAGTTTTTTGGTTTAATGGAAAGAAACCAAGAGCGGGAGGTTATTAGTATATTATAAATCACGCTGTTGTATATTGTGAGGTAACAGTTACTATATCTACCTATATCCTTAAATTTTTCCCTTATTAAAACCCTAGCTCCAAGCTGATATACTTATTACACGGACTGCTCTTTTCTGAAGTATAAAAATACTTTCAATATCAGGGGCTCTGCCGAAAAGTAATGTGCCATATGACATTACGCTATGTAAATAGTTAAAATACACAAGTCTGGCAGTGTCAACGTCTGTCAATTCATGTATCTTCCTAACAACGTAAGCAGCCAGGCTGAGTTTACCAGCGAGACGAGATATATGTGCCCCATTGCAACTCATTATCTAGCGTGATCCCTAAAAATACAGTGTCACTAGTAGATTCCAAGATATAATTTCCTGATTCAATGCAATCTTTGGTCCAAGATTCTTCACATTAGGAAGTGCAAATTTTAAACATTTAGTATTCTTGGCTTTTAAAACTAAGTTATTTAGCGTAAACCATTCCGTTATCTGAGAGAGAGCACAGTTCTTCTCCTTTCTATCTACTTTGAAAATAAGAGATGTATTAGCCGCGAACAGTTCAACATTACAAGTATTTTATAAATAGGATGGTATTTTTGGTAGCCAATGATATTTTTCGAATCTTCTCAGGCACTAGATGTGTTTTAAGACAAATCTATTGTTGAGCGACCTTTATTAAAACCATACTGATCATTATGTAGGAGGCTATTTATATTAAAATGTCCTAAGTTATTGATTGACAAGAATCTTTTCAAAGATTTTACTTAATGCACTGATATTGATCGAAAATTACTAGCATCAGTTTTGCAACCTGACTTAAACAGAGATACCTATTATCTTGATACATTTCATCAGATACGGAAAAGTACCCATATCTATACATCTGTTAATTGATGCTACTATATCTATTACACTTCTAACCACTTTTACAGGTATACCCCAGAGGTTACCTGAATTTTTTAATTGTAGTATTTGAAAGGTAGTCACAATTTCAGCCGGAGTAATATAAATGAAAGCGAAAACAACATAACGGTGTGGCATGCATGTACGATACAGATTTTTCGCTTTAAGAGCTGAAGGATTTAACGACTTTGTGGTAGTTATAGGTATGCCGGCAAACAAGTTGTTAAAAGCTTGTGCTACATCAATACCGCCGCAGACCTTCATATCCTCATCCTGCCGCACTCTGTACTCGCTACTAGCCACTTATAACAATTTTGTCATACCAGTTGGTGAAGGTAGTCTGTGAACGTATAGTTACAATCATAACATTTCGTTTTCCTCTATTTTTCGGCTGTATTGCATGTGCCGTGGTCGCAGTGTAAAGTTTAACTCGACTAATCCCAGTCAGACCTAAATTATGTTGGTAAAAAAAAATAGTTTTATATAATCATAAAAATAAATAAAAACCGGCCAAGAACATGTCGGATCATGCTCAGTGACACAGAGACAGACAGCACCAGCAGCCAGACGCCTTAAATTGTTTTTGAAAGACCTATCGAATGATGTGTCACACAATGAGGTTTGCTGAAAAAAAAAAACGGCTTCTGTTACATGTTTGGATGCTGTATGCCCTGCCTAAAAATATTTATTTTTATTATTTAGCTATCAAACTAAGTAGCCGCTACTACAAGACATCTTTTCACCAAATTTCATAAATATTCATTGAGTAGTCTTTGAGTAAAATGCCTGTGACATACGGACGGGCAGACAGACAGACGGACATGACGAAACTATAAGAGCTTTTGCCATTTCGGCTACGGAACCCGGAATAATGTGACATATTATTTATTATTGTTTAAAGCCTACGTTAGTCGGTGCTGTAGTCGGCGTCGCCGCTGGTCGCTGTGTGTTTAATTGCTTACCTAGGTAGGTAAGCAATTAAGCAGAGTAGGTACTCTACGTACTTAGGCAAGTAGCGTGGAGCTGGAGCTGACGCGCAACCCGCGGACCTGGCTCCTGCTGCGGTGGCGCCGATTCGCTCTGGACTCTACGGCGTCGAGATGCAGACCACGCAGGGTGCACTCAGAACTTTGTCCGTGCGGTTACACTCGCCTGCGGTTTAATGTCGAATGTGCGTTTAAAAGAGGACAGGAACATTCGCTGTGAGAGCGAAACTTTAATATTACTAGAATTACCGGCACGGTGCACTTCAAATAATATTCGGCATAATTTGGAAAGCACAAAAATGTGTAATTTTTTTCTAGTTCAGTCTGGCCGTAACAAAGCAACGAGGAATCGGGGCGACCAAACGAGGCGGGCTTCACTCCCGCTCCCGACGGGCATTAAAAGGGTTTATTGTTTGCAATCTGTTTGACGGCGTGAGTTCGTCGTTCAACCTTTGAAAAACATTCCGTGCCCCTATAACCTGCGACTGGGAATATACTTCTACCTATTGTATACATATATGTATAACGCACAGTAATTTATTAAGTAAGTAAGAGTAGTAGTAGTAGAGAGTATAATAGGATTTTCTTTACGCGTATTATATATAGCCATACCTCCACCTTGGCACCGCGTGCACGCGGCCTCGAGCCGCCGACTCTTGATTGTGATTCGAGAGCAAATACTATTATTTAACATTATCCCATTATCCCGTATTTGTCATAAACGACGTATCCGATGGTGTGGCATCATTTTCGACTTTCCTACAGCGGTGGTAGATTTACAAGGCATGAGTCTCGCAATGAGAACGTGTAGATTCTGAGTACCATGTCTATCTGCATTCTATAGTTTGTTGCCCAAGGAGCTTCCCTGTGCAAAACCCAGCGCTAGCCGTTATTTGTGCACTTTTGTGGAGCTATTGCTCTTTATCCCAAAAGATAAAAATACATTAAATTTTTACATAATTTTGACTTCAAAATGGTAGATTTTGTTTTTGTTATAAGAGTATAATATTTATTTAATCTCCTCACAACGAAACCACAGAAATGAAAAATAATGATTGATAAAATGCATCTCCTTGAAAAATATAATTTTCTTTGATTTGCTACTTACACTAATGGATAGGCAATTTAATGAATAGATTTTTTTTTGTCAAATTTTATTTTGTTAAGATTTTATTCCAAAATACTGAGCGCATTCGCTACGGTGCAGCGAAGAGGGAACGAATGCTCAAGGTTATTTGGTCAGGGTACGGCCTTAACTGAACTTTGGTTGAAAACTAATGTACTGCTATTTAATAATAGTTATTATTGTATGGTTAGTGCATTTATAAAACAAAAAACAGTGGCTATACATGGTGGGTCTATGATTTTTGAATGCATCATTTCATTGCCTGTTTATTTTCTCCGGCTTTACCTATTGTTTGTGAACAGGCATTACATGTACATCTAGAATCGACTTTTCACAAAAATAGTATTTTGCTTCCTAAGTGAATAAAGATTTTGTAGTATTATTATTTATTAGTACCTTTTATTAAAGTATGCTTTTAATTATACTGTGGTAACAAGGTGTAGTTCACATGGTCGTTCGACGCACGTACTCGCGCCAAGTGCGGCCCGACCTCGCCTCGCTCGTCGTACTCTTAAATATGTCCCTGTACAAATAGAGCTATGTGCTAATTACATATTTTTAACATTAAACAGTGCCGAGTTATCGTGCTTAAGCTAATGTCAATATTGGCCATGTTCCGTGGTCGGCGCAATTTGCACCTTCAAGGAGGTTGTAAGAGACGGGTTATGTAGGTTAAGTAGAGTGGAAGGATCCGCACGTAGCCGTCACCGTCAGGCGGATGTCGGGCCTCAGAATAAATACATACTTACATGCCGGGATGGGATGGGCTTCGATTTCGATCCGAATGTTAAGTAAGTACATTATTTCATAATAAAATGTCGCCATGATGAGTCGTAATACTCGTAATGTAGCGTTCCTTGTTCATATTAATTCCACGGTCCGGGGTAGACCAAAGGGGATCATTTTAAGTTTAGGTACCTACTAAAATAACTATTATAGTTGAACGCAAAATTGTCTGTCGGGGGGGGGGGGCGCTGTGGGACGGTGTAGGGCGTGCGGCGCGATGCGAGGTCTGCTCGTTCGGCGACTTGCGACTTAGCGAAGCAAGCACAAAGGAGCTCCGCAGCTCGAGGGATATTAGTGCGCATAATTGTATGTAGGTCGAGCTCAAAGGAGACTGAGCTCGACGCCATCGCGCCATTGTGTGGAAGGACGCCTCTTATGGACGGAGCGTGAAACGAATAGTTTATGCGAGCGGGGAGCGCACAACACATTATATATGGTCTATTTAAACGTGAAGTGGTCTTGTACACATTTGAATGTCAAAAGACATTGACGGATCGTCACGAGCTCGGACGTTCTAGCAGCATCTCGACCCATTTGCGACGCGACGTGACGGTCGACTCCGCATCACCTACCACACTTTTTTTAATCCTAATTAATGACTTACCATCTCACATCAAACACAGCACTTGCCTTATGTTCGCTGATGATGTCAAACTAGCCATTACTATCAATACACCAGCCGACTGCGCATTACTACAAAATGATATAAATAATGTGCTAGACTGGGGTGGATGCAATAGTTTAAATCTAAATGTGGACAAATGTGCAATAATGTCGTACACCCGCGCCCGCTCTCCTATTTTAGGCAGCTATCTCATTGACAACACTATGCTATCTCGCGTAACCGCTATAAAAGATCTTGGCACTTGGTTTGACAACCAATTGACCTTCCAGGACAATCTTACCAAAATGTGCAACAAATCAAGGAAAAACCTTGGATTTGTATTAAGGCAATCTAAATATTTTCATAATCAATTAACACCTTCCATCCTTTACAATTCATATGTCCGAAGCACCCTAGAAACTAATTCAATAATATGGAACCCTCATCACACTACACATATCAATCAAATAGAAAAAACTCAAAAATCATTTTTAAGATATCTATTCAAAAAAATATATTTCTACTACCCTTACTTGTACCCCACCCTATACATCGCAGGGATGGTGGACTACCGCATGCTTGCGGTGCGACATAACGTCACACTTGTTACGTACTTCTTCCGTCTGGTTAGCGGACGCGCGTACAACCCGACACTGCTCGCGCAGGTAGGCCTCCGTGTGCCGCGCCCGGGCGCAGGGCGTGCGCGGCAGCGCCTATTCGCGATACCAGCTGCGCGCACCAACCTAGCTCTTCACGCGCCACTAGCACGAGCACTCCGATACATTAATGATATCCTCAACTTCGACAATACATTAGACATCTTCATCTCCACGGAAACGAAATTCACTCATACAGCTGATCGTTATCTTGAATCGCTTACTATTACCTCTAGTATAAGTTAGTTATAGATATAATATTGAACCAAATAATAATTATAATGAATAGAATACATATAAATATATATAAGTAATATTGTGCTATGCATAGTTTATAGTATAAATATAATTGTTAAATATTATGTTCTTCCACTATTACGTTTGGTCTAGCTGTAAGTAATATGTGATATTAGTATATAAATAAATAAATAAATAAATAAATAAATAAATGCCATCACACGAACAGAACGACACGTACCTACCTGACAGTGACACATTATCTCAACAAATATAGATAATCTCAAGCCTAAGAAAAAAAACGTTATTCACTCATATTTGATGTGTGAAGGAAAACTTCGGTCGGCCGAAACTCGAACCCGCGATAGGGTGTCCATGCGATTTTTAGCTTAGAGGAGCAACCGCCATACCACAGTACAAATATGTATACAGTATGGAATCCAGGCCTAATTGCTGAAATTTACAATTTCAAATGTCTGTCACTCTTTAAGTTTTTAGTAGTAGTGTACCTAGTTATAACATTTTATTGTTTAATTGGTTCTCTAGCTCAATTTTTCTAAAAGACATATTATGTATAATCAAGCAACGGAATAAAAATAACTAGTTATCAAATAAAATAGGTTCTTCAGCCACTATCATGAATTTATATTTTGACTTCTCTATCGAAATTAGCGCCCTCGAAAATCATTAAAATAACAGCCATAAACTTCATCAGTGTTGAGTCAAATGGGAAGTCAAATCTCACCAGGGGGGAGGGGGTCCAAAATTCGCCAAAATCACTTCACGTAATTTATGAACGCCCCCTTATACTACTGATAACAGATAGTTAAGGACCCGTGTAAGGACTAACTACCCTATATCCTTACCCGGGTACTTAACTATCTCCATATCAAATTTCATCTAAATCGGTTCAGTGGTTTAAGTGTGTAAAGGTAACAGACAGACAGACAGAGTTACGAATCCATACTAATACTATAAATGTGAAAGTAACTCTTTCTGGGCGAAAGCTAGTATATTATAAACTAGTACATTATTATAGTACATTCTCTATGACACTAGGTAAAGCGATGTTTATAAGTAACGCCATATAACTCTCCCAAACAACTCTATAGGAGGCATCGCAATCTCTAGATGCGCGTGACTGATTTTTCGTCGGTAAGAGTTATCTTTAATTTGAAACAGGAGGCCTACTCTAATTCAATGAAAATGAAGTTTCGATCAAAAATGTGGCGATAATATACAGAACCAGGAACATCTATTTAATCCGCTAGTACCAGAAAATCATCCATATATTCGAACTTCTTGTACATATCCAAATTAATTAGAATAGTCCTTGTAAACTTACGAAAATTCATTAATTTCGTTATAGAGAAACAGAGTAGGCCTACAGATTCGCATTGCGCTTTACAAACTTGGCTACCTTAAAAATATATATATACTAGAGACGGTTAAAATTCTTAGCTATGTGGTATTGTGGGTCCCACGTTACTAGCAATGGCTTAGGTGACATGAACCCACTCCTAGGGTTCACGTCGGTAGTACTCGTATAATGGATAGGATTAGAAACCGCGACGTCACGATTGCGAGTGCGATGCCTTAGCCATTATAGACTAGTAAACAATTTGAAAAACGTAAAAGTGAAATATTAGCGATAGTGCAGGAATCTTCTCTTATAAATAAATAGTTTATTTCGATTGTAATCTCTTTTATTTTACAAGCAAAATTTTCGGAGTTAAATTAAAATTATAAATTAAGAAATTGTTTAGTAAGTTATTAGGCTACCGCAGCTATACTTATAATAAAATTCTGTATCTGTAAGTAAAGTATTATACTTATGTAAACTACCTACGTACTACTCACTTCTAAATTCTTCAAGTGTCACCCTTGATAATTAATCGGTGCAGTTGGTACATTGATTATAATTATCAATCACTAGGTATGAGGAATCGTGCAGGATGTGGTGAACAAGGTACAAATAATCCGACGAACGAGGCGGAGGGTGACTTCGGATTTTATAGAAATTTACTTGTAGGTCTTCTCTTCATCTTAACATAGTATAAAATAAAGTCGCTTCCCGCTGTCTGTCTGTACGCTTAAATCTTATACGGTATGCAACAAATTATACAGTTCTCACCTGTTCTCACTATCAGTCAGATAATTTCTTCTTGGTTGGGTTATATTTACCTGTACATAGATAGAGAAAAAAAGCGGGCCGCTAGTGTAGAACAAATAAGTAGGTACCTACTAAGATATGTACTTCAACTTCAGTTTGGGAGTAACTCGACCGATCACTTTCGACAAGGACTTTGTTAATGTTGGCTCAAATATTGTGTTAGGCCTGGCTATGTTTGTGTAGGAATGTAACTGTAACACAATATTTACATTAGTGCGTAATATGCGGGGCTGCCGGTACGCCGCAGTTGTGCGCCGGCACTGCCGCGCCGGTGCACAACTCCGCACGGACGGGACACCCACGTGAAACACGCCACGTACTGTCTATCGCACAGAGATATTATACATGAATTCGCCCAATTTTTAAACGATCACAATTGTATCACCTATATAGGCACTTCACTGAGTTCATCGAGATTCATTAATGTCTCCGACTGTATAAAATTATATAATTCTGTAAGGGATCTTGTTTCCATCATTTTGTGCAGGCAGGTATTTTTATTTTTTAAATTTATTATGTTACTGAAAAGGAATGAATGTTACTGAATGTTAATGAAAATCGACCAACTGGCTCTTTGATTTTTTTTTTCTCAATTACTGAGTCTACAATTTTAAAAGAAAGTCTATAGTGTGAAAATAGCGTGATAAATCGAGTTTTTATGGCCTTGTTCCTGTCGCTGGCTTTACCTATTGCTTGCGAACAGGAGGCCTACTCTATTTCAATGAAAACGAAGTTTCGATCAAAAATGAGGTGGTGACATACAGAGCCAGGAACATTAATTCAATCCACTCGTGTCTGAAAATCGTCTATGAGTTCGGGCTTCTTGTGCTTATCCAAAAAATAATTAGAATAGTCCCCGTAAACTCGAGAAATTTAATAAAACGAAAATTCATGAATTTCGTTTTAAACAAAGAGAGTAGGCCTACAGGCATGTAGTATGTACATGTAATAAACATGGCTTTTCACAAGTGTAGTATTTTGCTTCCTAAGTGAATAAAGAATTTTGGATCGATTTGATATACGTATTTAGAATGATCTAAGTATCAGTTATCTGTCTGGTTGCTATAGTAGAGGTTCTCCTCAGTTTCTTCCAGAGCCTTGTGTGAGTTGTCGGATATACCTAAGTTATGTTTCGTTACAGAGATTCCATTAAAGACAAAAATATGGAAATATGGCAAGGTTTCGCTAATAAAAGAAATTAAAAAATAGAAAGAAGGAAATCATATTCTTTGAAATTCTAAAAATCATACATAGGTCCATACATAGGTCTGGTGACGTAATTCATTTTTTTAAATAATTTATATTTGCGACTCAATAGAGCAATTTGGTAACTAAGTTTTTAGGGTTCCGTAGCCAAAATGGCAAAAACGGAACCCTTATAGTTTTGTCATGTCCGTCTGTCTAGAAATCAAAGAAAAGTCTACTCAATTAATCTTAATGAAAATTGGTGGAAAGGTGTCTTGTAGTAGCCGCTACTTACTTTGATAGCTAAATAATAATAATAAATATTTTAGGGGGCCACACCATACATGTAACAGAAGCTAAAAAAAATATTTCGGATAATATCGCATATACCGTTATTGAGTTATTGCCGTAAAACTGCGTTTCTCAACAAAAGGGTGTTAGTGCCATGAACATACGCTTTTCTGCTGATGCAATTGTTCAAGGCTGCGGAACCTTACACTGAGCATGGTCCGACATGCTCTTGGCCGTTTTTTTTAAATTACTAGCAATGTCGGTCGCACAAAACCGTGGCCCAAAACGCTTCGTGTAACCATGTTACGTCCGAATTTACTAAACCGATTAAATTGAAGATTGGTAGATACACATTGTGATACGCGTATGGACCATTAGCCATTGTTAGTTTGTAATATGCTATCACATAATGTTTGAAGTGTATAGTTTTTAAGAGTGAAAACGACATTATTTCAACCTGATACCTTCACGCGTTCCTCAAATAAAGAGTATGGCTGCGGCACGGTACGCAAGTACTTAAGCGCGAGTTGCAATTGCATATCGCACTAAACGTTAAAACAATTGAAAAGCTAATTATTATGTCTATAAACTGGTCTCTCGAAATGCTCTTTGTTAGAAATACATTTCGTAGGAAGATTAAAAATTGTAGATGTGGCGCTGTTAGCACACAGCTACATGAAACGTTCTCTCATAGCCTACTCACACCTTGTAAAGATTGTAAGGTGAGTGTTTGTTGATATACGGATTTGCAAGTAAGTAGCGAAGAGGTAATGGTGAAAAGGTAAATATGTACCCATCTTGGGTTCTAAAATTCTTGCATATATTATGTAACAGGGCACTGGGCCGGGCACTGTTGGGCAGTGTTATGACACCCAGACAATAAAATGCGGTAGTGTGCTAACTATTGTGCTGATCTTATCCGGCTTCGAAGGAAATAATAATACGTAGTGTGTTCGAGTCTCGAGTGGGCCGAACACGCCTCTCGCCACAAAAGGACGGCAGATAACATCTTTATAGAGAATGATCATCGCTGCGCTGTCCGTGCGAGCAGGCGAGCGAGCGAGCGGGCGAGCGGCGCGGTGGCAACCGCCAACATTATCTGCCGCTCTCCACCTTCCCGCGGGATTACCGCCGGAATAATTGCGCACATCAGTTGACTCGAGCGCATTGTTTGCTTAACGCGTAACACGCCGAGCGTTAGTCATGCGCTTACCCTTTTGAACTGTTAACGTTAAATGAAGTGGTAGTCGTAACTTCTCATTTCAAAAATACCAGTTTGCGTTGAGCACACATCGCTTTTATTCCTGTTGGCTACATTGTTGCACGTCGTATGGGCCGAGGAGCCAGGAGAGGCGAGGGGTGAGGGCGCACCGAGCACATGGAGCGTGTTTCTCGCTCGCCACCGCATTGCTTGGAGCACATGTTCATATCTCAGTACCTATGTGCTGAACTTCCTTTACGGCACATAAAAAACATAAACAAATAAACATGAGCTGCGCGAAACGTTGTAACTTTAACAACACCGCATGGCGGGTGTCGGCTGGAAAATAAACAGACGTCGATGTTGTGACTTTATGAGCGACAAGCTTAGTCGAGACTACACACTCGAACCCTCATTGATAATGCCAAGAAATCTCATAGATAACCGTAGATGTTGACGCTGATGATGCACTCAGCGGCTCCACACGATCTCCCTTCCCTTAAGATTTGATAACATATTTAATATGTCACTCGAAACGATATACGCATACCTGGACGGGGCGCGGTGACCGCGGGCGATGTATGAAGTTAACAAAAGTGATTGCTAAACATACGCGAGCTGAATTATCTGTAGCATCATTCGTTGTGACGTCACGGCGCCGTTCGTCCTCCGTTCCAGTGAGTGTCATTCCGGCTAGCTCCAATGTTGCGCTGTGCAAATTGACCCTTGTTGCTTTTTGTCGATCGCTTTCCATTGTCGACCTCGTCGGTGGAACGTCGACCGAATCGATTGTCGCTCTGCGCTTTTTACCGATGTGAAACAAGTAAAAAGCGTCGAATCAACGGTCGCCGATGATTCGACCGATTTTGTTAAAAAATAGAGTGAACGGTGCGAGGTGAGGGGAGGGTAATGGCCGGCAAAAAGCCATCAGGGAAGTGGTGCGGTATAACTCCGGGCGATCGTGCGTGTCGGATCGCGCCGCCTCGCCTCGCCTGCCCGCAGAGATTCCGCGCCACTAACATTTCACACGGAGCTTTAATATTATTGAAATTGCAAGCCTGGCTCTGCCTCGCTCCACTCTGCCCGCCCGCAGCCGTAGTGCAACCGACATGCACATTGTCTGCTCTACAATGGCAACGCGCCGATGCGCGATATTTGCACAGTTGAGCAGCGTTCACAAACTCTACCTACCTACTCATAATCTTGAACATTTCGATCCGTAGGTGCTTTACCGTCAAGTTTCTTTGATATTTCCATATGATGTGCTCTAAAAACGGATGATAGTATTCATCGTATTCCCGATCTGTAACAGTTCACGGCTCATTCGTCCCGGGGAAACGATTCGTCGCGGTTGCGGCACCATCGCTGCATCACTTCCGTCTCTTTGCGTCGACTACGATCGGAACGAGCGTCGAATAACGCTTTGATTGCAGAGACGCAATGTGAATGAAAACGAGGCTTTCGTTTACTTCTGTGTTCAATTTGTCAAAGAGCTCAGCTCGACAGTCCCTACAGCTGAGCGCTTTCAGTGGGCGGCGCGCGGCCGCAGTTTGCATAGCAATTAGTGTTTAGCGCTGAGTCTGAGTCTGTAAGTAATGCCCTGTTATGGCGGCTATCCGATATCCGCGATCGTATGCCAACAGCGCAACGACTCGTCAAAATAATAGAGGAAAGATCGCCGGTTCACTTTTAATGAGTTGTGTGACCTGATTATTATGATAGATCAATGATAGCCACAACTAGTCCTTCTCGTAAGTAAAGTAGGTCTAGGCACGTAGGTAGGTACCTACCATCAATATGCATACTGAAAATAAAGATATAACAGGGTAATCAGTATTTGTCTCTTCTCTTTACATTATTATTATAATTCACCATGTCCATATGCATAGAGCTCTTTGAACTAACTATAAACTAACTGCTATTTCGTCATTATTGTTTGAAAGAAAAACAATATAGGTAGGTATTGTAGTAGACTTGAGATTAAGTGTAATATCTTAAGTAATAGTAATAATAAAGATATTTATTTCTGTCAATAAGGTTACAAATAACAAAATTAAAGCCAAGTCAAACAAAACCTTTCGAGAACTGGAGTCGGTAGTAGGCTCAGCTCAGGACTGTGTCGTGGATGTGTGATGTTGCCCGCAGATTGCAAACGCAATCGTTACTGGATGCCATGCGGCATGCGGAGATTAGAGATCAAACGTGGAGCGGCGCGCGGCGGCGGTCGCGGGGAGGCGCAGGCGGCACATCCGACACATAACTTATACACGGAGCGCAGATACAAGCGCTACATCATCGGCTTACAGCGGATGTCGTACACACAGTCCAATACCTCCCTACCTACCTACACACCTCGCATCCATACTATTCCTAACGAATAATGAAAAGGAGACGGTTAAAATTTAATTACTCTAACAAAGAACTTAACACTTAAGAGCACTTAGGTATGTATTGTATATATTATGTTTAGTATCTAGAGAAATACTTTCAAAAGTATTGTGTTGATGTGTTTTTAAGGCATCGGGCGTGTGACATCATTGTACAAGTAGGCAGTGGGTATTAACATACTTAATCATAATACATGCGTAGATGTACTTACTTGGGGAAATTTGAGTTGGTAGTTGTTAGAGGTACGTGAAACTTTTGTAACAAAATACTGTACTAGATATGAAAGTTATTTTATAGATGGAACTTACCTCCGACCGACAGTAACAGTGACGTCACGGGCCAAGCAGGGCGTCTCACTGACTGAGGAATACGTAGAGATTACTGTAGATGAAATAGATGCGAGTTGCAGTTGAGTTTACTGCACTCGACTCTTTGTTCATCACGTTCTAGTAAAATTCCTCGGCTGTTTGCCCTAACCGCTACACGACGCGCCCGCCCTGACCAAACATCGCAGGTAAATAAACACAGATCTAACTAAATCTGGTGGCCGCCTTATTGCTGATAACATAGAGTTCTTTTTGACCAAGGAACCGCACGGAATAAGTTTGTAGGAGACTTAACTTGAATTCGTGTCCGAGTTGTTAGGGACTCGAGAACTGGTCTGTATTTGTTTCAGTCTCGGGTTTTGTACATTGTATCGTATACATCGACGCCTGGACGTCGCTGTGCTGACTCGACACTTATTGCGACGCACCGATGGATGTCGCGCCACCGACGAGGAGTGCCGCGGGTGGTCGCCAGCCGGCCGCGCTCGGGCCGGTCTCGTATTAAGCAAGTATCGAGTGTCTCAGGGGAGGTCGGTGTTTATTCACTATTCTCGTCGTTGTTCAGACGTTTGACGTCAAAACTCTATTGTGACAATATTTATTCTGGGATAGAACATAATTTGGGCGCGGCCACCGCGGCGCGCCCGAGCGCGACAAAAACTGAGTTCACTTGTGTTTAACGTAAAGTGTTCCTTTTGAAGTCTTCTACAGCGTTACATAAATAAATGAAGTAAATTCGTACGAGTGCTGACGTCACACCCTACTCACCTCATCCTGCCTTGATCTATGTACACTTTGTCCCAATCACAAATAAGATAAACCAATGAAAATATTTTTGAAGGTAAGGACGAGTGCGACGAACGTAAGAAGTGAGCACAGAGGTGATATGACGTATATATATGACAGGAAAGTATGGAAGGTTAAAAACATCGCGCCGATCACAAATAAGTTGAGATAAGAGCAGGAAGCAGTCCTCTAACTCCTCGTATGTATTTTGATATAAGTACAAACTTATTTAGGTAGTAGGTACTTAGAGCGTCTAATGATAACGCAAGTTTTATCTATTTTTAGTGAAAGAAGACTACACAGTGATATAAAAACAGCCAAATGTCGGGGAACACCACACTGAAGGATCTGTGTTAATATTTTTATACTTTATATATTATTATTATTATTATATACTAATAATATAAAGTTGAAGAGTTTGTTTGTTTAAACGCAATAATCTCAGGAACTACGGGTTCGAATTGAAAAATTCTTTAACTGTTGAATAGCCTATTTACTACCAATAGGAGCGGAGCAGCAATGAAAAATGTTGCAAAAACGAGGAAAATTTACGCAGACGAAGTTGCGCGGGTCAGCTAGTTATAAATATCTACCTAAATCCCAGGCGGCTGTGCTGGTTGGTTGCTGGTGGTTGGTTGTTGCGTGACGTCACGCGGTCGAGTAATGACGCCGCGTCTCAATTAGGGCCGCATTCATGCTCGCTACATTACCTACATACAGTACATTACGAGTATGTACGGGCTGCGTACGTCTACGTACGCAGCCCGTACATACTCGTAATAATAATAAGAACAACAATAGTCACATTTTAAAAACAACTAAAAATGAATACCGTAATATGAGTATCAAATTAAAGGACTAATTGCAAGCATTTCAAAAACATATAACATGTTCGCTAAAAAAGTCAATTCGCAACCATTATTTTTTCAATTTTTAATACTTGGCAATAGCTGCGAAAAAAAGTTAGTTGTTACATCGGTTACATCCTACAACCACTAAAAAGTATTAAATAAAAAAAGGAGGCATAAATTAATCTCGTTGAACTTATACTATTGTGCTTCCGACAGCACGATATTACATGTATAGGGGAACTTGTTTGTATGTTTTTTATTTTTATTATATATTTCTTATTAGAAACAAATATTAACTTACGGATTCTGTCATTTAAAGCTTCTATGTGGTATTTAAATGAAAGGGTTTCATCTAAAATACAATATTATTTTATTTGTACTTTAATGTCAGGACAAGTGGTGGACCGCAATAGTGATTTAAATGAGCATATACTTACTGTGGGTGTAGTTGGTGTTTTCGGGATTTGGCATTGGAAAAAGGATATAACTTTTAACTGGTCTATGGAATATGTAGTGCTCCAAATAGTCCACACAAAGTACTAACCTATAAAAAACCGATCACCTCAGTATTGCCACCGATAGCTCTATATTTATCTGTTCAAGTGAGTGCGGGAGGTATTCCATTATGGATGGAGCGTTTGCATGAACGTTGATGATTATGATGGATGTTTGTACACTAAATAACATTAAGTACACAAAGTTATAATGCAAAGGCGACAAATTTATAAAGACAACATTATATATTCGTCCTTAACTTTTAAATTTCTTGTTTAAAATGTTTTACGTACAGTGCATGCAATTACAACTAACACTCTGACCACACGCTCGTGCCGAGGACCGGCAGCGGCAGGCGTTCGTCCCAACCCCAACACTACCTAACTAATTGACGCCATAAAACTACGGATCACGCCGCTTTATAATGCTAAGTGTGCCTCCAGCCAGCGTTTATTGCTACGACAAAGCTGTATACGGCCGGTCGGCCGGCACGACGGACGCCCCGCACCGCGCGCTCCTACGATGCAGCTTCACCTTTTATAAATTAACATAGAATTATCTGATGCAATCCGTTTTAAGAATCTAAAAATATATTTAATAAGAGCACAAGCAAACAGAAAATTGCAATACCTAATAAGTATATGTTCATATATCATACAATTGTAGCGACGACGCGACGTTAACGTCAACTATACCTTTTTATTAGATGACACAATCTCCTGTTGAGGGTAGGATTGTGAGCCGCTAGTTGCATGGGGTTAGATATGAACATGTTGATTCTTCAAGACTGTGTTTGCTTCAAGTGATGGCAGGTTCTTAAGATTCAATTAATGGGCGGCGCACAAAAAAAAACACTAACAGGTGATAGTGTTAACCATCGAGACAATATGTAAGTAGTATAGTAATTATCTCTATGGTTACCACGGCTTCACATGATTGGTAAAACATGTGTTGTGTTACCATCAACTAGCTCACCAAAGGAACTCACTATACAAGAACATAGTACTTACCTACATTCATAAGTAGCTTTAATGTTCACAACATTAAATGGACGTCAGGAGCAATGAGCGCGCTCCAATTGCATCGGACGTTGGTCGACTCTTGTGTGGAGCGATTTGTAAATACAACACAAGCTATAATACCAATGGAAATGATACATTTGTAATTGACGGTGTTAGTGTGTAGATACATTTATAAAGGTCGACAAGCTCTGGGTTAACGACACCCATCATTTCATAATGACACAGTATAAACTACAAACGTGTAAGAAGACGGAACTAGCGCTAATGCACACAGCGCGGTGACATTGTACACTTAGTTGTGTGCTACAAGCTAACAACAACAGATTAAATCATGTTTAAGATAGCGTAACATCGACTGTAACTTCAATCTTTGTATACTTCCGACTCAAACCAAATGCAGTCGTGCCGCGGCGATCAAACCCGTACCTATTAACCGAGGAGGCGTACCTACCTGCACCTACCTCAAACTACAAAGTGTAAGGTATAAAGCTCGTCAACCAGTGCAGTGGCGGGCAGGGAGCGCCGACGCCTCAATGTTACACGATGTTTGTATATTGCAGTAAAGCGGAACTAGTGCAGGCTGTCTAAGTGGTGTAGCTTTGTAGCACGTAACAGCAACGAGAAACAACGGACCTATACAAAGGACAATCCCTTCCAGTCAGGCTTTTGTCCAAGTACAGCGAGCGCTGGAAAATATATGACTGTTGTCACTGCGCTACTTGGTGCAGTCTACGGTAGAAAATAAACCACACACGATCAATATAAACTAGTGGCAGCGACTATGTAGGAAGTCAAACCACATTTGGCTCAGCGATTCGAAAAATGCTGGCGTTTATACAGTGTGTACCGGGCCTTAAGAGGCGGAGGTAGAGAGTGCCGCCCCGCGGCGAGGTTCGCCATTACAATGTAGCACTCGCTCTCTGATCGCACTAGATTACCGGGATGTAGCAGTAACGGCAGATCTTAACATCTCTATAAGGACTGATCTACAATGTTCGAGTATAACGCGGCGTACACGGACCTTGTTATGGTGTGGCCTCGATCGGTCTAGTGCAGTAACTAATGCGGCCCAATTTGGGCTAATCCTGAGACGAGAATTTTATGACATAGTTGACTTATGTCAAAAATAGATATGCTCGATGTTCGTATAGGTACTATACGAGTAGTTATGACATACTAACTATAAAAGATTTCGAGCGCTCGCCCAGCCTCATCTAACCTCCCTCAAAACTTTGTTTACGAAACTAACATTGAGAATGTTCAGTAGAAGCGTCTCACATTGCGTGCAGTTCGTTATCTTCCCTCGCCATTCCGTGTAAAACGTACTTCATATAATGTAATTCCTTGTTTCTGGAGCGTATAGGTACTGACTACGGTCCCAGTCATGGAGAAACAAATTTTATTTATCACGTATGGTGCGTACCATCGCACAAGTGAACTCACATATGCATATTATTCTACCTATTTGAGTCATACTTATATGCAGCTTTTGTTTATAAGAGGAATATATATGGAGTATCATTGAAATCCAACTGCGGCAACGTTCAAAGTCTAAGATCGGCGGGCAATGAGGTGACGATGTCAATTATGCTTGAGTGACATATACTCGTACATTGTAACAATGTTCAACTGTAGAAACAGCAACGTTGAAGAGGTTAAGGCGCTTCCTCATTAAGCGTATTCGTACCTAACTGTTTAGATTTAGAACTGTGCATTGGCAAAATTCAACTAGTAATTTAAAATAATACAAGAGTACGGGCGCACTCGACACTTGTGCCTATGTTATGACAAATGCTCGTCAGTCATTGAGGCAGTACCTATCGTAAGGTACCTCATGCTCAAAATTTAATCTGGATTGATACAGACGAAAGCACTTGGTATTGCTGAGGAAACGACTTTGCACTTTTTTATCGGTATGTAGGTATGCAGAGGTATAGGGTGTAGAAGTTGATATCTTGCGGTCGGTCCTCCAGCCCCCAGCACTGCCCGCACTAGCTATGAGGCGTCAGAGCTGCTATAAACCACAACGACATCACTGTACCTTCACTCGCAGCAGTCACTACCTAGTATTTAGCGGTGGAGAGACGCGACACGACACGCTCGTGAGCGCGGCGACAGCGCCTTCACGATTCGTCGAGAGTCGAAACGACACCGCCACTCTAGTAACCACAAAACGTGATGGAGACATAAATGCATTTTACCACTTACTTCTATCGGGGATGACACGGAGTTGCCAGAGTTGCCTTTTGTAACGGTTTCTTACTAAGTACCTAATTTAATCTATCTATGACATTAATATCCGTGACGACAGCCATGTACCGGTGTGTGTGTGTGTGTGTGTGTGTGTGTGTGTGTGTGTGTGTGTGTGTGTGTGTGTGTGTGTGTGTTTGTGTTTGTGTGTGTGTGAGAGGCGTCCGCGATCCCTGACACACAGTAATCGTAGAGACCAAGCCCGCGTAATTTCAAATTATAGCACGGCTTACCTACGCGATGACTATGTCTTGCGAACCACTAATGATATATGTTGTAGCCGACATATCGTAACTTAAATACTCTTTTATAAAATACCTACCACGTACCAACTCGTGAAAATATAAACTAAAATTAATCCACACATAATCCATTGACTCTTTAATTACACACCTGTCATCATTATACCAAGTTTGTCATATTTGGTAAGTCTAGGATTTTACACACTTAAAATCATCATTTTAAGTGTGTAAAATCCTAGACTACAAAGTGTAAGGTATAAAGCCCGTCAACCAGTTCAGCAACCATTCGATGTTTAATATTTTTACTTGAATAAAAATAATAATTTATTACGAAAAAATTCTAATAGTATCCCTATTAGGTAAAGGGGTGGTCTCGCACACCTTGTGGCGAGGCTGTGCTAATAGTGGCAATGTGGTTCGAATCTTGTGATTCCCGAGCTGGTGATCAAAGTGATGTGCGTGTAATGACACGGAAGCTAACGCGTTGTGCGCTGTGGTCGGCGCGGCTCGCGGCGACGCGGCGACGACGTCGAGCGATATAACTCGCCGCGATCCGTCACTGTCGCCTCGCGTCAATGTTGCGCTTTGTACTGTTGTACACCGGAAACTAGCACGTCCCCGACCATCTGTAATACCACTTTTATCATATTATTATCGAGCATAGAATAATTCTGACGTTAGCCAGACAGCCGCCTTCTCTAGTTTATAACTTTAATTTTGACTCTTCTTAAATAAAAAGATAGACGTTACCTACATAGAATAAATCTTGTTAACCCCTCTAGCCAAATTACATTTGTTACGAGGGTTTACGTCAGTAGTATAATGGATGAATTTCGAACCTGGGAACTCTCGTGTGCGAGCCTTATTAACCACTATGCTATAGTCATCACCAGTAATAGATAGATATTTGTGATGTTACTGTTATTATTAAATAATATAATGGTGTCATAAATAAACGTAATATTTATGTTTATGAAGCGAGCGGAAGCGGGCGTGTTTCCAACGGAGGATTGCTATAATTCCAAGTGGAGCGCGTAAATAAATAAGAGTTGTAGACAGCCGCTCACATTGTTTGAATGTGAGGTGATGGACGGTGAGCTCCAGCCGCACAGCGTGGACCCGTGCACCGGCACACGGCGCACGTCTGCGAGGGTGAAGCGGCAACATACTACCTAGTGTTGTGGGAGTCTTTCTGTTTTCTGTCACCATAAACTTTTTTGGTACCGCAGAAGATTAAGTGTGCTCACAAGTTTATATAACACCTGTCACATCGATGGGTGCAGCAATGCGGCGACTGGCCGCGACCGATATCTTCCCGCGCCGCTAACGAGGCTTCACTTCCATTAACGTTCAGAGCGCACCGGCTTCATTATCTCACGAGTGAACGCGATCTAAATGCCACATTGTACCTACTGCCTTTCACATAAAACAAAAGCTAGAAAGTAAATTTCAATTAATTCCACGACTGACTTCGTACAACAGCTATTTTTATTTAGAAGCTAAAGAAACGTGTAAAAATGTAATACTGTGAGACTGTTGATCCGCTTCTCTACGGCAAGCGGCGGCAGTCAGTCCGCCCCGGTCGACCGGGCTTAGCCACAGGAGAAATATCGCCGGATCTGCTGAAATATTGCACCGGAGAGACGAGTGTGCGGCGGCTAGAAACGCTGAGCTAACAAAAAGTAGTATCGACGATGTGCTCGCTGCACGATGGTTCCGCATCGTCGAGTGCCGAGCCACAATCAATACTCGTCTGATCGAGTTTTTGCACTGACGAAAACGATCAGTCAGTGTGACAGCGGTGCCTCGACCCAATTAATACTTAGTCTTAATTATCTCCGGGAGGTGTTTTTGCGCCCGGACGTGTCAGGTGCGCACGGAGCGGTCCCCTCGACGAGCGCCCGCCCCACTCGCGCTCGTGCTTAACGGATTATAAATCTGAGATCTCGAATCGAATTTCATTAATAACACTCGTTGCGGAGCAGGTTGCTTAACTCGCATAATTCCCGAATGAAAATCTTAGACTCACCAATTTCGTATTTACAATGGCGGCTCGAGGGACCGATGCAGCCACGGGATATAGCGATCGACGCGACGTCGTTATTACCTAGAAACCCCACGCTCGGTAAACCTAACCCATTTTACAGTTAATTTACGTTCCATTCCGAGACACGTCACATTCGTACGAGGCGTGGTCTGGACGACACCGGAGCCATATTTAGAGAAGCCGGATCACCCTCGCGTAGCAAAAACTAGATCCGAACGTTGAGGCAAATCGTCCGCGGATACCGGCCGTTTGTTCCACATCAGTCCTACATCATTTATCACAAAAACTGATAGATTGATGCTGAGCTCCGCTTCATGCGTAAAGTGCTAAGCGAACAATTATTGTGGGACGACGGAAGAGGAATACTAATTTCTTGGTGTCGGGATAATGGAGTCGGCAGGCAACGAACCCGGCACCCCGCGGCTCTTTGTGTTGCGTTTAGCTGACGCTCGATTCCGTACGTCTCCCTATGTACAAGTTACGTGGGGTAGGTATGTAGCGCCGCACACTTCCGACAGGCACACAGCTCTAAAAGGTTGGTACACTTTCTCGACCACACCCTTACGTGCATGCTCTTATTTAAATGTTATGTTTGTAAGATCTAGCTGACAACATGCAGGATAGTAGAATTTGAGGTTTAGTAACCTAGTCCCGGATAGATGGTTCGATTTCGGCCCCGATTTAGCATACGGATGTCTCGGGTTCGATTCCTGGGGCTGGACTTCAAATTTTTCTATCTCTCAAAAATGCAATTAATCTAACACGATCAAGTTCCACAACATTGACTGCTTTCATTAAGGGTTATATAGCACTAACTGCAAATGCCACCCGGATTCTAAGCACATACAAACTTACAGTATTTATAACCAAAGTCTACAAAAGGCAAAGTAGTTTACTCACTAGCGGCCGGTCTCAATGACTAATCTAGCGTTGTAACTGTATCATATAAAAATGGCTAACTCTAGTAGTGAAACTGACATTTGTGCCGGCGGTAAAAGAAAACCTTTCGGGTTACCTATCTGTCGACGTCTAGCAAAACGCAGTTAGGGTACAATACAATTTCCCAGAAGTGCAGGGTGACACTGATACGACGATACGAACAGGCTCTAAATGTAATGCCAAGATCGTAATGAAGTCAGTAAAATCATAGAAAAAAGAACTTAGCAATATAAATTACTGATCAACTGACCACTGTTTTCTATTATATTTAATAATAATTATGTTTACAAATTGTGTTAGCAAAGGTGTAAGACGAGTGCGTGTACAGGAATCAGGGATAAAGGTGATAAAGCAGAGAGAAAGAAAGAGATGAAGGTGATAGCTAAACTGAACACTCCACCTACAGGGTATCTACCACATATATGAATATGTACATATTTGATGGTAGGCAGTGTGTTCAGTTTAGATAACGGATCAAACGTGCAAGCAAGGCGACCACAATGTTACTGTACCGTGTCCGTGAGTCTTATCTCCGGGACGCTGTCGTCTGTCGTCTAGTTCCCGGCAGCACGTAGTTCCGGGAACTGTCGGCTTTAATCCCGATGCGTTCAGTTTTTTGCCCTCGTCCGTAGTCCCGCACCCCGCGGCCGTCCCTCGTCCCGCGGACGTGACACAGTGATTAAGTGGCCCCGGCGCTATCTATACCATCGGCTGCTGCGCCTAGCGCCCAGCGAGTACTGTAGCGCCATACAATACCTTCTCAATACTTGAGCTCAAATACATAAGCTAGCGATTAGTGTCGAATGGATAAATTATAAAAAAAAGTCTTTACTTTTTGTCTTGTGACATGTCCAAAGATATTATTATTATTATTACACTAATATTATAAATGCGAAAGTTGGGATGTATGTATGAAAAAAATAATTCAAAAATTAAAAATTCTTTATTTACTTAGAATGCAAAACAACTCTTGTGATACGTCGGGATTCGACATGTACATGCACCAAGTTCGCAAACAATAGGTAAAGCCGGAGAAAAGAACCTGGCAATAAAAACTCGCGTCCACTCTTTTCAAATTGCCAATTTTACAATGTTTGAAACATTCAAAATAAACTTGATATGGGGGTAAGGTGCTGCGACTTATATACTATACACCATGTTAAAGGACTGATGCAAATTGTATTATCAAAAAGTTGAAACATGAGATAAAGCAAAATCAGCCTTAGCGGGTACATTATAGTAGGAGCATCTTAAATATTAGCCAAAATACTTGTAACGAATGATTAAATTAAATAAAAAAAATCTGATATCAAAAAGAAGAAAAGAATGGCCTTTATTCGTCACGCAGAATCTTTACTTACAAAAGATCTATGGGACATATGTATGAATGGGACATATGTATGAATGGGAGGAAGAAAAAGAAAGAAAGAAAACATTTATTGTCACAGATACAGACACGATGAATGCTTGGTATTAAAAATGGTATTAAATTTGGAACAGAGATAGATTTTATAGTCTGGAACAACACAGAGGCCACTTTTTATCTTCCGTGGAATATATTAAAAATTGTAAAAAAGAAAAGCAAACCTAATGTAGGTACAGATGCAGTAAAATGCGTTATTTGTGTAAAATGTAATTAATTTATAATATCATCGTAGTCATGCACCTGATTGCAATAACGATGACGATGACGAAGGACGAATCCTTTGTTGTTCGTACTTGTTATAAATAAATACATAAATTAACGATGAAGTTTCACTAATTTCAGATTCGTTCATTTGTTGTGGTACTGACATGTAAGTACGTAATATAAATACATGCTTCATAGGTATTTCACAGAAACAGTTCATATAACACTTCCCAGCTGGCGCGGTATCATGTTTTGTGATGCAAACAAATAAAATATTATTTGTACAGTAATTCGATATGTGCTGCGATTCGACATACATTTACCTATGTTTATGCGTGTTGAGTGAGTATGTGCCGTGAATGTCGCGTTTGTATCGATTTTGTCACACGACTCGGGGAATTGCGTTAATTGTCATGATTACCGTATGGTGCTGAACCGTGTCCTACGATTGGCGCGATCATTATGTGCGAGTGTAGAGCCCAACGACCATACAGGTAAAGCCTGATCAAAGCCGCCAGTGTCGGTGTCTTGGTTGTGCCCGGTTGATATAGGGTTCAAAAGGAAATATCAATCCCAGGTAGAAATCAATAAACATTTTTGAAGTTCGTGCCTAAAACATAAAAGACTACATTTCTGGCACCACTTTCAAAATGTTTATTGTTTTTGTTGTTGTACCTATAAGTATAATTTCTTGCTTTTTAGTTACCTTGTATTTATTTTTGAAGTCGGTTTATTTTTTTATTTTTTTTCTTGTAAAAAGGTTTTTTTTCTCACTTTTTAGTGGGTTAGTTTATCTAAATGGTTATTTATCTAAGTTACAATAGCACAATGTGAACTGCTCATTTACTGTTACAAAATATTGGTTTTCCCTATGCAGGGCCGTTAATTGTTGAGGAGTTCACATCAGCTGTATCTCATGGTGTAATAGTAGTAAGACGAGCATAAAGTGCAAGAGGAATACCATATTAAAGTAGTCGAATCGTGAACCGTGAAATATTGAATACTTCAGCTAGTCATCTATGGATACCTAGTCATCTTCATCATCAGTTTCACTTCAACAACTCGTATTTTTTAAGAGTAAATGGACGAATCCTTTAATCGGTTCAGGCGTCTTCGCGTAATCGGTGGACAGACTTAATGAAAAAAAAGACCCTCCTCCTTTTTTAAAGTCGGTTAAAAATAAGTAAAAAGTGCGATGTTATTTTGTAAGGAGTAAATTGCATCCCTACTGCCACGTCGCACTAGCTGCTTAGTTTGACTGAAGCGGTACTATACAGCGGGTTGCATGATGCGTCATGTTGCACTCGCGCGCAATCAGATATGGACCAGTGGGTCACCCCCGTCCCGTCCCGTGCTCCAGCCACTTCGACGACTTTCTGAAAGGCGTCTGTAGTCATAACCATAAGTGTCAATAACTCACAGGGACCTTGTGGTGTAGTGCTAAAAGTGTACGGTGAATTCGCTTAAATTACTTACAGTAAATACAGTGGGCCGGCAGAATGCGATACTTTATAACGAGTAGGTAGGTACGGTATTATTAAACGGACAATTTATGTTAAGCTCACAATACTTTGTAATAAATTACGGTGAAGCTCAATAAAATCGCATGGCCATAAATATAGAGGCTGAACTTATATGGAGTCGCCCCTCAGCGGTCGCGCTCGGCTCACGGCTCGGTTGGCGACCGTCGCGTCGTCGCCTTATTATCGCACGAACCCATGCCGGAGGGGAACCTTATACATTGCATATGTTTTTAATATTATAATATAAATTTGCTTTTTGTCCTTCATTACGTTTCATCACACTGCAACTGCGTCGTGAGCCAAGAATACTATCATATGATATTGATAGAGATACGAGGTAACGAAGTTATATTGGCCTACATGTGGATACCGTCCACTAGCTCGCAAGACAGCGAATACAGAGAGGTAGTACCCATTCTTTGTAGTTTGATCGTCTCTCAAGCTCGCAGCCTCGCCCGCCGCGCCGTAGTGCTAACAAGTAAATAGTGCGGCAGGGTCGGGCTCGGTCGGCTGCGTGTATACATTTTCATTAGGACGAATCCCTTCTAGCCGCCCGCACCCGCGCCCCCTCTCTGCCTCGTCTCGCCTCGCCGTATTTGCCGACACCAGAAATAGTGTCTTCGTAATGCAATTAGGTAGGTACCAACCAATATCTGTTTTAAAGAGAGGCGACAACGACTTCTGCGACACAAAACTTCGTTCGATATATTTGCATTGAATAAGTTCATCAACAATTAATTGTTCTTCCACTTTTCCGTCAGAAAAGTTATTATAATAAATTTTCTGCCGGAACAGTGGAAAAACAATTAATATAATGTAATGGGTAACATTAAGTGCGTAATTTGTATTGTAATCCGAAGCGCTTTGTTGAAACCGTACATCATATTAAATGCTCGAGAGATACCTAAATTACTTTGTAGACGTTTGTTTGCTCCGTGTCGTTCGCTCCTCGTCCCCTTTCTTTACCATTTCATTGCTTGTATGACACGCTCGGGACTCGGGAGTCTCTAACCATCGCACTCGTATTCAAAGCGCCCGGCCCTCCTCTTTGCCAGAAGACGGTTTAGATAAATATTATTTAAAGTGTATGTCAAAATGTAAGGGGGCGAGGCATGGGGAGGGAGGGAGTTGCTCGACAAACGTTACCGAAATTATTACGACGAATTTATTAGCGTCTGAGAGAGGCTCGGCCGCGCCGTAGATGCAGTGTGCGAGCACGGGGCCCCTCGGTGCCACAGGTCGCTCGTACGATATCCGTGCTCGAGACTAATCGATCAGCGATTGGACACGACGGGCGCAGGCTCGGCCGCTCTAGGGCTCACGCTCACGCGCGGATTTCGAACATGAACATCTTTCATTGCGATTATACTTGGAAATGTCAATGTCACGGTGTGCCGTGTTCCCACGCCGAGCGGCGCACTGTGATACAAACTGATAAATAACGAGTATCACTACTGCGAAGCTACGTACCAACTACGGTAATGTTGTACCGGTAGTCTGGTACAACTTTGCGACAGGCGGTCTTCGAGCTGCCCGGCACACTGTCGCCAGCGGCGGCGGCTACTGTTAGATCCGCAGCAAGTTCGTTATTTAGCTTGACGAGACACGGACGAGAAACTCAGCCGCCGCAGCTCTGCGAGGCGCGGCGGGGGCGGCGCGCGGCGAGCGGCGCGTCACTTCACGCGACACACAAAATGTTGTCGGAACTGCTACTGCCAGACAGACTCTATTAACGTTGTATTACAAGACCAATAACTGAATAATATTTAAAATATTTAAGCACATATAATTTTGACATTGTAAGTGGATGCTGTATACAGGGTGTATCAGAAAGGTGTGGTCATATTCAAGGGTTGGTATGTGCCCATGATACAGAGTGCACATACTTAATTTTATCAAAATCAGAGTACCCTAAAAAATATTTATTATTTTTCATCCGTTTATTTATGTATGACTAAAAAATTTCTATGCCATAATAATCCTGAATTTCGACAAAAAGAATATGCTATTACGATGTAAGAATAATGCAACGTAGGTACAATACTGATAGCAGCATTTGACCACACCTTTCTGTTACACTCTGTAGATTCAATCTCAGTTACTCTTCTAATAATATTTTTATCTCTTGCTTTTGCATAAGTTCTCTAATATGATGTATAATATGGGGGCGGGGTTTTCATCATGTGACTAGCTGTGAGTTGCATGATGGGGCCCTATCCCCTAGCATCTATCCAGTGCTAGGGGATGGCGAAGGACCTAGGGAGTAGCGCAAGTCGCCAAGATCCCCCAGGTAAGGCCAGTAGGACTACCCTTCAAGAGGTTGCCGCCTGTTCTTGGCCGGTTTCCTTCTGAACCTGGTATAACAGAAACCACTGGCCGCACTCCCTCCCGACTATCTATTTTAGTACAGGTATATGTATTTAGAATAACAACGTATACATGTATCCATCACACACACACAACATATGTATTCAACCCAGCCTTTCCTTCCCATCTCCCAACCCAACCTGCTTATGTATATCTTCATATATATGGTTTTATATACCCACCGACACACATATACCCACATATTTCTATCTTACTATCCATCTCTATATATATTTTTTATACCTCAACCTCGCCTTATCATATACATAATATACAGAGTATATATACACACACTCACAGGAACACAACATCTTTTCATAAACCACACTGTACTAGGCACACAGTGTGCGGACTTATTTAGTATTATGTCAGTTCTTCTCGGACCGCCTTTTAAAATTATTTAAAAAACTTTCTACAAATATGACAGACGCACAACTAAAAACAAATTTACCCCAGGAGGGTACCATCGCTCCACGCGGTGGAGAATCCCTCACCGAGGACCCCTCGGTCAGCCCCTCGTATTCTGGGGGGGGCAAGCTGTGCAACGACAGGAAGAGTAG
The DNA here is from genome assembly GCA_945859575.2 of Herminia tarsipennalis. Taxonomy (NCBI): domain Eukaryota; kingdom Metazoa; phylum Arthropoda; class Insecta; order Lepidoptera; family Erebidae; genus Herminia; species Herminia tarsipennalis. The sequence goes on along the minus strand of OX243851.2, from coordinate 22,703,962 downwards.
CTTAGATTTATCAGGCCTTGCCGAGGCCATTAAAAACACGGAGATGCCGAGCTCCACCACGCGCACCGCGTATAACCCTGCGCTAGAATGGAATGTGGTCGCAAGAAAACGCGACCGCACAAAGAACCCGGCCAAGAGAAAACGGGGAATCCGGAACCCGCAGATGAAAAATATGGATCCGCGGGAAAGGGCAAAAGCCAAGGAGGAGATGGAGCGAGCCCGAGCGACAAATGCTCCCGCCCCCAAAATCTGTGAAAAGGTAGAGGTGCCCGCAACTGCGAATGCGCCGTGCGAACCGATGCCAATTGTAAAGGTGCCCGCAGTAGCATCCACGCAACGCGAACCCGAACCATTGGCAAAGGTGACCGCAACGGTGCACAAGCACAGCGAACCTCTACAAATGACAAACAAGCCAGAGACGAAGCAGACGATCGCAGCAGCGGCCTCGCAGCGCGAACCTGTAACGTCTACCCCTAGCACGTCAAAAACCACACATGGGGAACTGGCCAAAAAACAAAAAGACACAACACCGTACAAACGGAGAGAAAGATGGCGCGACAGACCGCGACGGTTTTATGACCGGAAGCACGCTGTGGATGGACCCACCGCACCCGCAAGGGAGCGGCCCGACACGGGAAGACGCGAGGACATGCGAGGCTCATACAAGCGCCAACGCATGGATGATACGCAGTCACCCAGGGGAGAGTCCAAACGCGCGAAACCGGAAAGGAAACCGAAGCGGGAGGAGAGCTACGCAGATGCAGCGCAGCTGCACCTAAGAGTAGCGATCTGCACAGTCCCATCGGTAAATCTCTCCACGGAAAAAGCCGAGCAGCTCAGGAAGGACATAATGCACAAAATTGTCGAATACTCGCTAGCCGCTCCCGACAATGCTGTGATACCACAATTCCGCGGTCGACCCTTCCATATGGACGGAGTTTTAGCGATGTGGTGCGAGGATGAAGATACCCTGAGCTGGCTAAAAAACACCGTGCCAACGATGACTTCGCCGGTACCATCAACTACTCTGACTGTCATCCGGCAGTCAGACATAACAAAAAGATTAAGAGCGAGTCTCCTACTTCATAGCATCATCACCGAGTCGGGCAAGTTGTTTAAGCTTATGCGGATCCAAAACCCAAGCTATAACATCGATGCCTGGCACCTGTACAACTTTACGGTGGATGATATAAAAGAGGACCCAACATCGGCAGAAAAGCTCGTCTACCTGACCTTGGGTATACCAGAAGACCAAAAGCCAATCATCCTGGCGCGTGGACGACGCGTAGCTCACATTGCGGGCAGCAGCTACATCCGGTTCCTCGATGACGAACCGGAATCAAAGACCGCAAAGCCAAGAGAGGAAACCAAACCCACAGAAAAAACACCGGAGACTGCCACATCAGCTCCCCAACCCAGCCTTTCCTTCCCATCTCCCAACCCAACCTGCTTATGTATATCTTCATATATATGGTTTTATATACCCACCGACACACATATACCCACATATTTCTATCTTACTATCCATCTCTATATATATTTTTTATACCTCAACCTCGCCTTATCATATACATAATATACAGAGTATATATACACACACTCACAGGAACACAACATCTTTTCATAAACCACACTGTACTAGGCACACAGTGTGCGGACTTATTTAGTATTATGTCAGTTCTTCTCGGACCGCCTTTTAAAATTATTTAAAAAACTTTCTACAAATATGACAGACGCACAACTAAAAACAAATTTACCCCAGGAGGGTACCATCGCTCCACGCGGTGGAGAATCCCTCACCGAGGACCCCTCGGTCAGCCCCTCGTATTCTGGGGGGGGAAAGCTGTGCAACGACAGGAAGAGTAGCTTAGATTTATCAGGCCTTGCCGAGGCCATTAAAAACACGGAGATGCCGAGCTCCACCACGCGCACCGCGTATAACCCTGCGCTAGAATGGAATGTGGTCGCAAGAAAACGCGACCGCACAAAGAACCCGGCCAAGAGAAAACGGGGAATCCGGAACCCGCAGATGAAAAATATGGATCCGCGGGAAAGGGCAAAAGCCAAGGAGGAGATGGAGCGAGCCCGAGCGACAAATGCTCCCGCCCCCAAAATCTGTGAAAAGGTAGAGGTGCCCGCAACTGCGAATGCGCCGTGCGAACCGATGCCAATTGTAAAGGTGCCCGCAGTAGCATCCACGCAACGCGAACCCGAACCATTGGCAAAGGTGACCGCAACGGTGCACAAGCACAGCGAACCTCTACAAATGACAAACAAGCCAGAGACGAAGCAGACGATCGCAGCAGCGGCCTCGCAGCGCGAACCTGTAACGTCTACCCCTAGCACGTCAAAAACCACACATGGGGAACTGGCCAAAAAACAAAAAGACACAACACCGTACAAACGGAGAGAAAGATGGCGCGACAGACCGCGACGGTTTTATGACCGGAAGCACGCTGTGGATGGACCCACCGCACCCGCAAGGGAGCGGCCCGACACGGGAAGACGCGAGGACATGCGAGGCTCATACAAGCGCCAACGCATGGATGATACGCAGTCACCCAGGGGAGAGTCCAAACGCGCGAAACCGGAAAGGAAACCGAAGCGGGAGGAGAGCTACGCAGATGCAGCGCAGCTGCACCTAAGAGTAGCGATCTGCACAGTCCCATCGGTAAATCTCTCCACGGAAAAAGCCGAGCAGCTCAGGAAGGACATAATGCACAAAATTGTCGAATACTCGCTAGCCGCTCCCGACAATGCTGTGATACCACAATTCCGCGGTCGACCCTTCCATATGGACGGAGTTTTAGCGATGTGGTGCGAGGATGAAGATACCCTGAGCTGGCTAAAAAACACCGTGCCAACGATGACTTCGCCGGTACCATCAACTACTCTGACTGTCATCCGGCAGTCAGACATAACAAAAAGATTAAGAGCGAGTCTCCTACTTCATAGCATCATCACCGAGTCGGGCAAGTTGTTTAAGCTTATGCGGATCCAAAACCCAAGCTATAACATCGATGCCTGGCACCTGTACAACTTTACGGTGGATGATATAAAAGAGGACCCAACATCGGCAGAAAAGCTCGTCTACCTGACCTTGGGTATACCAGAAGACCAAAAGCCAATCATCCTGGCGCGTGGACGACGCGTAGCTCACATTGCGGGCAGCAGCTACATCCGGTTCCTCGATGACGAACCGGAATCAAAGACCGCAAAGCCAAGAGAGGAAACCAAACCCACAGAAAAAACACCGGAGACTGCCACATCAGCTCCCCCTAGGGGTCAGAGCAAGATGGAGCAGAAGCCGGCGCTACAGGACCAGGGAGCAACGAGTGATGAGGATGGCCTCCTCGGAACTCCCTAGTACTGTAGCAATCATACAAACAAACCTCCAGCACAAGCACATAGCGGCGGCCTCACTGCGAAGAGTGCTGGAGGTAAATAAAACGACCGTCGCCCTAATCCAGGAACCCTGGATTAGAAACAATAAAATCTGCGGTCTCAATAACATCGGCGGTAAGATATTTCTAGACATTTCAATAGAAAAACCCAGAACTTGTATCTACATGCCAAAAACCATAGGGTCGACCCTACTAAACCAATTCTGTTCCAGAGACCTTACAACCGTGAGAATAAACACAGAAGGAAAATCACCTTTAATCCTCGCATCAGTGTACATGCCTGGAGACGGCGAGATCCCTCCAAGGGAACTTGCTGACCTAGTACAACACTGCGAGGCAAACAACTGGAATCTGATCATCTCCGCAGACTGCAATGCACATCATCCTCTGTGGGGAAGTAAGGACACAAACAATAGGGGTGAGTTACTTGCCGAATTCCTCTACAAAACAAACCTATGTATCGCCAACAAAGGTACGGAACCAACCTTCGTTAGCTCTAGGTACCAAACTATTATTGACATTACCCTATCATCATATGCTATAGGTGACCACATCAAAGGGTGGCACGTGTCCAATGAACTATCCCTAGCGGACCACCGTCGCATATGCTTTAAGCTCAAACTCAAACTACCCGACCCCATCCCATACCGCAACCCGCGCAAAACGGACGTGGCCAGGTACATTAGCTTAACCAACACAAACTTAGGAGACACATACATGACGGACACAACCTTAAATACAGACAACATCGAAAAAAACATACAAGCTCTAACAACCTCTTTAGTTAGCAGCTATGAAACAGCTTGTCCAGAAGTAACAGTGACATCTGAAGGCAAACGACAATGGTGGGGACCAGAACTCGAACGCCTTCGACACAAACTTAGAGTACTATTTAACAGAGCAAAAAACACCCGGGAAAAAACTGACTGGGATAAATATAAGCTCGCACAAAATAAATACAAAAAACGGACCAGGTTCCGAAAAACCGAGCCTTGGAGAAATTTTTGCAACAGCATAAAATCTACCAATCAAGCGGCCAGACTTACAAAAATACTATCAAAAAGTGGACCTGAAAACCCAGGCTCACTTAAAAAAGACGATGGCACCTTCACATCCACAGACGAAGAAATCTGTGCCGTCCTCCTGAAAACACATTTTCCCGACTGCCAAATAGAACAATCACCAGTTTGGCCAGCCCATCACCATCCAAGCAATCCCAGCACGGAGGAATGGGCGGTTGCAGGTGTGGTTGTAACTGCGGAAAAGCTCAAATGGGCGCTGTTAAGTTTCAAACCCTACAAATCCGCAGGGCCGGATGGTATCTTTCCGGCCTTACTACACTGGCAACTGCTCAAGGTAATAGAGTACCTACTACCAATCCTGAGAGCGTGCATTGCTTTTAAATACATACCAAAAACATGGAGAGGCTAAAGTAGTCTTCTTACCCAAACCAGGGAAAGAAGACTACACTGATGCCAAATCATATAGACCCATCAGCCTCACCTCCTTTCTACTAAAAACTCTAGAAAGACTAGTAGACAAACACCTAAGGGAAGGAGCACTTACAAAGCAACCACTTCACCCTCAACAACACGCATACAGGAAAGGGAGATCAACAGACTCTGCCCTTCACCTAGTAGTACACAAAATAGAAACAGCTTTAAAGAACAAAGCATCAACCCTGGCAGCGTTCATAGATATTGAAGGAGCCTTCGATAAAACCATGCACAACAGCATAAGCCACGCCCTACAAAAATTCAAGGTGGAGCCAGTCCTGAGAAGCTGGATCACAGAGCTAGTTAGCAAAAGGGCCGTACAGGTCACTGTAAATACCACCACAAGGGCCAGAGTGGCGAGGGGATGCCCTCAAGGAGGGGTCTTATCGCCACTTCTGTGGAACATTGTGGTGGATAGCCTCATAAGGAAACTAAATAATCGAGGGTACACCACTATTGGCTATGCAGATGACCTCACAATACTTATAAATGGTACTGCAGAGAACGTACTATGTAAAGTACTGCGCTCAGCATTCGAACTCGTAGAAGAATGGTGCGACGAACACAAACTGTCAGTAAATCCCAAAAAGACAGAACTTGTCCTCTTCACGAATAAAAGGAAATTACCAGAACTACAATTACCAAGGTTATTTAAAACCCAATTAACGCTAACAACCCAAGTAAAGTACCTAGGCATAACCCTGGACAGCAAATTGACTTGGGCGGCACACATCGAAATGAAACTAAAAAAAGCCTGCATAATATTCTGGCAGTGCAAAAGGCTAATAGGCAAAAAGTGGGGACTGACCCCGCAAATAACGCTGTGGCTCTACACCGCAATAATACGGCCAATTATCACCTACGGTTCCGTGGTGTGGTGGCCTAGAACACGACTGATCACCACGAAGACCAAACTCCAGAGTCTTCAACGCCTAGCATGCGTAGCCACGACAAGCTGTATGAGAACTACCCCTTCGGCTGCGCTAGAACACATCCTTAACCTGAGACCGCTTCACCTTGAAATCAAGGAGACAGCAACAGTCACTGCACTCAGGTTAAAAGCGAACGGCCTCTGGAAAACGGTGAGGGGATAGTACACTCTGGAATTCTATCAGAAATTACAAGGGAATATCCATTCCTGGAAGCCCCAACAGATAGAATCCCCCAAAAACATAACTTTGACCAACGATACAAAATCAGACTTAAACCCGAATCAAAAGACAGCTCCGGACCATCTGAAGTAAGAATATACACAGATGGATCCAAAACCGCGGTAGGCACGGGAGCAGGAGTCTTTTCGGATGACCTGAACATTAAGATATCTACTGCTTTGGACAGAAGAAACACGATTTTCCAGCAGAATAATAATAATAATAATAATAATAATAATATTTATTTATTTCTCTCTCACACAGGGTAATTGTAACAAAAAATAAGAAATCTTACACTAGGTTCACATAAATAGTGAGTAAGTCTGTGTGAGAGACTGGTATCCGTACTAGGAAAACCTGTATGACAGATTACCAGCCTCTCCCAGCTCTAGACAAATGGTGTTCACATATCTTAATATTATTCTTAGTTTGCAATGTAGGTCTACTATGCAAGAGGAGGAAAGGTGTGTGAGCGTGTGTGTGCGTGTGCGTGTGTGTGTGTGTGTGTGTGTGTGTGTGTGTGTGTGTGTGTGTGTGTGTGTGTGTGTGTGTGTGTGTTTGTTTGTGCGTGTGTGCGCGTTGTGAAATGAGTTTACGTGTGAAGATATTGCTAACCCTACGACGCAATTAGTGACATCTTGGGATCAGAACTAGCTGACAAGTTAGCAGATCTGTTAGCTTATATCCGCATTGCTGCGATTTGTAATTGAAATAGATAAATGAAATAATAAATAGATGATACAAAAATAATAATATGGTATTTATACAGCAATTTAAGAGGGTACATGGAGTAGGTTTTCAGTGTCTTCATAACTAAGGGATTTAAGCCAGGCAGAGACAGATTTTTTGCAACTAAATTTTGTAAGCGAGTAGATATGGAGCTTCTCGTTTATTTTATTATATAAGTATCTGCCCAAAAAGCCGAAGAATTTACCAGAGAAAGCCGTAGACCACCGATTAATCCCTCGAGAGCAAACTTTATGCTTCAGCCGTTTTTTACCCATCGAGGAGTCAAATTTGAGTAGTGAATGTTGTTTTAGAGTAGTGACTAAGACGTAGAGTTGGCGTACCGTCAGGACATCAGAGCGCTTGTAGAGCTCTCTAGTTGGAAACAAAAATGGCAAGGAGAGACTTACCTTAAGAACTGACCTTTGAGCTCTTTCCACCTCCATCAAGCTGGTTTTGCAAGCGCCTCCCCATGCAGAGATACAGTATGACAGTATCGGTTGGCATAAGGCCATGTAGACCATTTTGATGACATTTTTATCAGCAATATTCCGTAGATTTTTAAAGAGGAAAATCAATTTGCGAGTTCTAGCGGCGACAAGTTCTATATGCTGTTTAAAGTTTAGCTTATTGTCTATGATAACACCAAGATATTTGGTATGCGAGGCAGATTCTAAATAGTTACAAGGACATGAAGTACGGGTCTGGTGGCAGGAATGAGCTATAAGATTGTGAGACTGAAGTACATTAGATGGAACAGATTTAATTGCGAATGGAATATATTTGGTTTTGTCGACATTAAGTGTCAGTCCATTGTTCCTCAGCCATTCCGATACAGCATTAAAGCCTGTTTGTGCATAGTCATAGGCATCTTTTCACGTGTCGCCATAAAAAATTAACGCTGTGTCATCGGCAAAGGTTATAATTTTACCATTTGTCAGTTGGAGATTACACAGATCATTGATATAGGTGAGAAAGAGCGTCGGGCCAAGCACACTGCCTTGCGGCACGCCGAAAGTTATCGGGAGATCGTCACTGGTGATTTCACCAACTCTTACTCTCTGGTATCTGCCTGTAAGATAGTCAGTAAATAGTTTTTGTTGGTTGCCGCGAACACCCAATCTAAATGAAAAAGAATGCATTGGCATAACCAAAGCGGCTCAAGCAGTCGCAGCCAGGAATGTAAAAGAACCTAAAATAAAAATCATAACCGATAGTGCTTCAGTGCTACAAGCGCTGTCAAACACTAGCATAAACTCGACCTTTATTCAAGAATGCCATGAATCACTTCAAGCCTTACCTTACCTTACATTACCCTGGATAATGAAGTGACCCTGCAATGGATAAAGGGACACATCAACTCAATTGGAAATGACGCGGCAGACGAGCTAGCTAGACGGGGATCCAAAATGAACATCCACGGCCCCGAACCACTAATGCCCCTACCCCAAGCCCAGGTACGAATCTGGCTGCGCGAGAAAACAGAGGAAAACCACAAACTGGAATGGGGAAAAAACACCGGTTGCAGACAAACAAAAGAGGCGATTCCAACAGTGCCCAGAAAGTACGCTCGGAATCTAATCAGATTAAACAGGGACAAACTGCGAAAAGCAATAGCCATCCTGACAGGCCATTGTCCCTTAAACAAGCACCTGTACACCATCGGGATCACAGATAGCCCACTGTGCAGAGGGTGCATGGAGCATGAGGAGACGCCCAAGCACGTAATCATGGAATGCACCAGTGTGGCCGAGCACCGGGCGCAGTTCCTAAAAACACCGTCATCCTTCCCTGAAGCCTGCAGCAACCTGCGGGGAACGCTGGGCTTCTGGGAGTGTTTGGGCTGGCTGGAGTGAGAAGAACTGACACATTACAACGTACGCACAATGGCCCATTTAAGAGGCTAAGTGCGACATTGCGGCCCCGTTAAAACAAACAAACAAACAACATGGTGTATAATATAATGGCATACAGTTTATAAACATTATAAACATTGGCAATTTGAAAAGAATGGCCGCGATTTTTACCCGACTGTAAGGAAGGGTTATGTTTTTATTGCTTGTTCTTTTCTTCGGCTTTACCTATTGTTGGTGAACAAGCGTTACAAGTAAATCGACAGTAGAATCGACTTTTCCCAAGAGTAGTACTTTGCTTCCTAAGTAAATAAAGATTTTTTATTATTAATAATAATAGGTATTTACAATGTATTGTATGGACCTGCTAAACGACTGTACAAATTTTAAGCTCAAACATTTTTATGTCTTGGAACCAAATCAATGATAGTTTGAAAACGTGTTTACTTTTTCAAACTATCATAACTAGCATCTGTATATGAGATGTATATGAGATATATGAGAAACAAAACAGCATAGAAGGTACAACGGCACAGAGTGCTATCATTATTTCACTTCATTACCACGAGACTGCATCGGTGCAGGGCGCCCCGCCGCGCGCCGCGCCGCGCTCAAACACCGCTTACTTAGCTAAATGGACGTTTCTTGTAGACGACACTACTTTTTAATACTTCGCAGACGATTGAACCGTCACGTTTTTTTCTGAGGCTCTAAGGCGACAGTCGACAGTCGTCGAGCCGCCGAGACCTGTCTTGCTCTCACTAAAAAAACAACTCAACGATATAACGTGAGCCGTCGAACAAAATCGGCAATACACAACATCTTTTTTAATTTCCGGTTGATTTTTTGCCAACAATTTTATTGAACGATCGAATTTCATTAAATTGACAGCTTGAGAATGAGCTAAAACTAAGTAAACGAGACTGCACCATATTTTAATCTAAATCTTATCGAATTACGTCGATTTTACACATCTGTATGTATTCTACCTAGAAAGCCTTGTTTTGTATGCGCGTTGTAGGTTTCGTACGGTCTATTAGCCTGCTGAAAACTTGTAAAAGTGAAGCGGTGGTCGCCTAATGGCTAAGACATCGGTCTCGCAATCGTGAGGTCGCGGGTTCGAATCCTATTATACTACCGATATGAACCCACTCCATTGAGTTCATTAATTAATCAATCATGAATTAATTCAATAATCATTCTAACAGGCCAAACCCTGTTCACAATATGATGTGAAATGTAATCATCACTTATTTTTCAACACGTACTACGAGACGCACGATAGCGCGAAGAACACAAAACAACCTGAATGGCTTAAAACGCTGCCAGTTTTCAATATTTTCATTTTCTTTTTTTGTATGCACTTGTAAAGTAAAAATCTTGTTAGGGTGTCCGAGCTATGGACTATACCAAAAATAACCTTATTTTTGTATAGGTATTTATGTTTAAAAAAATAAACTTAAAAACCATTGGAGTGGGGTATCAAAATAAAGGAATTTAAAAGCTGATAACAACATAAATAAAGAAATACATTTTAAAATTTAAAAAACCCTCTGCAAAAAAAAGAAACAAGATACCCATCATATTTAATACCATGCAGTCAGTCGGTAAAAAATGATGTCCGATTTTAATTCAATGCATAGAAATATAAATAAAATAATCGCCAACTGCAAACATGGCCGGGTAATCGGCCTCCCCATCTAGTCGGCGACTACTCGGTCCATCTCTAGTAAATACCTACTAAAAGGATAGAAATTTTCAATTAAAAAATAGGTGCAATAGATAGTGTCTACGCTGAACAGTAGGTGATATGACGTGAGCTCAGTATTCGCGCATCGTACAGTGTCAGCCGCCTCCGCCTCGGTCCCCGGAGCTCGCGTGGCCGAGGTCAAGGTGGCGCGACCTCGCCGCATGCCGCATGCCGACATGCGCGGTCACTATTTGACTACTCTTCCTCGCTATTTATGCACATAACACAATTTCCTGTTAACTACATAACAAGAGCTCGTCGAGATATTTATCTGTTAATTTTCAATATTTTATTCTAACGGTTTCTATTATGGTGTATCTTGTATCAGCGGCAATACCTTACCTTCCCAAAAATACAGTATTTTATAATACCTACAGTATTTTAATATGTATTTTCAAATTTGAAAAAAAGGCTCCAGGATTTTGTATTGTTCTTCACTCCGGCTTAACTATTGCTTAGCGAACTTGACATATTGTACATACCTACCTAAATATAGAGTCATTTCAATGTTGTTATAAAAAACTTATTTTACACTTAGTTTTAGTTATGTTTAATTAATTAACTTATTGCGAATTCTAAGTTAAACCAATTATTTTGGTGATGATTTGGTTGGATGGTTGTTCCGTACCTCAAAAGGAAAAACGGAACTCTTATCCTGTCCGTACGTCTGTCTGTCTGTCAAGGCTATTTATTACTTATCTGGGGAACGCGTGGATGTATCGAGTTAAAATCTCTAAGGTCCACAGTCCCTTGACGATGTAAAAAAATAAACTTCTAAGTTATGGTAAAAAAAAGTTACGGTCGTTTATTTTAAAAACTGCGAGACTCGAATCCTGATCTATTTATAAGATGGTACATCTTATAAATAGATCAGGAATCGAGTCTCGCAGTTTTTTACAAATTTGTACGGAACCTCAGTGGGCGAGACCGACTCGCACTTGTCCGGTTTTATTTTGAGTAACTATAGCAAGGTTTTCCTATTTAAAAACACCTTTATGTGTGCAACGGCTCCACGATTTTCATGAAATTTAGTATGCAGGAGGTTTCGCGGGCCATAAATCGATAGGTTCCAAGTAGGTTTCATTTTTAGAAAACGTCGATTATAAAAATAAATACCGAGCAGAGCTCGGTCATCCAGGTACTGTTATATTAACGATACTAGGTATACCATCTCAATATTATATTAAATAATATATAATGTCACTTTTAAGTGAGCCAGCTTAATCCTCTGCGCGTTGCTACACTCGGCTTGTATTAATAAATATCGATGTAGGTAAGACATTTATTATCGCCGCATCGATCCAGCGATGTAACAACAATCGTAAGATGGTATCGTAGATAGATCACACACAGGTATCGCATACAAGCGGCAGCATATTTGACTACAGCTCAATATTAACGTGCGACCTCGGATTTCACTGATCTGGCATTATTGTTATAATTATGTTAATTACCTAAGCATGATCGTCATGTCAGATACGGTTTCACTCCCAGATCCTCTACGGCCACTAAAACCGAAGGCAATGCGTCTGACATTGACCAGACTACTACACTGCCGCTGTTCGCTCGTGAATATCTAAGCATCATACATAATTGTGTGTACTTGTGGAGTTGTGTCACTGACGTGCGCTGAAATTGACGTAACGTACAGGCACTTACAGGGACGCTATATGTAGGTACTTAACATTGGAACTAGTAAAGAAAAAAAAAATCCTCCTTCTTTCTACTTTAGTCTTTAAAATTCTAATCAGCGTTTTATTTTCTCATGGTCATGTAGCGAAACCATCTATGAACGAGGGCGCCCATAACTTAGTTTTAGAGGTTGAGTAGGTTGGTAGAGTCCAATGTGGCTAAACTGTGATCATTAAGACGTGATCTGTAAAATTGTTTTTACTAAAAGTACCTATATACTTATTTTATTTACTTACATAGTTATTTATTGTCAAACACTTGACCGATTTCGGTGAAACGCGATGGAAAGCAGACGCAGAATATCTGTAATTCCACTCGCCCACTGTCGGGCGCACAGCGCGCTGTTTGCTGACCACTAACGTGCACCTAATGGTTTCCTAGTACCTCGTAATATCAAGTGATCAATAGACAGCCAGAGCCACCGGCCACTAGCCGCGCTACTCACATTGAAGCTCCTTATGCGTCGTAACTTCTAAGAATAACCTCGTTCCTCAATTAGTCTTTACGTACATTAATTGCTAGTTTTCCTTTCAAAGAATATTTTTTAATCAGTGTACTTTAGTAAAGGAACTGAACGATCTGTTCCCTCAATGCGATGCTATAATTATCTCTAAGTCCTGAATCCCTACGAGCGATGAATGGAGGTATTACGTTGCTATAAGGAGAAAATCTCTTCCACTGAGAAATTAATTATTGCCGCAAAGGACTTCCAAGTGTTTTATTTTTATATAAAGTCGTGTTTGAGAGCTCTAAAGGCTCAAATATTCGGTATTATGTCGTCGGGCGTGACAGGCGGGTGCGGTACTTACATTAAGCACTTTCAGAGTCGTTTCTAACCGGATTAGTGTCAGTGTCGCCGGACGGGGGCGGCGGCGAGGCGCACTCGACGCGCCTGCATCACTACCTCCATGTACTCGTGGGTCGGTACTGTATATACCTACTGTGAAATAGCGCACGTCGCCGTGTGACGATGTAATCGTGCGTTATCTCCGACGTCACGCCGCACCTCACTCACCCGCATCGCGATGCAGCTGTAGAATGCTAATACCGAAGCTTTAAAGCTACACATTACAGAGATACCAAGGCATGTTTTAATGATGAGTATCGGCCGCTGCTAGACGATCTGGCCCGGCTATGGATAACACCATGAGCGTACCCAGGAATGAGATTTGGGGTTTCATTTTTCTAGGCTTGCTTATGTGCTATTCCAGACTAAGAGAGGAGAAGACTATGCCAATGTCCAATGTCAGTTTATGTACAATGTTACAGTATATTCATTACAGATTTTCTTTAAGGCGGTTTCTTCTATACCTACAACCAAGTCTATATTCTACATACATATTATACTGTGTTTGTGCAAAAACCCACTCGAAATCGCGACCGGTCGCAGTTTATTACAAACTATCTGACCCGCGCAACTTCGTCTGCGTAAGTTTTACCCGTTTTTACAACATTTTTCATTGCTGCTCCGCTCCTATTGGTCGTAGCGTGATGTTATATAGTCTATAGCCTTCCTCGATAAATGGGCTATCCAACAGTACAAGAATTCGGACCAGTAGTTCCTGAGATTATCGCGTTCAAACAAACAAACTCTTCAGCTTTATAATATTAGTATAGATATTATTACTTTGTTTTGGTTGACATCACTCGTTGTACAAGCATGTCGCTCCCATAGCGCAGATGTCACACGTGTCCGTGTCATCAATTTATGAAGATAAAGATAAAGAAACTAGAAAGAAAGTCAACTAGTAGCCCGATCACATCGTTACACAAATAATATAATGAGAGGTTGCGTTCGACAGTACCGACACTGAGCACTGAGGGCGCCCGCCGCAGTGCATAAATAAATATGAACGTGTCTTGGCGACGCTCGGAATTATCTGTACGATAGCACCGAAAAGATGTACCTAGTGGAGTGTTCGTCTGGTGCGCGTCTGGCATTGTGATGAGTACGCTGAGTACCTACTACTGGAGAGAGAAGACGTTGTTGCATTCGTCATGCGCCATGATGAGTGCTAAGCTGTTAGTCCACACCTCGGTGGCGGTGTCGCCCGCGGCAGCTGCACGCGATTCCGCAACATTGTATTGTAGCCGCGAGCCGGCGGTAGTTACCGCTTACTTCATAAATTAATATTATGCTGGTTTTTGCTTGTTTAAAATGTTTAGAAAGTATAATTATTATGTTGACGTCCGTCGAGCGTGCAGAGGCGTAAAGCCAAGAATATTTTTTATATTGTCCCGTACTTACGTGACAAGTTAGATCCCGTACCGCCTTTTAGCCTCGGTAGACATGTTCATATTAGATTACGTGTTATGAAATATATTAAAAATTGATAGCTTTTCAAATAAATAAGTTGCTGTAAGGGCTCTCAATTCTCCAAACAGGCCAGCAATATATCAGTTTTACTTCAAGAAATCACATTTAAAAAAAATGAAAATATTGAAAACATAATCCAGAGTTATAATCCATTCCAGTTGTCTTGTGTTCTTTGCGCTATCGTGCTCATAGCGTCCCGTAGTAGATACGTAATCCATGGTTATTATTGAAAAATAAGTGATGATCACATTTCACATCACATTGTGAACAGGATTTGAACTGTTAGAATGATTAATGAATGAATTAATGATTGATTAATTCATTACCTAAAAAATTTAACATGGTCCAAAAACCAATGGATTGCCTATGATCTGAGCAAACTGCTTTCAGGTTTGCAATATAAGTACCTAGAATAACGTTGTTATATCGAGATTTTTTTATTTCACTTTATCGGCGTAAGTAAGTAATATGTGTATCAATGCAAAATTACAGCCTCCTAGCACTAACAGTCTCTGAACTAAGCTGCGGACGGACGGACGGACGGACATGGCAAAACTATAAGGGTACCGTTTTGCCATTTTGGCTACGGAACCTTAAAAAGAAACAATGTGCTCACTCTACAATAACTTTTCTACTTAAAAATGAATGACTAATACACGTGCCAACGATTCGATTACCGACCACTTTATTTGTGTGAACAGTTTCCCGTGAGCCATCACGTGTTCGTCTTGTGATCTCATTATCTCATGGTGCCAACCTACAGATTTGTAAGCAGTATGAGAATTCTGTTTAGAGTTTCATACGTACGTAGAAATAATGTTAACTTTTTGTTACTACATACCTGGGTATACATACTGTTAACCAGATGCATTATCTCAATGTGATGTGCATTATGCATGCGTTCAGTGAAGCGGCAACTGATCGGTAATTAACAGCAGTGCGCTACTGTCTCCTGCACCAACAAGTATCCACTGTGATCGCGTCGGTTACGCTTTTTCCCTCCCCCTGTAATTAATCCTCCCCCACGGTACATTCCCGCTAGTGCGTTTTGTTCTGCCACAGATTAATAAGTACACTTAGTTATGCCTAGCCCGTCGCCCGAGTGCAGCGGGCGTGGTAAGACCTTTGTTACGGGACCTCTAGTTCCATTATAGGCATTTGACATTTATGGGTAAGGCTTGCTACGAGGGGGAATTGATTGAACATCATTAACGAGAGTTCATTTCTCAGAATAAATGATTATACAATTGATATCAACCAGTAAACGAGCTTAATTATCATCTCGCTACGGTCTGACATTTAGTAGCATGTTTTTGTAGGCAGTAACTCGTGGTCGGCGGGGTAGGGCGAACACGCAGCGAGCGGAGCGCGGCGAGATGTGTGGGCGAGCGAGTACCGCGCACGACGGCACGATACGAGACGTGTT
Source organism: Herminia tarsipennalis (assembly GCA_945859575.2). Taxonomy (NCBI): domain Eukaryota; kingdom Metazoa; phylum Arthropoda; class Insecta; order Lepidoptera; family Erebidae; genus Herminia; species Herminia tarsipennalis. The sequence goes on along the minus strand of OX243851.2, from coordinate 22,688,147 downwards.
GCGGATTGCAGATAGACTCTAATAAATAGCTGCACGTCCAGAACCCGCCCGGGACGCACCACCAGAGCGTGGGCGGGATTACGTCGCGTCGATTACTTGAAGGTGTACCAACCAGCGGTTACGCTTCTACGCCTGATAGATATACTTAGCTAGGTAGCTATACCAGGCATAGAAGCATAACCGCGGGTATGCGAGGTACAATCAATAAAATCTTTAAGAAATTCAAATAGGTCTCTGTGTGCATATCGGGAAGAAAGTTTGAAATACTTTAAGTAGTAACGACGATATTATTAAGCTGGTATCAGTAGGCCTGTGTGACTTCGATCGGTGTGATTCAATCTACACCTACGTCGCTAGGTAAATAAAAAGTACCAATTGTACCTCTAAATATTTCACTCGATTAGATCCCAATAATTAAGATCTAATCTGAATGGTTCCAAGCTACATATTGTCACAATCCTAGTAGGTCAAAGCGATGATGACAACCCTTGGTGCAGCCACGACTCATCTCCTTGGGTTTCTTGTCATGGCACCGTTGCCTCTATACCTACACTTTCTTTTCTTAGCTCCTAATAATGGCCTAACTTGATGTATAACCGAAGTCAATGTAGGTGGAGTACCTACTCGTAGTAACTACATGTATAATAGTTAATGCTAAGCGTTCATGTGCGACTGTACTAAACATATATTTGCGCGTGGCGTTAATCTGTTCTGTTGTCCCCCGTACTTAGTTGCATTGCACCGTACACGTTTGCTCAATTAAAAGTTTTAGCACCGAGCAGCTTCGAGCATGCAGGTATTACGTAGGTAACTCGATAAGTATTGAGACAAGAGAAAACTATACAAGATATTAACAATATTTATTTTACATTTCTTCGTTAAAGGTACGTCTTTGGACTCCTCTCTCGCAGAGCTTGTATAACCATTCCGGATAACAGATTATTTCCAACATTGTTGTCGATACGTGCCCGCTGCGAGAAAAAACTAGCTATATATTTTTTTCAGCGTTACAAGGTCTTTGCAGTTTTCTAAAAAGATCCACACCGACGACTCTCTTATTTTCTGGAACATAAATCCACGTTTCGTCGCCTGTGATCATTTCCGTAACAAGACTTGACGTCCCGTTTTCAAATTATAGAAGCATTTCGCGGTACCAATTCACACGGGCCTGTTTTTCAGTGTCTGAGAGCAAAGGATCTAACGACAACAAATCTTCCTTACTACAAGATGCTGAACTAACGCCAAAGATCTTCTCGACGTCCGAGTAAGAAATTCGTGGGTCTTCTCGCATCACCATTTCAGTAGTCTACACATTTTCTGCAGTTACTGCTGTTTGTGAGCGACCACTTCCTTGGTCATCTTTGAGGTTTGTTTTACCCCTTTTAAATTCACTGAATCGTCTAAAAACTGTTGCTCGTGATGATATTGAGTCCCCTAACGCTGATTGTAAACGCTGATTGTAATCTTTAAAGACTAAGTTTTTCAGTTAAACCAAGCTTAAAATCATAAAAGCACGCAAATGTTTGCAGTTCATCTAAATCGTTTCAAACACAAACACGGTAACCGTCGTCGTAAAATGACTGGAACATCATTATTATTTTAAAGTAGCAACCTGACTACTTGCGTTGTATTTTAAAATCAATATGCTTTTTAAAAATATATAATAAAGATGCGTTCCAAAATGGCAAAACGGAACCTTTATAGTTTCGCCATGTCCGTCCGCTCGTCCGTCCGCACCTTCGCTCAGAGACTGTTAGTGCTAGGAGGCTGTAATTTTGCATGGATACACATATTACTTGCGCCGACAAAGTGAAAAAATCTTGAAAAACATTTTTTTTTAGTGTAAAATTTTTGTTAGAGTCAAGTGTCCCCCCCCCCCCCAGCCTCATGCCAGCTAAATAGAACATGTTGGGTATGTGAAAAAAATCACGTTAGTAGTAGGTATTTATAGTGAAATTAATAGGAAAACTATCACAGCTAAGTAGCTTTACAAGTTTACGAGTAACAGCTGATCAAACAAAAACACATTATGCGGATGGGCCAAGTGCATGTCGGACCACGCACAATATAGGGTTCCGTAGTCCCCCCCGACTCCGGAACCCTATATTTTTCGTGGCCCGACATGCACTTATCAGGTTTTTTAAAACACGAGCATCTCATAGCTTATCGAGTGACCTACGTATACGATATTATGACTGTGTGCGGCAGTGGGCACTCGGCAGAGTCGGCAGTACGGCGCGGCGGCGCGCGGCGCTGCCTCTCGATACAGTGGATTTAACAACTCTACTGTAAAGGCCCTATTACAGTAGGCAAGTCTTGCATACAAGTATGACGTCACATGTGCGTATTAGTTGCTTGCATTTGAAATATATTCAAACCAACTATCAATCGACGGATTTGGCTACTAGAGCTATACATTTGACATAAGCTCCATACAAAATATGTCAAAATTCTACCTGTAGTAGCCAAATCCATCAATAGACAGATTATTGAGACCAGTCATTAGATATAGGTAGTCTCTAAACTCACAAATGCTGAATTTGGTGCCTGCTCCAGCAAGTTATGCTTAATACGAATTAAGGAAGTCCTCATTTTTCTCTCAACTCCTCAGAGAGACAGAAAGAGTCTTTTATGTTCTACCTACACCATCTGTCCGTGATGTTATGGGAAATAAGAAAACCGGATTTATGATGTTTTTAATGTGTTGCCACAGTTAAAGCTACATAGTGTATCGCGGTGACCGCGGTGCCTGCGGCGAGTGCTATCAATGCACAATACGTATTGTATTGAGAGCTCATGTTCTCAGCAGACAATGCGCGGAGGAACAAAGTGCCACTGTCTACTTACGACCAACACTGTTTCTACACATAAAGGCGTTCGAACAATCAACATACGTCCAAACTGTAAGTGTATTATAATTAAGTTGTCAAAGCCAGTTCATTAAATTTTCATAGCGATTATAGTTGATCAGCTATCACGCGGCAGCGACCATTCCATTTGGCAGATATGATAGCAGCGGGAGGCGGGTCTTGTAATTGTGGAACAGAAACGTGCTCTAGCCTTTACACTGTAGTAATCAAAGTACATAAAAAATAACATTGGCATTATGTGCGGTCACGACGTTCGTTGATGGCGGTATTCATAGTGCGGCCGATTGTAGGTGCGTTCAATACAGAGAGTATGGAAGGTAATCTTCATACGTATGTACCTGGCTTGAGCAACGCACTTGCATAGACAAGTTCACGGACACGGAATTATAAAATTCGGACCACTTTGTATGTACTTAAGCTGTTCTGTGTTCAGTTTTTGTGAGCGAGCTCTATGTGTTGTTTTAGGAGTTATGACCTTAAGCACTTACAGACTATTTTACTGGAGCAAAATCGTTGTTTAGTGTGAGGTTTAGGCTAGGCCCTAAACCTGACAAAGAAACATCGAGTTTACTCCGGGGTCTCTTAGATGTGTGGTAAATAGTTGTGACAAAGGTAGGTGGTGAGTGGTGAAGGGTTAATTTGATTTTTTTTTCCAAAATTATATTTCGAAGTTATTTGGTGTAACGTAAAGCAGCCAAGAGCGGGAGGTTATTAGTTGAGAGGCTACATTGCTCAGACTGTAAAGTATAGAGAGTATATAATGTAGCCTCTAAGCCTTAGAGGCTACATTCTATACTCTCGATACTTTGTGGTAGGTATGTCTGTGCAGGTGGCGCGGCCGCACCACGTTGATTCATTAGTACGAGTACCTACCTATGTAGTGCATTACATTACAGCAGTACCGAGCGCCTCTAGGGTACTGACACAAAACACCCAGTGTACAGAAAGCTAGCGTGATAATAGGTAAATGAGAAATACGTATGAAGTCTACCTTCTGTACTGTCATTGTCTAGTGGTACGGAGAAGGCGACACAGTCTATGTACGCGGCCGCGGCCGTTCTCATAATGTACCATTGAATTCCATTCGATATGCTCTGATTACAACAATTCACAGCGATTATGTGAAATGACTAACTTAGCCACTTCCTTTCATCATATTATATTTATGAGAAAACCGAACACGAATCTGTTTCGTCATAAAAATGTAATGGTGTCGCTGGCTTGCGGTGACTGGCGAGCGAGACGCGCTCTGCGGGTAGTAATGGGGTCTATCTACTTCTATGGCAAGTATAAGGGTAACAGTCTTGCGGTCATCTATGGCTACGGCATACTTATTTTTCCCGTCTTAAAACACATTCATAGGAATGGCTAAACCTTTGTGTTAATGGTTTACAAAATTTATAAAGTTATGCCAATTACGAGTATTTTTTAACGAAGGCTAAACGTTGCGCTATGCAAACGAGCACAAAAACTAGCGCAAAACTTAACAACAAGCTGTTATAAACTTGTTTGTTTTTTCTATCGGCTAACGATTACATTGTAACGAAGATCGCGTTTGTAGCTCGCTGAGTATTCCTGCGCAAATGAGCCGCGACAGGCGCTGGGTGCAGGCTTCGAGCGCAGCGGTTTGCCTGCAATAAGGGAATTAAGAACTGTTTGGAGCCAGTGATCCTGATCTTTAGGATTTGTTTCTGAGTTACACAGCCCGGACGGTTCTGTTAGATATCTCAGCTTCAGCCCACCTGCACGATGTGAACATTATCCATCTGTGCAGTCGTGTCGTGATCATATAGTAATGGTATACGAGTGTGTCGTGACAACTTCATCTCAGAGTCCGTTTCACATAATTTGCAGTAGCACGTTAACTGGATGTAAACGAATTTTCGTCTGTGACGTACACAGCCTCACAGCCTCACAGCCTCACAGGGCAGTACTCTAACTGTTTCACATGTGAAACTTACTTAATCTATCATATAGTAATACATGTGACATGGCGGTTAGAACGACAACAGTGTCCAGCTTGTTGTACCTACATATTAGTTAACACCTCACGTGGATAAATAGGTCTGCGGATTGGAGCTCATATCGGTTAACAACTTCAGATACTTATCCATTAGCCATCTGTATTCAACGGACACACACACACACACACACGCACGCACACACACGCACACACAGGATTACTCAAACTCACCTGGTATAGATGATAAGACGGCTACGACTATTGTTATCAAATATAGAATTAGAAAGTAAAAAATCAAGTAACTTAAGATATACCGGATATGAACTTGATACTGTGCTCCTGGTAACCCTAGTTCTTGTATCCTTCAAAAATGTTTTATGATCGGCTGTCGCAGCGACATCCTGGCGGGCCCGGCCCGGCCCCGTGACGTCACGAGTAAGACGGGCTGGCAGCAAACAGATGCAGCCCCATGATGAATTATACATAATCCATGCTTTATAGGCAAAACGGCACAAAGATATAATAAATCATGCGCCGCTCGCTTGCCATTAGTACAGGTCTGTGGCGGACGGGTCCGGGGAGGAGGTGGGGGGGGGAGCTACTGCCTCTGTCACACTCGTGACGCGCCCTTGACAACTATATATTGGTGGTCTGTTTGCATCTACTGTCCACTGAAAGACGACACGTGTCCATTCGCTTTACTTCACAATTTAGATAACATCGTTCAATCTTCAAGTAGAATGGAAACTTCAAGGTATCCTGAACTCTACATCAGATAATAGGTATATTGTTGCTACATATTCAAACCGTGTATTTCAGTGTACTTAAGTGTTTAGTGAAAGCACTCGAAGGGTCGTCATTGACGTCGCGTCGCAATCGCAGAGCGCTCGGCGGCCCTAGGGAGCCACTCTCTCGCATGTATGCAGATATAGCTGGATGTCGTTATATATACGTAAGTACCTATACAAAAGAAGTGAAACGTTTCACAAACTTGTCACGGACGAGACGTAATTGCCGTCAGAGGGATGTGGGACATGTGTGTGTACCGCGAGACGACGAGACGCGAGGGGCGTGAAGGGAACTGAAGTTGGATCACAGTTTACACTAGCTCGGCCTCATAACTGGAAGTGGAATCGATACTAGGTTATAATAAGATAGATTAATGTATGGAAGTGACTGAATATGCTCTGTATAGCAATATTACACTGTGATTTAGGTTCCATCGCATACCTATTATCAATCACCACTTCAATCATGGCTAGCTAAAATAAATATAAAGCTTGCTCAGTTTTCAATAATGTACGCTCAAAAGTAAAAAACTGAGTAAGTATTTCTACTTCAGCTATGTTCGCAGTAATTTCGCGATAACGAACAGCTGAGTGCCAAGAGTCATTGAAGCAGACAACGTTCACTTTAACCGTCCAGTAGTAGTAGTCCAGCCAGTCAACTGCATATCAGATGCGGGTAAGTACAAGTAGTAGTAATAGTACACCTAAGACCGGTGTCCGGTTGGCGCGGCTGCGTGCGGCGCGGCGTGCACCACTGCGCGCCCGTAACTTTACACTCAAGTAGTAGTGCGTAGTGTGCACTGCCTCCACCGGCCACCGCCGTTGTAACGGTCACCGAATTCATTATATGTATGAGTAACTGTCTCTAATTTACTTTATTATACCTACTGTGAGAACGAAATGATCCCACGTTGAAACACAACGATTGGTGGTGCATCTTCACTACAGACGTCACTCTCTTACAAGTACCCTCCAGAATGCAGTAGTAGTACAACTTGCGATAGGCTATAATTATAACGTTGTGTTTGCTATCAGCACCCCGTGAGAACGTCACACAAACAGTCGCCGTACATAATGGAATGAACATCCCCTAACGATTTGTTGTGACGGTACGTGAGTCGTGAGAGAGAGCGCCTGCTCCTGATGTCGTCCGCCCCTCGACACCACACACTATACAGTTGCGTTGATTGATCGATCTGATCGCGCTACGATCGAATATAAGCTGTTATACATGGTTGTGATTGTTGGAGAAGCTACGGCGACCATGACGTGGGTGTCTGATTCAGTGTGTTATGTGATAATAATAATGAGTAGGTACGGCCTACGTCACTGAAACGAAATTTTATACATCCAATTTCATATCCTAACGTTGCATAAACTGTACTTAAAACTGTTTCTAGTATTGAATGATGCCACTTCAAATTTCTCGTAGATTCTACTTCGCTACTCTCACGTTGTTGTATAGAGGCCTATCAACGAGCCCTGTTGGTTTTGATCACTTTTAGCATGTTACATACTATATTATTACCCGACTGCGCAAGAAGGAGGTTTATGTTTTTCGAGTGTATGTATGTTTGTATGTTTATTTCTTTGTGAGCCTAAATGGCTTTTAGCTTGAGAGGTATCGTTAGATTTTTGGCGCCAATATATTTCAGTTATTGATTTCAAGCAGTTGGGTTTTTTTGTTTTGAAATAATTTTGTTTGTATTATGTTCCTATAATGAAACAGCTTCTGTAAGAATATCAGTTTGTAATGAAGTACGTGTGTGTAGAGCAGTTTGTAATGAAGTACATGTGTCGTGTGTCGCGTAACGACCACAGTCTGATAAAGAGTTTATCGATTGTGTCCATACAATATACACGAATGTAGTGTAGCGCGGAGTGTTGGCCGGAACAGCGCGCCCGCCCTAGTGTCGAGAGCCGAGTGGTGAGTGCACTACAAACTGTAAATGGACGTCATTACAGCTCGTAATGGAATTGGTCATGCGCTGCGTTCTCAGCCGTATTCGGAACGAATAATGACGTAGCGCTCATTAGGTGCGCGGAGCGGGCGACGTCAGCTGTGCCAGTGCGACACATTTACTGTCTTTTTTGTTGCCAAATTCGCGACGCCAACGTATAGGTCGGAGTTACGGGCGTTCGGCGCTTCGGTGCGCGCCGCTCGCCAACTAAAGTAGTATTTGGCCCGTTAATCGTGCCCGTATACATTGTTCCTGTTTTCACTGCGGCGAACAGTTTTGGCTTATAAACTGCGATTAATTGCGAGCGAGAAATAGCGATGTCGAGCTCGCCCTACTGTAGTATGTCGCGAGTATTCTAACATTGCATTGTGTAAGCAGCAGGTTGTAGGTAGGACACGGTTACAATGGTTTCTAATTGAATAGAATCTGTGAGGAGTTTGAATAGGCACGTCTGCGAGCGATACCTACCTAAGGTGACAGAGATGCCGGAGCGACGACGAACGTGTCCTATACATATACCTACAAGCATATACATCTACACAATATTTGTTATGTATTGAGTTTACATTGTGCCTGCACGCGGTGGAAGCTGCCAGGTAACATTTGAAACTAATTAGAGTACCTAATAGACTGCACGTTCGTTAGGCGCATTAACAAAATATTCAGCCAACTCATTTGCTACTCTGCGTACTTCAGGGTAGGTATGGTGCACTTTTAAGTTACATTTTTAATCTGCTCTTTTGAGTTCTGCGGTATGTTATTGTCGATATTAGAAGACATAAAGTGCCCACTCAGCTGCAGCTCGTAGCAATTGCAGGTTGGAGATCTTTTGAGCTCGATTCACTCAGCATCATGGTTCAGGGATGACTTCTCTTTACGCTATTTAGCTCGCGATCATTCAACGACGCCTAGCCTGGTCCAACAAAGACCAATCCCTCCCGGGGGAGAGGCACTAGGTAGCAAGTAGGTCGCGTCAACCGCGGGGAGTCCGTCAAGTAGGCGCGCCACTCTCAGAGCTACCAGCGCAGTTATTATTAGAACATTATTTTAACCATTCATGTTATTTCTAGCGATAACGCAAGTGGCCAAGTGTTTGAGCGCGTCATATTTGACATTCTCCGACTAAAGTAAACTTCTAATGAAATGACAGAGCAAGCGCAAAAAAATTCAAAGAAAATGTCACGTATCACGGTGTGAAGAATACGAGTCTCACAGACGGGGGACATCTCTCTCGCAGCGGCGCCGCCGGTGAATAGTGATTGAGTATTGAAAACTAATCAAGCGGAGCGACCGCGCCGCCATCGCGCCATCGCGCCAACGACGGCTCTTCGCTGTGATTGTGACACACAAGCGGTCTAAGATAATACATATTTTTTGTGAATATTATATACATATAATATTCTGCACCTGTATTCCTAATTTCAACTTTTAGTAAAGTAGTTGCACGATCTACCGATTTTTTACAACTTTAACGCGTGACTCACGAACCTAACCTTATCAATATACTATTCAATAAAATAGCACACTCCTGCCCTGACTCTGCATCATCCTGCTCCTGTCCAACTCTGTTCAGGACAGACAGTGTTAAATACCTGGGAGTGTATATTGACAGCGGTTTAAGATGGGACAAGCTACTCGATACACTAACAAGTAGAACAATGTACCAATTTTCAGAACTCTTAAAGAATCTATTGACTATGATAAGAAAAAGGCTATTTAGAAATATTTAAGTATTTAGTTTATAGTTATCTGGTTGCCATAGTACAAGCTCTGGTTATGAAATTATATATACTACGGGTCTTAATCGCGTGAATCATTTAAGGTAAAATACCTTGTTTATTGCCCGACGTTTCGACCGTATTGCAACGGCCGTGGTCACGCGTGGTGGCGAAAGTTTATCAACGTTTATAAGCTCTGGTTAGTTCGAGATCAGATGGCGTTATGTGAGTTGTCCCAAGATATTGTTATTATTATTGTATCACTGTATGAGAAGCAGCTTCTAAAACTAGCTTCCTGAAGGCAGAGAGAGCTCAAAGAGCCATACTTAAGGTCATGATGAAGAAGCATTATAAATACCCAACGGTGCAACTGTATGCTGACTGTAAGGTCTTAACGGTCTGACCGCTCTTTATTCTTCGACATCTTCTTAGAACGTATACCACACTCGCCCCCCCCCCACCCCCCCCCCCCCCCAAATCACATAAGACGTATAGATATGCCGTCCGGCATTCGTCACAAAACTACTTTTGCTCAACGCCAACGCTATGTAATAAGTATCCACATATACAAAAGAATACAGAAACAACTTAATGTATTACACCTAAACGTACACGAAGTAAAATCTAAAGTAACTCTATGGTTATTACAACAGGACTATCTAAAAACAGAATATACTAACATATACAGAGTGTAACAGAAAGGTGTGTTGATATTCAAGGGTTGGTATGTGCCCATGATACTGAGTGCACATACCTAATTATATCAAAATCGGAGTACCCTAAAAAAATATTTATTATTTTTTCATTCGTTTATTTATGAATGAAAAGGTTATTAGTTAAGAAAAGTATGGCTTAAAAAGTTCTATGCCGTAACAATCCACTCGAATTTTGTACTAGGGGAGGTATAATTCTTATGCCATACCTACGCCTTTCACTACTGAATTTTGACAAAAAGAATATCTATACTATAACTATGTAATAATAATGCAACCAGCTATGGCACCATGGTAGGTGCAATACTGATAACATACCCTATCCGCTGCTGAAATTTGACCACACATACACATTCAAATCAGCTACATATTTAAAATCACCGATATCTGATCTGACAACTGACACAATGCATCTACGAGTACATACTCTACTATAATTAAATAAATAAAACCCTTTTTAGTTCCGAATACTGCCTTTTAAGATACAGCCATTCGGCCTAGTTTAAAACACAGCATTTAAAACTGTTAACTTGATATTAATTATTTAAGTTAAGGTAATGAAATGTCATAGTGCAGTTTTCATTGTAATTGTCTTATGGTGATTAATAAACTTTTATTATTATTGTATTATATTCCTACTTTCACCGGTATTTACTTTTTATTTCTATTAGAATTGTGTTTGTTTGTCAGAAATAATATGCAATATATTGATTTGAAGTTTAATACAAAAGGAATCATTCGTCAAAAGTATAAACATAATTTAAAACCAAATATTTTTAATGCAACATACTATAAGCACCTACATAACTGTCGTTCGTGTATATAACCACCTACCTGTACATATCATATCAACCCACATGATGGCCCACTGCTGGGCACGGGTCTCCTCAGTAGAACCTACTAGTATGTAGATCCTGGGGGTAATCGCCATAATCGCCACGCTTGGTGAGCGGGTTGGCGATCGCAGTTAGGCTTTAAGTACGCACAGGACGCTGCTGCCCGTCCTCCGGTGTGAAATCCCTTAGTCGCCTTGACGACACCCACGGGAAGAGATGGGGTGTTACTATTCTTAAGCCGGCACCACACGGCCAATCTACCTGTAGCCATTAAGGAAATAAATGGTAATCACTTAAAAATGTACATATTTTATAACTTGAGTGAGTATTTTGAAACTATGTAAAATGCATAATTTCAGCATACCTACGAGCAGTCCGAGCAGCCGTGATGCGGCTCGTCTCGGCTTCTATTGAACTAATCATTCATATTTTATACGCAAAACATGTGCACGATGTCCATCTCCATCCCAAACAAGCTCCGATCAAATACAAACAGTAGGTTTAAGGCATTAGAGTGAGTTTTGGAGTGAGCTTGGTGGTCGATAGCGATAGTAACCGCAGACACTCAAAGATCTCGAGGTGATTGTTGAATGTTCCAACTGTCCGATGCGCGCATGCTCTTGACATGATAACAGTGGAGAGCATATAACCTATCCGGTAATAGCTCGCTGCCACACCTTCACATTCACATATCTTTGCAGAGAGGAGCAAAGAGAAACAAATAATAAGTACTGCAACACCTTCTCTGTAACAAAACACGAGATTAAGTGAGTATCGTAAAATTTTATGCTTCACGAGGTTTAAATCAAGAAGACGGGCGCGGATAATCGAAAAGCAATCGTCTCCCAGTGCAACGATCTGTCAATTACAATTTTCATATTGTCTGCGCTATGAATATATTTATCAGTAACTCTCTAGTTATCGTTGAACCCATTTTCCAATCCATAGCATGATATAGGCAGAGGGATTATGTGCGGGCAGCGCTGGTCGGCGTTCGGTCGCCGCATTCCTCGCGCTAATACGGCGCGTTATCGCTTCCCACGGGAACGGACGTATGACAAACAGGTGACCTTATTTAGGTTCGCCCGTCCGTCATCGGATAGCGCACTCAGCACCGAGTAATAATAGCACCGGTGTAACATCGGTCCACTGGTGACCTTCCCAGCACAATGGACCGATTCTGCAGTCGCCACTAGAAGCACAACATGCCACACATCGATCGATGGCGCTCAGCGGTAGGTCCACGTAATCTGAAAGAAAATTGCTCGCAATTTAATATCTACTTTTAATTTATTGCCGTCTTTTCCACCCTAAATAATTATAAGGAACACTGAAACCTTATCCAGATGTGAGTGTGGCCCATAAAGTGCCTACAATGAGTTTTTACTTTTTGTAATTTTTAAAGCATTTTTATGCTTATTTTATACATATAAATTCAAATGTATGGAGGAAAAATCGTCTCACGCGGGACTTGAATGTAGACGTGTATGTATGTGTGTTACTTTGTGCACTTTAAAGATCAAACGCGTGGACCCATTCTGATGATTAATAATCAATTCGTATTAATCTTGCGATCGTCACTAGAGACGTGACAGCAAGCGAAATTCAAAATGGCGACAGCCAGACGCCATATTGTGATAGAAAAAATATTAAAGTCAACAAACTAACGATCAGTTGCAAGAAAGTGTCCTAATGTCGCCATTTACATTCACTGATCCTTCATTGAAATGAATGCTTCTGTTAAAATATAAGGTGTTGCACAAAACCACATTAGCGTTCCAGTCCACAATAATTAGCTAACACTCAGATAATGAAATGGTTTCAGTAAAGAATTAATTTTTATTTTAATTGGTTGCGTTTTGTTTCAAGAATTTATGAAGCTTTTGATACAAACCTTATTATTGAGATTAAAAAACAAAACGTTTTTAAGAAACCAAAGGACAATTTTGACTTCTGTCTGTCAACATTAAATCAGCTGTCTGCGTTACCGACCGCTATTCAATATACTCACGTATTTACTATTCAGTTTTAATTAATACTGATATTGATCATATTAATTAAAACTGAATAGTAAATTAATTAAAATTGAATAGAGAATACGTGATATTGATCATACCTAAATAAAGATGGCAACAATACCTACGCACGACGCAAGACAAGAAACTGCATATTGTTATAATTTATTCAGTGCGGTACTTATTTCTGACGGAACCAAATACGAGCTTTTATACAGTCATCTATACCTGGTAAAATCGCGCACTTATTGGTCTCCTAATATTGTAATTTTTGGCTCGTTGATCTTGTTAGGTTTTTCAGTAATTCGCAAGTGTTGACAGTCTTTATTGCGCAGTGGTAGAGGCTGAGCACAAAGGATCTCTCGGCTGGCTTCGAGCGATTGTTTCTCACGCATATCCAGATCAGGTTGGGTGATACACGATGAAATGATCGAATCGATCGAAAAATATGAATAGTATGTATTTTTGCTGTATCGCTATCTTGTAAAGGCGTTTTTTGTTTAACTTTGAGTGGAGTCGGTATTGGCTGGTTATACGTTAAGTGTGGAGAGTGTCTGAATGAATTTGTAAGTCGACGTTAGACTTGATTACACTTATATATAAATTATGAATATCTTATTTATCATGGTAACATGTGATCTTTTGCCTTATTTATGTGATCTTCTCTTCATGATTACCTGGCCAGTTATGGATTCTAAGCCGTATATTTAATTCGTCTCGTTTTTTACATACATATTTGTTTTCCTAGGAGGTTAGTGTTTGCCTAGGAGGCTCTAGATGATTAAATGAATTACTTAAACTAAGTTTACTAGAGTCTTCGACTATCAAAATTGAACTCAGAAACTATAACTACAGACGAATGTTAAAAGTTAGTTGGACTCAAAAGGTTACAAATGATGGAACCCTGCGACGGACGTGTTGGCAAGAAACACGAACTTTGGGATCATCAGACCATCAGAGTTAGGAAGGTTGCGTACCTAGGACACGTGATAAAACACGCCCTCTTACAACTTATAATAATGGGCAAAGTTGCTGGAAATCTCAGCGCCGTGGAACTTCCATCCCGCCAAAGAAAAAGCAAAGTATGCAGAGCTGACTGCCAACCTTCATCTATTTTGCTACCTTACCTACTTACAAAATGGTTACACAAATATGCATTAAATAAACCAATTCTGGCATTACTTTGAGTCCTCAGTTTGTTGTTGCGTCCCCTTCGTATCCTGTTTACGGTCCCGCTAGTGAGCTAACAACTTCACAATCACACTAACCACTACATTTGGCTTGGTTACATGTTCACATTAGGTACCTACACACTTAGAGCTGTTTACTTTATGTCATTCACGATGCGTTCTATACTATTTTATTGCAAGGCACTAAATAAGTAAATATGTACAAGGAAGTTCGCGAACAACAAACGTAGTTTGATTCTCAGAGTTTATGTTGGTGGCAATTTAACTTTCGATATGTAACAATTACCTGCAGAAGGGTTAACTCCGTAAACAGCTCTCAGTCACATTTTATTCAAATTATTTTAACTATAAATGCTCTCGTTTAAAACGATAAAAATACTTACTTACGTATTCTCCAACTTTCAGTTTGCCGCCATTTTATTCACACTTAAATGTAAGAGGTAGGGGCAAAAGTATGATGTTTCCTGAAAAAAAAACAGCTTCTGTTACATGTATGGAGAGCCGCCCTAAAAATATTTATATTTATTACTAGCTTTCGCCCGCGGCTCCGCCCGCGTGGATGTCGGTTATCGCGATAAAAACTATCCTATGTCCTTCCCCGGGACTTAAACTATCTCCATACCAAATTTCATCTAAATCGGTTTAGTAGTTTGAGCGTGAAAGCGTAACAGACAGACAGACAGACAGACAGACAGACAAACAGACAGACAGAGTTACTTTCACATTTATAATATTAGTATGGAAGTATGGATTTAGCTATCAAACTAAATTTCATCAATATTCATTGAGAAGTCTTTGAGTAAAATACCTGTGACATACGGACGGACATACAGACAGACGTGACTAAACTATAAATTTTCCGTTTTTACCATTTTGGCTACGGACCCTAACTAGTTTGCGCCATTTTTCAATTGTTTTTCAAGCAAAAGAAATCAACGCATGTGATGAAGAAATTCGGCACATTTTAAAGTTTTATTACAAAAAAGGTAAAAATGCGACGAACGCGGCGGATTCAATTTGTGCGGCTTACGGACCTAATACAGTATCAATACGAGCAGCACAAATGTGGTTCAAGCGTTTCAAGTCAAGAGAGAGCTTGGCTCTGGCTGGGATGAGTTGATGTATCCTTCGTATAGTCCTGATCTTGCTCCATCAGATTTCCTGTTTCGGTCACTTCAGAACTCTTTAGAAAGCATAAAGTTTACCTCAAAAGAACGCTGTGAAAACTACCTGTCCCATTTTTTGATCAAAAATCTTAACATTGTTAGAGCAGACGATATATTTAAGGGTTCTATTTTAGCCATTTTGGCTAAGGAACCCTAAAAATACAAATCGATGGACTATTTTTCTTAGAAACTCCGAACCGAATAATAATTATTATTATTTATTCACTTAGGAAGCAAAATACTACTTTTGTGAATAGTCGATTCTACATGTACATGTAATGCCTGCTCGCAAACAAGAGGTAAAGCCAGAGAATAGAACGAGGCAATAAAAACTCGCGGCCACTCTTTTCAAATTGCCAATGTTTACAATGTTTCTGTATATGCAGGTAAGGTGCTCCTACAGTGCTCCTGGTGCTACACCATATTAGAGGACTGATGCAAAACCAAGAGATAAAAAAAAATATTAAAAGAAAGAATACCTACATGACTTTGGATATATCAACCATGGGTACAACATACTTAGTAGGAGCATCCACTTACAATGTAAAAAACTTTTTTACCTTATATTTATTTTGGAAGTCGGTATTATTTATTTTGTAAAAAAAAAGTATTCCTCACTTTTTAGTGTATTGGTTTGTAGTTGATTTATGTTACAATAGCATAATCCAAACTGCTCATTTCTTTTTACAAAATGTTGCGTTTTGCGATACGAGGCCGTGGATCTTAGAGGAGTTCACCCGATATTAGTATCAGGTGAACTCCTCAAAGATCAACGGCCTCGTCTATTCATTCACCATCAGTTCCATTACATGATTTGACAGAGGCGAAGAATCAGGTATCGAACACGGTACTCAGACCGCAACCCGCAATATTTATTATTGGATAGTTCCGCCGGTCATCTGTGGTCTTCATCATCAGTCAAATTTCACTCAATGGTGTGTTTTAAGAGTAAGAGGGTACAATTCTACAAATATTTTAGGTGTGCCTTTAATATTTGAAGAGTTCCTTCGATTTTTCCAAGATCTCATCATCAGATCCGAACTTTGAGGACAATGGGACCAATCTGGAAGTACACCCTTTCAAACACAAAAATATTTTTTTAAATCGCCGATTAATCACCATCCGCGAGTAATCCGGATAACTTACATTATTATTATTATTATTCTTATTGCAATCTGTCTAGGAGACATTCAGCAATATTTGTGTTAATACTTTCAGTTTTGCTAGGTAAATATCCTATGACATTTCCTTAACTATCATTATAGAGTAAGTCCTGGGGTACTCTTCTCTTCAGTCTCCGAACATGGGGGAATATATTATCCATAAGATGATGTGCTAGTTCATTTGGGTGTATCTGTAATCTCTCTTTATAAGTTTTAATTTTGTCCTTTATTTCTTCCTTCACAGATTTTATACCGAGGTCGTGGTGAAGTCTCTGGTTTGTGACATACCATGGTGCATCAACTATCATTCTTAATATTTTTGATTGAAACCTTTGTAAGATTTCTAGGTTTGAGTTGGCGGTTGTGCCCCAAAGTTGTATACCATACGTCCATATTGGTTTTATTATAGCCTTATATAGTAGTAGTTTATTTTCCATTGACAGTGGACTGTTTTTATTGATCAACCAGTACAACTTGCGTACTTGTTGACCCATTGCAAGGCGTTTAGTGAAGATGTGTTTCCTCCAGGTCAAACGACGGTCTAGATACATTCCAAGGTATTTCGCCTCTTCTGCTTGTGGAATCTGTATACCATTTAGTGTTACTGGCGGGCACGTTTGTCTACGGGTGGTAAATGTGACTTGAACTGATTTTGTTTCATTCGCCTTAATGCGCCAGTCTTTAAGCCAATCTGTTATTTTGTCTAAGCTGTCCTGCAGTTTACAAGATGCTTGATTTGGTGAATTGTCAGAAGCCATAATAGCTGTGTCATCTGCAAATGTCCCTATGATAACATTCTCCGGTATTGGTAAATCTGCTGTATAAAGAAGGTACAGAGTAGGTCCCATTATACTGCCTTGCGGCACTCCTGCTTGTATTTCTTTTAGTTCTGTTGTTGCTTCTCCTTGACTGACAAAGAAGTGTCTACCAATCAGATAGGATCTGATGAAGTTGTAGAATTTGATGGGCAATGACTTTTTTATTTTATATAGTAGACCATCATGCCAGACTCGATCAAACGCCTGGGATATGTCAAGGAATGAGGCCGTACAGTAACCTTTCTGTTCGAATGTTTTGGCGATTCCCTCAACTAATCTGTGTATTTGTTCGATTGTGCTGTGGTTTCTTCTAAAGCCGAACTGATGGTCAGGTATCAATTTGGTCTCTTGGATAATAGGATTAAGCCTCTTCAGGAATAAGATTTCCATTACTTTGGAGAGAATCGGCAGTAAACTAATTGGTCTGTATGACTTAGCGTCTTCCGGGCTTTTACCTGGCTTGGAAATCATAATGATTTTTGCCACTTTCCACTGTGGTGGCACAAACTTTCTCCTTATAATGGCATTATACAGCTGTGTTAAAATCCTAATACCCACATATGGCAATTCCCTCAGTACAGTCGCTGTTATTAGGTCGTAGCCTGGTGTTTTCCCTACTACCAATTTTTGAATTGCTGATTTGATTTCGGCTTTGTTGAATTTTTTAATTGGTAGCTCTAGTTGGTGTATTTGTTCTAGAAATTCTGAAACCATTTCAATATTCTTAGAACTTAGAACTTACATTAAAAAAAAATACAGTTGAATTGAGAACCTCCTTATTCTTTATGAAGTTGGTTGAAAACTGTATGTGCGTAATGTAAGTATAAATGTTTCGCAGAAAAAAAGAATGGCCTTAATTTATCACGTAGAATATTTACTTACAAAAGTAAATCGTTTTCTTATTTCTCTTATTTTCGTTAATTCTCTCGCTGCCCCTGCCATTTTAAAGTGATTAGTAGAGGCAGAAATAATTTAGGGAACGCCTTAACATTAGGCAGGTACGATTTGTGAGTTTTTGGTCACTCGTTGGATTTGATAAAGTAGATAATTCTCTAACTCCACCACATTCAAAAATAATATAGATTGGTGGTTGAATATATCTACAAAATAGAGATTGTGTCTACAAAATCTACACAAGCAAGTACATTTATTTATACTTTACATAATATAACTTTGCAAGTTTATAACCTCTTTGAATTGTTTCGGTTTAATTTATTCAAACAGTCTAGCCATCTGCGCTGCACTGTGCCAGTTTAATATAACCGCAACTAATTCATACAAATAAAAGCCATTTTAGAATGTGTTTTTTGTTAGCGATTGTACCTACATACACTTTGTATTAAATTATGGCTATTACGGCGTTGTCCGGAGCGAGTACAGCCGAGCACACCCGCCGCTCGCTCAGCGGACGAGATATGACGCAGCAAACGAGTCAGGATGGCGTAATTAAACATGTGTTACTAAACCGTGGGCGATGTGACAATGTTACTTGCATTTCAGTTTGTTTCCTCAAGCCACTTCCAATATGAACAAATTAACTACCTAATCAGTCATAGAAATAAGTAGCGACCGAACTCACTCGGAGAAACACAACATCAACTATGACTGAAGCAGACCGCGGGCAGGCCCATCAGGCCCTGGGCTACCACGAATCGAATTGCTATTTTGTCATAAAACTACAGCTATACAAATTACTACTACTTTTATTTACCGCTAATGATTTTTTTTAACAAAATGTGTATTTGACAGGGGCGTTTTAAATAAACCTATTAATAAAGTCTTGTGGTGGAGGTGGTCAATTTCAGAAAATAAATTAGATGCGGCTAAGAGAGGTACCTCACTCATTGAGTAAAACAAAAGGAGGTATACAAAAGAAATGCACAACAGCGTCAGGTCGCCGATCGCACGATGTTGAAAGACGTCTCGCCGATTAGTTCCGACACATGCAGCTGTGCACTCGATTACATGCGGTACATGGTACATCGCATTGTGCGCACCAGCCGCAGCCGGTACCCCCACAGCGTAATGTCCGTACATCCTGACTGGATGTAATCATCTATTCAACACTAAAACTAAAACATTCCTTTGAAGCCATTAGTTTGACTAACAAATAATAAGTATATCAATTTAGAATGCCAGACGTCACCAAATAAGTACGCCTTTTTTAACATACAAGGCACGAGCTTCGCATACTTAGACGCAAAATGTAATACTACTCGTGTATTCTTGTACTACATAGTTCTGCAACATTAATTAACCATGTATACACGCAAACCACGAGTAAAATATAGTAAATTGTGCCTAATCTAACATGGTGGGTTCATACACGGTATGTAGTATGTAAGTAGGTACGTACTGTTGACAAAAACAAGAGCCGTTTGGACAAGCCCAAGTTAATGAAGACATTGTTCGGCGCTGGAGGCCAGCGGCGGTGGTGTCGCCGTGTTTACGCCAAAAACATCCACATCGTTAACGTGAACAGACGTCAGTCGGGTGTTACCGACGTCGTGCGGCGTACCGCTCTGCTGGACATATTTCAATACTCGTAGATATATTACATACAGACAGAACACGTACAATATTATAGATAATAACTTGATATGGAGTCATGTGCGTGTCTTATTCGGAATAATGATTATCTTAGTATAGTAAAGTAGGTACCTATATTGTTTAAATTTTAATCAAATATGAGATTTCACTTTTTATCGATCGAATTACGCAAACTTTCATTTACCTACACCTTTGAATGGGAATGCCAATCCTTTAGTGTATAGTAGGTATACCTACCTACTACAGCATAGGTACGCCATGTGTATTCTAGCCGGACTTCACTAGTTTTCAGAGAGCGCGATGGATCTGAGAATCAGAACTTGTCTGTACTGATGTCTACTTGTGCGGTTACCTTTATATCATCCTCTACGGTTTGTGCTTAAAAATGATTATACATTTGCATTGACCAAGTTAAAGAGCGAACGTTCGTGACATGTTTCCCGACCGACCGATATGTGGTACCTTTATCAATAATACATTATGATTATTAAGGTATAGCAAGCGTGGCGCTCACAATTACAGTAAAGCGTGGCGCTAATCTGAAATGTAGGACGTTTATGTGCGTGGCTCATGCGTCCGGCGGAGCGCGCGGCGCGCGGCGGGCGGCGGCGCCCGGTCACGGCCCTCGCCGCGCGCCGCCGCCGCTACACACCGGATTAAAAGTTAATTAAATCGCACGCACGCTCTTATCGACGCCGACCCAATCAGATTTACGTCTCTACGTGATGTATGAGACAAGGCGCGAGCCGCGAGACGCTGAGAGCCATCGTCTATGCGATCAGCAGCGGAGGGAAGTCACGTAAAACAATACACATTTCATATTTTATAACTTGCAGCCGAAGAGAGAATATTTATCTTCGTCGTATATTTATCTTCGTCGACACGAACCATGATAAGCCCAAATACTTATATCGCTTCAAACAACTAGGAAGGTTCGAACCTTCAAAGTTGTTTCGACAAACACTAAAATGAGAAATGTCGAGATCGTAAGTTATGCTATATTTGTTGTATGTATGAGGGCGGAGGTATTCGTTGTATGTTAATCGTTACGTAGAAGCTCGTTCGTGGAAACAGCGGATAGAGTCAAAGCGAGCGACAGGCTAGGGACAATAGTGGGAATCGTCGCGAGTCGCCGGAACGCGAGCGAAGAACGCTCCGTAGATGGGTGTCATTACATTACACATGTGATTATGTGATGATGTGAGTGAAACATGACGGTCTCGTTTATTTCTCAGCGCTTGACTCACCTGGATGTTAATACTCTCTTGAAATAAAGTACACTGAAATCAGAGCCGTGGAATTATATCAAAAACTTCAATCTCACTTGTTCGCATAATAAAATTTTAATATATAAGCAGATTCTCATGCCAATATGGACGTACGGAATCCAACTCTGGGGCTGTACAAAACCCACTACCATAGCTATTATCCAGCGGTTTCAGAATAAAGTGCTAAGGGACATTGTCAATGCCCCCTGGTATATCAAAAATGAAAATCTTCATCGTGATCTCAACATAGATACAGTCCACCAAATTATCCATAAAAGTGCTGAAGCACATGAACATAGACTTCGTCACCACGTGAATGTCGAGGCATTCCTGTTGACCGACCACACGGATTTAGTGCGAAGACTAAAAAGAACTAAACCATTTGAGTTAGTGTAGTTATAGTGAACAAATAAAAGTGCTTTAAATTTACACAAGAACAAAGTGTTTTCATGTTATCAGACTCTAAGAAAGTGCAACAGACATTATTCTTAGTTATAAAATTAGTGTAAACGTCTAAAAATAAGTTAGAGTAGAATTGCTTATTAGCCTTATAGGCTAGATCGTAATTAATTGTAAAGAACTGTGTTCTTTATACCCAAGAATAAAAAAAAAAACTTGTTCGCTACATTCTGCAAAAGTAATTGGAGGGTCTTAATGGAACGACAACAGTTGCAAATCGTGCAACATCCTGCAAAATCGAATGAAGCTTTATCGATTTGAGTGTAGTAATCTACACATTTAGTATAATATATTAGTGTATTTTCTGTACTGATGATACTGCGTAGCGGTGATGTGACTCTAATATGTACCCACATAACATACCTATATGAGTAGGCATATGCGTCGGTCGGTACATAACTCAATAATTTCAGTTTATTGGAGCCTGCACTCATAAAAGTGTGTTTTCCTTACAGCTAGTATTTAATCCGCGGTATCGCTCGTCACGTTACGTTACCTGTAACAGCAATATTGTGAGTTTACAAACGGCAATGGTAAACATGAAACGTACCTGGACTGAGTCGCCCACGCCTCGCCCCGCCTCGACTCGCCTTGCCTCGCCCCGCCTCGCCCGCCTCGCCCCGCCTCGCCTATGTCCAAGTACTGTAGCTGTAATTTTTAAATATGTGATATAATATATTCAAATTAAACATTTGCATAGTCAAATGAACCCGGTACCTACTCGTACATACTCGTATATCTACCTAATATTATAACTTTAGTCCGTCTTATTAATTATTTTAAAACACTTAAGTACAACTAGGTACTTTGAATAATTTGAAGTCCCAGCTTCAAAACCAAAATATACCCTTTATTTTGGTTACCCTGTGGGAACGGCATTAAAATATATTTCTTTATAATTTTTCAACTCTTTAAAGTCAACTGTATATTTAAGTTTAGTTTAGTTACATGGTAGCTGAGCAGCGCAACTTCATCGGCGCCATTTTCCCCCGTTTATCATTGATGCTTAGCTCTTATTGGTCGTAGCGTGATGTTATACGCTTAGCCTTCCTCGATAAATGGGCTACCCAACACTAAAATAATTTATCAATTCTTGAGGTTATCGCGTTCAACCAAACAAATAAACTCTTCAGCTTTATAATATTAGTAGAGAAATCGATGCAGCAATCAAATTGTTAAACAGCAGAGATGTGAGATGAATAATCCTTCCTATCAGTTGTATAATGGAATCGCTTTCAATGAATATTTATTGTCCACAAATAGCTACGTTAATAAATTTCAGTTACTTTATAACCATTATCGTTTTAGATTCTCTAAATCAGCTATACTCTAAGTGTGTTCCGCGGAACCCTAGGGTTCCGTGATACCTCTGTCCGGGTTCCGCAAGAATTTAGAAATAAAAAAATCAAAACACCTCTCTCTGGTCGCTCCGCGGCTGTGCGGACTCCGCGGCCGCGCGGAGACAAAACGCTATGAATGTTATTTATTCATTTATTTGTATTTGTATAAGCTTGTGTTACATTAGCTGGTACAATATCTTATAAGTTTGGTCTCAACAATTTTATACTTGTACAACGCGTTCGCTCTAAGTTTGCCGGTCTGTGGAATGCGCGTACCCTCCCCCACGTGACAACAAAACTTATAATGTGTCATAGTTTTACCCAAATATCTACCGTACACAATTTTTATTGTTACAATTAAATAAAAAATTTCGAACGTCATACACTCATACCTATCGCCAGCGGCAAACTTAAAACGAGCGGGTAGTATACTTGTAAGCGCTCAGTCTCTTTGATAAAAGCCGCCTCTGAATTAGACGCTATAGTTGTCAACAAGCGACTTTCGTCTCTAACTTCAAAGGATAAAGTCGATATTGTTTACAACGCTATTTTTAAATTTCTGTTTTTATTTTTGCTTTTTGTTTATCAAAGGTGCCGACTCGAGTATTTTCGAGAATATTTGAGATCGAGTCTAGGACTAAGTATAAAAGCGGCGATCGCGCGTTGGCGTCGTCAGTTGATGATTAGCGTTCGGAGCGATAAGTTACTACCTACTTACAAGCTCGCTAGCGAGAAACTAGTGTTCATTGTTTTACTGCCTGCTGTATTCTGTTGTCTCAGTTTTATACATTTCTTCCCTGTAGGTTCTAAATTTAGTCTCTTATACGCAGTAACGATTGTGCATTATTTAAACCCCACTATCCTGACTTGTAACATTATAAATAAAGAAGAATGGAACGTTGGCTTAAAGGTGTTAAACGTGTTCCAACAACATCTTCTAATGACGCTGAATGTTCAAAAGCAATGCGCGCGGAGAATTTAGCAATCACCGATCCAGAAGATGATGCCACGAGTGCCACGACGTCAAGCTCGACGGTTTCAAAGACGAAAAAAAGGAAGTATGATGAATCTTATATCAGTTTCGGATTTGTTGATTCAACGGCTCACCTCTCTGCATGCTCTGTAGTAAACTGCTTCCTAATAGTTCCATGGCACCTGCCAAATTGCGTCGACATTTAGAAACCGTACACCCCGAGACTAAAGACAAGAATAAAGAATTTTTTGTTCGCAAAAAAGATCAGTTATTAGAAAGTCAAAAAAATATGATGCATGTAACACAAACTACCAACGAAAAGGCCACGGAGGCATCATATTTAGTTAGCTATCGCATTGCACAAGCAGGTGAAGCGCACACTATCGCTGAGAAATTAATAAAACCATGTGTATTAGACATAACAAAATGTTTGCTTGATGAAAAATCTGCAAAGCATCTTTCTACTGTTCCGCTATCAAACGATACTGTTTCACGACGAATCCATGATCTGGCAAGCTACGTCAAACAAGAACTAGTTACACGTCTACAAAATACACGATTCGCTTTGCAAATGGACGAGTCGACTGATGTCGCTGGTTTGGCTATCCTGCTGGTTATTGTGAGATATCCATATAAAAGTTCTTTTGAAGAAGACATGCTTATGTGTTCATCGCTGCTTACAAACACTACCGGGGAAGAAATTTTTAATAAAATAAATATATTTTTTGAAGAACATAATCTCAGTTGGAACAATTGCATTGACATTTGTACAGATGGGGCCAAGGCGATGACAGGTAAAACAGCAGGAGCAGTGTCACGAATGAAAAATAAAGCGCCTAATTGTAGTTCCAGTCATTGTATTCTGCATAGACAAGCACTTGCGATGAAGCAAATGCCGTCTAATCTAAAATTAGTTATGGATGAAGCGGTAAAAATAATTAATTTTATCAAATCACGACCACTACAATCCCGATTGTTCTCATTATTGTGTGAAGATTATGGCAGCAAACATAAAACACTGCTGCTCCATACAGAAGTGCGATGGCTGTCTCGGGGAAAAACTTTAACAAGGCTATTTGAACTTAGAGCCGAGTTACAAATGTTTCTTTCAGCAGATACTTCTTTTAATTTGAAGGACCGTTTGTATGATAAAACTTGGTTGTTCCGATTGTCTTTTATGGCGGATATCTTTCAAAAACTTAACGAATTAAATTTATCGTTGCAAGGTAAACAGACAACAGTGTTTCAGGCCTATAATAAACTAACTGCTTTTAAAAGAAAATTAGATTTTTGGATCATTTGCATTGGTAAGAAAGAAATAGAAAGTTTTACGTTACTCAGTGAGTTTGTTAGCGAAAACGACTCAGAAATGTTTGAAGATAATGTGTTTGAAGAATTGGTCCAATATCTCAGTTCGATGCGCGCATCTTTTGAAAAGTATTTTCCCGAAGAACACAATACAAAAATTAAAGTGAACTCCTGGATTCATAATCCTTTTTTACCCAACTTGGAAAAGCCTGAAAACATGTTAAATGAGATATATGAATCTCTTTTAGAAATGTCATCAGACACAAGTATGGAGTCATTGTTCAAAACGACGCCTCTTAATGATTTTTGGTGCAGAATCCAAAATGAATATGCAATGCTTGGCCAAATGGCTCTGGATATTCTTCTCCCGTTCCCAACTACATATTTGTGCGAAACAGGATTCTCTACCTACGCAGCCACGAAAACAAAATATCGCAATAGACTGGACGCCGAAGCTGATATGAGACTCCAACTTTCTTCCATCAAACCTGATATCAAGCAATTGATGAAAAATAAAAAACAGTTTCATACCTCTCACTAGTTAGATTTTTTCTTTTTTAATGTTTTCTATTATTGTCCTTACCAAGTGGTGAAGTAAATAATAATTAGTAACTGATACATTATACTTTTATTATGCTGATTAATAAAGAATACACTTATAAAAATAATTGTTTTATTGTAGGGTTCCATCAAGTATTTTGCTTCCCAAAAGGGTTCCGTCATTTAAAAAGTTTGAGAACCACTGCTCTAAATCAATCGATTAATATCGTTTAAATTATTCGATTATTCGCTATTAATATTAACGAGGCACGTTCTCATATTGCAACAGTAGGTAAACATAAATCTGTTAATAGCTAATAAATAGCTTATGTATAAAAGATTTCATTATAAATATATTGTCGAAAGTTTATTGGTAGGTTACACACACAGGCGACAAACGGAACGTTTCACATAACTCAGTAGCCTGAGTTATGTGAAACGTTCCGTTTGTCGATAGCTGCAAGCACTAATAAAAAAAAAAAAAAAAAAAACTTTCACTTTTATAATATGACTAGCTTTCGCCCGCGGCTTCGCCCGCGTGAATGCCGGTTATCGTGATAAAAACTACTACGGACAATCCTATGTTCTTCCCCGGGACTCAAACTATCTCCATACCAAATTTCATCTAAATCGGTTCAGGGGTTTGAGCGTGAAAGCGTAACAGACAGACAGACAGACAGACAGACAGACAGACAGACAGACAGAGTTACTTTCACATTTATAATATTAGTATGGATAGTATAGTATATAGTATGGAATAGTATGGATAGTTATGGGCTATAGTTAGTATAGTGAGGGCTCCGCGCGCGTGATCCCCTTGGAGCTTTCAAGGTTCCCGCCATACTTATGTCAATAGAAACCTCTGCAAATTTAAAAACGATCACTAACGATTTTTTTTTCAGGGTGTTGAGAACAGGTCTATTCACGGATCCTCCTAAGGCTTGGGTTCCCAACCTAAGAGTATTTACCCCCTCGGGGGTAAGACAGCTATTCTTTGGGGGTCATGAGGGTGGTAAAAACCCCACCCCTCGTCGGTGTCGACTTTATTGCACCCGCACTGTCGTGCCAGTGACTCACACTTGGCCGATGTTGGAAGTAAAGTAGCTTGTATATTAGTCAATAAAAAAAAAATATGGCATCGGGGACTGCCGCGATAAAGCATAGCATTTTTTATCAAGTTATGCAATTATACCTAATTATTTATTTATTTTTTATTTATGCAGTATTTTTTTTTTCTTTTCATTACATTTCAGAGCAGCTCGTCTCGATCCGTGCGAGCTTCGTACAGTCGTACCAAATACATATACGTTAAGCGAACGCTCGGCCGAGCTACATGGTAGGCGGAATGGGGGGGTGTTAGGATTTATTTCCGTTACGAAATTGCTTCATTAGGTCGCCGCGCTCAAAGCCCGCGTTAAAAGCTATGCAATAGCTAAAAAATATTAAAAAAACCGCCTACACATTTTAATTTCTTTTTTATATAATACTTTTTAGTGATTGTAGCATGTCACAACTAACTTTTTTACGTTTAACGTTCACAACTATTGCCAAGTATTGAACATTGAAAAAATAAAGATCGCTACTAACTTTTTAAGTATAACAGTCACAATCATGTTATACTTTTTTGAAATGTTTACGACGAGCCCTTCAATTTGCGGTATTCGAAAAAGCTTTTTTATTCACACCTCTTGTTTTTGACATCTCACAGCTGCCATGTTTGTTTTTTAAAACACATTAAAGATAAATCTAAGGACGTCTTAATTGTTTAAATCAGTCTTATGGTTTGAAAGATATAAGAATATTACATACATAGGCACATGCAAGATACGCGCGAAAAACATAACCCTTCCTTGAAGTCAAGTAAAAAGGGTAACGATATCGAAAAGGTTAGGAACCATAGCCCTAAGCCTGTGGCCACTGTCACGTCCGGGAGTGAGTTTCACGCTGCTATAGAGTCTGGAGACAATCGGCGAGCCAACGGCGACTTGGACTGCTTACCTACGAGTATATCTCAGAGAATGGAGAAAACTTAAACGCTAGGAAGTTGCCTGCCACATAACGTTACAAACAATTACGTTGCTTAACTCAGAGGTCACACCAAGTATTGCATACTATCGCCTGTCTTACTCATTATAAATAAAATAAAGTATTTGTTAATAACATAGTTTATTGGCTATTAGCGGTCTGCTCCGCCAACTATGCAAGCTGGTTCCACTTTCTTGAACAAATAACCGGACCCATTAATACCCACGTTAGATACGACATATTAACATTACTAAGTAGGTAGGTATGTTAAGACTTTGTCTTTATGAAGTAGGTACCTACTAGCTGTAACTCGCGGACAAAATTACAACCCCTATTATTCCCTCTTAAGAGTTGTGTTTTTCCAAAATGCTGAAAGGCGTGCTTCTTTATTTTATACCAAATACGAAAAATCACAGATAACTGCAAAACTGGCGAAGTTTCATATAATCTTGCAATTCTTTTTTTACGCCTGGGGGGGGGGGGTGAATTACCAAAAACCCTTTTCTTAGTGGATGCTTACTACATAAAAGGCATCAACAATAAAATGGTCAGGTCTGCTATAGCCTGGCTGCCGCTTAGCCTTAGACTTGAAACTGATGACTAATGAACCTACCTATTTTTAGGGGTTGTCACTCGTCAGTTTAGGTTTATTTAGGGGTAACATCCCTAAATAATAGATATGACATTTCGGATCTGGATACGGATATAAGAATAATATTATATCTGTTTCGGTTTTGGTTACGGATATAAAATTATTTCGGATAATCTCGGTTACGGATATTGGAGTTTTGAGGAATCTAAATACTAATGTATACTAATATTATAAAGCTGAATAGTGTTTGTATGTTTGAACGCGATGATATTAGGAACTACTAGTCCGAATTGAAAAAATATTTTACTGTTGGATAACCCATTTATCGAGGAAGGCTCATAGGCTATATAACATCACGCTACGACCAATAGTATTAAAAATGTTTCAAAAACGGGGAAAATTTACGCAGACGAAGTTGCGCGGGTCAGCTAGTAAGAAATAAAATCAGTCGTTTACCTACGTAATTATTATAGCTATCAACACATTTCTTAAGTTATCTACCTACTTAGAAAAAAAGTAAGAAAATTATTACTAAGTATACCTAGTTGTTTTCTATTATATTCTTCAATATCTCTTTATGAGCTACTTAGCTTTAGCCCGCGGCTCCGTCCGCGTGGATGTCGGTTATCGCGATAACAACTATTCTATGTCCTTTCCCGGGACTCAAACTATCTCCATACCAAATTTCATCTAAATCGGTTTAGCTGTTTGAGCGTGAAAGCGTAACAGACAGACAGAGTTACTTTCACATTTATAATATTATAATACATGGATTACAACACATCATCAGTCTGAAAGAGACACGCGCTGCTAAAGCGCTAGTGTGTCTCGGCGTGGCTCGGCCGGCAAAACCAAAAAGCAGGTTTTTGATGAGGAGTATAAATGCTATACTCCGGCCATATTCGAAATTATGCGAAACTTTTTATCGGATTCGGTTACGGTTACGGATAGTTTTTTTTATTTCGGATATCTGATAGGTTCGGTTTCGGTTACGGAGCTTCATAACATCCCCTGTGACTATATACGGGCAGCGCGCCGCTCCAAGGGGCATGTGGCAGTGGGCCGTCTCTCGGCTCGCACGACAGTCGCGGTCACGTCGCACTCGTGCATACTTAAAATATATTTTTTTGTTTTTCGACACCCGCAATGTCTTTTAATCCTAAACGTCAATATAATCCGTATAAAAGATATTGCTGTGTTTATGGATCTCTGAATAAAACGAATAGTGAATCAGAACTATTTTTTTTAAAGTCCATACGATATTGAACGGTTGACAAAATGAAAGGAAAACAAAATGACTTATTTTGTTGTATTTAAACCATAACATAAATCTTCATCAATAACTTTTTGATAGAATTTTGTTTTATTTACCTAAAACTAAAACGCTTCAAAATAAATAATAATAATATTGTCTTTACCGTGGGTATGTAAGCACCTACCAAACTATTCCTTTTTGTGTTATTCGTATACGTACCTACATACATATCTCTACAACCAAATAATCCCTTATTTAAAATATGTAACACATATATTAAACAAAAAGGTAGTTATGATTTCGAGGTCAAGTTCACGATTGATATTTCTAGTCTGAGACTTAGTACTTACTTACTCCTATTTAAAAATTTCAACATTCATGCAAAAAAAACCTATTTTTACCCGATTGACGCACCCAGAGGGTACAAACAATGTTTTTCGAGTATTTGTATGTACACAGGGTGAAAAAAAATATTTGCAATGTAGGATTGGGTCCCACATTGCTAGCAATCTTGTTAACCCCTCCAACTAAGCTCAAAGACTTGTGTTAGGAGGATTCGAAACCCCGACCTCACGATTGCGAGACCGATGCCTTAGCCAAAAGCACCTTGAACTGGTTAAAATTGAAAATTCCACCGAAACTTGACAAGCGTGTTTTAAATAGTCTCTCTTTAAAAATTGAACCACTCCTAAAAAGCCAAATATTGTACAGTTCGTGGCGAATTCAATTCAATATGTATTATGATACAAAAAAAGGACGAAGTGGTCCGTTGTTGCATAAATGGGTGGTTCTTTAAAATAAACGGTACTGTATCTCTAGAAACAGCAAGCAACGCTTATGTTATAATGCTACAATGGATAAACAAAATAAAAAACTCCAAGTCAACACAGATCACTTTTGCCCTTCGTCCCGGAGACTGTCCACCAGTTCAACTAGGTGATAGCACTCTACCACACAACGAGTTCGTGAAGTACCTGGGCATGCATCTAGACCGAAGGCTTACATGGAAGAAGCACCTGCAAATAAAAAGAGAACAACTCAACCACAGGTGCAGAGGGTTGCAGTGGCTGCTTGGAAGAAACTCAGTGCTGAGCACAGACTACAAACTCCTGATATACAAGATTGTCCTAAAACCAACTTGGACATATGGAATCCAGCTATGGGGATTGGCATGCAATTCCAACATTGCCATGATCCAACGAGCCCAAAATAGCATTCTGAGAAACCTGTCTAACGCCCCATGGTTTCTAAGAAATGCCGAACTTCATGAAGAACTTAACTTCAAAATAGTTAGTGAGGAGATTAAGCAGCACTCAGTCAGTTACAAACAGAGACTAGAAGCGCACCCGAAACCTCTAGCAACGGTGCTGCTGACGATTGACCACCCAAAGAGGCTTAAACGCAACCACATAATCGAACTAGATTTGAAGTAAAGGGAAGAAATGTTAATGGACGGCTCCTCCCAAAGACTATTGACGCCAACACACCTGCTCAAAGTCCGAAGACTGATTGCAGATGAAAAGGAAAAAAAACAATGGATATACTGTAACTCGAAGCAGGATATAGCCTACGAAGCCTCTTCTAGGAAGTACTTAACATTACACATATATGCTGAATTAGATTCATGGATGAATGAAGTAATATCAAAGCTTTTTGGTGTGGTTTTTAGAAGTCAAAGCCATTATCCGATCAAGGGTCAAACTTTGATAAATATGGCAAATTTATTAAAAATGTCAGTGTTGAAAAGCCATACTTCTTTGTTGAACAGCACAATTTTTTTACGTTTTTAATGTGCCACATTTAAGAAAATGTATGCGTAATCATTTATTATCTAGTCATTTTCATCACAAGGACGACATTATATCTTGGGATCATATTAAAACGTTATATGATCAGCAAAAAGATAAAAAATTAAGATTGATACCTAAAATAACAAATGCTCATGTGGAACTAAACAACTTCTAAAGGATGAGAGTGAAATATGCAGCTCAAATATTTAGTAGCACGGCATCTGCTGCGCTTGAGACATGTATTGATTATGGTAAAATCTCAGAGGACGCAAGAGGAACAGCAAAATTTATCAAAAGAATAGATGACTTATTTGATGTGCTAAATTATTCAAAAATTAAATATGCCAAAAAACATCACACAGCTTATAAGAATGACTTCGGAACAAAAAATAATTTTACAAGATGCTTAAGAAATGTTTGCCACTAGGTATTAAGTCTAAAAATAACACAAAAAGACAATACTAATCACATAAAAACGTTCTATAGTTTTCAAATAACTAATAGTATTACAACTTACGCGATTTGTACACATTACGATAAAATATTTATATTACGGGTCTTAATCGCGTGCAAATTTAAGTTAAAATACCTTGTTTATTGTCCGACGTTTCGACGGCATTGCAATACGTCGGGCAATAAACAAAGTATTTTGCCTTAAATTTTCACGCGATTAAGACCCGTAATACATATATTTTCATAATGTATTACAACTGTTCGAATCGAAGACTTAAAATCCGAAGGATTCACGTAGGTACTTATTTACAAGACAGCTCAACCAAGACAGTTTGTAATTTTTTTCGAGTCTATAAGACAACAAGGTGGTTCATGTTCTGAGCCTACTCCCATCAATTTACTCGCGCATTTTGGCAATTGTTCTAATTCAACATGCCGAAAAGTGATAATACTAACTACGAGTCTGAGTCATTTATGATATGCTGGTTAAAGCTGAGGATATAATTAACAAAGAAAGTGCAAAGCCATCTGAACAAGCCAGATCGTCGCCGGTAGCCTTAAATGGTGATATTGATCATCGTATAGATTTACCTGAAGCGAATGCCCTGACCAACATTGCAGGCTTTTTACTTTTCAAATGCTCTAAAAAACATCCAAGTTGCAAATAAATGTTTGGAATGCTCGACTCGTCACTGAATTTGGAACATGAGATTTACTCAGTACAAAGCGTATAATAAAAGTAAATCGTTTTATGGAAATTTAAAAATGCCTTTTCAAAAAAGGAATGAGTACGTTAAAAATTAGAGACTGCGTTTACACACAATTTTGAACACCATTTACATGAAATCCTGGAAGTAAAATATTTAAAATACTACAAGAAATTGAACTACTTACCTATATTGCCATGCTCGTGTTTCCCTGTGGAATATTTGTTAAGGTCATTCGTGAGACTACGTATATTTTCGACTTAAGAGATTTAATAATCTAAATTTTAAATCTGGACAAAAACCAATCAAACAATACTTAAAAATTAAGCAATTGTAACATAATTTTGTAATAAAGTTTAGATAATTGTATTATATTTTGTTAGAAATACCCAGTTAATCGGCTATCAGTGCAATAAACTAACTTAACATAATTATGCTGCCAGCTCTCAGATTGCGATTATGGCGCGTCATCGAAGTAGGTACGTGTAAAAACAGCGGCGGCAGCCGGACGTTCTTTTTTGATTCCTTAGGTCCTTAAGTACTTAGTAATAGTTAAAATAAAAATCCTTAATTAGTTGCCCAGAAATAATATTAGGAACAGGATAGGATAATGTTTACAAAGGAATACCTACACCCATGGGAATCGAACACACGACAATTGGAATTAAGTAACCACTGGATGCGATTGTGACGATCCTTGGGGGAGGCCTATGTTCAGCAGTGGACGTCTTTCGGCTGAAACAATGAGCTAGGTATCTACTAACATTGTGTGTCAGGGATTAACAATATTGCTAGTGATGTAATAGCAATTTCACTAGCAAATTTTACCAAGAGTCTCTACAAGGGGTCGATTCATGTATTTAAAGCAGTGCAGTTGCAGTTAAGTTTCGATTAAAACGGCCATTTTTGTATTCTTGTAACTTTGGGATCGATCTCAAATACGCTTGCGTCAAGTATGCGTCTCGAAAGCGCAATAACGACATTCTAGTAGGTACGGTGCGCAAGCGTTTTTAAGATCAATCCCAAAGTTACAAGAATACGAAAATGGCTGTTTTAACCGAAACTTAACTGCAACTGAACTGCAACTGCACTGCTTTAAATACGTGAATTGACCCGCAGGTGTTGAGTCTCTACAGGAGTTTGGTTTGCTTACCCTGCATTCGAGACGACTATTACTGCAGGCTATGATGGTCTACGACCTTATTAGCAACAAGTATGACTGTACTGAACTTATTAACACCTTAGACTACATCGTACCCAGGTCTGTAATAAGAAGAGAGACGCGCTACCCGCTATTTGCTACGACTGTTATGTAAGTTGTACAAATGCGGGTGAGCGAGCGCCTCTCTATAGAATACTTAAAAATTTCAATATTTTTTTTGTCACTATAGATATTTTTGGCTCCACTCGCAATCAATTTTAAAATAATATTCTGGATACTCTTTATCATTTACAATAGTATAAAATTGTTTAACGTTTCAAACGTTAAACAATTTTTACTATAATATTTTAATACTTAAGACTTAACTTCATTAGTCACTAAGCTTTAAGTTTCAACTAGGTTTACCTGTACTTTATTTTATTTTATTTTTATTAAATAGATACAGACACGGACTACAGACTAAAAAATACATAATAAAATTAATTGCAAACTTACAATATAAAAATCTGAAGCCCAATTGAGACTGTATACAGCATTCAAAATAATATATAAAAACAATACAAAGCTTCAGTAAGTAAAGTAGATTAAGACATTAATTCAAAATTTGAATTTTTGCTTTTATCAATAAATTTTTGAATACATTAAAATTATTTTTAAAAATATCTATTTGGGAACATATCAAATTGTAATTATTGCACATTCGTGATATCGGACTATTTTGGGATACATTATTATTGCTGGTTGGTACTGCAAAAAGCTGTGGAATACGTACAGATCGCGTTGGTACTTTAAAACTTAGCTGTTCACCAAGTGCGCTATCCAAGGAGCCATTTACGATTTTATGAAGAATGCACAGGTCAGACACCCACCTCCTCCTTTCCAGGGTTGTCATATTAAACCTATTAAGTCTACTTTCGTAGTCTGTTACTTTACGCCTTAATCCATATTTTGAACAAAGAGCTCTAACAAATCGTCTCTGTATTGCTTCTATTCGATCTATATGTATGCCGTATATAGGAGACCATACTGATGAACAATACTCCACAATATTTCTTACTAGAGCATAATATAAAGTCAGTAAAGAGTTTGGTTTTTTAAATGATCTAGCATTTCGGAGCACGAAAGATAGCATACGGTTAGCCTTATTACAAATGTGATCGTAATGACATCTGAATGACATAGTAGAATCAAACATCACACCTAGATCCCGAATCACTGTGACTCTCTCAATATTTGTACTATTGATGCTATATAGGTAAATAATGGATTGTTTGTTTTTGGTGAATGTAATAACTTGGCATTTCTTTATATTTAGTGACATAGAGTTTACTTCACACCAATTAACTATTTTATTTATATCAGATTGGAGACTTACACAATCTTGATAATTTACTATACGTCTAAAAATTTTTATATCATCCGCATAAGCCAAGCATTCACTATCAATGCTACTGAGCAAATCATTTATAAATAACAGAAACAATAAGGGGCCAAGATTCGAGCCCTGTGGAACGCCTGATGTAGCCAAAAAGGGAATAGATTCGTAACCACTAAGTGCAACAAGCTGAGTTCGATTTTCTAAGTAAGAAGTAAGCCATCTATACAAATTGCCATGTATTCCAACGTGGTGAGCCTTCTTTAGTAATTTAGAGTGATCCACGCGGTCGAATGCCTTCGAGAAATCTGTATATATAGAGTCTACTTGTTGTTTATTATTAAAGGATTTGCAAATATATGATGTATAATTTAAAAGATTTGTATTAGTCGACCTGCCTGTAACAAAACCATGTTGCAAAGGACTCAAGAGATGTTTCAGATGGTTGTAGATATGATCATAAATGAAGCCCTCGAAGATTTTGGCAAAGCAATCCAGTATACAGATTGGGCGGTAATTGGAGATATCGCTTTTATCACCCGATTTAAATATCGGCGTTATTTTAGCGATTTTCCAGATCTCAGGAAATGTACCTTCTCGCAATGATTTGTTGAAAATGAATGAAAGCGGCGTCACAAGCGCGCTAGCACAAAGCCTAATGAAAATTGGGGGTACACCATCAAAACCGCTACCTTTATTTATATCGATCTCACGTAACTTTTTAAGTATATCACTCTTAGAAATATGCAGATCACAAATAGTATAATTGGACGTTGAAAAGTTAGGATTATAATTATTCGTCGAAGTAGAGCAATATACTGATGAGAAGTAATTCGCAAAAAGTGTAACGATGTCCTCACCCGAGTTGGCAACCTGATTTTGATAGTACATGCTACTAGGATAGTTCTTTTGCTCTTGGTATACCGCCAAAATGATTTTATGTTCAGTGTTAGATCACTTTCAATTTGCTCAATGTAAATCTTAAAGCATTGTTCAGTAATAGTTTTAGCCCTTGCTCGAAGCATAGAAAACATGTCATAGTCTCTAGGGTTGCCGTATCGTTTGAATCGTGAATGCGCTTTGTTTTTACTTTTGAGTAATTTTATTAGATTTTTGGAGAACCACACTGGATAATTGTTATTTGAGACTCTGGTCTTGGGTGTATACTTATCTATTATAGAATAAATAGTATTATAGAAAAAATGTACAAAGTCATCACACCCCATGAGTGATGAGTGCTGTGCCCAATTTATCCTAGCTATGTCCCTTTTACAACTCTCGTAATCTGTTTTTCGATAGCATAATTTTTTTATTAAAGTATTTTGAGTGAGCGTCGGAACAGCTGCGCGTATTATAAGTTCAAAAGGAGGGTGGTGTGTATCAACACGACTTAACGGTAAAGCAGGTATTGTATTAGTTAGGTCCGGATGGTTAGTGATGGCGAGATCAAGAATTCGATCATTATGGTTTACAATATGATTGAGTTGGCGAATAGTCTTTTTAAGGTAATAAGTGGAAACGCCGATGAGTGTACATTAATTTAGTTTATTAAGTACCTAGCCAGTAAGACCAGTAAGACACAACATCTAAAAAAAAATAAGAGTGTTGAGTTGAAATTTTACAATATTTCCGATTAATCTATAGGTACCTACAATTAAATAAAATTGAAGTGTCTGTTTGTAATATAAAAATAACAGATTTTTACTAAATGGCTATGAAAGTATAGGTAATCATGGGACCTATAACAAAAACACGGTATGAAACTTTTTTGTTTGTCTGTTTGTTTGTTTTGAAAGAACTTTCACTATTAGACAGTTGATGATGTAATGAGTAACTTAGGAT
This sequence comes from Herminia tarsipennalis, assembly GCA_945859575.2. Lineage (NCBI taxonomy): Eukaryota > Metazoa > Arthropoda > Insecta > Lepidoptera > Erebidae > Herminia > Herminia tarsipennalis. The sequence goes on along the minus strand of OX243851.2, from coordinate 22,651,307 downwards.
ACTTTTTATCATCGCTCTAACGTCTATAGGGAGTGAGCAGTACTGCACTTCACGCGAACGGAGTCGCGGGCACAGCTAGTGTTAATATAAGATATGATGATGTGATAAGTCACTCCCTCATTGATTGATTGATTAGCCAATCGTGGACCAAGATATCACAAAAAATACTTGACATAAGACTGGTAGGTAGGTTAGTAATGATAAAGGTACGAGAGATCAACTAAGCTTAATCTTTCATGCTAAAAGTGCGAAAAGAGGGTCAAAGTGTACCTATATGGAAATCGCAGTAATCAATATCCACGCGGCACGCGGGAGAAGCCACTTCATTGAACGAAGATATTCGAAATTTCGAACCTAGGTACACATGGACCTGCATTCGGGCTTCAGTAGCAGAGTGGAGATCTATCGACGTAGATCTACATAAATATAAAGTAAACAGTGTGCCGTACAAGCCCACATGCTGGCGCTATACCGTCCAAGATAATCAGTATGCGTGCTGACTCGCTCACACGCACACATTGCGTATTTTATGACATGTTTTTGTTAGAAAGCGTTGCGTGGTGCCCAGCAGCACAGCTGACGAGAGCGGCGCGCGGCGGTACGCATACACGAACATAAAGACAAACCAAAAGGGTTGCAGCAATAAAAATGTAAGCATCCATTGTGCTGTGCGGGGGCCTACTATACTAACTAACTATACATCCAAGTTTATACGAGTATAAGTACTCCACAGCCACGCTGCGCGCTGGGGAAACAGAGCAACATTCGTGTTGGTACCTATTTAAGTTACAAGAGACTTTATTCTTTTTTTTTCTCTTAAAAAAAAAGACGACTCCCGCATTAGTGTCGCGGGGGACTTTATAAACATACTAGTCACGGACACAAAGTCCACCCATACTCGGAACAACAATTTGCGGATCACACAAAGTGATGTCCCGTATGAGAATCGAACCTACGACCTCTTGTGTAGCAGTCGGACACACTCCCACCGCGCCACATAAGTAGTATGGTAGTAGGTATTTTGTGATAGTTTTAATACAAAGTATCTTTTATTTTCAGTAGGTACCTACTAACTTTTATACTGTCTTTAATGTAACTGCGGTATGTCATGCGCGTGCAAAGGTTCGTACATTGTATGTGTATTGGGATCTGTGTGGGTATTATGTATTGAAAGGAATTTGATTCGCAAGTCATCTCCATTTGCGAATTCCGTTGCAAATGTTATTAGATTGTCCGTTAGATTGCACGAAAGTTCGTGTTAGCAACATACGTACCGTATTTTTATAAGAAGAAATGAACAGTCTGGTAAAAGCCACTAGGTTTAACATGTCAGTCGCACAATATTGTCACACCATGTTGTCACACATACCTTTATGGAATACTTTCACTTTACAAAAAAAACCTCTCGTTATATCGCTACATCGGTAACAGTTCGCGACAGCAAAACTAAACCGGCTTAGAAAAATATTTAGCATGGTTTTTCATTGTCATTGGCGAGATGGGGTCCCACTCCCACACAATATGTAGGTTCGCATATTAGCGCGAATCTGATTACCGACCGACATAAGACGCAACTGTCAGACATTGCATTTCTTTTGCAACGCGACATTTAGTCGCCAACTGCATTTGGCAGACAGAGTCAGAGTAGACGTCTCAGTATAATCTATAGCTCGGATCTCTCGGATGCCACAGACACGAGACAACACTCTAACGACATTAGATTGACAAACAAACCCTAATTATATACAAATCAATGTTTGTATGTATGTCCTGTATGCGCTCCGAAATCATTGATTACATTGTAATGAAACTTTAGCAGAATGTTCTGGGAAGGCCGGCGAGTGTTCCTGGCTTTAAAAGACCCAGCAAAGCTTGGCAGTGCTCAGCTAGTGATCAATAAACGTACCTACTTGTAATTCTGATCTATGATTTCTCCAAAGTATTTTTAGAAACATGTACCAAGATAGATACTAACAATGTTAAATAATGTACTTTTGTTAAAATGTGTGCAGTATGAGCATAATTACCGGGTTTTAACGTTTTATTTCGGTTCGGTCAACTTTTAATCACATAATAACATTCCGACGTTACTGTATGTGATTAAAAGTTCAGCGAAAGGTCGAGCAAATGTTTGGAATTAAAATTACAAAAGTATTCCAAATAAATATAAGCAGTACAGACTGGGTCGGTACTTGGAACTTGGAATTAAAACTACAACAAGCAATTAAGTAAGTAGTGCCTAAATTCTACTAATTAATATAATACAAAGAAAATGTTGTTATTATAAGTAGTCAGTAGGTAAGTACCATTCTAACATTGTTATTATAATAATACATAATATCTTGGGACACTCACACAACGTCATCTGATCCCAAACTAAGCAGAGCCTGTACTATGGCCACGAGACAACTGATAAACATACTTATATAGTTATATTTCTAAATTATAGATAAATTACATCCAGACACAGATTAAACTATCGTGCTCATCACACAAAGTTTTATCTTGTGTGGGGATCGAACCCACGACCTCCGACTTAGCAGTCAGGGTCACTAACTGAGGAAAAATGTTTTTACGCAACGCAACATGCCTTACCTCGTTTTTTTCTGGAAGCCTATAATAAAATGAAAGCGGTACCTATAATTAACATAGAAATAGGTACTCTTTGAGTAGGCACTAGCACAAAATAGAGAGAGAGTACCTATAGCCCACTGTATTGTACCTATGTTTAAAACAGTTTAATTATAAGGAGGTACTCGTTTGGTGCCTTTACCCTATTTATATACCTACCATATACCTAAGTTATCCAACGTCAAGTATACTAACCACATCCTAATGGGCAAGGATATGGCTAGGTACTACTACAACTGAATTCTTAATCGAGCCCTAACGTTCTAATACAAACTTCCGACTCCCCTGCACTGGACCAATCAGGCAATAACATAACATTCGATCGTGTCTCAGTCTCATCCATCATAGTAACCATATGTCGCACGACTATTTTCATAATGGCATTATTGTGCAGTGTGTCTAAAGTTCTAAACTCAATGTCGTCTCATCAGCAGTTAGTGCGTACAGTCGCAAGCAATCGCACGACATGTGACCACAATATACCGAGAGTACAGAAGGTAACCTTCATAGAATAAAGTGGTTCGAAGTAGTCTGAGATTGTTGTCCGTGAACGATGTCTATGTGCGCACTCAACGAGCGAAGTACTGACAAGAGAGGAGTGCTTTGTGCAGTGAGTGGGTACAATCGCATATCGCATGCCAGCACGTGACGCGTTTACCGCGCGTCACGTTCTATGACGGCACGATTTCGGCACGAGATGACGTGACGGCTAAAAGCGTGTCCTGTTCCCACATCGGTCCGCGCCCTGCTGTTGACATAATTGATGAGTACAAGTTATCGTTACTTCATTAAACACAAGAGAAAGTATGTATGTATCGAGTTAATTGCTCGGACAATTACTGTCGTGCGCAAACGACTTATGGCGCTGCGACCGACCGACCGACCGACCGGCGGCGGGCGCCCGTAATGGCGAACGGCTTAAGTGCTCTAGTTTAGAGCCGGGAATTAGCCGGCCGTGGCTGGGCGGCTCTTGTATAGCTAATTAGTTTCAGGGCTTACATATACGGTTGCCATTATCTCTGTATAATACAACAACTTTAAATTACAAAGTAAATGACGTCGACTGTTATACGCAGAAGGTTTACTCTCCTATACTACTGCAACCCACAACAATCTCCCTGGAGGGTTGAACCATTCGTACATAACATTACACCTTTTCTATGGGGATAGGCAGGTAGAAATGGTTGTTTGCCGATGATTTCACGGTGCAGAATACAGGCAAAAAGTTACTAACGCACATTATTAGCCTGTGAGAATATGAGTAGAGTTTGATGACTGTCATCAAAATAAATTCTAATATAAAGATTTATTCTTTAGTGGATGGCGAATGAAATCCAATTTTAGACAGCTACTTATCTGTTGCAGATAACAAATTAATAAAATCTCGATATGGTCTGTACCGGTCAAAAATAATACAAAATGTTATGAACTAAACAAAGATACGAGAGCAAATGCGCATGATTGAATGTAAACGAACCTTGAGTTACGAGAATGATGCTGCAGGAACATTATGTGCTGGACGCTACAAGGGCATACTTACTATGTTACTTAGAATCAATAAAAGTATATTAAATTCGCGGATTTCGAGGTCAGTATCTATAATAATGCCTCGAATAATGTATACTAACAAGTATGATTCTATCAACGCCTCTACTGACAAGCCATAAAAATATCCAAGCCATAATTGACGTGTGAGAAATAACACGAAGCATGGCGCGCAGAGAGCGACACTGCGGCGCGCGGCGATGGGCCCGGCAGGCCCCGAGAGCCTCGCAAATAAATATTATTCCAAGTGTTCAATGTTTTTATACACCGCTCTTTGATTAGAGCGAACAGGCATGGCCCACTAACGTTATTACGCTAGATGGAAATAATAAACACGCTTCACTCAAGTCCAACACCACTTCAACTTCCCTGAAACAAGATTCACCACTTTGACGAAGATTTATAAGTACATACCTAGACACGTCTTATCATCGAATCTTCAAATAGTAAAATGTTTATTACTCAATTCAAATGTAACTTTTACGATAATTAAAGTACCTACTTTATTTTATTCACTTAGGTTACAAAATGCATGGGGTCTTATAATAGAGGCGTGAAGAAGCACCTTGCAGGTGAGCAAGGTAAGGACTGCCAGTGCTGAACATAGTGCTATAGGTACTGTCTGGCCTTGCGTTTGGACTTTATTTCCATTTAACGTCCGGTGAAATGAAGTTATTTACTAACCGAAAAATAAAAAATGCAACTCTAAATATTTTCAAAACATAGAAAGATTTAGAAGAACTTGCATTGAATATAGAGAATATTCAATGCCAAGTTGCCAATAAAATATCTTCATAAAGAACGTATGTCAATTGTAAAGTAACTTCGGGCAATCAGCTAACGAAACCACACAGATTACCTGCACGTGGAGCGCGGTCATCTACGAACAATATTCATTATTGAACATCGTGGCCCGCCTTCGCCCGCACCAATTTAAGCGCACCTTTTTTTGTCGACGTCACCTGGAATCGTTTTTGTGCGCAATCATACAACGTTCACGCACGACGATTGCCGAGAGAGCGTTCACCGCAGGGGACATACTGGAGCACCTACACTCCGTACACACAGTGACATGTGTTCTTTTTCACACAAGTGGAACTATTTCCTACCACTACTCGATAAACATAACAAGTTTGGTACAGCTGCTAACTATCCTGCACCGCTCTTCGAACGTCTCATAAAAACTGGACAGCTCGTAGACAAACAGTACCTTACGATAATAATTCAATTCTGTATCTGTCATTTTTGTTGTTTTTGTTTGACTTGGAGGCTTACTCTAATTTAACGAAAAACAAAGCATAGATAGAATATTCGTGGCATTCCTCCCACAATTCTATTATTTTACGGATTTAATTGAAACGAAAATTGTTTGACATATATAACCTACTACTCTAATTCTTAAATTTTGAATTTGACAGGTTCAGAACTCTGTAGTGATGACGAAACCAAAAAGGTTACCGTTTTATATTATATATTCATAAACAAATGTTATGGCTGCAAGATTATTTTTAATTAAAGCTACTTTGCCTAAAGAGCGCTTAAAATGTAGAAGAAACCGGCACCGCCAGCGCAATCAATTAAATTAAAGTTTGTAGGGAATTACAGACTCAGCCGAGAATATATTATTAATTATTGATCTCCCCCGAGCTAGATCTTTGTGCTCATCCAAGAACTGCCTCATTAAGCTCGGGAGTTACGAATCCTATGTAAGGAGCCATTTGGATCTTAAAATGATAACATTTTGGAATTAACTGTCAAACAACCAACCTAATTCTGTATTTGCTTACACACAATGAGTAGGTACTTGGTTACGTGCTATCTACCCGTAAGTTGGTAGGATAGAAGCGATATTAAGTAGATATATATTAGTCATATACGCATTACCCATACGGAAGCTGTAGGCTAATATAAGTCTCTGATACAAAGATTGGGAACCATCAATGATTGTGCTATTTACAGCAGGTTCAATGTTGGAGAGTCGTATATTTTTTTAGCTAGGCACTTTACATAAAACTTAGTTATCTTTTACATAATAATAAAGAAGTGAGAAATAGGAAAAAAGAGGTAACGATTTTTTTTACAGTCAAATAAAATAGCACCTTATTTTTATTGCAGTTTGTTTGATTTTAACATTTAGCTCAACAATGGCTCCCTGTCTGGCATGAGCAAGTTGACTAACATCAATTTATAACTCAATATCAGGACCGAGCTCATGTTATTGTCCTGTTATAAATAACCCGTCTTCTAAGATGCATAAAACAGGCATAATATAAACAATCAATCAGTGATAGTGACAAAAACGGTAAAACGGTTTAATTAACTTATTTAGTTAATTTTTAAAGACCCTAAGAATCACAACAGTCCCCATATCGCACAGACTTCTATACTTATACCAAGGAGAGGGACTTGCAGACCGCAACACACCTATCGTAGTCTTCACTCAATTCACATTTCACAGCTTGCATGGCTAAGTTAAAGCATACCTCTCAAATCTAGTATTTTTAATTCAATATCAGTCATCTGAAAATGAAATAAGTAAATTTATTATACATATTATAGAATTTTATAAGCGAAGGGTCTTTTAAAATTAACTTATAAAATTCTATAATGTGTACAAGTCGCGAAAGTTTACGAAAATTATATTGCAAAAGGAATTAACTTTTAAAGCTTTTGGTAAGAAAGTTCTGTAATCGGAATTCACAAATATACAATCGACTAAACAAAGCAGTTAAGAAAAAATCAAAATACTGTGAACGGAGATATCCAGTTTCTGATCAAAGATGCAACTCTTGTATTTTGCACTAGGTCAGGATATCGATTTATCTTATAGTCTTACTTGCCACTGCGACGACAGTGACTTTGAATATCTATTTATACCCATGGCAATGGCTCAACTTTCGTAGACTGCAAATTATTATACTCTTTGCGGGAATCCTAACAAACAAAAACATTGATAAAGTTGGTTTGAAGTTTTTTTTGACAATATCACAACATTAGGGGACGTTCCGTTTCACCTATGCTATTGATAGTATACAACAATAGCCGAAGCCGAATAAAATTAATATCTTAATAGTATTTAAATATCTTATGTCACATATCTTCTCTATCTTATATCTTATCTGTCTTATATCTTATCTATATATGTTTTATTTTATATCACAAGAAATAGATAACTTTTTTTTACATTTTTGATAACAAAAAATACAGTAATCGTATTTTTTAAGTAAAATGGAACGTAAAATGCTTATATTTTTGAGTACTGATTACTTTTCTCGGGACTAACAATTTTGATCGTGTTTACGTAGTATAATAAGAAAAAAAAAGCGATCATTTTTATACACGACATAAAATGTCAAAAAATGTAACTAGGCACTTTGAGCTCTTAAAATACTAGAGTTGCCATTAAAAGAATAAAATAAAAGAAACTGTAAAATCTAGAGCTACCAACAATAATCCAATCCATTCGTTCACGAAAATAGTCTGGTATAGGAAACTTGCGTGCATTTTAAAAATTAAAGTAGGGTCACAAACGAACTTCTGTTTACATTTTGTTCGATAACAAAAGTTCTTTTCGGAGAAAGAGAGTAAGGCTCCTCTTACTTAGGTACGTTATATTCGTTCGATCTCGGAATAGTTAAAGATAAACGATAAGACTCTTCTGTGCGTTCGATCGACTTTCAGACCAGTCACACATTTGAGTGATATCTAAAGAAAATTAATATTTTAAGAAAGAGTAGATCAAGTACAAAATGGTAGAAGTTATGCTTACTTACGCCTTCTTACTTAAAGTAAGAACCGTACATAACTTTATCAATATTATGTACGGCGCGGCGTCTGTCTGGTGTACACGACTACATCACCGACACGTTCATGAAGGGCGTCAGAATAATGACGTCGTCGTGGACTGCACGGGGGACGTACTCGACGTGCTCGGTAATGACAAGGCTGGGTATATCATTATTATCAGAACATAGACTACTACTCATATCACTTGACTCGTGAACATATATGGAAATGTCTTCAAAAAATTAATTAAAGGTTCAAGACCTGCTCACAGCCCATAGGAAGACAATTATACTTATTTTAAGCGACTACAAAAAAAATATGTTATACATCATTATAAGCGTACGTTTTCCTTAATATTATCAAGATAGTGGTAGTACATATTTCAATTCTGGGCCCAAACTTCGTGACTAGAAAAGGTTATATTATTTCTTTTAATTGCAAGTAAGTACATACTTACTTAAGTTATCTATACTCCTATACTAATATTATAAAGCTGAAGAGTTTGTTTGTTTAAACGCGGTAATCTCAGGAAAAAGGAATTGAAAAATTATTTTACTGTTGGGTAGCACATTTATCAAGGAAGGCTATAGGCTATATAACACCACGCTACGACCAATACGAGCGGAGCAGCAATGAAAAATGTTGCAAAAACGGGGAAAATTGACGCAAACGAATTGCACGGGTCAGCTAGTATTTTAATAGAAACTTAGCGTGATGTTATAAAGCTTATAGCCTTACTCGATAAATGAGCTAACCTATCTAACAGTAAAATATTTATTTTATTTCAAACAAACAAACTCTTCAGCTTTATATTAGTCTATAGTAGGTATAGATGACATATCCAACTTATGAGGCATGTGACAGTGGAGGGAACATTCCGATAACAAGCAATAACAATTGACAAAGGTAACACCTCGCTGTACCTACAAGGCATGCAAGCTACGAACACATTAATACTGACTTAAGTAGGCTTCATTTACTTAATATTACATACGTTTATTTTACCTATGCTAGTTATAATATAAGAAGGTATAAATGTAGGCATTATGTAGCAATTATAGAGAGTCGTATATTTTCTTATCTGATCTCAATGAACATCTAGTTGTTATCTTATCTCGCGGCATACCTACCTCCGATCTATCGCCTCCTAATCCTCGATACGCTAGAGAGTCTCCGCGCACGAAGCTGCGTAGGGCCGACCGTCCTTTAGTGATATCCGTCTCATTATCAGTACAGTTAGTTCAATATTGCGCCCTACCTCAAACACTGTGGGGATCAAGTGAAAACGAAATAAAAAAAGTACATATGTATTAGCTTTTCCTAGAAGGTGTAGGAAATAAAAGATTAGTTAGTGATAGATAGCTATAATAAAATAAATAAAAGCTAGGATAGAAAGAATAAAAAGGAAACTAGTTTACAGAAAGAATAGTAAAGAGAAAACACATGGGTAAGAGCTTAAGCCTCATTAAATATAAGTACAATAGACCTGAGAATTTATATTAGTTATTAGAAAAGGGCAGAGTTTGAAAAGTTATTAAGTGAAGTGCATTACTGCGACTCGGCGCTGCACTCTGAAGTGCATTACTGCGACTCGGCGCTGCACTCTGAGGGTGCATCGCATCAACTCTGCCCTTTTCTGTTACCTAATGTAAATTCTCAGGTCTATATACCTATTTTTAATTGCTTAACCTCATACCCCTGTTTTCTCCTGACTATTTGTAATGTTAAATAGTTTCCTTTTTATTCTTTCTATCTTAGCATTTTTTCTTTCATTATAGCCCTCTATCACTATCTAATATTTTATTTCATTACAAAGGTACAAAAGACACAAGACCATTCTTTTATGCACTTATATCTTGCTGATAAAAGCAAATTCGAATAAAAAAGGTTGCTTGAAGGACTACGCGTATATAAGTAAATGAGGATAGGTGCATGGGTAATTTGTGTGGCGAAGCTATAGGTTGGTACATTTCTTCTGTCGCAATGTAGAACGACGTAGTTTAGCCGAATGGTCGCGAATCCAATTTGCAAACGCATCTGTTTGTCGAAGTACCTACGTACCTCTCGCTGCTGCTCTCCCGCAATATGTGAATGGAGACACGGGAAGTGATCGATTGTTCTATTTGTGTGCTCCCATCACAATGGGAGCGGCCTGAGCCCGCGCCTCTACCTACATCGCGGACGCGGAGTATGAGTGCCGTGCGTGACGAGCCGTCATGTCGCCGTCGCAGTCCATGACAAGCGGGCATTCCGGCTGATTCATTAGTTGTGGTCCCTCCCTAGGGCGCGCCCGCCGTCGCCGCACCGCTCGCCCGCGCCGAATGGGATTATCTAGAATCTAGATCGATGGCCGAGAGATTTGAGGGCAATGGCAACCACTATGCACTATGTGCTCACACGCCAACAAACATGTAGAAAATACGCCAGTACTAAGCCTGAGCCTGAATATTGTACCTACATTTTGTCGAGAACGGAGTACGATCCAATAAACTCACAATAGATGCAGCATTTTGTTTGTAAATTGTGACAGTAAAATATCAATAGCGATTCAGAATTGCCGATCGTTGATGAGATTAAACTCAGACAACAATTTAATTCGTGTTTTTGTCGGCAACGCAACAGTTAGTGCTGATGATGATATAGTAGACTTATATATTTCCGTCGGGCGTGTATGTTCGGCGTCACCCATAATAAGTGGATTAACGAGACCCTGAGCGCAGCAGATAATACGGAATTAGGTGAAGGTTTCCCGCAGTAGCGCCCGCGCCAGTTCACGGCTCCGTCGACTTGAGCCGAACCGTACGTATCTGTCTAGTGGCTAGGTACTACCAGTACGTACTACGTTACAGACTGATGAGTGGCGGTTGGTAACAGTTCCTACTTGACTTTACTTGCAGGTCATTGGCGGCATCTTTAAAATCTATATGGATATGGGTAACAGTATGCATCTGGTTGCGATCGTGATACTCACAAACTTCCACGCCTACGGGCAGTTATTGACAACTCTGTCAGCAGATGTGACTTTAGGAAGCAGGCATGATTGGTATTAAGTTGTGATGTTTCACAGAAGAATACTAATTTAGTAGGTAGATATCGGCGCGCTCATACTCGTCCGTGTCAGGCCGGGGTGGGCAGTAGGCGTAGTACGATGGTGCCAGCAGCGTGCGGCGGGACGATGCTCACTAGATATTAATTGCATCGGTCGACCCCCCACGGCGAGCACTACACAGTACACACAGACACATACCTACTACACACGTAGGTGTGTGTGCGTGCTTAATTAGTCCCGTCCATGAACTCTTCGCCACAAACAGAAGTGCCCACAGCAAAAATAAACGTTCGCGATGGTAGGTACACTTTCCCCTTTGCCAAACAAATTGGAATTTCAAAAGTGTCTGTTACAGTCGAGTCGCAGCCAGTCGTAGGTAATTCGCGACTTCACGACACGAATTGTCAAGAATATTGAATATGATGATAAAGTGGTTTCGGCTTATATTAGTTTTGGGTTTGGGTGCTTTGGTGGTGCTTGGGTGATTTGGGTGGGTGATCTATCATATTTACTTTAAAAGGGAATACAAACCTTTCTATATTCGAGTAGGTATCAGCTAAGGCTAAACATTCTATTGAAGGCTTGCCTAATTAGTGAATTGAAATGTGTGAACTGAATTTAATTAGCGAAGAGATCTCATAGATAAACGCTTCACCTCCGTATAATGTTAGTTCTTTCATTTATCTTACGCAGCATTACATAAATACCTACTTGCTACACTACTGACAATTAACCAACATAAATGTATAATGAACTGACCGTTCTGCCTACACGGACTAGACAAAATCGACGAGTCTACCCTTTGAGCATAAAGGATAGGTACCTACCTATATTATAACTTCAATAATTCTATGAATGTGTAATAGGCCATCCCAAGCATAGGTCTTCACATAATTGCACTGAGGGACCGAGGTGTAGAATGCGTTGTATTCCATCACACATAATGGCACCACGCTCGACTCAAAAATACCTACATGTCCAGTACTAAGGCAGGTAGTACAGAAATACAGATGTTTGAAATTCTTCCGTCTCCCAAATTCTACACAAAACAGGCGGCTCAAATACAAGCGTCGCGTCGGGAGGCCCTCGTCAACATTCACGGGGCTGACAGTCCGTCTGCCGGTGTGTCGGTGTGTCGGTGTGCCAGTGTCCGCGGACGTGACGCGAATTTACGCGCGGTGCGCAAAACTGCGCGCTGTGACCGGCGACCGCGCGCTCTGTAATTAGGCAGTAGGCTGCCTACACTCACCTAATTATCGCATTAATTTGCGAATGAGTGCGCGTTGTCTATGCCAACTAGGGTTGCCAACTTGCCTATTTTCTCTTTAAATTTTATATTAAGTATTCGTCTAAAAATATAAACGAAAACATCCTAAAAGATTCAACTATGCGCTAAGATTTCATACAGTAATCATCAGTAGGTATTGATACTTGAACCGTTTATAAATTATAAAATAAAAGTATCCTGCTACCTTACCTACTTAAGTACCTACGTTCGACAGGTTATAATAATAATAATTTATCAACACAAGGTTTTTTGCAAATGTCACAGCAATGTAAAATTAAAGTCACACTATAGGTAATTATAACAATTTATTTTCGATGCTATCTTAATCGATACTTACCCACAGCACGTCCCTAAGTCTTGTCAAAATGGAAATCACTTAAAACCAGCTGTAAAATGACGGTGGTAAAGAAAAATAACCAAACATAGAAGTAACGGTAAATAAAACAGTTGTTCACTTTTACTTTCTTATGACTTATTTCAAAGGTATAACTAATTTCAAATGATTAAAGGAAACATCATTGTACTAAATATGCAGACATAAAATGAAACGCTGTAGATAAAATATACAGTAGGTACCTATCGCTAAGTTTCAGTCTACATCCGTTCCGTTCACAACACATTTTTTATCCCGTTTACAGCGCCCTAAAAGCAAATACGCTCACTTTATTTATCACAAAAAGGTGTCAACCCTTGCTCGACGAACATGTGCTCATGTGTGTTGTGTGTGTGTGTATGTGTGTCCCTCCCCACGCCCCGCCGGCGTCCCTCCGCGCCGACAGCTTCCTGTCCTGTCCCCTGAACCGCTCCCGTACTCCATACGACACAGCGATATACTACACTATACCAGCTGTAGGTACTACGTACCAAAGTGTTTAATCTTTGATCGGGTGCCCCGTCCCCGTCAGACCTCGTCCATTGTCACACGCACTCGAGAACGTGACGAATAGCGCCGAGTCGGTGAAATCGCGCCGATATTGTGACAAAACTAATTGTGTCGAACAATACTGTTACGTAAACAAAGGGAAACCGTTTAGAATGTCCGCTGAGCTGTGTAATTATACACTAATACAGAGTAACTGGAAAACAACCGACTAAAATATCCTAAATTAAAAAGAAAATGCAGTAACTGTATACAATTGGATGTAGAGGGTTGCAAAAACGATTAGCGAGGCATCAGGCGCGATATATAGTTTTTAGCTGTTAGATTTTATTTTATTCTAGCCTGCCAGAGAAATTTATAGCCAAAGGCGAATCCAAGAGAGAAGAGAAAAGTCATGATCAATCATTAATAACCTCCCCTAGGCTGTGGATAGATCAGTAAAGATCCATAATATACTTAAGTAGGCACTTGGAAGAACAGCATTATCTATAAACACTAGCAGACCCGCGCAATTTCGTCTGATTCTCTTCGTCTGTTTTTTAAACATTTTTCATTGCTGCTCCGCGCCTATTGGTCGTAGCGTGATGCCTTCCTCGATAAATGAGCTATCCAACGGTAAAAGATTTTTTTAATTTGGACCAGTAGTTACTAAAATTATCGCTTCACACAAACAAACAAACTCTGCAGCTTTATAATATTACCAAAGATTAGGTAAATGGCGGAAAGGAAAAAATGTATTGATTTGATATTAATTTGATAGCTGGGAGAGAAAACATAAGTACTTACCTGCCTATCTCAAATAATGTCTAATTGTATCGATTTGACATTAAGTTGATAGCCGGCAGAGAAAAACTTAAGTATAACCTGCCTATTTTAAATAAAAACTTTTTTTCAAAAAAATAACCTATTATTATTTATAAATTTATAAAAAACAGTTATTTGTAGAATCAGTCAAATATAGAATCGGTAATTTATAGAGTCAGTCAATTTTAGAATCAATCATTTGTAGAATTGACAATACCAAGAATTGGTAAATTATAGACTATGTAATCATTTGGCGAATCAGTAATTCCTAATCTAAACAATAAATATTGTGTATTTGTAACAGGCTGACGTAGACCGTTTGCTGTAAGTTGTAGGTGCAACACTTCAGCGCTAAACTATTGATATAGGCGAACACTTATGTCATACTTACAGAATGACATAACGAGTGTGTGATGTGTGCTGTTACTGTGTACTTTAGTAACTATGGGTTCCAATACCCCTTGTAAACTAGACACAAAAACCAGCCACATAATGTCTTCAACCGATGCTACCTAGTCGAAACCTCTAATTACTATGTATAGGTAGGTAGCTACATTATGTACCCCTATTAAGTACCGAACCATTTACTAAAGTAAAACTGGTAGTGTGAGTGTAAGTCCTGACTTGTTTACGCGAACTTGTCGGCCGGTAGATTAAAATGAATAGTGTAGGGGCCCATTGTGCCCTATTTAGTTGATAAATGGCTCGGCGGCTCCTAATGTTCCGCTCCGTGCATGTATGTATAATGTAGCAGGTTCGGTGCCTGCGCGACGCACTTGTTTCCGTTCCGTTTTGTGTAGGCACCCCCGGGCCTCGTGGCGTCGCGCGTCGTCAGGGTGGTCTGATTATCACTAATTAGAGGATTACTTTATAATTTATTAAATCGTATCGTTCAATAAAACCTTAATGCCCCAACAGCGGGGTTTCAGAACGTTCCGAAGGTCTATTTCCTTTTAATTGTGTCAAATTAAGGTAGCTTGAAAAATGTACGTGGGTATATTATGAACTAACTTAACCGCGCTACTTCGTCTGCGAAAATTTTACCCGTTTTTGCAACATTTTTCATTGCTGCTCCGCTCCTATTGGTCGTAGCGTGATGTTATATAGCTTATAGCCTTCCTCGATAAATGGGCTATCCAACAGTAAAATATTTTTTCCAGAGGTTATCGCGTTCAAACAAACACTTTTCAGCTATGTATTATTAGTATATATTACCGTTCACTTGTCCTTTGAGATTTTGCTTCATGCCAAACAGGATTGTAGGTCAACGGGAAATACCTAAAAAGTTTTAGTATTTCATATTTACCTACTTTAAATTAATATCTATGTCTCCTTGAGTTTGAGAACAGTGACGCATCTTCTAGGGGGCTCAATCCCCCCCTCCCCCTAAATACCTTTCACCGATTCGATTCGTGTTAGTGCTGTAACAACGGCCCTATCTGATTCAAGCCCCACCCCTCCCTCAACGGCAACCCTGGCTCCACACAAAGTACCTTGGTAATTATCCTTAGGTATGCTTCATAAGGCCTCATATAAAATTTACATAGAACCACAGACAGGAGGAAAAAATTTAATTGTCAGATAAGTTGTGCGACAATACTATAAATTTTGTACTGTGATACTTATTTACAAATAAACTTTGTTTCATGTATCTGTGCATTATAGCAATGCACAACTGCTTATGGCTTCACAGCTTAAGTGGCACTTGCACGACTTTGTACCGGGCGCTTGAACCGAACGTGTGTCGTGTGTCGCTGGGGGGGAGTGTGTGCGCCGTACAGCGGCCAGCGCCCGGGCACGTCGAACATCCATTACATGCACGCCCCGTGGGGGCAGCCCTCACCACCGCGCTCCTCAAATACACTATTCGTCGCTCCATTCTCATTGCATTCCTTCCCTTCAACCCAAACGTGTAATTTAACGCGGTACATCCCGAGCAATGGATAGCGACCAATTGAGTTGTCACAGGCGAGGCGACTGAACCCATACCGACGAGGGACCAACTTCCTTCCATTACTGAAACTCGACACACTCTGTACATTGCCCGCTAAGTAATAATAGCGCATTAGGAGCGGTGAATACGAGCGGCGTTGAAAAGCGGCGAGGAAGGGGGCCAATGGAGAGGTCGCATCCGGTGACGGCTAGTGCTCAAAAAGGCCGACACTCGAGGCAGGAAGCAGGGCGGCTGAGCGGCTGGGCCGGGCGCAATCGATAGCTCGCAGTGGAAGCAGCTGCAACCCAGTGCGCCCACACCGCAACACAGTAACATTTTCCTTTGGTACTACATAGTTATAATTATAACGTATTTTTATAAAAAAATGTAAGCGTTGCATCCGCTGTTCTAAATTAGTTAGTACCTACCATAGCAAAATGTATTGTTTGATCAATTACCGGTGGATTTATTGGACTACGTTTTCTATTCAGTCAAAGAAGCCACATAACTGTCTGTCACATTTTGTAATCTAGTTCTATTACGTATGTATACATATATACGTACATACATAGATAAAAGGACTGAACTGATTCCTGGGTTGGAACTGTGGAATGGACTTCAACGATTGAATAAGTAGGTACATTCAGTTGTAGGTAAGTATACTGTGTGTGTGTGTCGATCATATTAATAGATGATTATCATCTCGAACATGTTTGTGTAGATATAATCAATATACCTAATCATTGTAAATCGTTCTTGGAGCGAATTATAAACTTACCTGTATAACGAGACACGAGGAGCAAATAGAAAAACATATTGTCCACCACAAGATGAGTTTCTACGAACATTGTGAGGTGGACACGCCGCGCGCCGTACGCATTTGAGAATAAATATGTGCGTAGGTACCTAACTACCGTGTTTAATTGTTTACAAGGAAAAGGCAGCTTATTTGCTTATTTAACAATAAAATTAATGACCGGTTTCTGCTGTCGAGGTAAACACAATTATTTCAATTATATTTATAGGTCGATGTTTATGCCTACACGACACGATGTTGCACTTCCGCTCATGTTCCTCAAACCACAGACGTGGTCAAATTGTAGCAGTTTTACGTGAGCATGTGTCATGTTGCATACAAAGTGTTCTTATAATTTATGCAAAAAAACTGTTGGCAAACGAGTCGCTAATTATGGAGCGGTGGGCACTTACCGGGCCGCGTGTGCATGTGGTTCGCTGCTGCTCCTTACTTCGTGCTGCTGTGCCGCGCGCTGGCGCATCAACGAGCGGCGAGCGGCGCGGCGGTCCGTTGCCTCAACCTGCCATTAGATACACATACTTACACGCTTCCATGCGGGCCGCCATAAAAAAAAAAACGCAGACACGACCACAGATGCAATAATGTTGCTTAACATAAAATCTGTAAATGGTGTCCATCGTTCGCCGCGAAGCAGTTTGATGTTTTGAGGAGCTCCTAGTGAGCGCTGCTCGCTGTGGCACTGGCGGTGTGACGACATCACCTGCGCCCTCTTAAAACCACATTTGTCATCGTCGTCTGATGGCGGAGCGGTGGAGAGCTCATTAGGAGCGGTGAACCGCGGTGGTAATGCACGTTTTTGCGACACGATTGCGATGTTTTTGCAGGCGCATCTACATTGCGCATGCGATACAAACTAGACACATGATTGCAATATTTCTGCTTTATGGGGGACGGTAAAAAGTGCTTACATTGTAAGATTTTTTACGCCGGAGTGCAAAGCGTCGTGACGTGATGGCATCCAGCGCGTAGGAGGCGCGGGGGAGGGGGGGGGCTTGCTGTGGTCAGATCCTGTTCGCGCTCGGCCCCGGGCTCTTGTTCAATGCTTAGCCCAGATATACACTGTAATGGTTGTCCAAAAAAAACTTTCTTTAAACTTCCGGATACTTATCTTGAATAGAGTAGTTACACTGTAACAACCTATCTCGAAGAAGTCAGTTTATTTAACAGATTTTAAGACCACTTTTACTTATTCATTTACGATAAAATCGTTTTAATCCAAGCCAGGTTACACTTGAAACGTAACTTTTACACGATGATCGGCGATTCTGGCGACAGGAACGTATTTAAACGTAAGCAGCTGAAGAGTTTATTTGAACGCTCTTAGTCCTGAGCCGATTCAGATGAAATTTGGTAAAAGGTTTTAGGATTTATCGCAATTTGATCCATGGGGGGGGGGGAAGTCGACGGCAAAAACTGATCCTAAATATACAATTGACTGGCCTGTCGGTCTAGTGATTCAGTAACCACTACTCAAGCACACCTCCGTTGTGTGAGTTATCCCAAGATATAATTAATATATTTCGTGTTAAATATAGCCTGAGGCGTACTACCTACATGCCTACTCATAGCACGCGGCGTTAAACCGCTCAGTTAGTCGGAAAAACCTCGAATGGATTGCATGTAATGTAGAGCAATATAGCGTGTTATCGTGAATAGCCTTGTTGTTTTATGATGTAGTTTTTTCTGTATATTATGTTACTCTTACTCTATATATCATAGCATTAGGTATACCTAAATACACACACATACCACGAAGCCTGAGTAAATATTCATAATAATAGGTTTCGTCGCCAAAGTGCCGCCAAGCGTATGAAACGTAGTTGGAATACCTAAGGTTTCCAAGAAGCCTTTACAGTGAGGTAACAAGGCGAACCCTTTTTTCATTTGTCAAAGTGAGCCAAGTTTCCCGGAGAGCTATTAACGTAATCTCCGTTAGGGACACACAATATTACTTAAGTTGTAGCTCGGCTCCGTCCGCACTCCGCACTCCGCACTTCGCTCCGTCCACTTGATAAGAGGCTCTATCTTACTTTATTAGGAGCCGGTCTGCGCGATAACTCGGTTGTGTTATGCCGTCCCGCTCCCTCGGGAATTGTCTGCATAAAGGTAAGCGTCCACATTCGACGCATCGCATCAAACTGATTATTTTTTTACACAGCGTCCACGGTATCGGCAGTGTACGGATTTGCCGCCACAGGATTTGCAGCAACTACCAGTATTCAGATTGCCGCCGCTTTCATGCGGATTTTCGTAGCGATTATACGTGTGAAATATGTATGTGAGATAATGAAGAATTTAGAAAAATAACAAATAATTGCTTGTTTGTTAGTAGGTAGAAGAAGACCAAGAAAAATCTTAAATGTAGTCGAGCCGCGGAAGTACAAACGCGAAGTTGAGCGCGTCGCAAACGCAGGGTGCGTCCACTGATCGCCACTCCGTATGTCATCATCGGCAGCATCGGTATTGCCGACCAGCAGATTTATGCGGTGCGTACGATGCAGATCAGTGGACGCACTACATCAGGCAAACATACAGATACACCGCCTGTTTGTTTGCCTGTTCTTTTCTCCGGCTAAACCTATTGTTTGCGAACAGGCGTTACATATAAATGTAGAATCGACTTTTCACAAGTGTAGTATTTTGCTTCCTAAGTAAATATTTTTTTTTATTATTATTAGAAGAAATACCTATCTCCAGGTAAGTAAAAAATACTGCCCATATTACTAAGTAGCTGTATAAAGTTGAAGGTACCCAAAGGTCAGACGATCATCGAACCTGCACTTTGTACTTAATCTATAAGTAGCTGATGTTGTGTCATTAATCATTTTGTTATTTACTTGCAGTTTGCTGAATGGTCAGTACAATATTTACATCATTTCATTCTTAAGGTGGCTGTACACATTGGGCTAAAGCAACGCAAGTTATATCCATATGTACATATTAAGCTAAGGTACCTATCAGGGGCCTATCTGTCGCGGTTTCCAAAGATTAAGCTGGTTTTAGTTACTTGTATTTGGATCAGCATCAAATAAATATTTTTTCGTTCTTTCTTTCTTCTTTTTCACGTTGGGTAATGCGCCAACGTGTGATGACGTTCACCAAGATCCGTTGACGTGTGCAACAAAACCGACTCCATTCGGTTGGCCAGCCACTGTTGGCGCTAACTACCATCATACCTACCTACCGCCAAGTAGATCGACCTTTAGACGTTAGACCAACCAATGTGCAGACAACAGATGCTATTAACTAATATTATAAAGTTAGCAGTAATTTGGCCAATATATACTTAAGCACATATAGTTTTTACATTGTAAGTGGATGCTCCTACTATGTTGTAGGTAGGTACTATGTTGTAGGAAATATTCAATCTTATGTACTGTTCTCTCTTGTTTTTGCACCAGGCCTCTAATATGGTGTTTATGGAATAGGTATAATGATGGCAATTTCATGCAGTCGGAGGCACTTTACTAAGTTCATCGAGATTCATTAATGCCTCCGAATGCATGAAATTACATAATTATGTAGGGAATCTTGTTTCATTCTTTTTTGTGCAGGCGGGTTTTTTTATTTTTATAATTTTTTTTATACGACGACGACGACTTTTCACAAGTGTAGCATTTTGCTTCCTAAGTGAATAAAGAATTATTATATGCAGAAACCCGTTCGTAGTACTAACATAACGTTTTCAATTTAATGTTCATCCAAACTACGAGTATTTTTGTAATAAATATATTTTAGTGATAATAAGGCTGTACAGTCAGTACAGTTGTTTATAAAGAAAACTAGTCACAGATACAATGCTACTGCTATAACCTACAGTTTAAGAACGCTAGTTAACTAGGTTCTATACGACAGAAGTCTCGGGTTGGCACTCGGTACATAGCTACCACTAAACACTACGAGCACGAAAGAAAAAAGCTTCTTACAATAGGTCCGTAGTACTTAGTAGTAGGTAGGACGTACTCGAACAACGCACACATAGACTTTACTTAGACAGACATTAGAATTTCGAACGATTGTACTTTGCTCGAGCAACAAGGACACAGAATCTCCAACCACTTAGGTCCACTTTGTTCCGATACTTCGTGTCCAGTGAAGTTGAAGTGTTTCCTTCTATGTTTTACCTGCTTCGTGCCGATACCATAGGTTATTCAGGTGAGCCATCAATCACGCTATCGACGTACCATCTAACGTCGAGTCGTGAGTACCTACATAGACTAATGACGTCACTAAATTAATGTTAACAGATGCGATAAAAACTCTAAGGTGTTAGTAAATATTTTCACTTGTAGTTGTGGTGTGAATCTAAAGCTCTCTGTTAGTTTTTCACACCTTAGTGCTATCTATCATTCTCGTATTGTCGCTATGTTCTTTCAAAATGGGTATAAGGAAACTGACGCCTCATGCGTTTGTATAAAGATGCCGATGTCTAATATTATTTATTTTGTTTAGACATCACTTGTCGTCCCCACCCAACGTCCTAAATTACAATGAACCATGTTTTTGTCGTGTGGTACTGACTTAAGAATTGTACCACCCTATCTCTTCCCGTGGGTGTCGTCAAGGCGACTAAGAGATTTCACACCGGAGGACGGGCAGCAGCGTCCTGTGCGTACTTAAAGCCTAACTGCTATCGCCAACCCGCTCGCCAAGCGTGGCGATTATGGCAATTACCCCCAGGATCTACAATAAGTAGGTTCTACTGGGGAGACCCGTGCCCGCAGTGGGCCATCCATATGTGTTGTATAAATATATTTTTGTCGCGACAATTAACCTTAAAGTGGCACTGACATAATGCTTTAAGACATCTTAGACCCGAGCTTTATCAAAATGAAGATGAGACGAAAGCAAATATTATAAACTTACCAGCGTAGCCAATTCAGGCGGAGCTGAGAGATTTAAACCTCTCACGCTGTGCTTTCATCGATAAAACTATCCTCAGCAGGGCATTTCCCCGCCAAACAAAATCCTTATCCCCGACAATGACCACCGTACCTCTCGGCTAAGCAATATTAGGTTACTAATATAAAAAAACCCATAGATCAATCAACTTGAGCTAAACGTTGTACTTATTTTTGATGTACTCGGATGCAGGGCCCGATCTAGCCATTTAGATATGATAGTGCAAAGGGCGCCGAAGTTGTCTCGACAACATTATATTCGCCGCCCTTTGCACTATCATATTTTGGCAAACATGGGATGTTGTCAGGAGGCCAGATTTAGGTTGGAGCGAGATCACATTGTGCCACCCCGATATTGGTCAATTAGTCGCGCGACAGGGGGGTGGGTACAGTACCTACCATTCATCGTTAGAAAAATGTAGAAGTATATACCTATATTAAGAATAATAATAATTAAAGAAAGAAGAAACAAAGAAAATAATGTTATTTGTCACGGTGTACAGAACAAACATAAACAAACTACAATACATAATTGTAATTTTGCGCCTGACAAATAGGACGTCAGCAGTCCGAAAACTGCAACGCTGGTATTTTCGTAGGCCTTAGGCACCTCTCCGACCAACCGCGAAAAATAGAGTAGCGAGTAGCGAATTTATCGCTCAAGACACGTACGATACAGATACAGAGTTGATCGCTGAGTGTTCACACAGCCGGCGAGTACTCGCTCTATACTGCATCTCTTTTATTTACACGGACGGGATCTACAAAATACATCTGTTGTATGTTTCTTTAGCGATAAATCGTTACTCGCTTCTCGCTCATCGTCGTTGGTGGGACAGGTGCCTTAAAATAATAATTTAATCCTAATTTATAATAATAACTTATTGCTTATAAACAGGTCTACATATAAATGGACATTGTTGTACATTGTTTTATCCTATAACTAATATAAAATCACAGCTGCAATCGGTTCTAGCACTCTTGCTAAGTTATCGTAATAACTTGTATTAAAGGTGCTGGTTTTGACCCCAAGGATGTTCAAATTTAATATTAAGCCCTGACTTGATATAAAATAAATATAAAAACAGAACAGAATAAATATAAAATAATAATTTTCATAAGATTTTACTCTCGTGCAGGGAAAATGAAGCCGCCTGGCGCCCTCAATTTTGCCGCCCTTCAATCTGGACATTTTTCCGGCTTGTCCTCTCCTAGATCGGACCCTGGATGTATGTAACGTCACCCATGTCATACGTGCGACAGTTGTGATTGCGAGATGCAGGTCAACTATTCTTTTTTATGATTAATGATTTGTCACTCGAAACTTTTTTATACTTAAGGATTATAACATATTTTCTAAATTATTATATTTTTATAGGCTTTAATGTGTTACCCCACTCGAGTGTCTTCGAAATGTTTATTTTTTCTCAGGCCGCACATTAAAGCTCATAAAATCCGCCATTAGGATTTTTTAAGAATTTTGTCCCCAGTGGGAGAGATGAATCTAATTTATTAAAATTTATTAAAATCGGTTGAGCCGTTGAGGAGTTATGATCGGACATAGGAACATTGGAAGGATACATACACGTCAAACACATAACCCTCTTCCGCAGTCGGGTAATAAGGTTTTAATTGATACCCTAAATACTGCTTAAGAGACACCAATTGCTGGTGGAAACTGCTATGAATCCCCGATGAACAAGGCGGTCTTGTTTATTAGGCATACCTAATGTGATGCATTGCATCAATAAATGGTCTTGTTGTGACAACAGAGCTATACTGAAGAATATAGTTATCCCTTCTGATGACGCCAGACCATGAATAAATGTATTCTGCCAGAGTACAAAGTGATATCTACTCATTTTGTCCATAATACCCGTCCAGTATTTAGTCCACAGCCCACAGCGGACATGTACAGTTCGACAGGCGGAATATTTTAGAAATCGTCACCGTTGCCTCCATTCATACTAATGTGAGTTTGGTTTATTTTGTCAGTTTCCTCATCCGCTATAGTTTATTGATCGTTAAGAAAGCTTCGTCCTTTAGATATCGCACAGAATATTCATAATAGATTACAGAAGTAACGCTTAAAGTTTTTTTTAAATTAGGCAATCAATTTCATAATGAAGTATTAAACGAAACTATACAGCACAGCAGAAACAAAGCGTTCAGTCTCACTAAATCTAATATCTATCACGAATAAATACGAATGGTGTAAACGTACAAAGGGTTTCATTTTATTATAACTAAGTTAGAGTTACTAGTAGATTAAATATTATAGGCTTGTACATAAGCTGCATATTTTAGATAGTAATCTATACATATAATAGAGCATAGAGTTAAGTTTAATTATATGTATAGGTAAGCAAGGTAAAGACATCGCGTGCATTGTATCTATTAATTAAGATTGATCATTTTGATTTATTGCAGCGGAGGTCGGAGCGATATTTTGATACCGTGACAGTCACCGTGAAAGGTCTCGTTATCTGACTAATTACCTACTCAGCTATAATAACTTTATAGATCGACGGATTTCATAACTTTACATACCACGAACGGACATGCAGATAGTACCTATACCCACGTAATTGGTTAAGCGAGTTGTGCCTTATGTGTGACGTGTGTTCCTGGTTCCTTCTCGTAAACTTAATGCATTTATTAGACACTAGCTGTGACCTGCGCAACTTCGTCTGTGTCGATTTTCGCAACAAACAAGCAAACTCTTTAGCTTTATTAAAAATAAGTAATAAGTATATATATTATCCTGTCTGCGAATAACCTCTCCGGGAGGTAAGACAAGACGATTGCTCTTAAGTTCATTGAAGAATGACACGACACATAAATCATTACAATCTTTAATCTTGAGTGTCCTTTACAAATTCAATCAAGCGTAACTCAGGGATTATGTTCGTAATCCATAGTTAAGTATCATAAAAAACGTCTTTCAGATTATATACGTAATAAGTATTTATTATTTACCTAACTAGTTTTAGTTTGTAGGTACATAAATACTTTGTGGCTTGACTTTTCAAGTCAAACTTAATTTAGAAGTTGTTATAATCGTCAGAAGCCACTTTGAGGCAGTTTGTAAGGTTTCACAGAGTTCATTTGATAGTAGATAGGTAGATAGGTAGGTACACAGTTATTTCACCGCGAAACACGAAACTTGTTTGTTCAATATTGAGAAAGGTTTGACATTTGTCAATGTGGAGCTTTACACGTAACTACCCACTCTAGCTTTACCTCCACCTATCTAATGCATCCGTCATGTGCTCGAGGCTTTTATCTTAATAATAATATCTTATATCTTGGGACAACTCACACAACGCTATCTGATCCCAAACAAAGCAGAGCTTATATTATGGAAACCGGACAACTGATCAACATACTTATATATTTCTAAATACATACATATTATCGATAAATGGTGTGAATGTGACACCTTACTCATATCTCTTGGCTTTTGTAGTAGTATGGCTACACTTCAATTCTTGAAAACTGTCTCTCACTCAAGAGTTAAAAATCATTACAAACATTTTAACCAGCTTTAAAAAGGTACTTACCATAGTCACAAAAAACAGAAATGTCGATTCAAGGGAATCCCAATCTTTCACCTGATACCAACGTAGAGTAGGTGTGTAGACATATTTATGAGTGGGTAGTCACAAGACGGTACACTTCCCTACTAGAAACTAGCAACGAGCGGTTTATAGCTTTAGTTTAGAAGTAGTCTTGACTCATCATTCGTTATGTACCTGTACCTATGTACACTCACGCATTTACTAATAAATATATTGACTATACTATAGTCACGATTTGGATGCACTCCATTCCGGAGGTTATATCAAAACTCACCTAAGTATAGGCAGGTAAATAACTATGTTTAAGATACTATATAAATAGTAATAAATAAATCTTCATATAATTTACTACTTCATGTACTAATATGTATATAATGTAGTAAAAGCTAGTCCAAAATAAAGAGAATAATAAAAGTAGGTGTTTACAAAATATTCAATTAATTCAATAGGTAGGTAGATACATACGCAGTTATTCAAATGTTCATATCCTTCATAAACGAGTCGATGATTGATTGTGAATGCGTTTATGATATGTTTATCAATATTCACATGAGATGATGTTTTCTGTACATGTCAGGTTTTGTTTCACGTTCGAATCATCGCACGGACTTGTAGAGAACACAATATGCACCTCTTCCCATACAAGCTTGAAGCTTGGTGCAAATGTAAAGTGGCAGTAGCTTAATGGCTAAGGCATCGGTCTCGCAATCATGACGTCGCGGGTTCGAATCCTACCCATTACACTACCGACGTGAACCCACTCCTAACACAAGCCATTGAGCTTAGCTGGAGGGGTTAACAGGAATGCTAGTAATGTGGGACCACAATCCCACATTGCTAGTTACAGTACGATCAACGTAACTTGACCGGATTGAAGTTAGGTTTTTATCACTTTCGCGCATGTCATAGAGATGCGACCCTAAAATTACTTACAAAAACGACTAAATATGTTTAATCGATTAAAAATACTAACAACATTTTAATTCAACAATATAAAAACACTATTTAAATGAGGTCATAAAAGTTTAAATTTAGAACAGTTACAGTAAATACTAAAGAAACTTTGAAAAACAATTTCTTTACGTAAATAATCACAAAAAAACATGAGTTAGTTATACTAATTATGACAATGTAATGCGTAATCGCATCTCTAATTCTCTCGGTTTAGTTACCGCCCCCATCCCCGCTTCCTGTCACCACTTACTTCCAAAAAATGCATCTGCGCAACCACTTGTCGCCTACTTCAGTCCGGCCTAGTTACGTTGATCCAACTGTATCTTTTTAGATGAAACCATTGCGAATTGATAAAGACCTAGTAAACAATAGAAAATTTTACAACGGCAAAATATACACATATAAATGTACATAAAATATCCTTTGTAAAAACATTCACAAATATAAAAATAAAAAGTGGTGGTGTCTACGGATTAAGTATTTGTATTATTTATCTTCTACCGTCCGAATACTCAAATGTCAGTTTTGAGACGCAGAATGGGGACGTTGACTGTCAAGTCAAATCAGTATCTTTTTATGGAATGTCATAACAACAAACTCTATAGAAATGTGTATGGAATAGCAACCTATGACGTCATAAGTTCCTATCGTCAAATCATTACTTATAGTATTCGATGTCATGCTTTTAAATTCAAAAACGTGTTAAATTGGAAAAGAACACTGATTTTCAGAGCATTTTAAGATCTACTATTACCTGATTGATTATAGTATAAAATAAATTACTTTTACTGCAGTCAACTACCCCGTCATCATTGTCACTTAAACTTGAATGATATGAAAATATAGATGAATATAATAAGTACTTAGTGACAGAAATAGTTTTGAGCACGACTTTCCTAATGTGTAGCTATTTTTTCGCCTTCGTAAAAGGGGCTATTAAGTAGGGCTAATTCCCAGTAGTTTAGTTTCGTCTTTTCAGGGCCTTAATATATTTTGAATCATTAGTACTTACCTAGTTGTGGACTGATAACCATTAATAACTCATCACTAGTCTGAGTCTGTTAGGCTGGGCCTTACGATCAATAGGTCTAAGTAGCAAAACGTCTAACTACTCTAAACGTCTAATTAGCAATACGTCCAACTCGCAAATCGCCTTTGTAGCAAAACGTCTAACTATTGAAATGTCTATGTAGCAAAACGTCTAATTAGCAAATCGTCTAATTCTCATAACGCCTGTACACTTGAGTATAAAAATATTAAGATCTGTTTTTACGCCAATATATTTTCTTCAGATTTAAATAGGCAAGTAGGTTTCATAGGTTTATTTTAAATTCTTCTTAATAGTACTGGCCATTTACGAGTACCTACCTATTTTAATTATGACATTGTAGTTGTCATGAGGATAAAATTTTCTTTGATGATTAATCGCCACATTACATACATAAAAACTTAATTATTTATTTCCTGATTGAGGAACTAGAATCACCTAGCTTAAAATGAACCCGAATCGAGAGTTTGTTTTTATAACAAGTCAAAAAAAAAAACGAGTGCTAACTGTTGAATGGTTATCGATTCAATTTGAATGTGACTAATAAAGGCGGGTCAACGCTTTGGAGGTGTGCTAAGCGCGATGAATGTAGTGCTTCTATCACAATCAATAAAGATGAAGATAGAGTACTACGTCAGTTGAAAGAACACAGTTGCAAAGCTAATTTGGAAAAAAATGAAATTGACCAAGTGATGGATAAATGCAAAAAAATTGTATGAAAAAGCGAAACCAGTTCAGAAAATTTTTGAAAAGGAGTTTGTAAAAAGTGATAAAATTGATCAGGTTCCAAATTTTAATTCAAAAAAAGACACTTTATTTAGAGCTCGGCGCAGTTTTTTGAATGTTCCTAAAACTGTGTTCCAAAACTTGAACGAAATTATTATTCCTAAAATTTTGGCTGATGAATTCCTTGTATGTGAAGATGGGTATGAGAACAATAAAATATTAATATTTACAACACCTGTGAGTAGAAAATGCATGAGTACAATGAAAAATAAGTTATATTTTATTGATGCAACTTTTAAGGCTGTACCTAAGCCACTTTACGAATTATTATCTATACACATTGATTTAAATAGTTGTGATGATACAACTAGTGTAATGGGTATAGTTTATGCGTTACTTCCGGATAAAAAGCAGGCAACTTATGAACGCTTATTTCAGCTTATTAAAGAACATTGTCAAATATAGAAATGACAACTATTAAGTGTGACTACGAATTAGCTCTCATTAATGCCATAAAAAATGAGTTTCCACACTCAAAAATAGCCGGCTGTTACTATCACTTCAACAAAGCTGTTTGGAAAAGAGCATCAGCATTGAGTCTAACAGAAAACCGAGAGAGTAGAGAAACCATCAGAGTGTGTTCCAACATTCCTTTGCTACCTTCAGAATATATTACTGAATGTTGGACTGCCATTATTGAAAGTGCCATAGAAAGCAAAGACATGATGACTTTTATAGCTTATTTTGAAAAACAGTGGTTGCTATCTCTTGCAGATATAATTAGCTGTTCATACATTGATAACTTTCGAACAAACAATGCACTAGAAGGTTGGCATAGGCGGTTAAATACGTTTATAAAACCAAAACCAACCCTACTGCTTTTCATTCAAGCTCTGAGGAAAGAAGCCCGTTGGCAAGACCGCAAATTTAAAAATGTTATGTTTGAAGGCAACAAACGGAAAAAAATTGATATGTTATTCAATGAAAAATACAAAAGAGAGCTAAAAAAGTTAACAGGAAAAAAAATTAATCCGATGGAATTTTTGAAAAATGTTGGACATATTAAGCGGATCCTGAATTCATAAACAGTTTAAAAAAAATTACTTGTGCATTTTTTTCAAATAAAATATGTTTGCAACTGTACTCGTATTTTTTTAGACGATTTGCTAATTAGACGTTTTGCTACATAGACATTTCAATAGTTAGACGTTTTGCTACAAAGGCGATTTGCGAGTTGGACGTATTGCTAATTAGACGTTTAGAGTAGTTAGACGTTTTGCTACTTAGACCTATTGATCGTAAGGCACAAAATCTAACCGACTTCAATCACGGTTCATTTGCTACCATTTATTGAGGAGTTTCGTTGTCTGTCTCGTCAGTCCGAAACTCATCATTAGATCTTTACGAAATTTGTATGAAACCATTCGAACAAAAAAAATAATTTTGAAAGTTCGAGTTTATACAGAATGATTTGTAATCGCTGTTTATTGTGAGGCCCTAAACCTGACAAAGAAACATCAATTTTACTCCGAGGTCTCCGAGATGTGTGGTGAATGGTTGTGTGACAAAAGTAATAATAAATGAGTATTATCTTGGGACAACTCATCTAAAGTAGGTCGTAAAGGGTTAATTTGTATTATTTTTCAAAAAAAAAGGTAAAAAATCCAATAGTGGCAGGTTATTAGTGTATTAAAAATCACTCTGTATATTTAGTGTGTAGTTATGCCCAAATATACATACATATATTTAATTATGGCAATGTCCAGCACAGACGCAGGTACCTACCTAACTACAGAACATTAACATTTATTAGACACTAGCTGTCCCGCGCAACTTTGTCTGCGTAAATTTTCCCTGTTTTTGCAACATTTTTATTGCTGCTCCGCTCCTATTGGTCGTAACGTGATGTTATAGCTTATAGCCTTCCTCGATAAATGGGCTATCCAACAGTAAAATATTTTTTCGGACCCGTAGTTCCTGAGATTGTTGTGTTCAAACAAACAAACAAACTCAAGATAGATTTAAAAACAAAGATAAATATGTCTGTCTATAAACAGGTGCATCAGTGTTGCTTTTGTTTCTATTCTGTTCTCATTACTAAAGGTTAATATACTTTCCCCATAAATCAATAGTAAGTAAACATGGTGTGGATTGTGAATACGGTTTGTTTGGAATTCCAGACAGAAACAAATGGAAATTAGATTCTAGTCTAGCCATGAATGCATCACATTCACATGGACCAGACCACATATCAGCAAGTATGTCGGATGTTTCACGATCCCTTGTAATTCCGTAGTGCTTGTCACCCTAATGGTATCCCTATGGTATGACTTAGCAGAAAGTTATGGATCTGACTGGGTGTACTGTTGTAGTTTCTTGTTCCATTCGCAACTCTGTTGCACCTACTTGTAGGTTGTCTAGTAACATAACCTAAAACCAATTACCACCCACCACTAATAGCTAGTATGACTCACTATTATAAAATTGTATAGGATCTGTATTTGAAGATATTACATAAACTAAACTTGATCGTCTAATCAAAGGTTTCTAATCCAAAACTATGCATAGTTTTGTCTTGTCGTTTATTTAAGAGTACTAAATACTTCAATGCAGTTTTAAAGGTAATATTCTAAATTAAATTCTTCAAAATCTGTTGAGTATAACGCTGGTAGCTAGCTAGGTCTTCGCCATACTTTAGAGAGTTCAAGTAGAAAAAGTATCCAGCTGTAATAGTGACTAATGAATCATACAAGATACTTCATGTTTTGTGTCTATTGGGTACCTAATAATACCTAAAGCGGAAAACAGCATTTAAAATGCACGCTTATATTGCATATTAGGACATTCAGTTAATTCCACGGAGACGAGTCGTCAGGCTCGTTACGTCGCCGCCTATCATTACAGGTTGCAACTTTATTTGTCGTAAACTTAAGTCCATCAAACTTGATGCTTTACACCGAGTATGGTCCGATACGTCTTCGTACCACTTGTACCTGTATTAACACAGGCGAGGACAACGTCAAACGTATACGTACAGGCGCGAGCGACGACGACCACGTCCGCAGCTTCCGCCCGCCGAAATGTCATCTAGATTTATATTACGAACGCATACGTCAATGTCAATAGGGTTACCATGTCCGACCCGCCAATTAATAGGACGTTGAATTGTAAAAATGGCGGCAAGCTGACCTATTTTCACAGCCCCGAGTTTAACGAGTATTTATAACTTGTAAAAAATGAATTGAATAGATACGTGATATCTTATTAATGTACATTGTTGTATAGTTTATTGCATTTTACTAGGTGAATATTGTGGTCACAGTTTGATAATGTTACTTAGGTACTAGTTAAGAAAACATTTTACTTTTGTAAGTAAAGATTCTGCGTGATAAATTGCGGCCATTCTTTTCTTTATTTTAAAAAAAACATGTATACTTATTCATTAAGTAGCAGTAAATTGGCCAATATTTAAGCACATAACGTTTTTACATCGTAAGTGGATGCTCCTACTATGTTGTGCCCATTGAGGCTGATGTATCCGATCTCGTGTACTCTTCTAATATTATTGACCTCTTTTTTTGCATCAGTCCTCTAATATGGTGTATAATATAATGGTGGCAGCACCTTACCTGCATATACAGTTTATAAACAGAGAAACATTGTAAACATTGGCAATTTAAAAAGAGTGGCCACGAGTTTTTATTGCCTGTTCTTTTCTCGGGCTTTACCTATTGTTTGCGAACAGGCATTAACAGTAAATGTAGAATCGACTTTTCACAAGTGTAGTATTTTGCTTTCTTTTTAAGTGAATAAATCATTTTTATTATTATTATAATTGGAAGTGTGCAATAAATACTTGACACTGACAGAAATAACCGTTAAAACGACTAGATTGCCATCAATTCAAAGAAGAAGAAGAAATAGGACGCTTTATTTGGGTCAAATTTTACTATTCACACTTAGACGTATAGAATTTTTAATACTTACCTAATCTCGAAATATTCTAAATGAAAATTTCTCACGAGACTATCAGGAATAGATAGTAATTTTATTCAAGCTGGGTTGCGTCTTAGTCGTACTGCGACGTAGCTCTCATCTGTGAGGCCCACAGCCTCTTTCGTCTGCCTACATGCGCATACTTGGAAAAACGCCGCGTAAGAACCCGTCTAGTTTTTGTGCCGAGACCGAGGGCCTGATTAATCGAACTGGTCGGCTCCTCGAGAGCACATAACTACCAGTGATAAGAGTGATTTGCTCCGCTATCAGTGGCCGTAACATAAAACGTAAGGGCCTCGGCCCGCGTCCGGCGCGGGCGGAGCGCCCTCATTACCTCGGCAGGCCCACGCCTCGCACGTACCCCAGCGGCGACTCGAGCCAGTTGTTTTACGAAAACCTCGACAATTACCGACTTTACTTTGTGATAATTACGTATGCTGTAGGCGCTCGTTCACGTTAAATACACCATTTTAAGTGCACAAATGTTTATATTTATGAGTGTATGCTGCGCCTGCATACATAATAATATAGCCAGCCGATGATAAAATGTAAGTGACGGGTGCGAGCGGGCGCAGGCGGGCGCGCGGCGCCGATTCCGTGGAAATTTATGCTCGCTACGACTTCATACATAGTTAGAAATTGATTTTGAATTCCTCATGAGCTCTTTCTAGAACACATAACATTAAATAATGTATATACGAGCACAGCTGTGCGAAATACAAGTCATTATAAAAGTATCCGCTTAGAAAGTGGAGGAGACGGAGCGCTAGGTTCTTGTGCAACAGCAGTTAGCAGGCTCCGGGGCAGACATTTGCGCTATGTGTCACAAAGGGCTTGCAACAGGAAGTGCTGAGCAGTTTTTGTCAATAGTGAATGCAGCGGATGCGTCCGCTCCCCTCTGTCCGCCCGCGCCCGATAATGATCACTCTGTAAGCCGACATTGCACTTTAATCTACCGAAGTACCGAACAAGGTTTCCGCCTCTTCCTGCACAGAACGCAACACAAGGCGATTCCGTTACGACGCGTCACACACCGACCGCTCAATACATTACATCAGGCGGTTCACCAACCAAACCTAATGGAGCTTGGCGTTTATTTCCAACGTTTGTGCGTCTCACGAACGAGTCATCGTCAGTAATGTTAGTACGCCAGCAGGAATGTCAGACATTCGAAGACCTCCGACTACTCAACATCAGCTATGCGCTATCTCGATCTTGCCTTCTATGTATAAGGAATTCAAAGAAACAACAGTAAGTATCATACTAATATGGAATTCTGAGTTTTAAAGGTTTATTACTGCGAATCAAATTATAACAGTATTTTTTTTTCGGAATATCTACACTATTACGTATTTTGTGGCACACTTCTTGGAAAATTTCATAAAACATTACAGCACAATACAGTAAAATCGCAAACAGAATAGTTGTAAGAAATGTTCGTTGTAGCTGTAGTGCAAGTATAAGTTTCGAATGCCAATAAGTAGATTGTAAATTGAATGGAAAATGACGAACAGTATTCATCGACCAGTTAATGGATAATTAAACTATTACACGGCTGTTTCATTTCATTGCCTTCTCATAGTATAAAGGACGCTGGCTAAGACGTTAGACGTAATGCCGTTTATGTGTAGCTACGAACATAATACATTCTAGCAACTGGTCGCCTGGTCTGGTCGCAGATTGACTAATAGATTTGTCGTATTTGCCATAGTATTTCTGCAAATATCTACCAGATAGATTTTTCTAAATGTATTCATCCATTCATTCTTCACATTGTAAATCATTTTTGGCAGGCCGTCCCGCTTGGTATGACCTGCCCGAATGTTTACTACGCGACGTCGTTATTTTAGTGTTTATCAAATAGTCAACGCTCAATTTTGTTGTTTATCAAGTCGTCTGTTCCAGTCCAAATCGTGATAACAACGCGGTACAGAAATAGCACGACGACATGTTCTCACAATGAGCCCGCCCACAATGCGCCTCAACATCTCAAAACAGCTGATCGTTGGTGAATGTCGACTGCTCGCGTAGGGCTGCCATCTATATTTTTTGCAGACATTTATTTAATGTCAGAATTTTCGCAATTTTTTAATCATGTCATTTTAGTTCAAACGTAATGGCAGCCCTATTGGTGTATCGTCGTCGGCTCGTCGGACGTTCGACCGGCGAACATTAACCCACATTCGTGCGTGTACCGAAGCAAACAAAGCCAGATAACGACAACACCAAACTGTCTATCCCCAGATCCGTTTATCATAAAGATATTTTCGAAAGACATTCCGTTTGAAGAAAAATAAGACATATTTATCAAAGCACTTATTGAAGTTGACGGTCGTAAATAAAATAAATACGATATCGTTTTTTGTCGCATATAACGTAATGGCGGACAAAAAATTCCATAAGACTTTTGAAGTAAAGAAATACAGTTGTGAACAAAAAATTTAAAAGAATACAATAACAGTACAGTTTAGTAAAAAAGAACGCTCGCTTTTATATGAAGAGTGGTGGTAGGGGAACGTATTGAGCTCCAGGTGACGTCGACGTGCAGAGACGATACCGACCGGCCGCGCCGCCCGAGGTTCCGTATCGCACCGTGTAAGCGTGACAAGGTTCTGCTGGATTGATAATACATAGTTTATTTTGGAATCATGACACCGTTCAACACACGCCTGACTTTATAACTTGTCTGATATTCATTCGAGTCGGTGCGACATGCGACAGGCGGCCGGACATCTCCGCCACAAGTGCTTGTATTACACAAATACACGTACGTACGAAATAATTATCCGTCCGATTTTGCTATCCGGATACTAAGAATATTACGGAAACCTGTTATCTAATATAATATTAATTAATACCTTTAAACGAGCGATTCTTGATCTTGTATCTTTATATAACAATTCCACTGTACGTATGTATGTCACTGAACTCCTCCTAAACGGCTGGACCGATTGGAATGATTTTTTTTGTGTGTTACAGTGGATTCGAGTTACAATGGTTTAAATTCACAATTGAACGATTCACAAAAAAAAGTACAAAGTTCGCCGGACAGCTAGATAGTGTACCTATATTTATTTCAGTTTATAATTTTGCATAGGATAATACAATTAACGCAACATTCTTACTGGAATGACTCCAACAACGCATAAAATATATCATGACCAGTGCTAGAAGGCTGTAATTTTGCATGGATACCCATATAACTTATGCCGACAAAGTGAAATAATAAAATTCTGAAATAAAATGCCTCCCCTATACATATAAAGTACAGGTGTTGTTTTTTTTTCATCTACCCCATCGTGTGGGTTATCATAAGATAGGTCTTTTACAATCACTTAAGGGTCTCAAAGACTATTTTTCGATTTAGGGATCCGTTTGTGAAATATTAGGCTTTAAGTAAAGTGAACATTTTTGTTAGCGTCAAGTGCCCGATAAGTATCAAGTGCGTTCACGTTAGTAGTATATAAAGTAAAATTAAAAGGAAAACTATCACAGCTAAGTAAAATTTTCGTACAGATTACATTTAAAAATACTTAAATAACTGTGTTAGTAGTAAGAAACAAAAACAACAGAAAACCCACTTCTTAAGCCGCATTATTCGGAGGAGGAGGGGACGGGACTACGGAATCCCAACTATTCTCTTAGGGTAGAAGGTTGGGCTGCGTCTATACGGCTCCCCTTATTTGTAATTCGTTACAAATACAATAATTGCATTTTTGAAAGATAGAAAAATCTGAAGTCCTGACCTAGGAATCCAACCCGAGACTTCCGTAGCCAAACCGGGGCCAGAAGCGAACCACCTATCTGGACTATGTTACTTGACCTCAAATTTTGCTTGATGCTCGCGAGTTTGGGCCCTCGCATGCGCCATCTAGTCTGGTAGTTAAAGAACTATCACGGCTTTTGTTATTGCTTCGTAACAGAGAGCATTTTAACAAATTATGATGTCGCAGACCGAATATTGAAGTAATTTTTATAGGCATTTCTTGCCAATTACTAATTATTGTATTTGTAAAGTAATTGGCAAGAAATGCCTATAAAAATTACTTATAATTCGTTGCCTAATTATAAGTAATTTTTATAGGCATTTCTTGCCAATTACTTTTATACTTATTACCCAACTACCTTTTAAAAAGTTTTGTCTACAGTTACAGAAATGGTTGTTAAATAAAAAGAATGATTTTATTGTATTGATGAGTTTTAAAAAAAATATCCTTGTTTATTATAATAAATTGTATAATTTAATATTGGAATGCAGATTTTGTTCTATTACTGCTAAATATGTGAAACTGTTTTTTTTATAAGACCTCTGTACCTACCTGTATATTTAATGCAATAAAGAAATTATTAATAAACTATTATTTCCATACTTCAAAATGTTTTTTTTTCGTTTTTGTTGAATATTATTTTAAGCTTTTTAGTTACCTACTTCGTATTTATTTTAAAGTATTTTTTTTTTAATTGTTTTGTTTATTATTGTAATTATATTTTAGGTACAAAGTTTCTTAAATGCCTATCACTTTCGAAAGTTCTAAAGTAAAATCATGTTAGTAATAAATAACATAAATCTCAATTAAGTTACTTTTTTGTAATAAAATTAAAAAAACAAAATAAATTTTGACATAAATAAACTCAACTAGTGTTTAGTAACTTATCATAATAATGAACTTGAAACTTATTAAAATAATTTAAGCTTCTTTTAAATTGTTCATTAATTTATTATTTTATGTTATCTGATCTTAAATAGAAACAAATATCTCTGTATTTGCAAGTTGTATCTGTACTAGATAGATACAACTTGCAAATACATATTATCAAAATTTCACTTTTTTCTTATCTTAAGTTATCGTAGTCGATGATTCTACTGTACAAACGATTACTCCTCTGTATGAGGTCGTAAGTCAAAGCTTAAAATTAATATCAATTCTTTTATCATAAACTAGGCCTTTAGACTATGGTGGTACAGGTCTAGTTTAAACAAGAGAGCTTGTTTACCTAATTTTATTCAATATTTCAAATTAATGTGATCTCTACTATGATA
This sequence comes from Herminia tarsipennalis, assembly GCA_945859575.2. Classification (NCBI taxonomy): domain Eukaryota; kingdom Metazoa; phylum Arthropoda; class Insecta; order Lepidoptera; family Erebidae; genus Herminia; species Herminia tarsipennalis. Next base: position 22,614,327 of record OX243851.2, on the reverse strand, counting down.
CAGTTCAAGGGAATAAGCCAAGAAATGAGTATCCATTTTATTCGTGTTATCCGAATAGTAATAAGCGGCGGTAGCCTAATGGCTAAGGCATCGGTCTCGCAATCGTGAGGTCGCGGGTTCGAATCCTACCCATTATACTACCGATGTGAACCCACTCCTAACACAAGCCTTTGAGCTTAGCTGGAGGGGTTAACAAGATTGCTAGTAATGTGGGACTCAATCCCACATGGCTAGTTATCTTTTTAAAAAATAAAATTAAAAAAAAGTTGCACTAATCGTATCCGGATATTAAATGTAGCTATCCGGATATTTTGTATATCCGGATAGTATGCCCTATACTACACATAGCTGCTTCTCCCATCCGCTCCGGTCGTGTCGTCACTCATTTCCCTGACATTTCTCGGCGTGCACGACACGCCGCTAGTTGCAAACTTGCAAGCCATCGCAACTTGCGCGGAAGTAAATAATTACACCAAATTGAGCTGTCACGAAGAAAAACACTATTATGTATACGGTTACAATGTTGCAAGTTGCAACGTAGGTACGTACACTAGGTAGGTACCTACAATCGCGAAGTAGCAATAAACGTGCCAATTGAAGCGTGAGTGAGCCTCTCCACTATCCACGAAACAATAATATTAATGTTTACTTCAAACTATAAGTACTAGTGATCGCATGAATTATTCACGAACATTGTCGCTTATACTTACGCACCGTTGTGTTGTTATAGGTACTACTACTGCGTGCTGCGTGTTCGTCGGAACGTTTCAGTTCATTACAAAACATGCCAAAACAAGTTGTTTTCAACGAGTTATTATTATATTTCACTACAATTATAATTATCGTAGAGTTATTAAAGTCATAAATATTGGGTACATAAGAGTACACCCACCATAGAAATATCTTATTAATGTTTGTGTTAAATTACACACGACTAGTGATGTAAAGGTATCCCGGCGGCGGGCGGCGCGGGCGGCGGCAGGCCCGTCCAACTTAATTGGGTCGGTCTACGGAATTTGTTTAAATAATATTATTAATTTAATTTTACCTGCCTTGAGTAAAAGATATACGGTCGTAAAAACATAATATTATTCCAATTAAAACGTCTGTGAGTATTTATTTGTCGAGTGCCGCGCCGTCGAATGCTCATTGTCTTACAAGTAGGTAGGTAGGTAGTAAGTGCTGGTACGACACAAGACATCCGACGCGCGACGTCCGTCGTCCACTCGCGAAGCCAGCGCGCGGGCGGGACGCGGGTGCACAATTATAAGGCAGATAGCGAGCCGCGAGGCAAGGCACTCACTGGAACGTGATTACGCTTACTTTTTCCGCTAAATATTTTAAAAGTCCCTCGTTAATAATAATAGTATGTAGGTAGATAGGTACATATTATGATTTTCGCTGTAATCTTTAATTACGAAGTGGGTCAACACGGAAACGTGTAATTATAGCTATACACAGTTATAATTAAAGTGTGTGGCAAATGCAAATGCGATCGAAATGCGATATTAGGTATTACCTAGCTGTTAGGAGTAGGCGTGGACTGTCCAGACTGTTAAGTTTGCGTGAGTTAGCCCCCAGACCCACCTAACCATTTGATAAAGGAACATTTACCGTGTTATGTGGTGGTTGAAAGAAAGCATCTGCCCTGGCAGTATGCAGTGTGTGTCAATCAATCGACAGCTTTTTTTTTTTATGTGAGGTGTTAAGTGTAAGCTGTTAAGCTATTTACACCCTTGCGCGGGCTTGCGGCGAGCGTGTGCTCCTAACCTAAGTGTACCTACGTAGCCAAACTTTCGTTAGCGAAACTAACGAAAATTTGACTACGGTGATATGAGTGAGTGTGTGTGTGCTAAATCGACAGCGTTGAGTGACACGCCATTAAGTAGCTCAGCACTCGGCATCGAGGGTGCGCTTGTGACTCGTTCTCGGTATTGATTGGACATGATCTGAAAGTAGTCTGCCCAACTGAACTGATTCCACGTAACCGTTCATGCTGATTGCATTTACCAAAAATGAAATTTCATTTTGATACAAAAACACGATATAGACGATGTTTTTTTCGAAATTGTTGTATGATTTGCATTCCACGTAAGTAATGAACTATATCGATAAGTTATCCTGAATGTATGATTATATTATTTAAAAACCGGGCAAGAGCATGTCGGATCATGCTGATTTTAGGGTTCCGGAGCCGTTGCCTTATAACGATTAGAATAATTGCGCATGCACAAGAGCGTATGTTCCTGGCACTTACGCCCTTTTGTTGAGAAACGCATTTTTTCGGGAATAATTCAATGATGGTATATCAGATTATTTTTTAAATAATTTTAATTTATAGTATTTGTTAAGCGTTTTTGATTCTGAACCTTTATGATATTTTTTAATATTATTTGGTAACATGATTTTAAGCTTTGACTTACGATATTTGTTTCTATTTAAGATCAGATAACATAAAATAATAAATTAATGAACAATTTAAAAGAAGCTTAAATTATTTTAATAAGTTTCAAGTTCATTATTATGCTAACATTTAAACTTTCGCGTTGCGAAAAGATAAGGGGGCACAATTTATGCAACTTTCGGAGCGATTATTTCCAAAAATATTCTTTTAATAAAAAAATAATATTAGAAACCTCAAAATGTTTTTAAAAGACCTATCGAATGATGTGCCACACGTTGATGTACCTATGCACAGTTTTTCTGCTTCTGTTACATGTTTATTTTTATTATTTAGCTATCAAACTAGGCAGCGGCTACTACAAGACACCTTTTCAGTCAATTTAATCACTGTTCATTGGGTAGTCTTAGTAGAGTAAAATGCTTGTGACATACGGACAGACAGACGGTCATGACGAAACTATCAAGGGTTCCAATTTTGCCATTTTGGCTACGGAACCCCAAAAATGGAAACTTGTGACTGGTGCGATTTACAAAGTCTGAATAATAAATAAGCAAACGGTCTGCTACCACATTGTAACGTAACCGAGCGTAGCCACAAATACAATCAACAGTTGAAGGCAATGAAAATTCTAAATACATGTTAGTATTTAATTATTAATAATTTAATTACACGGAATAGGTACTACTTCGGAAATACACAATGTTTTATTTATGTTATCTCTAAACACATGTTTTATGGGTATCGCGTGAAGGCGCAATGTTAGAAGGAAAAAACATACCAACATTAATATCTTTGTAGGTACAAGGAAGTAGCAGTCATTAGACTAGTGAACTTCGACTACTCAGAAATATCCGGCTCCATTTGATGTTCCGTCTTTTAGTCGAAAATTTGACAGCATTCCCGGGATCGTCCATAAAGTCTTAAGAAGAGATAAAAAATCCGGCCTAGTGCAAGTCGGGCTCGCGCCCAAAAGGTTCCGTACCATTATATTTAATAAAATCACGTTTGTTGTGTGGGAACCCCACTTAAATATTTATTTTATTGTTTTTAGTATTTTAAAGCGGCAACAGAAAAACTTCACCTGTGAAAATTTCAAGTTTCTAGCTATCACGGTTTATGAGAAAGAGGCTGATAACAGAGAGACGCGACGGACAGCGGAGTCAACTCGTGGTGCTCGGCGGGTATCCGATGAGGTGCGGCGATGAGAGAGGAGCGTCCCACCCGCCTGCAGTACGGATCTTACGGAGGTGGTTTTATCAGAACCGAAGTCGGAATCGGAGTTTTAAAATTTGGTTTGTCGAAGTCGCAATCCGAGTCGGAGGTGGTGGGAGAAGACAAACATGTTGAAATAAGGCTCAATAAAATAAAATACTGCAAAGAAATATTATTTAGTCGCATTTCAAAATTCGCTCGGGCGAAACTCGAACCCGCAATCATAGGGAATCCTTGAGAATTTTTTTTTCATACCTTTAACATGTAGGTATAAATTAGCTTGAAGGAGCGGCCGCCGGACTCTAGGTAGCTCCGATTAAAACGTCCGATATAAAAGTGTCTGAGCCGAAGTCGGAGTCGGAGTCGAAGCCGTAACATCCCTGGCCTGCAGTACCTGGAGGCTCGCCCGCGTCGAGGTACGCTTCGAAACGGGGTGTTACCTTAACGTAATTCGCGCACTATAAATTATTATAATAATGTTTGTGTTGTGTTATTAAAATAATGTAGGTACCTATATTAAATTTAAATAGGCGTACTACCTGTGTGGTAAGCGATTTACGATTTAAGGACGAACGTATTTTGTATCCTTACCGTTAGTTACATTACACCGACATCCGTGAGTGTATTGTAGCATGTCGTCTTCAGGATTTTGTTTCCGGACCCTTATAAAGCAGCCAAAAATTTTGTGAACCAAAGGTTCACAAGTCATAGTTGCTGCAATGATGTTTAAGTAAAAAGGTTTAGATAAATACAATTGACTTGTTTTAAATGTTAGTGTCGCATCGCCAGCGTCTGCAGATGAAAGCAGCGGATTACATTTTTCTCTTTTTCGCTTGTGATAATTAAATGACTTTTTATAATAGTAAGACATTGCCATATTTCAATTATCTATGTGTACATCAGTTTGCAGTTTTTAAGGATCAAATTTATTTATTTATTTATTAGGCACACAAAACAGAATCCAGTCAGTACAATTTATTATGTTGTTCATGTAACCTATCTACACCTTTTAAACATCATTGGTTGCCTGGCAATGATTAAGTATGCATCTTCGTACACACTCGAACCATTCGTCACCACTCGTCAAAGCATACAATAAAATGTTGTGGTCTACAATCTTATAATTGTAAGAAATATAATATAAAAGAATATATTATAAATCATTAAAAAAAATGTTTTATCTCTTTCGTTGGTTAAAATATCAAAGTAAAAATAAGTAACAGTTTAAGCAAATTTGGATTGTCACCAGCGTGACCTTGCTTTTAATCAGACTTATATAAATGAGAATTCATAACATTATGAAATTTAACAAAGGGCAATTAAAAACGCCTATTATTAAATACCGTAAATATTTGTCGGTTGCTTACTATTATTTTATCAATAAACTTTTCAATATTTCATTTTATTGCTTTTTGTGACATACGCGGCGACTCGTAGAGATTACGTTAGCGCTAGTTATTGAATTAAAAATTGAAAATAGAATTGACCTAATATTGGTAGTAGTTACACGTAGTAGTTACACATGGTAATAGGGAACCGTTTTTAACTTTTTACCCTTTGGGCGCAGTAACAATATGTATCTACTGTGCTTTGGGTCAGAACCCTAAAAATATTTATTGTTTTTATTTATTAGTAGGCAATTATTAATTTCCCATTTTAAAAACAAAACACTTTTTTATTTACATAATGTATTGTATGCTTAACCATACTTTTAAATATTCTTTATACATCTTAATGTATGTACATTAGGATGTATACAAATTAAAATACTATAGAAAATCAGAAATGTACAGGGATATGTAGATATTTACCAATCGTAGTTAGTTTTGTTATTTGGTATTGTGTCATTTTTTAATGATAATAATGAAAATTCAATGAACACATACACACAATTATATCCAAATTTACAGACAGTCATTATAATTCGCCAACAGTTTGCATATACATAGGTACATAATTATAAAGATGTGGGCCGCGACACTTTCCCGTTCTCAATAAACGGACGATATTGCCTAATGCGTTTTTAATAGTGTTATTTACAGTTTGATACACTACACCAGTTCCGAAAGCGATTTCACAATGTTCCGTTAACTTTCAGATAAAATACCAAAATTAAAGAAATATCGAACGTATATTACTTTCAAGTAACAAGTAAAGACATTTAATATTGGTTCTCGTTTAAGAATATTGCGTAATTATGTATAATTAAGTGCAAGAATTGGGTATAATTTATAAGTTATGAGAACATTCGCACGTAAGTGCCGGTACCTGTGCCCCTGTGGTCTACTAATGAACGGAACAACACATTTCGAGGTTCGAGCTCCATGTAGGTATAACTTGATATTAAAACTTTAAAAGAGAATGTTCTTGCCAAAGATGGACCAAACCAATAATAACCCTCGGACGCACGCATGCTTATTATACTGGCCGCTTGATGGTAGATACGCCCGCCGGTTTTAGGGTTCCGTAGTGGCAAACCGGAAACCTTATAGTTTAGCCATGTCCGTTCGTACGCAGTTTAGCTCAGAGACTGTTAGTGCTAGAAGGCTGTGTCTTGCATGAGTACACATAATACTTACGCCGACAAAGCGTAAGAATAAAATCTTGATAAACATTTTTTTTGAGGGTACCCTCCCTTAAATGTAAACTGGGATGTGATTATTTCTCACTAACGCCATCGTGTGGGGTATTATTAGATAAGTCTTTTAAAGGGTTATAAAGACAATTTTTAGATTTAGGGATCCGTTTGTGAAATATTAAGCTTTAAAGTGCATTTTTGTGTTAGAGTCAAGTGTCCCCTCGCCCTGACAGCTAAATGGTTCATGTTATGTTAATGGGTATGTGAAACAATTCACGGTAGTAGTATATATAGTGAAATTAAAAGGAAAACTATCACTACTTAGCTTTAGCTACTTAGCTGTGATAGTTTTCCTTTAAATTAAAAGCCTAAAACTTTAAAGCCTACCTAGGCTTTACAAGTTTACAAGTAACAGCTGATCAAATAAGAAGTAACAACATTTTCGTACAAATTCCATTGAAAATTATTATTAAGTAGATATAACGTTGTATTGTAAGTAAGTATGAAACAAAAACAACAGACCCACTTCTTAAGCGGCATTGTATGGATGGGGGGGGGGTTTACTACGGAACCCTACACTTGTGTGTGGACCGACTTGCACAGCCCGGTTTTATCGATATCGACACTCGATAATATTAAGCTAACATTAATTTGGGCGTGAACATGGCGTGGCGGCTGCTAGTACGAGTTTACAGCTTACAATGTAGTTGGTCTTGTCAAGGTATGTTCTCAGTGATGCAAAAACGTGTAGTCCACTAAATGATTAACATTCAGAATGTAGTCGACTGGCTCATTTGAGAAAGTTGCTGTTTATGAACAATCTACCATAGATTGCTACTGTGGAGAGCAAGGTGTTAAGTCCCTCCCACACAAAGGGAGGATCCTCCGACCAGGCGAGGTGATCGTGCCTGGCGGGCCGCGGCCTAACGGTTAACGTTGGGAACTTGTATTTATAGTTAGCAGCTGTGAAAACTTCTATATCGCGATTCAGGATTTGGCGCGAGCTGTCAAGTGTCAATTTATTTTATATTATTATATGTGGGTACCGCCACATCACTCCCCTCCGAGACCGGAGGTTGATTGTCTTGATGAGTCAGCTGTCGACGCTTTCTTGAGGAGCGTGCCAGTGCCAGTGTAGAGTAGTTCCAGTGAGTCGGAACTTGATTCCGCTAGTCCCAGTGAGTCGGAACTGAATGCCACTAGTTCCAGTGAGTCGGAACTGAAATCCGCTGATCCCAGTGAGTCGGGTAGTAGCTGCGGTGTGCGGTGCTGCGGTGCTGCGTAGTGGCTGGCTGCTGCGTAGACGGGAGAGATGTGCTCTGCTTACGAGTACCGTAGGTGCAGTGTGCTGTGCCTAGACGCTGGAGAGGCCGTAGGGATGACCAAGCTGGAGCGTTCGCTGCAGGCGTGTGGTATCCCAGTAGAGGCCGGATGCTGGCTGGCTGTGACTTGATTACCGCTCATATCTATGGGAGTGACGGCGAGTGTGGCGATGACGATGCTGCTGCTGCTGCTGCTGATGACGAAGGCTGCTTCCAATCACGTCGGGGTCACCACTGTGGAGAGCAAGGTGTTAAGTCCCTCCCACACAAAGGGAGGATCCTCCGACCAGGCGAGGTGATCGTGCCTGGCGGGCCGCGGCCTAACGGTTAACGTTGGGAACTTGTATTTATAGTTAGCAGCTGTGAAAACTTCTATATCGCGATTCAGGATTTGGCGCGAGCTGTCAAGTGTCAATTTATTGATATTATTATATGTGGGTACCGCCACACTACAGTACACGTGTAATGAGTATATCATTATAACACGTGTACTGCAGCAATCTTTACTACTATGTAGAAGGAGACATGTACCGCTTATGATTTATTTAAAATATCGGGTAGGGTGACGTCGCCTAGTAGCGGCCCCTCCCTTATATCGACCTTCTACACGTTTTTCTCAATAATTATGAACATCTGTATTATACATATAAAACACTCTAATTTTTATGCGAAATGATACCTTATTTCATTGAGAAATATATTACAAAACATGGCCGATGCCAAGTCTTTCGGATGGTCAGTGCCAGACTGTTCGAACTTGTGTAATTCGGTGATACTTTGTGGTCAGGTACGCAGAATCAGCTTTAGGCAGAGGTAAGATTTATACGTATTTATTAGTTTAACTAACAAGTAGGAAAATTTTTGTTTTTTTTTTTAAATATATAGGAAAATATTAGCCTGGCCGGGATTAGGGATTAAATTTAGTAAAAAAAACATAATATCGGCCTAGTGGCCGGTATAAGGCAACAAAATCAAAAGAGTCCATGCCTAACTTCGGCCGTGACATTTCAAATTCATCCAGATAAGGCCGATATAAGAGAGGTACGTTCCTTACATCGACTATCGACCAGTATTTATAATTGATTTTTTGACAAATGTAAGTATACAATATTGGGTATGTTACTTATTACTTAGACCATTACTTACTATATTTACATAAATGTAACTATATTTAGGGCCTAAAAGAAAATATGAAGAATAAATATAGTGACGCGACGGGCACTAGAGGGGCAAGTCGCATTAAAATCACTCAGGACTACCCTTGAAGATGGACGAATAGTCTTGAAATTGGAAAATAACTACAAGCACTAATATGATTTCAGGTGTTTTTTCACTGAAGATTGAGTGACTTTCTATAAATAAGTTGTACCACTCGACACCAAAAAATCTTTAAAACGTTTAGTGTGGCATCATCTACTTTAACTATCTATAAATTAGCAACAGTATTGATCAAATCACTCAGTTCTATAAGAAAACCACAATTTGATAGTTTTATTAACCATTAGACTAACAGAGTACTGTTTCTTTTCTGATTTGAAGGTTTTTTCGTTAATCCTTATTAGTAAAATAAGGCTGTGAGACAGTTCCATTGGGAAAGTGTCTATATCTATACAGATTGTTGACTGTGACTATTTTAAGCCAAAACTTAATAGAAAATTGTAAATTTATGCGTACTTTTTTATTATTCAGTTTTATTTATCTTTCCTATTTATCTGCTTGGTTCTCTCCTATCTAAGGCAGCTAAATGGACTTTGTGGCATGCAACACCGATAAAAGGAAATTCTTGTACTCCGCACAAAAACCTAAATAGAAAAAAGAAAGATGGAAATTAGAAAAATTTAAATAATAAATAAAGAATAATTGATTAACGCGGTTTCCAAGAATGTACACCCAAGCACGTACGTAAAGTACGAATGTAAACCCAAGCGTATCGAAACTACATAAAATTACAATGCTGACAAAAGTTGACATGGCTGATATTTGGCGTTTGAACCCTATAATTATGAATATGTCTACTATAATTATATTTGCTAAACGTTACTGTATTGCGAAACGGTGGCTTAACTTCAAATGTACAAAATAGTATAGAACAACCACACATAATTAATTGTTAGTGTGTAACATGTAATTAAACCGGTTAACCACAAGTGTCAGCTGTGCGCATGCGCACGTCGCTCGTAGAACAACATCCGTCGACGTGCATCTTATCGTGCATCGACTTATGATACAATGGAATGTTTTCTCAGCAAGTCGCGCAAATACCCACCAAAAATAGTTCAGTTTACCCTCAGTTATTTGTAAAATATTAGTGGTTTAAGCGGTACGATAACGGGCTTTTGTTTCTGCGCGGGCGCCGGTTCCGCCGCGCGTTTACAAACAGCGCAAAGTTGCGCGGACGCGCATTATATGCTCAGGTGTAACAAAAGAATCATGCTTGTTTTCCAACACATTTGTTGTACAATACTTTGTTAGTGCTATAGCTGACGACACCACCTTTTTGTGCGGATGCGACAATACATTTGTAGCAACTCAGAATCCATAACACGCCGTCGATTGCTCATACAGCCTGTGATACAATACAGCTGCATGAGCCTAGAACATTCTCTATATTTCTCACGACAAGCTCCGTATTTTGTTATATCTATTATACCTATGTTAAAATACAATTAGCAATAGTATTGGTGTCTCATATTAAAGTCGCTTAAACGCTCCTCATGATACAACAATCGCTTATAAATGTGGTTGAATTATTTACTTGAACAGTTTTATGATTTCACTGACAGTAACGAATTACCTTTCATTAACTCAGTAAATCAATTATTACAGTCTTTTGACGAGACTAGGTGGTGAAGATCAAAAGAAAGACGGAATCGTGTCTAATTTATTTCAGCACAAGATATAGTTGTTGTAATACAGAGACGCAAACGGCGGCGTTCAATAACATTCTTTATGCGTCAAGTGTTATTTTATTTGATTGTTGATTACTTAGCGCGTCAGTTGAGAGACTCACAAATAAACAACAACGCTAAGTGAACGTATTCTTAAACACAGACCATGAATAGCCATGATCGACGCTCCTATAAAGTCAGTTTGTAAACATTTGCAATTATTTTTATTTCGCTACGGATGGAGTGAGTAATGTTGGTTGAAGCTACTCTGATGTTAAAATTAGCGTTACAAGTCGTAACTCACCGTTGCCTGGCTTTTAATTTTCTAACGGGCGGCGCGGTCGGGTAGCAATTGACTAAATCTGTGAAATTGTATAAAACTGTATATCCGATACATGTTTTAAAATGAGAAAAGATAGCTGTAGCAAGTCGAGACTCTGTGCACATACTTAGTACTCGGTGTTTCCTTTAATTAGGTACGAGGAGCCGGCGGCCGGCGGCCGGCGGCGGGCGGGCGGCGGGTTATCTCGCTTGATATCAGCTGTGCGGGCGGCTGTGTGAGTGCGCGCGTCGGCACGCGGCGCGCCCCCGCCGCCGCACACCGCCGCGCGCCCAATCAGCTGATCGCACTAGGTCGGCCGCCACGCTGCCACGCCGACGCGCCGCAACAACATTATCTACCAGTGCAACGACATTACTACACACTACATTGTTAATATACCTACATTTTTTTAAAAGCTGAGTTATCGATTCTATCCTAACGAGTTGTCTTTATATTTTCTTCGTGAGGTTTATCTCCGACAGCGTTTTGAACGATGTCAGAAGGTACTGAGCGCGGTTCAGCAGTTGTCCTGCTTATTTATAAAATAACGTGAGATGATGCAGAACGCTCCCGGTTCCGGAGCGGCCACATAAAAGAGTTCCGCTCCACAGGCGGTCCTTCTCGCACCAAGCGAGGGCTTGCGAGAGCGAGCGAGAGGCGCCTCACGCCCGCCTGTCAAGTTCGGTACTTAAAATGGCCGATGCTTGCTTAGTTTCGTGATCGCCTAGGGAGGGAGGCGACGTCGATAATATTATGTTTTATGACGGCGGGTGGCGGACGTACATAAATTGGGTTTTCGTTTTACGAGAGATAATATCGACAATAAATTATACTCGCATTTCGGGAATCGAATTTCACCCTGTCGAGTAGACAGCGACGTTTAACTGTAACTAGTGGTGTGTAATGCGTTTCAAGGAAGGCGGTAATTACAGAATTGTTGATGTGATCGCGAGGCGTCATTATCAGACCGTGACGAAGGCGCTCGTTATAATTCGCGATCGTTATTACAAGTGTACTCTTATCTTAAACGTCTTGTTTCGTGCGAGTCTGCTGATTACTGTTACTATTTTACTGCGCGCCATATATGCGATTACATGAGCAGGTATTACTTTGAAAGCTTCTAAGCTTATCAATAAGATAGTTGTCTGAATTGCCTGATGGCACGGCAGTAAATTGTACAGCCTATGTCTAATAAATAGTCTGTACCCAAAAAAAGGTTTTCTTAAATAACAAAATAATGTAGCACGATATCCACAACAATTAAAATATTATATTTAATTGCTATTGTAGCTGAATTCAAGATATCCAGCGCGAGATAAAGGCGATGCTCGAATCTGAACGGGCATAATATTAGATCCATAAAAAGTAACAATCATTTTTTATTATCGCTACGAAGATAAAATAAATATAGTTTTAATTCGGTTGTAAGCCGGTGGCGTGCCGGGGCGCATCGTGTAGCCCCAGGGCGAGTGCAGCAAGCTCGCGGCGCGATACTCTGTAAGGTGCGGTATAATGCGGCGCAGCGCTCGCTCCAATCATCCATTAGTCTCGAAGTTTATTTCGTGTTTATTACGTGGATGCTAATTTAACGCTGTCGCTCGCTCTGATGTCGGATAATGGAGTAGGTACGTTCTCACAAGAGCTCGGCATAGCAGAGAGAGAGAGGCTAGCACGCCAGCACGCCACACGATGCCGCGATAGTTGCGTGCCGCGCAATGGATGATTTGCCGCGTGACCACGTTTCTCACTACACCCCGCTGGGTGCACTTTAAATCTATTTGACTGCATCTTAATTAGACACGGTATCACTAATTGTCAAGACGTTCGCACGAATGTAACGAATCATAATAATTAAGTTTTATTATAATAGTTCCATCTTAAATCTTTTTCCCTGAATGGCAATTCAGTAGGTATCTATGAATAATTTCTTTCCCAACAGTTATTGAAGATTATTCATGACTCATTGTGTATAGTGCCTTTCAAGCAGAAAATAAAATGTGGAATGAATAGCGGCTACGGCCGCGCTAGGCTTTTGTTTAGTGAATATTTTGGAAGTGTTGTCATTGAGAGCGAAACAATGGGAGAGCAAGTCGACGGCGGCGAAAAGTTCAATCGCTCCACACTTGTAATTATATCGGGCCTAGAACACTATTGTTCCATTTTATGCTCTGAACATAATAACGCTATTGTTTAGTATTTATTGCGTGCCTGAATTTATACAAATGGGAAAATAGAATCACATTTGCTATAGATATGTAAACTGGAAAGCCATGGGTTCTAACCTATTATTTTTGACAAAATTATTTTATTAAAAAAGAAATGGATGAATGTATGACGTGTTGACCAAGACGCGGAAATATTCATTCCGCGTGCCCACTTGGTCAACACACCTTGGACGACAGGATGGTTGGATCCACTCAGCCAAATATCGGAATGCTCAATAACAACCATCTGTCAAATACAAATTGTAACTGTTTTCGTTCATTATTGTACGGGACAGCATTTTTGAAAATAAAATATTATTATATCCACAGGTGTATCTCTACCTTAGCGTAATAGATCATTTAAAAACCAGTTTGTGCAACATTAAAATGTAAACTCAGACATTATTAGGTCGTGATTAATCACTTGACTTGAGTTATACGTATAGTATATAATGTATTGGACACGAGTGCGGCGCACGGGGTGCTCGTCGTGGAGCGACAGAAATGCCTGGCATTGAATTACTCGACCGATGCATTTATGACGTTATACTTAAATGTACCTAATCCATTAAATTTTAAATGTTTCACGTTATACGTTTGTCTTTTCGTAGGCGATTAATACGCTAAAATTAATATGGAAAATATCTACCTAATTGCATGATGAATATGAAAACCTAACACATTAAATCGATAAATTAAAAGTGCAACGGTTCGCAACACTACTACTATCAGAAATATTATTATACTTCAATACCTTTGGTATGTAATAGGTCATTTTAGCTTATTAATCTTAAAATTATGATGTTTTATATCAGATATACATAATATCGGGACTTAATCGCGTGAATTATTTAAAGGTCCCGAAATATATCTAATAGGTATGTATAAAAATCGCGAAAGTTTATATACAATAATTATGATGTTTATCTAAAGAAGGTACAAAATAACGTGATAGTTATTTACTTAATTTAAACGACAATTTTATCATTGTAAAGTAACTCGTCAACTTTAGCAATAATGTAGGTAGGTAAAAATATAGATGAATAGCTAGGTACTTCGAAGACAAATGTCTACAGCGTACCAGTACCTACCCACCTTATTCGTTTATCAGATTACGTTAGTAACGATTTACCTTAGGGATACTTTCTTATGGTGGATAGTGTAGATTTGCATAATGTTAGTACGTCGAGGTGAGCATGGCAGGACATGACATGGTCGTCAGTGTACAATCCAGCCGTAACGTTGCGTATAGGTACTTACACATGACATGTGGCCCGTCCGTCGGGCGGCGTCCGGCCCACGGCGCACTGCACACTCCGGGGGTCGGCAGCAAGGTACATCCTGGTGGTACTTGTAACTGGCACTAGCTCGCTCGAGCACTGGGCACTAGCCTCGCAACAAGACGTTTCACACACTGCCGCATATCGCAACACTACGAGTAGCACACTAGGGTCTCGCGGACCGATGACCGACCGCATGGAGGTAAATAAAACGATGCATTAGGGATTTTTGTAAAAAGATAGTTATATTTTTGGCATTGGACTATGACACAATATAATACTATGATATGCTAAGTAAGCGTTTTATAAAGACTTTTACATGCCGAATATTCGTTAATCAGACTATTCTTCAGAGGACTCTTTATATATAATTTTAACAAACATAACCGCTTACAAATTGAGAGTAGAGTACGATTCTAATTTACCGCTCGGGACTGCTCTAGAACTCATCACCTATTCGAAACATAACTATGTCTAGTTTTATTATTTATATTTTTCTCACTTTCATTTTTTACGCTATAGGTACATATTTATTATAATACATTTTTGAACATATAATTATCGATATGATATCTTATACAGAAATACGCAACGAATCGGCGACGGTACAATAATTTAATCGTGAAGCGTCGGTTACTGCGTTTGCGAATAAATATTTCGTTGGTGGGTATGCACTAGCGTCGACGCGCCGGTCGTCGGCCGGCCGTGAGCCGGTCGCGAGCCGTCCGGCGACCGCGGCCTCGACCGAAACGATAACACGAAAGTCCAGGTCCTCGGCGAGACAACACATCATAATCGTCCGGTACAACAACACATAAATCAACGTTTAAACAATATCAACGTACATAGGTACTATTTGGTATTAGGTTCGTTCGCGGACGAGCTGCGTCGAGCGCACTCGACTCGGCGCCGGACGCGGCCCGGGACAGCGCCGGCTCCTCGCCGCACTTACACACTAACTAATTACAAGGAAACATCACAGAGACCGGGCCCGCTCCGGCGCCGCTTGGCTACATGTAGATCGGCAGCTGCTGCAGCGCGCGCTTGTCGAAGCGGTCGTAGTGCGCGGCGGCCGGCGGCAGCGCGCGCGCGATATCACAGTCCAGCGCCTCGGGCGGCAGGTACGGGTGCGGCTTGAGGCGCGCCCGCGCCGCCAGCTTGCCGCCCGCCGCTTCCGCCGCGTACGACTCGAAGCGGTAGCAGGCGAGCTGGTGCGCGGCCGGCTCGTCCGCGGGCGGGCGCACCCGCGCGGCCTGAGCCGGCTGCGGCTGCGGTGGCGGCGCGGGCGGTGCGGGCGCCGCGCGGCAGCAGCGCCGGGCCGCGCGCGGCGCGCGCCCGCCGCGGGCCGGCGTCACGGCCGCGGCGGCGGCGGCGTCCCCTCGCGGCAGGTTGTTCACGAACGGCACGCGCCGCAGGCTCTCGAGCCTCCGGAAGTGCGAGGGGTGGATCATGAGCAGCGGCTCGATCTTGACGCCCTGCGGCGGCTTGGCACAGTCGGGAAGCTCGTATTCGATACTGCAGTCTACGTGTAAAGGCACCGAGTAGTCCTTGGGGGCGAGCGAGGCGGGCCGCGCGTCCCTGCGGAAGCGGTCGGCTGCGGCGAAGTCGGCCTCGCCGCGGGCGTAGCCCGTCATGACGGCGGTCGCGGCCTCACGGCATGTGCGCCGCGGGGCGCGCGCCGATCAGCTGATCGTTAGGGCTGAACTCAGCGCGCACACGTGCGCGCAGGATGGCGGCGGCCGCGAGACTGGCGCCCGTGGCCCCGCGCGCCTGCGCCGAGCTCGCGCCCCTCGCCCCGCGCCGCTACGTCGCCGGGGAGCCGTTCATCCCGGCGCGCCCCCCGCGGCCTGCAGCCGGGACTTCGCCCTGCGGCGGCGTCTCGCTCCCGTACCTACAGCGCGGGCCCTGCACTCTGCGGAGACGGCGACGGCGGGCGCGGGCGATGCTGCCGCAGTGTTGCTGAGCGGGCTCGGAGGGACCGGGATGGCGTGCGGCGGTACGTGGCGGCGACCCCGCGTCGCCGACGCCCGACGGAATTCATCGACAGATCGATAAAAATGGCGATGGCTCGTAACCAGCGATGCGAGTGTTGCGCAGAGATGCACCACGCACGCGGCTGACGTGCGGGCGCGGGTCGCGGGGCGCCGGCACAGGGGTGGTACGTGCGGCCCGAGAGGGCGGGAGCGGGACACGATGCGATTGTCAAACAGCTGACTGCAAAGAAGTTCAAAATATTAAGTAAGAGACTCTCTTGCGTCGAGTTGTGCCACTCGCACTATATACTACAGTACGCACTTGAGTAGTAATGATGATAATGAGTCAGTGCTTGTAAAGTGTTATGATTAGTATTCTTATTATATCAGAACCTTGCTAAAGATGAAATTATCATGCGTCAAAATAATTGCCATTATTATTAATGACCGGGAAAGATTTATTCTCTCATGTGCATTTTCTTGACCAACTTGATCTTAAATCGTAGGTTATACGCAAAGATGGTTTAGTGTTTGAGACACAAATTACTAGCAAAGCTATGAACTGAATCAACTAAAGATATAAGGAATAACGTACGAGCGGTGTGTCAGTAGAGTCGTTGACGACATCAACTCACTCGAGGCGGCCGCGGCATTGCACCAATATTGTATTCCGTCATGTGTGTAGTCGTCAGCCAGATTCATTACTCTACGTGTCTCTGCGTCATTCTTGATTTGGTCATCTCATTTAATTAATCCTTTGGTAGCTCTGAACATTATGGCTTACATCCAATACTATTTCATACTACCACAGCTTACGGTTATTACATTTGTAGAACCAAATGGGAACACACATCTGATCGTACCTATTAATTATATGTTGTTTTAGATCGAAAGAGAGGTTTACAGCAACTGTCTACAATCAAAATGTGCATCCTGAAATCAAAGGCACCATACATAACTCCATAATGTAAAAGAAGATGAAGCGTTTCTTCTAAATCTATTTGGCGTTGTGCCAATACATAATCCAATATTGTGTAGGTACCGTCCTACCGGTTGTTTAATATTATCTAAGTATGTACGTAAGTTTTCGAGTACGTACATATGAAGAAAATAATTGGATATGCTACCTACTTACATTATGTGAGAATTAAATTTAGAGCGATTGCTCCACATCCATATCCATATCCATACTATAATATTATAAATATAAAAGTAACTCTGCTTGTCTGTCTGTCTATTACGCTTTCACGCTCAAACAGCTACACCGATTTAGATGTATTTTGGTATGGAGATAGTTTAAGTCCCGGGGAAGGACATAGGATAGTTTTTAACGCGATAACCGACCGCCAACCACGCGGGCGGAGCCTCGGGTCAAAGCTAGTAAGCTATAATATCTTGGGACAGCTCACGCACCGTAATCTGATCCCAAACTAAGTAGAGCGTGTACTATGGCAACCTGACAACTGATAAACATACTTATCAAATACAGAATAAGCCATACAAACTTTTATCCTAGGTGGGGATCGAATCCACGACCTCCGGCTTAGCAGTGGGGGTCACTAACCACTAGAACAACAGGCCAGTCGACCATATCTGAATGGTATTAAATGAATCAAGATATCGATACTGCTTTTGAATGCTAAAATAAATCCATTCCTTGTTCGCGATTCGTGCAAAACGAGATAATAAAACTATTCAGTTAAGGACACAATGGTGCACGATCTCCAGTCCGAGTCCTTGCGCCCTGCAGCCTGCGCCGTGCGGCCTGCGCCCTGCGCCCTGCGGCCTGCGCCCTGCGCCCTGCGGCCTGCGCCCTGCAGGTGGGAACATGCGACTCTTTCGATATGTAACTTTGTCAATCGTGAAAGATACCAAGTTTTATATCTAAGGTTCTGATAAATCTTGGAACTCATAGCGAACTTTACGAATCACGGTTACGGCTAACAGGTGAACCGTGAACCTATCCAACTTTTTTGTTGATCGGTATTTTACTTTCGAAGGTTTGTTCTGAAAATGAAAGAAAAATCGACAAGTACGAGTCTGACTCGCCCACCGAGGGTGCGTACAAAAAACCAGACAAATGCGAGTCGGACTTGTTCACCGTGGATTCCGTACAAATTTGTAGGTATATATTATAAATAGTGCAGGAATCGAGTCTTGCACTTTTTTAAAGAATGTACTCGTACTTTTATGATTTAATTACAAATGTAGGTATAGTTTTCAGACTGTTCCCTATATTTCTTAGTAGGTCAACGAAAAATACCCTATAAATTTTGACTTGTTGATAGTGTCGAAATATATATTTTTTGCGGCATTAACAGCCGTATCTAATTTGTTCATTAACTTAGAAGTTTAGTTTTCACAGCTTCAAGGGACTGGAAACCTGAGTATGTGGTTTGAATGTTAGCTGATACCTCCACGCGTTTCCGAGAAAAAGGGTCTTGACAGACAGACAACAAAATGATCCAATAAGGGTTCCGTTTTTTTTTCTTTTGAGGTAAATACGGAACCTTAAAAAACATTGCGAGACAAAGTCAAGCGGCCAATCTTTGAAAATGATGCCCTGACGTGAATAATAATTACAATAAATACATGAGGCATACCTACTGAAACTTTCTGGATTTAATGATAAAAAGCAATTATGGAATTCGATTTTTTTTGAAAAGCCGACTCCCGCATTAGCACCCCCTGTGTGTTACAAGCCCTGTCTCACGGGGGACTTTACAAACATACAAGTCACGAACACAAAGTACACCCAGACTCGGAACAACAATTTGTGGATCACATAAAGTGGTGTACCGTGTGGGAATCGAACCCACGACCTCTTGCAGTCGGACACAGTCCCACCGCGCCAGAGAAGCAGTGAGAACTTGTTAATTTTTAATTTGCGAGACTCTCATTTGTTTTTTTTTAATAATAGCACAGATAATATAATACTATACTAGTAATAATAGTGTGTTGCTATCAAAATGAATTTAACATTTTTGTTCAATGATTTCTTATTATTTCCGTTGTGGCTTAAGTCAACAAAAGAGTCAAGAAAAGAAAACGCCAGGGACTTCAATTGGCATTTGGTGATGAAGCACCATGTCGCAGCTCTGTGTGTTTTCAATTGGAATTGAAAACAAACTTAGAAGCACACGGTTTACAAGCCGGCGGTAAATGCGTTCCATGAAGTCATTGAAGAAATCCCTAAGGAAGACTAGTCCAACTGCTTTGTACCTACAATGGTTTCAGCGAATGCAAAAATGCTTTAATTGCGAGCGAAAATAAAGTCTTATACCTAGTCTTATTTATCCGAATCCAGAATCTTTCAGTAGGTATGTCCTAAGCACAAATGATTACGAAGCGTGGCTACAAATATTGGTTAGAGCCGGGCGGGCGGCTGTCGCCGCGCTGCAGGCCGCCGCCGCCGCCGCCGGCTGCACCGAGCTGATGTAACTGGACACCGCTCTGCTCAATGGCCGTGCAGCCGAGCACAACTCGCCTCACGCACACCAGATCAAGTGACAGCCACACATAGACACACACAGCAATACTGCTTCTTGCAGCTATTTGTTTAGGTACGCGAGATTACTTTACTTTAATATGTCAGTCTGTGTGTGTAGGACTTTAGAGGAACCCTGTGAAAACATTATGACAGGAAACCATTAAGTTATTATGTCATACTAGCTGTGCCCGCGACTTCGTCCGCATAAAGTTGAAGTACTGCTCTCACAGACTCAGCTTACAGACGTTAGCGTGTAAAGTAACCTAAGTTACTCCTTACATCCTCAGCTGTCTGACAGTGAAAGCCCCGTTAAAATCAGCCCAGTCATTTTGGAGTTTATCCAGAACAAACAGACAGAAAAAAAAAAAATGTGTTTTTATTTTAAGTACCATTATACTTTCATAAGCATTTAGTAAAAAAATGTTATTTTCACATTACAAACATTTATTTGTATAGTTATAGGAATAACTCGTAGTTATGGTATCTATTCGGAATGATTTATAATATACCTACTAAGAACCTCCCGCTCTTGGCTTCTTTACATTACTCCAAATAACGTCTAATTATGGCGGACTGCCTGTGTGGCGCGGTGGGAATGTATCTGATTGCTACGTGCTGTAGGTCGTGAGTTCGATTCCCACACGGGACACCACTTTGTGTAATCCACAAATTGTTGTTCCAAATCTGGGTGTACTTAGTGTGCGTGACTTGTAAGTTTGTAAAGTCCTCCGCGGAACGGGGCTTGTAACCTACTGCGGAAGAAAAAAAATACAAATGAACCCTT
The DNA here is from genome assembly GCA_945859575.2 of Herminia tarsipennalis. NCBI lineage: Eukaryota > Metazoa > Arthropoda > Insecta > Lepidoptera > Erebidae > Herminia > Herminia tarsipennalis. Next base: position 22,593,870 of record OX243851.2, on the reverse strand, counting down.
TACCACCTACCACCTGCTTTTGTCACACAACCATTTACCATTACCACACATTTTGAGAGACCCCGGAGTAAAATCAATGTTTCTTTGTCAGTTTGAGGGCAGTGAAATAGTCTGTAGGTGGTTAAGGTGATAACTCCAAAAACAAAACTGAAATTATAAAGTTATTTAGTGTTATGTAGAGAAGCCACGAGCGGGAGGTCATTAGTATCACACACACAAATCATATAACAATAACTCACAACTCAGTAAAAAATATAGGTACTTATGTCGTTTTTGCAAATTTCTACATAAGTTCCTATCTCGCCTATTTATCCTTTTAGCAGTTGACGCCCAATGTTTTGTGTTGTAGGCATCCATACTTCCGCAACATGAAGTTAGATCGGTGAAATTTCGTATTTAGCTTTTTTGTCTAAAATAAAGAAACACGTGTTTCAGCGTTTTTGTTAAGTCAACCCCTAAGGGGTTAAAAAAGGAGTCACAACTTTGTAAGAAGTTTTTTCTAACGGAGTTCCGTCAGTACGAAGTTAAATCTATGAAATTTCGTATTTAGCCTTTTGGTTTCAAAGAAAGTAACATTTGTAATTGATGGGTTGTAACTTTGTATGAAACTCCCTTAGTTTTGCAGTTAGATCTGTAAATTTTACGATTTGGCTTTTTGGTTTAAATAAAAAAAACACGTGTTTTAAAGGGGTAGTAGTAGTTGCAAGCTTGTATGGAACTCCATCAGTTTTAAAGATGGAGAGATATTAGGCTTTTTTTTTTAAAGATAACTAGCAATGCGGTATTGTGGTCCCATATTACTAGCAATCGTGTTAACCCCTCCAGCTAAGCTCATTGACTTGTTATAGGAGTGGGTTCACGTCGGTAGTATAATGGGCAGGAATCAAACCCGCGACCTGACGATTGCGAGGCCGATGCCTTAGCCATTAGGGTACCGCCGCTTGATCAAATCTTTTAGTAAAATCAAATAAATCTATATAACTAAAGAGATATAGACACTTGGCAATACGACGTGTCTAGGTACCACAGATTATTTAATGTATAGGTACTCAAAAACATCAGAATATCTCTACCTAATCAAGACACTCACGAGATATATTGCTTAGACCTACTTACTGGTGGGTAGGGGAAGGTGAGCATGAAAGAGATGTTTTGAAAGAGCCACTTAGATTTTTACCCAACCTTGTAAAAATTACCATCAATTCCTCTGACTGCCTCTGTGGCGCGGTGGGAGTGTATCCGACTGCTACGCAAGAGGTCATGGGTTCGATCCCCTCCCAGGACAAAACTTTGTGTGATGAGCACAACGGTTTATTCTGTGTCTGGGTGTAATTTATCTATAATATGTATGTATTTAGAAATATATAAGTGTGTTTATCAGTTGTCTGGTTGCCATAGTACAAGCTCTGCTTAGTTTGGGATCAGATGACGTTGTGTGAGTACTCTCAAGATATTATTATTATTATTCAATTTATTTTCGTATGGCAACATTGATAATTTATGGCCCACAAAGATTTGAAAGTTCGCCGAAGCGTACCTAATAGCGGAGCAGGAAGCTAGCGAAATGTCTATGAAAATAAAAAACCCAAGTGCGCAAAAAAGGTGCAAACAAGATCCCCTACATACCTACGAGTATGTACCTAATATCATGCAGTCGGAGGCATAAATTAATTTCGATTAATGGATATGGTCCGCGACTTTATCATATACTGTTAAGGTTATTGTATATTAAGGCTACTTGTTTTGAAGGAGCCGACCAGTTACCAGTGCCATAGATGTCACAAAACAACCTAACGAAACCTACATGAAAGTCTGATTAATTAAATCATCATCATCATCAGCCTATCGCAGTCCACTGCTGGACATAGGCCTCTCCAATTGCACGCCACTTTGTTCTATCTTCGGCTTCTCGCATCCAGCTCCTGCCAGCCGCTTTGCGTATATCATCACTCCACCTGGCTTGAGGGCGTCCTACACTACGTTTGCCAAGCCGCGGTCTCCACTCAAGAACTCGTTTACCCCAACGGTTGTCGGTTCTTCGGCTAATATGGCCAGCCCACTGCCACTTCAACTTGCTAATCCGGTGGGCTATGTCGATAACTTTGGTTCTCTGCCGGATCACCTCATTTCTGATTTTGTCCCTAAGAGAAACTCCGAGCATAGCCCGTTCCATAGCCCGCTGAGCGACTTTGAACTTGTGGACCAGCCGTACCGTCAGTGTCCACGTTTCGGCTCCGTATGTCATGACGGGTAGGACGCACTAATTAAAGACTTTAGTCTTTAGACATTGTGGGATCGACGATGAGAAGACTTGACGTAGCTTACCAAACGCTGCCCAACCCAACCGAATTCTCCTGTTCACCTCGTCCTCGAAGTTGTTTCTACCTAACTGCAATGACTGCCCGAGGTACACATATTTTTGAACAACTTCGAGAACGGCGCCGTGCACCGCTGTCGGTTCCGGTAGTACATGTTCATTGAACATGACCTTGGTTTTATCCAAGTTCATCCGTAGGCCGATGCGTACAGAGGAGTCAGCCAGGTCATTCAGCATCCGTTGCAGGTCCTGCAGCGTTTCCGCCATTATGACAATGTCATCTGCAAATCGCAAGTGAGAAATGTATTCACCATTGATGTTGATGCCCCGCCCTTTCCAGTGCAGCGTCTTGAACATATCCTCCATTGCATTTGTGAACAGTTTCGGGGAAATAACGTCCCCTTGCCTCACTCCTCGATGCAATGGTATAGGTTTTGTTTGCTGATTCTGTACTTGGACGGACATGGTGGCGGCTTCGTAGAGACATCTCATCACTTGGATATATCGCCAATCTACTTGGCATCGCTGCAGAGACTCCAGAACGGACCAGATTTCAATCGAGTCAAAGGCCTTCTCATAGTCCACGAATGCTAGACACAGGGGCTGATTATACTCCTGGGTCTTTTGTATAATCTGCCGCACTGTGTGGATGTGGTCTATGGTGCCATATCCGCTCCGAAATCCAGCCTGTTCCGGTGGTTGGAATTCGTCAAGTCTTCGCGCAAGACGGTTCGTGATGACTCTTGAAAACAGCTTATAGACGTGGCTTAGAAGAGAAATAGGTCGGTAGTTCTTCAGCCGGGTCTTATCTCCTTTTTTGAAGAACAAGACGACTACACTTCTACTCCACGCCTCCGGAGTTCTCCCTTCAAACAGGACAGCATTAAAAAGCTTTTGGAGCTCCCTCAGTACGGGTTTCATTTTCATATCAACCCATATGATGGCCCACTGCTGGGCACGGGTCTCCCCAGTAGAACCTACTAGTATGTAGATCCTGGGGGTAATTGCCATAATCGCCACGCTTGGCGAGCGGGTTGGCGATCGCAGTAAGGCTTTAAGTACGCAGAGGACGCTGCTGCCCGTCCTCCGGGGTGAAATCCCTTAGTCGCCTTGACGACACCCATGGGAAGAGATGGGGTGGTACTATTCTTAAGCCGGCACCACACGGCTACACGTACAGTACGGGTTTACCTCCAGCTTTTAACAGCTCTGTTGTAACGCCATCCTCTCCAGGGGCTTTTCCATTTTCAGCTGTTTAAGAGCCAGCACGATTTCGTCAATGTTGACTTCTGGCAGGTCTTCGGTGTAGTGGCGTGTTAGAGTGGCTCTAGGACCCTCATTTTCAGGATCAGGTCGAGATGCATGGGAAGCGTATAACCGGCCATAAAAGCCTTCCACTTCGGAGAGGACTGCCGGCTTCGAAGAAACGACTTCTCCACTTGCTGTGGTCAACTTCGTCAGGTGGCTTCTTCCAAGAGATTGTACGAACACCTTTGACCCCCGGTTCTGCTCGATCGCTCTTCTAATCAAAAGAGTGTTGGAGCACCGAAGGTCGTGTCATATAAGCCTGTTGATCTCTTGGTTTAGAGCGCGCTTTTCCGACGAAGTGACGGGTGGGTTTTCACGTCGTTTTTTCATTAGCCCTAAAGTCTTTTCCGAAAGCTTTGACTTCTTGCCCTTACGCTGCATTTCACAAAATCTCGTACCTTCTTCCCTGAGTATCCGAACCACATTTACGAGCTTCTGGTTTACGTCTGTTGTGGTTTCCATGGCAGCAAATCGGTTATCCAGGTTTGACTGGAACGCTTCGGATCCTATCATGGTTTGGAGCAAAGTAGGTCGGAGCCTGGACCTCATCAGACGGGCACGTTCCGCCTTGAAGTCGATATTCAGAGAGCCTCGGACAAGTCGGTGATCACTACCGGTATTAAACCTGTTGATCACGGTGACGTCTCTGAATATATGCTTTTTGTCCGTCATGATGAAGTCGATCTCGTTTTTCGTCATAGTGTCGGGGCTTTGCCACGTCCACTTCCTTTGGGGCCGTTTCTTGAAAAAGCAGTTCATCAAGAAGAGCCCCTCCCGTTCGAGGAAGTTGACTAGCATTTGCCCCCTATGATTTCTGCTTCCAAATCCATGGGATCCTACTACCAATTCGCTGCAATTTTGTACTCCCACTTTGGCGTTGAAGTCCCCCATAACAACGTTGTAGTGGGTCTTAGTGGTGGAGTGGAGGGCCCTCGATATGTCATCGCACATATCCTCCACTTCGTCGTCTGGATGTGCCGAGGTCGGTGCGTACACTTGCACTACCTTGAGGCTATACCTCTCGGTGAGCTTGATAATGAGGTACGTTACCCTGTTCGACACGCTAGACATTTCCACAACGTTGTCAGAAAGGGACTTATTTACCAGAAACCCAACACCACCTTGAGATTTTTGGTCTCCCTCGCGGAAGTACATAAGGTGGGCTGACTCGAGGGTTATGGTGTCCTCTCCCTCTCTTCGGACTTCACTTAACCCGAGGATATGCCACCTAATCTTCCCAAGTTCCACCTCAAGTTGTGCCAGATGCGAGTCTAGCCGTAGCGTGCGTCCGTTATACGTCGCCAGGGTCAGTCGGTTGTGGTGGCCTTCCGTAGCCCGGAGATTCTTAGCACCCCCCGCCACGCCGTTACCGTGGACGCCACCATGTCCAGGAATAGCGTGACTGCCGGGAACTGGGGGCCGTGGCCTTAGTGCTTTGTGCATTTGGGGTAATGCCCATAATCGCCACGCTGGGCAGGCGGGTTGGCGATCGCAGGGCGTAGCTCTCGCATCAGTGACGCTGCTGCCCGTCACTGACCTATTACTTCAGCTACGCCTTAAATTGGGATGGTTATACCGCCACCAGCCGGTCGCCAGAGCCTCGTTCGTTGTATAGCAGGATGTACCGCGTGCAGGTGAGGTTGGCTTGGAGCGAAAGATGGTGATGCGCCCCCTTACATCCCTTATAAATATTTATATTAATTAAATATTTATAGAATTTTAGAGGTTTTTTTTGTTACAACAGTTGTGTATTTCATTCAATAAATATTTCGAAATAGGTACTTTATTTAGAACTATAAATATTCTAAATCTATAAATCTCTTATTATTATTTAACTGATAGTCTGATAATGTTACACTTAGTAGGTATGGTATTGTGATAATTAGTAAGCATGTTTTTAATTAATTAGTATGTATGGTGTTGTGGTAAAAAATGTCATTTGCTATTAATTTTGTTTAAATTTTAGAGAAATGTATTGAAATACACACATCAAAAGTGTCTAGGGATCAAGCATTTTTATGCGGATTTCTTGAGATTGAGATGTGGCTTTGTAATAAATTTATGATTTTATAAATTTATATGGATCCTTTTTGGTGCATTTCATAATTTGAATCAGGAACTGTGAATCAAATTCGAGTAAAAGATGAAAATCAGCTGTCAATATTTTCCCTATAAAAACATACAACGCATTGAAGACATTATTAGTGCTACTGTTTCCCTACTACTGATTAAAACCAACGTTATTATGGAGCGGCGACGTCATTTAAGCAGGGAAGAAATGCTCAGAGCCGTGGGAATGATAGAAGCTGGTTCCCGGCAACGTACTGTGGCTTTAGCTCTGAATACAAGTCAGAGTGTTATCAGTCGACTTTGGACACGTTACCGAAGCACTGGTACCGTGGCTGAGCGCCATGGAGGACGGTATCGCTGCACCACACGGAGACAAGACCGATACATTCAAATCTTAACTCGAAGAGGTCCAACAATAACCGCCATGATGTTAGCCGTGAGGCTTCATCACTCTTCAGGGAACTTAATTAGCGACCAAACAGTCAGAAACCGCTTGCATGAAGTGAACCTTCATTCCCGAAGACCGCTACGGGTACCACCTATAGCAATGCACAATCGTAGGATTCGATATCAATGGGCTCTTGAACACAGAAATTGGGCAGAAGAACAATGGCGTTTCGTGTGCTTTTCTGATGAGTCTCGTTTTGGTATGAGACCGGATACAAGACGTATACGACACTGGAGAACCCCTGGACGCCAACAGCGATTAAAATCCTGCCAGGAAGTCCATCCTTATAGTGGTGGAACCATCATGGTATGGGCGGGTATTTGGATCGGCGGAAGAACTGAGTTGATTTGGATCAGAGGCAACCTCAACGCTCAAATTTATGCTGAGACGATTGTATCAGACGTCATCGTTCCTCTACAAGTGCAAATCGGTCCCTTATTTCAGTTAATGCATGATAATGCACGACCGCACACCGCAAGAGTTGTAAGACAGACTCTCGCCGCAGCTAACATCAATGTCCTGCCCTGGCCTGCTCAGTCGCCAGACTTGAACCCGATTGAGCATGCATGGGATATGCTACAGAGAAGAGCTCTGCCGAATATGGAGGGTATCCAGTCGCAAGAAGACCTTTTTTTGTTGTTGCAACGAACATGGGCGGCCATTCCACAGCGTGATTTGGATGAACTCATTTTGAGTATGCCAAACCGATGTTCTTGTGTTGTTAGTGTTCGCGGTAGAAACACGGATTATTAATTGTTTAAGTTACCCAATAAAATTTTAAAGAAAACTGTTATTTCAGTCTTTTTTTCGAACTTTAATGTTAGTGGTTCAAATGTCAAAAATCCCTTTATTAGGAAAATGGCAAATTTCTTTATTAATGCAAAGGTGACTTGGTTTATCGTTACTGTGACAAACGAAAACACTTTATTTGATGAATCCTTAAAGAAATAAAAAAAAAAAAATCAATCAGGAGAAAAGTTATTGCAAAAATATATGTTGATCCCTAGACACTTTTGATGTGTGTAGTTGGAAATGTCGTGCATGGCTCTTTCAATATTTTTTGAATTTTGTAATGAAACAGAGTAACTGTTGATTGGATGTTATAGAGTAATAAACGAGCTTGTAATTTATTTAAAAACTTTGTAATTTTACCGTGTTTTAGATATTAAAACGAGTTCGCTTTTAAAACTGGCTCTTTCACGCCCACCTTCTGCGTTATACCTCCCTACCTACTAGGTACAATGCTACATTCCTAGAATTTAGGGTTCTTGGATTATTGACTAATAACAGAACGTGGGTTTTACTTTTCTTATATTACCGACACGAAACTTTCAAAAAAGAAGTACTTAACCTTTAATAGGTTTACTAAACGTAGAAATCATGGGAAAGTTGCAAAAATGAGGTCAAGCTCAAGTCGCGTTGGCATCTTCATCTTCATCAAATGCTATTAACTGTAATTATAACACAACGAGCTTAAGTACGTATTATAGCCGCTATTATCTAGTGTACGATGATCTCGTTTTATGTGAGGATTTAAAAGATTCCTAGAATATATTCTTGTCCGGGCGAGACTCGGCGCGCTGTTCCAAGATTATATCCCACCTCCACCTAATCGTATAGAATTTCTGCTGAAATTATGGCCACTAAAACATAATAAATAAAACATCTCGTGGATATTGGATATCCGTTCCGTGGTTCTACAAACTCGACTCTGATTCTGATTCTCATAAAAAACTTTATGCAATTTGTATTAGCTTCAGTCAGAAAAATGCATTATTGCATGGTGGTCGTCTTCTACACGGTAAGCCAGTATTTGGGTGGCTGGTAACAATTCCCCGACGCCTCGTGTATCTATACAACACTTCATATTTCTATATGTGTTTGTATACTAAAAAAAATAAGCGAGATTACTCTGTCTAGAGTCCAGACGAGCTCCGAAGGGTCCAAATGTAATTTTAACTGAGCCAAGTTGAGTTCGTAGTTCTGTAGCACACTAAAAACGTGAAACTATTATTTCCCCTATAATCCTGCGAGAAGCAATTTAGTATCGAGTTAATCTACCGTCCTACCGGATGATACAAACTCAGCGGGGATTTTCTATTAAATGTTGAAAAAAAAAACTAACAAAAGAACGCATTACTGTGGCCCACAATAGCGGCCTCATCTGTAATTCTGAATTTCTGAGGAATAAATCTCTAGTTATCTCTGCTTGACATGTACATTTTTGTACTAAACATGGGAAAGTCAACACAGAAATATTGATTTTCAGGTATAAAACATACCTCGTGCGATTTCGGCTCCCTATCCCTCAAGTTTCACGAGAAACTGGATATTATTGGATTTGTTTCTGTCTGCCGACGAGAGAGCTATGATATTTTTTGCCAGTCCTATTTATTTATCAGTTGCGAATGTTGCGATTCAATATAAATCGAATGTTTTTTTTTATAAAATGTATTGGATTACGCTCTTGTTGGTTGTCAGGTGTGACGACGTCTAGAGTTTCGCAACCGAACAATAACACTTGGAAACTCAGCAAGTCAGCACGGAGAACGAAAAAATCTTTAGTAATGAGGGGTTTTTTTAATGTATTCTCATTACGGAGGCAAGCGAAGGGCTTCATGGAATAGTTGAAACCGCAATATTACGGAGTGGTCGCGTTCCGTGTGGCTTGCATTGTGCTCGGGCAGAGGCGAGAGCCGGAGGCGGCGCGCGCGCCTCTCTCATACTAATGCAAATGCACTCACAACTCACGAACGATGCGGCCATTTTTTTACATGGTATTCCAACGTTTTGAATCATTGTGTTTATGGTCGGTAACACCGCAGCTATTGTGAATGCAAAATGTTTGATCGTGCGTTTAGCCCCGCAGCCCGAGGCCCGTGGCCGAATGAATTCGACTCATTCAAGCAATTATCGAATCACAGCGAATTTACCGAACGAACAGTGTTCTGTGAATTACGAAACCTGAATAACTGCGATACTGAGTATTTTAGTTATTTCGGTTCAATTATGTTTCGATATTAAATGGATATGTTTTTTACATCTCATTACCATTTTCGTGGGTCTCGGTTCCCTCGCCGACTAGCGACTGTGTCTAACGTGAATTTTCGTTTGAAACCGTGAAATCGGCGTGAAAATACGTTTAGAATTTTTTGCACGATACCGGAACAATATTTCAGATGTACCTAAGTAACACGTTCTCACGCATCACGTTTGGAGAAAAAATAAAGAAAGCAATCGTGAACCAAGTACGTATTATGTAGGTAGACGTGGTGGCAGATCGAGTCTCACGAGTCCGAGTAGCAGTACATAGTGCTCAGTGGGTACCGATAGCGAGTGAGTGTAGTGTAGTGTGTAGTACCTACACAGTACACGTAGGTAGTGACTCTGCTCGCTATTGATTCGCGGTGCTCGGCGGCTCCGCGGGGCGTCCCTCGGGCTCTCTTCAGATCAGATTGACCCTTTTCATTTCCGTTCCCACTTATTTTTATTTATTTTTTTGGAGATGGCGAAATCACCAGCAGGGGGAGGTGAGGGGAGAGCGGGCCGTGTCGGCCTCTTGTTTACGACGCACAGCACTAAGTAGGTAACCCCTTTGTCGCCTCACAATAGAAATTGTTCATTCCTTTGTTGTTTTTCATGTCACTTCGTATAATGGAGTGCGTAGTGCGTAGCTATACATAATCATAAGTTTTGTTCCTAGCAAAGTCTAAACTACAATTAAAATGGTAAATAAACGGTAGAGACATAGGTGGTGGGCAGAGGGATAGGTTACGTAGGTATGTAACGTGAGGGGGGGGGGGCGGCCGCGCCAACTGTCACGTCAAACGAAAGATAAATAGCTCTATGACGGGCTGCCTCACAACATTCTCTTTTATCGCTAACTGGCAGTTAATTAACCTACCTAACTCAATTTATCATAAATCTACATAATTACGGTATAATTATGTTTACATCGATGTGTTACGCTACGTATCGTTATTTTGACTAGATTTATTTAGAATTCAGTATTTTAAAATCACTAAAAGTACAAAACATTTAACATTTAAATGACCCGTAGGTACGATACGGTTAAAATAATGGTGTTTAAATTTACTTTCTTAGATAATTACTCAAGTACCTACGTAATTGGACCGGGCGCTGGGAGTAATTAAAATGTAAGTCAGCATTATATGATTCATTAGTGATTGTTCTAGATTATATTTTTAATCAAGGACTTAATCGGGGTCGAACGTTATGCAATAAAAAAAGGCTTTTCATAGGTCGTGGGTTCTTTGAACTGTACATTGCCAGCGGAGCCCGCTTGCCTCTACGAGGGCTCCATCTTAATTTGTACGAACTTCCTTCTTCCGTAGAGCGTCAGCGCAGCGCAGCCCTTTCAAAAGCGCGGCGTGGCGGCGCGGGCGGGTCGACCGACTTGGACTACATTTACATAGTAAAGTAAGTAATTTATTTATCAGTTCCGGTGCATTTTCCGACGATACATTAACACAAAAAAAACTTATTAAGCGCGATCAGTATTACACACGAACATTTTTTCCTCCTTATTTTTAGGTCCTTTTTTGTTATGTGAATATATAATACACTTTGGAAATAATAGCTCCGAAAGTTGCATAAATTGTGTCCCCTCTTATCTTTTGAAGCATGTGACCAAAAAATATGAAAAAAATCTAAAAGGTAGCGCTTAACAAATACTATAAACTAAAATTATTTCGTACATGATTGGATATACCTTTATTTCAATGACGGTATATCTAATCATGTCCGAAATAATTTTAGTATCATAATTTTCGACTCATTATTGCCGAAAACCTGCGTTCCTCAACAAAAGTGCTAAACATACGCTATTCTGCTGGTGCTATTATTCAAATCGCATTCATTCACGCGGCAACGGCTCCGGAGCCCCACACTGAGCATGATCCGACAAGCTCTTGCCCGGTTTATTATTTATGTTTGGTACTTACTTATTTATTGTTTAATCACCTGTAATAAATTAATACAAAAATACATATTGTGTTAAAATCTTAGCTGGCTGCTTGGGGTGTTAAAGGTTTAACTAGCTGTGCCCGCGACTATGTCCGCGTGAAGTTGCAGTGCTGCTCCCTCTCTCTCTATAAACGTTAGCGTGATGATAAAAAGTAGTAGTAGTAGAAGTGAAGAAAGTTACTCCTTATATTCACAGTTATCTGACAGTGTAAGTCGCGGCAAAATCCTTCAAGCCGTTTCAGAGATTAGCCGGAACAAACAGACCATATTATACGTTACAGTAAATATGATTAGTTTGAGATTATGTAGGTATAATAGCTAGTCATTATGAATAATGACAAATTCGCTTAGTAAATATGACAAAATATTCATTTCATAATACGTAATTGATCTTAGGAAAGTACCGATCACGATCGATGCGTTGTGTCACGTTACCTTCTGCTTTATTTCCTTAGTGAGCTTACGTCGCGCACGCGCTGTGAGCCTGTGAGCCCGTACCTACACAATATTAATAACACTGTTGTAGGTATGCACTTCACCCTGAGACTTGGACACCACACTTTTAAAGAAATTTGGGTACTTATTACTTTATTTCTTTTTTCAATAATTTATTGTATTATTTATCTATTTATACTATTATTATATTTTTATAAAAAGGTTGAACTCCACCGTCAGGCCTAATGCTGAACAGTCTCCTATTTTTCGGCTTTAACTGTATTTTTATCTTTATTGTCAAATTGTTTGTAATTATTTTGTTTCCTCATGTCCTTGTACACACATATTTTCCTGTTTTGTATTTTTGTCGAAAATAAATATTCTGTCTTTCTTCTTCTTCTGATGATGATAATTGGTGATTTATTACAGCTGGCGGGGGCTGCCCCGCGCTCCGGCGCCTCCGCCGGTTCTAAATAACACTCTCGGGGTGTCACAAAACAAGTACCACGTGAAGTCGGTGTAGGCTAAATCAAATCAAATCAAATCGTTTATTTGCTAAAATGTGGTTACAAGAGATGTTACATTATTTCATTAATACAGCACATTTACCATTTTATGGCATGCAAATGTTATTAGTCTATAAAAACAAACAAAATAATAAGGCTAATTCAGTTTTGTTATAGTATTGAACTTGATTTACAACATACCCACCTTCGAATGAAATATACCCATTTTATTGCTTAATTTAATTCAAATTAAAAATTGTTCATTCACTTAGGATGCAAAACAACACTTATGATAAGTCGGGATTCTACATGTAATGCCAAGTTCGCAAACAAAAGGTAAAGCCGAAGAAAAGGACATGGCAATACGAAAACTTGCGGCCACTCTTTTCAAATTGCCAATTTTACAATGTTTGAATGTTTTTAAACTTGACGTAGCCAAAATGGCAAAACGGAACCCTTATAGTTTCGCCATGTCCGTCCGTCCGTCCGCTTTGCTCAAAGACTGTTAGTGTTAGAAGGCAGAAATTTTGCAAGGATACACATATCATTTACGCCGACAAAGTGAAAAAATAAAATCTTGAAAAACATTTTTTAGGGTACCTTCCCTGTATGTAAAGTGGGAATGTGATTTTTTTATTATTAATTTACTACATACATATACATACTTTCATATTTCATTAAATGGTGGTAGTTCATTATATGGCCAACTAGCTGTCGCCCGCGGCTTCGCCTGCGTAGTTGATTTCACCCCCTGAAGGGTTGATTTATCGCTTTCGATTAAAACGCTGAAACACGGTTCTATACAAATTTGCAACCCCTATTACAGGCCCTTTTGAGTTGATATTCAAAAAACGCTCAAAAACGCGTTTCTTTCTTTTAATTTCTACGATTTTTTTAAATGTACATTTTCAAAACTGACGGAGTTTCATATCAGCTTGCAACACCTACTTTACCCCCTTAGAGGACCATTTAAAAAAAACTCTTTCTTAATGGATGTTTACGACATAAAAGGTATCAACTGGCAAAATTTCAGGCTTGTAACCCTAGTGGTTTAGGCTCTGCGTTGATGATTCAGTCAGTCAGTCAGTCAATCAGGACAAGTATAGATATATATGTATAGATTAAAACTGACCATGTCGTTTAAACGTCAACATTCCAGGGATGTAATGGGGTTTTGACTCCGACTCCGAAAGGTCGGAACTTCCGCTTGGTTTTACACCTCCGACTTCGACTCCGACACTTTTAAATCGTTCTTTTAAGGCGTGTCTTTAAGCTAATTTAGGTATAATTAATAAGTGTATGAAGGAATTATTTCTCACTGATTCCCTATGATCACGGGTTCGAGTCCCGTCCGAGCGAATTTTTCCTTGACACATTAAATATAACTCAATATTTTTTTTCACCATAAGTCTTCTTTCACCACCTCCGACTCCGACAAACCAAATTTGAAAATTCCGACTCCGACTTTGGTTCCGATAAAACCACCTCAGTAACAGTTTTTTAAATATTTCCACGCGAACGAAGTAGCGTGCTACAGTTAGTTTGTAGATAAATTGTCACATTTACTACAATATTAACAATAAATCATATCCTATTTCTCCACAGGGTAGAGCTACCCGCAAGCAAATTTCATCAAAATCAATTTATCGGTTTGCCTGTGAAAGCGTAACAGAGGAAGCTACGAGTACTTTCACATTGATTAACAGAGGAGTTAATTAAAACGTAAGTATCATTAAAGGCGTAATTAGCGATGGTTGTCATTCGTCATCAAATCTTCGGTCAGTTAAAACAGAAATCAATTGTTCAATAATAAAATATATGTGTCATTTTTGTAGCTCTAGCACTTCGGATCAATTTGTTTAAAATCAGAAGGCTTTCCCAGATGTCGTGTTCTGTACTCTCATTCCTCGATATTATGTGATGGAAGTAGGTATATATACTGCACGAGTTGTCACTACCATACCAACTATAAAACTGACAAGTTTATAAATAAATTTTCATTTCGAATTCAACACCTCTAGAAGAGTATGAAGAGAAGAGTTTAGCAAATCGTCTATAATGGCTAATAATTAGTACCTACCTGGTTGCCACTCGGTTTTTTTTCAACGTTTTCTAAAAATGAAACCTAGCTAGATCGATTTATTGCTCCCAAAACCCCCTGCATACTAAATTTCATAAAATCGCTACTGAGATTCAGATTATATTATTGCTCGTTTAAGGGTATAAGATACATTATGCTTATTTATTACGTTTTTTTTCCTCTTCCTCCGACACTATTCGGTAGGGATTACGGCTCGCACATTCTGTGCATTTTCTTCTTTGAAAGACAAATTGACAAAGTCTCATTCTTGTCCAGCTATCACGTATTTCAAGTTTAGTTTACACGTTAAACGCGGAGCTGTAAAAATAGTGACATGTCAGTTTGCCGCCAATTTTTCCAACTCTATTATTACATTGTGAAGAATGCTATTAAGAAACAGGTTTTTAGGGTTCCGTAGTAAACAAGGCCGTCCGTCCGTCTGCCTCCAGTTTAGCTACGCCGACTACCTACTTAGTTACGCCGACAAATTTTATTTTTTTATTTTTTACTCAGGTTTCATTATTTAGTCTTAACGTACCTACAATATTATTGCCTCTGTGTCAGTCATATTGTAGATACTACGTTAAGACCATTTTTCGATTTAGGGATCCGTTTGTGAAATATTAATATTGCATTTTTTTTGTCAGAGTAAATATTGAAAAAAAATAAGTGTCGACCCCAATCCCTCCTTCCCACTCTGTGTGATCCACAAATTGTTGATATTACCGCGCTATAACTGAGATTACCGCGTTCAAACAAACAAACAAACTCTTCAGCTTTGTGATATTAGTATAGATTAGATTACTGTACCTCAGATGTCAATGTAACTATGGTTATTTGCGCCAACCAGAAACACAAAACTATCTCCAAATTATTCCCATGATAATTAATTATCCTTGAAACAAAAGCAGCGTTGTTTTGACGTCCCTTTGTCCGCACTATACAGTACTGTGTACCTACTACCTGCACTACAGTAGGTACAGTTGGTGATACGGGTCCGTAATCTATCCTCGTTGGTCTACGATCGCTGCCGCAGTACAATGGGGAGGACAAAGGTCTCGGAATTAGAATATTTTTCGTAACAATGGCGTGTCCGGGGCAAAGGGGCACAAACGGCTCACGGCTAGGGCTGCCATCAATCATTTGGTTTATGCGTGTAAAGTCTGTTATAAACATAGATAAAATAAGTAGTTCAGACTTGGTGAACAGACGTTTTAGTACCAGTACCGTAGATATCTGTAAAATCAAGCTGTCGTGTCGTATGTCAACACGATGTGGGCTCTTTAGACCTGCTGTCACCATTATAACTTTACTCTCACAAATACTGACTCGACTGATCGACTCCAATAAAGCCTCAACAAAAAGTTGATCATAAAAATCAAACCAAGGCAACGCGGACGGTTGGCAACCCTACTCAAAATTAATTAATTTCGATGACGTATTACATTGTTTTCAGGTGTTTGTTCCCTCACTCCCTCACACTTATATGTTCGCTTGTCGCGTAGTCAACCGAGCCTGACCTACCGCCCTGTGCCGACTGTATACTGTATGCAACACTAAAGTGTGTTGGTACCTAAATAGTGCATAGAAAAGTGTCGTCGACCGCAGTTACACATCCATTGTGTGCCACCACTATTGTGCAACAGATCGGGTAGATAACATGCGAAATACTCGTGCATACAACTAAGTAACGTTCATTATTCATATTCTACCGTTCTGTGTATCCTTTCAAACTGGCCACAGTTACTTTACTTGGGAAGTGGAAACAAACTCGGCATTCAAAGATTATTATGCACTCGATCATTTAGCGCATAGCGCACGGTGCGAGGTGCTCGGTACACCCCTAGCGAGGCAGCCATTGTCCTTTCTTATTTACATAAAACGTAATCAGTTTATTATAAAAATAATTCTCCCCTTGCACGTCAAATACAGATGGCGATATCTGTCAATTTATTATGGCTGTCGGGAATTTTCATTCTGTTCCACTATTGAACGAGAATAATGGTACATTCCTAACATGCATAACGTCAGCCGCATGCATCGTTAAAGCCGACAGAGAATATGATAAGGCGTACGTATCATAAAAACTGCTTTTGAACGTATAAAAAACACATTAACTACTGGAGCAGCGTCCTCTTGTCCGTCTAATGACGCCTCACGTTCGAGTTGTGTAGTGTAGTGATGTCACAAGTTGCGTATTTTGTGGAAGGTCGGTGACTCAGCCTGTTCGACCAATCTTTCCGGATTTCATTCGCTTTGATTCTTTATTTTTCTCAGAAACGAAATTCTGCTATTTTCCTCTAAAAACAAAATATTAATTAATGTGTAGGAGCTAGCTCTGTCGCAATAAATCAGATTAATCATGCATGACTCATGGTGATGTGGCATTTATGTATGATCGTATCAAACTATTCTGCGATAAATTGTATTAAAGTTGAATTACTAATAATATAGGTTTCACACAATTCCCCAGACTCCAGATGTTCGCCAGCTATAGTATGTGCCTACACGGAACAATGGTCACAAGCAACGAGCGTCAAATATTCTCAAAAGCAAATTGTTAGGGCACATAGACTTAGGACATACTAATGTATAGTATATCCTAAGTGTATGTTGCGGCAGGTCAGGGCAAGAGCTGCGGCGCCGTCCGCCGGCCGACGCGCGGTGCCACGTATTTATAACTGTTGCGATTAGAACACCATCGAGCCGTTCACGCTGAGATGTACTCAGTGATCAACGCGGTCGATCTGAGGATGCCTCGCTGATCAATGGGTGTATTGCTCAGTGGCACATGTACGGCTCGATAAGGGTAGGTACTACCGTACAGCGGTATGTGAACGCTCACAAGTCTCTATGCCGCGCAAATGTCTAATTTTATTATTGCATCCAAATGTCACGGATACAATTAACAACACTCAAGTTCAACTGTTTATCTGTATGTAAGTAAATAAACAATACATAATTCGCTCATATAACCACTGCACCATCTGTGCAGTACAAATAAAGTGCACTTGCGCGCTTCAGTGTTTCAAAAGTTCTCTACGTTTTGTATCGGTGCCGAGACGCTATGTGAGAAGCAAGAGACGAATATTCTAGAGCATACAATCATATAATAAGCATTCTCTAAAAAACTTGCGATGAGTAAGAGTTTTTAAAGTAAGACGTAAAATTATGGTAAACTAAAAACTCTCATTAAAAGTTAGAGCTCCTTTTGAAATGTGAAGTCAAGTGTAAGGCGTCGTTATTAGACCTGTGTGATGTAGGTATTTAGAGCGTACGGGTGTAGGCTTCACTAAGGGAGTTTATGGCGGATTAAGAGATGATAGACAGGTATGACAGAGCATTTGGCAAATCAGTGGGCAAGGAGCGGCAATAACAAGGTTCAGTGTCAAATGAAACATTGATTGAGTCGGCGCGTTGAGAGTGCGCATGTGGCGGCAGGCGGCCTGCTTCACGCTACAGCACTAGAACACTACGTGCACAGTTCCTATTGACCAGCGGAAAACTACCAACGAACGAGTTGATTGATTGAAATCTATTCGACGCAGCAATGCGGGCGCTGCGGAGCGCGGCGAGGCGGGCGGGGACGTTCCTTAGCTTATACTTGTGAACAAACTTCTATTGATCAATGCGATATAAATAATATCCGGCGGAGTTATCTTTCAACCGATAAGTTGCCCACGGGACGAGAATATTAGATTACTTGATCTCCCTGCGAACGGTTCGATTCCTCATACGTGTAACAATATCGCGGGCGAGGTGTTCCGTGTACATGCTCGTACGTACGTGTGCACGTCACGGCGCGACATATTCTCTTACACGCAGGATCCAACGATACTCGGAAACCAGTTACCGCGCTGGATCTTAGAAGCCGTATAAGGTTCCTGGAGAGAAGGCCAGTCGCGGCGCTAGGCGGCTTGTTCTTGTTACTGTCATAATACCTACGTAGGCGACACTAACACTGCTCTGAAAAAATAATGAAGCCATAATTGTGTATATATCTGTACATTGTTAGCTGTTTTATATTGAGGAGCGTGACCATGCCTGTGCAGTCTACGAGCTACTTATTGGTAAAAGGCATGATGAGTAGTTTCTATTGGAACCTGGTGCACAATCATCACAGCCCAGTTTAATTAGGTATTAATAATATCTGATTTAAATATAGCGTAACACATACGAATATAATAAACGTTGTATACTTTTCTTAGCTAGGTACCTAGATTAATAATATTCTTGGCAATGCCTACTAATTGTTGACTGGATCAACAATGACGTACCCTTATGAACAAATTAAATACTTGAGTTGATGTAGGTATGTATGTGAGCTGCGACTTCTCTCAGTTATCTCTTTCATCAATAACATAACACAATATACTGTCTTTAACGTTTATATCTGCAGTTTCCTGAGACCCAATATGACTTGTAGATGTGATGTCACCCCTAGCATTGTTTAGTTTTTTTTTACATTTCGTTTTGATTAATCCCGTTATGCTTATTGCCTGAATGAAGAAATAACAATTGTATATTTTTTAAGTACTTACCGAATATTGTGTTTACTGACACAAACCGTTAGTAATCAAAGACACCCCTTTCGTGCCGCCTTTTTCAACGAATAACGGTAAAGATCAAACCAAAATCTCCTTAATAAAAGTACATGAAAGGCAATACGTTAGGTTAGTCGAGTTTTGATTTAGTTCCCTGCCTGCGGCTTTACCCTTGTGTATTTTAGTTGACGGTTATGTTCTATGACATTCCTTAAGCTATAAGGTGTCTACTTTATGTCAAATTTTACCTAAATTGGAAGCTTCATGATTATGAAGTATTAAACGAACTGATCCAGGAATAGTTACTTAGGTGGAGAGTGAATGTAACCGGAGAAGACTTATCTCGAACTAATTATTACGAAATATAATAGTGTATTGTAGTTTTTGAAGATAATGTAAGATATCATCTGACATAGGTAACTTGTTCCAATGTGACTTTCATAAAATATACAAAAAAATATTTAAAAAACAACCTTTATTTAAATGCTCTAAAAAGAAAAAATAATAATTAAAACACACCCTTCAATTTGTAACATTATACTATTTATATGTCGAAGCATCAGGGTGGCCTTGTGAGCTATTAGCGGCTCAATATTCGAATTAACATTATGGAAAATAGTAATCGATCATATGAACGGGATACCTCGAGCAAGGTAAAGTTCGCGTACAGAACAGTACACGAACTTTACCTTGCTCGAGGTAAGTAGGTAATTTCGATTACACAAATGCCACTGCATCACTGACACTATCCTATAACCACACTAACACTTTGCACACACGACTATAAAAATAGTGACGTCTATCAGACGACGTGTTGTCGCTACGACCGTACGATCAAGACTGCCGAATTAGACTCACTGCTCCACTACCGGCACTTCAAATGTAAACGTCAAACAAATGTCACGCCATCATGGCGGCCATGTTTAAAATGAGTCAATAGACTTTCTATTTCACCAAAAGAGATACTAGATCAACGGAAATCAATTATTATATATTAATAATTCTCCGACATATATAACATAAGACGCTTGTCACAATTTGACTCTACTTATGGCCAATGGTCGACAGTACTACACTGCATTTTGTGCAAAATGCAGCACAGCAGTAGTAAAATGCATTGCATTAAAACTTTGTGTAGGCTTCGTCGCTTTTCGCTCATTGGAATGGGGGGGGGGGGGGCATTGTAGGGTTGATATTTTTTAAACTAGATGTACCTATGTAGGAATATTAAGTATTTTTATTTCTCTTTCACTATTTCGCAATTGTAAAGATATGACTTGCTCAGTTAGATAAACACCTTGCGGTCGAAAGTCAGATTCCTTATTCACTATCTTTTTTTCGTTTTCGCGACAAGCCCGCGCTTTTAACTAA
This sequence comes from Herminia tarsipennalis, assembly GCA_945859575.2. Classification (NCBI taxonomy): domain Eukaryota; kingdom Metazoa; phylum Arthropoda; class Insecta; order Lepidoptera; family Erebidae; genus Herminia; species Herminia tarsipennalis. The sequence goes on along the minus strand of OX243851.2, from coordinate 22,573,805 downwards.
TAAAATCTTTTCATAATGGTATAATAGAAAGCTGCGCTTAGAAATGCATCGCGCAGGTGGACCGCGCATGGAGCTTGCCGCGAAAAATATATTTTAAAATAAAAAATATGTAAATACGAGTACGATCTCATAAACTGTTATGTAGACCGCACATTTGCACAAGTGCGGCTAGCGGGTATGTAAACACGAGTACGATCTCATAAACTGTTATGTAGACTGCACATTTGCACAAGTGCGGCTAGCGGGTATGTAAACACGAGTACGATCTCATAAACTGTTATGTAGACCGCACATTTGCACAAGTGCGGCTAGCGGGTATGTAAACACGAGTACGATCTCATAAACTGTTATGTAGACCGCACATTTGCACAAGTGCGGCTAGCGGGTATGTAAACACGAGTACGATCTCAAAAACTTTTAGATAGACTGCACATTTGCACAAGTGCGGCTAGCGGGTATGTAAACACGAGTACGATCTCATAAACTGTTATGTAGACCGCTCATTTGCACAAGTGCGGCTAGTGGGTATGTAAACACGAGTACGATCTCATAAACTGTTATGTAGACCGCACATTTGCACAAGTGCGGCTAGCGGGTATGTAAACACGAGTACGATCTCATAAACTGTTATGTAGACTGCACATTTGCACAAGTGCGGCTAGCGGGTATGTAAACACGAGTACGATCTCATAAACTGTTATGTAGACCGCACATTTGCACAAGTGCGGCTAGCGGGTATGTAAACACGAGTACGATCTCATAAACTGTTATGTAGACCGCACATTTGCACAAGGGCGGCTAGCGGGTATGTACCTACACACAACAAAATACATTAACATTTAGAATAGTCTTGACAACATAGGGGCATTTAAAAGTTCCAAAGTTTATCAAGTTTTTTTTTGGGGAAAACGAATTGGTAAACATCAACTTAATCGCGTATCTACCTATTTCTTATAACACTGCATCTCACACGATACTTGCCGCTCAAGTCATCGATTCTGGTGCCCGTTTCAGCCATCAAGCAGAAAGCACATATCGGTGCATAACCAACCGTGGACTAGATCCTGTGCCTCGCTTTGAAGTGAGACAAATCGGGCGAGCGCGGAGCGAGGGACGCAATTACATCGGCTTTGTGATATCACGGCCCGCGGCCGCCGCCCGCCTGCTGCACCCCGGCACCCCGGCGGCACCCCAGGCCCGCCACGCCAGTGGATAAACGAAATGTTATGTTATTAGAGATGATGGTAATTATGTGTATCGAATTACTACCTCGATGAAACGATACGAGTATAAAACGTTTCGTTCGTGTCTAGGTAAAAATATGCGCTCAAAAGGTCTTTCGCGTTATTTTATACGCGCGTATGGCTACACCTAATCCTGCATCAAAGATTAGGTGGTACTTTAATCAAAGAGTAAAGTATAAGTTAAAAGTATTATTCTGCTAGCCATGTTGTCCGTTTTATTTGTTCGTCATAATTATAATGATTCAGAACGAAATGCCATTTTTTATATACTTCACATGGTCAAAAACTATATAGTCTGCATAACCAGCAAGTTTTTGATAAATATAAGATGAACGACCGCATGTAACTCCTTGAATACTATACATAAAATATATACACGTTTCGATCATAAATAATTACATCTTTACAATGTTTATGTTTGCCACTTGCGTTAGCGAGAACTTTCAATAACAATATTATTAGTGGGTACCTAAGTCCATTGAAACTGCAGACTTTGTGACGTAGATGGGATGGAACATTTTATCGACAAACCCGCAGGCGACACTCAGCTCTCAATAATGCAGATACATAAGTAAATAAATTCTCAATCCATCAATTTGACTTAAGTTTCTCTACTTGTACAAAATATGCGTGTTTGTGTACTGTAAGCCCACACAGGCTTCACGTTTGGTACATCGGGGTCAAGTCTTCCGTTAGGCAAACATCTCGTCTCCTCGACGCCGCTGGATCGAAACTCGTCTTTCATAGACATAGAATCTTGAATTATTAAAGCTCAATTTTTTTGCTTGGGACGAGTTCTGTTAATCATTGTTATACTATAAAATGGGATGTGCGACAATTGTGAGCACAAATAGGCAAGATATAATTTTTTTTTGAAAAATTTGTATGGGACTAACATATAAAATGTCAATATCTCCGTAATCACAAGTTTGGCCGTTATATCCTTGCACACGTATATAGTACTAATTATTTATGATTTTTTGATATACTTTGTTTTGCGGCACCACTTGCGATTTTTTTTTTAAAAATCGTCAAAGTTATTAATTTTTTTTTATATTGATGACTGTTTGTAATGCTAAAATATGCGATTATTAGTTCTAGTTTAGGGTATTTTATAAATCTTAACAGAAAACTTTCTAAGAAATCACAAGACTGTTAACCAAAACATTTTCACGTCTCAATACAACTTGCACGGTAATAATAAATTATATATTTTTGAATCTAATCTAGTCACCAGTAATGGTGACTAATAACTAACTTAATGACCTCCGTTACTTCTAATGGTTAAGTAGTCATTTGTTAATGACCTCCGTTACTTCTTATGGTTAAGTACTCATTTGTTAATGACCTCCGTTACTTCCGTTAATACTAATTAATATTGTACCTAATTAAGTAAATGAATATAACATCTAAAGTGACAAATGCTGCTTAATTTCAAAATTAGTTGTGATAATGATACCTCATTACCAAAACTAATTATAAATTAAGAAAAAATAGTACCCTCATAATTAGTCAATACCTATAAATAGTCAAAAATCAAATTATGTAGCTTCAGTTCATTTTGAGTACTTCTACTGCTAACAACTAATAGTATCTACCTACCCGCTTACCCCGTGATTGTGAATAATGGAAAGTGTAATTTCAAACTTGGACTTGTTTGTTATTCTGAGTAGTCAGAATACTAAATTCGATCACGAAATATTATTTAACACGCTTGTTAATCGACTAGATTCTAGCCTTTCCGATGAAGACCGTGTTACCCTCAAGGAATTTTGTCGGAAATTCACACGGGCTGTTCAGAAGAGATGGATAAGATCCCACCGCAAACCTGATATTTTTAGACGTGATTATTCCAATTGGCTTGAGGCAAATATTGACTGGCCAAGCTGCGTACAAACAAATTTGCTCATACAAGAATCGGAAAATGAAAGTACTTGTGCTGAACCCTTACCATCAACGTCAACGATGATATCGGCTTCAACAATGACAAAAAGGTCGCGAAAGCCCTTTGAAGATTTAAGCAACAAGCAGAAGAAGAGGAGATCAAATGAACATAAAGATGAAGAACCTGTTGAATTAGCATATTCAGCTGCAGCACTTTTAAAACAAGATGGTCGTGAGGATATTGCATACGTTATTGAATACATGTTAAAAAATCCAGATGCAACAGCAAGAATTAAGGAAATGATCAAAAAACCAGTCCCTAAAGTATTATTTTCACCAGAGAAAGCACTGGGTTTGTTGCTTTCATTAAAATTATCAAAATGGCAATACATCACTTTGAGGGAAACAACAACTCGAGAAGGTTCGAAAGATATATATCCGTCGTATTATAAACTTCAAAAGGCTAAGCTTCAGTGTTACCCTCCAGAGACATTTGTGACCATAACGGATAGCTCAGCTTCGATTTTATGATTTCTGATATTTATATTTGATATTCATGATTTTATTATGTTTTTTACATTAATAAAAAAATCAATTCTTTCTAAACTTCTTTTTTAATTTTATAACCCAACTTATCTAAGTATCTAATACTAGATAGTTTAAATCTCATATAAGATAAAAGTTTTTATCTTAATTTAATGATAGTTTTATACTATGGATCTGCATAATATAAAACTGATAAATTACGTATATTTGAAGCATTAAATATAGCCCATAAAAAAGAATGATAATTCTGCACTAATTATTAAATTACGGAGCTCTTAAACTTAATACATATTCTTTTGAGTGTATCCTTTCGCTAATTGCTTTATTAGGTATTTAGTCTATCTGATCACCTAACGGAGGTCATTAACAAATGAGTACTTTTACAGTACTCATTTGTTATTGATTACCATACCATTACAGGTGACTAGATTAGATTCAAAAGATAATTTATTATTACCATGCAAGTTGTATTCAGACGTGAAAATGTTTTGGTTAACAGTCTTTTGTGATTTCTTAGAAAGTTTTGCATTAGGATTTATAAAATACCCTAAACTAGAACTAATAATCGCATATTTTAAGCATTACAAACAGTTTTCAATATAAAAAAAATTGATAACTTTGACGATTTTTAAAAAAAAAATCGCAAGTGGTGCCGCAAAACAAAGTATGTCAAAAAATCATAAATAATTAGTACTTATTACGTGTGCAAGAATATAACGGCCAAACTTGTGATTACGGAGATATTGACATTTTATATGTTAGTCCCATACAAATTTTAAAAAAAAAAATTATATCTTGCCTATTTGTACTCACAATTGTCGCACATCCCATTTTATAGTATAACAATGATTAACAGAACTCGTCCCAAGCAAAAAAATTTAGCTTTAATAATTCCAGATTCTATGTCTATGAAAGACGATTTTCGATCCACTGTGCCGCCGCAACCTACTCTCTATAGAAGAAAGAAAATATTTCTTTTTTTAAGTATCTCTAGTAGTAAGTATGGTTAGTCTAGAGCCCAATAAAACACATATTCCATGTGAGACTTAAAAGCAAAATGTATAGACCGGGACCAAAAAATGCAAGCATTTAATAAAGGCAGGGTTATTAGGGCAATTAGGGTTCCGTACCTCAAAAGTAAAAAACGGAACCCTTATACGGATCACTTGTGTTTCTGTTTTTCCTTCTGTCAAATGTACTTAAACGATTAAGTTCAAATTTGGTACACGTGTGTTTTTCTGTGATAAAACACGGACGCATAACGTAAATTAAAAAAAATGAAATTAAAAGCCACTTTTGGGGGGCAAACTACAACATTAAAGGTATCAGTTTGTGAAATATTAAGGCTTAAAGTGCAAACTTTTGTTAGACTCAAGTGTACCCCCCTTGCTAGCTAAATGGTTGATGTTGAGTATGTGAAAAACATCACGGTAGTAGTATATATAGTGAAATTAAATGTAAAACTATCACAGCTAAGAAGGTTTTATAAGTTTACGAGTAACATCTGATCCAATGAGAAGTAACAACATTTCGTACAAATTCCATTGAAATGGAATTATTTTCAAAACGTTGTAAATATGAAACAAAAACAACAGAAAACCCACTTCATAAGCCGCATTATTCGGACGTTTGGGGGGGACTACGGAACCATATATTGTGCGTAGCCCGACATGCACTTGCCCGGTTTTTGAAGAATGAAAATTGTTTGAATATCAGCTGCCTTACCCCAAAGCAGTATGCCATGATGACATGACGCTGTGGAAATAACCGAAATAAACTAGCCTTGCTGTTCCCACATCTGCTGTCTTACTTTGCTGACAGCATCGCTGGACGACTGAGTTTTCCTGCGAGACATAATATTTGCGCGCCCTACTGTAACTTACTATCTAAAGGAATTTCTAAAAAAAAAACGTTTTTTGAACTAAATTAATAACTTCATTGTTTAAAACTAGATTCTACTGATACTTATTTCTTATATTTGGCCAGTTCAAATCTCGAAAACGGGAAATCATTCGGTCCGGAAATGGGTGTCTCAAACTCATCATCATTTTATGAGGTTTTTTTTCCTTGAAGGCGGTTCATTTCTCTTAAATTCAATTCAATTATTTATTTATTAAGAATTTTGCATCGTATTAAAATACATGCTGGTTTCACAAAATATTACATTAATTTAAAATAATAACAATAATTTAATTAATAATAATAACAAAAAAAAAATAGAAAAAAAAATCGATAATTTACACCATAATTAATAAAAAGGCAGAATAAGATTAAGATCCTGAAAATAACTCTTTATGAAATATCTTGCCATCTGTCAATACACATAACGTTACAGTACATCTACAACAATAACCATAAATAGAATCAACAATTAGACAAATCGTACCTTTTCCAGCTGACAACAGTAGAGGAATGAGAACTATGACAGTCTGTCAGTGCCTTTTATACTCATTGGGTATCAAACATAATGTTATAAATGTGGGTAGGTACATTTAAACATTTTAATTTAAACTAGATGACTTTTAATATTTATAATTGCAAAACCAATATTCAGTGATGTACAAATAATGCACATCACCTGTTACTTATACAATTTAAACACAACATTTAAGAAGAAGGTACATAGCGGAATAACAAATAAGCACAATACATGTGGTTATTAGTACTTTCTTACTCATGTAATACATTTAAACAGATGCTAAGCTAAAGCTATGATAGCTTCAAAAAGTGTTACATATTAAATACAACATATAAACAACTGTAGGTAAGTAGTTCTTTATTAGAACTGTACTTAGAATGTCAGCATCTCATTACGCTTAAACTTTTAAGACACACTTATTAGAGATTGATACTTCAATTCTCTGATCTCAACATACAACAACATATCCAAATTGATTAATATTATATTTATGGCTATTTACATAGCCATAAATCTATCACACGCCAGTTAATAAATACTTTAAACTAAAATTATTTCGGACAGGATCGGATATACTATCATTGAGTTATTACCGAAAAACTGCGTTTCTTAACAAAATGGCTGCGGAACCCTACACTGAGCATGGCCCGACATGCTCTTACCCGGTTTTTTAAATGTTTCAAATAGCACGCTGAACTTATGGCAGCTTTTAAATTTGTTAATTAGTTTTCCAGTTTAGTAAATCGTCAGTTTAGTCTTTGGGAGTTCGTGAGTGTGAGTAGATACGCACACTCACGAACTCCCAAAGACTTGGTCACCAAAAAAATATCAAGCACATCACCGAACACAAATTTCGCTGAGTTATTCCTATGTTTTAGTAAATATCGCTGGTGTTTTGTGGGTTAGAACAACGTTTTGTACATTACAGCCTTCTCAGAAAAATATGTAATCCAGTAGGGATCAAATCACATTTAATTCTGATCATGGCCTTTCAAGAAAATCGCGAACATACATACATACATATAGGTACATACGGGTCAATCAGATAAAAAAGTTATTACTAAAAATATTTTATTGGCTTATTTAACGAAAAGGAAAGTAGTAACAAAAAAACATGATTTCCCCGATGGCTGTTTGTCACCTTTTTGTATTCGTTTCTCGGAAACGTGACGTAGTTTAATGCAAATTAAGTGATTTGACTTCACTCGTAGGAAATGGGACCATTTTCGTCGCCCACTTTGAATTCTACTTATTGATAAACACTCCCATTATCGTAATTTTACGACGTTTTAATGTAGTTCTTGGCATCTTCTTAATTGTTGTGACATTAGGGAGTTTTAACTTTTAAACTGGATCCCAACTATAATTTGTGTAAATGACTACGGTGCCACACTAAAATAGACTCTATTTATTTAAGGATCACAATTTCAAATTCATTGATTAAAAAAAAAACCAACTCCACTTAGTCTTCGGTTCGTCTACTTTTTAAAATTCAGCGATATTCGCATTCGAATTTGAATGTTGCTATCTGTTAGTAAACAGAGTTCTATCTGCTTTATATACAGACAGAACTCTATCAAAATCTTAAACAGTAAATTTATCAGGTATCTGGACGTCTGGTGTGTCAGATGAGATTATTGCAGGAATTTGATATCAGAAGCAGAACAGACTATCGTTCACTAAGACTGTTTCGTATAAATGTAACTTACCTAGTTTGGTTTTCTGGACTCTTGAGCTCGTAAGGAATTCTTGTATGCGTTGTCCGAGCTCCGCTGACTGAGACGTCCCACCATAAACTCCCCATTTCCTAAGTTTACACACAAATCCTTTGTCAGAAGAGAACATAAGTGACGTAGGTACCTGCCTAAGTTTACAAAAGTTATACTTTTCTTCAACAGGAGTCTAATTTAAGATTTTTCCGAAACGTGACCATTCAGTGTGGTGACACGTTTCGGTCATCGTAAGTCTCAATCAATGATCAAAACCGCAATCTTTATAACATTTGACGGTTCAATGCTTGGGACATTTCAATATTGATCAATTCGACAATTTTATTTTTTGATTATAACCAATATTAAATACTATTTTCCTTTTTTATTTTGTGTGTCAAAATCCCCACGGATCGCATCCCGTCGAGGGCACGACAGGTGGTTATGTCGGACTCGAACCGACTAAAATATCACACGTTGTTACGTCTTGTAGGTCATGGCCGGAGATGATGGTGTCCCTTGCGGAATAGTTTCCTTCAGCTCCGGCGGACCTTGGCCAAGTATATCGCCCCATCCATTTCTTTAATTGGCTGCTTTGTTTCGTTGGTCGCGAATCGCGTCTCTGGTTCACAGCGTTGCTGTGACCTGGCTGGACATTGCAACAGAGTGTGCAGCGCCGTATCGTATTCAGGTGTTGGTTTCAAACATCAACGATCTTTTAGCCTCAATTTCTATAGAGGTCACTGATATAGAGATGCAAGAACGCCTCGCCTCCAAATCCCAGGGCAGGGTTCCTGCAAGGAGACTTGCTGCCTCAAAAGAGACATTGCGGTATCACCGAATTAGCTTGACGGCAATGGCCCTTTAGGGACGTCACAGACACAGAATGGTAATATTCCGCGCTGCTAGGGTCTCCGCTAAGCTGTTAAGCGCTACCTTTGCGATATTTTTCATATTTTTTGGTCATACGGTACAAAACTTAAGGGGGGGGGGGGACAATTTATGCAACTTTCGGAGCGATTATTTCTAAATATATTCACTCAATTAAAAAAGTACATTAGATACGTTAAAATGTTTTTAAAAGACCTGTCGAATGATGTGCATCTCGTTGATGTTAGGAGGAGTAAGGTCGTCTGGATCTCCAATTAGTATGGGCGTGCCTCAGGGATCAATACTCGGTCCCTTCTTATTTTTGGTATATATTAATGATTTACCATTTTATGTTAATAACTTTTGTGACATCATTCTATTTGCTGATGACACTTCTCTAATTTTTAAAATCGATCGTAAACTAGAAAATTTTGAGAAAATAAATAGAACACTCGCACTAGTTCAAGATTGGTTTACAACGAACAACCTACTTCTAAATCCCAAAAAAACTAAATGTATTAAGTTTAGTTTGCCAAATGTGAAAAGTACTAATACGAGTATAATTTTAAATAATGAGGTGATTAGCTTTGTCGACTCGACAGTTTTTTTTGGGAATTACATTAGACAATAGGTTACAGTGGGGCACCCAAATATCATGTCTCGCAGGAAAACTCAGTTCTGCAGCGTATGCTGTCAGCAAAGTTAGACAGCTTACGAACGTAGAAACAGCTCGACTAGTATATTTTGGTTATTTTCACAGCGTCATGTCCTACGGCATATTGCTTTGGGGCAAGGCGGCTGATATACAAACTATTTTTATTCTTCAAAAACGTGCAGTGCGTGCGATATATCAACTAGGAGCACGAGTTTCCCTTAGAGAAAAGTTTAAAGAGATCACAATATATATATGCAAACGTTATGTTTGTAAAGCAAAACTTACATTTATATAACAAAAATAGTGATATTCACTCTGTGAATACAAGAAATAAGCACAAATTGGTAGGTCGATATCATAGGCTTCATAAAACTCATAACTCATTCATGGGACTAGGTGTTAAATTTTTCAATAAAATCCCAGTCAGCATATCAAGTCTACCAGTAAATAAATTTAAGAATGTAGTCAAGAGACATCTTATACAAAGAGCTTACTATTCAATCGATGATTATTTAACTGATAAAGATAAATGGATGTAGTTCGTTGCTCCCTATTAATGTATTGGGTTGTATAGTTTATTGCATTTTACTAGGTGAATATTGTTGTCACAGTTTGATAATGTTACTTAGGTACTAGTTAAGAAAACGATTTACTTTTGTAAGTAAAGATTCTGCGTGATAAATTACGGCCATTCTTTTCTTTCCTTTGAAAAACATGTATACTTATTCATTAAGTAGCAGTAAATTGGCCAATATTTAAGCACATAAAGTTTTTACATCGTAAGTGGATGCTCCTACTATGTTGTGCCCATTGAGGCTGATGTATCCGATCTCGTGTACTCTTCTAATATTAATGACCTCTTTTTTGCATCAGTCCTCTAATATATGGTGTATAATATAATGGTGGCAGCACCTTACCTGCATATACAGTTTATAAACAGAGAAACATTGTAAACATTGGCAATTTGAAAAGAGTGGCCACGAGTTTTTATTGCCTGTTCTTTTCTCGGGCTTTACCTATTGTTTGCGAACAGGCATTACCAGTAAATGTAGAATCGACTTTTCACAAGTGTAGTATTTTGCTTCCTAAGTGAATAAATGATTTTTATTATTATTATTATTATTATTATTATTATTATTGTTAGCCGAAAAAAAAAATCTGCTTATGTTACATGTATAGAGTGCCCCCCCCCTAAAAATATTTATTTTTATTTTTTAGCTATCAAACTAAGTAGCGGCCAATATAAGACACCTTTTCACTAAATTTCATAAAATTTAATTGAAAAGTCTCTGAGTAAAATGCCTGTGACATACGGACGGACAGACAGACAGACAGACGGGCATGACGAAACTATAAGAGTTCCGTTTTTTGTCATTTTGGCTACGGAACCCTAAAAAGTGATTGAATAAGGATTATTTAAAGATTTTTGAAACTACAGTGATTATTTACCTGTCGGCCTCAGATTGTGGTGCTCGTGGACGGCTGTTAGCAAAAGGTGCAATACCACAATGGCTATTTGCTCGCAATCGATGCTGCGACGTTCCGTGAATCGATATTTCATTTGTACTTGCTTCTTTCATGTGTGAAATATGGGCGCTGGACAATGACCGCATCAGGTACACAATCGCGCGGGATGTTCGCGTGACGCGCCGTTCGTGCTCGTCTGGTCACATTGTAGATGCGATCGTTGTTATCGCGATGGTGGCTCAGAGACATAACTATATAAACGTGGTATAAGCTTCATCTTTCACTATTCTCTCTTCATTGTTGGCTGAGCTAACAATAGCCACGTCACACCGCTTAATAACAAGAGGATGTGTTATGAGCACCGAACAAAAGCTGTAACGCATCGGTGTTACTGGAAATCTCCGTCACAATCATTTAGTGAAAATTGTTAAGATATCATAGTATTGTAGGATATAACTTATGTACCTACCTATATGGGTGGTAACTGCGTGGGTTGTGGTGTCCACAGGTTGATATAGCATTTGTTTGTTTAACGTAATGCGCCTTTTTTAAATGCCATCGCGTGTGTTTTATAAGACCTTAGGGCTTTTTGTGTATCAATGCCTTAGGTAGGTACGTAATTTTACTAACAGATATAAGTATAACACACATCTGGACTGGCCTGTTGGTTTAGTGGTTAGTGACCCAGACTGCTGAGCTAGAGGTCTAGGGTTTGATTCCCTTCCCGGGATAATTCTTTGTTAGATGAGCGCGATTGTTTATTCTGTCCGGTTGTAATTTATTAATGTATGTATTTTATAAAGTATTAATATGATTATCACCTGGTTTGGTTGTCATGGTACAGACTCAGATTAGTTTGGGATTCAATAAAAAAAATATCCGTCTGCGTATAGTTTATCTGTTTATGACAAGATAATTGTGTGAGCATTCCGATGTCACAGCCGCTCTGCAATTTATTTAATTACTTTAGTCATAGCGGCGTTGTACCAATTACAATAATTAACTCGTTGTTCATATTTAGGTAACAAGATTAGTTATTTATTAAATACTTATCACCATTATGTCTCGTTCTTGTTTAAACTAGGTAGGTATAACAAGAATGCGGCTGAAAACAGGTGGAGTTGGTGCTTATATAAAACTTTTAATTGGACGTTGTCGTGGATTGTGGAGTGCGATTGAGCGAGTCTGTCTATGTCGTCTCTGCAGATGTGTCCACTTAAGGTTAGTGAAATATCTTTTATCAAATAAGTATAAGTAGCAATCTTTTAAACATCGAGATGGCAACAATCCGTACTCTAATTAGATACTATGGTAGGTAGTTTTTGGGCAACCAGTTATAGCAAGCAATTGATTTAATAATTGTTAACATTTAATCTTTTGCGTTGCATGATTATAACTATTTATTATACGGTAAATAATGCGCTTTATTTACCTTAAAATTGCTTGACGTTTCGACCAGGTTGCTCCGTTCGTGGTCACAAGCGTGGTCAGTCCACTTATTAGTTATTAACAATAGGGTAGATGACTGTCAAGTCAAATCAGTATATTTTTAAGAAACGTCAAAACGATGCGCGTGGTACTAATTTAAATGAAAGACAAAACAATAACGTCATTCTTTTGTATGGTCAAATCATGTAGTTTCAATGTTGTTTTGATGATTATAAATTCATGACAACGTAAAATTGTAGAGATAGATTGTTTTTCAGAATATTTTTGCAAATGCTATTTCCTGAATATTTTTGCAAACTAATTTATTGTTATTGTAGTCATCTACCCAATAATTATTGTTGTTGTTATATAAAAAAAAATAGATATGTTTTATTGTGTCTCAATTATGGATTTAGTTAGTTGTCATTGGGACGTGAAGTAAATATATAGTTCTGTTTTATTTTCCAGTAAAGTAGCTTTCCTTAAGAAATAATAGGTACACATTAGTCACCTTTATGTAGTGATGCGCAATTGTAGGATGTTTTATTCGATTGTTTCGATTGTTGAAACATTTCGATGTTTCTCGATGGTTATTTGTTGTAGTCGATGGTTTGCAAGTCAAAACCACAACTAACGTACCTATATAACTGAGATTGCTACTTTTCTATACCTCTATGACCCGCAGTAAAACGCATGGGCGACGGCAGCAAGCAAGGGTGTCAAAAAATGTATAGTACCTGTAATAGATTTCGTCCTAATCGACAATCACACTTATACTTAATCAATCCATTGTTTCTCGTATTTTAATTATAGTTAAAGTTCATTTTAGATTTACTAACCATACAGCTGATTTGTAATTAAGTGCTATGTACGCCGTTATTGTCATGTACATCAGGAATCATACCAACTGTAACTTAATATTAATAAGGTTTAATGTATGTGATGTGGCTGTACTTTAATAAATAAATAAATAATAGTACCTATAGTGTATAGATCCCGTTGCACCCCCCTGTGTGTTGTACCTATAGTGTACAGATGCCGCTGCACCCCCCTTGGGGGTTGTACCTATAGTGTATAGATGCCGTTGCAACCCCCTGTGTGTTGTACCTATACAAATACAATACAAATACAAATCATTTAATCGCTTAATATGGGTAGTACAAGTTGGTGCAAGGTAATTTTGATCCACATATTAGCCATTACTAAAATATTGAATATCGTTGAGTTTATACACAGATTAAGACAAAACAATATATTCAGTTTAACCTATAATAACACTTTTCTGTTAACCATGCATATAACTTATTTCGAAATGTATGTAACGGGAAATCCTTAAGTTGATGAGGTAGCCCGTTATACATTTTTATAGACATCGGGTAACAATTTTTTTTGTACTGTTCGATGTTCATACTAATGAGGAAGATACGATCGGGATAGCGGGTGTTAAAATTACAATAGTCGCCAAATGTTTTGTATACATTTTTGTTGGACTTAACAAAGACACAACTCTCATATATATAGATGGACGGTGCTGTTAGCAATTTCAGTTGTTTAAAAAGGGGTTTGCATGAAGTCAGTTGATCTACATCATATATTGCTCTAACACATTGTTTTTGTGTTAAGAACACGCGATTGAAGTCAACCGAACCACCCTATAACAACATTCCGTACCTTATATTTGATACGACATATCCGTGGTAAGCTTGAAGAGCTATATGTTGGCTCGCAATTTTTGTAAGCCTCCAGAGTGAAAAAACATATTTATTTAACTTTAGGCCTATTTTATTTATGTGGGGTTATCTAGTGACAACCCAAGGCAATTAACATTTTCTGATTCGTTTACACGTTTATCCATACATTTCACACCTAGATCGTTGAGGTTCTTTTTCCTGTTGTAGAACTGTAGGAATGTTGTTTTTTCTATGTTTATTTGCAGATTATTGCGTTCTAGCCATAATATAGTGTACAGATGCCGTTGCACCCCCCTGTTTGTTGTACCTATAGTGTATAGATGCCGTTGCACCCCCGTGTGTTGTACCTATAGTGTATAGATGCCGTTGCACCCCCGTGTGTTGTACCTATAGTGTATAGATGCCGTTGCACCCCCGTGTGTTGTACCTATAGTGTATAGATGCCGTTGCACCCCCGTGTGTTGTACCTATAGTGTATAGATGCCGTTGCACCCCCGTGTGTTGTACCTATAGTGTATAGATGCCGTTGCACCCCCGTGTGTTGTACCTATAGTGTATAGATGCCGTTGCACCCCCGTGTGTTGTAACTATAGTGTATGTGTATAGAGTTAGTTCTTTATGTCTATTTGAATAGAATATGAGTGCATAATTGAAGAATTTAAATTATGCACTCATAATCTATTCAAATAGCCAAATGTGCATACCGACTTAATTGTCAAGCTTACTATAGTCAGTTGATAAACCATACCATTACGTACAGGACCTAGATATTTGCCCTGTATTTTTTAACGTGAGATAGATATCTACTGTACCTCTGTAAGCTAGAAACTCGGGTTAGTGACTAACCTCTATTCTATAAGTGAAATATATATGACGGTCCCTTGAGCTCTCACTTATCCAGGTTCGACTGTAAATCTATTTCTGTGCTGCTCGATCGCGTTTTATGACATTTACTTTCGGCATTCGTGTTTTAAAGAAGTAGGTACAGTACAATACAGACGGTGACACATGGCACTTATTGGCATAATTAGTAACCGATAAAGTTATGGTAGGTATTAGAGCAGGGGCGTAACTATTCAATGATAGCGCCCTCCCCTCTGCCAACGACATACGCAAAATATGCATCGGGCGTTTGGGCCTTTGTGCACCCACAGAGTCCGTCTAAGGTAAACTACGCCCCTGTTTTAGAGGTTCCCACTAAGAGTATTTAACGTGAACTTGCCGACTCCTACCTCTGCATAACCTACTTAAACAATTCATAACTTTAAGTTGTTCTCAAATGCAGTTCTCCGTCGCTACTGTTCACCTTCAACAGGAAACAGCATGACACTTGAGAACTTCTTGAATGTATAATAGTTTCGTTTGAGTATTCAGCCGCTACTAGGTCTTTGTTCAGGTGTTCGTAACAATCGAAGGTGCTACCTTACCTTTTATTTATGGACTATGACTCTTTAGTCAGTGGTAGAAGTGAACATGCGATTGCGACATTCTTAAGTTATTTTTTCTCACAGTACAGTTTATACCTATTTAGGTGCATATTCTTTGTTAAGCCTGTGTCAGCGCGGCAGATACGTAAAAACCAACGTTTTTTCCACAAATCACTAAGTCACATTCCACTAAACATTAACCTCCTAGTGTCAAATTATACCCGGCGTCGTTCAATAAAAAGTGCCGCTTTACAAAAACGCTGACGTTTACAGAAACGCGCCCATTTGTTTGCTCACAGTACTTTTTTATTGGACGTTCAAATATATCCCGTGTGAATGCGGCCTAATAGATATTGCAGCGCTCCCCAATAGGGGATTCAGTAAAATGTCTTCAATATTTGAAATTCATAGCATTTTTAACGATTCGCGACATCAGATATCGTTCGAGTGCTTCGAAGCATTACCATTTTAATATCGGAGTTGTTCCGAGTAGATCTGTATCGATCCTGGTGCGGGCGGCGGGAAAGTGCCTGGCACTCTCCAGGCAGGCGGCTACGAGGACTGATATCAATAACTACTAAGCGCGGTGCACGCCGCGCGCCGAACGCGCCGTCGTCGAGCTCAGACTCGACATAGAATACCGATAACTTCGACAGAACACGGCACCGATATATTATTTATTACATACTACGAGCCTTGCCCCCGGACTACATCGACAAGGAACAAGAGTCACTATAGGTACATATGTAGGTATTTACAGCATGTTTAAGCCCCGAAGGAATAAGTAAAAGCAAGGTTGCATCGTTGTTTCATATGAATACAATAGAAAATATGTAGGTTGTTATTACAAGCAATTTCCTTAGACTTTCGAAAGGTTATAAAGTTCTCTGTTCTCTTTACAATCACATTCTTTTTTCTGCAGTAATACAACAATTGTATAATGCTCGTAATTTACAACATCCTCACCTTGCCTGTATTGTGCCGATTGTGGGGTCGGCGGCAGTGGCCCGAGGTACCAGCACTTTAGAGTTGAATGGAGCGAAACACCGGCTGAGAACATTCGCCTGTTCGACAATCAATGAAAGGTTTCTTTTGGAGCGGGCATGACGGACGACGGACGCACCGCACGACTTACCAACATCAATAATAATAATACATATAAAGAACAAGGTGGCGGAGGAACATTCAGCCGGTCCCTGCGCTGGGAATCACAGCGAACCTGTGTGCACATCACCTGCTCATACCATGTCTGTATGACTTGTCCAACTGTGCCCATACAATTATTTATATTCTAGCTTTTCTTTTGAAATTTCTTGTGAATGTCTCTTTGATAAATTTGTAAAGGCGATCTGACAGACAAGACAGTGACTTTAGATGAGACAGAGACTCAAGGTTATTGTCGGTATTAAACGAAAAATACTAAAACGTATGGGTAAGTCCATGTTCTCAAAATATGACAGTAGACAGGTATGTATGGATTTTAGCTTTTTACATCTGTACTGTTTTGTGGCCCGAGTTGGAATGGTAAGTCCTGGTCATGTTACAACGTAATAGAGACAATCTAAATAAGGCTTGTTAAGACATACCTACCTAAATAGACGGTGATCAATTTAAACTAACAATTACACACATTATTAGGAGCAGTTTAGGCTTGTAGTGAGTTCATGTTTGCCTTTCATTGCTCGTGACCGTGATACCGAGGTGATGCTAAATGTAGGAAAGTCCAAATGCTAAAATAAAACAGTAGCTGTTTTAATATTTGTCATGCATGAGTCGTCAGCCGGCACACTCGGCACTTGGCACTTCGAGCAGGGATTGAGTAAGCTCCAGTATTAGTCATCGACCGGCGAGTCGAGTGAGGTTCCCCGCGGCAGGCGGCAGGCGACTGACTCCAGCCGGCACGGTGTCTCCTTGTCCGGCTGCCCTCATTTCAACTCCCTCGACCAAGACTTCGTGTCAGTAAACTAGATTAAACGCTACAGTTTCGAGAACTAGCCGTGCTCGTAGTTAGTTTGGTTGGCAGGAGGCTACAACAACGTCACATCCACTTCGTACAATGTAAGCTAGTTTTATGTAATAGCAGGTTCGTATCTCACAGCACATTTACGTGGCTAATTGTGTTTCACCGTCCGCGTCTGGCCGCCCGCCGCTCGCTGCCGACAAAGTACCGCCGGGAACATGATTACTTACACCAATTATCCTCAGCCTTATCTGATCTAAAACTTTTCTTTCTCGCGCATTTTATGACTGTATTGTATTTGTGAGACGTAGACGTCATCTAACTAACGATAATGAACGTTGAAAATGCAAAGAATCTCCGCAAAATGGTTGAAAACATTTTTATGCTCGCGCGGAGTTAAGTCGTTAGTCGACATTTTAATTGTCAATCGTAAAAGAAAAGTCGTAAAGTAGTTTAGGCAGAGCGCACACAGTCGGCGCGGAGCCGGACGAGGCCGGGCGAGGTCGGACGAGGCCGGACGAGGCAGGGCGAGTCAGGGTGAGGCGCTGACGGAGCGTCAGCTACATAACGAGCTATTGTGAGCTCGCCGATGCCGCCACATTTTCGCACAAAAAACAACCAATTTACTCCGAGCGCCGCGCAGTGCCGAATTGGGGTGCTCTTTTGTTCCCATTTAGTGCCCGAGCACTTCAGGGATCCATTAAAATTACTGAGTTTTTGTGAGTCAGCGAGGCAACTTGAATACGAGATCACCGCCGATTGTAGAGTTTTTTTTTCCTAATAGTATGATGATAAATAACGTCGGGATATGGTGCCATACGTCGCTCGTGGTCATAGCGGGAAGTAGCATGCAGCTGTCGCGATTGCGAGCTGTTCCACGTGTCCAAGAGGTGGAAGTGGGTCGCTCGATACAGCGCCATTGCAAACTTTATGAAGACGAAGCTATAAACGGAATGGAAAAATAGTCTATTCATACATTAGGTGGCCCGTACACTTGGCTGCATAAAAATACCATAAAGAACGGTTATGGCGCTTTATATCCCCTATAATGTGCCTTATATCGTAACGTACCTTTATATACACTTACTTTGTGCGCATTGCGTAACCGATATCGTTCCGTTTGATGATTTTATATCAAAATATTGATGTGCCCCGTTTACCCGACAGACAGGCGAGCGAGGGGCACTCGCGATACTTCGGTCGCTAAACTCGATATCGATATTTCAATACAATTTTTATTTGGCCATTATTTTGTTTGCGTCGATAGAATCAACAAAGCGCTCGAGAGAGCAAACAGGGGATGGGAGAAGTTTGACGACATCGGGACGTTTTTATCGTCCCAATTAAAACAACTCATAGAAGCCATTAACTACTGACGGCGGCCTGTTTTCGACAGACGACACGGGCAGTGCAGGGCAGGGGCGCCACCGCCCGCGCCCGCCCGGCGAGCTTTATATGAAATAGTTCGTAAGTTGTAACCTGCCCCGAGATATCCGTCGTCAGACTTCGCCGGAGAAACTTTTGCATTTTAAAAATGTTCCCTCATGAATCAGGCATGTAGCTCGCGATCAATCAAAGCAGAACTCGGTCTAGATAGCAGAGCGTGCGTTATAAATTGAAACGGACGGCTCTACGAGCCTGTGGGCGGAGGCCGCCCGCGCCGTACTTGGCCGAGCGTTTGTAATTCCAGTCCGAGAGGTATTGTGAGACGATATTGCGACGTACTGCAGCGCTGCGTGGAAAATTACACAAGATATGGGAGCTATCGATCTGTTATAAGCTGGCTATACACAGCGGGGATCTGCTTATACAATGGCGAGGTTACGTAGATGAACTTTTAGTTCAAAACCATCGCACACCTACGCGGACTCGTTTCTGTCTGCCTATATGTGTAAGACGACATTCAAACCCGCATTATGTATGCAAAGTGTGATAGATCGTCAGTTTGTCCTTTTATCACATAACAGCTAACACTATGTGCCTCACGTCTTTCGTCTATCTACTAGTAATGTTATCTAGCAACATCACGATAAGTGTGTGACGAGTGACGAAATATGTCTCATCTGAATACGTTTGTCTTGCAAGCAAACAATCAAATGAACTCATTACACTAGGCTGTGACACGCTTGCAACCAAATTATTTAATTGTACTTAGTGGGTATGTAGGACGGCGATAACAAGCCGGTAGGGCTCGGGTCCGGCAGGCGAACGCTACGAGCGCGGAGCGACGCGATGCTCAAATAAATGAGTCAATTGGCCTACAAGTCCTGCACACTGACTTTAATGACGTCACATTAATCTTGTGTTTAATGTTTTTCTTTTACTTTTTGTTTTTATGGTATTGTTCTCGTTACGATCGGTTCATGATATCAAATATGGCAAATTGGTTAAGAATAAGTTTAAGCTCTTGTTGCTCTAAAGGCTCATGTGAGTACGTACATTTTGATACTCATAGGCTTATTCCCTTCGATATTTGTAAAGGAAACTAGTGCTACATGAAATCAAAATGTGGCCCACATTTGAGGTAAGTAAATATAAATTCTCAAATATGAGTTCCGCGTTATTATTATAAAATATAAACATATGGACAGATAACATGTTTACTAAAGAAATACTCGCGACGACGAACTTATAACAACCAATGGCCATCAATAGTGTTCACAGTCGGCTGAAAGCCGTACATTGTTGGACTAGTGAGAACTTGTCCTTATTTGTGTTTGTGCAACGTTACCATTGTCTGCTGTCGCTGGGCGCAGAAGGAAGGGGGAATGTCGTTGAAATGAAATGGGTTCGCGGTAAACACAACTAATTGGTAAATACTGCTTTGTGATCGATTCCATTTCTATTATTCTTGGAAGTGTAAGCGTTGTACGGGCAGTCGGGCACGGTCGGCACTGTGTAGGTACCTAACCTACCTACGACCTAACTCGATGGTGTATTACATTATTTATGTCGATAAAGACGATTTACATTTTTTGTTAATAAAATAGGTACATTTCTGGTAGACGTTTAAACACAAGCCTTTAATTATTGCCTTTTTACCCGACTGTAAGGAAGGGTTATGTTTCAGCGCGTATCTTGTAGGTTTGTATGTAATATTCTTTATTAACTCATATCTCACAAACCGCTGGACGGATTTGTACAAATAAGACGTCGTTAGATTCGTCTTGACGGCCCAAGTGTCCTTAGATAAGTGACGTTTTAAAAATAATGAGATGATTGAGATGTTTAAATAAAGAGGTGTGAAAAAAAAGTTGGGTCATACTGCAATATGGGTATCAAATTAAAGAGCTTATTTTAAGCATTTCAAAAATATATAAAATGATTATGTCTCTACTACTAAAAAAAGTTACTTAGCAATCATTCTTTTTTCAATTTTCGATTCTTGACAATTGCTGCGATAAAAGTAGGTACATCCTAAAACTAATAAATAAAATAATACATTTTAAAAAAATATAAAAACCCGCCTGCACATTAAAATGCAGTCGGAGGCATGAAATTATATATACCTATATGTAGGGGGATCTTGTTTCCATCTTTTTTGTAAAGGCGGGATTTTTTTATTTTATTTGAGGGAAGTTTTCATGGTCTTGTCGTAGTGTACCTAGTCAATTTTGTTCGTTCATACGGCCATATAAAAATAAGACAATAGCATAACGCAAATTAAGGCCAGTCCAGCGAGCACACCGCAACAGATTGCCTTTACTTCGTTCGTCAGCTTTGTTTGAATATGTGGACAGCTTCGCTCTTGTCAACCAAATTTTGGAAAATTTGTTTGTCCTTCAATATTGCTCTTGTGCCCTCCACTCATCACCGCTTCGAAGGCAAAAGCAATATTGAAGAGTTAAGTGTTCATGCAACGTTCTATATTGTATTGCATCATTTAATCAAAAGTTTGTTTAACTTAAAGGCACTTTACTCATAATAAAACAGGTTTTTGAAAGTGTACAGTCATGTAGATACATAGGAGTCTCAAGAGATCTGTCGTCCGTAATCCCTTGAGCAATAAGTCTTAGATTAAAGCCTCGCCGGCGGACGGGCCCGGGGGCGGCGGCGGCCGGCGCAGCGCAGCTGGGCCGAGGCTTGCTTGATCGCACTCAGCGTCGCCTTCGTGTCTGCGTCGATAACTATTAATTAGAATGCGATTGACTACAGAACGCTATGCATTTACTGAACGTAAGTAAACCGCCAGTTTCAGAGGGATCGACCCATATTACAAAAACAAGTATGATATTTTATTGCTTCAAGGTACCATAGACCTAAGTAGTTACTTGAGTATATTAATGATACGTATGAATTATGATTACAATTTCAAATTGACGGCTCCAGACATTTATGAAATAAACATGAACAGACAAAAAGATAAATGAGACAGGATAAATAGACAATTTATTCTAAATCATCTTTAGATTCAGAGTAAACAAACTGGCAAATCTACGACTTTACAGCATTAGTTTACATGTAAAAGTAATATAAAACATAAAAAACTATTCAAAATGAATCTCGTTCAAGAAACATTTCACGTTATATTTTGTTCCGCCGAACGAAGAAGGCAACACAACAAAAGTTTTCGCCTTATTCTTTTTACAACTTTCGTAAGAGTTCCTCGGATCAAATATATTTTATGAGCGGCCATAAATAAGTATACACGCTATAAGATATTTAATGGCAAAAGTTTCACATCAATAAGCAATTGGTTCTAAATCTCTGACAGCCGAACAATACACATTCATTCTCATTGAGGCAAAAAAACTATTTGTAAAAACTGCCACTGCGCGGAGCGTAGAGCACCCGGTACTGAGACCTTTATGCGAAATGTTTATTTGTATTCATATACATCGCATTAGAACACGAGACATTTTAGTATAAATACCTACCTTTGTGTATAAAGAAGAAACTTCGACTTAAGCCCCAGGAGAAACGCTTTATATCTAGAATGTTTCAAATTTTGCATCTCATGCAAAACTACAGAATTTCGAAATATCGTCTCTACATTTAGAAACGATATTTTGAAATGAAATGACTTATAACATACAAGCTTTTGGCTTTGTTCACATGGATCTCTACAAAGCGCGAATTTCTGAAATTCGATACCGACCAACAACAGACAAATCTTCCAAAATTGTTTTGGCTTCTACGACTGAAGTTTTTTTACTCTTAGTCTTATGTACAGACGTTGGCTAGTTACAATTTTATTGTAGGTATGTAAACAATAGAATAAAATAAAAAAATAGATGTAGGTATTACGATAATGATAAAATAACTAACAAAGACCCATATTAATACAATGATACATAACAAGCAGTTTTATATTGTTAGCTATTTGATTGTTGTGATGTGACTATCTCGATCATAATTCTTAAATTAAAAGTTAATTACTTCTTGCTTTTAAAGTAATTGTGTAGTGTTAATTAAATAAAAGAAATGTTGCAATCTGTGCAGTTATATTGTGTCTGTAGTGTCTACCTGCGGCCTGCGGCGATAGCGCCATCGCTTTAACGAAGATAAACGATCGAGGAGACAGGAAAAAATACAACGGAGATAAGAAAAGGCTGGCAACGATATTAGACTATTTTGTATTTCTGTGGTGCCCGCCTCTATCATTAGAAGAGATAGGCAGAGTTTGTGATTCGACTCTTTATATTTCTTAGATAGAAACGCTAAAAGGATTGGGGTTTAGAAATAAAGCATGATCCAAGTCATGGGCGTAGATTTCTAAGATTGTAACCATGGAAGCATAGATTATACAGATATAACTGGTATAGATAAGCAACTCTAGCAAACGAATATAAGTCGCACTACCCCAATAACTAGATGGCGTTGTTATGTTTTTCCTAAAAGCCAGTAGGGGGCAGTGTTATTCAATAAAGTAAAAACATATATACCTATTTTTTTTCAAATGAAATAATCTGAAAACTACAGTGACAAATTGAAATCTGAAGTCAGTTTTTAATCAAACTAGACCCAGATCTGAACTGGCACCGTGTAGTCCTCAGATTATTACATTTGAAAACACGCATCACCAGAGCATACTGAAAAAAAAGGAATTCGTCAAATAAAAGTCATTGTTTGATTGAACGTTTATTTCCTTTTATTTTTACAGTAATAATCATATGCCTGATTTTTTATTAGGTCATTCTTATCAAACTTACAAATTTTTCCATTTAATATTCTATTCACCCCCGTACACCAACTGTGTATTATTATATTACATGCAAGATCATTAATATTGTCAATTAATTCATTTTTATGATTTGTACAAGTAATCATGCTAAAATCACACACACAATTCAGTAATAAGATAATTTTCTTCTTTAATAATTTTGATTGAGGAAAATCACGTAAGCATGCAGCAATCACAGAATAAACATCATTCATTAAATCAACAAAAGAAGCACTAGGATGAAACAATGATTTTTTAGTATAATCAATTTCCCAATTAAATGATTCCAAATCAGCTTCTACTCTACAAAAATCGTTTAAGCAGGTTTTGCAATTTTTAAATATTTTTGATTTACATTTTTTAATCACATATCCAGATACATATTTCCTTGATTCAACGTGCAATAATTCATCATTTCTAATTTGACCCATCAATTCTACTAAATTATCGATCTTACATGCAAAATCATCAACTGGAGAATCATTATCATTTTTACCAAGTACATTTAATAATGATTTCATTGATTTATTGTCATCTTTTTCACAATTAGCACGTGCAGAATGAGGCGAATTAAAATTATTAACAATCAAAGTTTTAAATGCATTAATAAATTGATTACATGTTGGATTTACATTTCTAACACCATTACTTCTTATACAACTAAAAAAATTTTCTAAAGGATCTTGATTAAAATTTCTTGTTATTAAATTAAATACATTATGATTTTGATTTAAATATGCCCACAATTCCATAAATGATTTAATATTATTGATCCAATTTTTGATTGAAGGAATCACATCATATTTGATTGTACCATTTTTAATTGATTTGAATTTAATTGATTCTAGAATTGGCAATAAATCATTCCACAGTTGGAAATGGGGGGAATTATTTTTTAAGCAGCATTTAAATATCTTGACATCAGCTTGATAAGAATGACCATTAAATGAATCAAATAATTTATCGAAAATTAAAATAAAATCAGCTGTATCGATACACTCCTTTGGGAGAACATTGTGTCCTGAAAAAGAAATAAAAGACAATATTAGTAAATATTATTACATTAAATGTAAAATTTTAACCATCAGATAAAATTCAGATCTTACTATCTATCAGATGACAGTGAAGAAATAAAAAATGTTTTCTTTTTCCTTGTTTTTTGTGAAACAGACATGTGTGTATGTCCTTGTTTTGTGTCTTTGATTTTATTAAATGTTAAATACTTTTAGAGAAATATAACCCTTGTGACTGGCCCTTTCGATTGGTTTCGTAAAAATACAGAATGATAATACTTCATCTTAGTTTTGCTATCATAGATAAGTTTTTTTTTTAAATGTAACTAGCAATGTGGGTTAGTGTCCCACATTACTAGCAATCCTGTTAACGTGTGGGTTCACGTCGGTAGTATAATGGGTAGTATTCGAACCCGCGACCTCACGATTATCTTGGGTCAATTCACACACGTCATCTGGTCCTAAACTAAGCAGAGCTTGTACTATGGCAACCAGACAACTAATAAACATACTTATATACAAGGTTATTTTTGGTATAGTGCAAAGCTAAGACACCCCAACAAGATTTTTATTTCAAGAAATCATATAAAAAAAGGAAATAAAAATATTGAAAACTTGCAGAGTTATAAGCCATTCAAGTTGTATTAAGTTCTTTCTATCGTGCTCATTGCGTCTCATAGTACCTAATCTAATCCATGGTTATTATTGAAAAATAAGTGATGATTACATTTCACATCATATTGTGAACAGGATTTGGACTCTTAGATTGATTAATGAATTAATTAATGATTGATTAATAAATTAATTGAAAAATATAACATGGTCTAAAAACTACCCCTTTGGATTGTGCTACTGATTCTGAACAAACCACTTTCAGGTCTGCACTATATCAAGAATAACGTTGGTATATCTAAATACATACATATTATACACAAATTTCATCCAGACACAGAATAAACCATTGTGCTCATTACACAAGTTTTGTCCTGGGTGGGGATCGAACCCACGACCTCCGGCTAGCAGTCAGGGTCACTAACTACTTGACTGACATTTTGTTTTAAAAATCTAACCATATTCTTAGTTTGTTTACAAAAACTTAAGCAGAGACTAACAAAGTTTATAATTATAAAAAGAATATACTCACTGGCCAAAAATCGCAAAGATCCAGATACTCTCTGGCTGAACACCTGTGCAGCATATTTTACTTTCATTTTTGGGATTTTTTCTTTTTTTACATGTTTTTCTGTTAGCTTATTTACTAACCGCACTTCATCAATACCCTCGTCTAAATCAAAAAGCATCTCTATATGAGCCCATTTTGCACATTTGCTTTGCCCATTTTGCATGAATGTGGCATCTTTGGTTAATAAATTATTCCTTACCCCTTTTAATAAATGTGGGGGATCAAATAAAGGAAACACCTTTTTTCCATTTATTTCAAATGATTTGCTTGAATAGTTTAGATCCTGCCTCATGTATTCAGCACGGGTCTCTTCCTGCATATTCTTTATAGTACTTACATTAGTTGTTGCTTGATCACATATAGTGGATATAACTCGAAAGCCACATTCATGCAAACCCGTTATTACATTTTTTAAAAGCCTCTTGAGGTCTTCTTTTTTTGTTGTGCTTCTGCAAAATGTAAAGCAAATGGGCTGCTTTGTTTTTGTTTTAATGCCTTTAATCATAAAGACGAGGGCATGATCAGCCAGAGATGTTGTTTTCTGGTAGCCATTATTTTCGAATCCTATAATTTCATCACAGGATGAATTATAGTAGACACCAGGATCCACAGCAACTTCATCAAATAATAAATTTATGATTCTTTTTTCTTCTGGTAGCTTTTTTGCTACATCCATTAACTCATTTAAAATATGAGCATTGATCCCTGGTTCAATTGTGAAGGTGCTTAAAAGGGTTTGCAGGGATCTTTTTGATGGCAAAACAAACATTTGTTTTAATAAATTATATGCCTTTGGGCTCTGCTTCAAAATTGTTAAGCACATTATTTTTTCTTCGGTAGTGAATCTTCGCCCTCGGGGCTTATTCTTATATTTCATCTGCAGCTGAGTAAATATTTTGATATTTTCAGGCAATTTTCCAATTAGATTTAAGAAATGCTTATTAGTAGATAAATTTTTGGCAGCTCTGATTTTATTTTTTTGAATTTTATATTTATTATTTAATTTCTCTAATTTCAATTTTAGAGCAGCAATGGTTTTTCCGCATATTAACTGCCTATCACCTAAAAAAAAAACAATATACTGAAAATATATTTTCACAAATGACAATTAAATAGGATAATATACAGATAAGGTACCTGTAGTCACTAATCTTTATACTACTGTATAGAGGTCAGTGACCTGTAGTAGTCATTGTGCCATACTACAACATTTCTATTAATAATAGAAACTTGTAGATTTTTTTAATAATATTGAATGTTCATAAAAAAAATATTGCATTGTTATCAATTCTAGACAAATCGATTTAGTTAAAATTAAGCCTAATATGTGATAAAGAACACTTTTAATTAGATGTTTTGAAAAAATATTGTCTAAAAGATAATTTTTAATATTAAAAAAAATGGGTACTTGAAACATATCATAATATGCTGCAAGCACTTATTTTTATGAAATAGAACGAAGTTAGAAACTTACAAACAACAGGTTTTGATTTTTTAACTCCTTTCTTAACAGAGTGTCGCTCACATGGCAATGCGTTTTCCAGACTGGAGAAATGCCCTACAAATGTAATATAAAAGTTAATAATAAATATAATATAAATATTTAAAACATGGTAGTAACTTTTTGTAATAATTTAAATATATAATACATTGTAACATTTGCATAGTATTTAATATGCTAATGTTCCTTATATTTACCTACTACTGCTGTAGATGTTGATGGTTCCTCAATTAAGGAAACAGGGCCTAAAACTTCTTCTGCTAGCTGATTTGATTGTTCTGTAAAATTTGAAAAAATATGGTCACTGTAAGGATAGATAAAAAATATATAAAGATAAAGTTCCTCTTTATTATTATTCCTCTTATCCACTTTTAGTATGAATCACATTAAAAGAATAAATATGCTTACCAATTTTCAATGTTGGGATAGCATTTCTGGTCAACCAGCCACTAGCCAATCGATACTTATCTTCAAAATGTCTATAGCACATAAGTATTTTATTTTGTATAAAATCATCTCCCTTTTCTATAGTATCTTGGTCTAGTACAGCCTTCCATTGATTAAAGCGTTCACTCTGGTGAAGTTCCCACTTAAAACTTTTAAAAGAAGGAAACTTATGGAGAGGTCCTGAAAAAAAATACATTCATAATAATTACTGACAGTACATCACTCCAGAAAAAAAAATATATATTTGGACTATTTCATCAAGGTTACACCTTGGTAGCTTGTAATAATCTAATTTAGGTCATCAAATTTGTATGTATATCATGACATGAAATTAAATATAATCTCATGCTGAAGCGAGTACAAA
The DNA here is from genome assembly GCA_945859575.2 of Herminia tarsipennalis. Classification (NCBI taxonomy): domain Eukaryota; kingdom Metazoa; phylum Arthropoda; class Insecta; order Lepidoptera; family Erebidae; genus Herminia; species Herminia tarsipennalis. The sequence goes on along the minus strand of OX243851.2, from coordinate 22,545,834 downwards.
ATAAATTTGTTAGATACATTCGACCCTTTAATGTGCCCAATTTTATTTATTTTAGGTATGGTTGGTTACAACAAGCTATGGGTAAGACGAGAATGAGCGCTAGTCTCATATCTATTGAATGTTGTATTAGGGAAAATACACAATTCAGATTTACTACAGCGGATAAGTTTCTACAAGCCTGACAGGTATGTGCACTTGCGTTAAAAGCCCCAGTTGTTGTGGGTGTTGCGAGTGCACACTAAGTTACTTAATGATGACTCCATTGATGCGCACACTGAACAAACTAAACCTTACAGCCAATCAAATTGATCTATTTTGTTGCACAAGGTGAATTCATAAAAAAAACGACATTTGGATTGTATTACTTATAAATAAATAAACAAGTAAATGAAGTAGCTATGAACCACCTTATGGTGTTATTATGATTTAGTAAGTAAGAAATAAATAAATGAAAAATTATAACTTCCAAACCACTTGACAATTTGAAATAATGGTAACAAGTGGATCAATAGTTTTGTTGAACAACCCTAAAAAGTCCTCAAAATTTGTTTGGAAGGTCACTAACTTTTTTAAAGTCTGCTAAAAATACGCAACAGTAAACAGGTAAATAAGACAAATCATGTCATTTTTAGATCCAAACCTATAGAAAGTATAGAGATACTTACATAAAATATAGATTAGATTATGAAATTGAACAAAATATAGATAGATACTTACCATCATTTGGACAACCAAAATAACATTTCAAAAATTGTTTTTTCGGCATATCGAATCGTAAAGCCAATCGTTAGCGTTCAAAAGTCCGTATAAAGAAGGCAGGTAGGTATATCGTTTAAGCAGTAATCGAAGGTCCAAAACACAAAGCCAGGTCACAAATGTTCAGAGGGTCCAGAGTCCAATTAAACAAGCCAAGTAGTTGTACAGAAAACCAAAAAATATCCGAAATCGCAGCGCACACAAGAAAAGCCGAAGTTGGAAAAACTTCAAATTAGAAACTTTTAGTACGCAAACCAGAGTTGCCATTTTGTGTTTTAGATTTCCAACATTTATAATTTAAAAAAAAACAAATTTAAGTTTTAAACAACTTTCCTGAACTTACAATACAGATATTAAATAATAATAATTGTAAGTTTTTAATTAAACATTAAAAAGAAAATTTCAAACGCAATGATTAATTAATTTTTGAATGAGTTTTACACTAACTGCATTTCACTTTTTTACATGGCAACTACTTTAAGCATGCAATGGAAAGTAGCTCGATGCTGCTTCCACCTAGTACCATTCGACGTAAGCCTTAAGGACCGCCGTATTAGATAGATGGCGCTGTTTTAAATGGATTTTATAATGTAAGGAAGTTTCATGGCCCTGCATGGAAGGTTTAGAAATAAAACATGAGTATGAATATGATGAATAAATAATGATAAAACATGATGACATTTTATTTTGAATCTCTAGTAAAACTCTTAACTGTCGATGTGATGATCAGAATTTGGAATCGTATAACAAGATCAAATCTTGTTATACGATTTATAGTGAAAAGATATGCCTGTGTATTCATATTGAATTAAATTGTCATCCTTTTTCATCAGTATTATGTCGCCCTTTTGATTAAGTATCGCCTTATAAGAATTACAGCACGTTTCTTGCGAGTTGTGACCCTGAGAATGCGAACGTTTGCTTATGAAAGGAAAAATATTGTTAAATAATCCTTTCAGAACGATGACCGTAACGTGAAAAACGGTGCCTACAAAGACCACAGGATTAACTAGATATGAAATAAAGCGGTCCAGTTATGGTAATACTTCACATTCACAAGCTGCAGCGTTTTGAAGCCGAGAACTAGCTGTATATGCGTATGTAAATAGCAATGTCCCGACTCACAATGATACGTACAATGTACAATATGTACATAATACATAATGTGATTTATAATGAATCTGCGTTGCTCTGGGCGTTTGACAGGCGCCATTATGCCGCCGATGTATAAATAACAAGTAAGTTATAATAACAGGCTGGATCAAAAGCCGCTGCGACGTCAATCCCAGATGAAAGAAGCTTTTTTATTTATTTTTTGTGTAGTAAGGCTTTGTGAAGTTGGAATCGAGCCCTAGCATGACTCTGTACCAATGGGATTTCATATAAAACGATTCTAAATGTTAATTTCAAATCCATTACTCGTTTTGTGCAAGACAGTTTTTTGTGGGTTATAACAAAAGTAAGAAGGGACAGGGTATTCGTGTTTATTTGACAGTAGTGTTGTTCGGGGTAGACGCAGTTGCGGCGCATTGTCGAACCCTATTCGGTGTCAACATTTCGTGATAAATTAAACTGGAGTCGTGAGAGTTGGTGGGGCGTCTGGCACCGGCCCGGCTTAGCTGACGACACCAGCGAACTTTCAATTATACCGGGTTTTGTTGTTCTACCAACGAATTCGACGGTTTTAATCCTCAAAATGTATATAACAACATAACTGACATATTGTAAGCTTAGCGAACGATTATACAATTTTAATCTGCTTGTATCGAGTGACATTTTGTAATGTTGGCGACACCATGTGAAGCGAGTCTGGTCGTATTTAACTGCTGAACGTGTTGTAAGTATTGAACTGTGCCAACTGTATCTTTTTCTCGAGCTTTTGTGTGATTAGCAGTTTTGACGACAACCCTAGTTGATATTAAATGTACCACTTAGCGTCTAAAACTAGATATGTCATAATTTATTTTCTAGAATCAACTTGCAATTTGTAACAACACATCGTCTTAAAAGACTTTTGTTTTGGCAGCATTTATGAATGTCTAAAATACGTTATTTTATTTAGTACCGAATTTAAAGTTATGTTTTATTATACAAAGTTGACTGGAGTTTGCATGGTTGTTACTGGAACCAAGACCCTTCCTGTCAAGAGTGACTCACCAATCTATAAAATAGCTGTATTCTATTCACGTTAATAAATAAAACATGGTGACCGTTCGTTGTGCTATTTGCGCTTTAACATTTAATGAATCCATTCGACGAGTAAAGTTCATGCTCGATGTCTCGTAGATAATGAGTTATCGATCAAACATCGATATCCCGGTCGATGCCGGCGCGGGCGCCCGCTGCCCTACCCGGCACGGCGGCACGGCGGCACGGCGGCGGCACGGCGGCACACAATGTACCCCCTATTGTTCACTAACAACACAAGTGTGTCCTTTGAACTTATCGGGAGAGAAAAAATCGGTGAAGCCTGCACAATACTAATTTTAACAAAAAATTAGTGTAGTTAAAAGGGAGTTCGTTCACCATTCCAGTTCAACGAATCGAGTTTGAACTCACACGTAAGTACTCACATAAAAAGGGTCAAAACCACTTCAGACTTTAGTGTAATGAAAAACAATTTTGTTGAAGACACGACAGCGACATGACGTTCACTCACTGCTGACTGCTAACTTGAGACCTGTGGTTTTATGAACAGCTCTGAGAGGGAAGTTCGTGAATACATATTACTTCGCGAATAAGAACATAGTAGATATTTCGCGAGATACAAAAATAGTAAATTGTTAGCGTTCCTTTTATAGAATTTTATAAGCTACGGGTCTTAATCGTGTAAATATTTTATTTTAAGGCTAAATTTATTTTATTGTTCGACGTTCCTTTTTTGTGAGTTTTTTTAATGTGAAGGATCCTTTTATATTATATAATACAGATAAAAAATTGCTGTTCGCAAGACAGAGTCTCACAAAGGGAAAACCGTTGAACCGACTTGAATAATTATTGTTTTGTTATGTTTGTTACAAAACTGGGATAGTTTCTAAAACAAAGAAAACCCAATGGAATAGCCGAAAAATCGAATTGTACAAATTATATGGGATTTTTTAAAAGTTACAACGGTCGTTTTAAACCCGGATCACTTCATTTTTGGCCTAAAGTTTTCTAAAAAATGCAAACCAAAGTTACTAATTAAAAATAAGTAAAGTTCACCGTGTCAACTAATTAAAAATAAAATTAATTATGTGATATTTAATCTATCTGTACAGGATGTGAAAAACTACCCGTCTGTAATGATAATGTGTCATCCAAAAACTAACTCGTAACGTTTTGGCAATAACAATAGGTATTATCAGCTCTCTAATTAGGTAGGTAAGTATTAACATTGAAAGTTTCAATCAGCTCTTAGACGGTTATGATGTAGGTACTACAGCTTTCTAAATGTAGTTTAGCTAAGCTTGATAAAAGACTGCTTAATAAATAATAATACTGCAGTTAACGTCAATCGATGAATTATAACTTTGCGTCGTCCGCAACTTAAATTACCAACTTCGCTACTAACTAATGGAGGGTTAATGGTTTAGCTTGGTTTAGTGTCTGTGCGTGTGTTTGATGCCTGGGTGGTGTTGGTGTAGTGTGGCAAACTGATAATAGTACAATCACAGTCACAGCATGACGCGAGCGAGAGCGGCGCGTCAGCTGCGACTGACGGCGCCTAATAGAAAAACGAAATGAATCGATACATAGACTGCCATTAATGTTTGCGCTCGTCTGCCCCCGAACTAACCCCCAGACACTCAAACCCCCTCGTTCCGTTTCATTTCATAATGCGTTGCTTTTGTTATTTTTTTCGCGGCGCATTTTTGATAATAGGCTATTTCACATGAAACGTTGGCTCCACAATGCTAGCAGTGATCTCGGCGAGGTTTTTAATTACGTTCGATTATACTCGGCACTGAGCGAGCGGGTCGAGCGGAGCGGAGCGGTGCGGCCTCGCTCACCACGTGCACCGACAAGCACTTTCATGTTATTGTGTTCACGATAATTTGCCTCGTTCTCTCGCGATCCCCTCGACTCTCGCCACATAAAATTTAATATTATCGCCAGTTCTGCTTAATAATAAAAATTAAGGGTTATTCGTAAGGGATTTGGATTTTATATTAACAAAAAGGATCAATAAAATTGAATGCTTTTTATACGATGCTTTGTAGTTTTTAAAAAATATTAGTGCAGACTGTAGGAGGTACTTGAGCGGTTGTTGTCGCTATTTTGAAATACAACATCGGTATTAAATAAGTCCGACACAACGTTCTACATCAGAAACATTAAAGATAAAATATACGATAAGTAACAAAGAAATATTTTGTGAACTGTCGCGAAGTGAAAGACTTATACTTAATTAAAGATGAACCGATAAGAGCTCAGCAATTACGATTAACTCAGATACGATTACTTTACTAACTGTTTGCCCTCGTAGATATCTACTGTAGATAATATGATCTACCTGTGCGCTAAATTGCCTCACAATCTGTTCACATTTCGTGTGTGATTAAATACCGAAGCAACCGAACAACCTACTGAACGTTCAGGTAAACATTGTACTTGTCCTCTATAGTTTTTATTTATATAAGGTAGAAAATTATTATATGTATATAATTTTTATGTTTTGATTACTTCGATTACTAAAAAATAATAATATTTTGTGATTTACTGCTATAAACTAACCCCTTTATTCATAGTAAGTAACAGCATTTAATCCAGCCAATGTTTTGTCTTGTTTTATTACATTTTAAATTCGAATGACAAACAAAGACAAACATTCGCCAGTTATATTCTGCTACTAAAGTATTATGCATAAGAGGTGACTGAGAGTTTCGTTTTCAGAACTGTCAAAAGGGACTTCGTAACTGGAATATAGAGTAGATACCTACAGGTAGAGGGATTGCTTTGGGTTTTATTCATCCAGTATTATACTTTTAAATAACAACGAGATTTAATAATACTTACATTACAAGGTAGGGGCGAGGTACTTTCTCACAGCACCGATCTAGTTCAAACGAAACACAAGTCATCCTCTCAATTGCAACAAAAACTCACCCCATTTAATTGTTCCACGACGACATTTAATCTTTTCTATCGAGATTCAGTTCACATTAGATGTGAACATTCTGATGTTAATGGCATGGGCCCATCAGTGCGGTCCAGTGGGCCCGAGCCTGAGATATCGACGCGATAACCGCTCCGTTTTAAATTACAATTTGTAAAATATCAGTTACGACGCTATTTGAGAATATTGGATGCTCTAGAGGAGTTTAAAGGGTTTCTTTGTCGCCGCTGTGTCGCCGGCGCGCGGTGGTCGCCCTCACCACTCGTCAAAGACGGGTTTACGTCTGAAAGGTCCGAGGGTTACTTACTTAGTCACTTGCACCGGTCGATGAGAAAATTATAGCGTAACTAATAAAGAACACCCTGTTTGATATATAAGTGAATGAGTTCAGTTTACCGAGCGTCGGTAATTGCTCGTTGTACCCTATCATCGTAACCCGTTACCGCTACTGTGTACGGTAATGTATTATTACCTATTTGTACACAGTATCTGCTGGTATCGGCTTGTTTATCCACGGATATTTCGACATTCAAAATAATGTATCGGGGAGGGTTAACCCCCCGGCGCGGGTGGGGCCTTCTCGTCGATTAATAAATCAATCGTATCGAAAGGTTAACAAAATCGAATGTTGTCGGCCCCTGTCAGGTGCGCGATGGCGATGGCGCTTCGCAGAACTGTGGGCAGGGCGAGCTCGAATTAACACGAGGACTATTGGTACTGCAGGGATTTGGGAATAATTTGAAACTGTTCGGAATTGTAATCTGTGGGGATTGAGCACGTGGATAGTACCTAACATGTAATATTCACGATTCATTTCATACACGTTTCATTAGAAACCTATTACATCTGAATTTATTGCTTAGTACATCGGCGACTAATAAGGACAATGAGACCACCGTAGATTAATAACACCTAAACTATTATTAATGAATATGGCAGCCATTCGCTATAATTTATTACCTAATACATACCTTAATGTATAATCTGCGGTAATCAGACTTAAAATGCGTACTTAATTTACCCGATGGCGATGGTACGCCTGAGCTGCGGTTTCTAACTGACTCACTCATTGATCCCTTCTGGCAAGTAGTCTAGCTGACTTTAATCCGATTAAACGTTTTATCTTATACTTCATTTAATCAAGAGAAGTGGCCGAGCTCAGCCTCGGTCAGCTCTCAGTACACAGCTGCCACGCCGCAACACATTTAGCATGAAATTAACTAAATCCCGAATCGAAAAGAATTAAAATTCTAACCATAATATAAAAATCGTGAGAGCGTTACTAACTCACGAAACGTAGATTTACATAAATTATTTAAGTTTAGAGCTAAATAAAATAGCGTTGGATTTGAATTAAAAATACAAAATAAAATATTCTAAACATTCTCCCGTAGTGAATACAGTTTGAAATGCCAAAGTATTGTCACGGGAAACATGTAGCGAGCCAATTGTAGACGAGGTCAAATTGTGCGCGGCGAGGGACAGGTCAGCTTTAAAAATGTTTACTGTACGATTGTAGGACAAAAAGTGTTTGTGTTTCGAGGAAGGAGTGTTATTGCAGGTGTTCGAAGGTACTGGCGGTAACTGCGGCCGCGAGTTGCGTGTTTGTCTGCAGACATCTCATTAAGATCGATCGCGAGCCGTTGTACAGGCCACAGGGAGCGAGCGGCCTTTATAACTGACGTTAACTTGCCGAGCGGATTTTTTAGAAGCCGGTAATTAAGAACAGAGAGATCAAAGCGACGAAGGCGGCCTCAGGGGTGTGGAGGCGGGTGGGGGGGGGGGTGCACCACGTGACAACGGTTCGACTACCCCGAAAGTCTGCTGAAATGTGCCCTGAGACGCCTGAGATTACTTGACGAACTTGTTTTGGATATTGGCAAAGAAAAAGAAGATTAATAGCCAAGTACTTTGATTTATATCTCAATATTTTAATTAATTAAGTGCCTATTTAATCGGGCAGTACTTTTCACAGTCGATTCCGCAGTTTTGTTTTTAGGGTTCCGTACCTCAAATGAAAAAAACGGAACCCTTGTAGTAGGGTCACTCGTGTTTCTGTCTGTCCGTCTCTGTCACAGATAATTTGTGTCGAATCTACTGGCCCGATAAAGTTGTAATTTCGTACACATACGTATTTCTGTGACTCAAACTCGGACGCGTAACGTAATTTTAAGAGTTTTTCGTAATTTAAGAGCCATATTTGGGCGGCAATCTTGAAAATTAAAAAAACAGTTTGGCAAACTGTATCGTATAACATATCAAATGAAAGGGCTTGTTGTAAGCATGTCAAATTTAGCATTCACATTAATCATTTTAATAAAAATATTTTTAAATTATTCAGGAAAAACTAGGCAAGTGAATGTCGGGACAATGTAGGGTTGCGTAGTCCCCCCCTCCCCATCCAAATAATGGGATTTCTGTTGTTTTTTGTAGGTGATATAGGATATAGGTGGCTATTTACACACCTATAAATTTGTGCGGAATCTTCAATGGGCGAGTCTCACTCGCACTTGGCCGATTTTTTATTATGACTCTGGACAATGTTATTTCTTCTAGCCTAATACTCTCAGTATTTTGTTCTAATAGGTAAGTACGTTCTATTTTATAGGTTCCGTACCTAAGCTTTACAATGTTAGTTCAGAATTACTTGTTTGTTATTTAGTTAGTGACGAATGACGCCACGAGGTTCCCGTGAGAGTCGTATTATGTTGCAGATTCATTCGAATCGCGTGTATCTGTGGTACTTTCTGAACAACACGTTACTGAGAAAATGTCAGTTTAATGGTTCCAAGATTGGTCATAAAGCTAACAATAGGTAAGTGTGACGTGTGAGGACCTGGGGCTTCGCCCTGCGTGGGAGGCGTGCGACGGACTCACAAAACGGGTTAAATTCTTATAAGTACACCCTATAATCGTTAAGTGTAGCCATTATCTTGGATTCATATTAAGTACTTGGTTCGTCTTTAAGACGTTATGAATATCATTTTACTGCTTTCGATATCGATTTAAGAGTTATTTGATAGCTCTCATTTACGGCATACCTATAGATCTGCTCTCGCCACCGCTGGGTCTGAGACACTTTGTAAAACGTGATGTCTCGATTCGACAAATAGATACAGAACTGTCTGTCTATATGATTAGTGATTATAAATAAGTACTTAGCTGTTAATGCTTGTCGCAGAATTATTATATCGATAATTGATTTCCGTTGACCTAACATCTGTTTTGATTAAATAGCAATCTATTGACTCACTTGAAGAAGGCCGCCGCAAGATGGCGTCACTTTCATTTGACGTTTACGCTTAGTGTAGACGCGAGAGTAAGGCAGTCATTCTTAATCGAGCGGTCGAAGCGAAAGCACGTCTTCCGATAGACTTGTCGCTAATTAAAGTCGTGTGTGCAAAGTGTTAACGTCGTTATAGTACGAGTGTTGTAGTAGCATTTGTGTAATCAATGATTTACCTTGCTCGAGGTATTCGCATGCCACATTATGATCGATTCCAACACTGAGCCGCTAATAGCTCATCCGGACACCGTGAATTTCTCTTTTTCGCTCGTATTTACTTAAACGTAAAGATGAACATTAGTACAATTTTCATCGTCAGGTCCAAATAAAACTAATATTTGAGGAAACATGTCTCGTCTGAAACCTTGTTCTAAACTAAAGTGAGATAGATTTGGCTTGAACTTTCGGCCGCTGTTATCGCCCCTTCCAAAGTGAAAAATAGTCTGCGTCACTTTGACCCAAAAACTTATTTTATGGAAAAAACACGCCGACGTTCCCTTGCTCCGTTGCGAATTTGCTACAGGGAAAACAGTGAGGATGGTTGCCACAAACTTACGAGCTAGCCATATTGAAAGCAAGATTTATGTTATTCGTAACTGGCATGGAAATAACACCTACGAGTGTTATGCTCACAATATCATATTATTAATAATAATAATCTTTACTTACACAGAAGATCCTAATTACAATAATATTTGTGGCTCTGACTCGGGTGCTAGTTATATAACTGTGTTACAGGAGTCAGTTGCTTTTCTACTAATTCAACTAATTACATTAAAAATTTAGGCAAAAGCAATAAACAAAACGAGATAATTTAATTGAAAGAAATATATAAGAATATAAAAACAATGAAATTAAAATGAACATAAAAGCAATTACTTCATAAAATTAAAATGAATATAAAAGCAAATAATTAATTAAATTAAACAATAAGACCTAGCTCGCACTATGAAACCTCACCGCACAGTTTTTTACTTATTTTAAGATAAAAGCATTTCACAAAATATCGAATTTGCGTGATATTGAATCGTTTCGAACAAATGCATGTTCAACCACAATCCAATGCCAAGTGAAGAAGAAGTTAGAAAATAACTTATTGAGAAAATAATGTCAGTAGCATTATTCTCGCAGTGAAGACTGACGTTCAGATTGGTCACATACACATGTGAAAGTCAAAGCAAGATTAAAGCAACACTGTTTAAGCGCTCGCGGTTGACTTACAGACCACCAAAACTATCATAGGTTACTTACATACTATGTAAATCCGTAGTTGAAAGACAAAACTCGAGCTAAAAGTATCCCTTTGAAACAAGCGTGGGGAAATAAACGTGTGGTTGCGAGGTAGCGTGTAAACGAACGTTGGGAACAGACCACTTGTTTAATGTATTTCTTCCAACTTCGATATACAAGAGGCAATTAAAGTCAGACTCGTTTTGTTCGAGGTCCTGCACTAACATTGATTTTATCGTCCTTTTAAATGGAGTTCAGGAATGCAATTTAGGTTAAATGCGTAATATAAAATACTTTGCCATAGTCAGTGCTTACCCTATATTGACATGTAGCAGGTCGGACGAAACATTTTTTTACGATTCTTTAATATCAGTATACAGGATGATTTGTTGTATACTAAGAACCTCCCGCTCGTCACTTCTTTACATAACACTAAATAACTTTGTGATATCAGTTTTGAAAAATATTGAGTACCTATATTGCCTGCCCCTTAATGACTTATCACCTACTAGCTTTCGCCCCGGCTCCGCCCGCGTGGATGTCGGTTATCGCGATAAAAACTATCGTATGTCTTCCCCGGGACTCAAACTATCTTCATACCAAATTTCATCTAAATCGGTTTATCTGTTTGAGCGTGAAAGCGTAGCAGACAGACAGACAGACAGATAGACAGGCAGAGTTACTTTCACATTTTTTCAACCACCAACAGACAATTTTACTGGAGTAAAATCGTTGTTTATTGTGAGGTTTAGGCTTTAAACCTGACAAAAAAAACACAATGTTACTCCGGGGTCTCACAGACGTGTAGTAGGTGATGTGACAAAACTAAGTAGGTGGTCAAGAGTTAGTATGATTTATTTTCGAAACTTATATTACAACCTATTTGGAGTAATGTAAAGAAGCCGCGAGCGGGAGGTTATTAATATTTTACAAATCCCTTTGATACTAATGTTTCTGGTTTGTAACAAGAAATCACAAGTTCCTTATTAACAAGAGACAAACACAAAATCTAATTTAGAAACGACACAAAACCTCATTCAATATCCCAAGTGCACCCGCGGGCGACAGCTAAGTAGTTAGTTATTAAGTATGTCGTATCTATCATCTGTAACTACGTCATCGACCATCTATTAATACATCTCCCATGGCGCAGCGATATCCCGTCAACAAAACCCATTAAATATACTCCGTCAACGTTTTACGAGCCATACTCATAAATGGTACGACTTTGTGACTATTCTGATTGCTTTCGACACGAGCACCTACTACTACTACCAATCAAAGTTCGAACTATACACATTACTGACTAAGTAATGAGAGGTGATTGTAACTATAGTCGCTGTTTAAGTAATAAACTATTATAGATTAAATACTAGGTTTTGTATACAAGGCTGTCTAAGAGGTTAAATACTAGGATTGAATGAAACATCTATGAGTACCCAACTAATAATATAAATGCGAAAGTAACTCGTCTGTTACGTTTTACCGCTAAAACCGCTGAATCAATTTAAATAAAATTGGTATTGAGATAGTTTGAGTTCCGGGAAAGGACATACATAATGCTAGTTTTTATCGCGATAAAAACTATCATAAAATGATCCACGCAGGCGGAGCCGCGGGCAAAAGTTAGTACCTAGTATATAAACTGTTAGAATATCTATTTTGTGATTATCTACTCATTTATAGATACACCCAGGTAGGGATGCATCCAGACTTAAATGACAGCGGTGGCCTGCGCTTCGCATTCGCAATCGACAGGTTTCAATCCCCCCAATAATATAAATAATTGACTGACATATACCTACTCGCTCCTAACACGAGCAATTCAATTTAACTGGAATGGTTAACAAGGCTGCTAAGTATGTTCGCCTCACATTTCTAGTATTATTTTTAATAAAAAGGTTTGTCCCAGGGGAAAGGGGGGTTCATACCTTCAGCCGGAATCCGACCAGAATCTGTATGACATTTACACTAAATGAATGAACCTAGGTCAGAAAAGAAGGGGTTATATTTCCCAGGACGCCCTGTCTACCCTTGGCTGTGGAATTTTGAGGGAATTTAAAACACCAACTGGCAGTTAGTGTTTTATTTTTTTCTTTGCTTATTCGCTTTTTTCTTGTTTTGAGATTCGAAGTTTGAACAATAGAAAACCTTATACCTGTAGAGGATTGTATCGCTAGTTCGCTAGCGACACAAAGCACCGTATGCACACAAGGTAACTTGTATACGTATCTATCTCGCTCGACCTACGCACGTCACCGTTCGCGGACACGGCATTTTTTATAGTAAGTGTACCGTAGTTGGTCTTGAAGTAAGAAAGTACAAGACTTAACAAGAATTACAGATAACTTCGCTTGGGTTGCTCGAGCGCACGTTGTTTGCACTTCATTAAATTATTTAAGATTGATTTAATACTTTGAGATGTAATGTCAGGGATCGTCATGCTCACTAAAATGTCAATGCTTGTGGTGGCGGTGTGGGTCGAGCCGTCTTCCTTCCCTCCAATATGGCGAAGGGGACGATGGCTGACCCATGTGTCAAACTCGTGAACGGGTGCTACTTGGTCGGCCTTGTCATTATCATTTTATAGGTTTATTATTTTTTATTATTGGTTCATTTATATTGGTATAATAAGTAGTTTTTCTTATAATGATCGAATCGCATGTTGCCTTTCCCTCTTCTGTATTTTTGTAAGTTGATGCTCGCATCCCCACCGTAGGAGGCTAATTCATTTAAAACTTGTTTATACCTACTTTATGTACTATAGTTACTGCTTGCGTGAGCAAGTTAAAAAATGGCATTGACAACGCCATTTTTTTACTGGCATTTAAAAAAGTGGACATGTGTTTTTATTGCCAAATTCTTTCCTCTCGGCTTTACTCTTGCGAACTTGGCACTAAATGTAAAATCATTCTATTTTGTCTGACGTTCATAAGCGTTGCATTTGTAACCTAAAGTACTTTGACTTGACTTGACGTTAACGCGGCTTTCTGATTGGTTATGAACTTTCAGCAAATGAAGCTCTTAAGCTCTCAGCTTCTATTTGTTAAGAGATTGACCCAATCAGAGCGCCAAACGTCTTAAACGTGTCGATTGCGTTAACGTAAAACAAACTCGCACTAAACACGCTGATTACCTTCTGTACTATGAGTATTTTGTGGTACCGGCATGCGGCATACGTGATACGACACAGTGACAGTTCCATAACAGTAGCCCGCAGCTCTCGTGCACTTGTATTGTCTGTCTGTAGTCTGTATTCATATAGGTAGGTAGGCATACACGCCAGTAACCGACACAAAGGCACCAGATGTGAGTCAATAAACGCTAAAAACGAACATTACGACGGGAACTCACATTATAACGAGGATATTAGTGAAATTTGAATAATTTGTTCACTCGCGCGCGGCACAATGAGCCCACGTCTTGTATAAGTTGCCTTATGGGTGTGTGCGTGGGGGTTAAGTCGCACACCCACACTCACGAGCGTCCTGCAGCGGAGGGTTAACGTTATAAATTAATGTTTCACGATGTTTAATTAATCATTTAGAAGTTAATGGTGCGTCTGACTCCTTCTATGACAATCTTAGGATACAGTTGCGTTCAGAATGTGATCGCTGGAGCGACCGGGGAAAATAATATCCAGCTGTGCGCTCGACTCATTAATTATACTGCAAATAGTTTTAACAATGCCTTAGAAATTCCCATTTTGTGTACATTAATGTCTAGTTTTATTCACCTGTTTATCGCATGTAATAATTGTATCTGGAGTTAAGTATGATGCTTGGTTGGATTTTAATAAACAATTTAGTTAATAAGCCTATATTCGAATAGGTACCTACTAGGTAATTACTGACTACAAATTCGCTTTGCTAGTTGTACATTTAGGTAGTACACAACTTGCATACCTAAGTAGGTAATTACTGTTTATCGCTACAGTTTACTATTATGGTGGTATCTACTATTTTCTATGGAGAGCTATGCGACAATCTATGTTAGAGAGTTCGGCTTAGTGAGTATGTCATTTGATCAACTGGGAACTTAGTTGTACTTAGGGGGAGGGGTAAATTAACTTCTTGACACGCAAATGTGTGTTAAAAATAGCTTTAATTAAAAAAACACCCGTTTAAGAGACACGATACTTCGCAAGACACAGAGACTTCTAACTTATAGCACAACTTTTTGCATCGTAGGTTAAAAACAGAGTCGGTAAAGCGATGAAGATTGACTATTATTGGGCAACATAAAACCCATACGAACCAAATAATATTGCCGTGTGGTGCCGGCTTTGCCGTGTGGTGCCGGCTTAAGAATAGTACCACCCCATCTCTACCCGTGGGTGTCGTCAAGGCGACTAAGGGATTTTAACCCGGAGGACGGGCAGCAGCGTCCTCTGCGTACTTAAAGCCTTACTGCGATCGCCAACCCGCTCGCCAAGCGTGGCGATTATGGCAATTACCCCCAGGATCTACATACTAGTAGGTTCTACTGGGGAGACCCGTGCCCGGCAGTGGGCCATCTTGTGGGTTGATATGAACCAAATAAAATCACAAAACACACAGAATACAGAAAGCTTCAAGGAGTTACTGCTTTTGCAGAAATACGGACCAACACATAGAATTACAGAACAATTTCGTAAGAAACTATACCTTCCCCCTTAAACAAGTGACATAACCGGTAATCGAATAGAATGACATCGGAATGACGTCGGTGCGCGCGCAAAACCGCAAATCTCATATTAAAAATGTTAAAAACGCAACGATGTCATTCTATTCCATTAGCGTTTAAATGCCATTTGTCTAGGGGCTCTTGTGCATGAGCGATGTATGTGTGTGCGATGTTAGAGCCTGTCTGTTTGAAGCTTATCTTCTGTATCCTCAACGTATGGTAGTAAACCGTCGAACAGAGCAACAAAATAAGACACTACGACAGGTTGCCGATAAAGACAACAGAACGAGTGATTAGTTGCGCACTCTCCTTTTGATGTTACTCTTAAAAACGCTGTAATACTCACTAAAACGTTGATACGGACGCCTACAGGCTACAGCACATCTCGAAAATTGACTCGTAACGATTCGATATAAACCTCCTGGGCCGTAACTGGAGACTCGAACAATACCCTCGAAGGCTTTAATGCTCTTCATAAAAGGAGAAAGGACGTAAAGTGCGAAATATAAAACGTTGCACTAAAAAGCTCAGTTAAATAAGTTTAGTGTGACTGTTTCGTTAATTTGGGTGTTCCGATTGGGGCCGGGGTGGGGGTGGGGGGTTGGGGTTCCCTCCGGAAGGGGGCGACGCGATGTCGGTGTGTTTCAGACAGAGCTTGTTACATTTTCTTTGTCGTTTATTGAAGGGTTTGATTTGTGTCGGCGCGTACAATGGCTGCCTCCTTGGATAACGTCACGGATGTCCGCCGTCAAGACATTCGTTTTTAGATAAGTACTTTTATAAGTTATGTGTTCGATAAATCAGTCAGTGCTAGAATGTAAAGGTTTTAGGCGATTCTAGACTTTATTTAGTGTTCAAAAATGTAATCACGACCATCAGAAAGATCCAACATATTTGTTTGATATGATCATAGCTTGTCAAAATGTCTATAATAATGCTATGTCAAAATTTATCCAAATCCATCGTTTTACGTAATTGGGTAACAAACATCTAAACGAAAGTTTGTATCTTTCACATTATACTTAGTTCCAGTAGTCCCGTCATAAAACTTGTGGGACCGAACGTATATTCAGAGGCATATTCTAAATTTCGAACTTTCAGACATTATTTGTTTTGCGCTGTCGTGTTGCAATCTCTCTACCTTGCCTCCGAGCTATAAAGCGTATGGTAGGAAATAAGACAGCACATAGCCGTCTCGTTTTGAGGCGCTACTATCAAAATGCCGTCAACACAGGCTCACTTTTAGTGTAGCAAATCTTCGTGCAAGCTGGTACTACAAAATACCGAGGGTATCGAAGGTAAGCTTTCTACAATGCATGCTCGGCAGCGCACACGTAGACGTCGCGTCCGTCGCGCCACTCACGGACACAAATCCTCGGAACGCGTGCGTTAACGATGTCCTCGACTCAGGTTTAAGGTGGGTAGATAGGTTCGGAGATACCTTGAGTTTACTCACCTCATATGTTGACAATTGTTTCGATTGACAGTAAGTGGAGGAGATTTTTTAAACTGAGAATACGGATTTCGTTTGACTGAGGTTGAGTCGATTCGAGAGATTTCTTAAAGTCTTGGTATACGGGTGTTAGTGTGCGTTGCTCAGCGGCACGAGCGGGATACGTATGAAGATTACCTTCTGTACTCTCTCGGTAACTTATCTAGTACGGCGGTAGAATACGGTCGGCAAATAAACATAGTCTACGAGTTCTACGAGTGACAGTATTACGTAATTTAACTGAGTTGAAACTTTTACGTCTGGCTAATGGTTGTTTGAATGGCGCGCTGCGGGGGGTGGGAGTGGGATTATGGGATCATATTGTACATAACGAGTGATTAAGTAAGACTTACAGCTGCGGTAACGGCGTATAGCCTGAAACTATTTATTCTTCTTCGTAGCGTTAGCGAAGCGTTTCGACAGTAAACAATATTAAATATTATATTTGCTTACGGTCCAGAACCCGACAACTTCGACTGCATTATCCGAGGCAGCCATCAAGTGAACGACACATTTATTACATGAGCTTTTCATAAGAAAGAAATGAAACTCATATGCTATTATTTATTACTTATGGCAAAACTACATTACCTAGGTACTGTAAAGTTTACATTAAAATCGTTCAGTATTTTTTGCGTCAAACATCTATCCATCCATCATCCTCAAAAACTTACAGGTTTATAAAACCTATTACCTAGTAGAAGTAAGGAATTATGGAATCTATTCACAAAAAATCATTATAAGTAGTTTTGTTGGCCACGGCCAGAATAACGAATAACGACGGCAAGAGGCCCATGTACATAATAACTTTTTTAAGAAAAATTAACCTCCTTCAAATGTACCTATATCAAGGAAAAAAATATCAAGCACATGATCGACTCACTTCCATGTTTTATAAGCTAGGAGGATTCATACATACATACATACAAACAAACAAAATTCATTATAATTATCTTGTATGTTACCACCCTTTATGACAAATAAATATTCTATCTATTCTATACATACTGGTCAAACTGAGATCCACCTTTTTTGAAAGCAGTTAAAAACAAATACACAGTTTGAGAAACTGTGACCTCTCTGACTTACAATCCAACCACACCGGACCAGAACCATATAATTTAGCAACAGCGCTGTACGCTCCCGTTCTTTTCAAATTGTAAGGAGCCATTGTGGAGTGGCCGCACTTTATACTTTAACAGACGTGTAATATATTATATTGTTTAAAATATAACTTTAAGTACACTTGCGGACCGTACGGGGCATTATTCTCAGAAGCTGTTGGTCCCTACAGATACCTTTACTTTGTATATAATTGTACTATTTCCCGTTCGGTCAGGTTACTTTGTTAACTGCGCACCCCCAGCACCCATCCCAGCCACAACACCTCTAGAGAACCGAAGGAAAGCATCATACAGCACGCGCTCTAGTATCGTACCTACATAATATAAACAACTTCCTCGAACCAAAAGTTTACAAGTTAAGCTTTGTGTTGGTACTTCGAACAACGCACACATAGTCCACGGACACGGACACGGAATCTAGAAAGTTCGTAATATCGAACTTCGGAACAAAGTGTTCCGAGATTTCAAATACAAATCATTTATTTGCCATAATGTCGAAAATCGAGATAAGTTCCGCACATCAGTCATCTCAATTGAATAATAAACTATCTAATTACAACAATCTTATCGGTCGAATTTGAAGCTCAGAAATTCAGTAACAGATTAGAAACATTGTTCAACCAACCACCTATACAATATTGAAGTAATTTTTATAGGCATTTCTTGCCAAAGACTTTACAAATACAATAATTGGTTTGGCTACGGAAGTCTCGGGTTCGATTCCTGAGTCTGGATTCAAATTTTTCTATCTTTCAAAAATGCAATTATTGTATTTGTAAAGTCTTTGGCAAGAAATGCCTATAAAAATTACTTCAATATTCGGCCTGCGTCATCATAATTTGTTAAAATGCTCTCTGTAACGAAGCAATAACAAAAGCCGTGATAGTTCTATAACTTCCGACTAGATGGCGCTACGGGGGCCTAACCCGTAAAAGCATTAAGAGATAGAAGAATTTGATATCTAGTAACATAGTCCAGATAGGTGGTTCGCTTCTGGCCCCGGTTTGGCTACGGAAGTCTCGGGTTCGATTCCTGAGTCTGGATTCAAATTTTTCTATCTTTCAAAAATGCAATTATTGTATTTGTAAAGTCTTTGGCAAGAAATGCCTATAAAAATTACTTCAATATTCGGCCTGCGTCATCATAATTTGTTAAAATGCTCTCTGTAACGAAGCAATAACAAAAGCCGTGATAGTTCTATAACTTCCGACTAGATGGCGCTACGGGGGCCTAACCCGTAAAAGCATTAAGAGATAGAAGAATTTGATATCTAGTAACATAGTCCAGATAGGTGGTTCGCTTCTGGCCCCGGTTTGGCTACGGAAGTCTCGGGTTCGATTCCTGAGTCTGGATTCAAATTTTTCTATCTTTCAAAAAATGCAATTATTGTATTTGTAACACCTATACAATAACAATAGTCTTCTAAACTAAGTGGTAATTAAGTCTCAGACATCTTTGGGTGGCTGATGAAATATGCGTACTGACGTTACGGTTCGTGTTCGTGTGCGTTGCTAGAGCTTACCTTTTATATTTTCAGAATTATGTGCACTTTGTTCCGAAGGTTCCGTTTCCTTGAGCGACCTCTATGTGTACGATGCATAGCTTGAGCGAAGTATGTATGTAGAAACCTTTCTGTAGTCTCGATGCTTTATGGCATGTGTGGGTAATGGGTATCCACCCTCCATATAATAATGTTTTTACTATTATCTCGCTCTCACCAAATAAAATGCGACGTCATTGTCGACGGAAATCGATTATTGGATATTAAATGGAGTTTCTTTGTGGCACATCCTTAGTTATTGTAACGCAGCTTGTATCGTTCCACGCGGCTCCCTTTTATATCCATCCTTGTTATTGCCCCCCAAGAAATACTTGCTTTACACTCGTATATAATAGAACTAATAAACTTAAGACTACGCCTCTATGTTGAAAACTCAGTAAACACTAATGGATGATTATGATCACGTAAAAAGTTTGTAAACAGCTCATAATATCATAATACTCTTTTGCTATTTTTGCTTTGTCTATGACATAACTAGTATTCAATTTAGAACTGAACTTTACTGAAGGATTAGTGGTAGTCCCGTCCCCCTTGCAGCGGTCCCGGCTTGCGAGGCGTAGTTAGCTGTTTGGTCGGATTCCGGATATTCGACCAACCTTCTAACCGGATAGCCCCGATGAAGTGAGTGCGAATTGTTGGCGAGCATTATTTTGTGGGCAGCTATACAGCTACACAATACCCAAATTTATCAAAGTTCTGCAGAATCTATAATTCAGCACCCTGCGTGTGTGCAGTTCGTACAGTGAATTAATGTTTTTTTCCTAAGGCCGGGTTGTTAATAAAGACAAGCAAAACCGCATGGTACTTCTCAATGCAGAAATAATAGTATTCATTCTTATTGCACTACTAGTACTAATTATATAAGATTTTATGAGCCGACATGTTCCTAGAATAAAAGCCCCAAAAATAAAAGATTATAAAAAAAAATTGTATTTATTTATTTCCATATGAACAATAGTCTTTACACTTAAATAATTTTACATTATGTAACATAGGGTGAACAATGCTACCTAGTAAACTCATTGAAGGTACAGAGGAATAGATCCGTTTCTTTAGCTATAATTACTTATTATATTTGTTAAGCGATATAAATAAAGTACTAAAATAAATTATACATTTTGTATTTAATCATAGATACAAGGCAACTAGTCTTGTACCTAATTATTTTGGAAGTCGGTAATATTTTGAGACTAAATGCACGAATCACTAACGCGACTAACTTGGGAGTTCTATAAAGTACAAAAATAATTCTTCAAATTGGTCCAGCCGACTTCACGTACCTAATCTGTGAAAAAACATACAAAAAAAAATACAGCCGTATTGATAACTTTTTATGAGTCGGTTGAAAATGACATGTATGTGTAGAGACCTAACGAACCATTCTAACGTATAAACGACTTAATGATCTTTTTAATAGTAAACTGTGGTCTGTTCCGCGGAGTGTACATACATTGTACAATTGGCACGTCGCATTCACACGCCGCAGCTGTTCCGCAGATGATCGTAAGCAGATATCTCGCGAGTCTCGGATCTCATGCGATTGCATCGCGCACTCGAGACCCGCGGCCACGGGCCCGGCTGCGTGCACAGTACCATGTACAATACTATCTTTGTTCTTGTGTTGCTACTTTCATTACTAGTTATTACTTCTTTGGCCCAGCCTACTGTAATGTGATAAAGCTAAAAGTCTACAAAACCAAGACAAACTTAGTAAATGATTGTCAAAGTTGTTTGTCGATTAAAGAGAAATCTCTGTTCTCTCATGGGCCGACAGAAATCCGACACGACCAGTGAGAGTGATTTAAAGTACAATGCGCTCTCCGACTCTCTGAGGCCCAAATAGGTGTTTTTAGAAAACACGCATCTGGTATACCTAGTGTTCAGTGATGTAGGTACATAAGGAATTGCCAAAGTGTCTGAATGTAAATTATCTTAATTACATAGTATTTTACACCTTAGAGGTTTAAAATCCGCATCAAAATTATCTAATAGTCTCAATAAATCACGCATAATTTGATAAATTTCAAACAACGATCAGCGCAGCCAGCGCCAGTAATGACCGCTTTATAAGCAAGCCTAGTAGCGCCCGACAAGTCCCACGAACATCAAGATATCTGGTCACATTAGCGACACAGTCCACGTTCTGTGGGCATAGTGGGGACTCCCGAGATTATACACACTGCACAAATACAGGGAGGGGACTTCACAGACGGTTCACAACTAACTATAATTGATATTACTATAATTATATTTCTATGTAATGGAACATGTTACAATGTGCCCGTCCGCCGCGCCGTCCGTGTATCATAGGGGAGCCATATCGGGCTTTCAAAGAACATAATCTGAATGCATATGGCGTGCATTTATTATAATGATGCAAGCGATTAGTTTTGCTATAAAATTACCATCATATTTTTTAATTGTTCAATTATTTTCCCAATTTCACTATGCTATGGACGCACCTGCCGATTTTAAAACGAGTCCAACTTCAAGTGTTTATTAATCTATTTATATGCTAGGTACTAAAGTTTTATTACCTGATGTAAGAAGCTGATTATTCTTCACATACCTAATGCTGTAACACGAAATAATTGTGAAGCTCAGAAAAAGTGTGACAAGAATTTATGAGATTCTATCATGTCAATTCTCATCAGACTAAGCATTTTCATTAAATTTATTCTACTGTTATGTGCAACTTAGTCTGCGTCAAATTTTCCCCGTTAACGTTAACATTTTTTGGTTTCTACAGACGCTTCGCTCCTATTGGTCGTAGAGTGATGCTATATAGCCTTTAGCTTTCCGCGATTCGGCTATCCAATACTAAAATATATTTGCAATTCGACCCACTACTGGGTCATGAGATTATCGTGTGCATAATTTTAAATGTATAGAGGAAAAAATAGTCTCAGGCGGGACAGAAGGACAAGCAGGGAGGATGTCGTGTTCAGCCAACCAAACAAACTCTTCAGCTTTATAATATTAAATAATAATAGATTATGTAGTATAGGAGCTATGTTCGCCATGGGTAAAGTTTAAATGATATGGGGTGGTAAGCTCACCTATATCAAATGTAATATTATTCGCATAATCACCTGCCAACCCAAATTATGTGAATGTGCGACTACGTGTAAATTCGTGGTGTGCGCGTATTGGTACGTGGCAAAAAACGGCCTAGCCTGGAAAACTGCGAATGTGTCAACATTTAGCAAATTTGTTCGCGTAAAGCCGTCCTACAATTGTAGTTCGCGTATTCGTGCGGACATGGAGGACTGACATTATGATAATTTGAGTAGTTACGAGTTACGAGACGTCACGCAGTCGCACACACGGTCCCGTCATGTTGTCGAACAACCGGAGGCATGTTTGTCAACGAAAGTATACGCATAATTATGTCAATTTAAATGCGTAATGCTTGTCAATTATAATACAAATGTCAAATGTGATTGTTCGTGCGAGTGACTGCGTGATAGCGTGGCATTTCGGAACCAATGCCCAGGCGTGCTTTGCAAAAACTACTGAACGGATTACAAAATAAACTTGACAGTATTGTTACAGTTGGATATTATTCCGGACATACGAAGCAACACGTGCAAATATGAAAAAAAAATATATATAAAATATGTAAAAGTAAAAATAAAAGTTATTTCGAAATGATCGAACTGATTCACAGTGCGATGTTAAACTCGTGCTTTAAACAATAGAATCGCAGTGCGCGCTAGCTCTAATCTCTAGACTCACAGGACCTCATTTTATCGCGGTAGATATCTAACATCCACGCGAGAGGAGCCACGGGCAATAACTAGTCCTTTGTAAAGATAATGTCTAGTTATGAATATGCACAGATGATAGTTAAGTGAAGTTTAGGCACATATTTACGTTTATATTACAAGTAATGTGGACATTGTAATGTTTCATGAACGGGTTTATAAATTGTTAATGCCCAGTTGGAGGCAATAGGCTCGCTCGACCCCTTTACACTTACACACACACTCACTTCAGAGGAAACCTTTGCATGGATAATAGCTTTGATGATATTTCGCTGCACTTAAACTAACTCTTGTATTCATTAATAAGTTATTTAATAACTTGTACTTAAGCAATCCATATTAAGTACTTACGGCTATTAATATTAAAACTATGTTAAAGTCTGGTCTTTGACTTGCCAAAGTTGTTGATTTCTCATATGTTGAGTTTAAGGAAACATGATACATGACTACCACTACATTACTACTTGTGTATTTCTGTACATAAAATGTAAAAATTGTCAGGCACAACACAATAGATAGCAATTGGCAGGTGTGGCCGCACTTAAATACACAGAATGGTTCACTAAAACCTCTTTTGTTATCAGAATTGAATGTCTCCTAAATTGCGATGAAAAATTGTTCGTAATTTATTGCTTTTGTGAAAACACAATTTATAAAAGTTATAAGAGATAAAAAACATACGTGAACTACAAAAGACAGATTTTACACAGATGACAGATTTCGTTGAAATTTGAAACTGAGCAGGCGACCGTGTCGCGACTCGCGGCCCCTACTCACTATTTATTATTTTGCCTTTGTAACTTTATTTTATTATTAATTCATATCAGTCAGTCTAATGCTATTTTATCTGTTAGATATTTTAGATACGTATATTAATAAAAAGCATTTTAACAGAATCTATGTGAAGATATTCTTGCAGACTGAATAATTTAGGTTAGCAAGTTATTTCATTATTTTTATATTATTTTAGTTAATCTAAGGAGTTATCTCGATACGCGAACGAGACGAATCTGATTTATAAATTGAGTATCTGTACACCTGCCACTCTTAAATAACCAGGTGGCAGGTTACAATTACCTACTTGTCCATTTTCATAAGTGTTACATTTATTTTTGCAATATGCCCGGATGCTGTAACGGCATATTATTTATAGCATTTAATTTCTTGACTTGTGGAACCGTAGCAGAAGCTAGTTTTATTTTCAATATACGGTGCAAGTGCAATAGCGTGAAAGATTGAACAACGAATATTTCAATTGCACTCCGTATTGCTCCCTCTCGATTTATAATCCTCGCCTAGACTTATTAACTGACAATATTTTGGTTGGAATTTAAAAGTTACTGCTGCTTACTTACTATATATACTCGTAATATAACCATTGGGGTTATTCATACGGGTTATACGTTATTAATTTACCTTCATGTATTGTATGTCATACAACAGCTGATACCTATCATTTTCACTGCCTATATACATATTGAATACCTTTACCTCATATAGAATGTCAATTCTGTGTCAGCCACCTTTCACCTGCGTTACGTAATTAACTTAAATGAATAATTACAGAGGGTTACCTTTTGTGGGGTCCGCGAGTCAGTGGCGACAGAGTAGATCGAGATATCAGCAGGTTAAGCAAGGTTATCACTGTCGGTTTACAAATGGGAGACCGTTTGCGAAAAATCTCACACGCCTCCGTGCCTCGGAGCGCTGGTTAAGCCGTCGGTCCTGTGCCCAATCTCTCTCCGGTCGTGGCAGATTTCCGTCCGACCATCGGATTACGTCAGTAAGGGAACCAAAGAGTGCACTTATGTCTGCACACATATTTGTGCACTTTATTTATTACATCCTGTGAAGTTGACTTAAAAATGAGATTGGTTGCTGTGACCGAGATCGGTTAAAGATTTATGTTTGGCAAATGACTGTATATAAATATAAAGTACTTACCGTAGTTTCTTCCACATGAGTCAAATCGGTAGTCAGTTCAATCAGTTTGTGGTTCAATACAAACATGTGGTATAATGGTAGTGAGGGCATGGAATGGACGCACTCGGCCCCGACCTCAATGTTCTTACAGACGCACATGTCTAATTAATTCATTGAGCAGAGCTGCCGTTACCTTCTAATTTTATTTGCAGCATTCCCTACTTCGTTACAGACGATTGCATGAAGAGTGTTTATAATTACCATCAATTTGTATCTATGTGGCTACCTACCGGCACTGCCGACAGCGCCGACAGCGCCTGCTTTATACTTTGGGCAATAAACACTGTATAAATTAAAGTTTTACAGCTCAGTAGTACCCACATCCTGGGTTTGAGTAGCTCGTGTTACTATTAGGCTGTGTTCACGTTGGTCTTATATAAAGTATTTATTTAAAGGGGATGATGACTGTCAAGTCAAATTAGTATATTTTTATGAAATGTCAAAACGATACGCTCTATAGAAAATTGTACAGAATACTGAGGCGTGACGTCACAACTCAGGATCGTCAAATCATTACTTTTAGTATTTGTTTTGATCAATATGAATTCTACAGACTTTAAATTGTGGAATAACACATTTGTTTAGATATCATTACGACGTATTATTGCCGGATTACTAAAATACCTATATTTATTTTCACTGTAGTCATGATCTCAATTGTCGCTTCGCGATCATTTATATCCAATCTGTTAGATTCCACAATAAAGCTACATGACTCTCGAACTAAGTCAGTTTCTTCCTTAATATGTAATCTATAATCTATAATATCTTGGGACAACTCACACAACGCTATCTGATCCCAAACTAAGCAAAGCTTGTACTATGGAAACCAGACAACTGATAAACATACTTATATATTTCTAAATACATACATATTATAGATAAATAACACCCAGATACAGAATAAACCATCGTGCTCATCACACAAAGTTTTATCCTGGGTGGGGATCGAACCCACGACCTCTTGCGTAGCAGTCGGATACACTCCCACCGCGCCACAGAGGCAGTCATGATATATGATTTGAATTGTGGACGAGATACTTATTACGAGAAATCAAAGCATTTTAAAATACTTCCTATTGCTTGATTAACGTCAAATAATTTGTCTCTAAGGTCATCCTACACAATTAATTATAAAATAACTAGATACATTAAGTAGGTACAATTAATGGATACTGATACGTCTCTCTCTACTGTAATTGACTTAAATTTCAAATAGAAACTTCTGTAGGTACAAATGTATCAAACATGCGGAGGTTTTGAGCGAGCCCTTTTTAGCATTCAAATTACAGACACAATGTAGGTACACCTGGATCATTATCTATGAACGACACGTGCGGGATCGAACCCACGTCCCGTGGTACACGGTGCGGCGGCGTGACGGTGGAGGCAGTGCGGACAGTGCGGTGCTGGGTGCTGGCAGACGAACCGACGCGCCATGATCACTAATTAGTTGCTTTCGACGACGCGACGCGACGACGTAAATAACATGGCTTGCTCTTTCTAATTTTACTGTAAGTAGTTTTAAAGGGAAACTGGTGAGTACCGGCCAATTTATTAGCCGTGCTCGTTGATGGTGCTCTTGGAAATCACCGGGTAATTCTACCGGGTAAGCGGCGGTAGCCTAATGGCTAAGGCATCGGATCGAATGCTACCCATTAAACTATCGATGTGAACCCACTCGTAAACAGGTAGATATATCAACACCTGAATTTATTTTAATGGATTTTTATCTATGTAAATGGCCCCAAAAATATCCCTTAACTTATAACACTCAAAAAAAAATACCAATCATTTCTAACAAAATGTTAGCCCAACGTGTATGTGACCTTACTTATCGTATTTCAAAAGCAAGTATACCTTGTGGTTGGCGAGTATCGGACAGACACGGCGCGGCAGGAACGAACCTGCGGTCATTACGATCCGCGGCCCACGACTCACGGCCGGTGCCCCGCGGGCTGGATCGGTCACCGGTGGGTGTAGCTCTCGTGTTCCTGCCTGATTAAAATTTACTTGGTACAATGTATAAGGAGTAACACACGCAAGTTAATAATGTATCGCGTTTTAGCGATCGGATGATCGGTGGCTCTCAACATTATACAACGTATTATAGAAAGGTGTGGTCAAATTCAATTGTCATCGTTTTTTACATAATAACGACTACCCTTACCTTACTTACTACACATTTACCTACAGACTGCTTGTACCAAATTTTATGAAAATGCACCCAAAATCTGTTTATATAAACAGATTTTGGGTGCATTATATATTTTAATCATTAATTTATTTACCATTATTGCACCGCTCCGCTGTTAGAGGAACACACTTACTGCTATAATAATATCCGTTGCTAAAATTTGATGACACTACTGTTACAACTTACTTTTTACTTACCAATTATTTATCTGTTGGTCAACACTAAGTTATATCTTATAATAGCTCTCTTTTTCAGTTTTGTTCTATCTACTTACTTACCATAGAAGACTTTTATCGACGCAACAATACGACTGAAGACTTGGAAAAATGTAGATAATGAAGCATGTCATTGACAACGTTCACACACATAATGTGCGCGGCGATTCTCAAAAGGCGACGGTATTTCTACGAACGGCCGGTACGACGAAACGGCTCCATCGTAATTGACGCGACTCTGTTCGCTTTTTAGGAAACGTTGTTAAGGGCCCGCTCCCTGCATGTATAACGAATGTTACGATCGCATGCGGACTGCCGATGGGGTCGGCTACATGCGACGGACATGCAAAATGGTTGGTACACAACTAATGCCATGCTCGTCTTCAGAGTTACCATTGTTTGTTTACTAAACGATAGCCATACTTAAAAGTTCGAGAGTTTCGAGAGTTTCACGTTACATTGCCAAGTTATTCATGTCATGCGGCATTTTTTTAAATCAACGAATTATTATCTCGCAATATAATTTTCCTTTGTGAAAAAGCAAGGTACTTTATGAGAACAACTATTTTAAATGAACAATCTTTGAGCAACTTTTAATAAATCACATAGTAGCAAAGTGAGTGATGTGGTTTTGAAAGAAAATTTACTTTTTTAAAACATTCGAAACTACAGTAGTAAAGCTCATGGTAACGGTACTGAGCTAACTATAAACGACTGGGCACAGACAAGTCGCGGCGGTTCATTTGTTAGTCCGAAAAAGTAGTTATTGGCTGCACTACAAAGCGGAATAGTTAGGGCAATTATTTGTTCCAATTACGAGCTGAAGGCGGACCGAATGACAGGGCAACGTACTATCTATATGTATATACAATCATAACAATCACTAGCTAAGACAACTTGCGGACGCTCTACTAAAACGAACTGACGTGACGTTCAGACCCACTTGCTTAGGTATTATTTTCACTTAATTACTTTACTAATAGGTCTTGAAGCTCGACGCACAAAGAGGTTATAATTACAGGCTCCGTCTCGATCTACGTTTAATGGTGTATTGGGTGTATAGAACATTAGCGTCAGGTCGCCGGTGGGCGCGGGAGCGGGCGAGCAGACAGTTTGTAGTTCGCCGCGTCCAATTAGCGACGCACCTAATGTTGGGCTGACGCGACGACGCCCGCAGCCGGGAAGTGGCATCAAAACTCGATTTGAGAACAAAGCACGAAGGGATCCGCTCACTTCACAAGTATCCCTTTATTCATCATTTATAGATTTTATAAAGACGACGCGACGATCGCGAGTAAAGTCTTTTGAAATGTAGACTTAAATATTCAAGGTTTTTTCTTGTGATTCGTCTTTGGCTATTGCTTATTTATGAAGTTTTTTATTCAAAGCTATTGAATGGTAGTGATAATGATGGATATTCAAAATATTCAATCGTTTGTAGGTACTGTAGGTATCCACTCTATGTTGACTGCCGACCAGATTAATTTAGGCGTACTCCTTCCATTATCGTTTGTGTGATCGATCACAAGGTTACAAAGGTATTGTTTTATATTCACTGCGAAAAGGTTAACAGTGGCTATTTGTTTAAGTATTCATGAGAAATAAAATTAAAACTTTCACATTTATATTCAAAGGATTCTCATTACCAAGTTATGTAAATGCAATCTTTTATCTATAATAAGTATAATAACATCTGATTAAATTATCACAATTGAATGTATTTAGTTTACAAGCGTTCTGTAGCAGAGGGTAATATAATTGTCATTCTAATACGTTTATCGTACTTATACTTATTAAAGTTAAGAATTATCATTTCGATTTCATAGAACCATCAACACAACTAATCAGGTAAGCTTTCGGCATTCTGTTGTGTCTGTAACCTTTCCCCGAGCTTAGTGCGATCCTGCCTGTGACAGCGAGACAATATTGGCGGCACAATGGCATCGTCGGCGACAATGACGGCGCAGTGAAGCGCGACCCGGCCGCGGCTCGGGCTCGAGGTCGGGGTTCGGTCCCAGGTGGCACAATGTACCACTAATCATAATTTCTCCTCTATTGTTAAATAGCTATGATATCCTAAGATGGTAATGTTATGTATTTCTACTCGAGCTATAAAAACTCAAATATCACTGATTAGACACGGCTTATACGGGAACGTCTTACAATATGACTTTTTACTTGATCACTATCAGAGAATCCTTATATTGTGAATGTGAAGGCGTGTATATTGGTTTGTGTGTACGTAGCGAAGGCAAAGGTGCGATGTTTTAAAGTTTGAAGTAAATCGGATTTAGGTATATTTATCATAAACTACGACGAGAAACGTCTTTATCATATGAGCTAATGAGCATGCAGACGATAACGAAATCTTTTCGACTGAGTAATCGTTTTGACTTTCTATATTAGGTACCTACAGGTAGTTTTGCTTGGTAGAGTTCAACAATCCACCTACCTAAATAAAACTAAGTACCCACTCATTGCCAGTACTTACCGTATCTGCCTAATAAATAGGGGAATTATTGTCCTTAGTTAAACCTCATTATGTATGGTTTTCTGAAGATCTATCTCCTCCCCGGATTGAAGAAATACTTCCGGATCTGGATATTACGTTAGACGTTTCTCACACGTTGTCAGGGTGACGCTACGTAAGTATAACGTCGGTAGAGTGTGTCGGTGTAAGTAATATAGGTTGTTATTTTAGGATAACTACTCGCCATACACCTGCCTATCGTACCTTACACGTACTTGTCTATTTCATTGTTGAGGGAAAGTAAAAATAGAACCGCAATTAGGTTTCTACATTACTTACTTATGTAGCCACTAGTTTTTGTGCTGGTAGATAGAGCCAGATATTCCTAGAACCGGACAAATCAAAGACATAGGTAATAAAACTAAACTTTAACCAATGGATTACCCAGAGGTATCCTGACAGACCCTCGCCGAAGTCGGGAGTTTGACCTCGCCGAGGTTAGGTTTTATCAAGGAAATACAGGAGGACTCCCCCCTTAAACAAGTATATTTTGGGTACCTAGTGGGTTCAAGCTGCTCCTTAACCAAAATGTTTGTTCCGTCACAGTGTATGAATTATGTTATTCACGATGTCGTCCGCAGCTATAACATAATTCGCCTTCGCCGCGTGCGCGGGCGCCGCCGCCCGCCGGCTGTTGCTAACTTTATTGCTAGTTATTACTGTGTTTACCACTTTTATGGCTTGTACTTACATTACTACAACTGTTCTTAATCGTTGGTAAGAATTATCGCCTGGAACTTACATGACGTATGTCTTAGCGAGATGATGGGCAAGATGCAGAACGCTGCGAACACACTCTAAATGCGAACTTGCATTTCTTATTAGATATATTTCGGGACTTAATCGCGTGAATTATTTAAGGTACTAATCTTTTTTTTTTGCATTTCTTGTTTTAGATATACTCAAAGGGTAATAAACTAGTATATTCTATAAGTAGGTATATATAGCTACATGTGTGATGTGTTGCCCACATCACACATGTTCGGCTAACTTAATATAGCCGAACATGTGTGATGTGGGCAACATAACACCTATACTAATTACTTTCTACTTAACTGTAATCAAATACGTAGAGTGTACATCACACAACCAACATCAACCATTCATCTGGCAAGGAGGGCGACACTTGACTCTAACAAAAAAAACAACGTATTGCACTTCGGGAGTGCCGGCAGAAGTTAAAATTTGAACATAATATTACATACAAATGAAATTAGAATAATATTTGTCGATCTTACTAACATAATAATAAAAAAAATATGAAATAATAAACCAAAAAACCAAAAATTTAAATTAAAAAAGGGGAAAAAATTATCTTTATTCGGACTCGAACTGGGGTCTTCTGGTTTCTGGACCGCCCGATTTCCCACTTGAGCTATAATAACATTGTAGATGCGAAATTTACCTTCGTCCTATTCTAATGATATTGTAGCAGTTTTTCATTGCTCTCCCTCCGCCTTACGAATTTTCGATCAGGTGACGTGTCGTAACACGAGTTTAACATTTTCCGCCAGCGCGCAACGACTTGTAACGGAATCGTCACATTTTTTTTTTTATAAAAACGATAACTAGCAATGTGGGATTAAATCCCACATTACTAGCAATCTTGTTAACCCCTCCAGCTAAGCTCAAAGGCTTGTGTTAAGAGTGGGTTCACGTCGGTAGCATAATGGGTAGGATTCAAACCCGCGACCCCACGATTGCGATGCTTTAGCCATTACGCTACCGCCGCTTTTTAAATTTTCGTGGCGGGACACTGCGTTTGACATCGAAACGCCGCGGAACACTCACCACATCAGCGAACGCGCGGCGATACCATGACGTTTCTGTCACACTCAGACACTCGTTGCATTGCCGCGATAAAATCTTCGTGTGGAGACGCTTTCTGAAGCAGTGTATAGAAATCGTTGGCACGACGATAATATCGCCGCGATGCTTTCGCCCGTGGAGACGGTCCCTTAGAAATAACAAGACACTTCCTGAACCATTGGCTATGACTTTTTATCTCTTAAATATTTGTTACTAGATTTCGACCGCGACTCCGCCCGCGTGGATGTCGGTTATCGCGATAAAAACTGTCCTATATCCTTCATCGGGACTCAAACTATCTCCATACCAAATTTCATCTAAATCGGTTTTGCTGTTTGAAATGAAAGCGTAACAGACAGACAGAGTTACTTTCACATTTATAATATTAGTATGGATTGACTCTGCCTATCAACTATTGTATTACATACGATTCACCAATGCAAATGTAAAGCTATCTTTCGCATTGTGAAATCGGCACAAATGTAAATGTTGAGCCATATCAGTTGACTGGTCTCTTGTGTCTGGTGGTTAGTGACACTGATTGCTAAAGCCAGAGGTCGTGAGTTTAATTCCCATTTAGGTGTAACTGGGGGTAATATACCAACTAGGGTTATATAGTTTTAGAATATTAGTTATTAGTATGACTGCAGCTTTACTTTTGTAATATGTTTACTAGTCATCTAACTTCTGGTTCCTATAGTTACAGGGTTTGTCTAGTTTGGGAGCGCATTTAATTACTCGTTTCACCGCTCAGTGTCCTCTCTAGACCTCTTTTGTTAAATTACAAAAGTATTCTACTAGCTAACCAACTTGGTCGATAATAACACTTAATCATCAATCCATTCGATTGAATTCTCTCTGCCAAGTGACCCAAAAACTGTGTACTTAATCGTGTTTCTAGGCGTCGTCGCTCGTCTGTCTGCGGCTCCGTCTATCATTATTACCGGCGGTGATTTGTGACCCCGATAGCGATACAGCCGACTACAGCCAGTCGAGCTGTGTGCTGTGACAGGTCACAACCCGCCCCGGGCCGGACGACTATCTCTAAATGTGAGAGCTAATCTCTTAGACAGATGTCTTCAACCTACAGCGTTGCAGCAAGGTTATGAGAATCTGACCTTAACGATGTACGAGGTACTTCAATCAATCATCTGTCCTGCTATAGTCGACTGGACCTCTCCCAATGTAGAACTACAAGAACCGCTCTCCGCGTGCTACTTTTGCCATGAAGATGTTAAGGAATGACGTCTGTTGAACGTAAAAGATCAGATGTACCTATATACTTACCTACTTACCCAGGTCGTGGGTGAGACTTTGGTTATTGGAGAGCATATCACCATAACAACTGAAAGAGTTTTATGTACCTAACTACACGAAATGTGCATGGACTTACTTGCTATGAAAACTTGATAGACGAATCTAGTTTTCATATAAGAAATATAAAGATGGGAATAAGAGGACTTTTAAGCAGCATTTTCTTTCCTTCTACCTTGCTGAACGGACATTTTATTATTTGATAAAACTTCTAACGGCTAATTTCTAAAACTTGCCGAAATTTATCATTAAGAAACTCACCATTTACCTACCCTCAATTTGTGAATTTTGAAAACGATTGCAGTGGTAATGGAATACCCTCAATACCAGAAACGAAATAGATACCCTCAATACCTACAAAAATCAAAAAACAGAAACCTTGTAACCAAGGATTTTTTACCTGATTCTATTTCAACTCCGAGTGTTCGGTCTGTCAAACTATCTATACCTACCTAGTTATATTGAGGGTATTCCATTACTTTCATCGTTGGGATTCACAGATCAAAGGTGAGTAGTGGGTTCACTCCTTAATAATAGTAAATTTAAAATGGATTACTGCCATCATCTGACGTCTGATTAAATTGGTTAGGTATCAAAATTCTTTTGTCCAACAAACCAAAGTATAGTTTTATTCTATAACTCGTTTATTAGTACCTATCTAGCTACAAAGGAAGTGGCCACGTTCTGCGGGAATGTGGGATAGCCCATCATGTTCAACATTAGGTTCGTCCCCCGGCTGCGGGCGTGGGTCGAGGGCGTGCCTCTATTCACGTCTTCTAATTACTGTTTCTAAGAACGTAGCGACCGTCGTCCGTCGAGCGGCGAACTATTCGTGGGCAGATCTCGCAGCTTCGTAGAATACCAACTTGTTACAAACTGTTACCTGTACCTTCACGTAGCAGCCCTCTTAATGTTTTATATTTATTCACTTTATACAAATACAAAACAAAGTAGGCGCATAGTTTATTGTAACTAGGGTCGTACCGTCACTCACTTATATATCATCGAATACTTTCTCAGAAAATTATAATAATCAAATAAAAAACCCACGCGGAAATCATAAACATAACCCTTCCTTGCAGTCGGGTAAAAAGTATAAACATGAACCATTCAAACTTTGAAGTTGTTTCAGGAGCGAACTATTTACTACTTTACTCGAAGTCAATAAGGACGATTTTCAAACATCGGAATAATGCTTGTTCAATGCTATTTCGCATAGGTATTATTATTTACATCTTAAATTAGTGCCAAAGTATAGTTTCGGTTATTAAATATAGATTTATTATTAAAACGGTTTTATCGTGAGCTTTAATATAATAATTATAAAAGCGTGGTTTATATAAAACATACCTATTTAATAATACATTTGATCGTGACATTCTTAAAAACCTCAAAATAAATAATCAAGTACGTATAGTTTATTAGGTATTCAAATAGCCTTGTTCACTACAGTAGGCAGTAGGCACATTGTACTGTACCGTAATGAAGTACCTACCTGTGTAATTGAATCCCTGTCAATGTGTTGTTAGGCATCATATTTCAATTCGATTTACGTTATTTTGTCTTGAAAGAAACCAGATGGCAAGACTTGTGTGACAAGAAGATTGTTTGGTTTGTAACGAGTCCTTAGATAAACAATGTTGGTAATAAATCTTGACACCTTTCTGAGAAATTGGGTACCTTATTCGTGTAAAATTATAATAGTTTTCATGTATAATGTAATACTTACCTAAATAAATACCTACCTACTGCACCTTTCGGGTCGGACAGGGATTAGTTTGCACATTGTATGCTAGACAACACCATAAATAATAATAAAATTATCATAAGAATACAATAACTTGTATGTTTGTGACCCAATCACTCATATAACGCAATATTTTTGTAATAGTGCTTACGATTTATAGTACGTACCTATGTAGTTATAACGACGATGGCATTATGTATAAGTTTTGTTCCTTTTAACATAAATAAATCACATTTTGATGAGAGTGGATGGAGTGGAACTAACTGTACCTAATGTTAACTTGGTTCACTTGTACGTAAGCTAACTACATGAAGCACTTACCTACTTGTCTTATTATATCTTATTATTGAACGGCTTACAATCACAGCATTGGTAATAAATAATAACGTAGCTCTATCCTCACAATTTATCTTACACAATGGCTGCGATTACTTGCTAACATAATTGTTTACAAACAAGATGAATAAAAAATATTGAAATAATTGGCGATTGAAAAAAGTGTCAATCCATATCCATACTAATATTATAAATGTGAAAGTAACTCTGTCTGTTTGTCTGTTACGCTTTTACGCCCAAACAGCTAAACCGATTTAAAGAAATTTGGTATGGAGATAGTTTGAGTCCCGGGAAAGGACATAGGATAGTTTTTATCGCGATAACCGACATCCTCGTGGGCGGAGCCGCGAGCGAAAGCTAGTGATTTATATTGTCGTAAGTTTTATTCATGCGCGGATCCAGAACTTTGTTCTGAAGGGGGGCAATTCGACTCAACTGGCGAAATGTGAGTCGGTCGCATGACGGGGACGGGGGAGTGCGTTTGATTTAACATTGGTACACCTACCGCTGGAGAGGGGGGGGGGGGGTCGCCGGACTAAACACACCGGTCTACTATACGTTTCAAATGAGAAGATAATCGCGATCGTGTCAACTTCACTCTGTACTTGACAAAATTGTACCGCTAGCAACAAGAACTTCCGAGTCGGGTAAATTACGATGTGTATTATGGTAATGGAACGGACGTGATATTTATTTTCTTTGAACTATGTAGGTACCTACCTAACATTTTTCTTTATTATAATATTACCTATTAGTATTCTTCATTATTCAATAAACACGAAACAGAAATAAGTAAATAGGCAAAATATAAGAATATTCTACACTTTACTTTTTTCAGTCAGACGTAATATTTTTTTACCTAAAACATAATAAATAGTAAAATACAGTGCCTACAAATAGTTCATTAGAGTAGGTAGGTACTTCTGTGTAATTTAGTATTACACAGAAGTACCCACCTACTCTAATGAACTATTTATAAGCACTGTGACACCTTTTTACGAATCATCAATCATCTTATTGCTGACCTTACGTTACACAATGAAGTTGCAGTCGTATTGCAAAACAAAACATCACCATGACAGTTATCAACTCATTTGAAACGCATAGTAGGTACTAACCCTTGGATCCGCGATCCGCAAATGTAAATTCTGTCAGACTTTCATTAATGTCGTACTTTATTTTATAATCTAAGTGAAAAGTTACCTAAGTGCATTAGACTCTGACTTTGTTAATTTGAAGAGAGTCGATGATGTCTGTAGTTACATTGAGCTGTTTCAACACCTCAACTGAATCAATAAAAAATACTTACTCAGATTTGAGACTATACTCAATCTGGCTTAATTCGGGCTGCGGACAGAACATTCACAGTGGGGGGAGGACCCCCTCTCTCGGATGCCCGCCCTCAGCGGCACCATTAATCAAGCGTCATAGACACGCGAGGTGCACCGCCCCCCGGATGTATTGATGAGTTCTGATGAAATATAAATGGCCCAAGAAACGTGATATTTTACCAAATTGCTATCCAGTCACGCCGAGACCCGTGTTAATGAAATTTCACGCCGGCTTAACGTCCAATGAAAGTGATCCGACCACTTCGTTACTAATATTTGTTCATCGTGGTCGATGCCGGCTGCAAATGGCTATTCGGAGTGTTCCTAAGTAAGTGTCCGACAGATAACACCGCAATTGATGTGTCTGGTAACATAAATAATGTAAATATCCGTCGCACAAATCTCTGTCCAAGTTAATGTACACCTAAACCGGGGTCATCAATCGTGAATAAATAGTTCTGCAGTAGCGCCATCTATCTGCAAATACTTGAACTACGAAAGAAAAAATGTTTGCAATCTATACAGCGCTATATGTTATTTTAATTCAAGCTCCTACCGTTAGAGGTCGTTGGGAGGTATATAAACGAAACAAAATGTACGGTTTGTTTGTTTTTTACTTATTTTTCCACCAGTAGACGGCAATTGTAATCGCTAAGCAATTATCTAAAAAGATATATCAATGCCTGTTGTCGGTGGTAAAGCATTTTGACAATCTTAAATTTTATATTTAATAAATATCACAGTCACGGGATTAAATCTACTTAAAGCTATGTTTTAAAACATCTAATATTAATATCTTAGGGACAACTGATACAACGTCATCAGATCCCAAACTAAGCATGCTACGGCAACCAGACAACTGATAAACATATATTTCTAAATACATACATATTAAAGAATAAACACAAAGTTTTATCCTGGTTAGGGATCGAAC
This sequence comes from Herminia tarsipennalis, assembly GCA_945859575.2. Taxonomy (NCBI): domain Eukaryota; kingdom Metazoa; phylum Arthropoda; class Insecta; order Lepidoptera; family Erebidae; genus Herminia; species Herminia tarsipennalis. Next base: position 22,508,459 of record OX243851.2, on the reverse strand, counting down.
CTACGACCTCTGACTTAGCAGTCAGGGCCACTAACCCCTAGACCAACAGGCCAGTCATATAACTATGAACTAACTACGACAAATCTAGTCTTTCACATACTTAGTTCTTAACACATTAACTAAGCCACCCTGATAATAAATTAAAGGGATTAAACACGCTGAGCCGCGGCTCCTGGCGCTTCCCTCTCTCCTCTGACTTGTACAGAAACATCCCTCTGGACTTGGAACTGCACGAGTAGCCCAACACAGTCTCATTTCCACTGCACTTACCCTCCACCAGCTCGTCCCAACTGTCGCACTTCTTCCCCATAAGAGTTTTGTCATTCATCGCAGACGCGGAGTACAGCTTCCAAGCTTGGGCATGGTCACACTCCAAACTGATACTTCTATCCCTACATTCAGGGTGCTTCCCTGCCACACCGTTCACGTACACGTCGGCATGACCTATCGGTTCCTCCAGACCTAGAATCCCAGCACTAGAATGTATAACCTGTACAAATTCTGCATCCCTTTTATCCAGCTTATATTCTGTTTTTGCGAAACATGGCTTTGCAGGATCAAGTGCAGTGATTCTTCCTAATTTCTTATTTAAGCGTTTCTGCACCAACTTGCCTGTCATCCCGACAACGTGAGCTCCTAAACTGAAGCCTATTAAATGTATGGATGAGACGTCGAAGCCGCCTTTGTGAAGGTTCTTGATGAAGTTATACAGAAGTTGGGAGAGTGGCTTCACTCTTGAGACTGAAGAGATGTACCCTCGGCAGAAAGAGAGCCGAGTATCAAGGACGTATACTACAGGGTGTTTCGTCAGGAGAGATTCGACTATGGCGGTGGAGGATTCGTCGTTAGGTGTGTTCCACCAGCCAGGGACGTACAGTACCAGGGATCGGGACGTGTTTCGGAGTCGTTCGTGAGCTGACGTCACTAGGTGTGTTTGCCGGGAGTTTTTCTTGAATTCCACCAAGGATGTGATTGGTATTCCGATGAAGAACGGCCGGGCTAGCAGCAACCCCAGTGGTAAGGCCTCACCTGTAATTTTAAGAGACAAATATGATTTTTTGGGGTTTGTAATATGTTGCGTAGCTGCTACTCTAGGAGTGGTCGGCGTCCTTAAAAATACTAGTTATAGGCATCGACGGAGTTATTTGCGTAGGCAGGCAGATATTATACATACCTACATAATTAACAACTTGTTATTTAGGTATATAATAATAAATGTGTTTTTGTCCTAATGAATTAGAACAAGTTTGTATTGAGAGATCTTTCCGCGATCACAAATAAGCACGTTTCTGCGTCAACATGTAACATAAATCATGTTCTTACTCGCTTGTAAATCACGAAACTTCCCGTTATAATATTTGATATATCCGTAATTATTGATACCTTTAAACAACTATTAAAATAATTAATGTTAACTAGTAGGATATATTTATTTACTACAACTTCGACAGTAACTCTCATTGACTTAATAACAATTAAGTCAATGGTAACTCTTATAATAATGGAACAAATTTAAAAATGTAGATTTGGAAAAACCAGTCAGGTCAGGTTTGTTTTTTTAATCATCAAGCTTGTCTTTGGATTTCCTTTAGGTATAGTAAATACAGGGTGTCCCAAAACTATGCCACACGGAGGGAAAGTACCTGAAATATTGTAGATAGAACATTTTTAAAGAAGACTTAAATTTGATTTTAAAAGTAAGTCGAATTGCATTCAAAGAAAAAATAAAATGTATTATGAGGCCTACGTCAGCTATTGTTTCCAGACCGAACTTTTTTTGTTTAATCTATACAGATTAGTATCTTTTAAAGGAGACAGAAACAATTACCTGTAATTTTGGGCCAGAATGTACCGAGATGAAAATAGCGTCAAAGATTCAGATTTATCAGTTCCTCAGAGCTGAGTTATTAGAGCTTTAATAAAAACAAGATTATGTTTTAATTTTTAATTAACAGCCTGAGACAGTTTCCTGAAGTGTACAATATGTTTTTTAAGCACAAATGTTTATTTTAAGGCTAGGCACTGCTATTTTATCCACCAACTTCAAAATGTTTCATATTTTGTGTTATTGTACCAATATTATATACTTTGTATTAATATTTCTTTAAAGGCTGCGATGCGGTGATATTTAAAAAAGCTTTTATGGTATGAATAGGGCCTGTCAGGTGTCAACTTGATAGATCAAGTTAAATATTTTACTAGATTGAGGTGCTAGCCTTGCCGAATAACTAAAAGATAAACTTCATCGTATAAGAGTCGTCGGCCTAGTGTATTGCTGTGATTAGTCTATTCTAACTATTCCACAATTCACACAGCGATCCATAGTTAAAATATCCAATACACAAGCTGGCGGGCGGTAAAATCTAAAACACAATTCCAAGTCAAACGGTAAACAAACCCAAACGAGTGAGCCACGGATTATAAGAGCAGTCACCTTTAAGTGTCAATGTCGATGTTTTAGTCGAAATGAAATCGCGAAATGTCCTTTTGTTTGTAAAATAATAAATTGATAATTAATTCATTAATATGACTGTAACCACATCGTTTAAAAGTACATTTAATTAATTTGGGATATTTACCCCGTACAATGGTATTCTTTTTGTAATTGTGCAATTGATAAATCAATATGTATTTCACAAAAACCTTCTCTCTCAGATTTCTCTGCTTCCAGATTTTAAATTAAGCTAATTTTAATTATTGCAATATAGAAAAATATGACTAATTTTTTAGAGCATATCTCAACTTAATACATTGTTTTCTTTCTCCTTTTATGGTTTATCTTCCATTTATATGATAGATAAATAACATAGTAGGTACCTCCTAACCCGAGCAAACCATCACACACCACACACTTTAAATTGGTAATTTTATACCGGTTGAACACTTATATCCTCAATCAAATAGAACCAAGAATGTTGGTGACACCCTGTACAATTAGAACAGGACAGTAGGTTATACGGCTACTTACAGTTTTGTCTAGTTACGAATACGGTCGCGAGAATGAAACCATAAGTTTAGTATAATATAAACGCGCCCACATCACAATCATAATCTTGGCAACAGAATGTGTTTTATAATAAAGAGCTGCTCGCGATGGCCTTTGCGATTATTTTTTCGTTCAATGAACATTATATCACGAACAAGCCCGAGACGTCGCATTCCATCTATAACTAAATAATAACTTATTAAATATCTATGTCTTTCGGCCGACATCAATAACTTATTAACTGTTTGTTAAATAAAATGCTAACTCTGGTAGTGAAATTGTCATTTGTGCGTCTCGTCTCGATAACCGACAATAGATTGAAAACACGAAAGGTTTTCTATCTGTCGAATATATGTTAACAGTAGGAAAGTAATTGAACGCGGCCGTAACTAGATCGATTAAGTACCTACCCATCTAGCTTCAATCTGTAGTGACCCAACGGAACGCAGATGTAGCAGAAAAGGATCAACTAGATTAATAATAATTATTATAATATCTTGGGACAACTCACTGATCTCAAACTAAGCAGAGCTTGTACTATGGAAACCAGACAACTGATAAACATCGGGTGGGGATCGAACCCACGAGCGTAGCACTCGGATACACTCCCACCGCGACACAGAGGCGGATTCGTTGCATTATTGCATATACATTAGTTTACGAGAGTAGCGAGAGAGACGTGAGTTAAACTTAATTATCAGAGATCTCATACTATCATCGTCACTTTAACGTGAATCACTGCCACTGAAATACTTATATGAAGTTAGAACGTCGTTTCAGAGAGAACATTATCCCCAAAGATGCATAGTCCTTGTGAGAAGTTCACGGGCACAAAATCGTCTGTAGCCACAAAGCTCGAAGATTAAAATTATGCGACACTAACAAAATACAGAAAGGATGCTTACACCAGACGAATTACTGCACCAAAGAAGAAAGAGATTGCAATTTTCATCACGTTTAATTTCCTAAACACCGAATGCTCGCTAAAATTACATCATTGCACAGCCTCTAATCAAGCAAGCAACGATATAGTATAGCGTTTTAGGTTATCTTTTGCCTGTCAGTACCAGAACATTAGTTATTAACGTTATAACATAGAAAACAGTTTTTATGCAAATGTAGAACGTCAATTAACTTTAACCGCGGGAATAAAAATAAAAATATTTGGCAGCTTTATCATTGACTCGACAGTGACCAAGGTCGTCATAATACATACTACTAACTAACATTTTATGCAAAAAATGTAACTTCCATCATTTCCATCAATGATATATTAAGTAAAAAGGTAGATAGGTCACAAGCGTTCAGCAGCCGCTTGCTAAACGCTTGTGGCCTATCTATCTTTAAAATTTAGACAATTGACCAAGTTTTATATGTCAGTGTCGCATCGCCCGTGTCAACAGATTATAGTAGGGAATTATATTGTTTGCTCTTTCGCATTCTCTTAAATAATTAAATCATGCTTTCCTACTTTTACAACATTTTTATAATAGTGTGACATTGCAACCTATAGGTTATCTATGTGTGCATTACTTTTCCGTTTTTACGGTTCCGTTCCCAAAATGGCAAAACGGAACCCGTAAAGTTTCGCCATGTTCGTCGGTCCGCAGCTTATCTTACGCCGACAAAGTGAAATAATAAAATTTTGAAAAATATTTTTTTTGAGGGTGCCTGCCCAATATTGGACTTTTTCGTTCGGCAACGGCTTTTTAAAGATCGAATGTTGTCTATGTAACTTATCTACACCTTTTTACTTACAACATAATTGACTTCCATTATGTGATTTTAATTAAACAATATAATCTTACACCAACGTGCCACCAACCAAGATAAATTAGAAAATATGACATTGGTAAAATTTTACGAGAAATTGTTAATATTTTAATTTGAATAGGTACAGCGAAATACTGCATTATTACAAATAAAAAATTGTTTCAAACAAATGACCCAGTTTAGTCTAAATTCTATACCCAAAACAAAACATTATCAATAGGTACAGCAATAAAGAAAAATCTAATAGGAAGCCTAATGGCAGAATCAAGCTTTTTCCAATTTCCTGATATTCTCTTATTAACGAAAGCTTCTAGTTGATCAATGTGAAGTATAAGGAACTTGTAACCATCAGCAATACTATAATATTTAATGGCAGCGATTTTTACTATGGAGAGTGAACTTTACCGGTGCCATAATATTAAATGAAACCATAAATAAAGTGTATGGAATGTTTTTTTTTATCTCTGTAGTATTTTGGTAAAAATTGTTCTATCTACCTGCTTACTTAATTAAGTAAGCAGGTAGATAGAACAATTTTTGAATATACCTAATTAGGTAGGTACTAAAATAAGGCACTTTGGCAAAAGTCTCAACCATTTATCAGTATGTTTTCAGATATTTTAACTTGTGTATGCAAGGCATTCTAAGTACCTAAGTATATAACATTTAAGAAAAGATGATGTGGGATATTCCTACTCTACATATTTGCAATTAATTGGTTACCAAAGATATTGAGTCGAGTGAAATATAATAAATCATCCTCAAACCCCTTAAAATAGAGAGAGTTGTATAGGCTCTTGTGGAAAGTAGGTATAAATTGTATGATTTAACATTATGTTGATGGGAGAAACATCTTTCAACTAAATATCAAATTCATAATTATTTTCCTTCCGCAGGCGGTAACTTTTAAAGATAATGAAACTCCTCTAGACACCCCGAAAATTTGATAAAATTTTGATCTTGGACTCTTAATGATTAGGACCATTATAGTGTACCACTAAAAGTAGATTTTAGAATGACACGTACAAGTAGCGGAGGCAGCTTTGACCAGCTCGTCGAAGTTGTCAGTGAGAACGGGCGGCAGCAGCGAGCCGATGGTGTCGAGCGTGTCCGGCGCCGCCGCGCACGCGCTCAGCGCCAGCGCGCACGCCAGCGCGCGCGCAAGCATCGCTCGCCGACGCCGCACCTCGCGCCGCAGCGAGCTTACACAACACTGGTTATTGACCGATACCCTTGACTGATACTCGAACACACAATACCACAACAATATTTATTTTTAAATTCACAATTCTTCGGAATTAAAAATGAAACGGGTACATTTTTCTATTTTTTCGTAGCAATTTTCACGGCGCGATTATTACGATATTTTTTAATTTTGGAAAATTTCGATCATTTTCGACGGATTGTTTAGAAAACTACGCGGTTTGGTAGCTTCGTGTCGCGTTACCTTGATACTGACACGCGGCCGCACCAAACTGTTGTTTATATCACCTCCAATCATAAACACGTCTATATTATATGTTATCTCGCGGATTTTTTGTCAAATCGTACGTACGTGAGGTACGTACGATAGACGCAAAAACATTGCAATCGCACTGTATCCTGAACCATATAATTTATATTCTTTATTAATTGAGGAACTGAACTTTGGATCACTATACCACTCAAACTATTATCTCTAAATTAAAATCTTGAACAAAGCCTTAGTACAAAAGAAACATTATATGAATATATATGTTTTATAGTCCTTGTGGTGAGGTTATTATGTAAGTTCAAGTATCAGTAAGTGCATCATTTCATCCGAATGACCAGTTCCATTACCATTTTACGAATATTTATCATTCTCTGAATACCAAGCTCATTTATCAAGATTTTGTGGCCAAAGTATGTTCAAAACTCGCCGCCTCCATAATACAATTATATAAATATAATTTTAGTAAGCAGTTCTGAAATATTTGGACCAAAAGAGCTGAATAAATTAAAAAACAGTATGATTTCTCAATAGAAAATAATAAAGTTGCTACAATTTTTTAAATCAGACCTCACAAATTGAATTACAAAAATCTTTCAGGTGGCTTAAAACTTCTAAGAAACAAGAATCTGTTCTATTATACTACCAGAAACCTGCAAAAAAACTTTATTATTGCAATAATAAAATCTTCAAATCTCTGACAGACGCGGAAACAATAATGCACGATGAACAAAATTGCTCATAAAACAACATACAAACGAGTACATGACATAACCCGCTAACATTCAGTCCTCGACCGTCGGTCAGCATGGTGCGTGGCGTTTGACGACATCGCATGGGCCTGGGCCATTACGTGTCGTGGAGATGTGTCATTACAAGTGTGATCGCATCAAATGTGTGATGGCTAAATGTAACAAGGTCTGAACAGCTGTGACTATTGTTGTATAATAGAAGTCTAAGGTCGCACGGTAACTACTCATCATCACGTAAAAATTATGTCATTAAAATGCCGTTGTTATGTTAGGGTATTCTATAAGGGTGTGTTTTGGGTCCGTTATTGATAGCCAGTTGTAAAGTACATCATTATCACGAAGTCAAAAGCGAGGGCCCGACTCGCGTGCAGGAAGAATAGAAAAATTTGAGGTTTAGCAACATAGTCCATACGGAAGTCTCGGGTTCGATTCCTGGGTCTGGACTTAAAATTTTTCTATCTTTATACTATATATAACTACTTAATTTGTCTAAATATTGATAAACTTTCGCGATTTGTACCCATTTTAAATTAAATATACTACGAGTCTTAATCGCGTGAGACCCGTAGTATATTTAATTTTATAATTAATTTGTCTATTCTCATAAGATTTAATAGACCTAAGAAAATAATATTTCAAAAAACCATTTAAGTATGAGTCTTAGTCACGTGCCTGGGTTCCGTGTCCAATATACTTTATTAGGAAAAATGCATTTGTTTAATAGACAATTAAGAGGTTTTCTATTTTTATTCCTTTTGAGAAACGGAACTAGTTCTGAGAACGAAATCATAAAAATGATTACTCGGGTGATGCAGTGGTTAAAGATCAGAGTATCTTTTGATACTTCATAGTACTAATCAGGGAATAAATATAATGTACGTATTCGTGTACCCATTTCTTGCAAGGTCACCTACCTTTCCTCTAAGTACCTATTTGTTGAAGTTTACCTTGGCAGTGACTTGTAGGTATGTATTAATACTTTTGGATCTAATTATGTGACTTCCTGATCACTTCCAGTTCCTGGTTTGCTGCCAATCGGAAATACGGAAAGTATAACTTTAAATTTATAAATATTTTTGTAAATTTAGGCGTTATTACCATTGATTGTATTATTATTGTAATTTCTATACCGTATCTAGTTAAGAGCAATTAATGTGAAACGACACGTCCTCTGAGAACAACAACCTCACTTCTTAGACACCGGAGGTAAGAGGACATTGCCTCGTGGGCCCTCCCGTACATGACCCGGTAGAAACCTTTATTTGCTGTAAATGTGCCGTTTTTAGGGTCCAGTAGCCAAAATGGCAAAACGGAGCCCTTATAGTTTCGCCATGTCCGTCCGTCTGTTCGTCCGCAGCTTAGCTCAGAGACAGTCTTCACTTTGTTGGCTTAAGTAATATGTATAGATTACTTACGCCGACAAAGTGAAAGAATAAAATCTTGAAAAACGTATTTTTTGTGGATACCTCCCCTATATGAAAAGTGGGGATGTGATTTTTTTCTCACCTACCCTATCGTGTGGGGTATCATTAGTTAAGTATTTTAAAAACGGGGTTGTGAAGACCATTTTTAGATTTGTGGATACGTTTGTAAAATATTAAGCTTTAAAGTGCATTTTTTTGTTAGAGTCAAGCCCCCCCTTTCGGCTAAAGAAAAAAACTATCACAGTTAAGTAGGCTTTACCAGTTTACAAGTAACAGCTGATCAAATAAGAAGTAACAAAATTTTCGTACAAATTCCATTGAAAATTATTATTAAGTAGGTATGACGTTGTAAGTATGGAACACAAGCAACATAAAACATACTTTTTAAGATGCATTATTTGGATAGGGGGGGGGGGGGAGGGGGACTACGGAACCCTACATTGGTGGACCCGACATGCACTTGCTCGGTTTTTGTATAAAGTACATCGATCTCTAATGACGTCAAACGTAGACGTAGGTTCCCTACTGTGACCCTATACCAATCATCTGAAGTTCTTTCAGTAAGGAAACTTTACATCCTACAAGTAATTTAAAAAAAACATAAAACCCTCCTATTTGTTCACGCGATTCTAACCCGAAGGAGGAATCACTCCGTTGCAAGAACTAACAAAATTAGATCCTCCTTTGCCAAAAGACAATATGAGGGCCAGTCTACCCACTTATATAACCAAATAAATAAAATTGTTAAGATATACCCTTTAAAATCTTATAACTGTAAAAAAATCGTGACCGAATGGCTTAAAACAAAAAACTACGACGAGATAGAATCTTTATTATCGACCTGTTTATTTAAGTCTTTATGTTAATTCGCACTAAATAATTAGTAGTAATAAAGAATTTAGTAGTTTAAGAATTACTAATAATAGAAGAGCGGAATCTCCTACTACAAGCAATTCCTTGCTTAAAAGGCGATTTCATATGTAATCTAGATAAGTGAAACAGTGTAATGACAATAAAGACTTTTTTTTTATGTTATTGAACGTGCGTGAAGTGTAATTTATGATCTGATCAGTTCAGATCCCTTGACGTTTCCAGAAAATGAATTAAACGAAGGCCATCAAAGATCTTTCGCTTTTTAGTAGGTTTCCGTAGTTTAGTTCCTAGAAAATCTGTTGAGTCTGCTGGTCTGCCCAGACCCCATCACATTCTTAAGTCTTGGAAGATAGGTTTAAGTTTGCACCAATTTTGAATCTCTCTCAGAGGATAAATCTCCATGCTTGAAGTTATACAATAGCTGCAAGTAAGGTACTATTACGTAGGTATTCTGTGGTAAACTTCACTTACAAACAACCACAACACTATTTTTCGATATCCGCATTGCGTTCTGTTTTCCAAGTACTACTTACGTGTCTATAAATCCCTCAGAGAAAGGTCGTACAGCGCTATAACAACGCCATATAAATTCAAATCCTCCTACAACATGGACTGACACGTTGCCAAAACGAAATTGCGGCCTAAGCTCGATATATCAAAAGGCGCGGCGATCCGTACGTACTCGTGCATTAAGCGAATGGCATCGCATACAAAACGTCGGTTTAAGCATATTCGAGTATATACTACATAGCCGGTCGTTGCCGTTTTAGTGCCGTGTCCGGATATGTCCGCAGCCCCCGATCCCGGACCGGACTCCATTGTCCGGACCGTTGAACACTAACGGCTTACTGACACCAATTAATTCGGCACTTTTCCAAAACGATCGCGACGCTATGTTTCCAGAACTACTCGAATGAGGCACTTACATTTAGTACCCACATGTTAGTTAACGAGCCGAGTCTTGCGGATAATGGGATGTGAAACGCTATATCTTTTTACCTGGCTACAGTGAAAATCACTGTAATCACAAAAGTACCACGATGAAAAAGGACTTATTCCTACAACCTAAAAACATATTATGAATGCGCATCAATTACCACTAAAATAACATGTTTAACATTAGTTTTATAGTCATTAAGTTTTATACAAGGCCGCACAAAGGCAAATATTTCGTCACCAAAACGACGTATCGCTATAACAGCAAAATGTCACTTTGATGGTAATGTGTCACTTCGATACTCAATCGCTACATCAGACCTCAGGGACATTTTCCTAAACTTTGAGTACCAGTTGATTTAATTTTACCTAGTAGGTATTTATGAACATCTATTGTACCTACATACTTACCTATCATTGATAAAATGGGTTTCAGCAGTTGATGTAATAGTTGCAGCAGTAATCATTATACCATGAAATACGTTTATCATACTAAACTCTGTAAAGAATAATGTTATAGAAAATGGCATCTATATCGGAAAATATGTTTTTTTTTATGCCAACTACCCAGGTGCCGACAATTCTGCCAATGTCAGTTATGAGGAAAATATGTTATTCTCTAACAACATTACATCTGACAATTTTAAGTCGTTTTTATAGACTAAGATGTATAAATAATTTTTCATGACTAAGAAGTTCGTCAAAATGGAGGTTTATCATAAGTTAAATCAAGAAATGCATTTCATTACTAATAGATTTTTTTCGTTCAAATATTGTAACAAAATATTAAACTTACATAAAGATATTACGACTTAAAATGAAACAGTAAACACATAATTATAATAATCACGATGATCTATAAATAGATATTAATTATAAATATGTATGATGTATATTTATTCAGTAAAAAATAAAACCGGGCAAGAGCATGACGGACCATGCTCAGTGTAGGGTTCTGCAGCCTCGAACAATAGCATCAGCAGAAGAGTGCATGTTCGTGGCACTTACGCCCTTTTGTTGAGAAACGCAGTTTTTTAGCAATAACTCGATGACGGTATATCTGATCTTATTCAAAATAATTTTAGTTTAAAGTATTTATCAAGCGCTATCTTTGTGTTTTTTCCATATTTTCTGGTCATACGGTTGATAAGTGAGGGGGGGGGGGGGACACGATTTATGCAACTTTATTCACACAATCAAAAAAGTTTATTAGAAACCTTAAAACGTTTTTAAAAGACCTATTGAATGATGTGCCACTGAAATTTGCTGAAAAAAAATTAAGCTTCTGTTAAATGTATGGAGTGCCCCCCCTAAAAATATTTATTATTATTATTTAGCTTTTAAACTAAGTAGCGGCTACTACAAGACATCTTTTCACCAAATTTCATCAAGATTCATCGAGTAGTCTTCGAGTAAAATGCCTGTGACATACGGACGGACAGACAGACAGACAGACAGACACACTGACATGATATACTATAAGGGTTCCGTTTTTGCTTATATTGAATCGTCTCGGAAGCAGAGTATTAAACTATCTTCTAAAAACATGATTAATATAACGTGCCTTTGAGAATAATTTTGTTTTCAGTACTAATCCAGAATTATTGAATGCAGCTGTTGTATAACCGCCACTTTTCTGTTGGAAGGTGAGACGTACCCCTTTCCACAGAACATCGATCTTTCATTGATTATTATGTTATTTGTGTGCTAATCCTAGCTTTCACACGTAATTTTAGCTTTCCCTGTCAGTGTGTCAGGGGGCGAAATCTTGGTATTTTAGACATAAATAATTTATAAAATAAATGTAAAAACTATACCTTTGAACCTTAGCAGGTTTAATAACTACTGTATTGACATCATATCCTGAGAATTTGGACTTTCTAGCATTGCTCAGACAAAATTTATAAGGGTACAATAACACGACGATATGCTTAGAGAAAAGGTAGGTAATGCCCTGCGCTTTCACTGTTTCGGCTTGGCGGGGGCACTACCGTACCCCTTGATTTACGGCCCTTACTTGCTGACATATATAAAAAAGTATATCTAGTAATGATCGGCGATTAAAAAAGGTGTTTTTATAGGGGGGAAAAGGTGTTTCATTTAAACACCCTAGAGTAATTCTAATCCAAATTCCGTCACGCGTTCATAATATTTTCATCTCAGGAATAAAGTAGTTTGACATTGACAAAAAACTATATAAAAAATAAATGAACCACGGTTGTACAAAACCGGGAAAAATCACTGAATAGTATAAACGAGCTTATAAATTATGGCAAAACACTAATTAGTTTTAAAAATATCTTAACATTAATCTTAAGTATACGGAAGAAGGCTCTTGTTTAGTAAACATATTCGTACATGTATATTGGATTTATAGCGCATGAGGAATTGTAACATTAACATACGGTAGATTGTTCGATAACGTATAACATCTAACACTAACTATCCGTCACCATAATTCTTGTAATAGTTCGTAAGCTGCTTATCGGTTTGCTAAACATGCTATAGGTAGCTTAATGTAATTGGCACGACATAATCAACGATATAATAATGCTAATTACTCGAAGAGAAGCTAGGATGGCATTTGATGAGTTATAGTTAATGTATATACAAAATACCAAGACTGCACAAGGTAAACTTCACACGTACTTCGTTCATAAATATCTCAGTCCACGACAGACCATTTTGTTCGAAAAGCGTTCCGAGGTACCCTGTTTGTGAGCGATGTCTATATGTGTTGTAGTGTTCATTCTTACCTTCCATGTTTAATAAATAGATATGCTTTTGAACTTGACGTAGTATATACTTGTATCTTCCATTAAAACGGTGCATTGAAGCTTCAAAAGTAATTACTGATTACGTTTTTATTTTCCTAAATGAAAATGATTATCACTTACTTCTGGCATTTCCGACCGCGGCTATGGCCCGTAACCCGTAATATGCTGTTCGTAAATAGGTTTTTGCCTGCTAAATGTCTAAACTTAGTAGTAGTCTAAATTTCCTTATCTATGCTACAAAAAAAAAAAAATGTGTGGCACTCGGGGACTGCCGCGGTAAAGCTATTGCATAGCACTTTTTAACCAACTTATGCAATTATAATTATTTATTTATTTTTTATTTTTGCAGTATTTTTTTGAGCAGCTCGTCTTGATCCGTGCGTGCTTCCTACAATCGTACTATATACATATACGTTAAGCGAACGCTTGGCCGAGCTACATGGTAGGCGGAGTGGGGGTGTTAGGTTTTATTTTCGTTACGGAATTTCTTGATTTGGTCGCCGCGCTCACAGCCCGCGATAAAAGCTATGCAATAGCTTAAAAGTGTATCTGCAAAATCTGCTTGACAAGTACGAGTACCAGACGAGGAGTGAATGAATTAATCAGGATTGTCATCTTCAAATTTAACTCGTATAGGAGAAAAGCCGACAGTGAGGTCCACTATCCATAGATAGATAGCTCCTTCCGCGGGCGAGCAAACGTCCCTACCATGGCTCGAACGCCCCACGAGGCTTGTCTGGTCTTTCATACATATTTCATACACTTAGTATATTGTTTTTAGTTCTCACATCTTGAATATTTTACATATTTTTGACTAGGTCAAGAGAAACAACATATTTATGTATAAAAATAGTGAATATCATTAATCTTCACTTGAAGACGTAAAATGTATGTTACGTATACGTCTATGTCATTGTAGACATTTCGTGGAAATAGACGAGACAGCAAGTGGAATGGGCTTGAGAGATATGGCTACACAAATAGACATTCTATGTCTAATAATTGTGTCCTAAGTAATGTGAACTATGTCTTGACCACAATGATTTATAACAGAGTAATTAATATTATAGAACTATGTACTTAGTATAAGCTATGCAAGTAGCCATTCCGAATGTACCCACGTCTTAGTGATATTTGTTGGATTTGATATTTTTATGGAAGGATTCTTACACCATCTTCTGATGGAACAGGTATCTACGATCTTATTAAGTTGCTTAATTATGAAACTGTTATAATATTATTGTGTTTGTGTATATTGACTGATGGCAACATAAATATTGTTCTGTGTGATTTTCATCAACTTATCCTAGTTCTACAGTGATATTATATACGTTGCAATGTTCAACCACATTGCAATGTTTTTTGTTTGTTTGAACCCGGTAAGCTCAGGAACTATTGATCTGAACTGAAAAAATATTTCACTGTTCGATAGCTCACTTATCGAGGAAGGCTATAGGCTTATATAACATCACACTACGACCAATAGAAGCGAAGCAGCAATGAGAAGTGTTGTAAAAACGGGGAAACATTACGCAGACGAAGTTGCGCGGGTCAGCTAGTCTTCTATATGTATTAAAATGAATCCCTTTTTCCATTGGTCACGGTATAACCGATTTGATATTTTTTTTTTATGTTCGGCTTCATTCAGGGTAAAAAATATTGGAAAAAACCGAAATAAATAGACAGAAAAAAAAATTAAAAATCGACATTGGTAATTTTGGAAAAAAAATTATTTAGGAATTTTGGAATAAAATGTTTAAGTCTAGTAGTACATGTTCTTTTAATGAATTTAGATGAAGAAAAAAGACGGAGTCAATCGATTTAAATTCGAGATATCGTTTGGTTACCGAGAATAATGTTGGCTTCTATATATGTATATAGACTACATACCGGGAAACAGTCGGTCAGACTACGCAAGCACTACTTTATGCAGTGCTAACGAAGACGACGCAGCGTAGGTACTGCATGAGACACTGCCGTGCCCATACAAGAATTATCCATACTAATATTATAAATGTGAAAGTAACTCAGTCTGTTACCTTTTTTACGCTTAAACCACTGAACCGATTTAGATGAAATTTCGTATGGAGATAGTTTAAGAGCCGAAGAAGGACATAGGATAGTTTTTATTGCGATAATGGAGCTTCCATAAATGTGTGGTGATTTTGGTGAATTTTGTCATTTGGTTATATTACTGAGTTTACTGTAATATGTAACAAATTAGTTGTTGTTTGGCAAGTGTTTATTAGGAGAAGGGCTAGTTTCCCTATTCCTAAGTCCTTGATACAGCAAGACCGAACAAGTTTGAGAATATATAATACTAGCTATTTATTTGTTTATTTACTACACTGGTTGTGTTAGATTACCTCTCAATACGAAGCTTATTGATTAGAAGTTTAAGATCACATTCAGTTATCATTCTTAGATATCAGATGATCAAGTAACTGACTTATATACCTCCTGATAAAGTGGTTGTATATCTTATATGACTATATAACTACCCAGGTCAGAATTGTCCTAATAGTAAATGTAGTTTAAAAATAGGAGTCGTAACAGCTCTACATTTTTCTACGCTAACAGTTTATTACTATCTTATGTTAGAAATTCGTAAAACTCACTACAATATAACATCTCTTGCTTATTAATCTAACACACTCGCGATCGTAAATACCTATTTATATCTATTTTAACGATGAAATGCGTTAAAACTAAATAAATGATCTGCAAGTATGCAGAAAAAGAGCTCTACCTGTAAGTGTACTAAATATTAATATGAGCTTTGTGGATTGCTTTACTCCCATTTTTAAACCGGACTTTTAAAAACCATTTGACTGCCTCGGTGGCTTGGTAGGAATGTGTACGACTGCTGCGCCAGAGCACGGACTCCACCACCTGTAGGCACGACCGTGCGAGCACCACTCTGTGTGATCTACTAATTGTTGTTCCGAGTCTGGGTGAATTGAAATTTTGTAAAGTTCCGCGAGACACAGGGTTTGTATAAATAGTTCAGGAATCGAGTCTTGAAATATACGTTTTTTATGCATTAACGGCGACTGTATCTTTTTTACACTAATTTAGAAGTTTGATTTTTTCGCAGCTTTACGAGACTGCAGTTTTAATTTCAACTCGATACCTTCACGCGTTCACGAGATAAAGGGTCTTGACAGACAGACGGACGGACGGACAGGCAATAAAGTGATCCTATAAAGGTTTCTTTTTTTCTTTTTGAGGTATGGAACCCTAAAAAAACAAACTTCTAGCCTATATAGTAAATTATTTAATTCCACTCGCTTCACCCTCTCACCAGCCTCGATTATGTCACACAATACTTACTTACCTACTTCAATTCAACAAATTCCACAGATGCTTTCTCCGTATGATTCACTCAATAATCTATCTAAGTGCAATGGCAGACGTCCCCAAAACGAGTAATATTAACACAGACTCATTCACAGATCACGTACTCTATTAGAACGACATACTTGCTATGGACGTGCTTATTTCAGGTCACACATAGGATGGGTTTCGGAAAGTTAATTGAACTTACCTGAAAGATCTTTACTATTATGATGTTAAAAATATGATTGTCTATGTTGACTATAAATAGTGTAACAAAAATAGTACATTATGAACATTTGATTTATATTTTCACACATCACTAAATTAATCTATACTAAGATTAAAAAGCTAAAGAGTTTGTTTGTTTCAACGCGATAATCTCAGGAACTTCATGTCTAATTAAAAAAATATTTTATTGTTGGATAGCCCTTTATCGAGGAAGGTTACAGGCTATATCACGCTACGACCAATAGAAGCGGAGCAGCAATGGAAAATGTTGCAAAAACGGGGAAAATTGACGCAGACGAAGTTGCGCAGGTCAGGTAGGATAAAATAAAATGTGCCGTTGTCACTTGTCAATTGGTAGATAAAAAAAATCGGGCAAGATCATGTAGGACCATGCTCAGTGTAGAGTTGATTGCATCAGCCAAAAAGCGTATGGTCATGGCATTGTTGAGAAATGCAATTTTTTTAATTTTTTATATATCCGATTATATTTAAAATAATTTTAGTTTAAAGTATTTATTAAGCGATACTTTGTGTGATTTTTTCATATTTTTTGGTCTTAAAATAAGAGTGGGGGGGGGGGGGGGGCACAATTATGCAACTTTCGATTATATCCTAAAATATTCATTTAATCAAAAAAGTTTATTAGAAACCTTTTTTTTTTTAATCCGCCGAATGATGTTGATACACCGTTGATATTTGCTGAATAAAGTTTTTTTCAGCTTCTGTTACATGTATGGAGTGCCCCCCCACCCTCAAAATATTTATTTTTTATTTAACTATCAAACTAAGTAGTGGCTACTACAAAACACACATTTCTTTCACTCCATCCATATATATTACAGAAGCATTTTTTTTCAAAATTTACATGTACGTGTGACACTTTCGATTTTAAGAAACAACAGTTTATACTTTAACTTTTAAACCGTAAGGCCAATAAATATGAAAAAAGAATCCCAAAAGTGGCTTAATAAATAATTTCAATTACAAGTATTTTCAACATTTCAACATACCGCCTGTGAGTTATTGCCGAAAAACTGGGCTTCTCAACTTAAGGGTATAAGCGCCACGAACGTGTGTTCATGGCACTTATGCTCTTTTGATGGTGCACTTTTTCAAACCGTATTTTTGTAGTAACAGCTGCGGAACCCTACACTATGCATAGTTCGACATGCTCTTGCCCGGTTTTTTTCGTTGTCTAGCTAGACTAAAATGGAGCTTTAAGTATATACCAATATAACTAAAATAAGTGACACACAATTATCAAAAATGACATAGTCATCATAATACTTACGCAAGCCACATATTTATGTAACCTTTTACCCGTGCACGGGTATATTCCATCGTGGTACTGTCCGGAGACCTTCACAGTTCACATCTAAGCATAATTAGTAAGTAAATAGTCACTACTTAAGTAGACTGTGTACACATGACCTTACATTTTAGTTTTACGTGTTAATATAGTAGAACAAAGAGTCAAATTGAATGTTTGTGCTGCATCGATACATTGATACATCGAAACACCGATAACTACCTACATTTACTCACGAAGAGCGAGTCACTATTAAGAAAAGGTTAAAGCGTTTTCAGAATAATGTATGTACCTATGGTAAAGTTTAAGTGTCTACGTAATTATTTTTAGTATCTGTTTGCCTCTCAGTGTTTATTGTATGACACCAAAGCGATGGAAATGAGATCTCAGATCTCTGGATACCTATAAAGTAACAGGCTGTAAAACAATGCAAGGAACATCCTCACCTTCCCGCCTGCGTGCCTCGTTGTCGTTGAAGTAGGCGCACATTAAAAAAAGAGTCTGCAGGAAGTTATAAATGTAAAAGCTGCTTCATGTTCCAGTGAAGTCCCTCACGTGTCACCTTTTAATAATTATTTTATCAGCTGTCGATTGGTAATATGTAATCAATAGCTAATACGAAAACCTCTTCACTTGTTATTGGGAAGTTTACAAATTATGCTACATCTAAATACCGTCTTAAATTAAAGTGTTTGTAGATATTATTTTTGTCGTTAAGTACGTAAGTACTTGTTGCTAGTTAAATTGTATAGCCGCTATGAAACGTAAATAAAGGCATATTTGTGAGTAATTATTTGATCGTGAGCTCCGAAGTCCGAGGTGAAGGTTACTGCAGTGGAAGGAAATGATATCGGCATGTTGTAAGTACCTACCAAGCTATTGATAATTTGTTTGCCACAATAGGTTATTTGATGATTGGTTTCGGACAATCTTCTCGGATTATTTATTAGTGTTTAACGATCCCATAAAAGGTAGTTATCCTTTTTAAATGGGTAATCAAATATGTAATTTAAATATGTTGCATATGTACTCGTGACACTGAAGTTGCATTTAAGCAAATAATCATCAAGTGTCATACACTAATTGAATTAATGTATTAACCCCAAAAAACTTTTTTACAAAAATATAACCGACTTCAAAATATTTGACACCAACTTTTTCAACGGACTTCAAAAAAGGATTTAAAGGTATGTTTGTTCACCGATTACGCGAAGATTGAATTTTATTTTTGTGTTTTATAGAGTAGGTATATTTCAAACTTGGTCCAATTGTCATCAAATCAGGACCTAATGATGGGAATTCGGAAAAATCGAGGGAAATCTTCAAATATTAAATACACCTATATGACTTATGTAGGTATGTTTCATAGTAATTCATGTATTTACTCTCAAAAAGCACGAATGGGTGAAGTGGAACTGATCATGAAGACCACAAATGACGAGCGGAACTATTCAATATTTCACGGTTTGCGATTCAATTACTTTAATATGGTATTGAGTAGCACATTATTCGGAAAAAGCAAT
This sequence comes from Herminia tarsipennalis, assembly GCA_945859575.2. Classification (NCBI taxonomy): domain Eukaryota; kingdom Metazoa; phylum Arthropoda; class Insecta; order Lepidoptera; family Erebidae; genus Herminia; species Herminia tarsipennalis. The sequence goes on along the minus strand of OX243851.2, from coordinate 22,489,068 downwards.
ATTTTGTAAAATGATTTGAGCAGAATTTTAACTTAAGCGAATTACAAACCAACCCAACTTCATAAATACAAGGCAACTAAAAAGCAAGAAATAATACAGAATTATATTTTGTGTTACAAAATAAACATTTTGAAGTTGGTGCCGAACAAAACATAAAAACTATTATTTCATGGCACCAACTTCATAATGAGATCGGTCCAGCCTTATTCGCGAAATAGAGTAACAAACAGTCGAATTGAGAACCTTCTCTTTTTTGAAGTCGGTTGAAAATAACAATATATGTATTTGATAGTTGTTTTGCAATCTAGCAGTGGACCGATAAAGACTGATGACGATGGAAACCAGACTTACCTTAAAGATATACAGGCTGTAACTGAAAGGTGTGGTCATGTTCAAGGCTTGGTATGTGCCCATGATACTGAGTGCACATACCTACCTAATTTTATCAAAAACACAGTACCCTGAAAAAATATTCATTATTTTTTCATTCGTTTATTTGTGAGTGAAAAAGTTATTAATTAAAAAAAGTATGACTTAAAAAGTTCTATGCCATAATAATCCAATCGAATTTTGTAGCAGGGGGAGGTATAATTCTTATGCCATACGTATTTCACTACTAAATTTTGACAAAAATTATAAACTATAACTATGTAATAATAATTCAACCAGCTATGGCACCATGGTAGATGAAATACTGATAACATACCCTATCCGCTGCTGAAATTTGACCACACCTTTCCGTTACACTCTGTTTGTATTAACAGACGGAGATTATCTTATTTATGGATCCATGGAAAAATCGTGCTCAAATACCAACGTCGATTGTTTTTAGGGTTTCGTACCTCAAAACTGAACTTTTATAGGATCAATTTGTTGTCCGTCCGTCCATCTGTTTGTCAAGACCCTTTATCTCAGGTCAACAGTCCCTTGAAGCTGTGAAAAAATCAAACTTCTAAGTTAACGTAAAAAAAGGTACGGCCGTTTATTATAAAAACTGCGACACCGTACCTACAAATTTGTACGGAACGGCGGGCGAGTCCCACTCGCACTGTCCGGTTTTTTAATTTCACGTACCTACAAAGTCAATGATCATTTCGATTTGTGAATCTGTGCAAGTATGAGTAGTTAGCAGGTCAGTAACTGTAACTGGCGCGGTGTCGCACAGTAGGTACGTGACAGTCAAGATAAACAAACTGCGCTCGTTCATCGCGGACCCATTATGGCATTCATGTGGAAATGTGCCTCCAGCTCCGTGCGTACAGATTTGACAGTACGTGATGGTTTCGATATCATAGAAGAAAATGGCAATTATACATACACAAGATGGTTTATAGTTCTGTTATGATTTATCTATTGCAGTGGTTCCCAATACCAACCTTTTTTTGACCAGGGACCACTTTTAGTTTTTTGTTGTTCGCCATGTACAAAAGTAAATTATGAAAAATGTATTAAACTTACTTCTATGTGGCACGAATTTCATAATGTTTTAGATTTTATTTATTTTTTACTTCTAACTTTCCTTGTATTTGAATTATTTTTGAAGTCGGTTTAATTTTTATTTTTTCCATGATAAATTCATTTAATATGCTTTGATGAGCATTAGTAGCTTAGCTTATGGTAGCTTAGATTGATGCTTAGGTGAGTGAAACACTCACTATTGAATAGTTTCGCTGTTCATTTGTTAAATGACTAACTTTATTACAATAAATAGTATAAAATAATTGGTAGGTATATTTAGTTGACTTGTTACAATATTGGCCATTTAAACTTTAATTTGTAAGGGCACTTACAAATTATTTTAATTATAGATTTATTAAAAAAAAAATTAAATACTATTTGTTTATTGATTAGTGTTTTGTTTTCACTATATTTGTATCTTTTTATCCAAATGGACACGATAAAACTTCCGACATGGAAATTTTGATCTAAAACGTGGTCCCCGAAAACTAAAGTCAACAACGACAAATAAAGGCGATTGTGGAAGCTGACGGTACTTAATGTACGGTTATGTTAGCAACAGTTTTCAACATAATATCCATTTCCGTCAAATTGGCAAGGTTCAACATCTTGATAAGTGGGTACCACACGAACTTAACGATCGCGCTTTCGCCACTCATCACAGCTTCGTCCCAAATGGCATCGAAGTGTACTGTGAGGAACTGGACACAATAATGGCCAGCGTTGGTTAATCGCTAGTCCCTACTGGTCCAACAACGCAACACATCGACAACGCTCGACCTCATTTGAAAATGGTCGTTATTTCGGCAATTCAATATAAAAAAAAACATACAAACATGAAAATTATTTTAGGCAGTTGAATGCCGAAAATAGGACCGAATTCAGCATATTTGCTTCACGCCGAACTTCAACTCATATGACACCACAGACGGTTTCTGAGCTACAAGCTAGAGTTGGAAGTTTTCCGTCATCCATCGTACTCAGCACACCTTGCCTTGCGGCGACAGACCTCTACTTTTATCAAAATTTGCATAAGTTCTTGGGAAAAAATCAATACCCTGCCTTTGAAGAATTTGTTGGCTCCCGTACACCTGACTTCTTCAAGAAGGACATTGAAAAATTACCACTGCGCTTGCAGATACATCTATAGCAGAAAAAAAAAATATAAAAATGAATTAAACTTTCTGTATACTAAACGGCATATATGTATCTAAATAGGCATAGAAAGACACAGGCCTTTAATACTTGAAGAGTTCTCTACACTAACTTTAACTAAATACTCAATGTAATGGGCATGCTTATCTTATTTTAACCAATAGAAAACATACTTTTTTGATAAATGAATAGAGTCAATGTAAGTTTTGAGCTGGTGCATGTGAACATTGAAATCGTTTGCGAACCATTTTTTGATTTCTGCGATTTTGAGACCACAATAACAAAATGGTCCCCTAACTATTAGTTGATGGATGGTGGCACATATTTCAAGCAGATATGTTTGATAAAATTAATTAGAATTAAACTTTAGTGATGAGCTGATGACCGAGGTTCTCTCTTCTGGGGCCTTATTTACTCAGACATTAAATCAGAACGAATCTCCTTTTATCGTAACTACAAATATGACGGACGTTATATATAGTAAGCAAATAGTATCTGTATAAGTTATCTTTATTAAAAATATATATATTTCCAAGGGTCGTGTTCTTAACAAGAACAAGATTTGAATTAGAGAGCCAACACAACATTTTTTTATTTATTTATAAATTGTTAATTTTACTACAAAATGTTGAGCTTAAGGGTGGTCTCTCACCGCGAGCATTCTCCTGTAAAGATACTTTACAAATTCGAGCATTACATCAGTGAAGGAGGAAAACCGAACATTATTGCGCAACCACGAGGGAATTACAGTGGGGAAGGATAAGCACTACAGTGCGCGAACAGTAATGATATAATCTGTAATATTTTGACACAACTTGTAACATTAATGAAAAAAATTAAACGATCTCTTTGAAAATCGAAATAAAAATGTTTTGTTACAGGCGTTAGTCAGTGAAGCCGTATTGCCATTAGCGCCTAGTGCTCGCGGTGAAGGACCACCCTATAGAAAAAACACTCAAAAGTTTTTGCTTTATCGTGAATATTATAGTAGGTACCTACATAAATAGTTAACCCTTAAACTAATTAAAACTAGTCAAGGGTGAGCAATATTTGCTCCACCTGTCGCGAGAAAGTGATAAAATTTGCCTCGTATTTCGAAAAAAAAAATAGGTAAGTATAGTGTGCAACTTAAACTCCTACTTGGACAGTTCTTCAAAAATCAAAGAGGTATCTCTTATACTATCACTGGACTGTCGTGAATCGCGGGGATCGATAAACAAGGTCAATGTTATAAAAATAAGCTGACATTTATATCTTATAATTATTATTTGCTACAACATGGTATGGAAACCTCGAGTCCGACTAATATTTAACCTGTATATTATAAGTACCAAACCCAAAACTTTCCTTGTATAAATTAATTTGTTATAACATACCAAACCTATTTAAAGTATACATAAACTTGTTTCATGTTTTCGTCAACAGCCGGATGGTGCTTCCGCTTTGTAATAACACATCTGAGAGATGAAACGGGCAACTAACTTCAGATATTAGTGCTTAATAACGGAAATATTAATATTAGTGGTCATTGGAGCTGAGTTCTGAAGATTCTTTATTTAATACTCGCTCTTGCTAGGTAGGTACTTCTTGCGATAAAATGTATTTGGCTCATCTCAAAGTACATACGCACTAAAAAGGAAAAACATAAAAGAAGTTCTCGATCTATATATATACTAATTTTAATGAAAGACGCGAAACTTTCATTCTCTTTATTAACGACTTTAAGAAAAATGGGGGTACATAAGTTAGATTCTCAGTTTGTCTGAATATTTTATTATCCGAAGTGTGTTCAAATGTAAATGAGACCACCATTGAGCTATGCTTCGGATGATATTCTGTAGACATAATGAAGAAGCCGCTTAAAACTCATAGTTATCTCTATTTTATCCGACTACGCTAAAAGGAAGATAATGTTTTTTATGTATGAGTATGTTTTAATATTGTATACTCATTTTTTTGTATGTTCTACAGCTCACCAGCACACGTGAGATGTTGTTGAATTCGTCTCATTAATAATAATATAATTATTCAGTCGGGTGATTTGCTTTTTTCCAGTTGAATTTGTTATTTACAAAGACTTAATAGCACAGATACAATGTTATATATTGATTGTTAGGTTCGGCAATTGTCTTGACATTGAGAAGATTCAAACCTCCACACGGCGGACTGCGCCAGCTATCATTGAGCTACTGACCTTAGTATTTGTGTAGCGGTGACCGGAACAGCTGCAGCGATCCGCGCACATCTCTATCTATATACGATATCATAATATTACATTATATTGCTATATTAAATATAACTTTGTTGTCTAAATCAAAGGTGAGCGACGTCTGTACAAGTTTCTAAGATGCGTGTCGCGTATATTTGCCCAACGTATATCTAAATACTTATGAGTTTTATGTGTCATTTTGATTAGGTTTACCATGTTTTTTTTTTATTTACCAATTCACACTGGCTTTTTAACGTCTCCTCTCAATTCAATAGATATAGGTCGCCATGGCTCCACGATAGACATGGTGGCGTCAGGTAAGGTCGACTTTTTCAGTCCTTACCAGTGGTAGAAACCTACTTCTATTCTAATTAGGAAGCAAGCGTAACATTTGTGTAAGGGTACATTTACATTTCGCCACCAGCTGACGCACCACCACCATGGTGAGCGAAAGCACGTAAAGTATCGTAATTTATTAATGCTGCACTTGAAGTAGGATACCAGCATTGCGTCTTGGGCGAGTTGGACGATGTTACACACATAGTTAGGTACTTGATTAATGGACACCAAGTAGTAAAGTACGCCCAGACTCGGAAGCAATATTCATATTCATGTTTCAGGGCTTACGTATTCATAGATATAAAGTCCTTAAAATAAAAGATTAATAAAAAAACGTTTTACACAAAACTTTATCCTGTATGGAAATCGATCCCACAATCCAGTAGCCGAATGCTCAGCCCCTGAGCTACCGAAGCATTCAATTGAATTCCCCCCTGTGACGTACTCGTTATTTTTTTCAGTTGTTGCCTATGAAAACATTAGTCCTAACCTGCACGGCGAACTACTATTATATAAACTTAACAATAAGGCGAATGTTATCGTCCATAATGACGTTTCTTTTAATTGTAATGTTCAGTAGAACGTCGGGTCTGGTTCGTGACCACGAGCGACCTTTACATAACGTTAAAGTAACTGTGGGCTGCGGTCGCGCCCCGCGGCGGAGGACGAAGGTACAGAGGCAGCAGAGGCTTATGAAATGTAAACAATACCTCTCATTTACCGACATTGTTCGTAAATCGATGCTGATTTGTCCAGTCAACGACCAATGTCAATAAACAATTGGTAATTATCAAAACACGATTGTAACAAATCATAATTAAGGTAATCAGCAGCCTCAACTATAACGTTTCTAGTATATGGACTGCAAGCCATAATCCTAAAGCTCACTCTGAATTAGTGACGACCTATGTCACTATGTCTTGTAACTCGGGGTCGATACCACTGTACCAACAAACACTGCTAATCTAAACAAAACAAAACATTTTTTTTTTATTCTCTATTGTATTCCAGCAAGTAAGTGTTCAATGATAGATTGAACCAGTATGTAACGCAACTTTACTACCTACAGGTTTAAAAAGCTGTAGTGTTGGTGGGTTATACTCGGTACTGCGCTATTTCTTATTAGTATAAACAATATAGCTAACCTAAATAGGCTTAGAGCATACCAAGATGCTCTAAGTCTCTTTAGGTTAGGTAATAGAGACAGGGACATAACAGTGCAAGTTTATAGGTTTAATATGGTTATGGCACGCTGCGGTCGGCGCGGTCGGGCTTCAGTCGGCGGATTATGCCGCCGCGCCGTGCCGCGCCGGCACGCTCCCGCGGCACGCTCGGCACGCAGCGACCCCTGCCACCCTCCCCCTCCCGCCGCGGGGACGGGCGGCATTCCCCTCGTCAACGACTCAGCCTAAACATTTAAATTATGTTCGCGTCTGAAATTTTAAACATCTTAAAAAGAAATTGTTAGGTTGAAACACGATACCCTTTCCGTCGGTCTGAGAATTCAATGGAGGTGTTTTTGCTGGAGCAGGATTTATTAGACTGTAAGTCTGCCGCCGGGAGACGTCATAAATATGTTTACGATATATATTTACTACTTTTTCGTAGATAGATATATAATTTTATTCCCAATCGTAAATAAGCACAGCTATAGGTAGGTACTCTATGTTTGTATATATGCAGCCGTAGGTACCTACTCTTTAATCTTTTTTAAAGTCTGAGTATTTGGTAGTATGTTAATGTAGAACCATGTCATTTCTTTGGTCTTAGAAGTTGATAAAGTACCTACTGCAAGCTTAGAAATAATACAATGAATTTATAGATCTGAAGAACGTTTTGTTCTATTCAAGATAAATATCAATGTATAGTCTTATTTTATATACTTTATTTGTACTTTAAAGGCTAGCTAAATACCTAAAAGTAAAGAGTGTGGCAGAAAAATGGTCCACCGCCCGCTTGTAGATACTTCGATCTATGTGGACGCGGAGTTAGATGATAGACCGAAATGAACGGAGGGATCGTAACGGCTTGGACCATGGGGTCAATTCACTTATTTAAACCATACGCACTCGACGACATAGCGCTATTGATGCTTGCCACAATATATTTGTGTTGTAAATAATATAATACTACAAAAGTACATACTATGCTTGCTTAATAATTATTGGCTAAAGAGATATTGGAAATCTAGCAAGTAAGATTTTTATTTGCTGTTATTTACAAAAACACATAAAAAAAATTCTATTACTTTTCTTATTCGTTATATATTTTTTTATGTTTTTGTCGCCCATTTTAATACTACACTTTTAACATATGTATGTTAAACGTGTAGTAATAAAATGGACGATAAAAACATTTAAAAAATTAAGTAGGTATGAAAATAAATAAATTGTGCGACTAATACCGAGCGGCGAAAAATACAAAAGTTGCTACGTGATAAAATCGGTAAGGTGTCTAGGTATCAATGTTTAGGTACGGGCCGGATTTTTTTCTTATCTAAATAATATTGTCTTATTTAAACTAATAAAAAGTGCCAGCAACAACCTTTTATAGGCTACTGACGGCGTGTACTATATAAATATATATGTAACTTTATTTTTTGTAATTATATTAACACTAGCTGACCCAGCGAAATTCGTATCACCTATTCGTATACCAAATTAAATGGGTTTGTATCGTAGTGAAAATAATATGACTACCATAAATCGGTACCTAATTATCGGGTCTCAAACTCAGTGGCAACCGGTAAATCGAGATATTCGCGAGGTTATTTAACATGCAATCACTAATGTAGATTTTATCTTTTTTGTAGCTATTCCTTTGGTTTTTTACGATTTTTTTATTACCTACAATTTAAATTAATTAATTTAATATGCAGTTTGCCACAGTACAAAGGTTAAAGCACATCCTGTGTGGCTCTTTCAATCAATTTATTTTCAACATATAACAAGTTCGATTCCCAGCTATGGTAAGTGACTTTGAGAAAATCTTTAAATGCAGTTCTTTTTATTTATGAAAATAAATTCCTTTATGTAAAATTAGCTAACTCAAATATTTAGGATACTTTCCCTCCAGGGGGCATTGGTTTGGTCCACCCTGTATATATATACCTAGTCTGGCCATAAATACTGTTACAATTAAAAATAAGAAAGATATTACATTTGAATTTGGAATCTGTCATTTTTATACGATTGTTCATTGTATTTTCTAATTTTGGCGCCAATACATTGTACAATATTTTGCTATATTAAAATGGAGTGGGGTGATAAAGAAAACCGAATCGCTGTGATTGCATTACACAAAGTTGGTATGGAGCCGAATGTAATTTTTAAAACTCTCCATACGCTTGGTATTAGTCAAATGTTTGTGTACCGGGCTATTAATAGGTACAATGAGACCTTCTCTGTTTGTGACAGAAAAAGATCTGGCCGTCCACGTAGTGTTCGTACGAAAATGGTGGTCAAAGCAGTAAGGGAAAGAATTCGAAGAAATCCTGTCCGAAAGCAAAAGATTTTATCTCGGGAGATGAAGATAGCACCCAGAACCATGTCACGCATTTTAAAAGATGACTTAGGACTTGCAGCCTATAAGAGACGCACTGGTCATTTTTAACTGATAATTTAAAAAAGAATAGGGTGGTAAAATCGAAGCAACTACTGAAGCGGTACGCAAAGGGAGGTCACAGAAAAATTTTGTTTACGGATGAGAAAATCTTTACAGTAGAGCAACATTTTAACAAACAAAATGACCGTATTTATGCTCAAAGCTCTAAGGAAGCTTCCCAATTAGTCGACAGAGTGCAACGTGGGCATTATCCGACTTCAGTGATGGTTTGGTGGGGTGTTAGCTATGAAGGAGTGACTGAGCCATATTTTTGTGAAAAAGGTATCAAAACATCGGCACAAGTGTATCAAGATACCATTCTTGAGAAGGTAGTTAAACCCCTTAACAACACCATGTTCAATAACCAAGTATGGTCCTTCCAACAAGACTCAGCGCCGGGTCATAAAGCTCGGTCCACGCAGTCTTGGTTGGAAGTGAACGTTTCGGACTTCATCAGAGCTGAAGACTGGCCGTCGTCTAGTCCCGATCTTAATCCGCTGGATTATGATTTATGGTCAGTTTTAGAGAGTATGGCTTGCTCTAAACGCCATGATAATTTGGAGTCCCTAAAACAATCCATACGATTGGCAGTGAAGAATTTTCCCATGGAAAGAGTGCGTGCTTCTATTGATAACTGGCCTCAACGTTTAAAGGACTGTGTTGCAGCCAATGGAGACCACTTCGAATAAGCTTTTTATATTTTGAATTGTTTTTTATTTATGTATTAAACTAACACACTGTAAAAGTAATAAATATTATTTGCAATAAAAAAAAATGTTTTTTCTTCGTAACAATATTTATGGCTTGACTAGGTATATGCCAACCAAGCCACTGAACTTAGCTGGAGGGGTTAACAGGATTGCTAGTAATGTGGGCCGAAAATCCCACATTGCTAGTTATCTTTAAAAATAAAAAAATATATATATATAAAAAATGCGAAATTTTCTTTTCCTGTCTTTTCCTTTCTTTTTCTTTATCTAAATTCATAAAAAGAACTTGTCTGATGTTCAAAACTTAACCAGTTTATTCCCATACAAAATTGTCAATGTAATCGATGTTGATATTTTTTTAAGGGAATAAAATGTTTTAAATTTTTAGCTAATCCTTTGGGTTTCCTATTTTCTTAAACCTTCCCTGAATAAAGCCGAACCAAACAAAAAAAGAATTATCCAAATCGGTAAAGTCGTTTTTTAGCTACGCCGTGACCAAGGTAATTGGGGATTTTTCTATATCTACACTTTAATACTTTTATAAATAAAATGGAATCCTTATTTCCCTTGGTCACAAGATAACTAGAAAACGACTTTACCGATTTCATTCATTCTATTTTATTTAGTTTTCTAATACTCTGTAGAAGTTTCTTACGTAAAAATAAATTGATAATAAGGAAAAAAAATATTTAGGGGTGGTACGAAGTTTGCCGGAACAGCTAGTTTTTATGTATGTGTTATGGTTATTTTATTAAGGTGCTAGGAAAGAGCTTTGTACTTAAAACTTTTTTCTTAATAGGTATATGCCTCAATAGCACTGTGAAAACTGAAGTTTACTTATAATTATTTCATATTTATTATTCTGTTTAAAAAGTATCCGGCTATCATTTAAAAGATGTGCGTTCAAAATCGTTAATTTTAAAACTGAAAGGACGTAGTAGTGTAATAATAATGTATTTATTAAAAACTTTATGTACAAAGTTGTACAGAGGCGGACTTAAATTAGCGTTAGCTCCCCCCCTACCCCGTGACAGCGACTCACACTGAAGAGTCAATCACGGGCCCCCGATAAAATTTGATACCTCAGTCAAGCTGCGCCCCTCCCGATTATGTATGTTATTTAGAATCATGTAAATTCTATTAACGTTATCGAAGTTTTGCATGCCATTATTTTTGTTTGTTCTCTCACCTGCCTACTACGATCATATGAGAACATGTAACATTATACAACACGTTGTAACATACACCTACCTGTATTGTTTATATTTGCGTATCAAATCAACACAAACATCAAAGTGATGTGTGGTCACGTTGCAGCGGCGTGTGTGGATATATTCAAGCGCATGGTCACTTAGCATCACTGACCACTTCCGCGCAACTGTACGACTGCAGGCGACGTGGTGCTTCCGCCTTGCAATGACCTATGATGTCATACAGGTGGGTGTTATCAGACGACCTCACTGATTACGTCGCCGGCTAATCGATGATATCGACGAGCATTCATCATTTCTTACATCGGTCTCGTGATAACCATCTTCAATTTGGAACAAAAATGTGTGATCGGTCATATAAGAGAACTGTCGGTATATAATACACTTGGTAATGAATGCTTAACCAAATTGCAACAAACAAATGTTGGAGCCGACCTGATTACCAGGGATCGGAATAGGTAGAGTATATTTACCTAAAAAAAAAGTATCTAACATAGAGTGGATAATACCTTTACTACTAGTATAGTATTATATTATCTGTGCCTTTACTAAAATTCCGGTATGATGATAATGACGTATTAATCCCGGCATTTAAAAATCATTAATTATTATTATATATTGTATAAATATAGTTACAAGTTATTGATTTGATTTAGAGTTCCGTACTTAACTTGTGTCAAATTCAAATGTTACGTTTTAAATAGACTGCCTCTGTGGCGCGGTGGGAGTGTGTCCGACTGCTACGCAAGAGTTCGTGGGTTCGATTCCCACACGGGACACCACTTTGTGTGATCCACTAATTGTTGTCTCGAGTCTGGGTGTACTTTGTGTCCGTGACTTGTATGTTTGTAAAGTCCCCCGCGACACAGGGCTTGTACACTAGTGCGGGAGTCGTCTTTAAAAAAAAAAAAAAAAACTGCAAATAAGTAATAGAAAACAAAGTAGGCTTTGAAAATAACATTTAAACTTTTATTTCAAATACATATATACATATTGTTGTACAGATATTTTTACCGTTATTCGGTGTGGTTACTTAATTTACCCAGCTAGTTTAGATTATTCACCTACACGATTCCATTCCATTAAACAACTAATAAGCTTTGGACGCAATGATTGTGGCTTTTACTTGTGCTACATGGCACGCAGCACAAGTAAAAGCCATAATCATTGCATCACAAAAATCATTATTTCTATTACAAATTTATTTGCAGTTGGTAAACTAACCGCGGTCTATCTTAATGTATGAGGACTATAGTTTTTTAATGGCAAAGTTAAGTTTGTCATTTTTAACATCTGTTTTCTTTACTAACGTAACACTATATAAATTTGTAGTATACATACATAAAGTTAGGCGTCTCATCAAAATGAAGCTTGATATCAATCACCTTAAAATATGTTTTAGTAATCCTTGCCTAATATTGATTGTTGATTTTTTTTTAAGTTACCCTTTTTATTGTAATATAATCAAGTAAATACACATAATAAGCAGCCAACTTTTAAAGAATTTATTTTCCTATATGTAAAATAAAGCACTTTAATTTAACAGTAGTACGGAACCTTAAAAACATATTAAGATTCTTATAAATAATAATTTGCTATGAAAGTTTTCAAAATCGAATAAATTATTTGCAATTTATTGATTCCCGGGATTCAATCGTCACGTTTATGATTCTGGGGTTTTAGAGGAGGTATTATTCACTCAGTATTAGATACTTCTTCTAAGTTTAGGCATAATATATATACTCTACCTATTACGATCCTTGCTAATTACACGAAATAACTTTATAATGTAAATCCGCATAAAAATCGGTTCATTAGTTTGGGAGGTAGGGAGCTACGATATCGCCGACAGATAGATACGAGTGCTACATTAATAACACGCTCTCACTTGTTTTAAATAGTACAAATTCATCTGTGAAATTGTGAGCAGATATAGCATGCGAGGTGCATTTACGCCCATTCTCATATCCTGCGTAACTGCCTACTCGTCGTTAATATGAGACTAATGTGCGTCGTTATGGTTTGGTAAAAAGGATATTGCGAGTAAGAACATAGTTATTAGGGATTTTTCCATAAGATAGAGGTAATATCTTTGTAAACACTAACTTGTTTAAACATATCAATGGACAAAATCCTAGCTAGTTGACATTACTATAACAATGTACAGTCAGCTAAATAAATCACGTATCTAAAACATTTTATACTAAACACTAACAACGCTATTTAACACACAATTGCTAGCATTCTTAATAGCGTTTAATTTGTCGTCACATTAGTAAATGAAATATATACTTATATGCCTCCGAACGAATAAAACGAAAATACTTATTAAATTTATAATACCTACATCTATATCCTTAAATCCGAGATTAAAATATTTGTGAAGTAAGCAATCCCTCTTAACAATAATAATAATAATGATGCAATTTCTTATGTATTCCTTCGGCATACTTAAGTGGACTCCGACTGAATTAGACGCCTTGGTTCGAAAAGTCCACACACTGATGACGTCATACCGAATGCATCTTCCATGTTTATCTGAGATTAGACTGTATATCCCGCGGAAGTTTGGGGTCCGGGGTTGGTTGAACCTCAAGTCTCTTCATAACCACGAGGTATACCACCTCAGGAAACATTTACACATTTTTTTTAAATTTTTAAATATATTTCTTCTTCTTCTGTTGTCGAGCTTTGTTAAACATCCGTATTTAATGTCGGAGATTTATTAGATTGCTATTATAATTGATTTTCGTTGACCTAACATTAGTTTTGATTAAATAGCAAGTCTATTGACTCATTAAACATGGCATCCCTAAGATGGCGTGACTTTAGTTTGACGTTTACATTTGAAGTGCCGGTAGTGGGGCAGTGGTCCTATTCAGCAGTTTTAATCGAGCGGTCGTAGCGACTACACGTGTTCGGATAGACGTCGCTATTTTTATAGTCGTGTATGCAAAGTGTTAGTGTGGTTATAGTGTCAGTGATGTAGCAGCATTTGTGTAATCGAAATGATTAGAGCCGTTAGCGGACTTTACCTTGCTATATCATCATATAACACGGATACCTCGTATCCGTGTTATATGATCGATTACCATAAATCTAATAGGTTATAGGGCCACCCTAGCGCTTCGACATGTAAGCAGTTCGTTTGTATACATATATATACATCTTAGTCAAAATAGTAAATATAATACAAAATGTTCTGTAAATGTTATAAAATGAGAAAAATATTTTTTTAATTGAAATTTATATGACACAAAAGCTTGTCGCTGTATTTTGTGTAATGTGCTGTACTTCGTCAAAACTTTATATTTTACAATTAATAAAAAACAGATATTTGATCAGCAAATAGAACGATGTCACAGAAGTTATTAATATAAAATGGTAAATCATTATAAGAATAGACAGAGTATTGATTCCTGAGGCAGGCCCATACTAATTGGTGATCCAAGCGACCTTACTTCGCCTATATCAACATATTAAAATTCTTTCACTCAGGTAAGAGGCAAGTAGATCAAACGAAATTTATCTTTAAATTATCTTTTTAAATATAAAAGCGTTCCTTTCAGTGACTTCTGTTGCTGACTGTAACTCGGGGGAAACCAAACGATTTGCAGCAAACGCGGTAAAATGGCCAATTGTATTGAATAGGCAAATTATGATACATTAGGGCTCTATCGTGCCGCGGCTAGACCATGTTATAAGACTGTGTATGGAGTGACATGGGGCTAGTGTGTCACCATGGTGTCGAGGGTGCTGTGCCTTGTGATCGGTGGACTTGTGCTCGGACAAGTTTGGGGCAATCCTGTGGTAGGTCTCTTACGTCGTTACAAATCTGTAACCAAAGACTGACTTTTGGTTATCAACGATCTGCTGTCGAGCTTTGTTTAGAATTTGGCGTTCCCCATGCTCTCGCTTAAACTGTATCTCCCCCTCATTCCAAGTCTAGGGAACCGACCTAATACTATGCGTCTGATCACCAGGCATCCGAAGGTCTCGGCCTGCCACTCGTGTCGGAGTTGTCGTCGCGGCTGTCTCCGCGGCCCGCGCGCCTGCAGGAGCCGCGCCTGCCGCTACCCACGCCGCAGGACCTGGAGGCCATCAAGAAGGTCGCGCAGATCCTCGTCATGCTCGGACAACAGGTACTCGTTCTCTTAACACCCTTCTTGATTATGTGGCTACCTATTGCCACTATATTAGTGAGCGATGATGTTAGTTGTAGTGATAGACAGTAGCACGTATGTATTTTGAACGGACAGAGCAAGTAGGAGAGCTAAGTATGTTCCAAGCTGAGCAAATATTTTTGTAGATATCCCTATTAAATAATAGACTTGCAGATAAAATTGTAAATTATGATTTATTCACTTTATCAACTCTTAGTCCAAATCCAAGGATCTAGAGGATAAAGAGGTGTATTTCGTTATGTAGGCCAGGGATAACAAAGGATTTCAGAAAACTTGAGTTCTATCTAAGAGAGTAAAAAATCTTATACACACGATAATTTCCCAGGTGATACCAGCGATCATCGGCGAACCGCAGTCGTCCCCGGCGCCTGGCGAGCCCGTCCCCGTGGGGGACATACCCAACGACCCGGTGAACCTCGACAAGCAACCGCTCACTGCTTAGGCTAACCTTATGTTTTTCTTATATTTTTGTAAAGCTTCCACGTGCTGACTACTTTTTGATTGTAAATATAGGAGCTATGTCAATAATATATATACTCGTAAATGTAGTAGAGCCAAATATTTGCATTCGGCAGCGAATTTTACAGTTAGATGTATTTACAGAGGAGGTAAGGTACGAATGACACAATGACGCCTACCAAGTACTGCTAGGTTAGCGTAATCCACTGCTTTGTTATTGATATAGGAGATACATTCCTGTCATTCATAAGGCACTATACGAGGCTCTCACATGTTTTCCGAAGAGCACCGGCTCGAACGTACGACAGTATCTACAGTTCTCATTTAATTTTTATTTCAAATTAAGAAAGTATTGAGGTCCTATACAAAAAGCTGAAAGTACCTAATCCTACAATATTTTTTTTTAAAGATATCTAGCAATGTCGCATTGTGGTCTCACATTACTAGCAATCCTGTTAATCCTGTTAATAAAATAAAAAAAAAATAAAAAAAAAAACCCTTCCAGCTAAGCTCTATGGCTTGTGTTAGGAATCGGTTTACGTCGGTAGTATAATGGCCAGGATTCGAACCCACGACCTCACGATTGCGAAACCGATGCCTTAGCCATTAGGCTACTGCCCTACCGCCCGCTTTATATTGTCGGTAATTATATTTCTACGATGGCTCCTATAATAAAATACAGTTAAAGAGTATTTAGCTACTGTGTGGAAGCTCTAATGGTGAGCTGGGTACCTACGTAATTATATCATTTATGTAAATAGCGGCTTTCGTATTGTAGGTAAGTAAGTATGGAAATATACAATAATATGTCAATATAAATCGCAGTTTCCTTGATATGTCGTAGGTAAAGCAATGATAAATAGGATTTTCATCGCGTGTGTTACCTTGATATAATAGTCATTATATGTATTAAAGGCCAATACACTTGAGATAGTAATTCTAAAAATCTATATATACGAAGGATTCGTCATGCCAGCCACACTAAATATGGACCGGGGCTTCTAAACGAGCAATATTGCAATATGAGGCTGGAATACAGTGGCCGGCAACATTGCAAGCAATACCAGCCAGACTAAGTGGCATTGCAGTAATTGCCCCTCCATATAGATATAATAATAATAACATGACCGGCGGGAGCGCTCCTTTGGCCACCTGAATAAAGTGCTGAAAAATCTTGTTCCTGTAATGGTTGGGTCATGCCAGTCCTTATGTACTCCTTCAGTATACCCAGATGGACTCAGACTGAACTTGACATCCTGGATAGAAAAGTCCGTTTACTGCTAACACATACCGAATGCATCATCCGCGTTCGTCAGTGATGAGGTTGTATATCCCGCGGAAGTATGGAGGTCGTGGCTTTTTAAATGACAAGACCCTCCACAACCGCGAGATATGCAACCTCAGGGAATATTTCCTACACGCGGACGCGACAACGTCTTATCCCGCTCAGTCAGGGTAAAGAGAACTGGCGCAAACCTGCAACACATACGTAGTACTGATGACCGCATGGAGGTATGGATGAATAAGGAACTGCATGGACGTTTTTATCGGGCTTAGTCCCATACAATGTAAACACAACATCATCCGTGTCCTGGCTACGTTTCGGAGACCTATTTGGAACAACCGAGGGTTTTGTCTTTGTAATTATTGATGAAGTTATTAAGACGAATAACTACCGGAAGTTTATAATGAGGGACCAAACAGAGGTTCCGTGTTACAGGTATGCACCCGACCCAGTTCTCAAAAATGGTCGTGCCACATTGTACTGGAATCAATAAGCCTGATATAGTAATGGTAGATCGATTAGAGCGCCGCGCAATGGTTGTTGACATCGACATCCCGCATGATCACGTTAGGTAGCTGGGTCAAGGGTCAGACGCAAAAGGCAGTAATAGTCGATATGGCCCGTATCGTGAAGTGATTCCTCTCACTGGAGCCCTAACCGACGGTAGCTTGGTCCCTGTACCCGATGCCGGTGGAACACTATTTTAAATATTTTTAAATTTATATGTTTTGTTGTTTTACAATGTAAACAATTAGCTTAAAAAATGAATAATAGGAGTAATAATATAATAGCCACGTATGGACAATTTTGCTTTCAAAGGTTACCTAAAGGTTGAAGGTAAAATTGATCGCTGAGCAATCAATTTTACTGCAATATTGCCAGGCCAGTTTTATTTCAGTCGCTCTCTATTGTTACGGCATTATGTATCCTTTTCTACGCAACGTGAAGTTTGCTGTGAGTGGCGTCGTGATTTATTGCTAAATTTTGTGTGTGTTGTCAAGTGTCCTTTTGTTTTGGGGTTACATCAAGAAGGTCCTTTTTAATTTTCAACAGACTTTAAAAAGGAGTAGTTCTCTATACACGATTACTCGAAAACAGTAGGACTGATTTAAAATAAAAATATTATTTGTGTAAAATCGTATACTAGAAGTATAAATATAATTGGATTCACTGTCGTCAAAGTTAAGATCTAATGATGGAATCTTGAAGAAATAGAGGGAACTTATTAAATATTAAAGGCACACCTATAATAATTTAGGTAGACTCTGTTGTAATTAGTGCATTTACTCTCAAGAAGCACCATTTAGTAAATTGGAACTTATGATAAAGGCCATAGATGTTCAGCGAAACTACTCAATAATAAGTATTTCGATTCGATTAGGTACTTTATAATATGATTTAACATGCACCTGACACTTTGCCTTTATCACATCATGTAGTGGAGCTGATAGTCAAGTATCAGGTGTACTATTCAAAACTTAACGGCCCTGCATCAGGAAAAGCAATATTTTAAAAGGAAATTTAAGTTTGAATTAGACTATCGTAACTTAGATCAGTTAAAAACCAGCACTCTAAAAAGTGAGAAAATAAAACATTTTTACACAAGACATTTATATATTTTTAGTTGTACCTATTTTCTTGTTATATTATTTTATATGTTTAGTCATCTTTTATTTAATTTTGAAATCATTTTCTTACCAATATAACAGCTGCGACAAGCGTGATTTTGTCAGCCATTGTTGCCAGTTTGAGTAGCCGTTTAGGAGTCTGCATATTACACACCAGCCATAGATTGCTTAGCCATCATTTGCATAAAAATATTTTAGTGATGGCCGTACAATTAGTTGCATATAGTGGAGCCACATATTGCAGTAAAACATGCCTCTTTAGAAGTCCCTTTACAGAAAAATGATATGATATATGATATATAATAATGATAAATATGATAATAATGTTCTCCTAAGCGATTTCGGTAACGACGGCCAATCTAATCAGAGTCTAGGCAACAACCCAGGAGATTGGGATTGGTGAGATTGTAGAGCATTGTAGTGTATGTGATATGTGCTGACTCTGCACATATCAGCACTGCAGCCACAAGTGCACTCTTGGACACCCTCATTCTCAAAGTCCGATGAAAGGTTATCCCGGCCAGAGAGAGATTAGGACGTAGGACCGACGGCTTGACATGGTCTCATAATCACGGAGTGGTGTAACATTTTTTACGAAAACGTTCATCTATGGACTTGGACCGTCATCGGTAACGTTCTTAAACGTCTTGATTTGCTCGCTCGCCACTGAGTCAGCCTAACAAATTAATTAAAATCCTGCTTTCGTACCCATGAAGCGGTCTACATGAATGTAATATTATCAAGCTGAGCTATGTCATAACGGGCGCAATTGTTATGTAGCCCGTACGCCTGTGGCCGGAAGCGGCATGCTGCATGTTATTAAATTTCTCACAACAGAGCGATCTAAACATTGTCATGTAATTACATAATTAGAGCATAGACGACCACATGGAGGCCGCAGTAGAGACAGTCAGCAATACAAGTAACTAATCCTATTTTTCTGTAAATGTCATTCATCAATACTTTGTAATAAATATTATAATCAATGTTTTATTTTTTTCCGCGACGGCCACGGATACGGTATAATACGTTTGGGGTAAGAGGTGTTTATGTCGGTGTCTATGTGTGTGTCTGTTACCATTTTTTTAAGAAACGGCAGGACCGATTTAAAGCTAAGTTTTAATGTTCTAAGCCGCCTAAGAGACCCTGAATTGCTCATGTTTCTTTAAAGCGGTTAATTTTTTTTTTCTCGGTGGTGGCTAGGACGATTTTGAATTGGTTTCTTTCTTTGTAGAAATCTCTTTCATGGGCATGTTCTAGTTAAGTTTCAATGGTACTGTAGCGCCCCCTGGTGGTCACCAGGGGGCGCTACAGTAGACGCGTTTGTTTCTGAAAAAAAGTCAAAATCATTTTTTTTATTATTAAAACGGAATAGATACTCATATATATTAGTTCCGTTACAACGAAATGTTTACTTTCAACACGAGTCAGTACCTTGTACATTTTGTAAAAATGTCTAAAAAGTTTGGAATAAAAAACACAATTAAAAATTTTGAAATACCCACGGCGGGCGTAAAAAAGAATTTAATAACATTTTAAAACACCCCGACTAACAGTTGATAGGTAACCTAAGAAAACCTGTCGGGGTCTGCCGTTCACTGAAAAATATTTTAGTTCAATTCGGTGCAGTTTTAATTTTGTTTTTTATAGGGGAAAGTCCCCTAGCGCCGAACGGCAGGTAGTACCGAACGAATGCTGTAACCGTAACTTGTAAACGAACAAGAATGATACTTTGGCGTGCAACGGAAAGAGACAAAGCTAGATAGGTGGCGGGTGGCGCGGGAGCGACCAGTGGCCCACGTAACGCGAGCAAGAACGGTCGTTGTGGAATTTACGCGGGAAATCGGCGTCGCCTACAAAGTAAAAGTATTAGTTGTGCTTTTAATATAAGAGTGGGCTCGTTTTGGTACTTATTTAAAATATCATTGGTAAGTAGTGTTTACGTTTTAGTGTCTAAAACATAAATTATATTTACTGTTTTTATTTTATATGTTTAAAAAGTCTCTTCAGTGAGTCCCTAGTACCGAACAGTATTTTTTCCCCTATGGCCGAACGAAAATGTTTTGTTTGTCACACTGTTATTTAAAATGTTGCAAGCTATATATGTATTAAATTATTTCAGGAACGAGGATATCTTACAGTATGGAAAGAATCAAGAAAATATCTTTACCGATCTGGATTATTTGCCAAGTGACATTACGAACATTCCAATAGAAGAGGTTGTCGTAGAGCGAAGTAGCAGCGATCATTCTCCACCTGACGTTCTTCAAACAATACCGGAGCAAATACCTGCTGCTACCATATTACCGCAAAGTTTTTCACCACAGCCTTCTACCAGCAAAGGTCCAGATTTTGTAAGACAAGCTATTTTAAACATTTCACCGTTCCCAGACGCTGCAAAGAAAAGAACTCAAACAAGAAAGCGAAAGTCTGAGAAAAGCCAAATTCTGACTTCTTCTCCATACAAATTGTCTTTGGAAGATAAAGAAAATGAAAAAATGCTTAAGGAGGAGAAGAAACTACTACGTACCCTTAAGAAGACCGATAAACCAGAAAAGATTAAAAAGACTAAAGGTTTGCCATTAAAACAGAAAGTTCAACAAGAAAATGTATCTTCGCAGGCAACTAAGGAGACTTCGTGTGTGGTTTGTCTAAAAGATCATGATGAAGACTGGATCCAGTGCAATTCATGCAAAGAATGGGCACATGAGGCATGTGCTGATATACCGGAGTGCTCAGAATTATATATTTGTGACCGATGTCATCTTTTTTAGAAGTGTTCGGCCATATGTGCCAATTAATATCAATGTTCGGTACTAGGTGCCACAATATAATTTACCAAAAATTGATACCATGAAGAAACTTATGTTAAAACATATATTTTGTTTGTTTTTCTTTATTTTGTTTATTTATATGAATGTCTATGATTGTTTTGTGCTCAGTAAATTCAATAAAATGTTTAATATGGAATCTGTTTTTTTTTTTAATGTCACCTAGGCTTAGGTGTTCGGCACTGCGGGACTCTCCTATAAAGCATTGCTTGACGACTTGAATAATATTTGTAAAACCAAAACACAATCGTGTCGCGACAGAGCGGCCAGATAGTGTCGATGTCAGACAAATAGTTGTAACTAAGTGTACTTTGTTCACACCACCATTGTGGAGTGGATTGAACGTAGTTGCATTTTATTTGTATAGATGCAATCGATGGATCGATTGTTTTTACGGAGAACTTCAGCGCACTTAGCCTCACGTTTAAGCCATTGTATTAGAATAACTGATAAACTTATATACCTATCTAATTAAATTTCTAAACATACACAAACAACACAAACAAAATTTACATCCAGGTACAAAATATAAGTATAATAGTGCTCTTGTCACAAAGGTTTATCCTGGGAGTCGAACCCACGGACCTCTAGCTTAGCAGGCAGAGTCACTGACAGTGGTCAGTGACCTTGATTGCTATCAACGAATGCAATAACATCTAAATTCACAACATTGATAGTTGATACTGTTGATCTAATGAGACTAACAGTATAACACACTGTTGATCTAGGGAGACCAGCATATACCTACTCTATTTCATTGTATCAACAGTATCGACTATCAATGTAGTGACACAGCTGAGCTAGATGTTATTGCATTCATAGATTGCAGTCAGGGTCACTAACGAATCAACTGGTAAGCTCTTTGTGGGTTAATGTCAGGGGTCCCTTACAAATCGCCAGTTTGTTCAACTCTAAACTGAGTCTCCTTGACATGAATCAGGAGCAGCCGCCGTCGGCCCTCAAATATGATGTACGGTCATACCGACTTATGTAACGGAAGGTTATGTCTCCCAAGGTTATTTTCCTATGTGTATGTAAAATGTAAATATCTGTTAGTATAGTGTGAAATATTAATAGAGCGGACATACGTATAAAGTGTATTGGTGGGTTGTATTATGAATTCTGATTTTTAACCTGAATGTGGGAGCCATTTTATTTGGCGGTCTGATAACAATGAGCGATGGTAGCCTAATCGCTAAGGAATCGGTCTCATAATCGTGAGGTCGCGGGTTCGAATCCTACCCATTATACTATCGACGTGAACCCACTCCTAACACAAGCCTTTGAACTTAGCTGGAGGGGTTTACAAGATAGTAATGCTCTATATTATTTCACTCTCATGATTCGACACCAAAAAAAGATAAGGCGCAGGAATGTTATCTTAACGGTGCTTTGTGGAGGTGGTGGTGGGGTGTGATATTTTTCGAGAACACCAATTTTAATTATTACTTTATATCACATACTCTGCTAATTTATAAAATTGTAAAAATATCCAGTTGCATGCCCTAACAGGCTGGACATAGAGAACAATGCATTTACCTAATACCATTAAAATGTATTTTTATAATGTATGTAGGTACCTGTGTTTGCAACCAATATATGAATATGAACATCTATGGTCCGAGACTGCTTGACTTTGCAGATCCCTCAATAAGCTTGGTCGCCACTAAGTCACGGCCCTCTCTCTAACATTTAAAACTACGTCAAGGTGAATTGAGTCTTATGTAAGTTACATAACAAGAATTATAAAAATAATTGACCAATTGTCTGCAAGTTCGCGCCTAAATTACAGCTTTGAACTTTTCAAATTAAATAAGTAATGTTCATCAAAGTCATCAATTTGTGCAGACACTGAAGGTAATAAATGAAGTGAACACGAGCGCGCAGTTTCAATGTCAGTGCTACCCACTACCACTGCACTACGTATCTACATAATATGTACTTATCAATGTAGATAGGTGTTAGCAGAGACAAAGGGATATCAATCCAAAGGGAAACCGGAACTAATGGTGTTCTAAGGACCCTCCGCCACTGGGTGTGTTTTTAAAAAAACACTCTTTTGGAAATCAACCCCCAAGGGGATAAACTATCGGTGGCAAGTTCGTATGAAGCTTCGTCAGTTTTAAAATTAAATCTGTGACATTTCTCATTTATTCTTTTGGTTTAAAATAGAAAAAGCGTGTTTCAACGTTTTTGGAAAATCAACCCCTAAGGGAGCAAGTAGGGGGGAGGGTTGCAAGTTTTTATCTAACTTCGTCAGTTTTAAAGTTAGATCAGTAAAAAAATGTATTTGGCTTTGTGGTTGTAAATAATGATACACGTGTTTCAGCATTTTGATTTTAAGCGAAAATCATCCCTGAACGGGGTAAAGTCATCCACGAGGGTGCCACCGCGGGCGACGGAGCGCGAGCAGAGATTACTTATTGAAACAGATAGCGCAACGGAAGTATGTTTCGCACGACGTGTCGATGTTAAAATACACATAAATGAATGCGGAAAAGGTGAAGAAATTGTTTAAAATTTCGCGACATTTGCGGCATCATCATCGTGACATCCACACAGTCGCACGACGTCCGCTATCTGTCGAAGGTTTAAAAAATCTTGTTTACTGACATAACCTTGTAACAATGTGGAGGTTCTTTAGAACAAATATTATTATTTTTACGTGATAACGTCTTATAAATCGATGACCGGGTGCACGCATTAAAAAGTGTCATTTTATTGATTGGTTGCTAAGCAACGGTCACGTTATTGATTATCTGAAGGGTAGTGAAAACCGCATCAAAATCCCTTTCGTAGTTTAAAAGATCTAAACATATATAGGCACAGACAGTGAAATGTGAGTAGGTACCTGGTTACCTGCCTATCTCACTGTTACGTGTTGTTTAGGATATCTAAATAACTGGTTCGCAACCTTCGAATTTTTAGTTTAATACATTTAAATTTATAAACATTATCTCACATATATTTTAAATTATGATTAAGTTATTAAGAAATACTCTAAGTTCGGTATTTAGTACACGACTACGACGTAGATACAAAACTGAGATAAGTCACGGACACAAAGTACACCCAGACTCAAAACAACAATTTGTGGATCACACAAAGTGGTGTCCCGTGTGGGAATCGAATTAAAAATTGCTTAAAAATATAAAATATTTACTGTAATAATAACTAAAGAAGACAATTTTACGGTTTACTTTCACTAATAAACCATTTTGAAACAAAAAAATAATATAATAATAATAATATCTAATAATAATAATAATATCTTGGGACAACTCACACAATGCTATCTGATCCCAAACTAAGCAGAGCTTGTACTATGGAAACCAGACAACTGATAAACGTACTTAGGTATATATTTCTAAATACATACATATTATACACTAGCTGTGCCCGCGACTTCGTTCGCGTGGAAGTCGGGTTTATATTAAGGTAGTTTATGTTACATTATAACTTCTGTATAAAACATATTGGAAACATGCTCCACAATGCTCTGTGGCATCTATGGATATTAAGGCCTAGCTTTAATCAGGGCCCGACCTATGGCAGGGCAAGCCAAAAAATGCCTAGTGCAGCAAAATGAAGGGCGATAAAGTTTATTTCGCCAGACGGTTAGAAGACAAATTATAAAAATTAGCATGCTTAGCACCTCGACAAAAAAGTATTTTACCAAAATGATTTCACATCGAATATTTTAATATTGAAAAATTCCCCCCGTCCCCGTCACGCGAGTACTTGGGCAGTTTCGGGTTAAATGAAGCCCGAAACCGCCCAAGGACTCGCGCGAAATTTTGTGTTATGGAGCTTCGATTCTGACTCCGAAAGGTCGAAAATTCCGATTGATTTTAAACCTTCGACTCCAACTTCGGCTCCGACACTTTTAAATCTGATCTCCCCCCTTCAAGTTAATTTATACATAGGTAATAAAGGTATGATGGAAAAAAACTCTCACAGATTCCCTATGATCGCAGGTTCGAGTCCTGCCCGAGCGATCTTTTCCGAGTCTAAAGTACACCCACTTTGTGTCCGTGTTGGTAAAGTCCCCCGCGTAATAGGGCTAGTGTGAGTTATGTTTTTAAAAAATATCCTTGTTTTTATAACATTGCATTCCGGCGGTACTGTGATGCGTGTTCAAACAAACAGACAACATACAAACGTTTCTAAAAGATATACTCAGATATCTTTTTCTGTGTTTAAATACTATTTCTAAACTTATTTCAATATTTTTTTTCACTCACTTTAGAAGATTTAAATAAGAATTTCAGTAAGTTCATTTTTTAAATCAAATCTCCTGATTCTTTTTAATTTGTATTTAAATTTTTAATTTGTATTTACAATTAGGTTACTGCACCTACACATTCCATTTCTACATCACCCTAAGGTAGACTGGCAGAGAATGCTTTTAGCATTAAGTCCACCTTTGTACAACTTTGTGCATAAAGTTTTAAATAAACGCCATCTATTTTCAAAACTGGATAAGTTTCTTTTAATACTTGATGATTTTATATTAAATGATATTTAAACTATCATGCATTGTTAAACGTAGGTACGCAAGGTATTTAACCTTAAATTATTCACGCGATTAAGACCCTTAATATCTATATTTTCATAATGAGTACAAATCGCGAAACCTACAAATGTTGCATTTGTAGGTAAGCAATTTTGACACTCAGAAGAAATCTAATCACAGATGGCGCCATGTGTTTTATTTTGATATATCACGGACTTAATCTTTAATTTTTTTTAAGCAACAATCATACACAAATTCAGAAAATATCAAGTAGTACCTATTTGTGTTTATTTGTAATGTGATATTATTTTTCATTTCTACATTCATAACATAATCACGATTTATGCAAAACAATATTAAAGGTGCCTATTGAAAGTGATTGATTAATATGAAAATTTGTTAACCAAAGTAAACATGTTAAAGTCGAAAATAAAAGCTTGTATAATAAGTATAGATTTAGAAAAATACTTAAAAAAGAATAAAAAGCATTTTAAACCAACACAAAAAGAGCTTCACATACTAGAGACTCGATCCTCCGACCTCGCTCGTTCATTACCGCAACTTGTGCCAATAGACCAACTCAACCGATACAAAATCGGTTAAAATAGCTGATCTTAAGAAAATTGAAAATGTTGTGTTTAGCTCCTTATAGTTTTAGCGTGAAGTTATTGTTTCCATTGGTTACAATTGTAAATAATGTCTTTTTGTTGAAAAAAATGTAAAAAACCATAATGGTTCGACCAAACATACGTTGCTGCTCGCTCCCCATAGACGATAGCGTAATGATTCATAGTGTAAGTAATGACCTATAGTATTTACAATAAAACTGCAAATTTTCATGAAGATCCGTCAAGTAGTTATTGTTTTATAACGATAAATAGCTACAGACATTATCCGTTATTGTTTAGCTCCTATGGGAAATAGCGTGATAAATTATAGCCTATATGTTAATCCAGACTTATTAGAATACACATACAAAATTTCAACTGAATCTGTCTGGTAGTTGTTACGTGATGCGTGTTCAAACAAACAGACAGACAGACAGACAGACAGACAGACAGACATTTCTAAAAATGAAGGAATGTGTTTAAATACTCTTTTCGAACATTTCTCAATATTTTTTTTTACTATGTTCGGCCATGTACAGACACGTGAAATTTACAATTTTATTATATGTTATATTATATGTATAGATAGATAGATATAGATATAGATATAGATAAATAACACCCAGACACAGAATAAACCATCGTGATCATCACACAAAGTTTTATCCTGGGTGGGGATCTAACCCACGACCTCTTGCGTAGCAGTCGGATACACTCCCACCGCGCCACAGAGGCAGTCAATTTCCGTGATATCGCATGTTAATCGCTTTGCTGTTGCTTAGCAACCAATCAATAACGTGACTGCTTAGCAACCAATCAATAATGTGACCGTTGCTTAGCAACTAATCAATAACGTGACCGTTGCTTAGCAAGCAATCAATAACGTGACAGTTGCTTAGCAACCAATCAATAACATGACACTTTTTAATGCGTGCACCCGGTCATCGATTTATAAGACGTTATCAAGTCAAAATTAAAATAGTTGTTTTAAAAAACCTCCACATTGTTACTAGGTTATATCAGAAAACAAGATTTTTTTAAACCTTCGTCAAATAGCGGACGTCGTGCGACTGTGTGGATGTCACGATGATGATGCCGCAAATGTCGCGAAATTTTAAACAATTTCTTCACCTTTTCAGCATCCATTTATGTGAACTTTAAACATCGACAAGTCGTGCCCAACGTACTTCCGTTGCGCTATCTGTTTGAATAAATAATCTCTGCTCGCGCTCTGTCACGCCGCGCTCCTGTTGTATCTCCTCCAAGCGTGGTGACGTGACGACGCGATTCAAAATGGGATAAAAGATTTAAAAAACTATATGTATTTGTTTTTTTTTTAAATGGCAATATAAGAAAAAAGAATTCAAATATTTGAAGGTATATACTATTATAATCTGTTTGCCTTAGTCACTTTGATGTACTAGTTACATTGCAATAGTCAAAGTCTTTGTGTGACATTTTCTATATTAATTACTGCGTTGGCGCCATTCATTGATTACATATACAGCGGCCGGGCCGCTGTTTGACGAAAGCTTTAAATTATAGGGATGTTACTATTTTATATTATTAGCTAATCAAGAAATAATTTTTAAGCAGAAATGAACAGGTAAACAAACTACATTGTGATTGTAATAAAAACATTTGTTTTTTAAATAAACAAAAAAAATATATTCGTTATTTTAAAAACAAAATAATACCTACTTTTCTGACTAAAAAAATATAAACTTAGAGTTCACTAGTTATAATTCTAATAGTTCATAGTGAATAAATGCAATTTTTAGGGTTCCGTAGTCAAAATGGGAAAGACATAATGTTCGTCGGTCTGTCTGTCCGTCCGTATGTCAAAGGCATTTTATTCAAAGATTTCCCAATGAATGTTCATTAAATTTGGTGAAAAGGTGTCTTGTGGTACTTAGTTTGATAGTTAAATAATAAAAATAAATATTTTTAGTGGGGGCCTACATGTCTGTACAGTCTAATACATGAACAGAAGCTGAAATTTTTTTTAGAGCAAACATCAACGTGTGGCACATTATTCGGCAGGTCTTTTAAAAGTATTTTAATGTTTTTAACACATAATTTGTGCAAATTTGGAGCCTATTGCCTTTTGAACCGTGTGACCAATAAATATGAAATCAAAAAGGTAAAAATAATAGGATATACCGTCGTTGAGTTAAAAACGAAAAACTGCGTTTCACAACAAAAGGGCGTAAGTGCCATGAACATACGCTCTTCTGTTGGTGCAATTATTCAAATCGGATTATTTATATGGCAACGGCTCCGGAACCCTACACTGAGCTTAATCCAACATGTTCTTGCCCGGTTTTCATTTTTTTGTTAAATTATGTGCCTACCTACATACTTGTTCATTTTCCTAAATTTACTTAACAGATAATTGAGTGATGATTTTTTATTGGATTTGATTTTCACTGAAACTCAATTAAAAGTACCCTTGTGTAATTTTTTACAATAATTGTATGAAATTTACAGATGTTAGAAATCTGTATCCGACTCATGCAATTTAATCCATATTTTTATTTTTAAAAACCTCGCTATAAAGCTAAGCACACATTCGCGCGCGAGCCGTGGCGTCGAGCGCACGCAGTTTAACCGGTTGCCGCGACTAACGCTAACAGATTTTATTAAAGTACCCACTTTTTTAATAATGGATGAAAACAATATAGAAGAAGAGGATTCGGACAAAAGTGAATCGGAAATCATTATTCAATGTGAAAGAGAACTTAGAGACATGACGGATTGGAAGAATACGGGAAATAGTGAGCAAAATTTAAGTCAAAATAAAAATATAGAAAAAAGAACGAGAGAAAAAGGGGAAGAGAGCAGTGAGGATGGGTTTATGACTGTTCTCAGGAGAAGACCGAAGAGATTGATCAGAAGCGACTCTATGGATGTACAATACATGAGTGCAGCTAATACTTTAGAAGAAAGTGAAGGTAAAATTGAAATATGTTTAACATCATTAAAACCATTGCCCAAACAAATGGCGCTGGCAAAATTGTTGTGCAGTGAAAAGATAAAATATGTTACTAGAATTAAGTAAAAAGGTCAGTGTAAAGCGTTGATTCAACTCAAAGAAAAAGAACAAGCAAACAAACTACTTTTAAATGAGAAACTCAAAGAATTAGACATAAGGGCCCAATATACCAACATTTATCTTACGGAGTTATTAAAGGAGTAGATTTGGAGTTTGCAGAAAAAGACTTTACAGCAAATATGACTAGTGAAACAGAAATAATGACAGTTAAGCGTTTAAAAAGGAGGAGTTCAGATGGTAAATGGGTAGACAGCGAGACGGTGCGTATATGTTTTAAGAATCCATGTCCACCCCAGTACATACTTGTTTATAGTTGCAGATTTAAAGTAGAAAAATACATATTTCCTGTTTCACAATGTTCTTTATGCTGGCAGTATGGCCATAGTAGGAATTTCTGCCCATCTAAGAAAATTGTCTGCCCAAAATGCGGTAAGGGACACGAAAACTGTGGAATAGAAATATATAAGTGTCCTAATTGTAAAGGACCACATATGGCGTTAGACAAGACGTGTCCATTTTTCTTGAAAGAAAAAGAAATAAGATATATTATGAGTGAAAAATGTGTAAACTATAAAATGGCCTTGGGAATTTATCTAAAGGAGAGAGAAAACGCAAGAAACAAAATAGAAAATGCTCCTCGGATCAATGATACTACACCCTGCTCTTACAGTGAAGTTCTTAAGAAATCAATTAACGTACAAGAAGATTGGATGAGTGACTCGGACATTACAAATGAAGAGGATCTGAACAAAGATAAATCATCTCAGAGTGTGACTCGAAAATGTAAGAAACATAAAAAAAGAAGAAAACCCCTGAACCAAATGTACAACAAGCACAAGTTGAACAAAGATTGTATGTCGACTCTTCGTGTGATCAGGTAAAGGATAAGAAAAGAAGAGAGAAATTTAGTTTTCAGCGGTTTATTTTTACAATGAAAAGAATTATAATGTCTGAGTCAAGTTTAGAAGAAAAGATGATGGCCATTTGTAAAGGTATTTTTGAGGAGATTAAGTGTTTTGTTTTAGAAAATTTAACGGGAAATAACTTATGTAAAAATATATTTAACTTATTTAATGGACAGACTTAAGAAGGATATAAGCATTAACATAGTCCAGTGGAACTGTCGAAGTTTAAAACCGAAGTTGATTGATTTTGACTTACTATTAAATAGAGAAAATATTCAAATAGCAACAATATGTGAAACTTGGCTAAATTCAGATGAAGATAATATTAATTTAAACAGTTATAATATATATAGGAAAGACAGAGCTGATGCGTACGGAGGTGTAGCCATAATTGTCCATAAATCTATCCGTACTCAGGTATGTCCATTAAATTTACTTAATCCTAGTATAGAAGCCATTCATATAAAAGTATTAAATTGTAGTGTGTTACAAGATATTATATGTATTTACTGCCCGCCATCAATTCACACTAGAACAACTGATTGGGAGAATATTTTTTCACTTGTATCTCGAAAATGTCTAATTCTGGGAGATTTTAATGCTCATCATACTAACTGGTCGTGCAAAATTGATTCGAGAGGGACTCAGATATTAGATGCGTCATTGGACTACGGTTTTATATCAATTAATAATAGAACAGCAACACGTATTAAATTAGTAAATAATGTTCTTCAGAGCACTTCTCCGGATATAACTTTTACCTCTTCTGATCTAACTATAATGACTAAGTGGCAAGTTTTGAATGAGAGTCTGGGTAGTGATCACCTCATCATTAAAATAGTAATCAACTTTCAAAGCGATTTTTCGTGCATTAAGCGGCGAAATTTTAAACAGGCTAATTGGCCACAATTTAAACAAGATCTTCATTCATCACTGTATGAATGGAACCGCAGTTGCTTGTCGGACGGCGATATTCAAGATATGTATGATCACCTAGAGCTAAATATCAATTTATCGGCTAATAAAAATATTCCATTTGTGAAAACCTGCACTAACCCCACTAATAAATTTAAACCTAAAAAATGGTGGAACCCATCACTATCAGCAGCCATTGCGGAGCGCAGACTAGCATTGAAAAAGTTTAGAAGAAATCCAACTCCTGATAACTTAATCAATTTTGAAAATAAAGTTGCAGCGGCACGGTTACTAATACAAAAAGCTAAGACACGTAACTGGCAAGATTTTTGTAGCAGTGTCAGTGAATGTACCTCAGTATCCGAAATGTGGCAAAAGATGGGGTGGATCAAAGGTTATCGTCAGTCAAAATTTACGCCTTCAGCACAAAAGCAAATAGAATTACTACGCTCTCTTACTCCAGACACCGTCATAAATGCGTCACCTACTTTTAAATTTACTAATGAATTAATCGAGTCACCACTCACGTTACAAGAACTAAAAACATGTTTAAAAAAGAAAGATACCGCCCCTGGTGGCGATGGAATTACCTATTCCATGATTTTGAACCTCCCTGATAGTGGGTTTATATTGCTTCTTGAATTATACAATAGTATTTTTCAATAAGGTTATGTGCCTCATCAATGGAGAAATGTTTTAATAGTCCCGATACCCAAAGCAGTAACTAATGCTAACTCAGAACCAAAACTTAGACCTATATCACTGATATCATGTTTGTGTAAGATATTTCACAATATGTTATGTAAAAGGATAGAGTGGTACATTGAGAAGCAATTAATATTGTCACCACAAACTTCTGGCTTTAGAAAGGGGCAATCCTGTTTAGATAATCTGTCAAGGCTTGTTACGTATATACAGTTGGGTTTATCAAACAAAAATCCCACTGTTGCATGCTTTTTAGATATACAAGACGCATACAATAACATTTTGATTGATGAGATGGTCACTATTCTTGATGATTTAAAGATTGGTAAAAGCATATGTGCATATTTATGGTCCTTTTTGAGCAATAGACGATTAATGATTAGAAGTTTATCTGGTGAGCAAAGTGATTATATTCGATGTACAAGTAAAGGTCTGGCCCAGGGCGATCCCCTGTCCCCGATACTCTTTAATATTGCAACTTCCAGTATATGTAACAGAATCAAGGAAGTCTTAATCACTCAATACGCGGATGATTTTGTATTTTATATATGTAATAAAGACTTAAATTATTGTGAGATAAATTTACAAAATTCACTTAACTCTATGGTAAATATTCTAAATGAACTTGGGTTAGAGCTATCAGATAATAAGTCGAAAGTGTGTATATTTAGCAGGGGTCGTATAAGAAAACACGTAAATTTGAAAATAAATAATAATAATGTCAGCTTTGTAGATCACATTAAATACTTGGGAATGTGGCTGGATAGATCTCTCTTGTGGGGTAAACATATTAATGAGATGGCCCAAAAAACTGTTAAATATCTTAACTTGTTAAAGGTATTAGCTGGAGCTAGTTGGGGAGTTCATACTAAACATTTACGTACACTGTATTTATCATTGATAAGAAGTAGGTTCGACTACGGTTGTTTCCTTTATGATAGCTGTGCTAAATCCCACTTATTTAAGATAGACAAAATACAAAATCAGGCGTTAAGAATAATAGGCGGTTTCATTAAAAGCACCCCTATATATGTGATGGAAGGAGAGCTATGCATTCCACCCCTGTTTGTACGTAGATTATTCATAGCACATAAATATTGTATCAAAGCGATGTCATGGTCAACTAATGACATTATTCAGATGCTAAATGAAATCGGTTCGGAACAACACTACAGGTATTGGCAAAACAAAAAGAAACCCTTACTGTTAACCGCTTATAACGAGACAAAATCCTTTAAAATTCAATCTGCTTAACCTTTACTAATGTTTAATTTAAATACCTGGTTATATAAAATTGAAATAGACAAAATAGTCCAAATAAATTTAGAATGTGTAAAAGCACCAAAACACAATTATGAAATCACAAATTTAAAGTATGAGGTACTAAATTGTCTAAATGAGAAATACAATGGTTGGTTAAAATTTTACACTGATGGCTCTAAAAATGCAACTGGCCAAGGAGCAGCATATTTTTATGTTAATGAGGGGCGCACGGCTTTGTATAAAACCCAACAAAGTGTTTCAATTATGACTATGGAGCTCATTGCAATCTCAGAGGCTCTAAAATATATTAGTAGTATAGATGGTCAAAATTTTGTTATTTTTACTGATAGTAAATCTTCTTTGTATCATTTGGCTCGATGCGCCTCTGGCTACAGAGGTGTTTCGGTAGCCTATGATATACTTAGAGAGATTTTACGCATATATCCCAATAAAAATCTGAGATTGCAATGGGTACCATCGCACATAGGCATACAGGGTAACGAGGAAGCTGACCGATTAGCAAAATTAGCCATAAATCAAGGTGAGAATCTGAATATTTTACCATATTATTCAGAAATTCTTTTTAAATTTAAATCTATTTGTCAAAATACTTGGAAGGAATATTTCAATGAAAGTTCCATTACAAAGGAATATAGTATAAAACTATACAAAGTCAGCTTCCTCGCATACCCTGGTTCATTAATAGTAATTTAAGTAAAAAATATGTAACGCTAATACATAGGTTACGCTCTGGACACATTCCATCGAAAAAGTTTGAACATCTTATGGGACGAGCAAATTCACCAAATTGTGAAACATGTAACCAAATAGAAGATGTTCAACACATATTGATGGAATGTGTTAAGAACAGAGATCAGAGAGAAATGCTGATGAATTATATGAATTGGAATCGTAAAGAAGTAGGTTTAATACAAACCGTCTTGGCTAACCCGTCATCAGAAGAAGCAAGATTACTTTGTGAATTATATAATCATCAGCGTTTGTCCTTGATGTAAATATATTATATTAGTTAAGAATTTATTATAAGTTTGTATGTATGCTTAAGTTATAATGGGACTGTCATGTATATTTTAATCATAAGTCCCTTAAATAAATAAAGAAAAAAAAAATAAAAAAAAATAAAGCTAAGACTGACAAAGGTCAAATAAATGTGTGATCTGTTAAATTGGCCCTACTATAAGTAGGTTATCAGGCTAAGATCGATTACTAAGGATCAGGGGGTCTAGACATAATCACATTCAAAAACCGAAGTCGAATAGGGAAAAGAATTTTAATATAGAATTTGACGTTTGCGATGGAGACCATAGACATTTATTTATTATTTTGCGAAGGATTAGTACGGCGTCATCAAATTCCCACGTAACGAATGTACCTTGTCTAACCCCTGGTAGGCCTACTGGCTACTCTAATTCAATGAAAACGAAGTTTCGATCAAAAATGAGGTGATAATCCAAAATAAAATACAGAGCCAGGAACATCTATTTAATCCGCTCGTTCCAGAAAATTGTCTAACTTCTTGTGCTTATCTAAAAATTAATTAATAATAAACTTAAGAAATTTAAGTACACAAAAATTCATGAATTTCGTTTTAAGAAAAAGAGTAGGTCTACAGGAGACTTGGTTGTTTTATTGAGTCATTTCACGTAGTAAAATACGACAGATCTCAGTAAATTATATTGAAACACAAACAATACAATATTCAAACCTTATTATAACATTTGAAAACTGATTGAATGCTTATCTATATAAGAAACTAATAAATTCTCTTATTTATGTCATAGCAGCGCCATCTAGGAAACGTATTGCAAAACAGGCAAACGTCTTAGTACAGACAGACCACTTTAACTAGATGGCGCTAGTAGTTACCGAATACAGCCGCCACTGTATTATCACCTTGTGTTTTCAAGTGTGCGAGCCTCTTCCTCCTGAGGAAGTGATGCACCCACCTGAAGGTGCCGTAGTACACCAACTCTGCTATTACCACCATAGATACGCCCGCTATGGCCATCCACTGCGTGCTCAGTATTACTATAATAAAATGCTATGAACTATTAAACAATCATATTTTAGATAAGTAGGTACAAATGGTTAACCAACGTACCGAGGACTTCGTACCAACGCGCGTAAGCTTCCAGCGAGTAGCGCTCGTGGTTCTCCGTACTATAAAAGATACGGATGGATGATGAGTTCAGCAACGGCAGACCCTCACTAAACAAGCAAATAACTTCATTAAAATATAGTTACCCTTGAAAAATTCGGGAACTACGGTTAAAATTTCAAATAAGTAGGTAGGTACATATCTATACTACCTACTAAGTTTTGGGAAAAATAACTAGTGTTCGAGCTACGCCTGCAGAAATATAATAGCAATTATTCGTATATGAATTTGAGCTCTGATAAATCTAACACAAACGCTGATGAATCAGTGTGAGCATACATACTACTACCCCTCTCATACATTGAGGATGTATGATATAAAAATATAAAATCCGTCAATTCGTTTTTCAGAAAAACAATAGTTCTTGCTCTTTCCCGAAAAACCTCATCCATCTCATCCATTCACTCTTACAAACATTCGGGTTTATACTATTAGAAGGATTAGCCGTCTACTAAGATAATCTATGAGTGTGGTAGGTAGGCATGCAAATGTATGACGTACGTTAGAAAGTTCCGGTAGATGCTTGTCTTGCCGACGTACTTGGAGTATGAGATGTCGGCGACGTAGAGCTGGCGGCGACACAGCACGCGACACTGCGCGCACTCCAGCCCGTCCGCGATCTCCTCGCGGATCATTGGGTCTTTCAGCTCCGCTGTCGCCGGGTACTGGTATATGAACTTCTCTGGGAAAGTAACATGCCTACTCATTCAGCGCTTTGCTTTGCCAAATAAATCATCCGACATTTTCAACTTTGAGGAGTCCGGAATTCAGTGGCGACAGGACAAATTGCGAGAACTTCAAAGTTAAGCAAAGTTATTATTGTCAGTCCATGGATGGATACCCATTTTTCGAAAAATATCAAACTCTGTGCTTCAGAGAGTAGGTAGGTACATTCAGTCATCAGTCCAGCGCCAAACCTCTCTTTGGACCCATCACAATTTGAGAGTAAGGGAACAGAGAGTAGGTACCTACACTTGTCTCGCGCACCGACTTTTGCTCTATAAATATCTCTTTCGTAGTTGACTAGCCTCTGATGAGATGCCGCTGTGACCCAAATAGTTAATTACACATTATTATGTTATTATCAACTTTTCTTTTGTTCACTCGCCTCTATGCTTATTAAGACAGATGAGATCCCTTAGCGCACACACCCGCCGGATGTCCCCTTGGTCAGCGGCGTGTAGCGTGTACGGCACGCAGCCGCACAGCGCCGCGGCAGCGTCGCGCCGGCACGATGTCAGGCACCCCGACTGGCCCGGCCCGCTGGTGCGACACCCTCGCTGTAAAACCAACCACTTAAGCAAGAATCTCGAGAACTAAGCAGGTACGTTTACGTGGCGAGCGATAAAACGATTAATATATGGTCACAGGTCCAGCGTTCAACTGTTGAACAATCAAAAAGCGAGTAAGCTGTTATGATTTCACACTGAAAGAATCTGACAATCGTGCTTGATTTAACACGAATTAATCTATTTTAAGCTTGCATTTAGAGCTGATGAAGACTTGCCCACTCCTCGCTGTAATACTTGATGTCGTCACTGGCGTGCTGCCTCATGATCCTGATGTTAACGTAAAGGGCGCGATGACGCGGGATCGGGTACATGCGTACATCCCCACTCTCCAACAGGGGGTACTCCGAACCCTCGAAGATGAGCATCTGCCAATAAACAGATCTACTGAACACCTGTTACCGACATTGAATACTATCTGACATTTTGAAGGAATAAACCTCTATTACTCTATATGAAGTTTAAAGATCCTAGCTTCCAGAGAAATCCACTTATTTATCCGATAAGAAACTCAGTGACGCTCGCCATGTTTAACATGACGAAAAAGTCGATATGTCCTGGAACTATCACCATACGGGCATTGTTGGGTTTGTGAAGTAACTTTTCGAATGGCAACATTAAAATAACGTGGGTAGGTATTATTAAAACTTCGACAGTGACCACCAGCCAGGTCATGTGTTTGTTCAAAGAAGATGTTAAGTGTTATTATTAAGGTAATTCTAGTATTTTCTGGTATGTATGTAATTGGAAGAAATAAAGTACTTTTAAAATCAATACACCAACCTCTGCTCCGTACGCATTTCGTCGGACATAGACAAAATCATCACTGTTCTCAGTCATTACCACTCCGAGTCCGAAGTCCTGACCGGTCATATCCAGGACATGCGCTTTGTTATTGGCGTCCACTGGACTGAGGAATAAAAGTCAATTACGATCTGCCTTAATATGGTCTCTTAATCCTTCACACATTTAAAATAAATAAGATAAACCCACAAACGTCTTGTTATTCCAAGCAGACAATGATCTTTTATCCTTACTAGTTACCTTGGTCTTTTGAAATGCAAAGGTATTTCACTTACTAGTATCTTGAGTTGGAGACACAGCAGAAGCCAAGCGGCGTGACCCTTGAAGCGAACAGAGTGCTGCACTTCTCCAGGCGGCCGCGCCACGAGCACCGCTCCAACATAGCGTCACAAGATGGCGAGAACTAAACATAATATTTAAAACCAATTTGTTACGCTACCTACATTAGTATGGTCTCAGAAAGTCGTGTTCTAAGACCTTCATTAAATTGACATTGGAGTTCCAGACTCTAACATCGATTCCCTCCTCATAGTTTTATAATTTGGAGACACAGACCTAGTTGTAGCCTTTTATAGCTCTATATGAGAACACTAGCTGACCCGCGCAACTTCATCTGCATAAATTTTCACCGTTTTTGCAACATTTTCCTTTGCTGCTCCGCTCCTATCCGTTGTTGTAGCGTGATGTTATATAAACCTCGATAAGTGGGCTATCCAGCAGTTAAATATTTTTTTTTAATTCTGACCAGTAGTTTATGGCGTTCAAACAAACAAACTCTTCAGCTTTATAATATTAGTGTAGATACAGTGGCGGACTAAGCCCGTCAGAGGCCCGGGGCGGCAAAGCTTAATGAGGCCCCCCAGCTTTAAAAGAAATGTAATTTTACAAGCTTCTTATTCAGTTCACATTTGTATGTGTTTATGTTTATTTCGTTAAAACCTGGCAAGTGAAATTTAAATTCGACTTAAAATAATTAGGCTAAATAAACATACATACCTATGACCATACATACATATATTATGGAATGGTTTTTTAAATTTTTTGTAGCACGTTAATATATGTGTTTTCGTGCCTTCAATTGACTGAACTTCTCAATAACTTCTGTGAAATCGATTTCTTTTGAACTTTTCCTTTCTTTTGAAAGCACGGGAAAAAACTCCTCTCACATGATGCAACCGAGATGAAAATGGTCAAGAAGTATTGAAGTATAAGCGATATACAGGGTAATGATTCACTGAAGTCCCATTTTAGTATAAATTGAAGGATTTCTTGGGCTCTCCATTTGGCAGCAACGTCCATACTCATATCGGTGGCTTTTACATGCCTCCGGTACCTTTTTATTTCTTGGGAAACTTGCTACAGCCAGAGCGTCATCTGAAGCTTCTAGCATAAACTTTGTTTCAATAATTTGGAAAATATTATTGATTTGTTTCATGGCTCCGTATCGTGTCGACAATTCTTGTATAAATTGGTCTATGCATTCATACATTGACCAACGTATTTCTTTTTAAATAGATAATCCAGCATCATGAGCTGATTCACCCGGCATCGGTCGTTTTACTTTCCTTCTTCCTCGTTTCTCGATGTGTTGAACTAAATTGACTTCCTCCAGTATAAAAGCCAGATTTGTATATAGGTTAGAAAGGTAACAGCCGGAAGGATCACGCTTGCTCCTGATCTTGTATCTAGATTTGCTTTTGCTGGATCTTGAAAATGTTCTAAACGACTTACAATTGTCTCTATGTTTTCTTTTACAACTTTTACTGACTCGTAATGAGCGCTGCAGCGAGTATCCGATAGACGTTTTAATTTTTTTCCAGTTTTCTCATTGAGCAATTGCCATCTCTGTGTAGATGACGAAAAGAACGAATATAATTTGTCTACTGTTCCAAAACACGTGATGCTGGAACTGGAGCTAATACGTTGCCTTTTTAATATCTGCAACATTTTTTTGCCTTACATGATCATCCAAACATTTAATAAATACATTTTGCATTCCTTTTTCACAAATAAGATGGTAATCTCTTTGGTCCACCAGTAGCCTCTTCTAGTTTTTAAGCAATGCTCTTTCAATACCGGTTCATATTTTACAAACAGTCGTACTAATTCTAGAAATTTTCCCCTGTCTTCCGAAGAAATATCCTCACGGTGGCCTCGGAAGGCAAGATTTTGTTGGGCTAAGAATAGCGTTGCATCTAAAAGGCGATATAAAATATTTCTCCATTTCTTAGTTTCATCGTTAAAAGTCTGAAAGTTGTCTTTATCAAAAGTTTTATTAAGTTTCAAGCCCATTGTCAACGTTTTCTATTTTTCTAAGTTTGATAAATGTTCATGAGACAATTCATGCTGTGATATTCTTGGATTTAATTTCCACCACTGACAAAAACCAGAGACAAATTTATTGTTGTCACCCTCAGATGCAAATAACCGGCATCAGTAATAATATAATTTGTTGATGGTGAGTATAGCATTCATTTCCTTATATATTTAGTCTCGTCTAAATGTGAGTAAAACCACGGCAAAGTTAACAACGATGATTTCCCTTAGTGTTCCACTTTCTTCACCTGATCTTTCTACTGATTCAAAAGGTCCGCCCTTGTTTTGAAATATTTCACTGCCTTTTTCGATAATCGAAATTCTGTTATGCTCTGGCACAGGTGTTGCCCAATGTGCAGCATCATTGGATGATAAGAACTCTTACTTAGAACGAGCGACGAATTCTTCGGCTTCTTCAGTATTTTTCTTTAATTTATTAGTTTTATAGTCGGAGTTTTTATTAATATCACATTTAGTAGACTTTTCACCTATGTTTGTTGTCTCAATATCAATGATTTGTATATTAGATCCCGATTCAACAGTTTCATTCATTTCTTTGGCAACGCCACTTTTCTTCTCTTCAGTATTTGAAAGGTATTTGGATAAAAATCCATCAAGCGATTTTGCCTCTTACTTCTCCAAATTGAGTCTCACGATAAGAACAAGTACATAACGACGTCTTTCTCAAAAACGTGCACTACAAATAAATTATGGACCACTAGCGGAGAAACAAAGCAATGTACTCGTAAGTGTATATTGACTAGAAACTACGGATTATAATTTCTTGCCTAAATTATAAGAAAAATTGCTTACTTTTACTTTTAATCCGCAAAAAAAAAACAATAACTCTATTACACCCATTTTAATGAAATTACTTTAAACGTATAAGGTTGCGTTTATTACTTTCAAATATCAGAACACACTAATAAACTATTAAATATCAATGTAATGAAATTTAATATATTTTGAATGAAGCCAATGTTATTTTTTTAGAATGTAGGGAGAGTAAATGTACGCGTACAAGAGTGAATTATTGGCACTTCATTCATTCAGGGATTCTTGAGGAAGTACCCGCTACAAAGACGGGTGAATTACTCCCCCAGCGTATTGGACGCGTTCAGCAAAGTTAAAAGAATATTAGTACCGCGTAAAAAGTCTTATGTAGGTACTAAGCACATTTTTAAATTCTTGTTTAGGATTTGATCAGGGGAACGCGGAGGCCCCCCAAGACCGGAGGCCCGGGGCGGGCCGCCCCTTCCGCCCCCCTGTTAGTCCGCCACTGTGTAGATATGAAGGCTACAACTTCTTGTGTCTCCAAACTAGCAGCACTATAGCAGTAAGGAGCATGGTACATTGCATTGATTACTGACGAGATTTTAATCACACTATATAACTTTGAAACAAATATGCATATGTTCAAGGTTTCACCATGTTGCCTGCTATTGATTCAGTTTGATCAACGATAACCAACCTAATTACTGACGGTTAATTCAGGTGGATTGCGGTTATTGCGGTGAAATTCAATCGAAACATTGGAGCAACAAAAGAGCTTATTTATTCAATTGTATCCAACCATGTACCAACCTATTGCTTAAGTTTTATACTATATCTAGGTAGGTACTTAATAGATCGGTTACTTACCCTAAACATGACGTCAGTAATATTAAACTGAGGGTCAACATTTTGCAGAAAAGTGTCAAAGCGAAGTTTGACTGGCGGCGTTGCCCACATGAGTAGAGCACCCAATTGGACCAAGTTCTCCCTTATGTAACTCCTGTTAAGGGAATGCTCACTTTGCTTGTTTACGGGGTGTCTGTACAATATATATTTTGAGTTAAAATATTTTTTAAGGCTAATAATTTAAAGCTGGAAACAAAATAGGTATAACTCTAAACTATTTAATATCACAGATGTGGAAAAGACTTTTAAAGTTACTTTAAATTGAATAAATAATGATAAATGGTATTTTTTAACTGTATTAATTGATTACCATCAGTTCAAGCGTTTTCTGAGCTTATTTGCCCGAATAATTTAACAATAGGTAAGAAAAAGTACTGACATAATAATGCAAAAACGTTGGATTGCCGTACTGCCAATTCGACCGCGTACAATCGTGTAGAGCGGCACCGCTGTATCTGACGGTAGCAAACCTTACAAAACGGTACCACTACTGCACACTACGAGAGCGGTTCGAGCCAAGCACATCGAGCCCGCAATCCCACCGATCGGCAATGCAACGCTTTTATGTGTGTGGATTTAAACAAGAAAGATGCAGATACTTCAAGAGAAACTCGGTATAATTATCCAGCGCTGTTCTACTGATGATGTTATTGCTGCAGAACGCGACCGCCGGGAAACTGACGTCCATGATGGACTCCTCCGAGGACAGGCCGCTGATCACCAGCGGGGGCGTGACGTAGAACTCGTAGCAGTTGTACAACACCACGATGATACCCAGTCCCACGCTCACAATTATAAATAATATGTAAATTATCCTAAAAGATGAACTTTCGAATCAGAAATAATGTATCGTTGTGGTAATCATGCTAGTTGTACCCAGTGGTTCAAGAGAGGTAGAACGCAGGTACAGTAATGTACGTATGATATAGTAATTGCTGCTACATGAGTAAATACCTACGGCTTGTAAAAAATCATTGTAAAACTGAACGATTTAGGAGTGGATGTGAATCTTTATTTCCTCGTTCTTTTCTTCGGCTACCAATTAGCCGACGCTTTGTGAACTTGACATAAGTTCTACGACCTACTTGCTAATGTAGAGTCATGTTAATTACGCGAATCACACGGACCTATTGCATTAGTTAATAGACACATGTGTTAAGTTTTAGTAAGAACAAGAGAAAATCACAAATCATAGAATACCGCAGTGTAGTGTGCGACCAAAGCTTCGGCTTCGGCTACCTTCGGCCAAAAATATCACCTTCGGCAAAACCTTCGGCTTCGGCTCCAAAACCCGGCCGAAGCCGAAGGCTTAAAGCAAATGTCCAGGTTGACTGGACTGTTACGAACGAATTTAAAGTGAGAATACAACGGTCAGGATGTATGCCTTGGCCATTACTTTCTCACTTACATTGACTGTTCACAGTGAACAGATATAGACTTATAGTACAGATAGAAAGCTTGATAGAAAACCCTCTTGACGATCCTCTATTTAAATAAAAAATAAATATTTCTTATGGGGGTAAAATCATCCACACGCGAGAAGGCGAGAGTAACGCCTGTAGCCAATCTTGAACAAAATTTCTTACAGATTTTCAACCTTCAGCTTCGGCCAGAAACCGACCTTCGGTCGCAGTGTTGTTTCCTTATAGATTAAGACGAAAAGAGATTGTATTAACATGGCCATTGAAAACGCCCCCCTTACACCTTAGTCATGTATAAAGAAAACTGGACAGCAATTAGTTCACCTGCACAACTTGCTATCAACCTCCATGTGGACATACTTGACGACAGGAACAGAGCAATGTGTCCAGAACTCGAGAACTGCGTCCACGAAGCTCTCGCGGAAGATCGTCTCGTACCTGAGGCCCGGCTGTTGTCCGAAGTTGTTGCAACGGGACGTTTGGATCCCTGGCTTCTTTAAATTCTTCGACCACACCTTCGGGTCTACCGTTCGCATGGTTGAAAGCGTTACAAATCTTGTGTAGTGTCCTTCTTTCGATATAATATGTAGGTACATACGCGTATGTATTGCTTATCTTATAAATCCGCCCGAAGAAATTCTTTAAATGATAGTGAACTATACACCTTAAGATGATGGTGAAACCAGATCAGAATCCGTTGCCTTGTTTGTACCTAAGTGCGCAAACATTCAGACCAAGATGTCAACTTTATTCTATATAGTGATGTGATATTATCTATCTATATTATGATATTATACATTTGTATGTAGAATGATTCTGTATTAAATTTAGATTAAGAATTTAATAACACGCAAAGTACCGTTTAATCCAGTGACTAAAATATTAATGCAATGAAACACCAAGCACTAGTTTACTAGCGTGACGAATGCAATGATAAATACAAGCTGAAAGAGACTTAGTATTTTTTTATTTTTTTTAAAACGGTAGTCAATATCTATACATAATTAAAAAGTCAACTAACAGCAGGCTTATCACGATATAAATGGTACCTATTTGAGTTTTCAAAGTATCCTATTTATCGTTGTAGTAGTTATTATAAAAAAGTGTGAGCGTGTACCTAGTTAGGTAGCTAATTTATTAAGTACCCGAAGAGTTCGAGAACAAACTCTTTTGGTTGTTAGTGTTAACACTCAAATGATCTCAAAAGTTCGAAGAGAGGAGACTTTAGAAATATACAAGTCACTGACACAAAGTACACCCAGACTCGGAATAACAATGACTGGATCACACAAAGTGGTGCCCCGTGTGGGAATCGAACCCACTCCCACCGCGCCACAGTGGCAGTCATATTTGTGCAAACTAGTGTTGCATTAGAGACGTTATTGCGGAATCAGGCATTTTATCATAAACGAACCTACCATTCTGACATGTAACAGTAGTATAGTAGAGCAATTGTAGCCTGTTTAAAATCATTGCTTAAAATCGGTGAAGGGAACATCGTGAGAAATGAGAACGCTAGCATACTAAGGCCGGT
Organism: Herminia tarsipennalis; assembly: GCA_945859575.2. Lineage (NCBI taxonomy): Eukaryota > Metazoa > Arthropoda > Insecta > Lepidoptera > Erebidae > Herminia > Herminia tarsipennalis. Next base: position 22,444,806 of record OX243851.2, on the reverse strand, counting down.
AGAGGCAATGTTGTAGTTGCTAACAGAGCATCTGTCTATAGGAGTCCTAGATGATAGATATGCAGGCAGGTGTTAGCATATTGGTTGTAGAATTTACCCAGGTGTATGTTTTGTACCCATAGTAGTTACTGATTGTAGAGATGTTGCATTTGATTCACGAATATCCGTATAAACTTTTTGGCACGAGAATTAAGTACACTTGCGTCCTTTTGAGACAATTCTTCCAGGATAGTGAGAATAAGTAAAACTATGCGTATATTTACCCTACAATTAAAGTACCTTTACATCAATGAAACTCTGACTTGCTTGATGTTGAACGGGGAAGCAGTATCCAAATGAAATAAAACAATTTTGTGGTGTTGTGTTTTTATTGACATCTATTGACAATGAATTTAGGATGTTTTAATTCCAGAATGAACTGATGACACGACTGCAGGGTTTTTGGCGAAACTTTATTGAATTCAATGAACTTGGAGTAAGGAGTCGATAGGGGCGTATGATGGAAACTACTTTATTTTGTGTGCTGTTATGTTTCGTCATGGGTACACATTTGTATAGGATATACTAAAAGTTCACCACACAGAGATAAAGCACCTTATTTATCGTAGATACAACATTTTACTGAAAGAATACTTCATTTTGATTTTAAAAATAATTCGAACTGCATTTAAACATTTTATTGCCTGTCTGGACCGGGAATCGAACCCGCAAAATAAGAAAATAGAAGCATTATGTATTTTTACGAGAATAATCGAAAGGGTCAATCATAAGTATTATGTTTTCTAAATAACATAGTATCTCGAACTAAAGGAAATCCATAAAATTAGCATTTAAGTTAAAATAATTACACCGAACTGCAACTTACAACAAATGCTCAAAGCGTGTCCTATTCCGTAATACGCACATTAGCACACTTATAATATCACTATTTGTCAATTTACTAATATTAGCGTGATGAATACTTGAAATAATACGTTTAAATTCAGTTTGGAACTTGAAATACTAAAAAATGCAATAGTTATAGCAATAATATTTTAAATACTACGTTATTTAGAAATAATCCCTGTGACTGACCCTTTGGATTGGTGTCATCAATATATTGGATGGTGCTTTATGTTTTCTTTCAGTAAAATGTTTTATCTACAATATTTAAGATACTTTCCCTCCGTGTGGCATACAGAATGTATATGAGAATGGAACAATTGTGATATTTTGTTGCCTAATTTTGGCGTTTGGTTTAAATATGCTAGAAATCGATGGCTCCTACGTATAGTATGGTATGTCCAAAATTGCTCCTTTTTTTGTGATTTATAGATAAAAGTGTGCGTTATTTTGTTGTTTTATAAGACTCATATTAAATCTTTCATCATGTATAAATGAAGATAGTTGCTATGTAATTAGATACAATTGTTGGTACAATGTTATACGGCTGAAGTACCTAAGGTTAAGCAATAGTAGGTAAGAGTACCTAACACATGCGATCGTTTACATCGTGACTTAACTGAGGAAAAATCGCATTTTGTGGTTTACGGTAGGTACTTAAGAGCCATCGAAATACTATCGTATAATATTTGACTAGTAATAAAACTGTTTATGATACTTGAATACTGTCACGCGATTTTCATGTGCTTTATATTTTGAAACTCCAGATTAGAATTAGAACTTGTCCAAATAGTTCGGAATAGATGATTTATATCTTCGATTATTTTAATCAGTTTGACCAAACGTCCAAAATTATTGCAAATGTCTGACTATTGAACAACGACGGTTAACATAGACACCGAAATATAGGGACTGAACATTCAAATTCTATAAGGTCAACTATTAACATCAAAGATTAAGCAAAAAGAGGTAAAAATGTAACTTTCACTAGATGTTTAAATTGTAGAAGCTTCGGTTGCGCCATGTTCACAAAGATCTTTTTAAAAATTTTGCAGCACCTTATCTACATATTCGAAAAAACAGACAAACATTGCCAATTTAAAAAGATTGGCCGCGAGTTTTTATTGCCTTGTATTTTGTCCGGCTTTGCCCATTGCTTGCGAACAAGTAGGTATAACATGTAGAATCATGACTTTTCTCATGTGTCGTATAGAACAATGCGACGCTGTGTGACACATTTGGTTCGCTAGCTTAGTGAAAGATCTAATGTGTGTGATTCAACCGCTCCACCTCTTTTTACTTAAATGTTATAGAGCTATGCCCACACTTGCGCAACTGCGACCGACCAATTTTTCGTTATTTTTAAAAAATTAAACAGAAACCAGTAGTTATTTCTCATCGCAAGGTATCAAACTATCACATTTTTACAGACGCAACGCAGATGGAAATTGGAGAGGCGCGAGTGTGGGCACAACTTACTGAGAGCACTGAATGCTAACATATACTCAGACACTGATTTAAACATTGAACGTCTATGACTACTCATTTAAATCCCCCAAGAATCCCATAAAACAGAAATTTGTGTTTTAATACAAATATATACAGAAACAGATTTTACTAAATGTAATTCATCTCAAAAATCAATTATAGGTATAATTTTCAGTTCTCAAGAATGTACAACAAAACTTAACTAAACAACAAAATATACTGTCCCTACATTGTATGAGGGACGAAAGAAACTAATACAAAACAACGTTAATTAAAACTATATCAACGAGCGGTAACTTACGTCCTACGAGCCTTTGGCTTCACAATACTGAACTAGAAATAATACCTTGTAACTATAAGCCCGACAGTTAGTTGCGACTACAACAAAATAATTGTATTATATATCTAGGGCGTAAAGAACACATTGTGCTCGTTACAGTTTTTGGACGACGTGTCATACTTGTGCGAAGTATAATAAATAGATAGCAAGCATGAAACATTGGCTAAAAGTGTCAAAAATATGAGTAATGAAATTGTGTCCTTTACGTCCTTTTTACGCCTCTACATAACGGATTAAACAGAATCCGTTTAAATATGCACGCATTGCACAACTTAAATGCAGAAATGATTGATATTACTTTGAGCTTTCCATCAACGATAGTTTCGAGACTAGCTATATATAAGAGGAAAAACACGAAGAGTAAAGAGGTAGGTACATTTAGCGATATTGTCCATAGCTAAGAAAGACGTAGACAGATTTTTGTCTCGAGAATTCTCGCTCAACCCGACGTCAATGTACAATATCGAAAGAAAGCTCAAAGTCGAAAAAGGGTGCAGTGTACTGCATTACATCCCAAATAGTGTTCTTAATGCAATCTTCATCAAATACTCAAACGGTACGATACCTAATTTTAAGACGCTCTTACACCCCGTTCTTACTTGTCGGATCACGTCACGAAATGTGAGTGTCTATTACCCTAGTAGGCACATCCGAGCACTCCTCATAAATATGTTGAAAACATACAATATTTAGTATAGATATACCTAATAAACAAATGACAATAGCTTTTGACATATTACAAAACAATTCCGACTCTTAAATAGCAATTCTGTATTATATTTCTTTTCGTTTTTATTTTCAAATTGGAGGCTGCAAATGTGAAAATTATTTTGTCATATAATGATGGCCAGTATGACAAGTTCAGTAGTATATTTTTTTATTATAGAAGTTTAAAAAAAATATTTTAAAATCAGACTGGCACGAATAAAGTATAAGTGCATATAAAATGTGTCAAAATTACTGTATTTACAAACATAACATATAAATAAAGTAACAATGAAAAGGTTATCTTTGGAAAATATATCTTAATAATCTTAAAATAATAATAAATACATATTTTGATAAGATTCAACACTTACGAGTTTAAGCATTTGCTTAAACTCGTAAGTGTTGAATCTTAAATAATCTCTTTCCATTTGGAAAGAGCCTTCGTTTTTGGTTTTGGGTGCCAACTTATTTACAAACGACTCTCGAACCAAGAGATTTATCCCAATGTTGCGAAAGAAATATCGCACCTACAACAACCCGAACCATACAATATATAGAACAACAATAGTCTCGTGTAGAAGAGAATTAGCAACACTTCCTTTGATGAATGATTGGCTTGACCGCTGTGTCAGAAAGATATCATTATTTTGGAAAAAATATTTTTGTTTTATACATTACGTAGTTAAAAGCGATCTCCATCAGAATTGTCTCGTTGACTGAAACAAGGAGACAACTCCGGCATTTTGAAGAGGGAGGAAGTTGTTTGTTTTACGAAACAATATTGATAAGAGCCGAGGCCATATTGTTTGTTTTGATACAAATTGGGATATTTGTAACAAACCTTGGAACTGCAAATGCCATATCCTCACGAGCACCGGAAACATGGAACTTACAGTCAGGGTATCTAGTTAAACACCCATGTACCAGTACCTGAGTGTGAAAGACTAGCCCTAACAGAATATATATTTTATAAAGTTGAGTTGCGACTGAGAAACTCAGCTACTAATTCATATTAATAAATATGTATGATATTCTTTATAATCGCTCTTTTTCATTATACATATTATATATTGTGTTTTTTATTACACATATTATATGCTATATAATTTACATTGTATCACTCGGCCTGTCGAGTGATTCGACTGAAGGCTCTCAAGCAACCCCTCCACTTATCATCACTCTGAAAGAAAATGGTTGCCATCGTATAGATATGTGCGATGTATGTCAGAATATAGCATATATTTTTAGTTATTTATTTACATGTACACATTAGACAAACACACATATCTTTTGAGATTACCCCATAAGATGTATGTTACAATTTTTATCTATGTGTACGATGAATATCTAGTTTCAAGTACCGAACCAGTGTATTCATAGTTTTAGTGTAACCTACTCAACTAATCTTACAGTCTACTTTAGAGAATCATGCCTATACCTACTTAACACACATTATAGTAGAAGGTGACTTAGGTATAAACATTTATTCTAAGTATAACGCATTAGACTCGCAATCCCTAATTGTTAGTTATCTTTTATATTAGAAATAATTAATATTTTATATAAAAGTTCATACGTCGTCGGTCGTTTCAGTGGCGACACATTATATTTCTAAGGATTCCATTATAACTATTTATGACTTATATATAAAGTTATCGATCCCATGGTTCCGACACACCTTCTCTTTAAAATAAGGTGCTACGGAACCACTAAATACCTATCAAGGAATAACTTGTCAGATTTATATGTACCTCAATAGTTTTGAAGTATTTTTGTACTTATATTATATATGTTCTTTCTTTCAACGTTACATCTCACCGCCATGGGATCTCATCTATAGCACCGATTAATTCACCATTCGTTTATTATTTACGGCACCAATCAGTCCGCTCCAGAAAATGTTCATTCGAATGAAGCACCAGGCAGTTCCATATTGGTGCAATCACCTTAAGGCTCTGTCCACACACTTTGTACAGCATCCATTCGTCACGGTGGGAATAAATAAATTGAACTAGAAATGACCCCACCGTAACCGGTAGTCCTGGAATGCATTACGAAGTTCGTCACTATATTCTAACAGCACCATACACACACTGATAGTTGGAACACCTGAATCTCAGCTGCGTCTTCATCTGCCATTAGGTGCCCCGCTGTAGCGATCTGCCTCTGTCGCGAGACCATCTCTCACGGCTGCCAGCTCGTCCTCGAGGTAACGTTTACAAATGACACACTGCGGTGAGACCCAGTCCACACACAAAGCAAGATATAGTTCCCCTTTACGGTCGCCAGAACAGTGTCGGCGCCGAAGGGGTTCCTACATCAGTGTCTCTGCTTCATGTTGCGGTAACGTCCACTTCACACCCTACCAACTATTGGGTACAAAAATAGACAGTGTGCTAAGCTACATGATACTAGTGGCGGGTTACACGTGCGTGGGCAGTGCGGCCCGAGGCGGCTGCGGCCGTCACAGGTGCGCCACCAGCAGCAGCATGGACAGCAGCAGAAGCGACACGCCGCTCACACCCACGCGCGTCGACTTCGACAGGATGCCCTTCCCTGGGAACCGACGACACCATCACCGTTTAGCTTATTGTCTAAGAAATTTAAAGACTATTCGGCATGGGCGTACTCTGAAGTTGAACCCCGAATCCTCTTCCTGAGTTTCTAAATTACCGAAATTCTAAAAGGTACCCAGTACATTTGAGCAGAGTTAAGTCAATTACCCACCGTATATTAGTACAATTGGACGGTGTCGACTTAATTGCGCTTGATGTTGAGTGAAATGCCCCGTCCTCTTTCTCCTTCCGTAAAAAATGATGAGAATGCTTTTAGCATTAAGTCCGCCTTTGTAAATTATTTTTGTACTTAAAGTCAATAAATAAATAAATAAATGTGGTACGCCCATGCAGTTCGATATTGTAAGAAACAATGAGGCACTCACATCTCTCGGCCAGCTTCCTGTAACAGCAGCAGTTCCGCAGGCGCACGTACTGCGCGCAGTCGGGCGCGAGCGGGCGGCAGCGGCGCGCGCCCACGTAGCACGTGTGCGGCAGCCATGGGAACGGCTCCGTCACGAAGCGCCGCTCGCAGCAGCAGTGGTCCGCCAGCACGCGCGTCTCGCAGTACTCCACGTCGCGCGCCGTGCACGCGCCGCAGCCCGGCCGGCTCGCCGGCACTGCGACCACATTACACACTCTATAAATATCTACTTTAGAATGAAGATAAATATTGATCGATTGAATTATCTCTGATCGATTAAGAATGAGATCACCCCATCACTTCTCGTAGGTATGTCTTGTAATAATCTAATAAAAACAATCTTCCAAATGACGAGGCGGCACCATCTAAATTATAATGTACTTATGTACTCACTTACCTACTATCATTAAGAATTAAGACCCACTGAATATTCAGGGTGATTCAATTGAAGTTACGCGTGAACGCATGTTTCGTAATCTTCTTCTTTTTTCGCCTATTAATAACAAATAATAATTATGTTCTATACCTAAATACTTAGTACCTAATCATGCCAGTCAATAACGTCAGTAGACATTAGAAGTCTGAATATCGTCCCAGTAGTAATATGAAGACCAAAAATATTTTGATCGCACAAAATCTAAGTACATCTAGAAGCGCAGAAAACGGCGCATGTGCGAATTAAACAAAGGCGCAGAAATGGGGCTGAATCGCACATGCGCGTGAAGTACCTACTGCGCCGTAATATAGGTACCTACCGGTTAAAGGTCGTGAGTCGTGGGGGACACTATAGGAATAAATGTTCCAAATGCTCCGAACAATCAGCGACATATTTACCGACCCTCGACAACAATATCGACGTGACTAAAAAAAATGCGATTTACACGCGCCTGCGCTGACACTTTATCGATTTTGTCACGAGTAACAAGATGGCGACTCAATATAATACTTGGAAGCTTTTTGAATGTAGATGAGAGTCGCATTATTATGTTGCATGATAGACAAACTACAGACACGAGCAAAAACCTAGACAATGAGACAATGACGTAACCGTTTAGCAATCGCACCTGGAGCCCTACTCTAATTCAATGAAAACGAAGTTTCGATCAAAAATGAGGTGGTAATATACAGAGCCAGGAACATGTATTTAATCCACTCGATCCAGAAAATTGTCCATGGGTTCGAACTTCTTCTGCTTATCAAAAAAATAATTAGAATAATCCCCGTAAACTTAAGAAATTTAAGTAAACGAAAATTCATGAATTTCGTTTTAAAGAAAAAGAGTAGGCCTACTGACAGGTAAAGTCGCACGAATTCGCACTCGGTACACGAAGCATACGTCACGAGAACAATGGCTGCACAGCCTTACACGGACGTGCGTCTAGGCTTAAATACTTCTAAATGAAGTCTTCAACAGGATAGTAACAGGAGCTTTGTCGCGCGTTGCATCGTGGTGATACAAAAATATGGGAAATTCTTCAAACAATTTAAAAATATTAACCCCGTATTTTAACGAATCTAGTAAAAAAGGGTGGGTAACCCCGTCTTTTAACGAGTCTAGTAAAAAAGGGTGGGTAACCCCGTCTTTTAACGAGTCAAGTAAAAAAGGGTGGGGCCACGCGGATGACCTTCACCCTAACTTTTGACACAATTATAATATAAGTCATATAAAAATGTGGGGGTAATATCGGACACATGTAAAAAGTAACCACCGGTTATACCTCGAGCACCGCCTGAACCATTTTAAACTAACACACACTTTTATTTGTAACAAAGGACATCAATCTCCAAAACCAATAAGTGATTAATTAATCAAATCCGCAAAAAAATATATAACATTAAACCTAAACAATAATTAAACCACCACGAAAGTAATAAAGAAGCTATATATAAGAAGGAACTCAATAAATAGAAAATGTAACAAGGAAGTGCGTCTCACCTGCATATCGATGCGATGCCATTAAGCGAGTGCAGTGAGAACTAAAAGGGGTTTGTGTAGGGAGGACCGACGCATGTGCTGTCGTATCGATCATCTAGCCGCTAGATGCGCGCAGGATACCTGGGACCTCGAGGACGCGAGCCCTACGCAGCGCAGTCCGGGAAAATAGGTCACCCGTGCATCGAGAACATTCCCTACTCGTATTATGTAAGTCTTCCGATTACATCCGCCATTTTGAATGTACGTTTCTAGATAACAAATAAAGGCTTTGTTCGTGTGACGTGCTAGACATACCTATGTCTTCCTGGTAAACCAAATGTGTAACTAGTTGTTGCTGTTAGTTGTTATTCAACTACTGTTGAAAAGCTTTTATAAAATAAAACTAAGAAGCCCGAATAAACTAGCTTTCTATAAAAACAGCACCCAAAACCATCCATGGATTTGGGTTTTTACAGCCTTTTATTTATGCAGACAGACACACAGATATACACGTCTAACTTATAACACCTTTCTGTCTGCGCCGAAGGTTAAGAACGAGTATCTAAACACAAACTATTTGACCACCATTCCTCGAACGAGCTCACATCCGTCCGTGATATCGTAAGCTTATCAGGATTTCGTAACGAACCAAGCTTTACACATCAAGTTTATTCATTACCGTAAGCAGATAACACGAGTGGGTACGAGTGATAAGTGATAACAGAGAGACATTATATCAGTCAGTGCACTTGACGATGTGAGAGTAGCGGCCATTTATTAATTTAGCTAATCGAACACTTTATAGCAACTCGATTACTCGAACATAAATATAATAAAGGTTGAAGGTTCATATATCTCAATTCTCAGATATCTCGGATAGTCACGCCCTATGAGATAAATAATATAACGTATTAAAAGGTGGGGAGTAGGGGGTTGAACGCTGCGTGTTAGGTTTTTCTTCATCTAAAAGCGCTTTTCAAGGTTCGGTTGCGAAAATGACAAAACGGAACCTCCCCTAAATTTCAAGTAGGGATGTGATTTTTTCTCACCTACCCCCTCGTATGGGCTATCATTAGATAGGTATTTTAAAAACATTTAGGGGTGGAAAATTATCACAATTAACAAGTTTCAGCTTTACAAAATGAGAAGTAACAAATTCTATTGAAAATTATTTTTAAGTAGGTCGTAAAGTTGTAAGTATGAAACAAAGAAAAACAGAAAACCCACTTTATAAGCCACATTGCTCGTATTGAGGAAGACTACGGAGCCCTTCATTGTGCGTGGCCCGACATGCACTTGCCCGGTTATGTTTAGTACTTCTCGTGACCAGAAGGGGCTTTTCTTAGTCCAGAAAATTAGCATTGTCAGGGTAAACTTGCCATTACGAAATTGTATTTTCAACCGACTTCAAAAAGGATGAGGTTTCAGTGGCGGAGGGCCCATAGAACATCATTACTTTCGGTTTCTCTTTGGATTGTAGTTACTTAGTATTATAGGTACAAAGAACCATAACCATAAAAACCGTCTTCAAAAATAAATATAAGGTTACTGAAAAGCAAAAAAATAATTATATATTTGTACTTGCACTCTGTGCTGCATGTGCATCGATTAAAATGGAAAAATTGATTAAACGATTGACAAAATAATAAAACGATATTTTCCGTTTATTTGTTAAATTTACCCAATAAATTTGTTTACATTTTTATCGATAGACCATGATATCTGTTTATTGTATATTTTGCCATTTTAATCGGCAATATTTCAATTTAAAACGATTGTATTACAGGTACTGAATCTCCCATATAAATTTGTCGACTGGTTTCAAAGTCACCGAGTATACCTGAAGTTTTTAGAAATCCGTTAAGCTAAACAAAACTTAGCACGCAATATTGACAAAGGTCACACCGAGAGTGACCAATCGAAGGCCAATAGATCTATCGATGACAAAAACCGCATCAGGTCTGGCCAGCCAGCCGTGACCGCGACTCTTGCGCTTGCGTCACGACGAGTACGTGCCGCTGCCACTGGCGGCACTTCCTTCCTGTCGACATCTGATTCACTAATAGTATCTAATCCAATTGTAGGTAATATGTATGTACGATGTTAAGTTAATTGTTCTATTCACTCTAATCGTTAAGGTGGTCACCTTGTTTGTATGCGACTCTAGTCTTTAGTCTTTCTTTTGCTCTTACTTTCCTAGGGGTTAACGATAAACAGATTGTTGGCATCAGAATCAGAATCATTTTATTTCATCCATAAACTACTGGATTTCTTACCATCATCAGATTGTATGCTTGTTGGTTACCGTAAAGATAAGTACTTACTATTTACATGTTTACTAATATTGTACAGCTGAAGAGTTTGTTTGTTTGAACGCGATAATCTCAGGAACTACTGGGGGCTTAGACGAAGTACATTTGTTAGGTGGCGAATTCGTTAACGCCGTACTAATCGTTCGCAAAAAAATAGAAAAGTCTATGGTCTCCTCTGCAAACTTAATATTCTTTGCTATTAACGATATCACTATTCGAATGTGACTTTGTCTAGACAGCCTGGTCTGGATGAAAAAAAACTTTTACAGTTGGATAGCCCATTTATCGAGAAAGGCTATAGGCTATATAACATCACGCTACGACCAATAGGAGCAGAGCAGCAATGAATAATGTTGCAAAACCGTGGGAAAACTAATTACGGAAAAAAAAATATTTGTTTTGAAGGAGCACGTTTATATAATAAATTACCTACTGATATTAAGAGCATACAATCCTTCACATTGTTCAAAAAGAATCTAAAATACCATGTCTTGAGAGATTTCTCGCAGTTGGATTAATAAATGAAAGTGTGGGTAGATGAAAAAAAAATGTTCATATTTTACGTAAACACTCTCTGTATGTATATTATTGCTAACAAAATGTCTACTTATCTAAATTTCTCAATGTAAGCGAATGTAATTATTTTTTGAGAAATAAATGTCTTAAACCATAATGTACGCAGACGAAGTTGCGCGGGACAGCTAGTCTGACATTATGAACCCTCTCGGATATGGCTCTTTGGATATTTTTCAAATTTTATTAATACCGATACTTATAGAGTTTTGCTTTCTAAATGTTGCTGTCTATATTTTTAATTATGATTTTAGAAGATAAATACAAAAAATCGAGCTAAGTCAACCTGCTAGTATTTATAACACGGTCAGCAAACGAATAATCATTTGAGAAAGAAAGCTATATTCACCATTTGGATTCTAATATAATATCATAATATCATGGGACAAGTCACACAACGCTATCTGTTCCCAAACCAAGCAGAGCTTGTACTATGGAAACCAGACAACTGATAAACATACTTATATATTTCTAAATACATACATATTATAGATAAATAACACCCAGACACAGAATAAACCATCGTGCTCATCACACAAAGTTTTATCCTGGGTGGGGATCGAATCCACGACCTCTTGCGTAGCAGTCGGATACACTCCCACCGCGCCACAGAGGCAGTAACTATACATATTTAACATTAATAAAAAAATGCACACATATACACATACGGTTTACGAAGTACCTAGACATTAGCATTGAAATGCACAAAAGCACAATAGTGTGACAGATCGAGTCACGCCCTCGGCCTTGGTCCCTGCGCCGAGGGGGCGGCACCGCACATTATTTCCGCCGCGACCTTCACGTCCATGTAATTTGACCAATAACATACACAACGACGTAAATTAGAGGCTGTGTACACAGACGACATCTAATAAGACGTATTAGAGATACCTTCCCGTTTCGCTTCAGCTTCAGGTTTACCCCGGCGTCGTCGGTTCATATAGCGGTACGTAATGTACATAAATGTTTTTATTATTTAAAAACTTGACTTTTGTCAGTAAAGCAGTCGATACTGCGTTCTATCCTTATGTGATCTCTTGATACACTTCGCTTCTTACCTTTCTCCGACGATTATTTTCTGAATTGTCATTCTCTTCTTATGTAATCAAGATCATGATTACAATATTATATCGATGCCACATATCTATACTAATATTATAAAACTGAAGAGTATGTTTGTTTGCTTGTTTGAACGCGGTAATTTCAGGAACTACTGGTCCGATTAAAAAAAAAAATCTTTTACAGTTGGATAGCTAATAAATGGTTACTTAATTTTTCATGGATATGTCTAAGTTAGGTACAACGGGATGATAGCCGAGTATTGAGCTGATTCAAAAGATAGACAACAATTCCTTGCTATAACTGTGAACGTGATGCTTTTGAGTTTTGCATTAGAAATGTGGTTACGGATAAACCTACCACTTCTAATATGTGCTAAATTTTAGAAATATACCTCAATGTCATCAATTCACATTAAACATTCGCAATTATAAGAAATATAGGTACGTACTCCGGATCTGTATCTGTAACGCTGCGGTATTTTCTTTGATGTAATTACAGCAAGTTTATCCCAATTAAATGGACATGACACGACAATAATGTGCAACTGCACTTCACAATAATGCCTCAACCTTGGATAGACCATCGCACCATGACAGTGATACCGTAGCGTTTAGTCACACAATACCGACAGTGCAGAATTCTAACCTTCACAGGAAGCACGTTTGACGCACGCACACGTAATCTCAAAACGCTTTCCTAATGAATAGGTCTAAAGTGGTCTGAGATTCTTGTCCGTGAACGCTGTCATGTGCGCGTTGCTCGAGAGAAGTATGTAAGCAAGTTGCCTTCTGTATTCTCAGTATTTTGTGGTGTAGTCGCGGTCGCGTGTCCACCAACTAATCGAGGCAATCGTAGCGATTGCTAATTGCTCTCAGGGGACAATATGGGATTAAACACAATGTTTCATGAATGAGTCACCTCGCTGAGCTAGATGATTTAATTGAGATCGTTTAAATAATCTAGAACAAGACACCTTGAGGTTCATTCAGAAGCTGAACTTTAATTAGTTTATTTTAAATGTAAAAAACGTAAAAAGCCATACATAAGTGCGCCTCTTTACAATGTTATTATGATTGGCAAGAAACCGTCGTCGCTGTTCGGCATCCCTGCTATCCCACCTCAAGGACCTCAGTAACTGAATGTCAACTAGATTGACAATAGCAAACACAATTTAAATTTATGTTATGCAAAATACGGACGACCTAACGATTAGGTATATTGTTTTTGGCAGTCGCGTATCCCGAAACTCGTTCTTGGGACAACAACATTTGACTCAACCGGTCAAGTGTGAGTCGCTCGCTCGGTTGGTTTGATTCAACACCGAAACGGTACACTATACCCATCATCTGCCTAAACACTCCGATAGATTGTCAAAATTCTCAAATTCTCTAAAGAATTGTCATTCAGTCGAGTCTGGCGGGAGCACTTGCCTCTGTTGCCCCCCCCCCCTCTTGTATCCGTGCCTGTTTTTTTTTTTTTTTGATGACAGAAAAGTCGGACATTATTCTAAGTTTCTAAGTTAAGCTGTTCTTCGTAGCGACAAGATTAGGCTTACTTGGAAATACCATCGCTTCATTCGTCAATCCCATTTGAAAATATAACCTGATAAGTATTCATAATCATAGGAAACAAACAACATCTATGTATAACACTCACATATCAGTAACAAGCAACACACATAATAAGCAAAGAAATAAATAATGAAATGTGCAGTCATGTACTGATATCAGATATCGCGTGAGTGTCGGATCATCTTCACTAATTACAAGTGTAACGTCTAACTACTGTTGCTCGGTTTATTGCTCATTGTCGGCGCCCGAGCCCCGCAGCCCCGCACCGACTGCACAATTACACTGTAAGTCATTAGCTCCACGACTATTTTGTATCGCCACTGGCGAGCTGAACATGCTTATTAAGACATTAAAGATAAGAATGGACTTATTACTTCATTAGGTGTTGTATCTGGATAGTAGGCCGGAATATATAGCACGGAAGTCGCTGCGACCTCAAAGATCTATTGTGACGCTCACTAGGAAAAAATGCCGTGGTAAAATAGCAGAAATTTTACCAAAATTTGTTTTATCAAAAAATCTTTTTTTTTTTAAGTAAGCAACTTCATTTTTTTTTTTAAATCCAATATCATGACGTGCTTTTAAGCAATAGTATAACCAACGAAATGATCGAGTTCATTTTTTGAACTCCCGCATTCACTAAACTTCCATGTAACTGTCATATCGCATAAACATGTAGCCTATGTCACCCACACCTTAAAAGCGAATCGATTGAAACCCATAGTTCAGGCACTTTGTTGGAACATACGTAAATACATACAAACAAATAGACTGCTAACAACCTAACCCTTCCTGGCTTCCCCTTAGTAGGGCAATAACGAATTGATTGACACTTCATTCATCGAAATCGGATGATTAATTTAAGTCAGGTATCAATTACCGAGCTGTACCTAGCTGTAACTGTAACCATCGCATGCACTTGACGTGACCAGAAGTCAGTGTGAAGTGGTTTATTATCGTGTTTTTGGTCAACCGCAAACGGAACGTGTACACAGCTAGCCGAGGAAAACCAAGTTTTCATTGTTGTAAATTAATACATGTTTAAAATGTTTGATTGAACATCAGTTTTGGGAACCAATTAAAAAAAAATACTACTATTTTTTTAGGGTACTTCGATTTTGATAATATTAGGTATGTGCACTCAGTATCATGGGCACATACCAACCCTTGATTATGACCACACCTTTCTGTTACATCTTGTATAGACACGACATGTGCTGATTTTGTACATGATTTTGTGCACATATAAGATCACGAGGCTACGAGCTACGAGTGTAGGGTATATTCGTAGCTCGCCTCTTAGTGAGGGTCGTTACTGTTGCGTGGTATGTAGAGTTGCAAGTAATTTGCTGTTTTTTTCCCAAAACATAATATGATTTATGAAAAAGGATGATGACAAAATAAAAACATGTTGTTTTTAGGTCTTACAGCATAAATAAAGAAACAATTTTTTAAAAAAAGTTGAAAATTAAAGGATGGCCTCATACATACATAGTTGACGCCGACTAAGATAGTCCTCTGAGTTGTATAATAGATATGTTATAAGGATACGAGATAGTGTAGATATGTTGTAGCTACAAATTTTTACGGAACCTTCGGTGGGCGAGTCCGACTCGCACTTGTCCGGCTTTTGGTTTTCTTTTTAAGGGATCCCTAAACATATACCTATTCTGACCAACCACTTATAATTTCACTCAAGACAAGAAAACTATGTTAAAGTCTATCAACTGATTAAAACGCGACCCTTTTCATTCTGAATCAAGTCACAAAGTCCCAATACCATTTATACCAAATTGTATCCAATTAACTGTTGTTTACTATCTCGATCAATTCCTCCTGGTACAATCATTTAAGTCCTATCAAGGGGATCAATTAAGGAAAGTCACATCTATAAATACAGTGCTTACTCATTGTACCGAGTCTTTTATCTACGAGGTGATGTGTAGTGGGGGGTAATGAAGATTCCTATGATAGTTCTGTCCAGTTGTGGAGTCCAGCCCAGTCCGGTGTATACTGGTCTTCGGCTTCGATGTGGTGAATATACTCTTAATTTGTTAACTGATTAAATGCGACTAACTCGAGGCAGAGCTCCTTCGCTGTAGGGCTGTAGGTATCTGTTTTGGTTAGGTTTTACGCATCAAGTAGGTACCTATAGTAGCTCCGCATCCTCGCCGCGCGAAACGCAAGCGAAGGAGAGATCCAGCATGTGCAAGCGGTGCAGTAATATGCAGAATATTAATTACATTTACAGACAGGGTATTTATCAAATTTGTAGGTAGTTAGAAAATAATACAATATTACACTTTACACTTAACACATTATTTATATAATAGGTAGGGGCAAAAGTATTTTCGTATTTTGAATGTATTGTTAGTAATTAAACCTCTTTGGTTGTACTGAAAGTAACTGGCTGGTTTTGAAACCATTAAATGTTGACATTCTGAAGATGCAATAAATAAAGAAAAAATGTTCCTGTCATTTTTCAATTGTTTTTCAAGCAAGCAAAATGAACGTAAGTATGTGAAGAAATTCGGTACATTTTAAAGTTTTATTACAAAAAATGTAAAAATACAACGAACGCCGCCAATAAAATTTGGACAGTTTACGAACCTAATGCGGTATCAATACGAGTAGCACAAATGTGGTTCAAACGTTTCAAGTCTGGAAATTGTTGTGAAGGATGAGCCTCGTTCTAGACGCCCTGTCACGGATAAAATCAGTGCCATATTTAAAAGGGGAAGAAAGATCGATATATTAGTAGTTATGTTATGTGTGTGCTGAAGATCTGGATGTTGATCACAAAATAGTTTTACGTCCGAGTAAAACTATCGATCGTTAAGATGAAGTTAAAAGAAGCCATTGAGAAAAACCGTCCGGCTGGTGAACAGGAAGGGCGTGGTGTTCCATCATTACAACGCCAGATCGCATTCATTTATAGCCACACAGCAAAAATTGATAGAGCTTGGCTGGGATGTGTTGATGCATCCTCCGTATAGCCCTGATCTTGCTCCATCAGATTTCCACCTGTTTCGGTCATATCAGAACTTACTTTAGGAAGCATAAAGTTAACTCAAAAGAACACTGAAAACTACCTGTCAGACTTTTTTGATAAAAAAAAACTTGATTTTTTTACAGAAATGAGATCATGACACTACCTACAAGATGGCAACAAGTCATCGATCAAAACGGCACATACATATTATAAATAAATAAAAAAATGTAATTTTTTTTTGGTTAAAAAGCGAAAATATTTTTGCCCCCACCTTATACATTTAGTTTTTTTGGGATTTAGAAGTTGGTTGTTCATAGTAGTTTACAATAATTTTGAAAATAAGATATGTGTAAATAGAACGATGTCACAGAAATTATTAATATAAAATGGTAAATCATTAACATATACCAAGTATAAGAAGGGACCGAGTACTGATCCCTGAGGCGCGCCCATACTGATTGGTGATCCAGACGACCTTATTCCGCCTGTATCAACATATTGCAAGTAAATCAAGCGCTGTACCTTTAATACCGTAATGCCTAAGTTTCAGCAGAAGTGTCCTATGGGCAGTGGACTATGTTGTACCCATTGAGGTTGTTTTAAATGCAATCTCATGTATTCTTCGTTTAATATTTTTTATCTCTGGTTTTTGCATGAGTCCTCTATTAAGGTATATAACATAATAGTGGCAGCACCTTACCTACATATACAGTTTATAAACAAAGAAACATTGTAAATATTGGCAATTTGAAAAGAGTGGCCGCGACTTTTTATTATATTTTTTATGTCTCCTTTTCTCAGGCTTTCTTATATGCAATGCCTGTTCGTAAACAACAGGGCTTGCATATACATGTAGAATCGACTTTTCGCAAGTGTAGTAATATGCTTCCTAAATTAATAAAGAAATTTTATTATTAGTATTATTAAAAAAATGAAGTAATTGTATTAAATCGTATAAGTAAATTGTTCATTGGCCAGGTCCACACCAGAGGATTCATGGATCGTCCGGTGTGGACTCAACTAATCATGTGCACTACTAAATACTCCCTCATATATTACCTCAAAAAAAATGTACAGAGTACCTGTGTACCATTCTTTGTAAGTGAATAATCAAATCTACAGTTCTGACCTCCCGAGGGCGTACTTTAATTCCAGTAGACCTTGAATTCACTGTGTCCCAATTTGCAAGATAAGTTTGACGGCGATTAATTAGAGTAGAAGCAGTCATATTGTCCTTGTCTGGTACATGTTGTATATGGGTTTATGAGCGGCTATTCATTGAAGTAAGTAGCTCAGACTATTGTCACGAGGAATGTAGTGTGGTATAAGAGGGTCTGCTATTATTTAGGCAAGAATAGACGCTAGCTTGTGTTCAGGTGTCGCGTGCAAAACGGAGTCTACACCTAACCTAGCCCATCCCATGTTGTACCTACCTACAAGCTACGTGACGGAAGGACAAATATATTTTAATTACCCGAGTAATCCAAGGCTTAATTATCGATTAATTCGCAATGGATTATAATTATCAATTCTCGGCAAATAGTCACACTCACATTATCGATAGCGCTGCCGATATTATTGAAATTTTGATCGATGCATAGATCGCCAAACGTGCCGTACCTGTGCAATACGATTGATGAGGACCGTGAGTAAAGATAATATCGATAGTCTTGATATTTACCTACTATCACTGTTTTTAAAGAATGCCTATACTATAACTACATTTATACTATAATAAGTAGTAAGTAACAGGTATCGCGCGTTATTAATTGTTAAGATATGTTTAAGCGCAGGTATCTACGTTAGAACCACCTAGTTATATTACTACCGAGTACCGACTATTTCTGTTCTGATGTGGTACATGTGATTATTACCTGCTCTTTTATATGTCCTCTAATTTCATCGAAGTTTATAAACAATCATTGATTTGATTTCATGAATAAAAATATTTGAGTTTTTTGGCGTAGAAGAAAAAAATGTCAGGGCAGTGAACTCTCCTACCTTCGTCCAGATTGAGTACGCTGGCTGCGTGGCGCGCGTCGGCGGTGGACACCTCGTGCTCCACGAAGTACTCCTCGTAGCGCACCTCCAGTAGCGTGTCGTCCGCCGCCCACTGCTCCGACTCGTTCACGCGGCTCTGGTTGCTGCGCCCCGTGCCCACCGGCTTCGATGCCGCCGCGTGACGCACCTGACCACGCGGAGACAATGCCATTAGTATTAAAAAAGTTGATCAAAAAGCTAATATAGTAAGTATCGAAAGAAAAGAAAAAAATATCACGCGATTAGGTTCCGGTCATATTCTAATAAGAGAAAACATCATAAACTTTTATCAATTAGGTACTTTTCGTTTTGAACAAAGACGTGAATCAAGTTACGAAAGTGGGGATAGGAGCTGGAATTTCTTTGTGGAAAGCAGCTTATTCCTAAAATTTACTTAGTTATTGCTCGCCTCGGCAAGGATTCAAGATCCTTACCTTTCAGAGGATATCGTTAAACATAGTTAGGGCAATCCACTCATGCGGTCAATATTTTTTCAATTAAACTTATTGAGTAATGAAAAATGAATGAGCTTAAACGTAAATGAAGCGGCTCGTTAAGGATTCACCAGTACTTCAGGTACTCTGAAGATGACGTCGGCGCAGGTAGTTGCTAGCAGTAGCAGCAGCGGCAGCAGCGCGCGCGCGCGGAGCCACCCTGCGATCACCATAACATTGCCGGGAGACACCACTACCTGGAATACTGCAGATGAACTTATTTGAAAATGGGGCTCGAAGTAACCAGGAGATAGCACAAGTGAAAAACCCGCCTGTAAGAGGACGGAAATAAGATCCCCATCACAACCCTTTAATTATCATGCAGTTGGAGGCATTAATGAATGCTGTTAAACTTAAAAATTGTGCCCCGACAACGATTATATTTCCGTTTTTTTGCAGGCGGTTTTTTTATTTTATGTCTATTTTTTCTATACGTTGTTTTCTTATTCTAAATTACATTTAAATAGGTATATAAGTTACATACCTATTTATTATCAACTTTTAAAATCCTTTATTTTGATACCCCATTCGATAGGTATTTTTTTAAACATATAAGTATATATTGGCGCCAAAATTACACCATTTGTTTTGCCTCAATCAAAAAAATTAAGTATGGTAGGTAAATATTAGCTTTATGGTGATAATCTATACTAATATTATAAAGACTGCATCTGTGGCGCCGTGGGAGTGTATCCGACTGCTTC
Source organism: Herminia tarsipennalis (assembly GCA_945859575.2). Classification (NCBI taxonomy): domain Eukaryota; kingdom Metazoa; phylum Arthropoda; class Insecta; order Lepidoptera; family Erebidae; genus Herminia; species Herminia tarsipennalis. The sequence continues at coordinate 22,424,746 of OX243851.2, read as the reverse complement.
GCAAGAGGTTGTGGGTGGGTGGGATTCGATCCCCACCCAGGATAAAACTTTGTGTGATGAGCACAATGGTTTATTCTGTTTCAGGGTGTTATTTATCTATAATATGTATGTATTTAGAAATATATAACTATGTTTATCAGTTATTTGGTTTCCATAGTACAAGCTCTCTTTAGTTAGGGATCAGACAGCTTTGGGTGAGTTGTCCCAAGATATTATTATAATTATTATTAAAGCTGAAGAGTTTGTTTGTTTGTTTTAACGCGGTAATCTCAGGAACTACAGATCCGAATTTAAAAAATCTTTCACTGTTGGATAGCCCATTTATCGAGGAAGGCTATAGGCTTTTCTATTCTGCTATTCCTACTAGCTGTTCCACCCAACTTCTTCTGCGTAAATTTTCCCCTTTTAACAATATTTCTCTTCTGTGATGTTATATAGCCTTCCTCGATAAATGGGCTATCCAAAAGTAAAATAATTTCAGGTCCTGAGATTATCGCGTTCAAACAAACAAACAAACTCTTCAGCTTTATAATATTAGTATAGATTATCACCATAAAGCTAATATTTACCTACCATACTTATTTTTTTTGATTGAGGCAAAACAAATGGTGTAATTTTGGCGCCAATATATACTTATATGTTTAAAAAAATACCTATCGAATGGGGTATCAAAATAAAGGATTCTAACTATACTAATATTATAAAGCTGAAGAGTTTGTTTGTTTGTTTGAACGCGATAATCTCAGGACCTATTATTTAAATATTTGTATGGTTACATGAATGATGTAAAATTCCTGGTCGTAGATATAAAACTGCAGAACCTACCTACTTTACGTACCATAGTTATTGCTTGCGGGAGTTTCATGGTGTAATGGTTGCAGCACCTTACTGGCATAACTATACAAATATATTTTAAAAATTGGCATTTAAAAAAAAAGGGGCATTAGTTTTTATTGCCAAGTTCTTTTCTCAGGGCTTTACTCTTACGAACTTGACATTAAATGTAGAATCATTCTATAAGGTCGGGGGGAAAAGAAATATTCGCGGTGTTCGTCGCATTTTTACCTTTTTTGTAATAAAACTTTAAAATGTACCAAATTTCTTCGTCACATACGCTCATTTTGCTTGCTTGAAAAACTAATGAAAAATGGCGGGAACTAGTTTTTTTTTTAAATTTATTGCATCTTCATAATGTCAACATTTAATGGCATTAAAACCAGCCAGTTACATTCTGTACAACCACAGAGGTTTGATTACTAACAATACATTCAGTATACGAAAATACTTTTGCCCCTACCACAGAATATAATATAATACTATACTAGTAGCCCCTACCTATTATTCCAAATTTTGTCATAAGTGTTGCATTTTGTAACCTAAGTGAATAAAGTACTTTTGACTTTAACTTTGACTTAGAATACGAAATGTACGGTTCTCCAGGTGGCAGTATTGATTTCTCCTGATAGAATTGCTGATTGAATACCTGGGCGTATTCGATAAGATCTATGAGCATACAAATGGCTGCATCAAAGCGTTTATGGTATATCGAATGTGTCATTGTCATGTCCTAAGTCAATGTGAATGCATTATGCACTATGCAGTAAGGGGACTTGCACATTGCGCTAAACGAGATCTAATAAAAATGCGAAAGTATTGGCACCTATGCGAATTCTAGAGATTGAAATGATAATAAATTTGTGTACATAAGTAAACGAATAATATAACGAAGCTAGCCAGGGTGAATTGGATGCGGAGGGCGGAGGACCGGGAGTTGTGGCGTTAATTAGGAGAAGCGTATGTCCAGAACTGAAACTTAAAGCATGATTTTTAATAAAACATTTACAATTCACCTCAATATATTGGAATAATAATTTCACTCGCGTTGTCTTTGTTCTACCCCTGTAGGCCATAGATAAAGGATTTTCAAAAAATAAACTTTTCAGCTAAATATTGACCATTTAATTACTAGGGTTTGGAATTTTACGAAGCTACAATAAGAAAAGTATTAGTAAGACAAAATAACATAATAAATAATCTTGCAGCAAGCAAAATTAAACTTTAGGCAAATTTATTTACCATTGTGATTTCACACCCGAGAAAATATCGTCTACAGGTTGCATGGTAGGTCTCATATTCTAAGTGTAATAGTATGTCGGTATGTGCATCGGTATGTAGAAGTGTCTGCAAAGTGCACGAGGTTCCTAAGCACAGCGTTGCGTCGTCGGCGTTAGTATTCGCTACACGCGCGACGACAGCTAACCGTAGTGCGCTGCAAGCACTTGCTCGAAGAAAGGTTACCCGATTAGTACATCGGAACAACCATGTGATGGGAACGTTTTGGTTTAACTGCTTAAGTTTAACTGCATAAGTTGTGGGACGGTTATGTAACCTCCTAATCTATTTAAAACTGTTAGAACCCTGGATCAAATATTACAAGCGTTCATATGTATCAATAAGGATATTTAAGTACTTCGATAACTAAATCTATACTAATATTATAAAGCTAAAGAATTTGTTTGTTTGTTCAAACGGCTATCCTACAATGAAAGAATTTTTCAATTCGGATGAGTAGTTCCTGAGATTACCGTCAGGAACTACTCATCCGAATTGAAAAATTCTTTCATTGTAGGATAGCCGTTTGATCGAGGAAGGCTATAGGCTATATAATATCACGCTACGATCAATAGGAGCTGAGCAGCAATGAGATTTGTTGCTAAAACGAGAAAAAATTATGGAGACGAAGTTGCGCGGGACAGCTAGTCAGAGATAAAAATACAATCATTTTCTCTAAATGATGCTCATTCATCTAAGTGTAACTCGGCTTTAAATTTGTATCTTATAGAACACGTTTGCTGTTTATTGAGATTGCTTGCCATCTTAATTCCATTCGAAATATGTTTATTTTTCCTTATTTGTTTAAATTTGTTTTTTATCTGAAATTCCGGAAGTGCATTCCTGGATATTCAAATATACTATTTGGATATCCATGAATGAACTTCTTCACAGTTAGCAAAATTAAGGGCATCTTTTATCGTACCCTTTGGTTGGTCCGTATGTGTCGTGTGTGTACCTATTGGTGTCAAGTTATCGGGTCAGCCGAGCAGCTGAGGGCCGGGGACGTGGCCCGCAACACGTACGAACGGATTAACTTTACGTTTGACTTCATTTCTTTAAACGTTTTCTTGACTAAACCACTGCAACGTTTTAATGAGGTGCCTGCCTACCTGTTTATTTATAACTTTGATAGCGTAATTAAGCCACGAAAAAGGTTAGCTACTCTTTACCTATAATTTTTTTGAAGCTGCATAAATTTATATCATTTTAAGAATGATTCATCAAAATTTGTGTCTTATGTCATTACCTAGTAGCCTGTGTAATAAACAGGCTACTAGGTAATGATTTAAATAATGATTAATGATTAGACCTAATGATTTCTACTTGTATACCAGAAGGAGATAATACATAAGTCCTACATTCATCTCTTACGAATAAGAAAATTTGCAAAGTACCTAGTTACTCACATTTCAGTAAAAGACGACACAAAACCAAATAAATATCCTGGCTTAGTAAGAAATTGTTTAAAATTGAATTGAAATGTTTTTTATTAGAAATATACAGTCACCATTGCGACAATCGAAGCGAAACCACGTATTATTGTAAGTGTTGAGTAAGTCGAAGCAAAAACTGGCCTTCGACGCGCTACAGAAATGTGAACGGATCACGTAAACAAGCCATGGAAAGCCAAGAAAAACTATGAATTGTTACACGCAGCTCCTACTTATGAACCTTAAGCCTACTACAAATTATACCGTCTAATTTCTATATCAGCGTAATAATTAAGCCAACAATGTGGAACACCTAGAATACTAGAACTCGAGTGACATACCTACTAACTGTATGTGTGATGTGATGATTGTTTCATGGATGGCAGAAAATATATACATTCCTAATAAACGATATAAAACTACGTGACATTCTGTAGTCAGGTGCATTAGTCTGCGTGATGCAAGTTCCACGCTAACGTACTACTTAAAGATCTGACCATTGTAATAGGTACTATCGTTTACGTTAGATTGAACTAAGTAATAGCGATTCCGTAAATCTTATCTGTCGTTACCCAAAATTTGTTTTTAAGTGGATCATAAATATCTGAACACAAATATGAAATGATTTCAGCAATAGTTTTACGATATCGTAAATACCGATGGATGCTCAAATTTTAATGTTTGATTGTTGATCAACGAGTTGCCAGTAGACAAGGTCTACTTGATACTAAATCTGTAAAGGTAAATATTTAAGGAAAATAACTAAAATGTATTTTCTGTGACTATTTCATTTATTGGTGGAGATAACTAAAACTCCTAATTTTTAGTTGATATGTTCTGCACATATTTTTCCCCGTCTGAGTTGTGTGACTCAAATTGAAGAAATGACTATTCTTTTTACCCGACTGCGGAGAAGGCTTATGTGTTTGACGTGTATGTATGTAAAATCAAAATCTAAGTTTTTTATTCACTTAGGATGTCAAACAACTCTTCAAACAATTGGTAAATCCGGATGTCGGATGTTTACTTCCAATGTTCCTATCATAACTCCTTAACGGCTCAACAGATTTTAATAAATGATAGGTCATTAGATACATCTCGATGATGCAAGTTTCACTGAGTACATAAATATGTCAGAAATATCAAGAAATAGTATTCAAATTTCATCAGTGTGTATTTTTTTCTGAGAGATAAACTTTTTAATTGTCATGTCGTATCATTGCCATTTTTTAATTTGTCATGTTTGTGCGTAATAGATGAATATTCTATTTAACCACATAAATGAAAGTACTTTTATGGTGATAAAAAAAACTCTAACCATCCAAAAATATTCAAAAATACACAACGTTAATGTTCAAGTTTTCACTTTTGCCGGCACTCCCCGAGTGCAACCCGTTTTATCATTATAAATGTAGTTCAGGAATCAAGTTTGTGTCTGTGACTTGTATGTTTGTAAATTCCCCCGCGACACAGGGCTTGAACCCTACGGCGGGAGTCGTCTTTTAAAAAAAAAAAAAAAAAAAAAAAAAAAAAAAAAGTCTCGCAGTTTTTTATACGCTATATTTTTTATGTTTTAGTACTTTTGTAAGGTCTTATACTACAAATATAGTAGAAAAGTCTGAATACTATATTCAGACTTTTCCACTATATTTGTAGTATAAGACGGTATTACTTGCCAAATTGTATAGTTCTAGACTTTGATTCCTAGAGAGTGTCTAAATGTACGTTTTTTGCGGCATATACGACCGTATCTTATTTACGTTATCTTAGAAGTTTGATTTTTTTCACAACTTTAAGAGACTCTACGCGTTCCCGAAAGGGTCTTGAGTCTTGACAGACAGACTGACGGACGGATAACAAAGTTATAATATAAGGGTTCCTTTTTTCCCTTTTGATATACGGAACCCTGAAAAGAAGGTAGGTACCTATGTAATAATAATAGACTTTTATTAATCATCATGGTGGGTTCATGAACGGACACGAACACTTGCGCGAGTGTGTGAATGAGCGTGAATGTTCTTCTCGGCGGCGGCGGTTTGTGAACGGCTTGTTTGGACCACAGACCACAGCCGCGCCGGCCCGTGTTCGGCTGCTTATCATAAAAAAAAAGCAGCTGGCGTTAGCTTAACATTTTCGTGTCTTGCCGATAAAAGATAGTTTATTATCTTACCTGATCAGACCTTTTCTACCTCAAAAACAGTGCCGCGCCGCTACCAGGACGAAATCATGGGCGTACACAGGGGGCGAGATATTTGTGGTTTGAACCCTGGGGTGTTTAACCCCCAAATAGGTACACAGTATACTTTGGTTGGTATTTAATCAATTGTACCACCTAAACCCACTACCCGAAATTATGAAAAGTGGAAGCTCATGATGACATTTTGTAAAGTGTAAGAATAACAATACTAAAACTAATAACCTTATTTTCTTAGCTTTCCCAAATGTTACAAAACAAAAAATTGTACACCAATAAAGTAGGCAATGGCAAGTATTACAACTCTGTTATACTTCCTTTGTGTCTGCAATTTTCTTATAAGCTGGGCATAAAGTTCTCAATGTCATTTCTAAGCTTCATTGGCTCTATCTGTTATAGGTTAAAGTAATTTTGAGGTTGAAATTAGAGAAGAATATTTATTGGGAAATTCATAATCAACATCATCATTTATTGGAAAATTCATTTCATGATAATAGGCTTATGCATATTATCATGAAATGTTTCTAAATAACTGCAAGAGCTCTGTTAAATCACAGTAAAAATTATGCTTAATAAACGAATCCAAAAATTCAGAATAACAATTGATTACAAAACCTATGTTACGTTTCTACTTTCTACACATTTTCCAGTGACATCAACAACAGCAGCAAGGAGCAGCTTCCGTCTGAGCACTTGTGCCGTGAGCCCGAGAGTTATGAGTGCATGACTCATCGCACTTTTTGAGTGAGCGAGATTTACGAGCCGTTAAGTGCTAGACGAAGTGCTGCGATCATTTCCGATAATGCAGTGGCAAGGACACTCACTGATCTATAAAAATACCACCAATAAAACGTTGTTTATTGTCCATAGCGAAGTCATAAACTGAAAATTATCCTTGAATCTGGTACAATATTGTAAAGCTGAAGAGTTTATTGTTTCTTTGAACGCTTCAGTTTTCGAAACTACTAAGCTTACTGAGTCATGACATACATTTTAAATCAAAATCAACATTCTTTATGTTATAGGATACAAAACAACTCTTGTGAATGTAATACGTCGGGATTCTACTTGTGCATGTAATGCCAAGTTCGGAAACTATAGGTAAAGCCGAAGAAAAGAAGAAGGCAATACAGGACAGTAAAAACTCGCGGCCATTCTTTTTAAATCGCCAATTTTCACAATGTTTGTATTTTTATAAACTTGATATGGTAGGTAAGGTGCTGCCACTAATATATTATACACTATGTAAGAGGACTGCTGCAAATTATTTTACATACTGTTAATAAAAATTAGAACATAAGGTAAAATAAAATGAGATAGGTAAGCTTGAGTGAAACAACATGGTAGAAACACGTACTTACAACAAAGGTAAAAATTATATGTGCTTAAATATTGGCCAAAGAGCTAAGTAACGAAGAACCTAAGTTTCTTATTCTTATATATATTATATGTTATATATTATATCTGAAATTATTTTCTGAGGGTTCGGTTTTTTATATTTTGGCTACGGAACCCTAAAAAGGTGTCACAGGCATGGTTGTTTATTCAATGTCATCAATGTTTTCATAGGACGTTATCACGTAAAGTTATCAGACAACCATATTTTTCTTGTTTGTTCCAGCTTCACGACGAACCGTCTGAACAGATTTGAATGTTGCTTTTTGTTAGTTGTATTTTAGCAAATGCGATAGCGATAACCAATAGGGCGGGTGAAACTGCGAGAAACAACTAGTTTTCAAATAATATACCTGCCTACAGGAAATTCTGAGTGATGTATTAATAAAGCTTTTTTATTTCGACATAGAAGTTATGGATGCGTTTGTTATTATGAACGTGTTTACGTTTACGTAAATATCAATGTGTTGGCGCGCGGCCGCGGCGTGATGCGGACGAGCCGGTGGTTTTGACACACATCGCTTTACAAAGGGTTCATATTTAGCTGCTACTTTGTAATGGTATATTGTTTTACTGACAAGGTCGCTATAATATCGGCACGCGTACCAGCTTGTTACAATTTAGCAAGACGAAGCAAAAATATACCGAATTACTGTTGAATTTTTTATCTTTGAAGTATGTAGGTACTAATATTGTAAAGATTATTATGTTCGCAAGCTTAGACGTTTGTGCTAAATTTCGAAACTAGGTACACGAGTTACACGACCCATTTCAATGAAATTTCATATAGGTACCTAGATGTAGCTTTAGACTCCCGCAGACTACCTACAAACTTTTCGACGGCCGATAGTTTGGTCGGACTTTAATCAGTATAAGCATGTTGTACCTATGGAAATGCGCACATTACACTGATTTGGTAGCGGCCTGTATTTGGTATAAAGCCCAATCCGATCAAAATATCAACCAATTAAAAAGTTTGTAGTCTGCGAGGCCTCTCAAGCTTAGGAAATCACATTTTTATGGCGACAACCATAACTAGCGGGTGGAAAAACAACTTACCTAATTTTTAAGCTAGGCATTTAAGTACCTACGTTTGAAAACATCTATGTATTGTGTAGAAATATCGCCTATGTATACATAGGTACGAGATCTGTTGCTATTCACGGAGTGTGTAGCAGTGTGCAGCAGTGTGCCGCGGCATACATCCGTGACTTTGTAAGGAGACACCCTCGAGGGACGGCCGGAGGCGCGGCGGTTCCTCTTCCGGCCGTCGCCGCTCTCGGCGCTGTCGCGGACAGCTCGCGGCGTCGCCCTTCGCGGTATCATCTGTGTCGTTATTTATACGAAGGCCGCCATTGGATACTGCTGCGGTTTTATAACTGCGTTCATTAGCTCTTTGATCATGGACTTGATTTATTCAATACTAGCTGACCCGTGCCCATTTCGTTGGGCATATGACACTCACAAATAATGTGGCTCTCTAATTGCTAAAATATTTTTTTTAATCGGTTCAGTAGATCCATCTAGAGATTACCCCTCACAACCTGACAAACATTACCTCTTTAAGTATAGAAGTGTAGATTTGAACTTACATTTAAATCTTTTAAGTTAATAAAGTTAAGTTTCCACATATCGTCGTTTACATATACTAGTTTACATTTACTACGTTTACTACTCGTTTACTTTTAACGATATTACATGTAGATAAAGCAGAAGATCACACAAACAAAGGTCCGAATAGGCACCTGACGCGCAATCGAGAGGTCGCGGCTTTGAATCCCACCTATTATACAATAGACGACGTAAACTCATTCCTAACACAATCAATTTAGCTTATTAGGAGGAGTTAACAAAATAGTTCTTTTTAAAAAGAAAAAAACTTGCCTCATTGTAATTTGCGCCATTTAGTGGTAGGTGGTGACAACTTAATGGGAACGGACGGTTTTCTATACCTATTCAATTTAGGTGGTACAGGTTGGGAACATAGTGATGTCGTAATCAACACAGGCATACGCGTCATGTTGCGAAGCTTATCATCAAGCAAACTTAAGGCGGTCCCAGAGTGCATAAGTTGTGTCTCTGTTCGCTCAACTTTACCCGGTCTAGATAAGAAAGCGCCAGAGATAAGCACCTGTCGTTGTGTCTCAATTCCAACTACTACGTTTAAGTAAAGTTCCTGCTTCACCCGTTTTGTACCTTTTTGTAAGTAGTAAAATACCATAAAGAAAACATTTTGAAGTTGGTGTCACAAACTAAGTAGCAGTCGATTAGGTTTTTTTATTAAATTAAAAATACTCGTATTTCCGGTGGCTAAGTTTTTTTTAATCCCCAGAATGTTTGGGCTGTTTTTTTTTATCCTAGGATCTTATAGAAGAATTTTCCAAAACGATCCAGTCATTTTCGAGTAATAGAGTAACATAAATCCAAACAAAAGAGTCTTATCAACAATAGATGATAAGTTTTTGGTGGTTGGTTTTTTTTGTTGTTGGATTGTTTTCCATTTTGACACTCGGAGTTCGAGTTGCGTCTGTTATTTAGATTAAATACAATTCTGTTTTAGTTAGATCAGATCTAGTGTGTATTGCAAATTTAATAATGGACAAAAACATCGAACAAAGTATGTTTTTGTGTAAATATAGAATATAATTTGAGTGTTATGCGACGTATAAAAGAGCAAATTCGACGGAAAAGTTCAGATTTGTGGAAAGAAATTTCTTGGATTTCGCACACGATGCGCCATCGCACAATGATGATTTTCTTACTTATATAACTCAACAAATATCAATGAGCAACCATATTCACCAAATATGGCTCCAGCCAACTTCTTTCTTTTCCTAAACACAATTAGGTACTACTTCGTGGCACCCGTTTCCAATCGGTAGAAGATATAAAATGTTTTGATGATTGGATTATTTGCTGGCGTAAATGTATCATTTATAATGGAGCATACTTTAAAGGCGATTAAGTTGGATGAATAATTATTGTTTTTAAATAATTCACGCGATTAAATCCCGAAATATATCTATTTACATAATTAGGATGAATAACATTTTGTCTTTTATTGATCGTTTACTGGCACTTTTTTGACAGTAGTACATAAAAAATAATGGCGATAAAATTGAAACCCTCCTCCTTTTTTTAACCTCGATTAAATACGAACTAAAAAAGAAAACGAGCCTGTTGCTATCACCCTGGCACTAAACGTAACTCCGAAAGCGACAGATGTTTTTCTGACTGTTACCAATGAAGTATTCAGATATTGTAATCAGTAGGTATATATATATATATAATATTAGATCCTATTTAATTTTAAAATCCAATAAGAAAATGGCGGCCGCCGTCAATTACAACGGTAACAACAATAAAACGAGTGCAATTGATACACTTTTTGCTGCTTTACAGTTTCATCTAAGACCTAAGTAGGTAGGTACTACCGATAAAAAAGCGACACAGTTAAAACATAAATTGATTTATTCCAAGAAAGCCTCTACTCTATTAAACGACTTACCAATAAATAAAAATAAGTTTTTTGGCACCTCACACCATGGATTGTTAACTCCAGAAGGAGTGCCTCAATTTGAGAGAGTCAAAGAGAGTTTAGGAAAACGCTAAAACAAAATTTACCTTTAGGTATGTTAAATGCTAGACATCGATTCACTTTGACACTTTAATCTAGTTAATAATATTCTTGTCACTCTTCTAATATGGCGCAAATACACAAAGCTTGCAAAGAAACAGTAAATGGCCAAGTTTTTTACCCATTGGTTCTTACATTTGTAGCAAATGTAAATGAAGAGTCACGTCAATTATGTCAACGGTTTATCACAAATGTTGTAGCTGAGTGAAACGAGTGAGTTGTGCTTACGATCATTCAGCTACCGTACTATTATAATTAAATATAAACAGGCGATGAAAGCCGTCAGATAGAGAGTGGACGACTAGAGTTTCCTTAGTTAAATATAACTTGTAGCAGCACCAAAACATCGACAGCACAGAACGAAAGCTTTATATAATGCACACTCGAGCAAATCATACTGACATCACCCACGTACACAAAATCTGAAACCATTTCCTTACGTAGGTGTTCCGAATTCCTACGTCCGTAAGAAACGTCCGTGCGTTTTATGAAGCTGTCATTCTCTATATATCGATCCGCGCCTACCCAGTACAAGTAGATGTACGTCTTCGCCAGCATCAATCCCAATGATTTGTTCCCGCTACGTAGTCGTAGGTAGCCTTACATACAGTACAACAGATGTTTGTTATCAATGTTTTAAATTATTCTGCTCAACATCGGAGAGGCAGGGCTATTTCAAAAGTGTCGAATTTGCTCTATTACCATATTTCAAGTGCCAATATTGTGTACTCAACATCATTTTAGATTTACGTAAGCATATTTATTTAAATAAAGAAACATTTAAATTTTACATTACTTTAAATCAGGATGTAGATGAAACTGTTTACATGCATGACCATACGATAATGTATCAATGAAACCTTACTATATTAATTAGCATTAAAGACATTATACAATTAATATTATAAACAGACCAAGCCCTTAAGAAGCAATGCCGGTCAAAAGCGCAATTCTATGTCGCGAGGTAACTAGCGATAGTGTGCGTAGTAGGTACCTAACTTTGACAAGCTATCAAAACACCTGAAAGGATTTTGTTTTCATTAAATAAACTGTTTTCAATCCGTTGATTTCCATGCGCTACGAAGGCGCAGAAATACCCACAGATACACACGTTAAAGTTATAATAACCTTCTTTTTGCGTCTAGGGTTAAAAAAGAAAGCTGTAAATCTAATCAACACACGATTGACTAGAACAGCTAACCACAGAATGCTAACCGTGACCTTCTCCGCAAGTAACCGTATACTACATAGGAAAGTAAGTCTCCCCTCTGTTAAACCTACATGTATAGATAACTGTGGACACTCCGTCCGTCACGCTCCATCAGTCGCCGCGCCGTCGGTCACTCAGCACCGTTGGGCGCGCTGGACCGTGGACGACCACTCGAGACTGCCACTACACTTATAACTACACGGCACATCAACATCAAGCTGTCTGAGTATCTGACCGCCTTAATACAACACGTTCTGACTGCACGCAACTTTTGTGGCGTACTATTTGCTGCTATGTTTCTCATGATCTTAGTCTCAGTCACAACAGGAAATTGATCTCAATCAGAGGACTTAGTCTCGCCGTGTGGTCTTTCTACTGTTGCAATATTGAGCTAAAAATTACTTAAGAACTAATAAGTTACTGACATTGAGTCGTGGAGTAGTTACACTTTTATTAAATTATTATTAATAACTTTGAATAACTCAGAGAATGGTATTTTATACCAATATCCGGGACATAAGACAGCCAATGAACGAAATTAATTAGTAAAAAAGTAATAGGAGATGAACAGGAATATGAACCTAATTAAAAGCAAATTGCTTCAGCCGACCCGGGATAGAAAACACTTGGTAATTCCGTGACGTATTGGAGCGACAGTAAGTACTTACACACATGCGCACGCGCTTATCACTTGTCTCCGTAATCTCCAGTCAAGACGCAGACAAGCATATTTTATTAACGAACTTAAAAGTTTAGCAAACTCATGGACTTGTTGACAACTTATACCTGGAGTAGATATTATCGGCCATAACGCTCACATACGCATCGCCTGATCCGCTAAACAGTTAGCGCAGTTAGCCTTCTCCGAACGTGGTCTATGTCGTAAGTAGTGAATGAGTCATGTAGGATCAGCTCCTACGAACCGTGTCCATATCGACGGGAGCGAGCCGATATGATCGAGTGTTGTGTCATAACGCCACCATGTTGACTGCTGAGAAGATGTGACAGTTCCAATATAAGCGATAACGTTCCATGAATCGTGACTTAGAACATCATAATTCGTCGCCGAAACGTCATGCGATAGATACCTTTTTGATATTTTAAAATGCGAAAGGAATTGTTACGCTTTCATAGCTACACTACTGAACAGATGAATTTGACCATAATGCGGAATAACAGAGATGATGGAATAAAATGTACTTAGTGAGGAAAAGTCAAGTAAAAGAACTAAAACTTCGCTGTGGGCACACTTTTATTGGTTAAATTCAAATTAAAGAGGGATGCTCTTTCATTTCAATTGCATCGCAATACATTTTTGTTGAACACCATTCTTTGGCATACGCTACGCAATCAATTGTTATCTAGTTAGGGCACAGCTTAAGAATCTAGTTCTTGTACATATTTACTAACACCAAAAGTTAAGAGCCTGAAATCTCTGTTTTTAAGTTGTTTACAATACATTGGTTATTCAGATAGTTAAGGCTAAGGTCGCTGTGATTGTGCGTGTGAAACAATAATACTTTGTAGACTTAGTCTCCAATACCGAGAAGTGTAGGTACTTCTTAGATAGTAAACATTCTGAAAAATCTTTTTTAAATATCCGTTCACCCAAATTTGGTCAGATTCTGAGTCACAAATAATTTTGATTGTTTTGACTCGTCATTTGCAACCTATAAGTGCAATTTTAATCTATTTACACTACCTTGTAGTTGGAAACTTACACCGTTGGTATATCTCGTAGGCAGGCTCACCAAAGAGTGCAGTCATTCAATTACGAGAAAATAAACTTTTATAATAAGAACCAATTTATGCTCGTTCATTGACCTTCAGACGAAAAGTCGATGACCTCGACCACCCTTTGGCAATACGAAGGGTCCCAAGTAAGGGCAGGTGCGGGCCCCGGCTCAAGAAAGTAGGTCACTGAGGGTGTTACACTCGGCGACTGAATCAGACGACAATTACTTTATATTGTATGTCTACAAAAGCAAAATGGAGTGCCTGTCTGTAGGGAATGTGCTGTCATCTGTTGTTGGTGTATTAATAATGGGAGATAATGAGCTGAGGGATGGTCCTGATCGGATATTGTCGGTTCAACTTTCACATACATTAATCGACTGTAAACGAGATGATTAAGTAGTCAATGTTAATTGTAATAGGTAGATACGTATGGTCATGTTCATGTTGACTAGGGATATGGATAGAATAGGTATTAAGGAGTAAAGACAGCAAAGTAAATTCAATTTTCAAAAAGCGATTTGGTGATGAAATAGATAGTGAGATCATATTATCTAAGTATGGCACTAAATAACACAGTGGGTGGCTCTTCAGCTTACGACACCCACGGAGTACTAGGTGACCTAACAACAATACCTACAAAATCAGTATCAATTCTGTTAAAATACTTACAACACGAACATAATAGACCTCCATGCAACAATCGCGCTGTCCAACAGTAAAATCCACATTGTGGATGTATTCTTACAAAACCCTTTGGCTGCGTTCGTTCTCGTTTGTAAAGAGCGTCCGGCCAGCTGCCTGCCGGCGGCAGCGGCATATGGGCACAGTTATAATACCCTATTTATAATGAACACTACTACTGTACCTATAAGTATACTGTGTACACTAGACCTACGTTAAAAATGGTCAGCAAACTGTTAGGTGTGGCTTTACTAACTTTGTTTATTTTGTGATAAGATCATAAGCTAAATCCTTCGCTCGGTTCCTTTCGGAAACGGTCTCCGAGAAAGATTGCAAGTTTACAAATTATTATTTTTATAGCTTTATTATCGAGTTACGCTACAATATCTACCAATATTGCAAAATGGTAAATATATCCTATGGAATCATAGATTTTAAACATAAAAAAATACATATATACATATATAAATAAATTAAATTACAGACACAAAGTAAAGCCAGATTTGGAACAATAATAATGAATGACAACTATCTTATACTTGTAGGTAAGCATTATGCAAATAAATAAATGTATCTGACTACCTACAACGACACTTAGAACCCGTAGCAGTTTAGTTCGCAGTCGTTATTTCAACTAATGCTTCATTTATTCTGCATCCATAACGAAGTACCAAGTCCCTACTTAGTTTCTTCGTTTTGTTCCTTCGAGTCGTTGTAAGTAGTTAGAAACATTTATATAATAATCAATTAATCAGTTATCGAGTTACAATGGTAAGATGTGTCTCCATAATCTATAGGCATGCAAATTTTAACAATTTGTTGGAGTGCTTCTATATAATAGTAGGTAGGCACATATTGAATTATAATTATATTATATTTCATTACAATTATATATAATTGTATAATACTTACCTACAAGTACTAAGAATACTATGATTGGCTAGGTAGCTAGTATCTAATTGATTGTAGGGACTTTAAATTAGATTGGAACCTAGCCAATCCTTAAACTGAATCTAAAAGTCATACCAGATCAGATGTGTAACAATAAGGGTTCTTAAAAACCTTCAACATTAAAGAAGCGGCAGTATTTGTTCGTTGACTCGTCATGGTTGACACACTGCCGCATGCCGTGACCTCAGACACTTTTAAATAATATGAATACAATTCGTGCACGAACAATTTTCACATCGAAGTAACAAAATTAAAACGGCCCTTGTTACTTATTTGCATTGCATTAAGTTATTTAAATAAATGTTATATGTCGAGGACTTCACAATACTGTACTTATTAACGACACACGAATTCACAGCAATGTTCACATAATCAATGTAGGGTTACAAGTCATCGAGATATCCAGCTAATCTACCATCCGGTCTTAGAAAATATTATTATTTAACCTGTTAGGACGTCTTTTAAAAATTTAGATACATTTATTAGAATAGGTACATATAATACCTACCTACCTAATTTCCACAAAGTTCTCAAATTATACAAGCAATAATCTCCTGAATTAGGAACTTAATTAAAGTAATACGCGTCATTTGACCATTTGAAGATGTGATCTTTTAGACAAGATATTGAAAATCTCGAATTGACAACCCTATTTCAAAGTGAAATTGAATTGTTCAAGTGTTTGTTTTGCAATATAATTTGACCCATATCTTATTCACTGTGTGTGTCCTTAGGTACTTATTTGTTTTTATACTTTGATTCAAAAATAGTACTCAATGAGTCCGTATCGATATAAATCATGTAAGTAATAAAGTATCCGCGCAGTAGGTACGGTGCGCGCACGCACGGTGCGTGGCGCGGCGCAATACAAAGCGAATGAATTATGCAGGAGGAAGCGCCCGCGATGCACTGCAATGATTGTGTGCTTTCGGCGAATACACTTCATATGGATCGATCAATAATATTGATTAGAAAAAACCTAAATGTTATAATAGTCCGATGGTACTGTGTTTCTGTTACCAGACCAAACTATCTCCAAAACCGGAAAATGTCCTTTAAACATTATGCCGGTATAACATTTAAACTTTCGCGTTGCATGATTATAACTATTTATTATACGGGAATTAACGCGCATTGTTTACCTTAAAATTGCTTGACTATCCGTGACGTGGAATCCAGTGATTCGTAAAACACAACCTCGTTTTGTTTCGCAGTCGGTTAACATGGACAAAATCAGTGTAGTGTGCAGTGACCCTAACTTTTCAAGAAGTAAAAAAGTGAGGGTGGATGAAGATTCATCGGCCTGACGGAGTCTTAACATCGCTGCGACAGTCCGCTTGTGACCACGGCCGGTGCAACCTGGTCGAAACGTCAAGCAATTTTAAGGTAAACAATGCGCGTTAATTCCCGTATAATAAATAGTTATTATGCCGGTATAAAAAAAAATACTACGTTTTTTGTATGACCTAAGAATAGTACCTATATATAGTATATAAATAGCTACCTTTTGTACCTACTAAATAAGTATAGACGTTATAACATTCTCCAGCTCTTTAAACATTAATATAATATATCGGGTACTGCGTGAATGAAGAACATACAAAGCTACAAATACAGTATCTCTTAACAAATATTTGATAGGATATGAAAGTAACGATTAGGTATAGTAGAGACCTAGTAGTACGACCCAGTACGAGTGCTGAGTGGGTGTGGGTCCATAAACGGAATTAATCAAGAATTTAGTAAACACCGGTGGAGGTCACCTCCATCAGCCTCTGAAACTGGCGACAGCATCATCTAATGATTTAGTCGCAATGAAGGAAATCCTCTTTACTGGAACGAGCCGCGTTATTGTAAGTGCCTTATTACTTCTTGTTGTTACCGCTAACAATACCACGTAGGATGAAAGAGACGTTAAGGTGTGCACACTGATATTATTCTCAAACCAGTATGCTCATGAAAAAAATGCGTATATCCCGCTTTTCATGCTGCGTTCTATTATCCTAAAAACGAAGGCGGTGCATGTAAGCGGATAAATAAATACCCAGACCCGAAAATGTAAATATGTTTCAACAAGATCTTGTGACATGTTTGTTTTTGGTAATTGTAGTTAATTAGTCTGCTGATGTGATTCGTCCGTGGTTCGTTCTCCTCCATTCGATTTTTGTTTACGCTCATTTTTGAGCCCTAAAATAATTTATTTTTACTGTGCCCTATTAAAGGGTCACAAAGGCGGCAAATTCAGTTTAAACGTGTGGATGGTGAACGTGTATCATTTAAAACCTCTTCGTCGGGCCTCACTTTCTCCCTGATAATTGAAATGGAGAACACTATGAAAGCTTTTTAAGGCATGATTTACCCAATTTACTTGATGATTTACCATTCAATCTGCTTCACGACGATGCGATGGTTGCTTTGCACATTACAAAAGAAGTGTTAGACAATGGCTAGACAATAATTAACCAAATACAAAATAACTTTGATGCTAACTAATAACTTTGATGACTTTTTTATGATTTGATACTAAACCTTTCCCAGATTAGTATACCTTGTTGAATAGCTGGATAACTCGTTGTATTGTGGACTGTGGATTATAGTCCACTCACACGCACCGCCTTCTTAGGAAAATAGACGCAGCATATAAAGCGGGATTTACGCAATTTTTTGCTGTTACCGGTATCATTTAAGTTCTTTTCTATTTAATATATTCACTATCCTGGATTATTATACATAACATATATTGTTGGATAGCTAAATTTTTATTATTTATCTATCAAACTAAGTAGCGGCTACTACAAGACACCTTTTCACCTAATTTAATCAATATTCAATGGGTAGTCTTTGAGTAAAATACCTGTGACGTACGACAGACAGACGGACATAACGAAACTATATGGGTTCCGTTTTGGTCATTTTGGCTACGGAACCCTAAACAAGTAGAAGTAAAAAAGTTTTTACTAGTAGATACACTCTTTAACCACGACAACTGAAAAAATCCTACCGAATGAGCAAACTCAGACATAGTTCTACTGTACAAGAAAGGAAATCCTGCTGACATAAACAATTACCGACCAATATGCATACAATCAAGTCTCTTTAAGCTGTTCACCTCATGTCTTGAAAAACGCCTTGCAAAATACACCGAAACACAACAACCGATAGAGCAGGCGAATTCGAGAAGGCTTTACTCAAACTATAGACCACATCCATTCGCTAGATTTAATGGTAGAAAAATACGAAGAAATGTAAAGTCCACTATCTCGCGTTAATTGATTACGCCAAGGCGTTTGACTCTATATCACAAAGCAGCATGGAGAGCTTGGCAGAAACAATGGAACTTATACAAGATATATAAAAAAACCGGGCAAGTGCAGGTCTGGCCACGTACAATGTAGGGTTGAATCCTATATAACATTACGCTACAACTAATAGGAGCCGAGCAGCAATGAAAAATGTTGCGAAAACGGGGAAAATTGACGCAGAAAACGTTGCGCGGGTCAGCTAGTGGAAAAATAAAGGTGTTAAAACGGCCAATTTCTCAGTAATATTAAATTCGGTGATGACCTTATATTTTTTTGCAGAGACATTGGTAAATTAAATAAATGGTATCAGCAAAAAAATGGTTCTGTAAAGTCGGTTTACAGACGACAATTTTACGTCACGTCAAAAAATAAGTCTGCAATTAAAAACGACGAAAACAAAAATTATGACTTACAGCACTCAACCGCCTATACACATTGATAGTGTAATGTGCAGAACAGAATTCGGAAAATCTCGCGACAAGCTTTTATGTCATATAAATTACAAGGGAAATGTGTACGAGATGATCACCTTAAGAGAGCATGCTCATATTATAAACGATTTCCAACTTAACGCAGATGTAAAAATGTTTATGGATAGTAAATTTAAATGTGTATCTACCGGAAGACGTACTCACAATTTTGTTCTTTCATTGTTATATTTCACAATTTGTTAAACACTACTAAACGATCATCTTGAACACCCTGGTGTCTAAGACGATCTCTAACAGTAGGGGCAAGATGATCCTGGGGATAGTTGTTTATAATTTATACCTAGTCTGGCCATAAATACTGTTACAATTAAAAATAAGAAAGATATTACATTTGAATTTGGAATCTGTCATTTTTATACGATTGTTCATTGTATTTTCTAATTTTGGCGCCAATACATTGTACAATATTAAAATGGAGTGGGGTGATAAAGAAAACCGAATCGCTGTGATTGCATTACACAAAGTTGGTATGGAGCCGAATGTAATTTTTAAAACTCTCCATACGCTTGGTATTAGTCAAATGTTTGTGTACCGGGCTATTAATAGGTACAATGAGACCTTCTCTGTTTGTGACAGAAAAAGATCTGGCCGTCCACGTAGTGTTCGTACGAAAATGGTGGTCAAAGCAGTAAGGGAAAGAATTCGAAGAAATCCTGTCCGAAAGCAAAAGATTATCTCGGGAGATGAAGATAGCACCCAGAACCATGTCACGCATTTTAAAAGATGACTTAGGACTTGCAGCCTATAAGAGACGCACTGGTCATTTTTTAACTGATAATTTAAAAAAGAATAGGGTGGTAAAATCGAAGCAACTACTGAAGCGATACGCAAAGGGAGGTCACAGAAAAATTTTGTTTACGGATGAGAAAATCTTTACAGTTGAGCAACATTTTAACAAACAAAATGACCGTATTTATGCTCAAAGCTCTAAGGAAGCTTCCCAATTAGTCGACAGAGTGCAACGTGGGCATTATCCGACTTCAGTGATGGTTTGGTGGGGTGTTAGCTATGAAGGAGTGACTGAGCCATATTTTTGTGAAAAAGGTATCAAAACATCGGCACAAGTGTATCAAGATACCATTCTTGAGAAGGTAGTTAAACCCCTGAACAACACCATGTTCAATAACCAAGTATGGTCCTTCCAACAAGACTCAGCGCCGGGTCATAAAGCTCGGTCCACGCAGTCTTGGTTGGAAGTGAACGTTTCGGACTTCATCAGAGCTGAAGACTGGCCGTGGTCTAGTCCCGATCTTAATCCGCTGGATTATGATTTATGGTCAGTTTTAGAGAGTATGGCTTGCTCTAAACGCCATGATAATTTGGAGTCCCTAAAACAATCCATACGATTGGCAGTGAAGAATTTTCCCATGGAAAGAGTGCGTGCTTCTATTGATAACTGGCCTCAACGTTTAAAGGACTATGTTGCAGCCAATGGAGACCACTTCGAATAAGCTTTTTATATTTTGAATTGTTTTTTATTTATGTATTAAACTAACACACTGATAAAAAAGAAATGTTTATTTCATCTCCACAAATTACATCATGTTATACATTACACAGTTGACAAGAAAAATAGGCAAGGTATTCGTAATTTGTGGGAGATCTGGAGTCTAAACTAAGCCAAGGCCTGTGCTATAGATCTCCAGGCCCCCCATTTCATAACATTGTATAGGTTGTCAACATATAAGAACATATAAGCAAGAATAGTGTAATATATAATAGTGTAAGAATAGTGAACAAAAAGTATATTAGAATAGTGAACGAAAAGTATATTTGCAATAAAAAAAAATGTTTTTTCTTCGTAACAATATTTATGGCTAGACTAGGTAATTGTCTATAAATACGAATTAGGTACACAAAACATTAATCAGTACCTATACTTTGAAATCAATGTGTAGGTATAGTGTATAGTGTCTTTTTCTTCGGATGACTCTCGGAAATATTATTTTCCTTTTTTAGGGTTCCATAGCTAAAATGGTAGCCAACGTAATTTTGCATGGATATACATATTACTTAGGCGTAAAGTGCAAATTTTTGTTGGAGTCAAGTATCCCCCCCACCCCCACCCCCACCAAGTTTACGTGTAACAGCTGATCAAATGAGAATCTATTGAAAATTATTATCAAGTAGGTGTTACGTTGACTTACAACGGTGAAACAAAAACAACAGAAAACCTACTTCTTCTTCGGGCTTGTTTGTATTGTTCTACTTTCTTATTTAGTATTTTTATTTGTTTCTTGTTTTTAGACTACCTATATGGTAGTCTAAAAACTAGGAGATAAGTATTTTTTAGTTAATTAAAATCGAAAAATCGAACGAATACAGATACCGATCACTATTTTTCTGTACCTATATATTTAAGCCATATGGTTTAAATATATAGGTATATAGATAAATAATTAGCAGTGTATTGTAAGTTATTTTTGTTAGAAGCCATCATTTATACATAATATAATAACATACAAATGGTCAAATCGGACTACGGAAATCAAATCCACCCTGTTGTACAAGATGATCCCGGGAATCTTGATGGTGAATCCCGGGAATCATAGGATATGACACCATCAAGATTGACAGAGAGACAGGAACTACATCTTAAACCTTAAACGAGTACAATTTTTATATATATATAGGTACCTATTTAATATATAATCTGAATCCCGGCAACGACGATTTTTATGAAATTTAGTATGCAAGGGGGTTTCGGGGGCGATAAATTGATTTAGCTGGTTTAATTTTTAGAAATTGCCGTTAAAAAAAATATCGAGTCAAGCTCGGTCATCCAGGTGCTTTCACCTATAAAACATGCTATGTAACGCTAGGTATATAAATCTTCCTTATTTCGCTTTAATTAAGAGGGATCATCTCGACTTAAGGGATCATCTCGTACACCTTTCCTCTGTAATGTAACAAATAAGTGGGTTTGTTTTAATTCAAAATGTTTTCTCTAGGTAAATAGAATGTGGGGAAAATCTTGTTAACCCCTCCCGCTAAGTTTAATGGCTTGTGTTAGCAGTGGATTCACGTCGGTAGTATATTGGGTAGGATTCGAACCTGCGACCTTACGATTGCGAGTCTAATGCCTTAGCCATTAAGCTACTGCCGCTTTAAAGCGATAATAAAAGGTTGTTTTCACTATTTACTTTTTACTAGCTGTACCCGCGACTTCGCCCGTGTTCGGAGATTACCCAGAACAAACAGACAGATGGACAAAAAAAATAAGTACCTACCATATTTCATGTGAGTTTAGTAAAAAACTGTTCATTTTACATTATAAACAGACACTTTAATTTTATTTATTTGTATAGATATATATAAAAAATCTTTCATTAACAAAGATCTGAATGCACTGCACAGCGACATTAGTTCGTAAGTATTTACTAATTAGGTACTCTTGCAACATACATTTGGTCTTCCTTCAAGATAGCATTTGGTGCCTCTTAACATGCCATTCGGCGTCCCTACACCGTGGCAGCTGGAACGTGGACCCCGGATTGCCTCCCACATTTTAAATTCTCGTCTCTAAGACAAGTTCTGTATAATTATCACATAATAATAATTAATAAATATCTTTGGATAACTCACACAACGTCATCTGATCTTGTACTAAGTAGAGCTTGTCAACATACTTATATATTTCTAAATATACACATATTATAGATAGATTACACCCAGACACAGAATAAACCATCGTGCTCATCACACAAAGTTTTATCCTGGGTGGGGATCGAACCCACGACTTCTGGCCTAGCAGTTAGGGTCACTAACCATTAGACCAACGGCCAGTCAAATCATCACCTACTTGTTTAGTGCTGCAATGGAGGCTTGGAGACATATTGCTTCACTCGATCGACTAACAATTAATTGGGTATAACATAATAAGAATATTACTTAGGTATAATGTGTTTATTATAATATACGTAAATGTCGAAAAATCACAATGTGTAGATATTGGAACTAGGGCATAGTTCTACCAAAGGTTATGAAACTGTGAGTAGGGTGTTGGCTTCCCATCGACCTCGCATTACCATTGTTACTTATAACAAATACATGCTAAACACGAACGTAATTTGAATTATTTTACCAGCCACATTATTTCTCTAATTCTACCGCTTCAGTGCTACGGTATGTCGTGTTTAGGTTTGGTTTGTCAGAAACAGAACATAATAAACGTAATTATTTTGCAGAGGAGCGTTTTACCCACTCCTCAAGACTAGCCAATATATAAGAAAGAAAGAAAAAATATTTATTTGGTACAGATCCATACATTTACAATTACCTCAATCTAAACATAAAACTAGCTTAACTTAGGAAACTGCGACAGATAGGTCCACACTCAGCGTATTGCTGTGTTGCGACGAACCACATCACAGCGCTGATTTTCAGTGTGAACCTTAGGGGACACTGAAAATCAGCGCTGTGATGGAGCTCACACGGACAGGTTAAGTAAAGGTTAACTTAACCTTAACTTATCCAACCTTTTACGCAAATTAAAAATAAAAACAAAACCAAAATTAACAACTAATATTAATGTCAATAAGTAAGAGTATTTATAGATAGAGTTTGCTTAATAAACTGCTTATTTTCCTATAGGTATCTTGTCTAGAATCTGTCTAGTCTAGTAGATACCTTTTATTCGGTTTTTTTTGTACTGGGTGGCGCAAAAGTACTGGCACTAAAGAAAATACTTTTTTTTTTTTATATGACATTTTCTGTCATTCTGTTGTTGAAAATTGTGTAGTGAACAAATGTAAAATACACTGAAAATAAACATGGACCGTTTTACTCCCCAAGAACGTGGAATAATTGTGTCAATGTTCTTACGGAATAATTCATCAGTGATAAGAACACAACGTGAATTTCGTCGACGATTTCCCCACCGTCCGGCACCGATTGGTCGCACAATTCGACGCTTTGCCACACGCCTTGAAGCAACTGGCTCAACATTGGATAGACCTAAGTCTGGGAGACCAAGAACAGGCCGTTCAGCTGAAAATATCGATGCTGTGCGCGAAGATGTAGAAGAGTGTCCAGAAACATCAACGAGGCGACGTGCCACGCAATTGGGCATTTCCAGACGGACCCTGCAGCGTATTTTGGTGAAAGACTTAAAGATGTTCCCGTATAAAACTCAAATGACTCATCAGCTGCTGCCTGCTGACCACCGAGCTCGTCTAGATTACTGCCAGCGCGTCATAAACCTCAACCTTGACGCTGGAGGCAATGCGATAACTGTCACTGGAAAACGCTACAGAACCATGTTACGTGAGTTTTTGATACCCAGTTTGGACGAATTGGGGCTGGAGCACATCTGGTTTCAACAAGACGGTGCTACGGCACACACAGCGCGCGACACTATGGACTTAGTGAGGGACGCTTTTCCAGGCCGAGTTATCTCTCGTTTTGGCGATTTGCCTTGGCCTGCAAGATCACCCGATCTGACCAGTCCAGACTTCTTTCTTTGGGGTTTTTTGAAATCTCGGGTGTATGTGAACAAGCCACAGACTCTCGCAGCTCTAAAAGAAAACATTCGTCAAGAAATAACGAACATATCGCAGGAAGTGTTACGGCAAGTTATGCAAAATGTCATAAATAGGGCTCAAATGTGTATCAACTCTGGAGGTCACCATTTAAAAGACATCATCTTTAAATCCTAATTAAATTAATGGCACAAATATACATTTAAAAAAATCTAAATCTAGTTTTCTAATTTAGAAAAAATGTTATAGCTGAACTAAATAGGGTCTTTACTTTTGCGCCACCCATGTTACTTAGAGAATGGTATGGAACATGTATTTGCTCAGCCAGACAAATGATATGGGCGTAACCTTCCCCCAGACATGTTTTTGGTGTCTGGGGGATATTTCGCCCTTTCAATTTATCTGGCTGAGCAAAAATATGTTACATAATATCCGTTATCCCTTAAGTAACTTATATCAGAATCAAGCATCTTAATATAAGCCAAGTATTATAAAACCTTCACGATATGACACATTCAGCCGTTATATGAACGGCTGAATGTTCCTGGGAGTGATTTGGCTCATGCAATTTGTCTGGCTGAGCAAATATATGTTCCATATGTATAAACATCGTTCTCTAACTGCAAAATACAATTAAGAATTCTGAATGAGGAATATAAAAATGCAAACAAGTTTTACAAGTCTGTAGGTACTACCTACCTAAACATAATGTTTCTTTTGCGTACACGTTTAGATTATCTTAAAAAGGCGTACGTACAAGCATGCCTACATTAGTTAGCAAAACAAATACGAGTGACTTAATCAAAGTGATCCTCACAACATCGAATGACAGTCTTCGAAGAATAATATTGAAATTTCTTTAATTTAATTTATTGAAAATCGTATATAATATCAAAAGTATGTACAAAAAATATTTTAAAAAGTAAAAATTACCGCGAAACAAGTCATTAGTCTATCCTTTATATTAAAATGTACTCAGTGGTCCAATGACTGATCTGAGAGACAGCCACGACTCCACTGTAGGTATTTGTGACGACATCGAACTGTTGATGATCCGTTTTCGCGTGCGATTTAAAAGTATAGTTTGAAACCGCAGTTTTTACAAAAATAATATAAAAATTGTATCTATAATAATCCTGCCAAAATCCGTAGCGTAGTGTAGTAGTAATTATGAGCACAAACATGCCCACCAAAAGTTACTTAGGTACCTACTTAAACCTCTTCAGGTAGGTACTTACCTATATCTGTTTGTTGGAGCTCTTGAACTACAATTCGTTAGATGTATTACTTATTAACCAGAAAGTATTTTAAGAAAATAAGATTAGGCGCAATAAAACACAGAATAAATTAATACAAATACTTACGTATAAATACCTACCTATCTACATAATTATAGATACAATGCAAATTTTGTAACTGGAAATTCGCAATTAAAGATAAGACGCGACTCAACTAATTAACTTGTAT
Organism: Herminia tarsipennalis; assembly: GCA_945859575.2. Taxonomy (NCBI): domain Eukaryota; kingdom Metazoa; phylum Arthropoda; class Insecta; order Lepidoptera; family Erebidae; genus Herminia; species Herminia tarsipennalis. The sequence goes on along the minus strand of OX243851.2, from coordinate 22,398,656 downwards.
CAGTGTTAATTTACTTGGTAACCATTGTATTGCAAACTGTTGTTATTTTAGTACATTTAGGTAAGTACGTACTTTGTCACCCGACACGTACCTACACCGGAAGTGGGTAGGTCCGTAACTAATAAGATGAGATAGGTACTTACTTACCAATTTTAATGACGGCAGTTCAGTTTGCAATGAATCCTAGCAGTTTCACAACCTAACAGTGTCACATTCTAAGATCCCGCCACGATCGCACGGCACCACGCATTCCGACATTGTGGGGTGACACTTGTTAATAAACTACGGTTTATCTTCAAGTATCAAGTAACCGCGCTGAAATTGTGCAAACAGATTTTTGAAGGGTCCCATGGAGACTAATTTACGCCGCATTAGGGTGTGTGCCTTGTGTCGCGGAGGACTAAGCACAATACATGAAGTACCCTGTGTGAAAATACCTATTGTACTAGGTATTTTCGGAACTAATATTGAATCTCACAAAGTTCTGTGCAGTGTGTGAATCAAACCCACAACCTTTGGCAGAGTATCTAATCGTGCTCACTCGTAGATAATTTGATTTGAATTCTCTGCTTGTTATGGATAATCTTTCCTTTAGATCATTTGTCTATTTTTATAGTTGCCTACTGAGTGCTAACCTTAGGAAGGTTTCGTGCCACAGCGATCCGAAGGTCGTCCCAGGTCGGTAATAGTGGCGTGCCGATAATCTGAACAGGTCATCTCAATACATTTTGATGACCGCACAGTTCCTTATAGAAATATAAAGAGGGATGCACAATACTAATAAATAGGTGTTGGTACCAACTTACATTTTCAAAACAGCAGAAGAAGTCTGCTATTTTTTTGTTTTTAGTTCTAACTCTATTAATAGATCGCCACCAAATTTATTTGGATCGTAATGTGGTATTGAACAAACATCACAATGCGGGTTAAAAACGAGTGTTTTTCACTCAAAGAAAACATGAGTTCAATTTCTTTTACTAATTTTCATAACATTAAGCCACTTCCTCGATCGGGTTGTTGCAGCAAGTTGAATGGAGTAATTCTTTATGGATATTTTTTTTTTGAATTATTACCTACTACTTACCTACCTATTCATGATCTTGGTACGTCTATAACGAGGTTAAGTAATAAATTTTCCTTATTTTTCATTGTTGTAATTTACTTGCATTTAATGTGGCTAGAACGTGATAGCGGCTAGCGGCTAGCGGCTGGGTAAGCACCTAACCACACTGAATAATAAGCATTTTCCCATAATATGTCCTACACAATAACTAAGTGGCCATGTCTCTTGGCTTACAAGCTTAACAATTTATAATTATCTACTAATCCATACTAATATAGGGTGTATTAGTATGGATTAATAAGGATAAGCCGCGATATAGTATAATAATCGTACCTATATCTAAGTAGGTATTACAAATTCGTAAACAATTCTGGTTATTTTGTGTCCACGCCTAGATAAACCACTGGGCTGGTTTTGATTGGTAGGTTAGGGAAGAAAATTCGGAAAGAACATGGAGTAGCTTTGTAATTAGCAAGTAAATAAGCAATCAGAAAGTGCGCGTCATCATCACTCTGTACGCATCATTTAATTGCCTTTATTGATGAATTAATATTAAAAGAGTAGGTAACTTTTCCTCATTGAAATTATGTTCATATATTAATTAAGTAGGTATGTAACTAACCATTTCAAATATCATGTTACTTTTTGTAGTTTTATTTATGTAGAGTCAAAACAACATAAATTATGATCGATGAGTGATTACAGTGTGAACATTTTCAAAGGCAAACTAAAAAAGTGGCTATTAGATAAGACATATTATTCTATTGATGAATATATAAATGATACCTAGTAGGTTATTTTATTGTTATCGAATTAATATATCTGAATTTTATGATTATTGATTTTTTTTATTATGATTATTGTGTTGAAAGAATTTTTCAATTCGGATCAGTAGTTCCTGAGATTACCGCGTTCAAACAAACAAACAAACTCTTCAGCTTTATAATATTAGTATAGATATGTTTAATTAAGATTAATTTGTTATGTTCCGGTGATTGTTACCTACCTGCATAAAATATCAACTTGTTAATGAAATAAATGACTTATGATGAAGAAACGTAGACAGTTAGCGATTCATTTCAAAGGTATGTAGTATATATTAAAGTAGGTAAGATTTCTTCCAATAATTTACTTATATAATAAAACATAAAGGTCCGACACACTCAATCACTCATAAATGTGTTCATGAACGTTCCAGGACAAAAGCCTTGGGCCTGAAAAGGGCCTCGAAGGAAAACACACAAACTTGTAGGTAACCACCACAAAAAAATAACATATAAACTAATAATAACATAGACTGGCTTTTATCAAATAAAAACTAAGAAAAAGGAAAACGGTGCGTGTGTAGTCACCTTTCCCCACCCTTATGCGGGTAAAAAATAATGGCAATGAGTCACGCTTACGCATAAACATTACACTTTATATGCCTAGATTTTAGGTAAGTATACGCAATAAGAATTGGGTTTATATAATTCCCCTGGATCAGATGAGTTGATTTTTGGTTAGGTACTTACCTTGTTATTGTTTACACTGTAAACAATACTAAATAGAATTTGTTGACTGAGTGACTTCTCAGTGCAGGAAAGAAAAAAAATACCTAATAAAATAAGGCAAAGAAATATTAGGTCTTAAACACTAACATTCTAATTAAGTAAGTACTACTAAAAAATATTTAATACTTCCAAAATTTACTTACACTCCGGCCAGCAACGTAAAGCAAAAATCTCTGCGTTAATCCTGACACCACAACAAATATATTTACTCGAAACCGCCACAAATACAATGAACCACACAAATAAATAAATTACAGCGATTTAACTGGAAAACCACGTTAATTATTATTCAGGAATATCGAGACGCGACTGCGAAACTGTCGTGCGGCAAACAAGTAAACAAAAGATCCGCGACGCGACCTAGCACGCGTGCGCCGCCGCTCGCGCCCGCCGCCGGTTTGGCGCCAACTGCCTCAGTCAGTGCCTCGCTCCAGCCAGAGGCACTGGCAGCGGCCGCGCGCCCGCTCCACACGCACGACACGCGCTTCAGGACGAAAAACTAGGGGGATACACGGGGAAGAAAACTCACACAATTTTAAAACAAAACTTTTATTTTCCAAATCCAGATCAGAACCTTTTAAAAAAATCACACTCGTAATCATAATTTTGAAACAAATAAAACTTAATATTTTAAAGTAACATAACAATATCTTTGTTTCCAAACTGTTATAACACACTATTGACGTGTGATTTGTTCTGCAGTCTACGAAATGATACTTTAATATTAAAACACATAATTCTACTACACATTTATTTCACATACGTATCTACTTACTAACACAATAATAAAGGTATTCAATGCAGATTGTTAGTTGCCATTATCAATCAACTCATTGCCATAATTAAGTAATAAATTGGGCACAGCAATTATGCCAAACACAAATCTATATGCTAGCTTAATTTCTTATAGGTTCAGTCAGCCACATAAGTCGCATAACAAAAGCAATTTTTCAAATCATCAAAGCTCTCAAACAAATTAAGATGTTTTTTTAATTGCATGGTGACTTTTAATCTGAATATATGTGAGAGTCATAAGCTATTATAAAATGTTTTTATGATGATTCAGCATTCAGAAATAGTACAGTTACACAATACCACGACTTTCGTTGTAGCAGAACTTCAAGATCCACTGCCAACCACCCACCAAACAGTCAGTCCAGACACACGCGTGTGTTCATATCATAGGACGGTAATGACCAGTCTTCTCAATTTTGAAACGATTCCGTTTATTCATACGTTTTATTACCAAGGTCAGATATTTCAAAGAACTATCTTCGTATCTTACAAAATTGTAACCAAACACTTCATACCACACACACTACTTCAAACATTCATAAAAAGTTTTTACAGTTCTTTTCGCGGATTAAGAACATTTGAAATAACCTTTTTGCGAGTGTTGTAAAAAGACTTTGTTCTTTTTCTATGAAACAAATATAGTTAAGCTTTATGTATTTGCTAAAATATCTTTGACTTATGCTTTGTTTGAAGAATTGCTGGAATATATTTGCATTGGTAGTGAAAATAGTTAATTTTAATACATGCTTTCATCCTCATCATCCCATTGATGCGCACTGCTCTACCAGAGCGCGATACAAGAATTAGTACATATTAAAGTCATAAATCTTCTATCTTATTTTGAATGTGGTAAAAATATGAGGAGACCAAAATAATTCTAAGCTAATGTGTATGCAATAAAATGTGTAAGTGCTTTAAATTATTTCTAGACTATTTTAATAAAAAACATACATATCAATAACCGGTTACGACCAGTGCAACCATGTTAAGGCCGGTGTAACCTGGTAGAAATGACATGTAGTTAGTTAAAGTAACCCGACGTTTCAGTCGAATTACACCTGCTGCAATCTGGTTAGTACTTTACATATCGACCCAATATCTTGATGGATAAAAATAGCGAATGATAAAAAATAATAATATATGGGTCTGACAGAGGACACACATTCGTAATAATATTACTACTTAGCTGAGCCTTTCCTTCACTTTAAAAGCTATATTTCAAACTAAAGACGCGAAATTAATGAAAAGATAATAGTGTGTCAACATTACTTTGACAAATAATCCCAAAAAATTACGATTTTGCTCAGACTTCCTTTCTATTTATTAATATACACTTAAATTCTATATCTTAAATGAAATATATCTTAATCTAAAACTACATTATTAACTAAGTTTGCGAAATATTAAAGAGAGTGAGATAGTGTGAATGAAATACATTGAAGAACAGTCTTAATAATATTACGGTTTCGCTTGCTACTTTGTTTTCTATATTATGTGTAATTAAATGCTATAATTACTTTAAATTAAACATATCAATTAACTTAAATTCCAGAATGTTAAAATAATAAAAGAAATGTGATTGTACACTGACATACATTCTTAATGGTTCCATATTGGGTCGCATAATTTTTTTCGTCATAATTTGATAGGGAATAATTTCATTTGCACTAATAGGCGTTACGCATAACATGATTTCGCATAAATCTTTACGCATAATTTTGTTACACATAAATACTATAGGCATAATGATTGAAAAGCATACTATTGCATATAGCCCAAGGGCCACCTTAGCTGCACCTTAACCTACTGTCATAAAGAACTGAGGGGAATAAGGATGTACCCCTACTTTTCAGGGTTCCGTAGCCAAAATGATAAGAATATTCAGACAGATAAATAGTCAGACGTACTGTTCCCCTTATAGTTTCATCATGTCCGTCCGTCTGACTATCTCTATCTGTCTATGTCTATCTGTCCGTAAACAAAACATGAGTGTATGGTACATCATTCAGAAAAACACTTAAAGATTTCTAAGTTTTTTTTTGATAAAAAACATTTTTGTAAATATTTTTTTCGAAATAAAAAATATTTTATAATAAAAGTTAGGTACAGTACAGTAACCGTTTTTGGGTTATTGCCGAAAAACTGCACATCTCAATAAAATTACGTAAGTCTCATGAGGATACGCTCTTCTGCTGGTTCACTTTTTAACATGATGTGTAGTGTATTTGTTTGTTTGCAGGCTATGGAACCCCACACTGAGCGTGGTCCGACATGCTCTAAACATTTTTTTTACTGTTATACGGATAAAAAATATTATGCGTTACAACTTTTTACGATTCAAAATTAGGCCAAATAAATGTAGTTTAAACGATATTTATGCCTACTAAAACATGATGCCAAAGTATTGTTATGCCTTTAACAGTTATGCCAAAGTCGCTATGCGAAAGTATTTTATAATAAAAAAAAATATGCGGTAAAAGGGAATTCATTCTTAATACAGTAGAACCTCGATTATCCGAACCTCGATTATTCGAACCCTCTATTATCCAAACTTTCAATTATCCGAACCCCTTCAATTATCCGATCGCTGACATAGTACATCCGACCGCTCAATTAGTCGAGAGTTGGAGGAAATTTTCCGTTTACAGAAATTCCGCGCGCAACTTTAATGTATGTTTGTACGTACTGTTTTTATGTAAAAAGATGTTGTTTTCATTTGATCTTGTCCCAAAAAATCCACCTTTTTGATTGTCCGAACTAGTCTCGGTCCCAATTAGTTAGGACAATCGAGGTTTCACTGTATTTGGGTTTTGTTGTCGCCTCCTTTGCGATAAAATACTTACAACTACACTACCTTATATCTACCAACTAAGCTAACTAAAAACTAATTACACTAGATCAGTCTGATTCGAATCCATCGAATGGTGAGTTTTTCATTTTGGACGTTCACGTTTGACTTTATATGTCGTTGCGTTGTAAGCTAAGCTGGATTTATGTTTATCTGATGTGATGACGTCGCGTCGTGCAATTATGCTACATTTATGTTTAGTATTCTGACACCTTTTGGCATTGTTAGGATCAATACAGCTGCAGCTCTGGGGTAAGGAACGACTCCGACCTCCGACACAGCACTGACATATGTGTAACTACTACTAATATTGAGTCAACTCGAGCGCTCGGTAGGTGTCCGTTGAGCTGTGGTAGGCGGTCAGAACGAAGCGTCCCACCCGCCCGCAGTACCTCGAGGCTCGCCCGCGTCGGGGTACGCTTCGAAACGGGGTGTTACGTTATCGTAATTCGCAGACTAGAAATTATTTTATTAATGTTTGTTCCTCTATCCCCAATTGTATATTAAATTTAAATATGCGTACTACCTGTGTGGTAAATAGTTATTTTTCAACGTCCAACAATAAATTTAATAAAGATTTACGATTTCACCGATTTTTGACAGACGAGAAAGGTATTTAAGTACCTACTCAAATAAAATAATGGTATACCCCAATTTGTTAAGTAGTATTAAAGTAGTTTTTGACAATTCATTATCATAAATTTAAGCACATATAGTTTTTACCGTGTAGTAAGTAGATGCTCCTACTATGTTGTAGGTACCCACTAAGACTGATTTTAGTATATCTCATGTTTCAACGTTTTAATAATACAATTTGCATAAGTCCTTTAACATGGTGTATAGTATATTAGTCGCAGCACCTTACGCCCATATCAAACATTCAAACATTGTAAATTTGAAAAATTTGGCCGTGAGTTTTTAATGCCTCTTTTCTCAGACTTTACCTATTGTTTGCAAACTTGGCTGTACATATAATCCTGACGTATCACAAGAATTGTTTTGCATCGTAAGTGAATACAGAATTTTAAATTTTAGCGACGGAAAGGCAGTGTGTCAGTAATTATAACTGCTCAGTAATAATTAGTGACACACTCCCAAGTTTAAACGTTATCATATCTCTGTCGTCACATCAGATAATAATAAGCCCGGCTTAAGTTGGTATTTAATTTGCCTTACTCGATGGTAGCAGTAGTTATACAAGTTTGTATTACTGCAAATTAGGACTTTTCGAACAAGAACGACATAAAATCGTCAAACTGACGCAATGCGATAACCCATGTTACTGGTATTATCAGATGGTGGTATATTTTTTTATACTACTAACTTATACTAGTACTAATTACTAACTAATTATTTCAATATTTCCAATGAGACTTGTATTATGAAATCATGTCGAGTAATTGTAGCAAGTAACACACAACGCGATGGTTATCGCTGCGTACACAAATTGCAGGCTACAAGGAAGCCAGATGTGCAAAAACCATAGTTATATACAGACTAATTTGAAATGTAGTCAAAGTTTACATTCTCTGTAGTTTATTAATGTTTAACACTCATAGGAAAGATGGTAATATTGAATATAAGGCTAAAATACAAATATTTATAATAGGTCTAAAACTTTATGGACGCGATAGTGTCTGCCATAAAGTTTATGAAGTTAACTTTCTCTGATCTGTTAGAGATACGCAGCTCACGGCCTTAGGTACAATACTAAAAAAGTGAACTAATGGTATTTAAAACAGAAACAAGGAATCGAAGACAGTCCCACCCGTTAGTCTTTGTGGTGAATACTTAAGTAGAGTCTCCCAATTCAAGTATCTGGGACATTGGATTACCGAGGATCTCTCTGATCACCTTGACATAGAAAGGGAGAGCAGCGCGTTAGCTGTGAGGTGCAACATGTTGGCTCGCAGGTTCACAAAATGTACAAAAGAGGGAGACAATTTTATTAAAGACTTATTGTCAAACATTTTACATGTGTAGCATGTGGGTCAAGCATACGGGCAGATCACTGAACACTCTGCGTGTGGAGTACAATCATGGGTTTATGATGCTAATGAGGATAGAACACATTGTTTTTATACAATATTAAGAAAACGAGTAGCCTCCTTGATATGTTGTGTGCGGGACAGCACCAACACTATCTTAAATCACATTAGATGCAAGCCAGATTGCCCGATAGTGCGAGGAATACCATTCACATGGACCATGGGGTCCAGAGTCGCACTATTCAACGTTAGATAATAGCTTACCTTTTTATGAGTTATTTTATTTTTATATGATTATATTATGAGCGATATAATGTTGCTTGAAATAAATGAAATATTATTAACAATAATGGATGCGAGAAGCCGAAGATAGAACAAAGTGGCGTGCAATTGGAGAGCCCTATGTCCAGCAGTGGACTGCAATAGGCTGACGATGTGAACGTGACGTCGACGGACTTTAGTAGAGCCTTCCTAGCACAAAAAAGGTGTATACGAGCAATAGCCGGCATTCGTTTAATTGATTCATGTAAACCATGTTATCACAAATTGAGAACACTTCCTAGCTTAATAGTTTAGAGTCGTGCACTTTTTTTAGAAATTATATCCGCTGCTCGGTTAAGAATGCCTAAAGGTTAGTAATAGGACACAAAGCAAATACTACCATAAATAAAAAAATATCTTATATTGGTCAAACTTTATAACAAAGTGCCAATAGGGGAAGGGGATATAGGGGAATCATCAACACCATTGATTTTAAAAAACAAAACTGTACAATTTACTTAACAACCATGTTTTTAATAGTATTCAAAAATATTTAGGGCATAAATTTTAATCTCAATTATTCTGCACTGCTAAGCCAGCAATACCTCAATCGGAGAAGTCACATGGAATCGTTTTTTTTATGAATGATTATAAGGTCGATTTTTCATATCCTGCTAACTTTTGAATCATGGTAATTATGTGTAACAAAGCCTCTGGTAAATTCATTATAATAAACAAAACACCAAATGCTCAAATGTTACTGAACTTTGGAGATCCGTCTCCAAAGTTCAGTAACTCAAAAGTGTTTCACCTTATAGCGACAGCAATAGCATTATATATTAATAATGATAAAAATAATTTATTCTTATTAATTTAAGGAAGAGTAGAGAAAAACAAACTGTATCTTTAAAGTTTACCACATTCAGAATAAGATAGAAATCCAATAACTAAAGCTAACTAAAGATACTAACAGCGATTATAAGCTATAGTAACCCTAAGTACAAATCTATATTCTATACATATTAGTCTTTTGCTTATTTATAAACAATTTATGAGACGTAACAATAACATAATGTAATAATAACATAACAAATAACTTTGCAACTGTCATCACAAGCCTTGATTTCCAACTCAATTTATTTAAACGGATACAGAATTTCTTTAAGAGGGGCAAACGACGTTAGTACTCTTTTTCCCCTATTCTCCCCCCTATTCCTTGAATCTGATAAAACTAATTGGAATATACAAATGAATCTTAAGAATACAAATACACAATATGTTAAGATTTTAAAGAGTGTAGTTAATTACTCGGTAGATCGCCCGGTATTTTTTTAATAGATATGGGAACTACGTCATTGGTTAACATATACACATTCTAATTATTATAGTTATCGCGACTAGTTTTCAGTTAGTCGATCAATAACGGTTATGCTCACGACTAGTGACGTGCTCAGTTTTACCAATAATTACTTAACTAATCCTATGTTCTAGTCCTCCCGTCTATTGTTTGGTAGTAGTTACCCTTCGATCAAGACGTCCCGGGTGGTGTCGACGCACTCGTAGCCGTACTTGATGATGAACCGAAACTTGGAGTCGGAGACCAGCTCGGCCAGCTCCGGCGCCGTCAGAATGTCTTCCACCGGGGGGAGCAGCAGCTCCAGGTCACCTCCTAAACGTACCACCAAATAATCAATACCGCGACAATGAAAATGAAGGCCTCGAGAAGTGGCGTAGCTAGGATTATTTTTTGGGGGTTAGTCGAGGGTAAATAACATCGGCCAAGTTGGTTTGCAATTGGATTTATCACTGGCCAGGTGTGAGTCGATCGTACGATGGGGTATTAAGTCTACCTATGAGTGTTTTAACCCTAAATCGAAGGGTTGAACCCTAAATCCCTGATACGACATCCCTCGGAAACATAAGGTCAAAGTTTTCTTGCGGTGGTCACGCGGTTGTGGCGCTTTATCTTTCGATTCTCTATTAACTTAGTAATAACATTCAAATACCTCACATCATTAAAAAAACATCTACAAAAAAATTAACGTAATAATATTTTGCTGTCAATGCATAATTTGAGGCTAAACTCATTGTTGTTAAAGCTAAAATTCTTCTTTCTCTGCTTATCTATAAATGTAACTGTTGCGTGAGTAATAATATGGGTATCCACTATTAAACATATTAACCGCGAAATATAATATGCATGTAGTGTATGTAACGTACCCATGATGTGCACGAGGTCGATGAGCCGGAAGAACATCTTGGTGCGCAGCTCGTCCTGCGGCGCGTCCACGCGACACGCGCTCCACGAGTCGCGGGTGATGCACGCGCACCATACCTACCATGTACATTTTGCTGTTAGTTACATCATCAAAAATGATTCGAAAATTCATAATTATCTTAGTTGCACATGGGCACAAGAACTGAATTCAACCCGAGAAAAGACTGAAGCAAAAGTTCATCATTTATGCAGACGTGGCTTGTTGCGCTGCTCTCAATCAGATATCAGATAAATGCGAATTTTAATTACAATAACATAAACTTAATCATTTAGTAACAGCCCATTCATTAGACCTTTGATAATAGGTGGTTTTAATTTTGGTAATCACCTTATTTGGTGTCAAGCTAGTGGTAACGATATAATACCGCAAAATATTATTTTTGAATTCATACATTAGATGCGAAACAAAGCAAAAAAAAACATATTTTCACGCAGAGAATACTCTGCTATTAAATCCGAATTTGACTAACTGAATTGGGATAAGATGTTGCTATCTGATTCATTAGATGAGGCTGTTACTGTTATCCATAGTAAGCTGTATGAACTCAGAGACAAATACATTCCATCTAAGTCTGTAAACCATTCTGCCCCGGTGGTACCACTCGCCATTTATCAAGACATTGAAGAAAAATCGTATATTTCACCGTAAATATAAAACGTATGGCAACTTGTCTGACTATAAAATCATATTCCATTTTACGTCAAAGAGTTATTGACTTCGAAAATAAATGTTTTAAATCTTTCATGAAGAAAATTGAAGCATCAATAATTGATAACATGCGATCCTTTTGATCCTTTGTTTAAAGTAAAACATCATGCAGTAATTTACCTAAAGTTATGCCACCTTCCTCCTTATATTATTCCACCTTCTCGAAAGTAGAATAGGTCGCTTGACTTCAGGGTTTACGGAGCTATGATAGTCACAGAACATGCCAGTTTATGCGACCTAATTCTACCTCGAGTTCGGTGAGGTGCTGATCCAGCCGTAGAGACGTCCTTTGTACGTCGCAGGGGTCAAGTTTTTATGGTCAGACGCTAGTCAGACGGGTTGGTATAAGGTTTAATTACAAGTTTTCCGTCTCTAGGCATAGGTTGCTCCTGCTCGATTTTTTCTTTTTGTCGCCTCTTACGACACCCACGGGAGGAAAGGTCCGACACCACACTGACATAAACTTTCAGTTTTATGTAGCTCCAATTTGTAATTCATTTGTCACGGTTAAAATACTACTGAACTAAAAATAGAGCTAAATTAATAAAAATAAATTAGTTACCCTTAGCCGCAAATCGTCTCTTCGCTCCATATCTTGAATGAAATCAGTAAGATCCAACGCCTTCTTGTAATCATATTCAGTCAGTGCACTACTCTCAGACTCAATGTACATCTGTAACAAGTTCATACGAATATACATAATATCAGTTACTTTATTAAACTCGACTAACGGCCGGTTTTAATATTCTACCTATCAATAGATTTGACAAAAGCTCCATACAAAATATGTCAAAATTCTATCTCCAATAGCCAAATCCATCGATAGATAGATTATTGAAAACGGCCGTAAGACTTGGTCCCCCTCCCTACGGCAGTAGTTCATTGTGTTTCGTCGTTTTGTATTACGTGTCGAAGACACGAACGTAAAGTACGCTGTTCGCACGTTAATTTCGTCAACTCGTACTTTGTAAAAGAAGTTCGTATTATTAGCCATTGGATGCCATTTATATTGAATTCGTTATGGGGCGATATCGTAAACTTCTAAAGACTACTTAGCTGTGATAGTTTTCCTTTTAATTTCAGTATATATTAGTATAGTGAAATTAAAAGGAAAACGCATTGTTAATTCAATTTTTCTAACAAAGACTTTGACTATTAAAAGAAAAGTGTCCCCCTCCTGCCAGCTAAAAAAGTTGGGTACCTATGTAAAAAACTTTACAAATACAATAATTGCATTTTTGAAAGATAGAAAAATTTGAAATCCAGACTCAGGAATCGAACCCGAGACTTCCGTAGCCAAACCGGGGCCAGAAGCGAACCACCTATCTGGACTATGTTACTAGATATCATTTTTTTCTATCTCTTAATGCTTGCGGGTTAGGCCCCCGCAGCACCATCTAGTCGGTAGTTAAAGAGCTATCACGGCTTTTGTTATTGCTTCGTTACAGAGAGCATTTTAACAAATTATGATGACGCAGGCCGAACATTGAAGTAATTTTTATAGGCATTTCTTGCCAAAGACTTTACAAACACAACAATTGCATTTTTAAAAGATAGAAAAATTTGAAATCCAGACTCAGGAATCGAACCCGAGACTTCCGTAGCCAAACCGGGGCCAGAAGCGAACCACCTATCTGGACTATGTTACTAGATATCAATTTTTTCTATCTCTTAATGCTTGCGGGTTAGGCCCCCGCAGCACCATCTAGTCGGTAGTTAAAGAGCTATCACGGCTTTTGTTATTGCTTCGTTACAGAGAGCATTTTAACAAATTATGATGACGCAGGCCGAATATTGAAGTAATTTTTATAGGCATTTCTTGCCAAAGACTTTACAAACACAATAATTGCATTTTTGAAAGATAGAAAAATTTGAAATCCAGACTCAGGAATCGAACTCGAGAAAGTGGGATATGTTTGGACAATTATATGAATATCACCTGCACCAGTTCTTCAGGAGGCAGTACTCTGGTATCATCAGTGTCCAGCCCGTGGTGCAGCTTGATGTCCCTGGGCAGCGCCGCGTGCAGCTCGGCCAGCGCCAGGCGCGCGTCCAGCTGCGCCCACAGCGCGCCGGCCTGCACGTCCGCCTCGTCCGACACCGACAGGCACAGCTTGGCTAGGGAAGCCGTCGTCTAAAACACATTTTATTTATTGAATCATTGATAGCAGTGAGTTATATCTATACTATTATTATAAAAACAGTGCTCTATGTGAGTGTTTGTATGTATATGAAATGTAAAATTTAGAACCTATTGGAAAACTTGAATTAGCATTTTAAAAGTATATATTTATTTAGAAGCGGCGGTAGGCTAATGGTTTGGGTATCGATCTCACAATCGTGAGTCGACCTCACGATTGTGAGATCGATACCAAATCCTATGCATTAAATTACCGACGTGAACCCACTCCTTTTTTTTTTTTGTTTTGGCGGGAAAAATTCCTGACGAACACCTCCACCATCCGGGGAAGACGGTGGAGGTAGTGTGGGGTTTGCACCCACTAAACAACCCGCCGTGTATCTCCCGCCACCTTCGCGAACGGGCCGCCGGAATTTGTTATGCCGTCGGCGGCCCGCCCAGTGGCAATGCCCGGACGCGATGTTGTTGCGTTCCGGGCATTTCACACCTACGCGGCCCCTGGATACACACAGGGCGCCGCGCCTCTACGGAAGGCCGCAGGCGAGGCAGATTACCCCGTACGCCCGCCCGCAGCCCCACCTCGCGGCGGCATCAGGCGCAGGTATGCGCGCCGACGCCGCCCGGTTCGCCGGCGACGGAGCAGATCCGCCAGGGAGCTCTCTTCCCTGACGCGCTCCGCCGCCTCCTTCTGCGAGATGATGTCCTCGCAGAAGGATGCGACCGCATTCCACGACCCCTCGCTTCGGACCATGGACAGAACCACGGCCGGCAGCGAGTGGTCACTTCCGACCACTGCGGTGAGAACCCGACGTTGCCCCTCCCAAGCTGGACAATGCTGGAGGGTGTGCTGCGCCGAGTCCTCACCGCAGTCGCAGTGGTGGCAGGCGGGACTCGGTTCCCTCCTAGCAACCGTGTGCAGGTACTTCCCGAAGCACCCGTGCCCGGAAAGGACCTGCACTAGCCGGAAGGAAAGGGTCCCGTGCTGCCGCCCTGCCCACTCCTCCAGGACCGGCTGGAGCGCCTCCACGGTTCGAACACCTGCCCGTGGAGCCTCCAGTCGGCCCTGCCACCGGGCCATGATTGCCCGGTGTGCCTCACCGCTCCAAGCGCGTAGCTCCTCGGGCAGAGGCACCGAACCCCCTGCCCGAACAGCCACCGCCCGCCGATACACTTCGGCGAGCACTTCCGCCTCTAAATCCCACGGGGGTGTGCCGGCCAATGCGCACGCCGCCTCTGCAGACACCGTGCGGTATCCGCGTATGACCCTGACCGCCATGGTCCGCTGGGGTCTACCTAAGCGGACCCTATTCTGGGCGGTCAGGGACGCCGCCCACTCGGGTGCGCCGTACAGAGCCATTGACCGCACCACCCCCGTGTACAACCGTCTACTCGAGGCACTAGGCCCGCCCAGGTTCGACAACAGCCTCCCCAGTGCGGTCGCCGTAGCCTCAAGCTTGGGCGCCAAAATGCGGAAGTGCTCGTCGAAGATCCACCGCCCGTCTACCACTAGGCCCAGATACTTCATCTGGGCCCGGACCTGTACGAGGACCGAGCCGACGGCTATCGAGGCGCCAGCAGGTGGACCGCGACGGGGCCCATGGAATAATAGGGCCTCCGTCTTGGAAAGAGCCACCCTAAGCCCCAGCGCCTCGATGCGCCCGACCATTCGGGAAATCCCTAGGTTGGCCAGGCGCGCCACCTCCTCGAAATTCCCACCCCGGGCCGTGATGAGGGTGTCATCCGCATAGCAGATGACCCTATCCCAGGGGGGAAACCACACCGCAGGGCCCAGTCGTAGCCAATGTTCCACAAGAGGGGCCCCAATACAGAGCCCTGTGGAACACCGCACGAGACGTCCCTGTGGATTACCTCTCCCTCTCGGTCCTCGTACGGAATCCTTCGGCCTTCGAGGTAGTCTGCCACTAGCTGCCTCAGGTACACGGGCACTCCATGATACCGGAGCGCCTCTCTGATGCAGCTGAATGGCAGAGACCCGAAGGCGTTGGCGATATCGAGCGATACCGCCAACATCACTCCTCCACCAGCGACGGCCTCCTCCGATGCGGCCCTCAGGCGCAGAATGGCCCTAATGGTCGAGCGCCCAGCACGAAAGCCGTACTGAGCGTCCGACAGATTGGGGCCGACCTCGTTCAAATGCCGGACGATGCGGGTAGCGAGAATCCTCTCCAGCAACTTCCCCGCCTCGTCCAGCAAATACGATAGGCCTGTAGGCCGCAATTGAGTCGGGAGGCCGTCCCGGCTTCGGGAGGAGCACCAGCTTCCCTGCCTTCCAGCAGTCAGGGAACCGTCCGGACGCCAGGCACACGTCGAACAGTCCCCTGAGGCGGTCCCCTATGTGGTCGAGGGTCAGGGCCAGTACCCGGGCGGGAATCCCATCCGGCCCAGGGGCGGTGTTCTTCGAACGCATTCGAAGAACAGCCGCGCCCACCTCCGCTTCGGTGACTGGCGGCACAGTTGTGTCGGCCTCCCGGTCATCGGTCTCATCCTCGTAGCCCATCGCCGGGGGCGCGTGCTCTGCCTGCAGCGGGAATAGGCCCTCGACCACTTCCGCAAGGAAGCTGGGCTGGAAAGTCTCGGTAAGGGGGGGGGGGGGCGCCGAGCGGAGCTTGTTCAGCGCCGCTCGATATGGGCGACCCCAGAGGTCACGGTCGAGACCCTCCAGCATCTCCTCTCTCGCCCTCTCCTTGGCGCGACAGATAGCCAGCTTAAAGGCGTCCCTTGCTTGGCGATACGCCTCATAAAGCTGGCTCTCCTCCTGGACATCGCGGTGACGAGTCCGGCTGCGGGTATAGGACCTCCGCGCACTGATGCAAGCGGCGCGGAGGGAGGCAAGCTCCTGGGACCACCAATGGACCACCAATACACCCCCTTCCTCGGGGGGCGACGTCGTGAGCGGGGCATGGCCGCATCGCAGATCTGCGTAAACGCATCGCGAATGCGGCCAGCCATGACGTCCACCTCCTCGGTCGGAGGTGGAGACGACCACGATGCCACGATGGCCGCCTCTTCCAGCAGGTCCCTGTCCAACGCACCCACAGCCCACCGCGGAAACCGAGGCGTTCTGCGCGCCTTGTGACCCCTAACCAACGACCATATAGCCACTAGACACCGCATAACAGGCGCTGTAATTCGGCCAACACATCAGTTTATTTTCACTGATGTAGTTCGCCGCATCAAATGTTCTCATCAGTGTCGACCACATCTGTGATCCGTAAACACTACCGCATAATTATGCTTTAAATCGTGAAATTAAGTATTTATATGGCCAGTTGCACGATAAAATGGTGTGGAAAAAACCAGCAGTACCTCAAATCTCCGGAAAGACGGCATAACATTTCATCGGTAAGTTATTAAAACATATATTTTAATTAAACTATTTTTTTTTCAAATAATTCTTCGGAGTTCATCTTATACTGGACATTTTACATTAGTGAAATAAAACAACCTTACGAAAGCGAACGCGTTGATGTCTTTCATAGATGCCATCTCTTTCTTTCCTACTTAAATTCTACACTATCTCTTTCCTGCACAAATGTGTATCGACCGTCTGTTAAAAATCATAACCGCGTAATTAAAAACTCGCACTATCAGTGAAAAAAAGTTAAAAGTTGTTTTAAGTGTGCAAACACCTAAAAATTCTGATCGACAACTGACAACTATTTTTTATTAACGACATAATTATATTCATTTAAATATACAAATATTAATGACTATGAATGCAATATTGTTACGGCTAGATTATTATATTAATTTAATTAATTCTAGGTACCCAAAAGATCCTACTATAAAATATATTTGGATCAAGGAAACCAGACGAGAGAATTGGTTTGCATCAAGATTGTTAACAGAATATCTGCTACACGCCTTTTTCCAGTCGGACAGGGATTTAATTACCACGTTGTATATAAACTATAGTTCATGTAAGATTATATTTATTTAAGACATTAACACAACCAATAAATTATCATTATTATTTTATATTCTTTCTTTTATTGTGTGAAATTTCAAAGTATTGTTTAATTCTTAATTCTTTA
Organism: Herminia tarsipennalis; assembly: GCA_945859575.2. Classification (NCBI taxonomy): domain Eukaryota; kingdom Metazoa; phylum Arthropoda; class Insecta; order Lepidoptera; family Erebidae; genus Herminia; species Herminia tarsipennalis. Next base: position 22,380,966 of record OX243851.2, on the reverse strand, counting down.
ATGTAAAAAATAAAAATTATATAAGGTATAATACACTGACGGACTTATAAACTGCATCAAAGTAATAGACGACTTTGAAATAAATATTTTAACCAAGTATGCAAACTTTCTATACAGATTTAAATTGAAACCTCTAGATTGGTTCGTGAACTTTAAAACAGCGTAGGATCATATCTTTAAGTTTAAGTTTATGTACTGGAAAGGACCTTAAGACCTTTTTTGAAGAAAAAACAGAAGTTTAAGGAAAAATTGTTTAATTAAAAAATTGGTTTTAACAATAGACACAAACTTTATGCAAGGGTTTATTTGTGTTTTAATAAGGTGTATTACCCCCACGTGCCCTTATTACGGATTCTAATCGGTTCCGCATAGATTTTATAAGGGTTTTTAAAAGATCTTGCGGAATATTGTCCCATTCTTCTGAAAGTGCTGTTCTTAGTGCTGCCACTGTCGTAGGCGAAGGGTTTCTCGCATATACAGCTCTTTTTAAATTGTCCCAAACATGCTCGATGGGATTAAGATCCGGGCTGCGTGCTGGCCAATTCATTGTACGTATCCCAACCTCTTCGCAATAATGTTGAACTTGTGCAGCTGCATGCGGCCGGGCATTATCCTGCATTAAAGTAAAATTTTCGCTTATGAATCCCATGTAAGGCACCACGTGATCTTCTAATATCTCTGTTATGTAGCGATTTAATTTATTCAATTACCAAACTAATATATAAACAGCGACCTTGAGCACAACAAACAGTACTGTCTACCCGCTGTGCGACTGAACACTGTCTCCCAAGATACAGGCTTCTGGCCTAGTTTGGGAAGCAGTATCAGTACATAGGTATTTTGTAAATGTTCATAGATTGTGCCCACTTAAATACCAATGTTAATTTATGTGTCAATAAACAATTTTTATTTATTTTATTTATTTATTTGCTGTCAAACCCCCTCTATTACCGTTTTGACGGACCATGTCTATGAACACAAGTTCTGTTCGCCCGTTCATCGATATGCCACCCCAGACCATACATGAACCGCCTCCAAAAGGAACACGCTCCTCAATGCAACTTTGAGCATATCGCTCCCCACGTCGACGATAGACTCTTCTGCGACCATCTGCACCATATAAACATGTCCTACACTCGTCCGTGAACAATACAGAGGCCCACTGCTCTTCTGTCCAATTCAGGTGATGACGCGCAAATCTTAAGCGAGCTTGTCTGTGAGCTGCAGACAACTTTGGACCATTTGCTGGTCTAAAAGGGGTGATAGCCGCTTCCTTTAACCTTCTTCTTATTGTTCGTGCACACACGTTTTTTCCACGCACTTCATTAAGCTCGGTTTTGAAGTTAACTGACGTGAGGAAACGATTTCGCAGGGAAGTTGTAACAATAAATCGGTCATCACGACCTGTGGTTGCTCGAGTTCTGCCTGTACCACGTCTCCTCCTGTAAGAACCTGTCTCTACAAACCTTCTGTATATTCTACAAACCGTAGACTGGTTTAAATTTAAATTTCTACCAATCGTTCGTTGATCCAAGCCCTCCCGCACCAATGCTACAATTTGTGCCGCTTGTTCGGACGAAGTATCCATATTATGGTTCAAAAACTCTCGATGTGTTAAAAAACTAACCCAATTAAAACTAACAATTATGCTGGTAACAATAATTCAATTGACCAAACAAAAAAAATCAATGAGAATTAATTTAAAACTTTGCTATAAATAACACGCAAATCTGATACTACGAGTAAATTTTCTTTTCCCGGCTATATTCATTTGTTTTACCGCAGTTCTATTTTTAAATTTAATTTTTTTTTAAGATTAAGAGCCAGTCTTTCCATATTTATATAATTTAATCTAAAAAGTTTGCATACTTATTATAAAAAATCCTTTTAGAGTAAACCTGAACTTTGATGCAGTTTATGAGTCCGTCAGTGTATGTTTGTAGTTCATTAATACCTATCCCGTCCTTACCATATGTATCTACGTCCTAATACATATTATGGTATGGACATAGCCATTTTAAAATATAAGATACTAATATCAACTATGGAAAAATATTAAGTACATATTTAAAAAATGTCACTTACTAATTATTTATTTAGTTCAATCGTGATGTACTAGTGATGCGTGACCTTGTCTAAACCAATCAGATTGCAGCGTCCCGCTTCCTCATACCTCGGCTAGTTGCCCGAAATGATTTGATGCAAAATATCGAACAATAGGCGTCTAGGGGCTGTATGGTCGTTGCCCCTAACTGAGTCCTGGTTCCTGGAAGACCGGGAGAGCTCCAATCGGATATATCGGTGATCCGAGAGCGTCTCAACCTCATCCAGGACGACCCAGTTCCTTACTCGTGCTTCGACGGCAGGGGTAGCGAACGAAAGGTCCACTATCGACTCCCCCTGCTGTCGAACGCACGTATTGGTGGCGCCTCTGTTTAGGAGACAGAGACCCACCGACGCCGCCCACTCCTCAACCGCCGAACCGCGGACGTCCGTGTTGGGTGACCCCCACGCCGTAGATTTGGCGTTGAAGTCCCCCAGCGCCCAGTACGTGGCGAGGTGCCAACCGCCGTATCGAGGTCTCCAGGTTGGTAAGAAAGACCTCGAAATCGGCAAAACTCCGGTTTGGGGAGAAGTATACTCCGTAGAGCGTAACCCCTCCCCAGTGGGCAGCAACATATCCCGAGCCCTTGTCTCTGATCGACAAGGGCAGGGAATGAAGCGCAGCGGAGCTGACGATTGCCACGGAGCCGTCCCGGTCACCCGCCCAGTTCAGAACTGGGCGGGGAGGAACATTCGTCGCCGTAGCCGCGGAGCCCTACTGGCTCCGCGGCTACGGCGACACCTATCGACCACTCCGCCATGGTCTGCAGGAGAAGGTCCTGGGCAGCGGCGGAGTGGTTGAGGTTCGTCTGGAGGATGATGGAGGAGTTACCGCTGTCTATTTAGGAGTGCGGCACTACATCCATCCCCTCCACCTCAGTTGGTGGCTGAGCTCCGGGGGCAGCCTGGGTCGATTGGCTGCTGCCCGACGTGAACCCACTCCTAACACAAGTCTTTGAGTTTAGTTGGAGGGCTTAACAAGATTGCTAGTAATGTGGGACCCACATTAAGAGTTAAAATATATATATATATATATATATTATATATAAAAAATGATTAGTTAACTCAAGTATATATTTAAACTAATCAATCAGGTTTAAATGTATTCATTAGAGCTTGATAATGTCTCATCGCAGTATCCTAAGGACACATTGGCTATACAATTAGAGATTGACCGCCTCCATAAATCATTAAAGACTTTAACTATGAAATATCAAGTAACTGAAAACAGAGCAGGGAGCAGGTGTTGGCTGTAGATAAGTTAGTCAACTCTTGTAACTGCAACAATGAGCAATCAACTTGACTTTTATAAGTAAAGATTCTGCGTGACAAATAAAGGCCATTCTTTTCTTCCTTTTGATATCAGAATTAATAGTTTATATTTAATCATTCGTTACAAGTATTTTGGCCAATATTTAAGCACATATAGTTTTTACCTTTGTTGTAAGTAGATGCTCCTACTATATTGTACCCACTAAGGCTGATTTTGCTTTATCTCATGTTTCAACTTTTTGATAATACAATTTGCATCAGTCCTTTAACATGGTGTATAGTATATTAGTCGCAGCACCTTACCCCCATATCAAGTTTATAAACATTCAAACATTGTAACATTGGTAATTTGAAAAGAGTGGCCGCGAGTTTTTATTGCCAGGTTCTTTTCTCCGGCTTTACCTATTGTTTGCGAACTTGGCATTACATGTACATGTAGAATCCCGACGTATCACAAGAGTTGTTTTGCATCCTAAGTGAATAAAGAATTTTGAATGTTGAACTCCAATAACAAGTAGGCATAGTCCTATTTGTTAATTATCGTTAGATTGCCAACATGTGATCCCTCTCCACTGGCAGCACCTATCCATAATAACTTAGCAACACCATACTAGAATGTCGTTATTACGCTCTTGAGATGCATACTTGACGCAAGCTTATTTGAGATCGATTTTAAAATGGCTGTTTTAATCGAAACTTAACTGCAACTGAACTGAAATTGCACTGTTTTAAATACGTGAATTGATACCCTGGACGACCGAGCTCGCCTCAGTATTTTTTTTAACGACGTTTTCTAAAAATGAAACCCAGTTAGATCGATTTACCGCGTACCTATAAACAAGAATTGGTCGTTTCAAAGTATCAGATGTCGTTATGTATTTTTTTTTTTATATTGGTTCACAAACCAGACAATACATTTATTACATACAATAGTTTTGATACTTATAAATAAAATATACATTTATGTATGTCCTAAAAGAGTGAACATAACATTCTTTGTACTACATACATATTACTTCTTAAAAGCTATAGTGAAAAATAAATTTATAATAATAAAATAAGTAACATAAAAACTAAATTTACATACTTAGAGCTCTGAAAATATTTGTTTTTACCGTGTGTAGAGTGCCTGAGAAAATGTCAAATTGCTGTCTTATGCCATTGTATCCCGAGAACATGCGATAGAGGGGAGAATGTTGCCCTATGTTAGTTCGGCAATGAGGCGTAGCAAATGTTCGTCTATTGCATAAACGACTACTCTGACGCGGAACAACAATTTGTACTCTCTATCTAGCAACTCTTCGCAGTCTATGAAGCTATTAACAACTGTATACAAGTACATAATATCAATAGCTTTTCTTTTACAACTTAGAGTACATATAAAATAGTGCTTTAGTCGCAACTCGTATTTGTTAAGAGCTTTACTCTTGCCATCAACACAAGACAAATGATACATGAAACGCTTTTGTACTCTTTCAATCTTGCTTGTATATACCTAGTATGTTGGGTTCCATACTGGACTCGCGTACTCTAAGATACTTCGTATAATGCAATTGTAAACGGGTATTATGATATTGGAGGCTTTAAATTTTTTAATAAAAAAATTTTATTAAAAATTTTTTTTTTTTTTGTTGTTTTTTTAGTTGATAAAAAATGCTATGCAATAGCTTTACCGCGGCAGTCCCCGAGTGCCACAGTTTTTTAAGTTAAACACCATCTTGTTTCTCTTACACCATTTAGATACTGCCTCTATGACTTATATCCTGGGGGCTTTCAATCGTTCTATACAACTTAAATCATCTGCATATATTAAAAATTTAGACTGAATTAGATTTGCCTAATCATTTACAAATATAAGGAAAAACAGCGGTCCTATATGGGAGCCTTGCGGTATCCCCGAAGGAATAACATTTGTTTGTGATTTAAACCCCTGGACGACAACGATCTGAGAACGGTTACGCAGGTATGATTCATATCAACGCAATAGCGATCCATGAATACCCATAAGGGTTATTTTATCGACTAAAATGTCATGATTATTGAGGTCAAATGCCTTGCTAAAATCAGTGTATAAAGTATGTACCTACCTCCTTACCACTGTCTAAGGCTTCCGAAATTTCACTGACAAAACATAAAAGGTTCGAGGTTGTAGATTTATTTGGCAAGAACCCATGTCATTAATTTGACGTTTTCAAATAATCATTTATTTGGTTTTACAAAATAAAGACATTCGAGTATTGTATTTCATATAACTCGGAACTTAATAGTGAGGGCAGTTAAATGTAAAATCTAAAACATTAGATTCCACGTTATATGAAATAAAAAAAAAGTTTACGGCCAGCCCAGCCAGACGGTCGGGCGGCCGGACCGGGGCTTGCGTGTCCGCAGTACGTCGTTACAGTCTCACCGTCATCCTGTCGAGCGAGTCCCGCTCCCCCGCGGCGAGGTCCGCCAGCACGGGCGCGGCGCGCGCGGGCGCGGCCAGCTGCAGCTGCAGCAGCGCGCGCAGCGGAGCGCGGCCCGGCGCGCCCGCCAGCCACGCGCCCAGGCGCCGCGCGCAGCGCGGGCCCACCACGCGCACCAGCGCCGCGCGCGTGCGCCCCGACTCTTGCGCCAGCCACGCGAACGCTATCTCTGCTATGCCCTGTATGAACATAAGGGTGTGTCGGTGTAGCGTCCTCCGGGTAACGAATCTAGGTAGCACGATGTTCCCCCCTCACACTTGACCAAAGTTGAGGCGCCAAAATTTGATCTCGCTCCGACCAAAATGCGGCCCAGGGCCACTAGATGTGGTAGTGATATCATTAGATAAGTCTTAAAATTTTGGTACGAATTCCATTGAAAAATATTATTAAGTAGATATAACGTTGTAAATAAGAAGCAAAAACAATAGAAAACCCACTTCTTAAACCACATTATTCGGATGGGGGGGGGGGAGCTACGGGACCCTACATTGTTTGTGGCCCGACATGCACTTGCCCGGTTTTTTTTAAGAATATTTTATCTGCAATAAAATATTCAAGAAATATCATTTTTTTTTTTATTCTGTTTTATTTAGGGACTTTTAAACCGCAAAGCGTATGTCAGTCCCATCGTACCCTAAGCATATGCAATTCACCGTAAATCTTAATTACATTAAAGTAGCCATGAACCTGAACAGGGCTTCTGCAGCGACGCTATTTGGTTGAGACAAAACTTGGTGGAAAGTGCCTACATCAGTTCTGTTCAGGTTCAGGGTCGATACTAAATTATTTCTATTAGGCTCATATCGAACACATTCCATCAATAAGTGGTGTAAGTCTTCCACGACACCACACTCTTCACAATTAGGTGAGGTGGTTTTAAGAAATATCATGTAGGTAAATAAAAAGTTAACAAAACTAAAAGTAAATAACATACCTCATTAGAATACTTATCGATGTACAAGAACAGTCTATCGTAGTCATCGTTCTTGACGCACATCTCGATGAGCAACTCGAAATCTTTGAACTTCTCGGCGAGCGCGGCTGCACGCTCCACCTGACCTTCATCGACTGCAACAAAATTGAATGGTGTAACTACGAGTATAATTTTATTATACTTATTGCAAATTTTTTTTTTTTTTTTTCGTGAACTATATCGATTAGACCGTATATTTTGTACCCTGTGGTTCAGATGTTCGGCGTCGGTCAGCACGAGGTCGGCGAGTGACCCGCACGACTCGTACACTTGCTACAGCATACATAATACTTACTGAACGGTTGTATGATGTCCCTCCTCATCCGCTCGTACAAGTACTGCGTGTGCGAGCTGCTGTTCAGATGTTCGGCGTCGGTCAGCACGAGGTCGGCGAGTGACCCGCACGACTCGTACACTTGCTACAGCATACATAATACTTACTGAACGGTTGTATGATGTCCCTCCTCATCCGCTCGTACAAGTACTGCGTGTGCGAGCTGCTGTTCAGATGTTCGGCGTCGGTCAGCACGAGGTCGGCGAGTGACCCGCACGACTCGTACACTTGCTACAGCATACATAATACTTACTGAACGGTTGTATGACGTCTCTCCTCATCCGCTCGTACAAGTACTGCGTGTGCGAGCTGCTGTTCAGATGTTCGGCGTCGGTCAGCACGAGGTCGGCGAGTGACCCGCACGACTCGTACACTTGCGCGCGGACAGTTGGGTCCGGGCAGTTGTGGGCGCATTGACTACAACACAAACCAATTGGAAATATATCATTTAACTTTCATATTCGAATTCTCAAGTTCTCACCTTATCAAGGGCCAAGGGTGGGGATCGACACGAATTGACTAACTAATCACACGATGAGCAGTAATTTTGGTAATAACCGGGGGTAAATGTGTACTTTGCGGGGAATAGTTTCCGTTAAAGTAAGCCACGATTGCATAAGAAATCAAATCGAAAGACTGTAGGCATCTGCAAGGCAATCATAGTCACAGCTGAGCCGTGTTTTTAAATATCATTTAAAAAAAAAAAAAAAAAAAAAAGCGGTCGTTGACAATTTTTTAGACATTTATTAGCAAGAACATTAAAAAAGCATAATATTTATTCCAGTTATATACGCAAAGGCACTCACGCAAGCGCTCGTTTGTGCAGCTCGACGAGTGCGGGCAGCAAGGCGCGCGGGCCCAGCGCGGGCGAGCGCGCGCGCGGCTGCCACGCCGCGCGCACCGCCTGCACCGCGCTCAGCACGCTCTGGAACGGAGCGGAGCGGGTGATTGGTGGCTCTGCGTCAGTTATATCAGATATGGACGATATTGCTTTGAGATGACTCATGGGTACAATGTGAATAAAAGTAAGCTTTTAGTTTTTAAATCAGGGAATAAGAGCTACACAACCATGTGACCTGGTGTCTTACTCTCTGGGGTACCTTTATCTAGGGTAAATAAGTTCAATTACTTAGACCACTAGGTCACAAAATGCAACGCTTATGAACGTCAGATTAAATTTGGAATAGAATGATTCTACATTTAACCCTTTGACCGCCACGTCAAAAACGAAAATCTGTGTGCCCCACGCCAAGCGTCAAATTCCTTCTTTATACCTACAAAATAATAGGCGCGAAAAAAGTATATATCGATAAATCATCGATACATTTTGCTTGTGCATGATTCACAAATAAAAATTGCTTTAAAGTACCATTGAATTGTATTTAATTTCACCCCTGTTTTACCTTTTTTCCAACTTAGCAATCATTACTCAGAAATTACAGGTTTAGGTAAGAGCAGACTTTAGAACAAAAAAGTTAATTCAACATTTTTAATAACAAAGTCACATCCCAAATCTTGTTTGTGACGAAATTCACTGACGTTATAAGACGTCCCTGGCGTGGCTAGCACTGCACTTACAAACTTTGCCGCCTCTGAGTTAGAGATGTACCCGTGTACATAGTAGTGGGTCGTTACAAGTTTTAGCAATACCGAAACTATTTATTGGTATCCGTACAAATAACGGGTTTTAAAACTATTGATTTTAATAACTATGTATCGGTTATATTAGGCACAGTATTTGTATTTTTATGTATTGTCGGTATGCCTGGTATTAAAAATAACAGTTTTTTACGTGTCATGACGTCCATGGCGTCGTAAGCACGTTTTAATTTGACGTTCATACACGTCCCTGGCGTTCAAAAGGTTAATGCCAAGTTCGCAAAAGTAAAGCTGTGAGAAAAGAACGTAATCGTGAGGTAAGCACTCCTAGCCACTTTTAATAAATCCATTTTTTACAATATATTTGTATAGTTATAATCCAGTTTTAAATGAATTAGCCTCCTATTGCGTGGATGGGAGCATCAACTTACAAAAATTACAGAAGAGGGTAAAGGCAACACGCGATTCGATAATTGTAAGAATAAATACTTATTATACAAATATTTATGAAACATTAATTAAAAATTAACCAATTAACCAGTCACCTAGTAGCACCCGTTCACGAGTTTGAAGCATGGGTCAGTTATCATCCCCTTCACCATATTGGAGACAAGGAGGACGACCCGACCCACACCGCCACCACAAGCAATGACATTTTATTGAGCATGACGATCCTTGACATTACATCTCATGGAAACGAAAATAACTTTAAATAATTTATTGAAGTACGATCGCTAGTTGGCGTTACTAACAATTAAAATTATTCTAGGTACTCTGTGAATATATACGCAATATACGCAAATAAAATTGTAATATTTAACACAAATACATTTTTCTGCATTTATATCCCTACAAAAATGCAGAATAATTAAAAAATAAAAGTTATTACAGATTGTTAAGTATCATTGTACTTTAACCTCACGGCATACAATGGAATACATTATTGAAAATAATAATAATAATCGGAATTATATACAAACAATTAAAAAAAAATGTGTTAAATATTAACTTTTCGACCGCCAGGGACGTGTATGGACGTCAAATCAAAACGTGCTTACGACACCACCGACGGCATAACACGTCAAAAATACCACTTCTTTGCAGTTAAAAATAAACATACAAAAATATGTTTGTCGTTTTTTTTTCCTATTATTATTCCTTAGACATATTTATGACGTTGATGGTGGCGGCGTGGTGCAGCGCGCGCTCGCGCGGGCCGCGTCACTACAAGGTAGCACTCACAGTGATGACGTTGATGGTGGCGGCGTGGTGCAGCGCGCGCTCGCGCGGGCCGCGTCACTACAAGGTAGCACTCACAGTGATGACGTTGATGGTGGCGGCGTGGTGCAGCGCGCGCTCGCGCGGGCCGCGTCACTACAAGGTAGCACTCACAGTGATGACGTTGATGGTGGCGGCGTGGTGCAGCGCGCGCTCGCGCGGGCCGCGTCACTACAAGGTAGCACTCACAGTGATGACGTTGATGGTGGCGGCGTGGTGCAGCGCGCGCTCGCGCGGGCCGCGTCGCTACAAGGTAGCACTCACAGTGATGACGTTGATGGTGGCGGCGTGGTGCAGCGCGCGCTCGCGCGGGCCGGCGGCGGGCAGCGGCGCGCGGGCCGCGTCACTACAAGGTAGCACTCACAGTGATGACGTTGATGGTGGCGGCGTGGTGCAGCGCGCGCTCGCGCGGGCCGCGTCACTACAAGGTAGCACTCACAGTGATGACGTTGATGGTGGCGGCGTGGTGCAGCGCGCGCTCGCGCGGGCCGCGTCACTACAAGGTAGCACTCACAGTGATGACGTTGATGGTGGCGGCGTGGTGCAGCGCGCGCTCGCGCGGGCCGGCGGCGGGCAGCGGCGCGCGGGCCGCGTCACTACAAGGTAGCACTCACAGTGATGACGTTGATGGTGGCGGCGTGGTGCAGCGCGCGCTCGCGCGGGCCGCGTCACTACAAGGTAGCACTCACAGTGATGACGTTGATGGTGGCGGCGTGGTGCAGCGCGCGCTCGCGCGGGCCGGCGGCGGGCAGCGGCGCGCGGGCCGCGTCACTACAAGGTAGCACTCACAGTGATGACGTTGATGGTGGCGGCGTGGTGCAGCGCGCGCTCGCGCGGGCCGCGTCACTACAAGGTAGCACTCACAGTGATGACGTTGATGGTGGCGGCGTGGTGCAGCGCGCGCTCGCGCGGGCCGCGTCACTACAAGGTAGCACTCACAGTGATGACGTTGATGGTGGCGGCGTGGTGCAGCGCGCGCTCGCGCGGGCCGGCGGCGGGCAGCGGCGCGCGGGCCGCGTCACTACAAGGTAGCACTCACAGTGATGACGTTGATGGTGGCGGCGTGGTGCAGCGCGCGCTCGCGCGGGCCGGCGGCGGGCAGCGGCGCGCGGGCCGCGTCACTACAAGGTAGCACTCACAGTGATGACGTTGATGGTGGCGGCGTGGTGCAGCGCGCGCTCGCGCGGGCCGGCGGCGGGCAGCGGCGCGCGGGCCGCGTCACTACAAGGTAGCACTCACAGTGATGACGTTGATGGTGGCGGCGTGGTGCAGCGCGCGCTCGCGCGGGCCGGCGGCGGGCAGCGGCGCGCGGGCCAGCGCGCGCAGCACGCGCGCCGCGCGGCCGGCGCGCCGGTAGCACACATCGGACGGCGCCAGCGCGCCCGACGACAGCGCGCGCTCCACCCACTCCTCCTCCTCCACCTCCGGGTTGTCGCCGTATACCACCTGGATACACAGACATTACCTATCAAATTAATAATAAAAAAAAGAAAAACAACACCCCGACGCCAGGTGCCTGGCAGATGCGAAACCTCGAAACTGTTTTACATTCAGTCAAAAAAGTATCGGGAATGGATGATTAGTTTATGATTCGAAATTCAACTTTTTTTTGTAAGATTAGCACAACTGCTTCCATTTTGGCGCGGAGTTTGAGTTGAATCTGTTATTAAGATTAAATACAGTGCTGTTTTTAGTTAGATCCTATCTAGTGTGTATTGCGAATTCGTCGAGTCGAATCGACTGCTTCTGTGGCGCAGTGGGAGCGTGTCCGACTGCTACGCAAGAGGTCGTGGGTTCGATTCCCACACGGGACACCACTTTGTGTGATCTACAAATTGTTGTTCCGAGTCTGGGTGTACTTTGTGTCCGTGATTTGTATGTTTGTAAATTCCCTCGCGACACAGGGCTTGTACCCTACTGCGGGAGTCGTCTTTTATAAAGAAAAAAGAAATAAAGAAAAAAAAATCATAAAGGACAAAAACATAGAACAAAAAGTAACTTTGTCTATAATTTTACATTGCCGCATACTGAAGGCTTTATCAAAAACACGTGCTCATGAGTGGTACAAAACATTCAAAAGCGGTCGAGATGTGATGCAAGATTTGCCTCACTCTGTTTAAACCATCGACGTCTTGAACTAAAGTTAATATCGGAAAAGTAAAGGAAATAGTGACAGAAAATCCTCATTTAAATTTAAGAGAGATAGCCGCTGAACTTTTTGTGTCTCACAAGTTGATCCGTACCATTTTCCATAATCAATTAGCTATGAAACATGTTGCCGCTCGGCCTGGCCGAAAAGACCTGAACTCCAAAAACTCAATCTCAGAAGAGTCGCTGAGCGAGTCAATTTCGACCCAACATTCATAAAACGCATCGTTACTGGTGACGACACATGGGTTTACGAGTTTGACATGCAAACTAGTCAACAAGCTTCGGAATGGCGCCTTCCAACTACATCGAAACCGAAAAAAATATTTTGATTATCGCGGCACTCCGAATTCTTGCCGGAAGGTCAAACGGTAATTAAAGAATTTGCTCTCTTAAACGCCGCATTAAACTATTTAAGTGTTTATGCGGCGTTTAAGAAGAAAATTCTTAGATTTTACAGAAGGATAATGCGCCTTTGTACAAAGCCATTATTGTGAACGATTTTTTAACCAAAAACTCAACAAATGCCATCGAGCAACCACCTTATTCAGCAGATATGGCTCCAGCCGACTTCTTTCTTTATCCTAAACTCAAATTACCACTTCGTGACTCCCGTTTTCATTCGGTAGAATAGGTAAAAGAGAATTCGCGGCGGGAACTGAACTCAATTCCGGAAAAAGCTTTTAAAAAGAATTTGGTGATTGGGTTATTCGTGGCGTAAGTGTATCGTTTCTGAAGGCGATAAAATAAATTTGGATGAATAACTAAGCATATTATTGATCGTCCCGTGATCCCGGTACTTTCTTGACAGAGTAGTATATGAAGAAAATATATATGCCATAATGGTTTACTAAAGATAGTATAAGTAATCAACAATAAAATATGTAGATATTTTCTAAAGCAATGTGAGTTAAAGCTCAACAGCACAAACTTATACTGACGTGCTGGATAACTGTAATACCTTTGCCGAATTAAGAAAATAGTTATGTATCCAACACCACACTTGTATTCACATACAGGCTGTGTAACTGCGATAACTTGTAAAATTGGAAAAAAAAACTTATAATGATTTGATTTGGTACTTATAATGATGATTGACGTATAGACCTGGACCGCGCCATCCCTTTTAATTACAAAATAAATATTGTAGTAATTTTTATAGGCATTTCTTGTCAATTACTTTACAAAGCCCAACTCGCGAACATCAAAAAATTATATTGACTGGAAAGCGTGAAAGAGAGAAAAAACTCGTGTGGCTCCTGTCTCTTTGACAGGTATTGTCCACAAAGTAGCGTTGCCTCTTTCTAGAGTGGTCAATTTTGTGAGGTTATGGCGCAGTCCAGGTCTATACGTCAATGGGTTTGCCTAATGAATAATTATTAATCTAATTAATGTTGTTTAGACTTTTTGTTATTGTGATCAAACCTCATATATGGCAGCGTCTATCAGCTGAGCGTCACTGCCGTGTTGCAGCTTGCGCAGCGTGATGGCGATGGCGAGCTGTTCCGCAAGCTCGCCGAGAGCGCTCTCCGTACTCGTCACTCCACCGCCTCCCTCTGCAAAATAATCCTAAAAATGTGATGTGACCTTTCTTAAGCTTTCGATTGCATTGACCATAATGTATGCCTTTATAATCTATGCCGATTTTAGGGGGCATTATGCCCAATGAATTATTTATAAGCGCTACGCACACAGTGATACGGCCGCCCACCTCGCTCTTCTGCACACAACCAACCGCAGGAGCGCAGGGCAACATAAAGTGGCAAATTCGTTCGTACATATGTTAAATTATTCTACTAGAAGAAATCTATAGCTAGTCACACATTTTTTTTGTGACAGAGACGAACCCATGTCACTGAGGGTGAATCACAGGGAACCATAATTGGTTCCCTCTCTATTTTTAAAAAAGGACACACTCAAACAAACCTTTTAGCTAGGCAGTGCTGATCACTGATCAATAAAAACGACCTTAATAAAAGTGAAATGAAATCGATTGGGTTATTCGATAATTATCCACACTAAATACAATACAATACAATCTTACAATTCAATCTTTTTGAACAATAAATCATTTTTATTTATTTTATCACGTGACTATTTTATTCGTATTCCTGACAGCAAACCCTTTCATTCGATGGCGGACTGGCTGTTTGAAATCCACTCCCATAATATATGGGGGTGGATTTCAAACAGCCAGTCCGCCATCTTGGGGAGGCCGCCATATTGGATTTGTAATGACGTTTCTAGGCTAGTCATGTATTGTCATCAGAATTCAGAGCGTGTGCAAAATTTCATCCTAATCGAAAACCGGGAAGTGGGTCAAATTAAGTTTCCAAGATTTTCTACATACATAGTTAGTTACAAGTGAAGCTAATAAAAGCGTGTTAAAAATTGGCTTTACATTGTTTTGTTTTTGCGGCATGATAGGTAGGTTAGGTACAAATAGTTCGTCGACTCGTTACCGTACCATACAAATGTACTCTATGACCGTACCGCGTCCCTTGCACGGTATGGCAACGTTGCACTGTCTGTTTTCATTCATGCTCACGGAAACTAAAAACGGCAACGCATGGAATTACTCACTAGATACTTAAGTTTTTTTTGTATTTTAAAGTATCATAGAACATTAATATTTTGTTGTATAATATGTCCTAAAAATTCTTGGGTACACGCAGGTTTACCCATTGAAGTTTGTCGACTCAATTCAAAGTCATCCAGTATATTACGAGTCTTAATCGCGTGGTCACGGGTACTCGTGACCACGCGATATATATATTTTCATAATGTGTACAAATCGCGAAAGTTTATCCACATTTATTTATGTTTTAAATAAGATCAAAAATCACCTTTATTTTTGTCCATAGATTTGACAGAGGTTTTCTTAAGTCTGAGTTTAATGTATAATGAAATAACTTCGTACATATTGTAAATTCTGATAGTTTACTGTGAGTACATTTGTGATTAAAGCCGTTTTCGGAAGTTTAGCTGATATAACAATCTGAAACCTACGTGTTCTTTCAGTACGCTCCACATCATTGTAACTGCTAACGGTATTTGACGAGATTTTTTAACCAATGATCGGGCGAAAGCTAGTAACAAATATAGGGAAGTTCAATTTAGTGCAGATTTTGGACCGAGAAGTCAAAATGATTAAAATATATATTTTTTTGAATGGGGTCAAAAAAATAACGTTGTCTTTTAACAATAAGTCGACCGCAAATATATCAAAAAGTATTTTTTAATTATTTTCACACACTCTGGGCAGCTTATTACGTTATATTTATTTTCCTATGGACACGTGTGTTTCTAATACATTATTATTAAGTTACTGAAACCAAAACATTTTTTTTGTGTAAGCAAAATTCGTCAATGAATGAAGTCGATGTTAAAGAAATTTAAGGGTGACTGAACAAAACTACGTATGAGGATTATGTGGGTAGGTAGCAGTGTACACCAGCTAGGTATTGACCTCTAGTGACCAAGCCGAGTCTCTGCCAGAGCCCCACCGCGCGCAGGAAGTCCACGAAGAGAGTGAAGGCGCGCTGCTTGTCGCGCAGCTGCGCCTCCACCTGCAGCGCCGCCGAGCTGCCCAGGCTTATGTTCGTGGCCGGCCCGCCGCGCGCCTTCCATCTGCATGTTCACACACGTTTCATAAACTCATTTAGTACGACTTTATATAAAGAACATATTTGTCGTGCGCTGGCGGGCAGCGGGTGGGCCCGCCGTACCTGGGGTCCCCGGCCGGCACGTCGTCCAGCATCTCGGCGGCGATGGCGCGCACGGTGCGGTCCAGCTCGGCGTCCACGTCGCGCGCGGCGGCCGCGGGCGGCGGGAACAGGTCGCGCAGCAGCGCGCGGCACGCGGCCGGCTCGCGCCGCACGTGGAACAGGAACGCCGTCTTCAGCTTGCCGCACGCGTCGCGCGTCACTGCGCTCACCTAGCGACGAGTTGCACACCTCGTTACGGTCAACATAGAGCAGCGATAACGAACGCATAAACCGGGCAACGGGTTTATGCGTTCCGTAGTTCTCCCCCTCCCTCCATCCGAATGCATTTTCTGTTGTTTTTGTTTTATACTTACAACGTTATACCTACTTAATTTATACGAAAATTTTGTTACTTTTCATTTGATCAGCTGTTACTCGTAAACTTTGAAAGACTACTTACCTGTGATAGTTTTACTTTTAATTTCACTATATGTATATACTACTACCGTAATTTTCTTCACATACCCACAATAAACCATTTAGCTGACAGGGGGGGAGGGACACTTGACTCAAAAAATGCACTTTAAAACTTAATATTTCGCAAACGGATCCCTAAATCTAAAAATGGCCTTCACAACACTTAACGTTTTTAAAAGACCTATCTAATGATACCCCACACTATCGTGTAAGGTAGGTGAGAAAAAAAAACAAATCTTTATATACAAGGGTACCCTGAAAAAAAAAATGTTTTTTGAGATTTCATTCTTTTCCTTTGTCGACATAAGTAACATTCGTATTCATGCAAAATTACAGCCTTCTAGCACTAACAATCTCTGAGCTAAGATGTGAAGGGACGGACAGACGGACGGACATGCCGAAACTAGTGGGGTTCCGTTTCGCCATTTTGGCTATGGAGCTCTAAAAAAACTGTAATTGTTTAAGATAGATTGCAAGCCGCAAACGTAGACCGTAATTCATTCATTCATTTATTATTTCATAAACAATATTACATTGTGTTGAAACGTCTTAAATCTAAAATTGACACAATCGGCCCACTACAGCTGCCGACCTTACTGCGGTTTGCGGTTGCAGTTTGCAGTCTATCTCGAACTTGTACGGCTATTATGTTTCTACCTCGTGTGGATCTATTTCGTAGAGCGACAAGTTGCCGTCGTACATGTCGGACGGGCACGGCGATCCCATCGGACTCTCGCACGCGGAACTGTACACAAGAAAATAACCATAGTTAAATTGACATCTACGATCGCATACAATAGTCTCTAGCTTCGAACGTGTCGCGCACTCACGGCGTGGGCGCGGCGCTGTCGCAGGCGTGCAGCGCCAGCACGCCGTGCTTGGCGCTGAACAGCAGCGGCAGCCCGCCGCACAGCTCGGCGCCCAGCACGCGGTCGCCCGCGCCGCACACGTCGATGTAGTCCACCTTGTCGTTGGACGCCGCGGCTGCAACAAGAGCGCGGCTCGGTCACGCGCTGCGCCCGAGCGCCGGCGACGGGCGCGAGCGGCGATACTCACTGCAGACCACGGCGATGTACTTGGAGGTGTAGAGCAGCGCGCGCTGCGGCAGCGGCAGGAAGCGCGGCGGCTCGTCGGCCGCGCCCGCCCAGCCGCGCACCGACACCACCGAGCACACGCGCGGCCGCGCCGCCTCCTCTACGTTGATGTGAGCTGTGCACAGTGACGGTCGTATTATATTTTGTCATCATTGACGAACCTTATCGAAAACTCATATAACTGTTGAGACGTACCTATAGCGTATCTTTTCTCCGGTAATCGTGCGACATTGACCGTGGCGAACAGCAGCAGCAGACCGTTGTTGCCGCTTGCGCGTACGTCCAGAGCCATTATTTCTAAGCTGTTCGGATCACCTGTGACAAAACATCGTTATTATTTGCTGTAAAGTAGTCAAATTTAGCTTCGAGGATCATTTGCACAACTAAATTTCTTTGCAGCTTAAGAAACGTAGTAGTAGTGGGGCATGAGAGCGAGTACAGTGCGAGCTACCCTGCGGCGGCAGATGTTCGCGGGCGAGCGCGTCGCTGAGCGCGCGGCGCAGCTCGTGCTCGTGCAGCTCGGCGCCGCGCCACAGCTGCAGCGCGGGCCCGCCCGACACCAGCGCCACCGTGCTCTCCGCCTCGCCGCTGCCCGGCAGCACCACCACGCCTACTAGCTTCTGTTAACAAACAATTTTATACTATACTAAATATGCTTAAGCTTTAAATACATAAGTTTAAAAGACCAGTCCACAGACTAACAATGAAAACAAATCCACGCACACATGGACGCGCATGTGACGGACGACTTGAACTTGAGCGATTTCAACCGAAATTTGAGTGAGATCTCTGAGAGTGAGTTTTCGCTTGTTGTAACAATGTACACGTAATAGTATACTCGAAGGATAGCTATGAAACAGGAGTCATAGCAAAAGAAAGAAAATGCATTTATTTCAGCTTGGGCCTACAAAATGAACAAAAACTGAAGTATAGACTAATTTTTTTTCTCTTTGTTACTTTGATCTGTCTCCAGTCCAAGAACAATGAAAAGTATGTCTGGCTGTGGTGATATCATTGACATGCGCAAATTAGGACCTGTGTCCTAATTCTATATCAGCTGGTTTGATTCTGTATTGTTGGTAGTTGGAGCACTGTGAGATGACTCGTTTCGGTTTTGGTGCTTCAAACGCTACTCGGCAAAAAAACGTGTAAAAGGAATTTAATATTATAAATATCCCTGTTTTTCGGATTTTATTGCAAGTTAATATAAAACGCAGGCAGGGGTTTTTTCGTTCGTTTGTTCGTTTTTCCATTCTGTTTTTGGTTGTATTTTTACACACTTGCCAAGAAGGATATTGATTTCGTAACCTTGCCTTGCTACATCTTGTAACATTTTTGTCAGAGGTTAGATGTTACCAACTTCATCAACAAACAGTGGTAGGGGTTTTACAGTCTTAGGTGTACCCTTTTCTATAGCTTCATCGTCAACATTGAGTGTTTGAAAACTTTTAGAGGTTGGAGTAAGTGCTGCAACCCAATAATTGAGTTTAGTCTATTTTTGAGCCCTTTGGACATTGACAGAGTTAGCTCTCAGGCTAGCCTTTGCCTTTTGCGGTTAGCGACATTGGTCTGTAGGTCTTGTTATTCATTGGATATCTGTAATATTTAGTTTACACCCTGGGAATTGGTTATATAGCCTGCTCAAACTGAGTGGCTGTTCATGAACATTCCTTTATGGAAAATCTGTTGACTGATGATTTTCTTATACAAGTGAAATGTGCCCACCCCAGAATAAGAGGGGCACCTTAAACTTTCATGCGAAGAACAGGGATCAGGGATTCCAGGGAGGGATTCTTCATTATTTGTGGTACTTTTGGCGTAAGTACATTATATTTTAATTCCGCCATTCATAAGGTTAGCTGATCCACAGCTTCGTCTGTTCTGTAGGGGTGACCCCTAAGGTCGTATCTTCAACCAAGACTAAAGGCACGCCCATGCCTACTGGTTTTGGTTTGCGCTACGTAATGTTGCGCTAGTACCTCCCATATCTGGTGGGGCATTCCCCTATCCACCACCTAGGGACTCTGCACGGCGAGTAAAATTAATTTGAAAATACATAATCAAAGGTCAAACATGTCAGAGAGAGATAAAATTTCAACTTACTGTGTCTGCATGTGCCGGTGAAAAGAAAAGCAGTGAGACCCGTCGCCCGATGCCACCTAACCACCCACTGGGAGGGCGAAGTGTGCGGCAAGTTACTGTAGCACGACCATCTGGAACAATGCCAAGGATCAAAAGTGACCAAACCCAATCCAAAAAATAGTTAATTATGCCACAAAATTATTCAGACCGGATGAAAGTTTTTTTCTTTTAATCTATGTTTTAAACATGGTTTTGACTATGTCGCCCCCTAGTTGAACCCAAGCCTAGATAACTAATTAAATGGGGTAGAGGTATCACTAAGTGCAAGCTAAGTAATACCCATGCAAGATACTGTTGCACTGTCCTACATTATATGTTATTATTATATATTATTATTTCCCGTTGGAGAAAGTTGATGATGATGTGAAAGACATTGTCTATGGTGTTACACTCCCATTGGATGGAGAAATTTTTGACATGGGACAACTATGCAACAATAATTTCTATGTTCCCCCATTCTTTAGAATTATCAGCAACCAGGTGGTCCCCTTTGTAGGGTCTCATACCAAACACCACTTGTGAGAGATATCTTCAAAAGTGTTCACACCACCATGCTTTACATGACTTTTTAACTAATGGTAGGTGTTTAGTGTTAACGTTATACACCTATATGGTGTACAGGTGTATAACTTTCCCTGTAGTATTTTTTTTTTTTTTAAACAATATATTATGTTAACATTGAATTATCATTTTATAAAGTAAATTATATTTGTCGAAATGTTAAGTTTATTATGGTACAAAGTTTCAGTATGTATCCCTCCAGAAAATAAGCAGTAACCTAGCCTTAAATGGACCCTAGCAACACCAGAGGTGTCAATCATGCCTTGTTGACCCCAGAAAAAGATATTTAACCCTTCTATAGCTCAGTGAGACTTATTCAGGTAAAAAAACAGAACACAAGTTATGTCAGGGACATAAAAAGTATTAATTTGTCAAGTAGATTACATTAGGCTATAAGAAAATTCCATATTATGTGGATCTTACCAACAATAGTAGGTGTCAAGAGTACAACAGTGCAGGTGGTAGTGGCCAGCACCAAGCCTTCTGGACTGTAGTCACTGAGCCGCTCACACTCTTGACCGGCCAGCTCACAGGACACATCCACATAGACACCTTCCTGACCCACTGAAGGCCAGTAGCGAACTGTGCCCTCTGGTGACACGCCTATACATGACGGTATCTAAAAAAAACCAACAAATGTTAGATTTTATATCAGTGTCAAATATATAATATATATATATATATATATATATATATATATATATATATATATATATATATATATATATCTTGCGACAACTCATACATTGCTATCTGATCCCAAACAAAGTAGAGCTTGTACTATGGAAACCAGACAACCGATAAACATACTTATATATTTCTAAATACACACATAATACACATTATAGATACATACAGAATAAACCATTGTGCTCATTACACAAAGTTTTATTTTGGTGGTGTCAAACCCTCCGAATATATATACCTATATATCAAGAAAAATGTTTTTTTTATATTTCATTGTTTTTTTTAATATCAAGAATAATGTTTTTTTTTTATATTAAATGCGGTGGGAGTGTATCTGACTGCTATGCAAAAGGTTGTGGGTTCGACGCCACCAAAATAAAACTTTATATTTATCCAAGATGACTTTATTAAATCTTGGGGTTTGGGCTTTGATTTTATTCTTGATGGTATTTATTGGCCATAGCATATAAACAAGTGTGGGATGTTTTGAAATGGGTTTGGCATAGGTTAAAAGTCTTTCCATAATTTCCTCTTTTACAGTTAGTGCATACCAACAACCATCAACTTTGATGTTATTGATGCACCATGGTGCCTTTTACCATGTCACTGATCACATTCTATATTACACTGAACCCACAATAAGAACACAAAAGTTATATCTATTTCAGTTTTTTCTTAAAGGATAGTTAGAATAAATCTAATATGTACCTGTGCACCATCTTCATAGAAAACTACTACAAGATCAGCTTTGTGAGCTAAGTCAGTCTGCGGCAATGTGAGCTCTCTTGCTATAGTGCTTGCAGGGCCAGGGGAAGACACGCCAGAGTTGTTAGGTGTTCGCGCCCACGACACCACGCGCCGGCCCGACACCACCCAGCACCAGCCACACGGTGACATACGAACACTCACTTCACCACTTGCTACAAATATCAAAAAACCTTATAGTTTTTGTTCTGAACTAAAAATTTTAATGTTGAACTTTGAAGACAGTTTTTACCAAAAGTGAGTGCTTCTGTAACCATCACAGGCAATGGCGTCCCGTACGTTTCTATAGTTGTCATCGGAGTCTTGTACACGACATCGCCACTTTGATCACCTGGAGTCTGCATGAACTTGCTGTGGGCAGTAACATGTACCTGCTGAATATTACATTCCATACCTAGTTAATATTAATGTACGAACAATAGGTTAGGTACAAACCTTTGGTTCTTTTTAGGTCCCAGGGGTCTTCGCCCTGTGATGGATTGTCTAACTCGTGGTGAGAAAGGACTTCGCATGGCTCCTGTGCTGCCGTAATCCATTTTTAAACTTATAACAAAATATAAAATAAAGTAAATAAAAGGAAAGCGCTAAATAACCGACAGCACACACACAAATAATTCAAAACGTCAATCCAGTCAATCAAATTAAAAACGAAATGTCAAGTATTGTCAAGTAATAAGATCGTTAGTGCTGCCAGAAGTTTATGTAGGTTTTCCCTTATTTTGCAGAAGTAATAGTCAAAGAAGTTAGCTAGTGTTATTGTTTGCAAAATACAATCCCTTTGCTAAAAGTTATTTCTATAAACACAACAATTATAACATAGTTCAATTTTGAGAAAATACCTCAGCAAAATTATTCCACAGATAGAGGAAATTTCGGTAATATAACAACTCTGAAAGTTTTAACCATACTGACACGTTCCATTGTTCCAATTCATACGTTCTTAGTAAAACAAAATAATAAAATACAAAATATTATTAAAAATGTGACTACTGTATTATGATTATAAATCATAATACAGTGCCCCTTAAATTATTCTTAGGTCAAAAATTATTTGAGAGAGAGACTTTAATATAAGCCCGCTCAAGGGGTGTCATTAAATTACAGCTGAACAAATAACTCGTTTTTTTTTTCATAACAAAATAGCTCATCGTTAAATACATCATAACGTAGCTGCGTTATGATGTATATAACGATGAGCATTTATGGAATTGCTATTTAAGAATTTTCAATAAATTACTGTTTAAAAAAAATCACTAACACATGTTTTTTTAAAATAAATCTATCGCCTAAATTTTGCAAGCTGGCTTTCACAATATTAAAAAGTCATCTATTGAACGAATTATGAACGACATTCTTATCGTTTTTAGTAGCGACAGCCATTGAGTTATATACATAAATATAAAACAAAATAATAAAATACAAACAACAGCAGCGACTTTATTAAGAAGACATAAACATGGTTAATTGTGCTTTATTGATAGTAAGTTAAAAACTATTATTGGTTACTCATTACTTCGATAATTGTTACTTGCGTTTGTGTACCTGCTTCGTAATTCCTGATTTTTTGTGTGAAGAATTGTTGCGAAGGCAACGAATTTGATTCTGTGATTTTTATATTTTGTTGTGTTTAGATAGCTGTTAGGTTTTGTAAGTTTAGTGAGTATAATGAAAAATCTTCAAAGTTCGTTGATTTTATATACAATGAATTTTTAAAGTACGCCTGACTGACACACACTGAAGTGCCTACCTGCTACTTGAATTTGTTTTACTAATTAACTAATGCACTAGTAGACAGTCCCAAGCCAGTTAAAAGTACGAAGGAAAATAAAATTAGTTTGTTATAATAAAAAAAATGAACCGACTTCAATTAAAAATCAAGGGAAGGAAAACAATCATACCCGTCGCCGAATTAAGCAAAATTTTACTTTCATACTTTTAAGTATTAGCCCAAGACTCTGTTTATTAACTAGGACAATGTTTTATTACCTTAAACCTTTCTAGAAAAATACGTCATCAAAAAGTGAAAACCCCATCCAAATCGATACAGTAGTTTTTGAGAAAATCGAGACCATACATACATACGGGTCAAACAGAGAACCTCCATTTTTGAATTTGGTTTAAAATAATTTTTATCGCTAATCGCTCACACAATTCCGTGAATGTGATGTTTTGTCAATATATATATATATTTTTTTTTTTTTTTTAAAAGACGACTCCCGCACTAGGGTACAAGCCCTGTGTCGCGGGGGACTTTACAAACATACAAGTCACGGACACAAAGTACACCCAGACTCGGAACAACAATTTGTGGATCACACAAAGTGTAGTCCCGTGTGGGAATCGAACCCACGACCTCTTGCGTAGCAGTCGGACACACTCCCACCGCGCCACAGAGGCAGTCCAGTCAATATATTGGATTGGGATTAAAACTTCAGATATACCTACTTGTATATATATTTCTCTTCTTTATCTTAACATCTTTACAAAATCACAAAATTAAATTCAACTCAAAAACGTGACTTATTCCTAGAAAAAATCTTATCAACCCTTCTTTTGAAATCTATGAGAATTTAGAATACGTAAAATCAACTTTTATGCGATGTTCCTCGTTCTCGGCTACTGCTTTTTTATTTTTATTTTATTTTTATTTTACTTTGTTTCGTCGTACTTTGCTTCGTTTCGTCGTTATTCAACGTTAGCACTATTCATAGCATGCGATTTATCAATAGAAATAACGTGATTCAATAAATAGCTGTTGCGAACACAGAGAGTAATAAGTAATCCTAAGTTTGTTGCGAACACTATTAAAAAAAAAAAAAAAACTCGTTTGTAATTTTGTATTTGAGATTTGTCAGTTGTTCTTGTTATTAATGTCAAAAATTGTATTTTTCAACGGATCCGGCGTCTGGAAAATGTAAATTATTGGTGTTAATATCGCTGTAAACTGTGTATTTTCATTAGTACTTTAGTGATTGGTACATATAATAATGTATATCAAGACTATATCGTTGGATGGGTTCAAATCCTACGGCCATCGCGTAGAGATCACTGGTTTTGATCCCGAATTTAACGCTATCACTGGGCTAAATGGCACCGGAAAGTCTAATATATTGGATTCCATATGTTTTGTTTTAGGAATAACAAATTTATCAAATGTAAGTTGTTGTTATTTATGTTTTATAGTATGCATTAGCATATTTGACATTGGCGGGAAAATGATAACCATTTCACTTCTGATACAATTACTTGTTGATTGTTTTTGTGTTTCTACTCAAATAGTTCCTAATGTCGGTAGTCAGTTTTTAAGCTATAGATTAAATATTTTTAAAGTGGCACTATCTGTAGACCCAGTTTGCTCTAAGTTACCACAAAGTTATGTGTTCAGGTAAGGGCCAGCAGTCTACAAGACCTGATCTATAAGCATGGGCAGGCCGGTATCACCAAGGCCACAGTTAGCATCACATTTGACAACCGAGACAAGAAGCAATGCCCCATCGGATATGAGAACCAGGATGAAATTACTGTTACCAGACAGGTATGCTATATAATTATGGTCTCTCTATAATCATAGGCACTACAGCATACTGTCATAGGCAAAGCAAACTTTTGGTTTGTGAAGGTGACTATTTCAGGTTATGGTTCAAGTATGATCTGGTGTATTGGATAGGGATAATAAGGTATAAAAAATTCAAAGGTATAGGTAAGGTACCTTTGAATTTTTTTTTCTCTAGTCATTTTTTCATGGATATTTTTGGACAACTTTGAGTATCGCCCATTGACATCCGACATTTCAAATTCATGCCGAGACCTACACGTCTATGGGCTCTATTTGGGCTGGGCACAAATTGTATAATGTTACATATTCATGGGTGTAAAAAAATTAAAAAAAAATGTCTTCCTCTTAATGCATTTTAATAAGAGGTTGTTTTTAAAAATGACCTTTTTACCTATTCATTTCACAAAAACATAACACAACTCCCACATTGTACTCTATAAACATAATTAATGGACACATAACACACAGTTATAAATCTCATGAAGCTCTGTCCCATGCAAGAATGGAACCCACAACCTCATAATTTATCTTAATACTCTACAATTATATTAATTTTATAAGATCATTGTAAACCATATTCCTGTAAATAAATAAATTTTCTATTTTATTCTACAATTAAATGGCGGTAGCCTAATGGCTGAGGCATCAGTTGTGCAATCGTGAGGTTGCAGGTTCGAATCCTACCCATTATACTACCAATTGGAACCCACTCCTAACACAAGCCATTGAGCTTAGTTGGAGGTTTTAACAGGATTAGTTACTAGTAATGTATTAAAAAATCACCGTGCTCAAAGCCTGCGATAAAAGCTATGCAATAGCTTAAAAACTCTTCCAGTCAGTCCAAAACATTGCTACTGAGGCAGTTGAAGAATGATGGAAGCATTCAATTTGGTGTGAATCAAAATAGATTCTATTATTTGCTTGTCTTCTTCTTTATGTCTGTAGACTGCCTCTGTGGCGCGGTGGGAGTGTATCTGACAGCTACGCAAGAGGTCGTTGGTTCGATCCCCACCCAGGATAAAACTTTGTGTGATGAGCACGATGGTTTATTCTGTGTCTGGGTGTTATTTATTTATAATATGTATGTATTTAGAAATATATAAGTATGTTTATCAGTTGTCTGGTTTCCATATTACAAGCTTTGCTTAGTTTGGGATCAGATAGCGTTGTGTGAGTTGTCCCAAGATATTATTTTTCTTACTGGAGTTTGGCAATCATTATTTGTAATAAAACATTAAATTTAAAAATTAAAAAAATATGCCTGCAAAAAACTGGAAACAAGATACCATCATATTTTTGACATTGTTGAGGCTGTAATATATCCTGTTGAAATTAGTTTGAATATTTAAAAAAAAAATTAACAATTAAAAAATTAAATAGTTTTATTTTTTCATATTTCATCTCTTTAGTTTTCGTATTTGCACGTTATAATAACCACGCAAGTCATGTTTTTTTTATTAAGGGTACATAATTAAGGTTCAATCTTATTATTATTAATTACCTATTATTCTTTGAGTCTTTCAAAATGGTAAAAACAGAATCCTTATAGTTTCATCATGTCCACCTGTCTGTCCGTCCGTATGTCACAGGCATTTTACTCAAACACTACCCAATGAATATTGATTAAATTTGGTTAAAAGGTGTCTTGTAGTAGCCGCTACTTAATTTGATAGCTAAATAATAAAAATAAATATTTTTAGGGGAGTGATAAAAATGTAACAGAAGCTGAAAAAAAAAAAATTTTAAGCATACATCAACATGTGGCATAAAAGGTAGAAACCTTTTATGCCACATGTTGATGTATAAACTTAATTTCGATTCCCTCCGACTCTGACTTCTGACCCCTCTAGTAATACATTTTCAGGTAGTAATGGGTGGTAAGAACAGATATCTTATCAACGGTATCAACGTCCAAAACAAGAGAGTGAATGACCTGTTCTGTTCAGTTCAGCTCAATGTGAACAACCCACACTTTCTCATCATGCAGGGACGCATCACCAAAGTGTTGAATATGAAGCCTCCTGAGGTATGTACTACAAGTTACAAGTCACATAGTTTGTACAAAAAACATCCCATACTAGAAACACAAAAAAATTGGCTATATCAAGCGATTTGGATGCAATGCAATTACTTAATTCCTTGGTGCCAAAGTCGTGATATCGTCTATCTTTGCCAAAATTTTGGAACTATGTAATTGTAATGTTTTAGATTTTGTCGATGGTGGAAGAGGCGGCCGGTACCAGAATGTATGAAGCAAAGAAACAAATTGCGTTGAAAACTATTGAGAAGAAAGATGCCAAACTTCGAGAGCTAAACGATGTAAGAAACCAGTACACACATAGTCATTTTAACTAGACATAGTCTAATAACAACATTCTTCATTACTATTTGTGCCTCTTCTCTTAAACACAAACTATAAAAAAATATTTCTTTCCACAGATAATAAAAGAAGACATAGCCCCAAAACTACAGAAGCTACAAGATGAGCGCTCACAGTTCCAAGAGTACCAGAAGGTGGTGAGGGAACTGGAGAATCTCACCAGGCTTCATGTTGCATATAAGTAAGCTTATCTTTCACATTGTTTCTCCTTACATACAATGGTATTTTACAGTTTAATAACCCCAGTTTTTCTAGATAAGTTAATAACCCCAGTTTTTCTAGATAACGTGGTACAAATAGATGTTACATCGAGATAAGATCAGCACAATAGTCATCTCAATTTTATGACATACAAATATTTTAACTTAAAACTAAATGGGAAATAATCATATGTAATTATAAGAATTCCTATTCAACTTTATTAAACTAATTACAACCATATCAATCGAATATAAAACTTAAAAAATCTTTAACAGTTATAGCTCTATTAGTGACTGAATCGACGGCACAAATGTCAGTCTCGCTACTAGACTTACGGCCGGTCTCAATAATCTAACTATCAATGGATTTGGCTACTAGAGGTATATATTTGACATAAGCTCCATACAAAATATGTCAAAATTCTACCTCTAGTAGCCAAATCCGTCGATAAGTAGATTATTGAGACGGGCCGTTAGCTATTTTAACAGGCAGTTAACGGTGAATAAGTTATATAAACCAGCTGTTACGGTCGGGTAAGTTGGGCTTACATCATCACCTTAATCAGCCCATATTGGTCCACTACTGGACATTGGCGTCGCCTAATTTTCACCACAATACCTTCCCCATCCAGTCCATCCAGTCTGGGCTTACATCGCAAAGAGCTAATGGCGAGAAAAACCCTTTTAGCTGAGAAAATAGCATTTACCTTTCCACTAATTCTTTTTTGACATTGTAAATACAACAAATTCTATCCAATGTCCATTCCCAGAATATTTCAAACTTCACAATGAAATAGATGTCTCATTTGCAGTGGAAGTGCTTGATGTGGCTGTCTTAGTTTTATTCTTATTATAATACTTTCTGATTATTCTTAGGTATGTAACTGCAGAAGAGAAAGCCAAAGAAGCAGAGAACAAAGTGACGGAGGTACAGAATGATATCAAGAGTAAGAAGGACACCATCAAGAGTAATAAGAAAGAGTCAGAAGATCTGGATAAACAAGTTGCTGAACTCAGCAAGAAATTAGATGAGGTGAGATATCCTAATAATTATGTATTTATTGAAATTTTGTGCTGAGTGAATGTTTGTAGCACTTTTGTGTTTTTTTTTATATAGCTATTTTGATATAGCTTTACAGCAGGGGTTCCCGAACTTATAACATAGTGGACCTCCCACCAAAAACCTTTTATTTTATGGAACCCTAAGTTCATTAAAGTTGAGAAAAGACATAGGTATTGTAATATTATCCAACATGTTGTTGCTTTGTCTTTGTTGTTCTTTGTATGCAGGCAATCACGACTTTTTTCCTAAATTTCTAAATAAATACTTTTACGCGTAACCCTTGGAACTGTTCTATGTAACGCCAGGGCTCCGTGGAGCCCCACTGTCAAGAAAGTACCAGGACACGATTTGTCAAAATGTTACTTATTTATCTAAATTTATTTCACACAACACCGCGATTGTCCAAGAAAACAGTCAACATGACTTTGGCGTGGTTTATTCGGTTCCGGAAGGCGCCACTCCAAAGATTGTTTATTAGTTTGCATGTCAAACTCGCAATCCCATGTGAGATTGAGTTTTTGGAGATAATTAAAGTCTTTTGGGACTAGCCGATTATTATTAAGTTAAACTTGAATGAGAATTTTGTGTCACTATTTCCTTCACTTTGCTATGTTAACTTTAGTTGAAAATGTTGATGGCCTACCAGAGCGAGGCAAATCTTTCCCGTTTTTCCAACATTTTTCATTGCTGCTCCGCTCCTATTGCTCGTAGCGTGATGTTATGTAGATTTCCTATAGATTTCCTCGATTCGAAATAATTTTTCAATTCGACCCAGTAGTTCTTGAGATTATCGCGTTCAAACAAACAAAGAAACAAACTCTTCAGCTTTATATCCGTGACAACTCTACAATTTTAGTTGTTTGTAAACATTTCACATCGTGCGCGACTTTAATATAGTACATATATGATCTAATTAAAAACAGCACTGTATATATTCTAAATAACAGATGCAACTTAAACTCCGCGCCAAAATGAAAAATCATAATTATTTATTATACATAAACTAATCATCCATTCCCGATACTTTTTGATTGGATGTACATCAGAAATAATAATAATAATAACTAATACGAAAATAACGAATACACAATCAGTTTAATTGGCATTGATTAATGAGGTGTAGTTTCCTGCACTATGTGTTTAGGAAAGTGGCAGCATGCTCAAGCAGCTGGAAGGCGAGCTGCAGTCGCTCGAGAAGAGCGAAGCTAGCGCGTCCTCGTTGCACAAGGGCAGTCGCGAGGCCGTGACGTCACACGACAAGCGCGCGCGCCTGCTGCAGCGCGCGCTGGCGGACGACGAGGCCGCGCTCGGCGGCAAGGAGCAGGCGCTCGAGCAGGTGCGGGGACACTTTAGTTATGTCTTGTAGCTTTTTGTCTTAAAATACCGAGGTTACACAGAAGGTAAACACTAACATGTACTATGGACAAATTCGAATCGTGACCCTTATTTTTCTCTAGTAATTCAAAGACAATAATGTTTAAATTTTGACTGCCTCTGTAGCGCAGTGGGAGTGTGTCCGACTGCTACGCAAGAGGTCGTGGGTTCGATTCCCACACGAGACACCACTTTGTGTGATCCACAAATTGTTGTTCCGAGTCTGGGTGTACTTTGTGTCCGTGATTTGTATGTTTGTAAAGTCCCCCGCGACACAGGGCTTGTACCCTAATGCGGGAGTTGTCTTTTTAAAAAAAAAAAAAAAAAATTCTACCTGCGTTAATTACCTTAGAAACAGACTTGTTATTAAATACTTTCTTTATTAGACACTGACAGTTACTAATTTATTTAGAAAATCATGACTGAATGACCAGCTATGTTGAATTCAACCCTTACGAACCTTGTCTCCATGTTGTAGCGGTCTGTCGACACCTATGTTTAAGGACTAACTATAAAGTGTTTCGTTCCCACGAGATACAACACACATTGTCTAATAAATCATTTCATGATTCTTTTTTTTACAAAGATTGCAAAGTTCAAAATTGCATAAATCTTTGAGATGTATTATTCTTATATTGAAAAGGTTCAAAGTGCAATACGTCAGCAAAAGAAATCCTTACTATTTTGAGGGTTTTAAACGATTATCTTTCAAAATGGGTCAAGATTCAGGTGGTTTGATAGTACCTCGCTGAAGTAACATACATTAATCGTTTACGGTTACAGAATTTCAGGCAATTTTGATCGGATGACGTTCCGAGGTTCCTGTGTCTGTGATCAATATCTATGTGTGTGTTTTTATGAAGGTTACCCTCTCTACTCTCAGTATCTTGTTTTTCATGTTTTTTTTTATTTATGTGCACCTAAGCAAATGACTCCATTTCACCTGATGTTAAGCGGAGAAAAAATCGTTTGTACTTCACATCATTATCACGCATAATACAAGTTAAAAACGGCTACATATTCTTTAAATTTATTTTCTTGTATGCTCTTAAATATTATTATGTTTAGTAATGTATGAAGTGTGTCGTATCGTGCAGGTGTCGGCCACGTTCTCGGCGCTGCGCGCGGCGAGCTCGGCGAGCGAGCAGGCGCTGGCGCAGGCGCAGACCAAGTTCCTGGCGGTCAGCGCCGGCCAGGAGAACGCCTCCGAGTCGCTGCAGGACCAGCTCATGGGTTGGTGACTCTTCTTACGGACTTGTACTATGTACTTTACAAAAAAATTAATCAAAACAAATTTAATTTACGAAACTTTGAGCACAGATAATATAATACTATACTAGTACGGATACCTCATCCCATACAAAAAAATGCGATCGCCATAACTCGGACAATTCCTCGGGCTATTATTATTATATTATTGGGACGCTAGATGGCGCAAGCAGTAGGGGCTATAGACAGCTGATGGATTTAATAGGCCCTCCTTAAGTCGACAATAGATGGCGGTAAAAACATCGCGTAGCATAGTGTTATACGGTTATGCCGCGCGCTCGGCCGCTCAGAGCTAGGAGCCTGCGGCACGACAGTACCGCCATACTTACTCGGGAAGGAACCTATTATTTACAACCCCTTATAGCTTATTAAAAAAATAATTATTATATTACTGAGGTGAACTCACTCCTAACACAACAGCTAGAGGGGTCGACAAGATTGCCAGTAATGTGAAAAAGAATCCCAGATAGCTAGCCAGATAGATAGATATCTCTTGTATATATTAAAAAAAAGGTATAAGAATATTATTAGTTAAGAATACCTGGAAAATATTTTAAAATGATTGATATCAAGCTGGAATTGTCATGGTTAAGATCTGAAAAAGTGCTCTAGCAAAAGAGCGTATCTTCATTACACTTAGGCCTCATTCGCACTAGCGTAATTTTATCGCCTACTAGCGTAATTTTATAAAACGACGCCGTATGTTATAATAAGTACAACCTTTTCTTCAAGATGTAACTTTCAAATCTAAATATTTCTCCCATTCAGCGGCCAAAGCGGAAGCTTCAGAAGCATCGACGCGCATATCTCAGAGCACGATGGAGAAGAAACACGCGGAGGAGAGACTGAAGGCTTTAGAGAGAGAGTTCAACAGCAGCAGCGCGCAGTTCCAGAAGGACCAGGATAATATTGGGAAACAACAGGCACAGCTTGATAAGTTACAGGTGAATGTCTTTAATTATATAATGTAAAGGTGAATCATTCCCTCAATAAGACTATAAAAAATATGAAGCTACTATTTTTGACAATAAATGGCGCGCTATAATAACTATGGCTAGAACGTCTGATAGAAGTTCTTCTTAACTCTCAACTAATATATATTCAAAGGTGAAAGTGATGGAAATGTTATTGTTACACGCAAATTTCAATTAGTGTTTTTTTTAATAAAACCGCAATCATGTTGGCGCAAATATAAATATATCATGGTAAACCTGCATGTGATGTTGTGGTTTTTAGGGTTTCGTACCCGAAGGGTAAAACGGGACCCAATTACTACGACTTCGCTGTCAGTCTGTCACCAGGCTATATATTATGAACCGTGATAGTTAGACAGTTGAATTTTCACAAATGATTTTTTTTTTATTTAGCACGATTACATAAAGATATTTTGGATACTTCTAAACTAACACACACACACACACACACCTACTGTATTCTTAAAACTTCATGTAGAACTTAAGCAATAAATGATTAAGACTATGACATAAATAATGTCAAATATTAAATTATACGTATATAGTGTATACAGTTTAATTTACTGTAACAAATTAAATTGTATACAGTTTAATTTAAATTTTACGTTTAGCGAAATTATAACGTAAAGAAACTAACAAAGTGTTTTTGTACGAAGATTCTAGACACTAGAAAAAAAAAATGCTCCAAGTATACGCTTTTAATGTCCTTGTTAACTTGTTGTCCCTTTAAGTCATAAAAACAAACACTGAAGTTGGTATTCTGTAGGTACCTATGTAATCGTGTTATAGGTTTTTTATTAATATGTGACATGACACAACGGAGTAGTAAGCGAATAAGGAAAGTAACGGGTTAGCAACATGACGAAATAGCAAAACTGACAATTTAAACTAACTGACGGAAAAGAAAACTTGCAAATTAGGAAACCAACTTATTAAGGAAATTGTCATTTAGTGAAACTGGCAAATAAGGAAATTGGTGAATTGAAACTGAAACTGTCTAATGAGTAAACTGGTGAATTAGTGAAATTGGCGAGTAAGGAAACCGACTAGTGGTACGTTAACTCGTCGTGAATCTGATGGTAAGCGTCACGCGTTGCCCATAACAGTGCTAGTGACATCCAAATGTTTGTTTGGCAAAAATCTGAATGTTACCACACCGCTCCGGATTTGAGACATTTGATTGTAAGTCTTATTTGCGCAGTGATTTCAATTGCTACAGTGCACTTCAACCGAAACACAGTGATGTGTTAAAATTAGTATTTCACGTACTCTCCAAGACCTTTACCTTTACCATCGGGTACTTAATCAATTGGGTATTTGACTACTATCAGAATAAAATATTTTATAAAATAAAATATTGTATACTAGCCATGTAAAAATATGTCAATAAGTGTACTGAAAAAATATATTCATCTATAATTTAACGTATTTATTTTTAATCATAAAAATAACTAAAATTTGTACAGAGGGGGTCGTTTTTGACGTTTCTTAAAAAGAGATCGATTTGACTTTAGTCAAATACCCTTTTAATGATTGATTTTAAAGTCATTTAATTTGCGAATTATCCGTCGCCCTCCCAGGCGGAGCTGTCCCGCTGCGCGTGCGAGCCGTCGCGCCAAGCGGAGCTGCGGCACAGCGTGAGCGCGCTGCACGCGGCCGCGCGCTCGCAGCGCGACGCGGCCGACCGCCTGGCGCCCAAGCTGGCGCGCGCCGACTTCAAGTACACGGCGCCGCAACATAACTTCGACCACGGCAGGGTCAGCGGTCAGTCGCCTTGTGTAACGATAGTGCTCGCCTTTATACGTGTCATTTATTTACATATTACTTGTATAAGTCAGGAAAAGCCAACGTTGCTTTAGGTTAGCACATGTAGTCGCATAGTCTGGATGTACTATTTTTTTAAAGTGGTGGTATTATATTAATAAACGAAACATTAGTTAATACCCATAATCCCAAATCGAAAATATCAGAGGCTATTGTATACAGCATGACTTTTAATTCGGTCGACAAACTTATAGGGGTGAACCTGCTTCTAGCCAAGGTAATTAGAATATTTATATTATTGGGTACCGTAATCTCGCTATCACATTTATAAAACTTAATACTTATTTTTATCAATACCATTTGTAATACTTTGAAAACAAAATTTTTTACTATCGTTTTTTGCAGGTACTATTTGCAGATTGATCGACGTTTGCGATCCTATTTACTGCACTGCATTAGAAACTGCTGCCGGTGGACGGGTAACTACACATGTTTACTGCAATAGTATAATACAAAATATGTTATAACACTTTTATAAGCATATATTATATTCCACAGTTATACAACGTGGTGGTAGACACGGAAGTGACCAGCAAGCTGCTCCTGCAGCGCGGCCAGCTGCAGACTCGCACCACCATCATCCCGCTCAACAAGATCAGCGGATACGTCATCGACAGGGAAACTGTCAAGCTGGCGCAGAAAATTGTGAGTTTATCTTTGTCTAACAAAACATATTTTATAACCAGACGTATATTCACCAAGCTTCATTGAATTCCTAAATAATTTGCCCGTTTTAATGTGTAATATTTGACCTCTAGGGCGGTGGGGCAGAAAACGTGCAGTTAGCTTTAGACCTGGTGTCATTCTCCAGTCATCTTCAACCGGCCATGGCGTGGGTGTTCGGCGGCACCCTGGTGTGCCGCGACCTGGAAACTGCCAAGCGCGTGACGTTCCACCCCAGCGTCCGTCGCCGCTGCGTCACGCTGGACGGCGACGTGTTCGACCCTTCCGGCACGCTGTCTGGTGGAGCGAGGGCTAAGGTGAGTTGACCTTCACACGGCCAAGCGCGTGACGTTCCACCCCAGCGTCCGTCGCCGCTGCGTCACGCTGGACGGCGACGTGTTCGACCCTTCTGGCACGCTGTCTGGTGGAGCGAGGGCTAAGGTGAGTTGACCTTCACACGGCCAAGCGCGTGACGTTCCACCCCAGCGTCCGTCGCCGCTGCGTCACGCTGGACGGCGACGTGTTCGACCCTTCCGGCACGCTGTCTGGTGGAGCGAGGGCTAAGGTGAGTTGACCTTCACACGGCCAAGCGCGTGACGTTCCACCCCAGCGTCCGTCGCCGCTGCGTCACGCTGGACGGCGACGTGTTCGACCCTTCTGGCACGCTGTCTGGTGGAGCGAGGGCTAAGGTGAGTTGACCTTCACACGGCCAAGCGCGTGACGTTCCACCCCAGCGTCCGTCGCCGCTGCGTCACGCTGGACGGCGACGTGTTCGACCCTTCCGGCACGCTGTCTGGTGGAGCGAGGGCTAAGGTGAGTTGACCTTCACACGGCCAAGCGCGTGACGTTCCACCCCAGCGTCCGTCGCCGCTGCGTCACGCTGGACGGCGACGTGTTCGACCCTTCCGGCACGCTGTCTGGTGGAGCGAGGGCTAAGGTGAGTTGACCTTCACACGGCCAAGCGTTTGACAAGCCATTTTTAACTTTACGTGTATATTTATTGTTAAGCGAGGATTTTCATAGCTCCTCGTTTAACGTGTATAAATTAATAGTATCCCCTACATAATTCGAAGGCATTAATGAATCTGGATGATCATTATTGTTACAAAAACATACCTAAGTATATAATTATTTAAAACATTTGTCATAATTTAAAAACTTACTTAACTTACAAACTTAATCATCAAAAACCGGGCAAGAGCATGTCGGACCATGCTCAGTAAGTGTTGTGATTTTTTTCATATTTTTTGGTCACACGGTTCAAAGTTAGTAAGTTTTCTGTGTTAAAGAATAAAATCCCTGTGAAGAAAGACTTAACACAATGACTGAAACACACTCACACCCGCTCCCACCCATGCAGTAAACAAATTTCATTATTTTGTGTAACATAGAGGGAGATATCTTAACAAAAGTGTTTACATATACTTAAAAGGATACCTTTGTTCACAGACTATTATCTAAATGTATAAGATAATGAAATAAACATTTTAAGCTATTGCATAGCTTTTATCGCGGGCTCGGGCTTCGAGCGCGGCGACCGAATCAAGAAATTCCGTAATGAAAATAAAACCTAACACCTCCCACACCTACCATGTAGCTCGGTCGAGCGTTATATAGTGTACTAGATGTCCCGCGCAACTTCGTATGCGTACATTTTCTCCGTTTTTGCAACATTTATCATTGCTGCTCCGCTCCTATTGGTCGTAGCGTGATGTTAAATAACCTATAGCCTTCCTCGATAAATGGGCTATCCAACAGTGAAAGAATTTTTCAATTTGGACCAGTAGTTCCTGAGATTACCGCGTTCAAACAAACAAACAAACAAACCAACTCTGCAGCTTTATAATATTAGTATAGATATGTATATGGTACGACTGTGCGAAGCTCGCATGGATCGAGATAAGCTGCTCCGAAATGTAATGGAAAAAAAATATTAAAAAGAATTTTTTTTTGTTTATATTTTAAAATTTATATCTTTATAATTTATTTTTTTTATTTTAATAATTTATTTTTTAACTAGCTGTGCCCGCGACTTCGTTCGCGTGAAAGTCGGGTTTAAATTAAGGAAGTTTATGTTACGAAATAACTTCTGTGTAAATATGTTGGAAACAGTCCTGTCGGGTGAGCCGCGATATGATTCAGCAGCGGAGAATCATCATATAGTCATCTATTGATAGCTTCAACACCCAAAAGCTTTGTGAAAATAAATAAGTACCAAATACAGACTCTTTAGGTATTCGTTTACTGTGTTTTTCTGTCATTATTGTGTGTTATTTGTGTCTCTTTTCTTTTTGTCTATTTTTTTTTTATTATTTTACTGTTTTATTTATTGCTTTTTTTATCTTCTGCATGACTTTTCCTGTTAAATTATAATAATGTCTATACATGTGTCTTCTGTGTACTAAATAAAAATCGTTCTATTCTATTATTTGATATAGTTAATTTGGTGTGCGACTTAAGAAGTGGGTTTTCTGTTGTTTTTGTTTCATTCTTTCAACGTTATACCTACTTAATACCTAATAATTTTCAATAGAATTTGTACAACAATTTTGGTACTTCCCATTTGATCAGATGTTTATCGTAAACTTGTAAAGCCTAAGTACTTAACTGTGATAGTTTTCCTTATAATTTTAGTATTTATACTACTACCGTACATTTTTTCACATACATTGGCAGGGGAACACTTGACTCTAACAAAAATGTTCACTATAAAGCCTAATATTACACAAAGGAATCCTTAAATCTAAAAATAGTCTTCACAAACCCTAAACGCTTTTTAAAAGACCTATCTAATGATACCCCACATGATGGGGTAGGTAAGAAAAAAATCACATCCCCACTTTACATAAAAGAGAGTACCTCTCTTATATGTTACAATGATGCAAGTAAGAAAAAAAGACATGAACTCTCCCTCCCCCAGACTCCGCGTTGACAGACAATGACCCCCCACCCCCCTCCTCCCGTCACCCGAACTACTCACACTTGGCCGATGAGTCATTCATTATCGTTGAATTGGTGAACACTTGATATCCAACCATAACCCTCGTTGCAAAGCATGATCCTCGATGCACCTGTGTAATGCGTGGTCAAACAAACTGACAGACAGACAAACATTTCTAAAAATGATAGCAATATGTTTCTTTTTAATACATTACACGATTGCAGCGTGATGAAAAGTATACTATAACCTACTCAGGAGTATGAAAAATAATTGTTTGACCTAGTTTCGTTAAAATCCGTCGAGTAGTTTTTGTTTCTATAACGGTTATACAGACAGACAGACAGACACAAAAAATTTACTGATTGCATTTTTGGCATCAGTATCGATCCCTAATCACCCCCTGATAGTTATTTTGGAAATATATTTCATGTACAGAATTGACCTCTCTACAGATTTATTATAAGTATAGATTAATTAAGTAAAAAAAAAATATATATATTTTTAAATTGTATAAGTTGATAAAAAATGCTATGTAATAGCTTTACCGCGGCTGTCCACGAGTGCTACACATTTTTTTTTCTGTGTGTTTGTGACTGAAGTCGAATGAACGAAGAATAAACAAATAAAGATTTTGATGATTTTTTGTGTGTATTCCAATGGATTAACAATTGAACGCGATTGACCAAAAAAAAAGCGGTACGAAGTTCGCCGGGACAGCTAGTTTCGTATAAATATTCAGTAGTAAATATTAAAGTTTGTGTTTCGTCGTGCAGGGCGGGTCCGTGCTGCTGCAGCTGCAGGAGCTGAAGCAGCTGGAGCAGAGCGCGCGCAGCGCCGAGGCGCAGCTGGCGCAGCGGCGCGCCGAGCTGGACGCCGCGCAGCGCGCCGCCGAGACCTACACCGCCACCAAACAGAAGTACGACATTTAAGGCCCGACTTTGGTAGCTCCTAACAATTCTCAGTATTACCAGGGGGTTGTCACTCCGCAGTTTAGGTATATTCCGGCAGGGCGCCCCTCGAAGAGGCGCATGGCAGCGGGCTGTCTCTCGGCTCGCGGGACGGTCGCGGTCACTGTATCGCGCTCGCGCGTACTTGATAATATTTTTTTTCTTTTCGACACCCGCAATGTCTTCTGAGCCTAAATCGATATAATCCGTATAAAAAATATTGCTGTGTTTACGGATGGCTGAATAAAACGAATAGTGAATCAGAATTAACATTTTTTACAATTCCACTGCGTCATCAAAGTACGTGTAAAAGCAGCGGCGGCAACCGGTTGTTCTTTTTTGATTCCTTGAGTCCTTAAGTACTTAGTAATAGTTAAAATAAAAATCCTTAATTAGTTGCCCAGAAATAATATTAGGAACAGGATAGGATAATGTTTACAAAGGAATATTTACACCCGTGGGAATCGAACACACGACAATTGGAATTTTTATGTTTATAATCATTTCGCTTTTATTTTTTCGCGATCGCAGCCCGTCGTTAAATTTTCACAGATGCCATTTTTAATGGGCTAGTTTCGAACTAGTCAAAACGCAGATTTTATATGGAGATATACAAATACCGGTCTGTTAAGACACTATTTTTTTATTACTTTTACCGAGCAGAGTAGACAATTATTAACAACAATCGAAAAAAGTGATGAATTTTAATATTACCATTACTACATTTACCAAATCATGAGGTAATTATTAATAATTTTTAATGAATCACTCTTACCGTAACATACTATGACATGGAACATAAACAGATTTGGATCTTCTTCTTTTGCTTTTCCTCATCCAACATTAGATGCGGTCGGTTTTCCTAATTCTATAGCCCCAAGACAATCTATCCTAGCTTGTCGGTTCAGCTAATTTGGCTTTTGCCATCAATTTGGCCATACTAGTCCACCACGTCAAAAGAGGACGTCCTCTTCCCCTCTTTCCCTCCGGCAGAACTAATACTTTTTGAACGACGTGATCGCTGTCCCTTCGCTTCACGTGACCATACCACCTGAGCCGCCACTTTTGCCACGCAACGTTAATACTGTGGAAGATATCTACTTCACTGAACGACAATTGAACCCAGATATCTGAGCTGATCCTTTGGCATTACCGTTCGGGTTGTATTCGGGTAGTAGAAGTTGCATCTATTAGTCGTGTTACTAAAGTTGCATTCTAGATGTTCAGTAAAGTTTTCGATCTACTACCCTGAGGCCTGCGTTTTGCAGCCTGCGCGTAAAGCAGTGACCCGTTCAGTTAGTGGGAGTAGAAGGTTTCAAGGTAGTTCCTGCTGGATATTTTTAGTTATAATGTCCATGACTATGTTAAAAAGTTAACATAAACAAAAAAACACAAAGTTACTCTAATCGAAATTTTCATTCTCTATATCTCTGTCGTAGTGTATTTTAACGTTAAGTAACATTATTAACTTTATAACTAAACGTCGTCCATCCTTATTAACCAAACTGATTTTGAACATAAACGTCTCTGTATGTGTATCTGTAACGCTCAGGTACGACATGATGTCCCACGAGCTGGAAGTAGTCAAAGCTCGTCTGGCGAGCACGTCGACGGCGCAGCTGCACGCTGAGATCGAGGGGCTGAGGACGCAGGTCTGACACTATACTATTTTTATTACTACATAATGTGTATTGCCAAATAATATTTAGTTAATATATATTGATCCAAAAATTAAAGACTTGACTTGTTATTATTTTTGTAATTTTTAACGAATTTTAATGCTAATTTATACATATGAAATGTATGGAGGAAAAAATCGACTAATAATTCGAATATAATTCGACTATGTCAGGCGTGTCTTGGTGCCGTAGTTGGTAACGGCTTAGGGCTGGTACTCATAAGGTCGCGGGCTGAAGTCCGGCCTGAGATGATTTTTTCCTGACTCGTCAACGCCTAGAACCTAACCATTGGACCCAGAAAGACGAAATGTTACAAAGAGGTTTATTTTGAAATGTAGACAAGATTTAAGAAATCAATTTAAGTCATTAACGCTCGAAGGGGGTCACGCTGACGAAGCCGCAGGCTAAAGATAGCCTGTAAAATAATTGTAAAAGTGGTTTGCGGTGACGGAGGATAGGTACGTGTTATCCGGCTTCATTTGATTTCTTGTTACTTAATTTTTAGGTATAGGCACAAAGAACTATGTCCAATATTAATTAAGATTATATATTTTGGTATTGTTACCTTTGTACGAGAATGTTAACCCTTCACCACTGGTGGTTTGTACTATAGGTTGCAGAATTAACAGCAGCGGTAGAGCAAGACAAAGCGACGCAGAAAGAGACAGCAGCTCGCGCTCGCGAGCTCGAGGCCAAGGTCAAGGATATCAAAGGACACAGGGAGAGGTTTGTTGTATTGAATTTAGTTCCCGGCCCATGGACTCATAAAAAGTAGCTTGCAATTGCTGTGACAGCTCTAAAATTGATACAAATAAATAACAGTTTTTAATATTTTCAAAACAACTCCAACTATTTTGAGGTAACTTTCACAGGCGGGTGAATAAGAAGTAATTTATTTTACACATACTCACACATACACAGACTTCAAAAAAAAAAACTGGTTGCACTCCAGGAGTGCCGGCAGAAATGAAAACTTGAACATTAACATTGTGCATTTTTGAATATTTTCGAATGGTTAGGGAATAATTTAGAACGAACTGCTTTTCAGTATAAAAGTACTATAATTTATGAGGTTAAATGCAATATTCATCTATTGCGCTATCGTACACAAACATAAGAATTTATATTACATAAAAAACGCAGTAGAAAGAGAGGGGGATTCTACATCCTCTCCTGCGCCGGCGGTCTACTCTCCCTCCGTCATACGAATTTTCGATCAGGTCACGTGGTCCTGACGCGAGTTTCATTTTTTTTACCCATCCTAAAAAAAGTGCACAACGCCACTCACTTCAGAATTAGGTTAATTTTGTGAATACATAAAAGCATTATTTCAATATTTTCAGTTAATTTGGATGTTGTTTTAATTGTTTTTAAGTTACTTTTTTGTCGTATTATTATATGACCCGCGAATTCGATGTATATATTATGGCCGTCGATTGAGACTAAGCGCTTCTAAATATTCGAGTTCCGATTTATCATTCACACATTATTACTAAACAAACAGAGAATTCAAGAAAGCAGAGGAAGCGCTCAAGAAAGCCAAGAAAGAAGCGGAACACCACGGCAGCTCATGGAAACAGAGAGAGCAGGAGTTAGAGACGTTAAAGCTAGAGGTGCAGGAGTTGCAGACCGCTGTGGCCACCAGCAGACAACAGCTGGAGGAAACTGGGATAGCTGCAGAACAGCTCAAACTTACTCTGGAGAGTCATAAGGAGGAACATGCTCAAGCTACGGTTTGTGACCTTTCATGTCTTTCCGGCTAGTGATGTCCCGACTTTTATTCTTTTCCTCTTTTCTTTCTCTCTGTCTTTCGCCATGCACTCTATTGTAATTCTTTAAAACAGATGGCTGAAAATTTTTTGTTTGAAAAACCGGCCGATACACGTATTTCATGATTTCTAACCTAAAAATGTTGATAAACTTTCGCGATTTGTACACATTATGAAAATATATATTATAGGGACCGTATTGCAACGGCCGTGGTCACGGGTAGACACGCGGGCCCTGACCACGGCCGTTGCAATACGGTCGAAACGTTGGGAAATAAACAAGGTATTTTAATATATATATATATACAGGATGACTTTGAAATCAGTCGACAAATTGATAGGGGAGTATCAGCACCGTTAGTACTTACATTATGCATTGACAAATTGCGAATTTAAATTGTAAAAAAAACATCCGATTTTATTGCTTAAAACGACGGTGACAGGTCTATTAAGATTTAGTAAACTAAAAGAATCAGTACATTATCATTATTTTCATATGTCTAAAACTTAAACAAATAAATAAAATGAACAAAGTTTAAAAATCGTACGACGCGCTATAAAAATCATATGATCATAATTTCGTAAAAACGTAGTTCATTCAAAGGGTCATTGATCATAAACGCCAAATAAAGAAAGTACAGAAGGTAACATTCAAACAACGCGCTCAATAACAACGGACACTTAAACACCGTTCACGGACACAAAATCTCGCGTCGCCTTCCGAACTACGTGGTCTAAAGTGATATTTATACCCTGTTCCATGTGAACGATGTGTATGTGCGCGTCGCTACGTATGAACGTTATCTTCTGTACTCTCGGTGTTTTGTGTAATGCACTCCCGACGACAAACCCGATCGGGGATTCCGCCGGCTGGCACGTGTAACGCGGGTGGTGCCGCTGGGGGGAATGAAACATACCGATATCGATACTTTTTCGAAATCACATACTTGTAAAGTAGCATTCTTGAATGTAAAGGATTGATATTTTTACAAGTGTTAATAGCTTTTTAGAAAACTTCTAGTACGTTCGCATACTCTATCCAGTATTCTAATAAAGTTTGTTAGGATTGTTGTCGAGTACATTTTAAACAAACTTCATTTATTTATAAAAAGAGGAATTGAAAACACAAATCATACTTACTAAGAACAATTAAATACATTAATACCAACACAGTATGCGAGTCACTTCAGTCCTCGTAAGTACAAGTACGAGTGAATAATTACAAGTATGTAACTAAAATAAGTAATATGATCATTATCTACGGAAATATCGATGAATTTCATTTGCTCCCATAGTATCATCCCTAAACGGGCGCGGGCGCGAGCCAATCGTTGCAAACAATTTCACCAGTCGGACGAAAGTTTAAATAAGTGACGGTCGTGTGCTGCATAAAAAAATAATCGATTGTGTAGTTATCGAAGTTGTGTACTGTTAAGTGATAAGTTTTCGAAGATGCCTAGGGGTACGAGAAGAAACAGTGAACTTTTTGATAACCAACAAATTTTAAATGTGGTGATTTGGTATAGCCAAACTAACAATTTAAAGGAAACGCAGCGAAGTTGGCGAGAAAATTATCCACGGCAAAACCAACCGTCCTTAGAGAGGATACTAAGTGCCACTCGAAACCTTTTGGACTTCGGTAAGTAGTCTTCATGTTCCCACCCATGCCATGTAAAAGTATGAAGGAAAAATTGGTTTTACATTGTTTTGTTTCGCGGCATGATAGGTAGGTTAGGTACAGATAGTTCGTCGATTCGTTACCGTACCT
The DNA here is from genome assembly GCA_945859575.2 of Herminia tarsipennalis. Lineage (NCBI taxonomy): Eukaryota > Metazoa > Arthropoda > Insecta > Lepidoptera > Erebidae > Herminia > Herminia tarsipennalis. The sequence continues at coordinate 22,336,954 of OX243851.2, read as the reverse complement.
AAAATAAGGCAGTGGACTGTATAAATATTATAATGGATAACAAAGAATCGTACAACTGTTAGTCGCGGTACTTAAATATGAGGACAAATAAATTGATACAAAAATGAGGTGCGCGAGCGCGGTTGTGCGTTGAATACATGCGCTGCGGTGCGGCGGCGGGCGCGTCGACCGGGGAGTCCCGCTCCCGCACCCCGCCGTCCCCTCCGCGCCGCCTGAGCGCGGCGCTGTGTTGACTGAATGACTCAACACTCTGTCTGTATTCATTCATGCTCACGGAAACAAAAAACGGCGGCGCATGGAGTTACATATTAGATACTAATGTATTTTTTTTGTACTCGTATTTTAAAGTATCATAGAACATTATTATTTTCTTCTAATAATATGTCCTAAAAATTCTTGGATACACGCAGGTTTACTCATTGAAGTTTGTCGACTCAATTCAAATTCATCCTGTATATATTCATAATTCTAATCTAAAGGAAAAAAAAACAGTTTTCATAGTGAAATATTTCACTATAAAAAAGTGCTTGCAAATCCGGTGCAACACTGGTACCACCACAATAACTATGTAACTGATATGCAGGAAGCAGTAAAAGAGATGCAGTCCCGCATCAAGCGCCAGAAAGCGGAGATCTCGAGCCGCAGCAGTGACATCGCCAAGTTGCAACACAAGAAGGAACAACTCGCCAAGACCAACAACGACCTAGAGCTCAAGATCAAGGAGTTGGACTTTAACATCAAGGAGCTGCAGACTGAGGCCACCGAGTGTGCCAAGAAGGTAATAGATTCCTCTTTTTGTATATGTCAGGTCAGCCTAATGTTGGTACGTCCTTTGATCCAATCATTTAAATATCATTGGTTTAAAATATTTGTTTTGGTCTTGATCTTGGTGTAAGAAATTTTCCTGTCTTTGGCATCTGTGTTTATAACGGATTTTATTGTATTATACTCAGTTAATTTTACGTAATATCAGATTTAAAAATAGTTTTAGACATCCTATTTATATATCGAACTTGTTGTAAACTATAACTGGTTGTTATTAAACTTAATATATCTAATTATGAGGTCCCTGATTTAGTGGTCAATACCTACGAGCAACGTTACTACTGCACCGGTCTATATACGGGTGACCGTTTTTGAATATTGTCATACCCATATATGTTCGTAAGCCCGTAGCGTATAAAATTCTATAGTTGTCATACCCTATCTACCGAGTCAATTTAGTCGTAGACCGCCATAATTGACATCATTTAAAATACCGTTATATATCTACCGAGTCAATTTAGTTGTAGTTCGGTTATAGATTGACCGCCATAATTGACATCATTTAAAATACCGTTATATATCTACCGTATCAATTTAGTTGTAGGCCGGTTTTAGATTGACCGCCATAATTGACATCATTTAAAATACCGTTATATATCTACCGTATCAATTTAGTTGTAGGCCGGTTATAGATTGACCGCCATAATTGACATCATTTAAAATACCGTTATATATCTACCGTATCAATTTAGTTGTAGGCCGGTTATAGATTGACCGCCATAATTGACATCATTTAAAATACCGTTATATATCTACCGTATCAATTTAGTTGTAGGCCGGTTATAGATTGACCGCCATAATTGACATCATTTAAAATACCGTTATATATCTACCGAGTCAATTTAGTTGTAGGCCGGTTATAGATTGACCGCCATAATTGACATCATTTAAAATACCGTTATATATCTACCGTATCAATTTAGTTGTAGGCCGGTTATAGATTGACCGCCATAATTGACATCATTTAAAATACCGTTATATATCTACCGAGTCAATTTAGTTGTAGGCCGGTTATAGATTGACCGCCATAATTGACATCATTTAAAATACCGTTATATATCTACCGTATCAATTTAGTTGTAGGCCGGTTATAGATTGACCGCCATAATTGACATCATTTAAAATACCGTTATATATCTACCGAGTCAATTTAGTTGTAGGCCGGTTATAGATTGACCGCCATAATTGACATCATTTAAAATACCGTTATATATCTACCGAGTCAATTTAGTTGTAGGCCGGTTATAGATTGACCGCCATAATTGACATCATTTAAAATACCGTTATATATCTACCGAGTCTCACTCACTTCGGTTCGTGCGCGCTCGGCGAACGGACACGCGCATAGATACCTATACCTACGCGGAGTTCGCAGATTATAATAACTACTATTTATTTGAGTATTATAGTTCTGAACAATGGTGCAGTGTAAGAAGTGTAGTCAGTTTGTGTCGGCAGTGAAGGATGATCTCATAAAGTGTAAGGGATCGTGTGACGCGGTCTATCATAAAAAATGCGTTACGAAAAAAACGTTTAAAAACGATAAATGCGAGGGCTGCGCGTCTTTGCCTGCACTGCACAGCCCCGGCGGCAGCGATATTGCAACAACGCTGGCTGATATGAATAGGAAGATGGATGTGGTATACAACATGGAGAAGAAATTGACTGAGCTGACCGAGTTAGTTGATTTCATTTCTGAGAAGTACGATAAACTGTATGAGCACCAGGTGTCGTCTGAAAAGAAGATGAAGGCCTTAGAAAACAAAAACGCGTACTTAGAGAAGTGTAATAGATCGCTGGAAGAACGTGTCAATGAGCTGGAGGAACAGAGTAAAGAGAAGACGGTGGAGTTGTCTGGATTGGAGAAGAAGGCTAATGAAAACATCACTGAGTTAGTCATACAAGTTGCTCAGAAACTCGAGTTGGACCCCAAGCAAATTGAGCGAGCGGAGCGGGTCGGTAGAGAAAAACCTGATTCCGAGAAACCGCTGCCGGTGATCGTTACTCTTAAAACAAGAGATTCAAGAGACAAATGGATTAAAACCCGAAAAAACCGCATAACTAACGGCCTTGTTTACGGTACAAAAAACACTAACCGTATTTATATAAACGAAAACCTTACTAGATATAAAAGAAATCTTTTGTGGGCCACTAAAAACCATCTAAAAAACACATACAAGTACATCTGGATACAGGACGGTAAAATACTTATAAGGAAGAGCGACGATCAGAAAAAAATATTCTCAATTCGCAACGAAAGTGATATAGAACGATTGATAGAAAAGGATTAATAACAAGTAGGTGCGCGTTTCACACCTACCCACATCGCGCAGCGCGCAGCTGCGTTGATACTTTATACCGCGCACATTGTGCGGAGTACACACTGCGTAATCACAACACCAAACAAAAGTGGATCGTTTTGATATATTAAATTCATTAAACTGTGAATTTAATCAATTTCCGAACATCGCCACATGGAGACATAATTTAAGTAACTGCAATAAATATCTACATACCGCTCATTTGAATATACGATCTTTAAGGAAACATTTTGATGAATTACTGGTTTTGTTAAACCATAGCACAAACGATATAGACCTGTTAGTACTGTCAGAAGTTAATATAAAGGAACAAGAATTGCCATTATACCAAATAAAAGGATACCATGTGTTTTCAAATACAAGGGAAATCTCGAGAGGGGGAGGAATATTAATCTACGCTAAAAACAATCTGAATTTTCAAGCAAACAAAACAAAGACTGAATCAGTGGAAGCACTGCATGGCAGACTGTTAATAGATCAGTCGATTATTAATTTAATTGCAGTGTACCGACCTCCTAGAACCAGCAAATTAATATTCACCAACGAAGTCGAAAATATACTTAAAAATATCCCAAGTAACCAGGACATTATATTTATAGGAGACGTCAACATTAACATGTTAGATACAGTCAGCGATAGTCGACAGGTATCAGACTACAAAAATCGCATGTGTGAACGCGGCCTACAGTTCGTGCTACCAACTTGGGCATTTACGCGCGAGGCGATCGTCGCGGGAGTGAGCGAGACGTCGTGCATCGACCATGTGTGGGTGCGAGCGAGACGGCTGCAGGACTGCAAATCGTTTATTATTGAGTGCCATATTTCGGATCATAACATAATTGGTGTATCGTTACCAATAGATACCCGACGACAGTGCAATATTAGTAAAGAATTGGACATTAAATATGTAATTAGTAATAAGTTAGTATGTAGAAACATTTGTGATATTGATTGGTCTCAACTATTATCTATTAAATGTCCATTAGTCATGTACGAAAAGATGCAAATATTATTTAGAGATTTATATAACGATAGCAAAGTTCCTTTAAAACCAAAGACAGATAAACGAGCTTCACAGCCATGGATTAGTAGATCGTTACAAAATATGTTATTGCGTAGAGATCAGCTGTTTAGGGAGTGGAAGCAATCACCTAACAATAATACAATAAGGCTAGAATACACACGATTTAGGAATAAAGTAAACAAACTCCTTTATAAGGAGAAAAATAAATACAGACAAGAAGAAATTGTTAAATGTAAGGGGGATCCTAGAAAAATCTGGGAAATTATAAATAGTTGGATAGGTAGGAAGAAAGCAAATGTAGATAAAATTATAAAAAGATATTTAGTTAAGACAGATACAATATATAACGTATGTAGTAAATTTACAGACACATTTACAAAAGAGATTACTAGTATCAAACACAATTGTTGTATTAAACTTTTAGACAGATATAAATATGTTAAAGTCAGTAGCGTAACTTTTCGTTTTAAGCCAGTTTGTAGTAGTAAAGTAAGTAAAGTGATTGATCAGCTGAGCAGCGACAAGGCGCCGGGGGTGGATGGGATTCGTGTAGTTGATTTAAAGTCCATTAAACAATGTATTTCACCAGTTCTAGCAAGCTTTGTCAACATGTCGCTCTCTACCGGGGAATATCCAAACCTTTTAAAGAAAGCTTTAATACGGCCGATCTTTAAACAAGGTGTCCATACAGACTACGCGAACTATAGGCCTATTGCGATACTGTCGGTAATAGACAAATTAGTAGAAAAAATAGTAGGTAGTTGGTCAGATAAGCGAATTCTTAGAACAAAACAACGTACTATCAGACACGCAACACGGGTTTAGGACCGGCCGTAGTACTGCAACTGCACTAACACAGTTCTCGGAGTACATCAATAGCAGCCTAGACCAAGGTCATCAGATCCTGGCGCTGTTTATAGACTACAAGAAAGCTTTCGACACCCTGGAGCATGAGACCTTACTCCAAGCCATGGACGAGTGTGGGGTCAGGGGCCGACGAACAGGTGGTTTCGCAACTATCTGAGCGGCAGGACCCTGCAGACTTGCATCGCCGGTGAGAGCGGGCGGGAGGCCGCGGTGACACTCGGCGTGCCGACCGGCTCGGTGTTCGGTCCGGTGGGCTACATCATGCACGTCAACAGCGTCAGCAACGTGGTGGGTAAGTGTCGAGTCTATATGTACGCCGATGACATGTGTCTATTATATTCATCAAAATCAGTACAGGAGGCCAGAGCTGTGTTACAGGCAGATTTTGATAACATAATTAAGTGGGCGCACGACAACGGAATTATTCTAAACTTGGACAAAACCAAAGCAATTCATATACATTCCCCTCATAATCTAAACGCAAGGGACATCCATAGTAACGAAATCACTATTATAGGACATACATACGACTGCATGCACGCTTCTAATATCGACTGTACTTGCCTAAACATAGAGTATGTCAACACATTTAAATATCTGGGACTCTGGGTAGACTCGCGCATGAACTGGAGGACGCATGTGGACTCTGTCTGTACTCGACTAAGGTCAGTATTATGTAAATTTTACACATTAAGTGCGTCGCTTAATAAGAAAACCTTGCGTGTCATTTACTTTGCTCTTGCCGAGTCGCTGGTCAGCTACGGATTAAATGTATATGGTCGAACCTTTAAAACGTACTTAGATAATATTAAGGCAATACAAATTCGATTCATGAAATTGTTAGTTAATCCCAAGACGAAACAAGAATATAAAGACAAGTATGAGGAACTACTCGTAATATGTAAAGTACTTCCTGTAAATAAAAAAGTAGAGTACTTGTTGCTGCTGGAACAGTTTTATGAGGATGCATTTAAAACAAAAATACAAAACACATACAACACTAAAAGAGTTAGAGAAGGCAAATACATTAAACCATTTGTTAAAAACTATTACGGTCAAAGGACTAACAAGTACCTTATCCCCACTTTGTTCAACAATTATAATAGTTGGTTAAGTCAAATTAATGTGAGAATTACCAAACAATCTTTAAAACATAAATTAAAAAATAATTTAATCGGTGACTCTGTCGCCACTAGTCTTGTAATAGTCGACTGGTAACTAGATTTAAGTGTATATAATATACAAGTGTAAGTGTAGTTATAGTAATATACCTGTAGATTGTAAAATAACGAGTGCTAATCCCACCGACAAACTGTTGCACAGTTTGGTGGGTTATATAACAACATAACAATGTTTAAATTTCAATAAATACCTTTATTATTATACCTTTATTATTATTATTAGTCAATTTAGTTGTAGGCCGGTTATAGATTGACCGCCATAATTGACATCATTTAAAATACTGTTATATATCTACCGAGTCAATTTAGTTGTAGGCCGGTTATAGATTGACCGCCATAATTGACATCATTTAAAATACCGTTATATATCTACCGAGTCAATTTAGTTGTAGGCCGGTTATAGATTGACCGCCATAATTGACATCATTTAAAATACCGTTATATATCTACCGAGTCAATTTAGTTGTAGGCCGGTTATAGATTGACCGCCATAATTGACATCATTTAAAATACCGTTATATATCTACCGAGTCAATTTAGTTGTAGGCCGGTTTTAGATTGGCCGCCATAATATTGACTGCCTCTGTGGCGCGGTGGGAGTGTATCCGACTGCTACGCAAGAGGTCGTGGGTTCGATCCCCACCCAGGATAAAACTTTGTGTGATGAGCACGATGATTTATTCTGTGTCTGGGTGTTATTTATCTATAATATGTATGTATTTAGAAATATTTAAGTATGTTTATCAGTTGTCTGGTTTCCATAGTACAAGCTCTGCTTAGTTTGGGATCAGATAGCGTTGTGTGAGTTGTCCCAAGATATTATTAAGATATTATTATTATTATTAAATTGACATCATTTAAAATACCGTTATATATCTACCGAGTCAATTTAGTTGTAGGCCGGTAGGAGTTAACATTAAATTTGCAAAGAACGATGTATTGCTTCATTTTTAATATGTTGTTTGGACCAGTTAGTGTAGTGTGAATTCCAATTTACAACACGTGATAAACTGCGAAATTTGAAGCCCTTTTTTTACTTTTTGCTCTAAAAGTTATAAACTATCCGCTTTCGACAGATAACATTCACTACTTAAATAAATTTACGACGATTTCAGCCTAACCACAGCTCTCTAAACCTTAAAAAGACCACGCTATAACCCTTCAAAGATGGTCCGTGTTTTACGAAAATTTAAAATTTACAGTAAGTGTATTGATATTGCCGATATAGCAGCAAAAATAAGCAGCAAAAATAAAGTCCTAAAATTTGTCAGTTTTTCACGTGTTGGGCAGCAACTTTTTCGAAGTTGCAAATTGGGATTCACACTACAATAATGGTATAAACAACATCGGTATCTATCTATATGTATCCCCCGGCGCAGATAGCGTCCCTGGAGAGCGCGCACGCGTGGATCGCGTCGGAGCGCGCGTACTTCGGCGCGGCGGGCGGCCTGTACGACTTCGCGGGGCGCCAGGCGCACGTGGCGGGCGCGCGCCTCGCGCAGCTGCACGAGCGCCGCGACAAGCTCGCGCGCGGCCTCAACGCGCGCGCGCACACGCTGCTGGGCAAGGAGGAGGAACAGGTGAGGCTGCTCTCTCACGGTCACGTCTGTGCACTCTGCTTACCTATAACCCCAGCTTTGTAAAATTGGCAATTTGAAAAGAGTGGTCGCGAGTTTTTTATTGCCGGGTTCTTTTCTCCGGCTTTATCTATTGTTTGCGGACTTGGCATTACGATTCCGACGCAAAGCCACTCTTGTCATAAAGAATGGTTTTGCATCCTAAGTGAAAAAAGAATTTTTAATTTCATAATTTATTTTGTGTTTATACATAAACTTGTCGACTATAATTTACGGCCGTTTTCATTGACTTATTAATTGCCTGTTAAAATTGACATGTGTTTTTCGATAACCGTCTACAAATAGAAAACCCCAAAGGTTTTCTATCTAGTTTCGCTAAAAGAGTAACCTACTTTAACAGGCAGTTAACAGTGGATGAGTCATGTGGCCGACTAAAGTCCGTTAAAAGAGCATTACATAATTGTCATGTGGTATCTTCTAGTACCAAGACGTGATGCGCAAGAAGGCAATCGTGGAAGCGGACCGCGCCAAGCTCGTGCAGGTGATGGCGGAGCTGGACGAGAAGAAGAAGCGCACGCTGGTGACGGCGTGCGAGCAGGTCAACCGCGACTTCGGCTCCATCTTCAGCGCGCTGCTGCCCGGCGCGCAGGCCCGCCTGCGCCCGCCCGACGGCCTCAGCGTGCTCGACGGGCTCGAGGTATGCTGACTGTAACCGTACTCAACAACCGCGACTTCGGCTCCATCTTCAGCGCGCTGCTGCCCGGCGCGCAGGCCCGCCTGCGCCCGCCCGACGGCCTCAGCGTGCTCGACGGGCTCGAGGTATGCTGACTGTAACCGTACTCAACAACCGCGACTTCGGCTCCATCTTCAGCGCGCTGCTGCCCGGCGCGCAGGCCCGCCTGCGCCCGCCCGACGGCCTCAGCGTGCTCGACGGGCTCGAGGTATGCTGACTGTAACCGTACTCAACAACCGCGACTTCGGCTCCATCTTCAGCGCGCTGCTGCCCGGCGCGCAGGCCCGCCTGCGCCCGCCCGACGGCCTCAGCGTGCTCGACGGGCTCGAGGTATGCTGACTGTAACCGTACTCAACAACCGCGACTTCGGCTCCATCTTCAGCGCGCTGCTGCCCGGCGCGCAGGCCCGCCTGCGCCCGCCCGACGGCCTCAGCGTGCTCGACGGGCTCGAGGTATGCTGACTGTAAAGCTGCGTATCGACTATGCGCTCCAAGAGAACGAACATTGGCGCGCGCTCCAGCCGCGCAAAATGGATACCACTTGGAACGCGCGCCAATGTGTTCGTTGGAGCGCTCGAACGCGGAGCGGTCCGTTCCGAACGGGTGTCGGTTTTTTACCGCGCATCAGTCGCGGCGCGCGCGCCAATTGAGACGGACGCGTTGTATTTTTTTGTGTTTGTTGCGCTCCTATTATGGATAACCAAAGTTGCCGTAAGTTAATACAATTGTATGGTACAAAAGATGTGCTATGGAATAGTAAAAGTAAATCGTATCACAATAAGTCGCTAAGAGAAGATGCTTGGAGAGAAATTAGTCATGAAATGGGAGTACCTATGCCGGAGCTAAAGAAAAAAATGACTGTACTTCTATCATCGTACAGAAGAGAAAAGTGGAGAATATCTAAAAGTGAAATCACTGGCTCTGGTAATTATTTTATATAAAGATTAACATATTGTATTTGCATGGTAACTTTTCGGAGAAATTAACTAAACTAGGACTAACTAAACTTTGTTTAATGATGATTGTTAAATAAAAATTCACATCTTTACATTTAAAATTTATTTGTTGATTGTTGACAGGTCGGGACAGTATTTACGTTTCAAAATGGTTTGGATTTGAAGACTTCAACTTCATGCAAGACAAGTGTGCACCAAACATTACAATTACAACAGACACTTTGCAAGACAGTGGGAATAATGAGTCAAGCGATACGCAGGTAAATAATGTTACTACTAATTTTTAATATCGATTTTGCCAAGGTATTGCTCCATTGGTTGCAAAATGTTGAGCGAGATGTAAACGTATTTCCTTTGCATCATTCCCACTTCTACGTGGCGCATGAGTGAGAGGGAGAAATGATGAATGTTCACCCTCATTTCGCCAACTACCTGGTGTGATTCCAGTTTCTGTTTCCGTATCTAAAGATCCATGTGGTGTGTAATTCTGGCTAGACTTCTTTCGCAAAAAATTGTGCAAATGTATAACAGCTAAAACTACTTTTGTAGCTTTACTGGGTGATAATAACATAGGTTTCCTTAAAACCCTGAAAACCGAGCTTGCAATTCCGAAAGCATTTTCCACTACTCTACGCCCTCTTGATAGCCGATAGTTAAATATTCTTTCTAGAGATCCCCTCTCTGGCTCCCCTTGGAACGGTTTCATTGTGTATTCGTTTAGTGCAAATGCTTTGTCTGCCAGAATAACGTATGGAACTTTGAGGGTATATGGTACTTGAAGTATCGATGACAGAGGTATTTTCATGGACTTTTCTTCGAGTCTTTTGTATAATGAAGTGCGTTTAAAGATCCCCCCGTCCGAAAGTCTCCCCTGAGAACCAATGTCAACGTATCTAAAACAGTAGTCCGCATCTACGAGAGCGAACAGTACAATACTAAAAAAGTGTTTGTAGTTATAATATTCCGTGCCGCTGTTACCAGGTGCTTGTATCATTACGTGTTTTCCATCCATGGCACCTATAGCATGAGGAAAATCCCATTTTTCTTGAAATTCTTGAGCAATTTCCAACCATTCTTTCTCGGTAGTGGGAATCTGTAAAATTACAAATAGTTATAAAATACAATTAAAATTAAATGCACATTCATATTTCAGGCCTCTACATTACAAAATGAAGGCGAGTCTTCCCGAAAAAATTCAGAAGTGTGTAATACCCAAGAACAATGTAATGATACTGTTCAAAAAACTACAAAAAAGACCTCGAAGAAAAGGAAGCATGAAGATGACGACGATAAAATGTTGACAGAAGCGTTTAAAATATTAACGGAAACGTCTCAAGCTACTGATTCATATTTCAGTTACGGCCAGCATATTGCAAATGAATTGAGAAAGTATGACAGCCATACTCTAATATATGTCAAACAGGCAATAAATAATATTATTTTTGAAGCCGATTTAGGCAGATACAGTCAACATTATGGGTATAGCACACCACAAGAACCTCAAAATCTCTCAAATTCAAACAATGATTCTTTGGCCAGTACGTCAACTCAAGATAATTAAATTTATAAAGTTAAATAATTATTATAATACTTAATTAAGAACTATAATACAAATTAATATAAAATTGTGTTTTACTTACCTTTACCCAATCTTTTAAAACCTCACTGATAGCATCACAAACTTCAGGGACTATCCTAGATATAGACTGCTTTGAAACTCTAAACAGGTACTGCAAGCTAGTATACGAGTCTCCAGTAGCAAGAAATCTTAAAGTTATAGCAAGTCTTTCAGTCACCGTAATAGCTTCGCGAAAGCGGGTGTCAATTTTTTCCACCTTTGGCTCTATCAAGTTTCTCAAGTAATAGAAATCTTCTGTTGACATTCTTGTGAAGTTTTTTATTGTGTCTTCTACCACTTCGAACTGCATATCTCTGATAAGTGTCACTCCGTACTGCATTCTTTTTCGGTACAGCTCTTTCATCCACCAACGCACTTTTCGTTTCTCCTTTTTCTTCTTTATGATACTGTGAATAATTATAAAAGCGGCTGCTGCTCGTACACGACTGGTTTCCATGATGAATGGTCGCACACTGGAACAGTTGCCACGCGCGCCAGGAGCGCTTAGTTGATATACTTTAAAAATTTAGAACGCGTTCCGCGGAACGCACTCTCGGCGCGGTCGTTCATGGCGCGCGCTCCAGGAGCGCATAGTCGATACGCGGCTTAACCGTACTCAACAACCGCGACTTCGGCTCCATCTTCAGCGCGCTGCTGCCCGGCGCGCAGGCCCGCCTGCGCCCGCCCGACGGCCTCAGCGTGCTCGACGGGCTCGAGGTATGCTGACTGTAACCGTACTCAACAACCGCGACTTCGGCTCCATCTTCAGCGCGCTGCTGCCCGGCGCGCAGGCCCGCCTGCGCCCGCCCGACGGCCTCAGCGTGCTCGACGGGCTCGAGGTATGCTGACTGTAACCGTACTCAACAACCGCGACTTCGGCTCCATCTTCAGCGCGCTGCTGCCCGGCGCGCAGGCCCGCCTGCGCCCGCCCGACGGCCTCAGCGTGCTCGACGGGCTCGAGGTATGCTGACTGTAACCGTACTCAACAACCGCGACTTCGGCTCCATCTTCAGCGCGCTGCTGCCCGGCGCGCAGGCCCGCCTGCGCCCGCCCGACGGCCTCAGCGTGCTCGACGGGCTCGAGGTATGCTGACTGTAACCGTACTCAACAACCGCGACTTCGGCTCCATCTTCAGCGCGCTGCTGCCCGGCGCGCAGGCCCGCCTGCGCCCGCCCGACGGCCTCAGCGTGCTCGACGGGCTCGAGGTATGCTGACTGTAACCGTACTCAACAACCGCGACTTCGGCTCCATCTTCAGCGCGCTGCTGCCCGGCGCGCAGGCCCGCCTGCGCCCGCCCGACGGCCTCAGCGTGCTCGACGGGCTCGAGGTATGCTGACTGTAACCGTACTCAACAACCGCGACTTCGGCTCCATCTTCAGCGCGCTGCTGCCCGGCGCGCAGGCCCGCCTGCGCCCGCCCGACGGCCTCAGCGTGCTCGACGGGCTCGAGGTATGCTGACTGTAACCGTACTCAACAACCGCGACTTCGGCTCCATCTTCAGCGCGCTGCTGCCCGGCGCGCAGGCCCGCCTGCGCCCGCCCGACGGCCTCAGCGTGCTCGACGGGCTCGAGGTATGCTGACTGTAACCGTACTCAACAACCGCGACTTCGGCTCCATCTTCAGCGCGCTGCTGCCCGGCGCGCAGGCCCGCCTGCGCCCGCCCGACGGCCTCAGCGTGCTCGACGGGCTCGAGGTATGCTGACTGTAACCGTACTCAACAACCGCGACTTCGGCTCCATCTTCAGCGCGCTGCTGCCCGGCGCGCAGGCCCGCCTGCGCCCGCCCGACGGCCTCAGCGTGCTCGACGGGCTCGAGGTATGCTGACTGTAACCGTACTCAACAACCGCGACTTCGGCTCCATCTTCAGCGCGCTGCTGCCCGGCGCGCAGGCCCGCCTGCGCCCGCCCGACGGCCTCAGCGTGCTCGACGGGCTCGAGGTATGCTGACCCTTCCGGCTAGTGCAGGTCCTTTCCGGGCACTTGTGCTTCGGGAAGTACCTGCACACGGTCGCTAGGAGGGAACAGAGTCCCGCCTGCCACCACTGCGACTGTACAGCACATCCTCCAGCATTGTCCTGCTTGGGAGGGGCAGCGTCCAGTTTTCACCGCAGTGGTCGGAAGTGACCTGTCGTTGCCGGCCGTGGTTCTGTCCATGGTCCGAAGCGAGGAGTCGTGGAATGCGGTCGCATCCTTCTGTGAGGACATCATCTCGCAGAAGGAGGCGGCGGAGCGCGTCAGGGAAGAGAGCTCCCTGGCGGATCCGCTCCGTCGCCGGCGAACCGGGCGGCGTCGGCGCGCATATCTGCGCCTGATGTCGCCTTAGGTGGGGCTGCGGGCGGGCGTACGGGGTAATCTGCCTCGCCCGCGGCCTTCCGTGGAGGCGCGGCGCCCTGTGTGTATCCAGGAGCCGCGTAGGTGAGAAATGCCCGGAACGCAACAACATCGCGTCCGGGCATTGCCACTGGGCGGGCCGCCGACGGTATAACGAATTCCGGCGGCCCGTTCGCGAAGGTGGCGAGCGATACAGGGCGGGTTTTTTAGTGGGTGCAAAGCCCACAACACCTCCATCGTCTTCCCCGGACGGTGGGGGTGTTCGTCAGGAATTTTTCCCGCCAAACCAAAAAAAAGAAAAAAAAGTGGACTGTAAAAATGATGGCAGACCATTAGGTCCGCCATTTTCACAGTCCTATTGATTTTCGGTTAAGAGTAGCTGCGATTGCCTCGTGTGGTCTCCTTTGACTAAGCTGGCCAGGCGGTGCAGGCTCTGAAATTTGTTTTTTGTGGTTGTCAGTTGTGTTCTGAGCCATCACACAACTGATCCATATGTTATTGTCGGTATGATGACTGCAGTGTGTGTTTAGGGAATTGAGACCCCATGCCACACTACTGCCCACTTGCCCACTAGTTTCAATTTTGTTTCTAAGTCCTGACTCGCTCAGTTTAGTTTGCTATCCAAGATGAGGCCCAGGTACAGTTGGATCAAGGTAACTAGGCCGGACTGAAGTAGGCGACAAGTGGTTGCGCAGATGCATTTTTTGGAAGTAAATGGTGACAGGAAGCGGGGGGCGGGGGCGGTAACTAAACCAAGAAAATTAGAGATGCGATTTCGCATCACATTGTCATAATTAGTATTACTAACTCATGTTTTTTTGTGATTATTTTCGTAAAGAAATTGTTTTTCAAAGTTTCTTTAGTATTGACTGTAACTGTTCTTAATTAATAATAATATCTTAATAATATCTTGGGACAGGCTGTTCTAAATTTAAACTTTAATGAACTCATATAAATAGTGTTTTTATATTTTTGAATTAAAATGATGTTAGTATTTTTTATCGATTAAACAAAATTAATCGTTTTCGTTAGTAATTTTAGGGTCGCATCTCTATGACATGCGCGAAAGTGATAAAAACCTAACTTCAATCCGGTCAAGTTACGTTGATCGTACTGTTATTGATTTGTGCTGCTAGAGTAAGTTTAGTTTTGAAGTTGGTAGTTGAAGTTCTGGCAGCTTCCTTTTATTTTCGAAGAGGACGAGTTCCGCCTTCTTTGGGTTTACTAAGAGCTTGTGCAGCATTCTTTTAACAATTCTAGGGCAGAACACAGTACTTTGTACAAGACGTTTTATACTATTCCATTTCTTCTGCGTAATCAATAATGGTGTAGCCTCTTCTAACATTTGCGGAAACCGTATGCCCGAGAGAGATGGAGATAGGGCCCTACTGAACGCGAGCGCTGAGAGAAACATTGTAGGTACTATAAACTAGCGGCGCGGTCAAAACACTTTATAAGAACTTGCAGATTAATGTCTTGACGAAAAGACCATATGTTAAGAAGTCATACAAATTAGATAATTAAAAATATAAATATGTAAAACAAGTAGATAGATAAATATAGATAGTAAAGTAAAGTAAATATAAATAGTATAGAATATAAACAGCTAAATATAGATAAACAAGTAAAGATAGATAAATACATTATAAAAGATAATATGGTCAGTTCCGACCTCAACAAAAAAACAAAATCCCAACATACATAACAAAACAAAACGGGCAAACACAGGCTCCGACCATGTTGGAGGAATCATTGATTTAACTACTAAAAAAAAAAAAAAAAAAACTATAACCTATAGGCACCTGTCCCACCAACGACGATGAGCGAAAAGCGATTAGCGATTTATCGTTCAAGAAACGTACAACAGATATATTTTGTAGATCCCGTCCGTGTGAACAAAAGAGATGCAGTATAGAGCGAGCACTCGCCGGCTGTGGGGACGGTCAGCGATCAACTATTAATATCTGTGTCTCTTTTGTTTACACGGGATCTACATAAGTATGTACGTGTCTTGAACGATAAAATCGCTACTCGCTACTCTTTTTCTCGCCGTTGGTCGGACAGGTGCCTTAGGGATGTTGACTGTCAAGTCAAATCAGTCTCTTTTTATGAAATGTCAAAACGACAAGCTCTATAGAAATGTGAATGGAATAACAACCTATGACGTCATAAGTTCCTATTCCTATCAAATCATAACATTTAGTATTCTTTTTCATGCTTTAAAATTCAAAAACATGTTAAATTGTTAAAGAACACTTAGTTTCAGAGCATTTTAAGATCTACTGTTACCTGATTAGTATAAAATAATTTACTTTTACTTTAGTCAACTACCCAATAGTTTATTAAGCAAAAAAAATTATAAAATAACCTGATTGCGAACTTATTAAAAAAAAATGCATTTAGTAAAAATCTGTTATTTTGGCATTACAAACAGACACTTCAATTTTATTTACTTGTATAGATATTTAAATAAACACCTTTTTAAAAAAAGCTATATAGTTTGTGTCTACTAGACGATTCATTTCAATGTCTAAAAATGCTGTGGCCTAAACAAAGCGCAATAGATTTTCTTATTGTGATTTTTACGGGTTTCACGTTAGATGTTATAATTCTTATACATATAAGAGTAAACATCAAATCAGTGAACCACCTTTGAGACTATCTCAAAGGTTTACTGATTGAAACGCCAGAAAAAAACCTTGAAGATGTCAATATAGCTATATTTTCACTATATTTTTTTTTATTCACATATTAAACGTTTTTGCTGGCGTTTTAGTCGAAATATGTGGTGTGACGAGTCATCTGCAAACAGAACGTATATGTATCTCATGATTATTATTTATTAAATGTAACAAGTCATTTATATAAATTAAAAATCATTAAATAATAATTGTCCGAGAACCGACCTCAGAGAACCTTTCCATTGACATCAACTTTCTGAATCCTGTTACTCAAGTACGAAGTAAAAAGCTTGAAAGCTGTATTCAATATATTTTTTCAAATATCGTAATAGTGCAATTTCCTGATCAATATGTCGTCAAAAAGTATAATGTAAAGTATAAACATGAGATATGTTGTATTTGGTACCGTACTGCGATACTGAAGTCAGCTGCGTACGAACTGTTCCGCGTGAAGCGTTGTAGATTGTAGAGAACTAACTACCACAGAATACATACCTACGTACAGAAGGTCAGTTCACAGTTTAACAATCAAATCCACGTACACGTACGAAGCTAAACGGAAAAATCTCAGCTTAACGTGCGCTGTCTTGCTGAACAATTCGACCGCGATCTGTGTACGTGCGCGTCTATGTGTGCGTGGGCCTGTATCCGCTCATTGTAGGGAGCTGGCCATCTGTATCTATCTAATTTGTGCCTCTGCAGCCTGCTCCCTCTGCATGCACCGTGTAGACAGCGTCACATTGCTGTTTGTACACGTCATTCCGTATAGCGATCGGTTTTGCTTGCGGGATTTGTTTGTGTAAATATACGACCGAGGTGCGCATAACCGACGTCCGAAGTTAGCGTAGAAGGAATTTAAGCATAAATCATTTTATGATTGTTCCTAGGCCTCGTATTTGTTTTTATAAACTCCATACGGGCATAATTTCTCACGACTCACGACCCTTAGTGACTTAGTACAAATACTGCACCTTTTCCTTCCGTCTTCAGGTGAAGGTGGGTTTCAACAACACTTGGAAGGAGTCCCTGGGCGAGTTGTCTGGCGGGCAGAGATCACTGGTGGCGCTGTCGCTAGTACTGGCCATGTTGCTGTTCAAGCCCGCGCCGCTGTACATCCTGGACGAGGTGGACGCCGCGCTCGACCTCAGTCACACGCAGAACATCGGCCAGATGCTCAAGGAACACTTCAAACACTCGCAGGTACCTTACTGTGAATATTGGCCATGTTGCTGTTCAAGCCTTGCCGGCTTGTAGTGTAAAACAAAGCGCTGATGGTACAGGCACCACATCCACAAAGGACACCCTCGCCATTGAGATTCTGCGATGAAATACTGTGTGATTTTTTTTTAGTTAACTTTTCTGCGTAGCAGTGGCATTGTGGGGATTTTTACGCACGAATATGAAATAAATTAAAATACGTACTATAATTTGGACGCACACTTACATGCACTCACCCTTGTGAACGAAGTATTTTAAGATGAATCAAACAACAAATAATGTTGTGTTTGTTCCAGTTCATAATCGTGTCGCTAAAAGACGGCATGTTCAACAACGCCAACGTGCTGTTTCGCACGCGCTTCGTAGACGGCATGTCCGCCGTGCAGCGCACGCTCAACCAGCGCCGGTGAACTGCACTCGGTACTAACTGTGCAGTACATATTGTGTTATAGTATTGTAAATGGAAGATTTGCTCCCGTTGTCTTCATTAGTGCACACGGCCAAAATTGAGGTATATTAGGGTTGCTACACACATAAGCGGACCGGTACTACCAAATCCGACCCGAAGCAACTACCATTCGGCTTCAATTTAACAAGTCCCGATCGGGTAGTTCATGCGGGTCGGCAATTTATTCATCGGCAGTATTTGTTGAACGATAAAGTCGACCCGGAGCAATTACTGCCTTCACCCGACTTAGTGTATATGTACGGTGCAACCGATGAACTGTATCTTCTCGAATATTCATCTGCATTATATTCCAATTTACCGCCCGACTGTGCCGACCCGATCATATATGTAGCAACTCTTAACCTGCGGTTCAACTTCGTTTGAACGTCATAAATCAATATTGTTATTGTAATATTCTGACAAAAACAGTACAGGAAGCTTTGTCAAAACTGGTAGAAGCCGATTCCGCCTTGGTGGCATGTAAATACTGTACTAGACATTTAATTAACAACATAAAATGTATTTGTTTACTATGTCCAGCTATAAAGGATTGATTGTCTGTCTTGGTCCACCATGTGTGTATCCATGCGAAGCCGGATCGGTCAACTAGTACAAATATTATTTGTCTTTGTTGTAATATTCACATGTTGCTTGATATTGACATAACGTTGTTAGTTGTGATTTAAAAGTTTGATCTATTACATAATTAGTTTGTCAGTCTAAGCTTGTCGATCTGTATGATGGTGAGTGTACTGGCTCCTGTGCTCAAGATTCGTGCCAATACGTAACAATGTTAGTTGCATCTCAGTTGGGATAGTCCAATATGCTGTAGTATTTTATGTTTGCACTGTTAAAAATTAGCCATTATTACCTAAATATAAAAAATGTAGATTATAATTATTTTTTAATTATGTTTATGGCTAATCCAGTACTAGGTACAAGGAAAACAGAAAAATGATCAAAAGAGTCTCTGAGCCGATTTTGAGATATCTGTATAAGTACGAAGTTAAGTACGAAGAATATGATGGTACCTAACGCGGGAGGTGTAACGCCATACCTGCCTATGTTCGGCGTCATAGTACTGACGTCATAGATCAAGATATTTCACTAGTGTCTTCGTTGTGAATCGATCGAAAACTAAAGTCACTCAGATATGAGAAATATTTTGGAGCACGACCTCAAAGTTAAGTATCGTTTAAGTATTCCAGTATATATGTTACAGTAAAATTCTGTGTTAGGCTGCCTCTCTATTGAAGCGTGGCTGCGGAGCGAAGAAACTGAGAAATGTGCGTACAATCATTACCTTACATCTTATACCTAATGTGCAAATCTTGTATATATATATTCTGACTCTCGGCAACGACTCCAGCGATTTTCATGAAATTTAGTATGCAGGGGGTTTTGGGGGAGATAAATTGATCTAGCTGAGTTTCATTTTTAGAAAACGTCGTTAGCTTAGTCATTCAGGTACTACTAAAATAAGTACTTATATTTTACGCAATCCTATTGGTTTATATTTCTTCGTTTATCCGCAGCCTCGTTGCGCTTCAATAGACAAGCAGCCGCACGGTTGAAACGATACACTTCATCTTAAGATATAAAGTCTTTTAATTTTTAAAGAATTTAAGAGCAAACTATGTTACTTAACGGTCTTTGTTGATAATACTAGTAGATAGATTGTAAATAGTTTAAGTTATTAAGGTTTTTTAAGATATAGGATTAGTTGCTTGATTAGTTCAGATTGAACGTATTGTTAACTATATTGAAGTCGTCGTCTAACAACACCCGTACTTAGCGCGCGTAAAGGCAACTTACGTCACAGTAAAGTAACTATATTTGAAAGGTTGCATTCTTGTTCAATTCACCCAAACGCAGACTCAATGGCCGGTTAGCTGTACGCTTTGATGCGCGTTAAAATACGGCCGCTGTTTGACGAAGGCTTAAGTCGTTTAACCAATCCATTTTTTAAATACTTCAAGATTTAGAAATTCGTGTAAAGTCACAACTCTTTACATTTCGATTCCCAGAAGATAACTATATCTTTGTAATCTAAAATGTTTCGAGAGTGTGACAAAAATTTCTACGTGTAAGTATATTGATTTGAAAATTTCTAAATGTTAAGAGACTTCTGTACATTACTATTATTTTTGTTACACTGATTTTTTTATGTGATCGGAGGAGGTAGAGTAAAATAGGGTGAATGATCTGATAATTATGTTAGTATGGGCATTCCTTCCTATTTAGTTCCGAATTAGTATTTAAAAAAGATACCCCTTACCTTCCTGAGGAATTACTGTATTGATATATGAAAACCGGACGAAAATCCGTTTAGTAGGTTTTTGAGACAATCACGAACAAATATACAGATTAATTATAAATTTTTAAATGTAAGGGCATTATTTAAATGTTAAAATTTCGGTGATACCCTGAAATAATATTTATTTTTGACAACTTCGCGAAAAAGGGCTTATCCTCGTTCTGCTTTCTATGAGCATTTATACAAGTAGCAAATTTTACTCTACCTACTGCGATTCGTGTTTATTACTGTGTACAGGAAACTAAAAATAACTATGGTGTAATAATCTTAAAGATTATTATTGGAATACGATGTCAATACACCCACTTATAAAAACAAATACATCTTTCATTTCATCCTTTTTAGTAAATAATATTTAAACAATCGTCCCAAAATTTACCCATGCTCTTAGGTCTACCCAACTTTTTAAACATTCGGCACTTTTAGAAAAAATGGACAAAGTCATTCAAAACACCCTATGCAAAATTTTAAATATAGCCTTGAACGACCGAGCGTGGCAACAGGCGTCCCTACCTGTTCGCCTAGGCGGCCTCGGCGTTCGCAAAATTTCTGACGCAAGTTTACCAGCTTTTCTGTCGTCGGTCCACAGCACCGAAGGATTAACCAGGAATATTTTAACGCCTACACTGGTTAATTCTGAAGTGTTGTGTAAGACTGAAGCGCTGAACGCTTGGAAAATGGCTTGCCTAATACTGACTTACCCGCTAACCCCTTCTCCCAGAGGCAATGGGATAGAGCGCTGTGCAGCATAGTAAGAGAACATTTAATTAGCACATCATCGAACGCTGCAGAGCGCGCTCGCCTGTTGGCTGTGGGGGAATGGGAATCGGGTCTTTGGTTACAGGCACTTCCATCGCCCAATATAGGCACTATGTTGGATGATACGACATTTCGGATTGCTGCGTGCCTACGTTTAGGCGCTTCGTGTGTTTCTCCACATCGATGCCACTGTGGAGAACTGGTCACCGGCCTTGGACACCACGGCCTATCGTGTAGTAGGAGCTCAGGCCGTATATCTCGGCATGCCAGTCTGAACGATATAATCCGTCGGGCTCTTGTCACCGCCGACGTTCCAGCCATGCTTGAACCAAATGGCTTGGCGCGCGACGATGGCAAGAGACCGGATGGTATGACATTGCTGCCATGGAGGATGGGGAGGCCATTGGTTTGGGACGCAACTTGTGTCGATACCCTTGCGCCCTCCCATCTTTCAAGCACTTCAGACTGTGCCTGCGCTGCTGCTGCATCAGCGGAGACTCTCAAACGTCGCAAATATGTAAATCTAATTGAAGATTATATATTTGAGCCGTTTGGGGTCGAGACGCTGGGTCCGTGGGGTCCAAGTGCCCGACTTCTTTTTAAGCAAATTTCAAATCGGCTTATCAGTTCTTCACGTGACCCGAGGGCTGGGTTTTTCTTTGCACAAAGAATAAGCATTGCTATTCAACGTGGAAATGCTGCCAGCCTTCTGGGTACGTTACCAGTCGACATCGATGGGGAAGAATATTTCGACGCGTAAACGGGTCTTGCCTTTTTTTATTTACTTGTTTTTGTTAGTTTGTAAATATATGTAAATAATTAGTTAGATGAATAATTCACATTGTAAATAATTAAATAAATTACAGTTTTGTCGACTGTTTTAATTTTTTAAATATTTTATTATTAGGTACATTTTATTCCATAACTTAGATTTTTTTAAAGTAAAATCTAAAAATATTTCTTGTATGTTGTTGTTATACGTTTTTTTTACTCTGGTACCTCGTAACTATGTAACCCAGAGCGTCAAATTTACACGTTTTAGTTTATATCTTCTACTTAACTGATTTTGATATTTTTTTTTGCAATTCGACTTACCTATTGTTTTTGAAATGTGCGCGGACAAACCTACCTACATACATTTATGAAATTCGCTAACACGTTTAAAAGCTGGTACCCATAAGGGTCATGATTATACGAGCTTATCAATTTCTCGGGTCTCGAGAATTCCCGAGACTAATTTCTCGGGTCTTCTCGGGTGGTCGAGAAATTTACATTTACGGCTCAAAAACTAGATTAGAAGCTCTATGTAAAGTGAGACTGTAATTTTGATTTAGTACGTTTGCCAAACTTCTTGGCAGTATATGATTAGGTATAAATGAGACAAAAGATGTAGTATAGTCTGGTTATAATTATCCAAAGGTGCATCTTATATACTAACGACTTCGTGTTGATAACAGATAGTAGAAACATTTAATAGATACTGAACGTGCGATAAGGAACATAAGATTGTGATGTAGATTGTAGATACAGCACAAAGATATTGTACTGTAACAGTACACCCCCCTTTAAAAAAAAATTATGGTAATAGTGTTTACAATATAAATTTGACCTAGACCTTACTAGTTATTTACTGATGTATATAAATAATAATGCTATTGTACGCGGTGGAATTTGATGACGCCTGTTGTGGTGTGATTTGCTGACGTCTGTAATTTTGACTTAGCTGTTGCACGAGTGTTTATTATTTTTTTCCGTTAAACTCTTCATTCTTCTGTCCAGTGTTTTCATTATCCGTAAATTAGGATCACGCCGATTGTTAAAATAATCTGTCCCATTGCAACATTTCTTGTCCACCGTAAGTCCTCCTGGATCAGGTTACGGAGTTGGTCCGCTTCGTTTTGATTGAGGCAATTGTCCGTATTGTATGTTATCTGGTCCTTAGAACTTTGATTTCCCATTTTAGATGTCTTGTTGTTACGAGTAGTTGTGAATTAATGGTATATGTTAAGATCTATGTTAATATATATACGAATAGCTTGCTTATATCAGCGATCCTAACTCTCCTCAGCTATCAGAAAGGGAAGATTCGGAAGGTAAAATTGTTAAAAAGAAAGTGAAGAAAGATGATGAGTTAAGTGCATTTAAGCATGATATAATGCAAATGTTTGAATCTTTTAAGACTGAACAAAATGCCAGACTGTCTACCTTGCAGTCGGCAATAGAGATTATTAGAGAGCAGAATGCGGAAATACGCGAATCGGTCGATTTTATTTCGGGAAAATATGATGAGATTATCAATAAACTCAACAAATTTGAACAAGAGAAAACCAGTACTTCTCAAATTATCTCTAGCTTGGAAAATAAAATTGAATATCTCGAGCGCCAATTAAAAACATCTAGTATATAAGTAAGAAATATCCCTTATCAGGCAAAGGAGAGCAAAGTTGACCTTTCTAAAATGGTTATAAACATGGGAAATGCGCTTAATGTTCCTGTTTTAATGTCGGATATAAAGGATGTTTACCGCACCAGTACTAAGTCAGAATTGAATAAGCCTATTGTGGTCGACCTAAACAGTATTTTGTTGAAGGAAAACTTGATTACAGCAGTCAAAAAATATAATAAAGGCAATAACAAAAAGCTCAGCACTGAAGAACTGCTGTTTACCGGGCCGAGAACACCAGTTTTCATTTCAGAAAACTTAACCTTGAAAACAAGAAGATTATTCTACCTTGCAAGGGAATACGCAAAAGGAAACGACTTCCAGTACTGTTGGTGCACTTATGGTAAAATATATTTAAGAAAAAAAAAGAGGGTCTACCGCCCGTTATGATCAACACGGAAGCGGACTTGCGCAAACTAAACATTGACAAGTGACTAGAACAATATTCTCATACTGTTATATATCGTTGTATGTTTTTGTTATCTGATTGTATTTCCTTTTTTAATTTAATGTTTTTTATAGTTTTCATTAATTTCTTTAGCCATGTAATAATCTACCGATGTACACACTATCTTTACAACAGAATACCTATCTTTAATACAATACACAATCAATACAAATCACAATCACTACTTATATGCCTACATGAATTCATTACACTAAAATTCATATTGAACAAAACGAAAGATAAACAAACGTTAAAATATATAAAACAGGCAGACCTTACAGTTACAATAATAATACTTTTTCCTTTGTTTAACACAGAGGGCTACAGGTTGATCATAGAGTTCCAATATATAATTCGATCGTATTGACAGTAATACCGTAATGTCGGATATGGATAGTCACGGATTAGTTACTTGCATAAAAACAGCGGATCCTTCTTTATGTTATCGTTTAATGTGTGCGAATAACAGCCTGAAGCAATTGTCTGTAATTACTATTAATATACGGAGCGTCAATTGCAATATGGACGAATTTCTCGTATTTATATCAAAATTCGAACTTACCCCCGACTTCATAGTGCTTACGGAATGTTGGATAAACGAAGGTACGATTATACCGTCAATCGATGACTATCAGACATTTAATACTAAACGAAGTATAAATAAGAATGATGGCGTTATAGTTTTTGTTAAAAAATGTATCTGTGTTGGGGCTTATGAGCCAGACCTAGCCGATGGTAACTGTTTGATCCTCACCATTACTAATAAGTTGTCTTTAATATGTTCATATCGACCGCCTTGCTTTCACAATCCTACGAGATATATCAATGGTCTAGATTCTATACTACAAAACGTCAGCTGAAACTATAATATTTACGGGCGACATCAATCTAAACAT
Source organism: Herminia tarsipennalis (assembly GCA_945859575.2). NCBI lineage: Eukaryota > Metazoa > Arthropoda > Insecta > Lepidoptera > Erebidae > Herminia > Herminia tarsipennalis. Next base: position 22,312,313 of record OX243851.2, on the reverse strand, counting down.
TCTCCCTGACAACATAACGGGTTATGTTGCTGAATATATTAATTTAATGGCTTCATATGGGCTTAGGCAATGCATTAATATACCTACTAGACAACAAGCCTGTTTAGATCACTTTTTAGTTAAAAGTAAAAGTCAAATTAAAGTTATTGTTTTTGACGAGCTGACTGATCACTGTCCGATATTATTATGCATGGATGATATCTCAATTTCAAAACAATGTTCTGTTCAATACAGAACTATAATTAATTACACCGAGTTGCATGAAAGGCTACAAATGACAACCTGGGATGACATCTACAGACTTGATGATGTAAATCAGGCAACTGATATATTCACATCCCGGCTACAAAAAATGATAACTGAAAACACCAGTACTGTGCCTATTCCTAAGCGTCTACGGCCATTAAAACCTTGGATTACCTTGGGGGTTGTAAGGTCAATAAGAAAAAGGGACAAAATGTATAAAAAAGCTAAATCACTATCAAAAGACACAGAAATTTATAATACATATAAAAAATATAAAAATACTTGTCAAAACCTAATTAAAAAATTAAAGCAAAATTACTACAGAAATAAATTAGATAAAAATAATGGAAATATAAAGAAAACTTGGGAAGTGATTAAAGAAATATGTAATTATAATAATAAACGAAAAGAATCAACATCGGAATTATTGCAAATAAAAGGTAGCCAGAAAGATTCTCTAAATGAGATAAATAAATACTTTTCGTCAATAGGGCAAGACTTAGCAAATAAGACTTTACATAAGCTCAAGGTATCCGAGAAAACACTAGCAAAAGATGCAGCTACTTTAAGCGGACCAATAAACTCTATGTCGCTACTACCTACCGACCAATTTGAAGTACAAAGTATAATCAAAGGTATGAAACCCAAGAGTGCACCGGGGAGGGATAAAATCACAACTCTATTTATCAAAAAATTTGCCCAGTATCTAGCATTACCAATCACGTATTTATGTAACCTTAGCCTTCAATCGAGTACCTATCCAACCGTATTCAAAAGTGCTGTTGTTATACCTATACACAAATCAGGTAGTAAGAGTGATCCATGCAACTATAGGCCAATTTCTTTAATAAGTGTAATTCAAAAAACTCAAAAATTCTTTAAAAATTGTTAACACAAGAATGGTAAAATATCTGGAGAGTAACAAATTGCTGGCACAAAACCAATACGGCTTTAGATCTGGCCGATCTACTGAAGATGCTGTCTTAAATCTGACGGATTTATTGACAAACTATCTGGAGCAAGGGAAAAAATGTGTGGGGGTGTTCCTGGATCTCCAGAAAGCGTTTGATACAGTCTCTAGGCCAATACTTCTAACACGCCTGGAGAACCTCGGAATAAGAGGTATAGCACATAGCTGGTTTCAAAATTATTTATCAAATCGACAACAAACTGTTCGCATAGACGGTAGTTACTGCGACACCCTCACATGTTTATACGGCATTCCTCAAGGAAGCACTCTTGGACCTAGTTTATTCTTGACGTACGTCAACGACCTGTGTGGTCTTCAGATTACGGGTGCGGACATCTTAATGTTTGCAGATGATACCGTTATCATCTTTCACGGAAATTCTTGGGAGGAGGTTAATCGGCTTACGGACGTTGGTATGAGTAGAGTTACTGCCTGGTTGGAGGATAGTCTCCTAACTCTTAACACCACAAAAACCAGCTACTTGTGTTTTAGCAAGAATAGCGCTTCAAGCCCTGGCAGTGACTTTTTCATTAAAACACATACCTACCCATGTAACAGAACGTTACACGCACAGAACGCTCAATGCCCATGCTGTATTTTAAGCAGAGTGGAAAGCATCAAATATCTTGGAGTAGTTATTGATGACAAGTTAAAATGGAAAGCTCAAATATCGACAATTGCTAATCGGACAAGGAAACTCATTCATGCATTTAAAAGCCTACGACTCGTCGCAGACCCTCCACTTCTGTTGCAAACATACAGAGCATTATGTGAATGTGTTCTGTCCTACTGTGTCTGTGCATGGGGTTCGGCAGCTAAGACGCTAATGATAGAAGTTGAGAGAGCTCAACGGGCAGTACTTAAGGTACTACTATCTTTGCCTTTTAGGTATTCTACCTCACTTCTATATAGCGAGGCTAAAGTGCTGAGTGTAAGAAAACTTTTGATATACAAGTGTCTGTGCAGATATCACCGGAATATAATTCCCAATTTGCCCTTATGTAATAAGCGTTTGAACCGGTGTCCTGTTCCAAACCTAAACAGTTATATAGGAAGAAAACACTATACATACCTTGCACCTAAACTGTACAACAAAATAGAAAAAGTGATTCCATTAAAAAAACTGAGCAACTACCAGGTCAAAGAGAAAATAATTGAGTGGCTTAATCAATTACAATATAATGACTTAGAATCTCTATTAATTACGATAATTGAAGCATAATCTCTCACTCTCTCGCCCACACACACACACACACACACACACACACACACACACACACACACACACACACACACACACACACACACACACACACACACACACACACACACACACACACACACACACACACACACACACACACACACACACACACACACACACACACGCGCACACGCACACGCACACACACACACACACACTACACAAGCATATATAATACACATACGCACTTATAGATTATTATGATGTTCACTGTATTTATTTTAAGCTGTGCCTAATGGAAGGAACTAACTCCTAAGACACAGGGTTACCCTATATTGGGAGTTGGTTATACATTGTATGATTGTAACATGTAAGAAGTTTAATAAATTTATTATTATTATTATTTTTTTTTTTATAGACGTACTACTGGCTTTACTTTACGTCCCGATCGTGTAGTGTACGTGTGTGAATGCCTGTCGCAATCCTTTGAATCTGGCACGTAGTTTGATTCGTCATTGATCATGAAAGCTGGTTTCAATCTATCAATTGATATCACTGTCTCTTTATCCCTAATTCTAATGCAAAATGTTTTATCTGTTTTACTAATTACTGGGTAGGGTCCTTCATACGGCGGTGTCAGGGCTTTCTTAATTCTATCACACCGAACAAATACGTGTGAGCATTCTTTGAGTTCGGGATGCACAAATATAGCTTGATTGTGTTTTTTTCTTTTCGGAATTGATGTCATTTGTGTGATGTCCTTTTGAATTTGTTTTACAAACTCTTCGTACGTTGATAACTGTGCTGCTGATGACTCAAAAAATCCTCCAGGGAGTCGTATTGGCGTTCCATATGTCATCTCTGCTGAACTATAACCTTTGTCTTCTCGCAAGCTACTCCGCAACCCGAGTAAAACTGTTGGAATTTCTTTTAACCAATTTTCGTCGGATTCTCTTGTCATTAACGCCGCCTTTAAAGTTCTATGAAATCTCTCTATCATTCCATTGGATTGTGGATGATAAGGTGTTGTCCTAATTTTATGTATTCCCAAAAATTGTGAGAGTGACTCAAATATTCTTGATTCAAACTGTCGGCCTTGATCCGTAGTAATGCGCAATGGACATCCAAAACGAGTAATCCATCCTTCGAAAAGTGTCTTGGCTACTGTTTCTGCAGTTATATCTTCTACCGGAAATATTTCGGGCCATGACGTACAACGATCTATGATTGTGATTAAATATCTCTTCCCTTGTGAAATCGGAAGTGGTCCGACGATGTCAATATGTAAATGTTCAAAACGTTGCGCTGTCATAAATGTACCAGGAGGTGATATCGTATGTCGTTGTATTTTTGATTTTTGGCAGGCTATACATGATCTACACCAATTATTGATATCTTTGTTCATATACGGCCATAAATACCTTTGGGTTATCATTTTTCTCGTAGTTCTTTTTCCTGGATGGCTCATACCATGAATGGTATCGAAAATTTGTTTGCGAAAATGCTTTGGTAAGTAGGGGCGGCTTTTTCCAGTAGACGTGTCGCAGGTGATGTTTATTGTGGAACCCGGAAGCGTAATGTTTTTGAATTTTAATCTTTTATTGTCATGTAATTTACTTAGTTCATTATCTGTTGATTGTCATTTTTCCAATTCAGCGTAATCGATAGGTGATGGCACGTATATTTCCTCTATTCGAGATAAGGCATCGGCGGTAATATTGTCACGTCCGCTTATGTGTTGAATGTTGGTACTGTATTGTGAAATGAAATCTAACTGCCGGACCCGTAGCGGTGTATCGTTTGATGATGGTTTTTGGGAGAATGCGTATGTCAAAGGTCGGTGATCCGTAAATATTGTAAATTCTCTTCCCTCGATTAATCTGTGAAAATGTTTGACGGCCATGTATATTCCTAACAGCTCTCTGTCAAACGTAGAATATTTTTGTTGAGTTTCGCTCAATTTTTGTGAAAAAAATCCTAATGGTTCCCAATTGCGTCCGGATTTTTGTTGTAAAACTCCACCAACGCAAGTAGCACTAGCGTCGGTCATGAACTCATGAGCGCTAGTGATGCGCTGTTAACACTGCGTTTTTCATGCTTTCCTTGCATTTTTCGTAAGCTTTGTCTGCTTCCGTTGTCCAAGGAACAGGTGAATTATCGTTGTTTTTTGAACCATGTAGATATTTGTTTAAAATTCTTTGATTTTCCGCTGCGCGTGGAATATTACTTCTGTAGAAATTGACCATGCCCAAAAATCTTCTTAATTCTTGAATTGTTTTCGGTTTGGGAAATTCCATGATTGCTTTGTAATTTTCTTCGGTAGGGTGTATTCCTTGGCTCGTTATATGATAACCTAAGAAATCTATTTCCCTTCTGAGAAATTCGCATTTTTCGAGATTAATGGTTATTCCATTCTCGTGTAAACGTTTGAAAACCGTTTCTAAATGCTGATAATGCAAATCTTCGTTGTCCGATGCGATGAGACAGTCGTCTACAAATATAAATACGAAGTTTAAATCTCTAAATAAGGAATCCATGAATCGTTGAAATGTTTGTGCCGCATTGCGTAATCCGAAAGGCATTCTTAAGTACTCAAAAAGTCCAAAAGGTGTGATGATGGCTGTTTTTTCTATATCTTTAACAGGAATACAATGGTATGCTTTACGTATATCTATCTTGCTTAGTATCTTCTTATTTTCTAATATGTATGTAAAGTCAGTTAATCTTGGTAGTGGGTATTTGTCCGGTACTGTCGTGCTATTGAGCATTCGATAGTCTCCGCACGGTCTCCATTCGCCATTTTTCTTTTTTACCATATGTAATGGGCTTGCCCATGGGCTATCTGACGGTCGGCAAATTCCGAGTTCTATCATATTTTGAAATTCCTTTTTGGCTATGTCGTATTTTTCTGGAGGTAATGGTCTTGCCCGAGCTGCGACGGGTGGTCCTGTAGTGATAATGTGATGTTCAATCTTATGTTTGGGCGCATTGCGGAGAGAGGACCCTTTCGTGATATCTTCGTATTTGTTTAAAAGTTGCGTAATACGTGGATTCGTTCCCACTGCGATAGTACGAATTGTTTGTTGTGTCGCTTTTTCCGAAGTTACATGCGTTGTCAGCTCTGTAACTTTGTCGATAAGTTTGCGACCTGCTATGTCGACTAATAGTTTATAGTGCTCTAGAAAATCTGCTCCAATTATTGGTTGTGTAACATCGGCGATTACAAAATTCCATTTATAACATCGTTGTAGTCCTAAATTCAAGGTAAGCGTCTTCTCGCCGTAAGTCCTAATTTTAGTCCCATTTGCAGCGTATAGTGTGTATTGTTCATTTTGTAAAATTGAATGTCTCTGTTGCTTGCTAATGACTGAAATATTTGCGCCCGTGTCAATCAAAAACTTCATACCACTTTTTCGGTCGGTAATGGTGAGGCGATTGGATGGGTGGATTGCACAGAGTTTCGCCGTTGTCTGTGCTCTTATTCGTTTCCCTGGTTCCGTACGTAAGTCATTGGTTTCCAACCGCATGGTTTAATGCAGTTCTTTGCATATTTTCCGAATCTTTCGTGGTAGTAACAAAATCGATTTGCTCCTCTATAGTTTGTTCTCGGCCTCATAATCGGGAATTGTTGACGTTTCTTGAAATGATTGTGCGTGTTGGGTCGATAGCCATATTGACCTTGCTGAATTGCGTCAATATCTATCTGTAATTTTGCTAGCTGGGCTAAAATGCATGCTGTATTGTTTGTCGTTTGAAGTGTCGTTGCTAACAGCTGATATTTCGGTTACTTTTGAATTCATTATTATTTTGTCTGCAATTTGGCTCAGTTTGTCAATTTCCATGTCTTCCGTAACTGCTAGAACCGTAGTAACTGATGTTGGTAAAAGCCTGAACCATAGTAGTTTAATTGTTTCGTCACTGATTTTTCCTCTCCCGAGGACTCGCATTTGACGTAATAACTGCGAAGGTTTTTGATCACCGAGTTCTGTCTCTGATATTTTGAAACTGTCGCTGTTCTGTTTCTTCGTAACAATCAATTAAACGTTCCTTGATGTTTTTGTATTTATCTGTAGTCGGTGGTGAAGTGATTAGGTCACTAACTTGTAGTATTTCTTCCTTGGATAACTTTGCTATTACTGTACAGTATTTGTATTCGTCTCCTTGCTTCTGTGGTGCTAATATGGCTTCTAGTTGCGTGAACCATAATCTTGGTTGGTCTTTCCAAAATTCCGGAATGCGGGATAAAACCGAGGTGCCAGCAGCTACTTCAAGTGTTCCTTGCTGATTTATGTTCGCCTTGCACGGTGATTGTGCCATGTTTCTTGCTGCGTATTCGTTCGTCGGGGTCACCAATTTGCCAAACTTCTTGGCAGTATATGATTAGGTATAAATGAGACAAAAGATGTAGTATAGTCTGGTTATAATTATCCAAAGGTGCATCTTATATACTAACGACTTCGTGTTGATAACAGATAGTAGAAACATTTAATAGATACTGAACGTGCGATAAGGAACATAAGATTGTGATGTAGATTGTAGATACAGCACAAAGATATTGTACTGTAACAGTACGCATACCACGACGCCAACATTACGTGCGAAAATGCCTCAGTATGCCTTTAGAAATTGCAGAAATAATGTCGCAGACCGAAAGTATAGGATATCATATTTTCGGTAAATAAGAGCCGTTTCACTACACAAATTATAAAATTACAAAGTATTTTGATTATAATAAATATTTTCTTTTTATGCCAATCCATATGCCAATATGAATGACCATTTTTAGCCAACAAAGTTTGTGTACTGGAACAGGGACATGAATATAACAATTTATTATACGGGAATTAACGCGCATTGTTTACCTTAAAAATGCTTGACGTTTCGACCAGCTTGCACCGGCCGTGGTCACAAGCGGACTGTTGCAGCGATGTTATGATGTAGTGCAAGCTGGTCGAAACGTCAAGCAATTTTAAGGTAAACAATGCGCGTTAATTCCCGTATAATAAATAGTTATAATCATGCAACACGAATGTTTAAATGTTAGTATGAATATGAGTAGTTCGATGTTGTTATACGTAAAGTGAACAATATTTGTATCACGGAATAGGTTATGATGACTTATGACAAAGTAAAAGTACTTACAATTTGTTGTAATTAACATGTAAATGACTTAAGATGATTATAACACACAATGAATGAACAAATAAGTATCCACAAATCACAGATGTATTGTACTGATTAAAATGTCAAATATTGTTTAATAGAAAATTAAAAGGTAATGTGTTTTATCTGTGTGACAGTTTGAATATTATTTATTTATTTAAATAACACGATTCTGTGTATTAAATTATTTAATGGGATAAAGTATATTTAGGATTCTGCAGTGGAAATAATAAAAAAAAACGCCCTATTACAGTTATGATTTATTACAGTAAAAACGGAATCAATTAATCTAATATTTTTTAAAAAATACTGAAACAAAACACCAATCACTTAAATAAACAATATATTTAGATATGCACTTACAAACTTAATCACACCTTTACCAAAAATAACACTCACAAGCCACGTCAAACACTAACGTCCTCCACAAGAGCTAACGAACGTCTGAAACGTAATGTCTATCTGGTCGTCACATCAACCCCGTCGGGGGTTGCGTGAAGGCTGTGTCGGGGCTGTTTGGCCCCATGGCAGCGGTAGCATTTCGCTACCCTTAAAGAAGGGTACGTCCTGGGGTTGTTAGCTACACTTTGTTTATTCGCTGTGGGTGGATAGGGGCGAGTCGGCATATGCCAGTCGGGCGGTCCGCCCGAGCCAGATGAGACCCCCGGTTAACCCGGGGGAGGTCTACTCGTAGCTCCGAGCGACCAGCGACCTGACGGCGGCCTGACTCGCACCCCCTCATCGCAGAGTTGTGTTTATGTTTTAGCCTCCCCTGTACACAGTGCACCTACTTTGGTTAAGTAGGCACAGGTGTCCCGGGCGGAGGTGGGGTGTGTCGCAATTATGCGGCTCGGTGCTGATGTTGACGACTGATCCCGGTGTCTAACATCTCAGTGGCAAGGATCGCTATGCTTGCCAGGATTTCATGGCCATCCACGCGCCGCTCAAATACTTCCCTAATGCCCCGGATTGCGTTCTGGACACTCACCGGGAACTCGGACAAGTCGGCGTGCGGGGGGGTGTCTGTTTTTGTGGGCGGCGGCTGGGTTGTAGACGGTATTGTCTGCGTCCGTCCCTGCTCTGCGGTTGCTTGCTTCCTTTTGGAAGGCAGGGCACTTAACGTGGTTTGCGGGGTGTGCGCCTCCGCAGTTGACGCATGTGGCGGGCTCCTGTAGCGGGCGTGGGCAAGCCGATGCGGCGTGCTCGCCGCTGCAGCGGACGCAGGCCAGCTTGCGGTGACAATTGTGGCTGCTGTGCCTAAATTGCTGGCAGCGATGGCATTGGGCGGGTCTTCTTTTTCCCCGCCAGGCTTCTATCTTAACACCGGGTATGCCTATATACATCTCTGTGATGTTATATATACCCGGTGTGGTATATACCCGGTGTGGTATATACCCGGTGTGGTGAAACTTAATGGCCGCGCTCGCTGCCTTTTAAAGGTTTTGAATGTTGTTATGTTTAAGAATGTTCGCGAAGTACCCACATATTTTTAATATTCAGTATATTTGTCCTATAAAAGGACTGACAGATTGTGGTCGAAACACAGTCTTACACCGTCAGCTGTCGAGGCAGGTACGATCTTATTGAGTTGCTTTATTATGACACTTTTGTGATATTGTAATACGAGTATTATTGTGTTTGTGTGTATTAACTGATGACAAGGTTTTGCAATATGATTTGTTAAATATAATCTTGTTTGATACGTATCAACTGTTCTATAGTGATATATTTTAACATTGCAATGAAATTGCCATTTGGTTATACTACTGAGTTTGTAATAATATTACATATTATGTAGCACTAGCTGTTCCGCGCGTTTTTGCAACATTTCACATTGCTGCTCCGCTCCTATTGGTCGTAGCGTGATGTTTTTAAAGATAAGATAAAGATCAATTTGTTTGCATAAACATGTGTGGTAATACAATACGTTGTGATACATAAAAATATTACAGATGTGTAAATTAAGTTTGGTATGTTCAACATGTTTTACCATGGTACGGTGTACAAATATCAAATAAACAATTATATAATCCAGTATGCAATAATATTTAACATGTCAATGGTTAAATAACAATAATTAATACATTACACTACATCATATCAACCCATAAGATGGCCCACTGCTGGGCACGGGTCTCCCCAGTAGAACCTACTAGTATGTAGATCCTGGGGGTAATTGCCATAATCGCCACGCTTGGCGAGCGGGTTGGCGATCGCAGTAAGGCTTTAAGTACGCAGAGGACGCTGCTGCCCGTCCTCCGGGGTGAAATCCCTTAGTCGCCTTGACGACACCCACGGGTAGAGATGGGGTGGTACTATTCTTAAGCCGGCACCACACGGCATAGCCGGCACCACACGGCACTACACTACATCGTTACAATCATATTATAAACATACAAACCTATTCTAATATTTTAATATTTTTATCGTCGAGATACTCTTTAATATTATAGTAAGCCTTGTTGATTAGAATTTTCCGTAGTACATTTTTAAATTTGTGAACATTATTTAAATTGTTAATTCGACAGGTAATTTATTATAAATTCTTGATGTCATACAAAATATACTATTATTAACTAACGAAGTCTTACAGGGCATAGTTCTTATTTTATACTGATGTCGTCGGTCACACAGGTTATCAAACAGATGCATATTCTTTTTCACAAATATTGCTACTTCTAATATGTATATACTTGGTAGTGTTAATAGATTTTGGACTTAAAATGTGGTTTGCAGCTGTCTGTTCTTTTTAGTCTACGGATTGACCTAATACATTGCTTTTGAGCTCTAAACGCAGTCTCCCAGTCAGTAGATGTGTTAGATGTGTTATATAGCCTTCCTCGATAAATGGGCTATCTAACAGTGATTTTTTTAATTCGGATTCCTGAGATTACCGCGTTCAAACAAACAAACTAACAAAAAAACTGTTCAGATATGAGATGTTTGGCAAATGTTTCTACTCTAACTCTTTTCCTATCCAATAGGTCCTCTTGGAACCAACATTAGTAGTATACCTACTTACTCCTAAATCCTTGATACAACTAGACCAAACAAGTATATGATACTTGATAACTTGCCATTTTTTTTTAGAACGTCCCCCTCTGTAGGGTACAAGCCCTGTGTCGTGGGCCTTTACAAACCATACAAGTCACAGACACAAAGTACAGCCAGACTCGGAACAACAATTTGTGGATCACACAAAGTGGTGTCCCGTGTGGGAATCGAACCTACGACCTCTTGCGTAGCAGTCGGACACGCTCCCACTATGCCAGTGAGGCGCCACTTGATGTACCTATATTAGATTACCTACTAACTGATCGATAAATATCCTGACACAGTTGTAAATGTAGTTCTACCATGAGTCGTAGTGGTCTAGGATGAGTCGTAGGACTTCTACGTAGTTCTACTATAAAAGCTTTTCGTCGGTGTGCTTTCATAAATCGCTATGTGTTTTGGATCAACTTTACAGGAAACATAAAAACCTGTTTTCTAAGATTGTTACTAAAATTTAGTCATTGAGTATTTTTATGATAGTAATAATAATGCGTTTAAGTACTTTCAATTCATATTAACGATAAGAAAGCTAACAAGAATAATAAGTTGATAAATGAATAGTTTAGGTAATAGTTAAGATTTTGTCACATTGCTGCTTGCTAAAGTGTACATAGTTTTTCTAAAATATCAAAGTTTATAAAATAATGTTACGTTTACCGAGTTGCGGTCTCCACTCTAAGACTCGTTTAATATGACCAGCCCATTGCCACTTCAGCGTGCTCAACCTGCGTGGTATGTCGTAACTTTGGTTCATTGCACGGATGACCTCGTTGGGAATTTTATCCTTCAAAGAACCTCCAAGCATAACTTCTCTATAGCACCGCACTATCCCAACCGCAAGTGTCCACGTCTCGCCACCGAAGACTACGAAGTTTGCTACCAAAAACGCTGCCAAACCCAACTGAATAACCTGCCCTAGGTGGATATATTTTAGAACAACTTCGAGCATTGACCCTTCAACATAAATATTGGTCTCGGCATGACATGTTCAATAAACATGATTTTGGTTTTTTCCAAATTCATACCGAAACCAACACGTTTAGAGGCTCCACTTAAGCTCTGCAGCATCTCGCTAAGCTGCTCCTGTGGCCTACTATGGCGACTTCTCCGTGTGAGATGTATTTATGCCCTGTCCAGTCCAGTGTCTTAAAGACGTTCTCAAGAGAGTTGGTGAAGAGTTTCGGAGATATAACATCCACTTTTGGTTTGGTCTTGTGGTCCTGAATGTGGACGGTCATGGTAGCGGTATCATACAGGCATCACAGCATCTATATAATATATCGCCAGTCTATATGGCATCATTGCAGAATCGCCCAAGTTGCAATGGAGTCGAAGGCTTTGTAGTCTCTCTCGTGACTTTAACAATTCTATTACAGGTAGGTACTACTAGAAAAAATAAAATTAATCGAAATCAATTAAATAATTCAATCAAGTGTCCATTTAACTTGGGATAAATTTCAATATTTTGATAAATTGCTACATGAAGATACAAAATAAAAAAAAAACCTTTAATTTTTAATCCCTTCATATAGTTACTGTAAAAACTAACTTGTTTCACATCATACAGAACTGACCAAAAATCTTAACATACCAATTAAGGTAGGCACTTAAGCACAGCTCACTTAATAATAACACCCAAAGAGCATGTAAAATAATAACACCTACCAAAAGTTTACTTCATTACATTTTAATTTATAAAACACCAACCAAATATTTGACTTTACGTAATTTTAAACGAATAACCAGTTGAATTAATAAAATTACATTTTAATTATACTTACATTGGTACAGAATGTTATTTCGAACAGTAATTAACATAAATATATATTAAAAGGCACAATTAATAATCAATTCCTCATAAACCGCCAAACGACTGACTAACTTCATCTCAGAACACACATATCTTTGAACTTCCTCAGAACAAGATTTATTATCTTTGAACTTCATAGACTAAAAAATATATGTGACACTTGACGCGTGCATTTGAAGACATTTCCAGGAGTGAACCTGTAGAAAAATATCGCTATGTGCGCACTCACACATAAACAGCGCAATCAAAAAGTACGTGTTGTAGTTATGAAATATAGTCATGTGATTTGTAACACTCAAAGGTATTTTAGGCACTTTGGATATATGAACATCACATTGATAATTTACAATTCATAACTTAATATTGAAGTTATCACCAAACGGTTTTTACAGCTTGTGCCTATTGAAAAAGGATCGAAATTGCCAACCATCGAAATCCAAAAATCTAAAAAAAAACAGATTTTTGTAGGCGCAACGACGTTTTATATTATGCTACAACTCGCTACGACCCCTATGTAAAATCTAACACACCCGTACTAAGCGGGTGTGGTGGACCTTACTCCGTAGCAGCGTACCACTCACCAGCTCATCTGGAGCCGACTTCTAGGACTAAGGCACTTTATTTGTTTTCGCGCGTACTAGTAATTTTTTAAGATTTAACAATAAGCGTTGCAGGTTTGTTATTTTCTATTTCTTACATTGTTATTTATAATTGTTTAAAGTGATATTCGATTTTGATTGTGTCACGCCAAGTATCAAAGCGTGGTTAAGATATAATTTGACGTTTACGGTGGAGACCATAGACATTTTTTTATTATTGAATTCGCTACGGAACGAATGTACCTTGTCTAGCCCCCCTGGTGACCGGTAGGTATTACCCGCCGTGGTGTTTAATACCGATTAAAGTCGTTTCTTTTGAGGGTTCCGTAGCCGAATTGGCGGAACGGAATCCTTATAGTTTCGCCATGTCCGTCCGTCCGTCCGCAGCTTAGCTCAGAGACTGTTAGTGCTAGAAGGCTGTTATTGTACACATATTACTTATGCCGACAAAGTGAAATAATAAACTTTCGAAAAACATTTTTATGAGGGTACCTCCTCTATGAGTAAACCTGCCCTCAGCTCTACTCTGCCAGCTAAATGTTGGGTATGTGAAAAAAATCACGGTAGTAGCATTTATAGTGAAATTAAGGAAACTATCACGGCTAAGTAGGCTTTACAATTTTTTTTAAATTTTGGTTAAGCCGAATGTGTTTTACTTTTTCATCTCAATTATTGTGATTTTTTTGAATTCAATGAAAAAGTTGCAAAAAATTTACGCAGTCAAAGTTGCGCGGGTCAGCTAGTATGTAATAACTGTAAAAAATATACAGCACCAAAAACTGCTATCCATGGAAAAAAAAAAACATTTTAATAGGCCTTTATATTACAAGTTTCGTTTGGCGTTTTTTTACGAGATGATGTAAATGACTTTTAAACTTTCTTTTTTCTGTACTGCACTTTATTATCAGTATTTACAAGCGTGTATTTTGAGAATTCGAATTTGACTCTAACTCATGCTTCCTCCAATAATTACCTACATCAGAAAGCAATACTTACTGAAATCAACAACAGTATTTTTAGTTTGACTACGCATAAATCGGAAAACGAATGACAACATACAGTCTAAACACAACCTAAAACCCATTTGAACCCAAAAACTGTTAACGATTATAACATTAGCGACAACATAACGTACATCTGTACCCTTTATAATGTTCTAATGATCTGTTCATTATCATAAAACGTTGTGATGGCACACTCGGCGACAGCTGGTCGCTGTGACCTGCGACCCGCGACCACCCCCACCCTCTAGGGGTGGAAGGGATGTGCCTATGTGCACACACCACACTTCATCCTACACCCTTAGCGGTCATTTACTATCCGGCCTGACTGTTAGCTTCATCATTTTGTTTTAATAACTTCTGTCTGCAATATTAAAACAGCGTTTTCTAAAATTACGTTTTAATTTTAGATTGTTTTAAAACTACAGAATATAAAGACGTCGTTAGTGTTGTGTGTAGAAGTACCGACAGTAAGTACGAATAATTAAAAATATGAAGACCAGGTGAGAGTAGTAATAAAACCAACGGAGACATCGCTGAGCTGCCATCAGAAAAGCTGTGACTACGATCGGTGCAATTCGATCCAAACGTCGGGTAAATAAAAGGTTCGTAAAGGACATGTACCAAATACGGCCTATAGCGGACAGAAAGTTGTGAAACGTTAAAATTAAACAAATATTTTTCAATCTGTACTTATGTGGTTTTCATTTTTTGATAAAACTTGGGGGAAAGATTTTAGTTCTAAAGATTATTTTATTTTGAAGGTTACGGTAATGGCGGATGATGGTTTTATGTTGCCAGCTTTAAAAATAAAACAACGTTTGATAGGTAGAAATTGTTAGTAAAAATAAATTATCTTAATTACTTTAATATAAAACAATGATCTTCAATTATTATAGAAATATATTCGCTAAAAGAGTAATTTAATATAATTGTGTTGTATAATTATTTGGTCGCAATCGATTTTTATTTATAAATCGATAGTAAAAATATTTTTTCATAGCATTTGCAACACTTTTTTCATCTGTCATGTCATTCGTGTTGTTATTAATTTCATTCATTGTTTGGTGTTTAAAGATGGCGGCAAACTGACCTGCCATTAGTTTTACAGTTCCGAGTTTAAAGAGTATAACTTGTATAAAATGAATTGAATATGTTATAATTGGGTAAGAACGAGACTTTGTACAACTAACACAGGCCATTGAGCTTAGCTGGAGAGGTTAACGGGATTGCTAGTAATGTTATTTGATATGAAATCATTTCCATTTTAAATATCTCGTTTTTCCAATTCCACCAAGTTTTATGGGAAAAAGAATTATACAGGGTAATAGAGTGGTCATTTATCTTCAAAACAAACATCGTTTCGTGTAAGTCCTTTCCAGGCCTAAAATGTATGGACAAATGGACCACTCCTTTAAATATTTCCCGCGGTTAAGTCCCGTTAATATTCTAATATACAGTAAGATTTTTATGGCTGAAAATGATGAATAAAAATGGTACGCCAAATACATAGGTACAGGAAAGGTCAGCTCTTTGCAATGAACTAAAACAGATCAACACATCATAGACGCGCATGTTCGTAGATCTCGGTCGAGACTGTTCGCTCGATGACAATTTACCTACTCTATCATTTCTAGTTGTTTTGTGCGGATTTGACGTTTAACGGCCGGTCTCAGTAATCTAACTATCGATGGATTTAGCTACTAGAGGTATATATTTGACATAAGCTCCAGACAAAATATGTCAAAATTCTACCTCTAGTAGCCAAATCCATCGAAAGGTAGATTAATGAAACCGGCCGTAAATTAATAACAAGATGATTGATTATCTTGTCACAACATTATATAAATGCATTGAGTTTTTACGTCGGTGTAAAAATGTAAGAACGGTTTTTAGGTTTCCGCAGCCAAAATGGCAAAACGGAACCCTTAAAGTTTCGCTATGTCGGTCCGTCCGTCCGCACCTTTGCTCAGAGACTGTTACTGTTACTGCTAGAAGGCTGTAATTTTGCATGGATACACATATTACTTACGCCGACTAAGTGAAAGAATAAAATCTTACCTCCCTTATGTAAAGTGGGGATGTGATTTTTTTTTCTCACTCACCCCATCGTGTGGGGAAATAATATAATTTTAGATTTAGCGATCCGTTTGTGAAATATTAAGATTTTAAATGCAAATTTTTGTTAGAGTCAAGTGCCCCCCTCGCCTGCCAGCTAAATGGTTAATGTTGAGATATTAAAGATAGAGTGACTACGGAACCCTACATTGTACGTGGCTCAACATGCACTGGCCCGGTTTTTTTCATACTCATTTCAAATAGGTTCTTCTGTTTATTGGTTGCACAAGAAGAAATCGGCCGGCGAAAGTATTTTCAGGAGCAGGTTCTCAATTCGACTGTATGTTGTTTTTTTTGTGTGTTTGTTACTCGATTACGCAAAGACGGCTCGACTGATTTGAAAAAATCTCTTTGTGTTATAAATGGTTGGTTGTTCCTTCCAAGTTGGTCCAAAATCTGACGATGGGATCCTTAATGAAAGTCTAGTTAACTTTTCAACTATTTTAAGGTGATTTTGAGAGTGAATACTATTTTTATAATTCGTGCATTTACTCTAAAAAAATACCAATTGGTGAAGTGGAACTGATGATGAAGACTACATAATTATGACCAGCGGAAGTATTCAATATTTAATCTCTCTATCAAAACATACGAATACACCTCAATATGAGACTTCCAAAGTATTATATTACAAATTATAGTGTATTCGGTAAAGTCTTTGAGTCAATCCTATGTAAAAAAAAATACGATGACATGCGTGGATGGTTTGCAGAAGAACAGCACGGTTTTCTACCAAATCTTTCGACTATGTCTTATCTCCTCAATATAACTACACTCATAGCTAATAACCTGCATAATAAAAATCAAACAGATGTGGCCTATTAGGATTTACAAAAAGCTTTCGATAAAGTGGACATTAATAGGTATACGAGTACTTTTATGTAAAATGGGAATGGCTGGTTTCTCGAAACCATTATTACATTACTTCGCCAACTATTTAACGAACGGCAATCAATATGTCATATACAAAAATGCGCGCTCTGACCCCTACCAAGTCACCTCCGGGATAGGTTAAGGTAGTAGTTTAGGACCTTTGTTATTCTTAATATAAATCAATGCCTTCCAACATATATAAAAATCCACAGTTTTCATGTTTGCTGATGACGTAAAGATCGCCTTAACAATTAATAACTTAAATGATACAACCAAACTTCAAACAGATATCAATAATATCTATGGCTGGAGTACTGTAAATGGCCCTAATCTTAACATCAGTAAATGTGCCGTTATGTCGTATAATAAAACCCCACAACATATACACACCATTTACGCTCTGAATTCCGAGCCACTTCTACGAGTTTCAACAATACGCGATTTTGGAACCCATTTTGACCTTACTTTCACCTTACTTTCAACCAAAACATAATTTATACCTGTAACAGATCCTGCATTAGTCTAAGCTTTGTATTACGCCAAACAAAAATATTAGATAGACAACAGCCAGGCTATTACCATACTCTATAAGTCCGTAGCCTGTTAGAGATGAATAGTGTAATCTGGAATCCACACGAAGAAACTTATACACTACTAATAGAAAAAGTTCAAAAAGCCTTTCTTCGTTACCTCTACCTGAAATTATATGGTTATGACCCGTATATGTACCCCACATCATTTGTGTTGGGCATGGTCGCTTATCAAAGCTTAGAAGTTAGAAGAAACTTAGCTCTTATTAAATACTTCCGTCTAATTCGTGGTTTCCTAACTAATCCCCCACTGCTACAATATATTTCACTTAAAGTTCCGCCACCCATCAGGCAGACACTCCGCCCCAGACAGCGCCCACTATTCTCGGTACCTAATAGTACTATCACCCTCTCAACCAGTCCACTTTACCTTGCTCTCACTCACATCAACAATCTTCTATTGAGTAATGAAACAGTGGATATATTTAATTATACGGAACCGAGATTCCTGACTGCAGCTGGTCAGTACTTGGAGACTATTGCCACTCCTAGTATCATTAGAGTAGAATAAATGTATGTATCATTTATTGTTATATCTAATATATAAAATTCTCGTGTCACAATGTTCGTTCCCATACTCCTCCGAAACGGCTTGACCGATTCTCATGAAATTTTTTATGCATATTCAGTAAGCCTGAGAATCGGCTACTATCTATTTTTCATACCGCTAAGAGTTTGTTTGTTTGTTTGAACGCGATAATCTCTGGAACTACTGGGCCGCATTGAAAAAATATTTTATTGTTGGATAGCCCATTTATCGAGGAAGGCTATAGGTTATAACATCACGCTACCACCAATAGGAGCGGAGCAGCAATGAAAAAGGTTGTAAAAAAAAAGGAAGAAAAAAGAAAAAAGGGAAAATTTACGCAGACGAAGTTGCGCGGGTCAGCTAGTTATTGTATAATTTCATAAATGTATACTAAATAATATGTACTTATCTTGAAACTTATATGGTTAGATTATCTGTTAATATAAGCACAGAATAAGTAATAGTAGTATAAGTTGGATAAAATAAATAAATAAAGAAATTTCACAGTTTGCAATTCAATTACTTTAAATCGCTTAGCATTTTATGCTAGTCATACTATTATACACAATGTGACCTGATGGTCAGAAATTATGTGAACTCCTGAACAATTATCGGTCCTGCATCGAAAAAAAAACAATATTTTGTAAAAGGATTTCACCAGTTGACATTAGGTTATTGTAACTTAGATAAAATACAAACCGACCACTAACCAGTCAGAAATAAAAACTTTTTACCAAAAATATAACCGACTTCAAAATTAAATATAACTTATAAATAAATACACCTTTTTTTATTTATCTATAATAAGTATATATTTAGAAATATTTATGTATGTATATCAGATCTGGTTTCCATAGTAAAAGCTCTGCTTAGTTTTGGGATCAGATAGCGTTGTGTGAGTTGTCCCAAGATATTTAAATATATATATATTATTATTGAATTCATTCGCAGAATATTGTCAATCGCGAGGCGCTTGTCTCCTCGCCGGAATGGCGCCGTGGGATCTGGAGGCGATAGCCCTCGCACTCGCTTACGAGTGGCGAGAGGAGGCGCTACACTGGGGCGAAACTTCGCTGCCGCGACAAATTGCTGCACGTCGGAGGGAGCTCCGCCTCGATCTCATGGCGTCGTAGAGAGAACGATTGTCGCAGCCACAAGCAGGCCACTCCGCGATAGCGGCGGTAAGTCCTCTCTTTGAGGAGTGGCTGGAGAGGCGCCATGGCGTCCTCACCTACCGCCTGACGCAGGTACTCACCGGACACGGGTGTTTCGGGAGGTACCTACATCGCATTAAGCGGGAGGAAACTCCTGGGTGTCACCATTGCGGTGACCGGCCGGAGGACACGGTGGAGCATACGGTGGAGGTGTGCCCCGCTTGGGCCGAGCAGCGACTTGCCCTTGTGGTAGCAATCGGCGGTGGTGACCTCTCGCGTCCGGGGCTCATTCGAGCCATGCTGCGGAGTGGGAGGGAATGGGAGGCAGTCGTCTTCTTTTGCGAGGAGGTGATGCTTCAAAAGGAGATGGCGGAACGCGTGAGAGACAGACGGTCCTCACGCCCCGGCCGCCCCGCGATACGCCCCGGGCGACGGGTGACAAGGGACGACATCCGGCCACCCTAGGCGCAGGCCTGAGGACGACGAGCAGTGGGTGGCTTGCTGTCCAGCTTAGGACTAGGCCGGACCGACGGCGCGCTAGTGTTCCACGCGCGCCTCAAAGAGGTGTCAGCAAGTGACGGGGCCCCATTGGGCCGGCGCCCACCGGGAGTGCGGGATCGTTCAAAAGAGTTACCGTGCTCCCGGAACACCAGGGCGAAAGAAGAAACACAGATGGGTTTTAGTCAGTAGGAGTCTGACACGCCCTCCCGCTCGTGCCCACAGCGGGAGAAGTCATATGATGATTTCCCATCTATAAAAAAAAGTTTATTGTCAATAGTTCCGAGCGTAGTGGTGCTTTCGACCGTAGTTATTTAATATCAGCTAGAGCTTTCACTTTCTTTTTAACAGCTCTTTTGTGCCTATTTATTATGTGATTAGCCTAGCCTAGTTCCACACATGTGACATCCAGAAATCCGTGCTCAAAACCACAGTGTCATAGTTAATGTTGTGTTTTTATAAACCTAGTAGACTTCTGTACATTCATATAAGCTCAAAGATAACAAGTTGGTACATTTTTTTTTGAGCAAGAACTTCGTTTTTGTATAAATAAAGAAAACAGGTCGCGCCCCACGACGACGACTGAATATGAAAGTATAAAGCATTACTTGCCTGAAGTTATTTAAGTTATACCAATATATATGACTACCGTTTTCTCAAAAATCATTCCATGCCTCGAAGAGAATGTAAATTTCTGGACCGGCGGGCGGCTCCTGATTTTTTCGGTTGTATAGGATTTCACAATAGACAATAATACTTACCTGTATGTAGGTATCTCCTTTTTATATTTGATTAGTCTTCGTTAAGACCTGTTTCCGTGGTCAAAATCGTGCAGTAAATAAGTATGTAAATTTACATGAAAACTGTTTGACGTTAGTGGGCGTCAGGAGAATAGCCGAGTTACCGCACAAATGCACTTTGTGAACGAACATTCATCGTGTGTGGAAATTGTATTACGTGTGCACTATAAACATTTCCTCGGGACTCGGCTCTCACCTCACTCGCGGGAAATAAAACTTTTACTATTCGAGGCTGCTTTAATGTCTAACATTGATCGCGCACGCGACCGCATCGGCGCTCCGCTCTATACCACTTTATTGGTACTACAATAATCTAGGGATCCGTGACTCAGTTGCTACAGAGCAGATAGAGAGATCAGCTACGTAAAGCAACGTTGCCACTGTCGGTCCATTGATAATAGACCGCTTTCGAAAAACGTCACAGCTTTCCGTGCTTCGAAGAACACGTTAAGTTGTCGGTCCTGCCCTCCTCTTCTTTCGTGCCGGATTTCTGTCTCATCGGACTATGAGAGTAAGGCAATAGAGAGTTCACTTGTGCCTGCGCACATAGGTAGATACTTGCCTACTATAAGAATAATATCTCTTACGTAGTTGGGTACTCTTTAGCATAGATTAGCCGCCGTGACTGAAATCAGTTAAATAAAAATACCACCAAACATAACATTGTAAGGATTCAAACAGTTTAATGTCGCAAAGTCGGTTTAAATCTCCTAGTGAATCGTTTATTCAAGATACGTTAATGTCCCCGTGGGCCCAGCTACTCTGCAGATGAATACTTATTAAGCTCGTCGCATAATGTCTGCGGCACGGCGCCCGCCGCCCGCTTTGAATATCAAAAAGTTCTGATTAGTCTTGTAAACAACACCACGACCTTACAAAACACCGAGAAAATAGAAGGTCAACTTAACAAAACGTGCGCTCTAGCAACGCATACCGCCCTTTGAGCCTGTATCTAGGACCACTGCCTTACCAAGCTGTGCCCAAATTTCGTTTCCATGAGTGTTGTCTATGTGTTCTCAGCCAAACAAAGTATCTACTTAAGTAAAAAGATCTCCTTCGGTACTCTCAGTGTTTTGTATACCAAAGAGATTACATTAATTTGGGATGCGATTTTAATATAATACAACTTGTACAATTGCCGCAGTACAAACATGTTGGCTACGACTTTACAGCAGTTAACTCTGGATTTAATTAGCCGAGGGATTTGTCAGTCGAGTTCTAATAGGTACAACTGCAATGCTATTATGGAATTTACCCCCCCCCCCGCAGCGATTTGCTGACTGGTAAGGATCTGTGAAAGCCAACTTAGACTTAGTTCTTCGTCTCTCTCCGTGTGAATTATGGTTGTTTAAGGTTGTTGATGCTATAGGAAACCTTAAAACAAAAAATATTGCCACTAGATTTCTAACTTAGCCACTGCTTCGTTCAACATTAGAACGAGGACCCAGTCTCTTAGCAACATAGATCCAAACATGGATACATACTGAGGAAAGGAGAGGGAAAAGACGCCCTGAGAAGGCTCAAAATGCTCATAAGCAAACAAAATTAAACACTTATTGACTTGGACAAAAATACCTACACAAAACAGATTTGCGGGACTCGACACATAAAAGGAAGAAGAGTAACCTTTCATAGAAAGGGTTCCTAAACCTCCTCCTATATTAGTTGATAAAGTTAGCAACATCTCCCTATGCTTCTGAACTAAAAAGCTCAAAACAACTACGAGATAAAATTCTTGAGAAATGATGAGTTCGTATACAAGTCAGAACCGCTCATTGTTCACAGATATAGCGCAGTGTCTACGCGAAAGGGAAACTGAATTCTACACATACAAAGACAAAGAGGATCGAGCATTTAAAGTTGCTTTAAAAATCTACACCTTACCACTGACGAAAATAATATAAAAGATGAGTTGGAACAGCTTGGGCACAAAGTCAAAAATATATGGAATGTGTAGCAAAGAGCCACAAAAAACGATTTCATTTTTTTATCCTGGAGTTTAAAAGCAATCAAAATAATAAAACGATCTATGCATTGCAATCCCTCCTACATTGTAGAGTTGAAATTGAACCCCCAAGGCCAAAGCAAGAAATTCTGTAGTGCGCGAAGCCAAAATGCATTAAATTTGCAGGCATGTACAGGCAATCATATCTCAGCTGATTGTAATCGTTAAACTAGGTCAGATGCAGTTAAATATGTTCTTGGTGAAGGTAAGCACACTGCGAATCACAAAGGTTGCACTGTATATTTATAAAGAACTATAAGACATAAAAAATATTTCCCACTAAATCGCTAGTACCAACACAAGCGAGAACTGAATACACCAAATTCCCTTAAGGAAAAACCAAAAAACGACATTTACCGAAATGCAGTTTTGTCTGAATCAAACGCAAGTGATAGTAATGATAAGCGCAACCCAGCTTAACCTAAAGAAAGTATTAAATTATTAAATGCTTCAAATAATGGCTTCAATGCAACCTATGCAACGAATATCAACAATGTTAAAAAATATCTCAATGGAAAATTAACTAGCCTTTAAGAATGCCAAGGGGCTGACAAAACATACCTTAGGGGTAAACAAATCTCTTTGCTTTGAACAAAATTTATATACTCTTGATATTTGAAACCCATTTCACTTCAAAAGAATATTTTAAGATACATAACACAATGCAATCAGTCACAGTCCACGGAGGATCCGCAATAATTACACGCATACATTAAGCATTATGAGCATACAAAAACAGTAGTAAAACAGAGAAAACACGTTCCCAGACTACACAGTAACAAAACTGGCTGGGACAAATTCCGGTTGATAGTCGCCAACTCCATCAATCTTGACATTTCTCTAAAGACTAATGATGATATAACGGCTTCTGTTGAGCACTTTAATAATGTTGTCCAGCATGCAGCATGGGATTCAAAACCTCCAGTACTAGCGAAAAAAGATGAGCCCGCAAGCAATGGCAAATGTCAGTGTTTTTTATTTTTCTAACTTGCTAATAATGCGCTATTATAACTAAACTGAATCTGGGACCTCGAAACCTTAAAAAGATAGGTGTATAGGAGTTATGTCCCTAATTAATCTAATTCGTTTTCATGGCTACCTTTGACTTAGGACCCTGATGTAAGTTTTTGGGTACTGTGCGGAGACGACGATCTCATCGCAGTACCTAACCTACAACGATAGCAGTGACATTACGTTCAGCAAATAAATGTGTTCTTGATTTTTCTTGTCTCGTTTTCTTGATTTGTGTGTCTTTTGAAGGTTGTATTGGTAATTTGAGCAAATGCTAAAAAAAAATAGTTTTTTTTATCTCGTAACATTGGTTTCCTGAACGTTTAACCATCGATTTTGACAGTATATAAATTTTTAACAGCTAGTAATTCGAACTACTAAAGTAAGCTGTCAAAAGCTTTATTAAAACGCTTTTTGTTATTTTGCCATGAAAATTGTTATCCGAGTTAGCGGCGAGTCCTCCCCAAGGTAGTTTAAAACAAAAAGGTAGGATTTCTTATCTATCGACGGTTATTGAACAAATGTCAATTTTGCCACTAGAGTTAGCCATTTTAACACATAGTTAATGGAAGATACGTTATTGAGGCTGGCCGTTAAAAACTAAAAATAATCGCTGAAACCCCCGTTAGAAAAAGCAATGGAATGTTGGCGAAAAGCGATACTGAAAAAGGGGAAATATTCGCTTCCCACCTTGTCAATGTATTCGCACCAAATGATACTCAAAGTGAACCCGACTCTATAGGCAAAATCAATGAATACCTAGAAGCACCAGGAGAAGTCAAGGCAACGATATAAAAAATTGACGCATAGAAAACCCTAGGATCTTATAACAGCAAAATTACTGTATGAATTTCCCGACAAGGCATTGATGTTCTTGACATATATCTTTTCAACTCAGTGATAACAGGGTTTATGGGCATTACCCTAAATGCACGAAGCACAAAAGCCAAGGCCCCCAGTTTCCGGCAGTCACGCTATTCCTGGACATGGTGGCGTCTACGGTAACGGCGTGGTGAGGGGTGCTAAGAATCTCCGGGCTACGGAAAGCCACCACAACCGATTGACCCTGGCGACGTATAACGGACGCACGCTACGGCTAGACTCACATCTGGCACAACTTGAGGTGGAACTTGGGAAGATTAGGTGGCATATCCTCGGGTTAAGTGAAGTCCGAAGAGAGGGAGAGGACACCATAACCCTCGAGTCGGGCCACCTTATGTACTTCCGCATGGGAGACCAATAATCCCAAGGTGGTGTTGGGTTTCTGGTAAATAAGTCCCTTTCTGACAACGTTGTGGAAATGTCTAGCGTGTCGAACAGGGTAGCGTACCTCATTAATAAGCTCACCGAGAGGTATAGCCTCAAGGTGGTGCAAGTGAACGCACCGACCTCGGCACATCCAGACGACGAAGTGGAGGATATGTTCGATGACATATCGAGGGCCCTCCACTCCACCACTAAGACCAACTACAACGTTGTTATGGGGGACTTCAACGCTAAAGTGGGAGTACAAAATTGCAGCGAATTGGTAGTAGGATCCCATGGATTTGGAAGCAGAAATCATAGGGGGCAAATGCTAGTCAACTTCCTCGAACGGGAGGGGCTCTTCTTGATGAACTCCTTTTTCAAGAAACGGCCCCAAAGGAAGTGGACGTGGCAAAGCTCCGACACTATGACGAAAAATGAAATCGACTTCATCATGACGGACAAAAAGCATATATTCAGAGAAGTCACCTCGATCAACAGGTTTAATACCGGTAGTGATCACCGACTTGTCCGAGGCTCTCTGAATATCGACTTCAAGGCGGAACGTGCCCGTCTGATCAGGTCCAGGCTCCGACCTATTTGGTTTCAAACCATGATAGGATCCGAAGCGTTCCAGTCAAACCTGGATAACCGATTTGCTGCCATGGAGACCACATCAGACGTAAACCAGAAGCTCGTAAATGTGGTCCGGATACTCAGGGAAGAAGGTACGAGATTTTGTGAAATGCAGCGTAAGGGCAAGAAGTCAAAGCTTTCGGAGAAGACTTTAGGGCTAATGAAGAAACGACGTGAAAGCGTCACTTCGTCGGAAAAGCGCGCTCTAAATCAAGAGATCAACAAGCTTATACGACACGACCTTCGGCGCTCCAACACTCTTTCGAATAAAAGAGCGATCGAGCAGAACCGGGGGTCAAAAGTGTTCGTACAATCTCTTGGAAGAAGCCACCTGACGAAGTTGACCACAGCAAGTGGAGAAGTCGTTTCTTCGAAGCCGGCAGTCCTCTCCGAAGTGGAAGGCTTCTATGGCCGGTTATACGCTTCGCATGCATCTCGACCTGATCCCGAAAATGAGGGTCCTAGAGCCACTCTAACACGCCACTACACCGAAGACCTGCCAGAAGTAAACATTGGCGAAATCGTGCTGGCTCTTAGACAGAGGATGGCGTTACAATTGAGCTGTTAAAAACTGGAGGTAAACCCGTACTGAGGGAGCTCCAAAAGCTCTTTAATGCTGTCCTGTTTGAAGGGAGAACTCCGGAGGCGTGGAGTAGAAGTGTAGTCGTCTTGTTCTTCAAAAAAGGAGATAAGACCCGGCTGAAGAACTACCAACCTATTTCTCTTCTAAGCCACGTCTATAAGCTGTTTTCAAGAGTCATCACGAACCGCCTTGCGCGAAGACTTGACGAATTCCAACCACCGGAACAGGCTGGATTTCGGAGCGGATATGGCACCATAGACCACATTCACACAGTGCGGCAGATTATACAAAAGACCCAGGAGTATAATCAGCCCCTGTGTCTGGCATTCATGGACTATGAGAAGGCCTTTGACTCGATTGAAATCTGGTCCGTTCTGGAGTCTCTGCAGCGATGCCAAGTAGATTATATCCAAGTGATGAGATGTCTCTACGAAGCCGCCACCATGTCCGTCCAAGTACAGAATCGGCAAACAAAACCTATACCATTAGGAGTGAGGAAAGGGAACGTTCTTTCCCCGAAACTGTTCACAAATGCAATGGAGGATATATTCAAGGCGCTGCTCTGGAAAGGGCGGGGCATCAACATCAATGGTAAATTCATCTTTCACTTGCGATTTGCACCTGCAACGGATGCTGAATTACCTGGCTGACTCCTCTGTACGCATCGGTCTACGAATGAACTTGGTTAAAACCAAGGTCATGTTCAATGAACATGTACTACCGGAACCGACAGCGGTACACAGCGCCGTTCTCGTAGTTGTTTAAAAATATGTGTACCTCGGGCAGTCATTGCAGTTAGGTAGAAACAACTTCGGAGACGAGGTGAACAGGAGAATTCGGTTGGGTTGGGCAGCATTTGGTAAGCTACGTCAAGTCTTCTCATCGTCGATCCCACAATGCCTAAAGACTAAAGTCTATAATCAGTGCGTCCTACCCGTCATGACATACGGAGCCGAAACGTGGGCTCTGACGGTACAGCTGGTCCACAAGTTCAAAGTCGCTCAGCGGGCTATGGAAAGGGCTATGCTCGGAGTTTCTCTTAGGGACAAAATCAGAAATTAGGTGATCCGGCAGAGAAACAAATTAATCGACAAAGCCCACCGGATTAGCAAGCTGAAGTGGCAGTGGGCTGGCCATATTAGCCGAAGAACCGGCAACTGTTGGGGTAAACGAGTTCTTGAGTCGAGACCGCGGCTTGGCAAACGTAGTGTAGGACGCCCTCAGGCTAGGTATAGTGAGGATTTACGCAAAACGGTTGGCAGGAGCTGGATGCGAGAAGCCGAAGATAGAACAAAGTGGCGTGCAATTGGAGAGGCCTATGTCTAGTAGTGGACTGCGATAGGCTGATGATGATAACAGGGTCTTTTCCCGATCAATGGCAGGTCGCCGAAATAATCATGATACTCAAACCTGGTAAAAAGGTGGAAGAAGTTTCCTCATAGATACCTATAAGAAACCTTCTGCCTATTGTATACAAACTGATGGAAAGTTTGATTTTAAAGACACTCAAATTAAAAATCAGCGAGGCTAAAATTATATTTCACTATTAATTCGGAATTAGGGAAAAACACGGCACCACAGAATAAGCATTGTATTGTATCTGGATAGAGGCCGGGATATATATCCCGGCCTCTTCCTCCGACTTCCGGGCTATATAGCCCGGAAGTCGGTGCGACCTAAAAGATCTATTGTGACGCCTCTTTCTTCCTTAAAAGATATCTCCAAGGTTTAGTCTGACATGAAGTCGACCTTGTATCTTGGTGTCCTAAATATCGTCAGGTGTGATTAAGTGCTAGTTTCTGGTGTGGTGAATGTCTGCTATGATGCTGTTGTGCAAGGTATTCATTGCCACTGATCGATTTTGTCCTACCTGCATTTTTAGCTCTTAACATCGCTGTCCTGGCATTCTTTTTATTATTATTTGCACTTGCAGGTGCAGAAGATTCAGGTTGAGCAGTGCTTCGAGGGCCGCAGTTGGAGTAGAGGAAAGTGCTCCTGTTCTTATTGTAGTGATAATCCTTTGAAGGCTGGTGAGTGCCTCCTTGCATGTGACTTGGTCGGTCTTCATAGAACAAGTTCACCGTTCACACCTTTTGACCGTGTCTGGCACGAGGGACTACTATCTTCAAACTGAATATTGTAGGTACGAGTATGTAGAATAGGTACCTGAGTATAACACACGACTTCAATATTTCGTAAGATCCAAAAATGTGATGGATAAAAAGATCGGTTTGCGAACTTTACCGTCCGAAGGTCCTAAGCGATAAAAATTCGCCAAATGCTCGCCGGACGTAATGAAATTTATTGGTGACATTGGGGGCGGCGCGTACTGACTGTTTACTTTACTACGCTTTATGAGGCCAGGCGCTCTTCTTGTGTACGGTGAAAGATTAATGGCTGCGCAATACGTACAGGTACATTGTAACCAGTTTATGTACTTACCTGCTAACAATTTATGTGTATTTTTCGGTTGGTGTGGTATTTTTCCCCTGCTTTGTAATCCGCTATTTTTCTTGAATGTTCTAACGTGTTAAGATTTTTTTGTTAAGCTGTACTAGGCATGCTGACGCTTCTCGACAGAACGGCAATAAAATCTTTTAGACCTACATGAATAAAAAAACGATTGCCGAGAGGGTTTGGGTTGTTAAAAGTTCTAATAGCCGACTCGTTCGTGCTTTTAAAAAAAACTACATGTTACAACTACCTACTTATATAGGGTATCCCAGTGCACTTTTTAAATTTGGTGTTATTTTTCCAGCATGCGGCAGCAGATTACTCCAATTATTAAAAATGGAGTAGGTATCATACAAAAGAAAAACCCTTACAGTTTCGTCATGTCCGTCCGTCCGCAGCGTAGCTCAGAGACTGTGAGTGCTAGAAGGCTGTAATGGTCTTTTAAAAACGTTTAGGGGTTGAGAAGACTATTTTTAGATTAAGGCATCCGTTTGTGAAATATTAAGCTTTAAAATGCCAATTTTTGTTTGAGTTAAATGTCCCGCCCCGCCTGCCAGCTAAATGGTTGATGTGGGTTTGTGAAAAAATCACGGTAGTAGGATATATAATGAAATTAAAAGGAAAACTGTCACACTTTTGTAGGCTTTACAAGTTAATGAGTAACAGCTGATCAAATGAGAAGTAACAAGATTTTCATACACATTCCATTGAAAATTATTAATAAGTACTAGGTATAACGTTGTAAGTATGATACAAAAACAACAGAAAACCCTCCCACCTAAGAAGTGGTTCTTAAGCCGTATAATTCAGATGGGGGGGGGACCCCTACATTGTGCGTGGTTCGACTTGCACTTGCCTGGTTTTTTTATTAATCGGAACAATCATAGGTGACGTCGGACAAATTCTATAAATTTTGTAAATTTCATAGTTGCCACATGCAGGGGAAAAAAATCAACAAATTTAAAAAATGCACTCTTACTGGAACGCCCTAAATTATGTTGTGAAAACTGCTACCTTTCGTGAACCGTCTGCTTTTTGCTTTGGCGTCTGGCCAGAGGCGTAGCTACAGCCGTATCAATGATACGGGCCCCCAGCCTATAGGGGTCCCGAAAGTGCGTTACCTATTGCACCCCTCTCCCCACCCCGTGCCAGCGACTCACACAGTCAGTTGCAAATTGCGAGGGAGTCACATTAGTCCTAACCTGGCCCCCAATCAATTGATACGGGCAAGCTACGCCACTAATTCTGGCAATTTGGCAATTATTTAGCTATGGCTATACCTACTCTTTTGAAAGATCTCTGATTATCTTAAGATTTACACTCCCACCACTCATTTTTCACTGTTACATGACGCTAGTAGATGTTGGAGTGTATCTTTAAACCTAGCCATCCATTTTCCCATTAACTTTAGCACAACGGAAACGAAAAGTAGATAGATAATCCCCATAACCTTTCACAGTTAAGCCTGATATAATCCGAGCTTTATAAAGAGCCTTCTTGCCCCGTATCGGCCGCTCCTTAGTCGGACGCTAAGGTTGATTGATGCGGACTTGTAGTCGACTATCGCGCCGCGTTGACCGCTCCAGACATTTTTTATGATTTACGTACCTAAGTATAATTCTGCCTCAAGTATTATAGAAAATGATTTACTGGACTGACTTTTTCACAAGTGCTGCTGAATCGGAATGCGGTTTGGACTTTAAAGCTTATATTTTGTTACCTGAGAAATAGGTGTGGGACATCGATAAACGCGTCTGGAGTGTAGGATGAGGTGGTCTGGAGAATTGTGAAAATCATTATTGTTAGAGATACAGTTCCAAAAGTGGAACTGTATCTCTAACAATAATGATTGACGGTAAAAGTACCGTCTGAGAGAACTCATGATAGGCATGTGTTCATTTAATGTACCTATTACAAAATCTGGATATTGTCAGAAATATCGTCTAGCTTAGTACCAAAGTAACTATTTTCCAACTGGACCCTTGATACCTACATTATTAGTGAAACAACATAAAACAAGAGCCTAATAAGGGAAACATTTCAACCATTCAAACACACAGCGCGTTAGTCAACAAGCACGCAGGTGGCAAACAAAATAAGTACTTTGTTCAAAATATCGTTCATTAAAATTAAAACGACAAAGATGAACATTACTCAGCCAACTCATATCATAACTCTTAACGAACTCGCAGTGGTGTAATTCTACAGCACGTGTCCGTGATATACGGTCTGTGTTCCCGGAATTCTACGCCAGAATAATTTTTCCGTCGCCTTTTCAAATCCCCCCTTCACTGGGCTCTATGACAAATTGCATTCACTTATACATACTACACAAATTATCTTTATTGACTCACTGACTTACGAAATATGAGTTAGGTAGTTGTTATATTACTTATATATCATTGCGCTGTGTTTTTATGTGGCTTTCTAACGGGTTTACGGCTATAGCCTAGGATTGCGGGAATATATTTGTGTTTTAACACAGAAAATCCCTCTCTGGCGAATTTGTCTACTCACTCGCAGTAATATAATGGCAAGTTGTTCGACTGCGCTGTTCTGCAAAACCTTCTTAATTTCAAAACGAAAGTAATTAGCGGTACTTTTCAAACAACAACAAACAAATAATCACACACAAACTAAAATTAATTAGTCAGACTTGCACAGGCAATATATCTACAGCTTGTCTCATCTTGAAATAAGACTAGCCTTTCTCTTTAGCCAGACCACGTAAGGATCTCATAAGCCTAGACACTCAACGTTAGTTAACGTACCTTACAAATAATATCACTCGGGCAGTCCATCACTTTTATAATGCTCATTAGGTGGGCTGTACAAAAACAACTAGCTGCCGTCCTTCGTTGATAGAATACTGATTACTCGCACGAATAACCACCCTACTTGTATGTTTTTTTGCGAGGGATTGCGAAAACACTCAACATTAAACGGCCAGCCCTCAGTCACGTCCCCGAGATGGTAAGGATAAGAATGCGTAACTAACTGATTCTGATTGTACTGGCTCGTATTCTGTCAGAATGTTCCTTGTTCATTTTACCATGCCCCAAATATATTATCGAGTGCGTTTGTATTTTCGCATGCTAAGCATTTGGTAATGTCTATATAAGTGCTTGTGTTACTAATATTGAGAGTAGGTCACCAATTTCCACTGCAAAAGGTTTGGAGGGAAAATAGTACGATGAGTTATAATAGGTTTTACATTCCTCTCTGTACGGGGTCCACTGCAGAAAGAGATACTATAAATGCTATAAGTAGGTATTTAATTTATACGTAACTTATTATAAATGTTTTAAAATTATTTCTTGGTGGAAGCACTACTATGAAATTTAACCGTTGCGATCTAGGTAAAGTGGAAACCCGTTTTAACGTCCAACCACTTTCAAATAGGTACCTACAGCATATAGATAGAATTATTCAAATCACATCAGACTTGCAACGACCATTCCTACAGAAATCTTTAACGGCAACCGAAATAAACAGCCTTACAAGATCCGTATATCATATTTATCGTACATTCGGCAAATTCTCGTGGAGATGTATGCACGTGCCGATATACGGGCTCCGACCATGAATATTGCTACCGACCGCATTATCCATTGACAAATGTCTTCACATAAACTGAAATTTATGCAAAAAGCCTTGTTGATGGGTGGGAAATATTTATTTGTAGTCGGATGTAACCAGTTATGCTCCCGGGACCCATTCTACTGTAAGTACCTATTGTTTTGTCTAACTCGTTGGTACTCGTACTCGTAGATATACAGAGCATTGGTGATATAAATGGAGAGGCAAAATGCTAGTTTGTTCCCGTTAGATGTGTGATGTTGGTGGATAATAGAACGAGGTTGTCAGCAAGTGCACTCAATGTTTGTGAACAATATTGGCACAACAATTTTGCATTATTTTGAACGCTTTTTCAGCAAATGTACAAAGTTGCGCTTTATGCTTTGTGTAGAAAATATTTTCCCTTTCATATTTACGCTATAACTGCTTTTATTATTCTTCGGAAAATCTTTGAGCGAAAGTAATAATGTGTTATTATTTGTATTATCTGCGGGGAGTGAAGTGAAGTAGAGCTTTTTATGAGTTGTTTGTCATACCGTGAGTAGGAAAAGCGGTGAAAGAAAAACCGAGCAAGAGTATGTCGCACCATGCACAGTAAACGCTATCGTTGTGATGATCAAAAGATAAGGGGGGGGGGGAAGCATAATTTATGCTAACTTCCGGAGCGATTATTTTCCAAAAATGTTTACTCAATCAAAGATCTTTATTAGAAACCTTAAATGTTTTAAAGACTTGTCCATTGACGTTTACAAATACGTTGATGTTTGCAAAAAAACTATTTACATGTATCTATGGAGAGCCCCCCTAAAAATATTTATTTTTATTATTAGCTATCACACTCAGTAGTGGCTATTTCAAGACACATTTTTACCAAATTTCATCAATATTCATTGTGTAGTCTTTGAGTAAAATGCTTGTGCTGTTATATGCTCCAAAAACCCCAACTCCGAGTAGTTTTTGTAGTTGCAACGAAGTAGCGTGGTAATGTGTCATCTACTCGAGCCTTTAAAAAAGCGTGCGCCAACAACGTACCATTTACCCATTGAGGTTTCAATATATTTAATCTCGTGTCTTTTAATTGTTTTTATTTCTTGTTTTTGCATCTGTCCTCTAACTGTAATATAATATAATATCTTGGGACAACTCAGACAACGTCATCTGATCCCAAACTAAGCAGAGCTTGTACTATGGAAACCAGACAAGTGATAAACATACATAAATAACACCTAGACACAGAATAAACCATCATACTCAATATGGTGTATAACATAGACTTAGGATATACTTAGTGTATAATGTAATGGTGGCAGCACCTTACCTACATATACAGTTTATAGACAAAGAAACATTGTAAACATTGACAATTTGAAAAGAGTGGCCGCGAGTTTTATTGCCTCGTTCTTTTCTCTGACTTTACCTCTTGTTTGCGAGCAGGCAGTTAATAAAGAATATTTTTTTTATATACCTGTCTGTTCTTTTAAAGGCGTATAAAGTAAAAAACATTCGCAATAAAATTACCAACAAACTTGAATAATGTCAATATGTCGAAAGTCTCAGGTGATTATCTTATTAACCACTGCGGGCTGTATATTTGTGATTATTGGTGCACGTGCTCGATGCAGTCCCATGGCGCGGGCGGGCGCGGCGCTCAGATAACGTCACGTCAAGTAGAGCGCTTATATATGGACTTCAAAGAGTGCACGTGAAATAATAACTGCATAATATTCAACGTACACTTTGATGTATTCACAACTACTTAGCTTGCGGCCAATTCTCAGAGAGGAATCGAGATGTATTATGTTTTTAAGACAAATAGTGAGTGAGGCAGTGTGAAGGAGGAGAGACAGTTTCAGAGATTTAGTGATCGTATAAGGAAGGTATAAGATGTGGTTGATAGAAAAACGGCAAATAAGATAATAACCTACGAAACGATGTATTTTGATGTGAATGGGAATTTGTTCCAAGGTTTTGGATTTTTTTTCTATTTTTCCTTAGTGTGGCAAGGTTCCTTTGGCTGGCTGCAAAAAATAAAAAGTTTGAAACTGTGTCTTTACAGGCATTCTTTACCTTAACTGAAAGTTAGCCTATAACCTTTTGAAGACCATCCAGTGACTAATTTTTAAAACAAGTTCCCCAAGAGCTTAATTATAAATTCAACAAGAACATGAAAGCAAGTTCACTTTATTATCCTCAGAGCATAATATAGACGCTTTTAAATTTTTTAGTGTAAGTGTCATTATGTTTTAGGCTAGGAAGCTCTATTATAAGTTTTTGAATATACAATGATGAAAAAAAATTACATTGAAGAATCGTAAACGTTCAACATTTTACTGTAGGTTCTTATTTACTTAGATCATAGATCAGAGTTTCCGACTACGCAAGGAAGAGGGTTATGATTTTATATATTTATCTTTCTTTGACACGCTCTAGAGCCTTAATGGCTTTATAGATCGTAGCTTGAGAGGTATCGTTAGAGTAGTTCGTGAGAGTGCTATTGGGTACCTACCTACATCAAAATTAGAAAAAAAAGATGGCGGATCAATTAATATGGCGCTAAAATATTTCTAGTTCGTCGTAAAATATTTCTAGTATTCGTAGTCGCTAGTTATTATTTTTAAGCAGTCGGGTTTTTTGTTTTGTAATAATTTATTAAAATATTACGTTAAATTAAATATGACTCTTGGCGCTGATTGTTCTTCACGTTGTCTCTGTGTTTAACGTGTGAACAAAGATTGGTAAAGACTAACAAGCACGGAGACTAAGCCCGCCGCCCTGTGTCGCGTCACGTTAATGTGCTTCACGCTCGCGGTGAGTACGTTGACTTTACATTACTACATGAAACCAGCGATACGATCAAAAGCGGTGGTAGTAGATTGTAAGTACAAACGAGATGCCGTGGGTTCGAATCCTACCCAAAATACTACCGACTTTACCTGTATGCTTTATGAATTTTTCACTACATTACATGTGGAATCATTACATGTCACAAGTGTAGTATTTTGTGCTTTCTGAGTCATACACATTAACATCATGAGCATCACTTGCGTACCTATACGTGTTTAGCCCAGTCAAATTTTACAAATAAAAGCCCTAAAATCGCAAAACGTGATGTAAAGCTACATTTTTGGTATGTTATTTTGATCCCCTTAGGGGAGGAAGGAACTATATTTGCAACCAAAAAAAAGTTGTGCTAACAACGTAATACGCATAAAACTGTAAATTTTCGGACGTTTTTAAATTTTTGCAGATCAATTCTAAAACTATGAGTTTTTGATATTAAATGTGTGCATCATTTTGAAAGTATATTTAATTTAAGACAATTTAAGCCAACTCACAGCTACGCATATAGTTTTTGAAATATGACTCATGAAAAATTACATGTTTTCAAAAAGTTGTACATTTTAAGATAGAAAAGAACTTCTTACAACAAAGGTAAAAACTATATGTGCTTAAATATTGGCCAAAATACTTGTAACGAATGATTAAATATAAAATATGAATTCTGACATCAAAAGGAAGAAAATAATGGCCTTTATTCGTCATGCAGAATCTTTACTTACAAAAGTCAAATCATGCTCTTAATCAATGTGACAATTAAAACAAAGTGACAACAAAATTCAGCCAAGCATATTAAAAGTTGATAAACTTTCGCGATTTGTACACATTATTAAAATATATATATTAGGTACAGTCTTCCCGTGACCATGGCCGTTGCAATACGGTCGAAACGTCGGGCAATAAACAAGGTATTTTACCTTAAATTATTCACGCGATTAAGACCCGTAATATATATATTTTAATAAAGCATATTAAAGTAAAAATGAGCAAGCAACTAGATGCATTTTTCTTTATCATTTAAATAATCATCCAATGTATAATAACCTCTACGTAAAAGATAATTTTTGACTACATTTTTGAACTTAATCACTGATAGACTCATAATACTAGCTGGTATATTGTTAAATACTCTCACAGAAAGACCCATAAATTAATTATGAGTTTTATGTAGCCTATGATATTGACTTACCAATTTGTGCTTATTTCTCGTGTTCACTGGGTGAACGTCACTATTTTTGTGATATAAATGCATATTTTGTTTAACAAACATAATGTTTGTATATATATACTGAGATACAACTGTCATTATACCTATCTCTTTGAACTTTTCTTTAAGGGAAACTCAAGCACCTAGTTTGTAAATCGCACGCACTGCACGTTTTTGAAGAATAAAAATTGTTTGAATATCAGCCGCCTTGCCCCAAAGCAGTATGCCATACGACATGACGCTGTGGCAATAACCGAAATAAACTACCCTTGCTGTTCACATCGGTAAGCTGTCTGACTTTGCTGACAGCATATGCTGCAGGACTGAGTTTTCCTGCGAGACATGATATTTGGGCGCCCCACTGTAACTTACTATCTAAAGTAATTCCCAAAGAAACCGTTGAATCGACAAAATGAATAACTTCATTGTTTAAAACAAGATTTGTACTGATATTTTTTACATTTAGTAAACTAAATTTAATACATTTGGTTTTTTAGAATTGAAAAGCACACAGACAGAAGTAGGTATACTTCCACCCTTTTCGGGCATAAAACATCAAGATGTTACACAAATTCCAAAAATATCCACGGTTGGTTGATCATTGAAACCCAAGAAAAGAGAAAAAGATCAAAACCTATTATTTTGAAGTTGAACTGGAAAAACTAAAAAAAAGTACAAACATTTTCGCGTAATACGCAGGTAGCACAACTTTTTTCTGCTTGCATACAGTTCCACAGTCCCCTAAGGGGTCCTAATAACATACCAAAAATGCAGCTTTACATCGCGTTTTGTTATTTTACTGTGGTAGTTGTCGACAGTATAAAAACCTCTCAACTCCTTGAAGTGAAGAACCACACGTTTTATTAAAGTAATAACCGAATACCAAAGGGTAAACGAATTAAGGCCTAACATTAATTAAATCAGAGTTTTCCACTTTGAGCACTGATTTTTCGAGCACCTCGGTGCAACCCGCGGGTGTAATGGCCTCACCGTTAATCTGCTGTCACACTTAGCAATGCTCAAGAAGATTAATATCACGAGAGTTCGCGAGGTAAGTGCGAGCGGTGTCTGACAATATCGCGGTAATCGCCAGATATAGGCCAGGACATAATTAAAATTATCTGGTTTGTGCATTAAGTATTAATGCAGAAATCAGATAATTTTAAATAAGTAGCAGTTCATTATTAAAGATGCAAACCCATTTATTTTTAACATCCTGTAGTGTTCACCGTCTGTTGAGACGGTGATTACTGTATATTATTTTATAATTACCTACATAATTTCATACATGGATCCTTGGGGACATACTGACAAAGCTTTCACGTCAATTCCCTGTGGTCGTGCTGAAGGGCAAACGGCCCCATGATATAAACTTTATAAGTTACCGTAACTGCTTAGAGGCCTCTTGACAAGCGCACGTAACATTACGTAGAGAAAGCTTTGGTAGGCCGTTGGTAGTCAAAATTGTACTTTATCAACAGAGTAGATCTCATTTTAACTCAATCTGGCTGTTGGTCTAGTGGTTAGTGACCGTGACTGCAAGCCAGTGGTCATGGGTTGGATCCCCACCTAAGATAAGACTTTGTGTGATGAGCACAAGGGTTTATTTTGAGTCTGGGTGTAATTTATCTGTAATATGTATGTATTTATTATAAATATATAAGTACGTTTATCAGTAGTCGGGTTGCCAAAGTACAGGCTCTGTCTAGTTTGGGATCAGAGGGCGTTGTGTTAGTTGTCCCAAAATATTATTAAATTATTGTCTATATACCTACTAGTTGACCCGCGTAACTTTGTCTGCGTCAAATTTCCCCGTTTTTACATAATTTTGCATTGATGCTCCGCTCCTATTGGATGATAGCCTGTAGCCTTCCTCGATCAGTTCCTGAGATTATCGTGTACAATTACGTATGATGGATATTCAGCGCAGAGTAACTAGTAGAGTGAAACTTAAAACTTTTTCGTGAACATAAAAAGTCCACATGAGATAAAAAAGTTGATTTTCAACAAATCAGTTGAACAGATTTTCTGGTAACGATGCTGATAAAAGAACCATCTCGATAAAACTAACTTTCTGATAAAAAAAACCATTTACATGCTGTTTATACACTATGATGTCATAAACACACAGACACCCATTTCTAACCATAACAAACTTATTTGTTTGCTTCAGGATTCTTTTTTTTTAAATTTATTTAGGACAATAAACAGTTGTTACATTAACAGCATAGCTAAAACAAAACTCGCTCAGTTGCCCACAAATTAAATACGTATAACACCCTAATTAATAAAATGATCTATAAAAATATACAATGTTATTACCAGACTGCGGAGTTTGAGTTGTTTGACGTGTATGTATGTGTGTTTCTTTATTGCACTTTAAAGATCAAAAGTGTGGGCCGGTTATGATGATTCATACGCCAATTGTTTTTTTTAACTAGTTGGCAAACATACAAATATTTTTATAACAATAAAAGCGGTATTAGAGATGTTCATTACTCTAAGCATGGGACAGCGATCTCTTGCATTAGTATTACAGTTCCTTGGCGCAAAAAGATAGTTAATGCGAGTGTTACGAACTGACGTATAGCCATATGGTAAACAAAACTTTTTTTTTATAATATACTCGTAACGTAAAAACTTTCGTTGCACATTTGTTCAATGTATTTAGCATAATAAAGATTCGAGACGCATGTTGCATATTCTAACTGTGACCGAATTAGAGACTTGTTCAGCAGAAGATAAACTAATAACAAAAAAATCGAAAAAACTATCGGCCTATCGCTAACTTATCCTCTTTTTTGAGCCGTTTAGATCTGCTAAATTTTTTTTTGTTATGAATAGGTCGTAAAGTATATATTTTTTAATCGCTAATTTAGTATTTTTATGAACTGCAAAAACTGGGAAAATTGACGGTTACAAAGTTGCTAGGATCAGCCACAAGTAGTGGTAATATATGTATAGTTTACATAAGCATCTTCGTGCTATATCGGTCTAAATAAAATCTTCCTAAATGTGAGTAGAGCATACTAATCTAAAAGCATCATATACAAATAGGAACTACCACGTAACGATAAAACGACAACTTCATACGCGACACCCACAAACTTCAACCAACAATGTAGGTACTGTACGTAAAGTTGTATGTAGATAAAACAGTTAGTTCCTCGCGTGTGATATGAAAACGAGTGAACGTGTCACAAGTTGGTAATAGTTATCGTGGTGCTGGTGAGTATGGATGGGGTGAGTGCGGGAGGAGTGCGGTGAGGGAGGTGAGGGAAAGTTGCCCCAGTGGCACACCAGTGGCCGCAGCTAAGCGGTTATTCACTGTTTATTTGTGGGATGTGCGTGAGGACAAGACATCCAGCTTCTAACTTTGTAAATTGTTTTCTGCGTCTAGTTTTGATACTTGTAATAAATATAACGCTGATGAGATGTTTTTTTCGTTTAATTGAACGCACGTATCTCAGTTAGTACTAGGACAATAGCGACAAGTTTTATTTTAACATTATCATTTTGGAAGTACTACTACTACTACTATAATTGGACAATTCAATAGTTTGTGCTATTTTTCATCATATTAAGTTTTATACAACTCATTTTTCGTGAAAGTCAATTTTCTTAAAAAAAATCGTAGTGGCCATTTTTAGCCACGACGGAACGGAAAAGGTTTATGCGTTTAGGATGAGAGATTGATTGTGCGAATGTTGCCATTTACTTCAATAACGGCTCATCCGATTCAGATCTTACCCATTATGCTACCGACGTAAACCCACTCCTAACACAAGCCATTGACTTTAGCTGGAGGGGTTAACAGGATTGCTAGTAATGTGGGACGAAAATCCCAGATTGCTAGTTATCTTTATAAAAAAAAAAGAAAAAAGATGCAGTTTTCTGTAAAGGGTCTGTAATTTGTTTGCGATGGTTCTTAGATAAATATATCTGAGAACCATAGCAAACAAAATATTAAGATTTTTACCCGCCAGGGGGCGCTGCTGTGCATATTTAAATATAGAAGTATGTTGCTATTGCTTTCGATTTTGATGGGGTTTTCTGCTAAGGGTTTATAATTTATTAGAGATGGGTTTAAAATAGATGTCGTCGCTAGGGGACGCTGCATTCTAAATAATTAGTATATTTAACATATAACATTTAACATATTTAACTATCTATCTCCAGAACGGTGCGACCGATTCCCGTGCTGTTTTCTGCAAAGGGTTTGCTATTTATTAACGTTGCTTTTGTAATATATGTTACCGTGGTCGTTAGGCGGAGCTGCATTCCCAATAACTAATATTACCATCTATGTCGAAAACGGTTCGTTCGATTCCTATACGGTTTTCTGTAAAGGGTTTGTAACTTATCAGTCCTCGAGAGGTGTTACGGTGGTTACCTCCAGGGGACGGTGCATATTTGCACTGCTGCAAAGACTGTAGCCACGTATCTCCTAAATGGTTCCACATATTTCGAATGCAGTTTTTTGTAAAGGGTGTAATTCATTAGATGGTATCTATAAGAGTTGGGTGTCATATACTACATCGAGTAATCTAACTACATCAAGTAAACCTGATTACTGTAGTTATGTAGTTATAATTACTTTAGTTATAATTACCTGTGCTAATACCTATCTTATTTGTAAAAAAAAGTTGTAAAGGGAGGTTTCAGAAAAGAGGTTGTCAGTAATTATAATTATGTTGACTGATTAATATTTGTAAATACCATTTTATGAATTTTCTGTGATGATGGCGATGTTTGATGATGGTGATTATGATGCTGGAGATTTAATGGTGGTGATGATGAAGATGATGAACATGATAATGATGATGTTGATGATATGACGAAACTTTCTTCTAAACTTCACTTTGTTAGTCAAACTTCTTGTTTTGAGATGATCTTTGTAATCATTGGGTCAAAACTTCGAAAGCGTATATCTTAAGAACTACGGTGCGCAGACCTACCTTGTTTACACTCAAACTTTATTCATCGTTTACCGAGATACAAACGATTTAGGAAAAGTCACACTGGCGGATTACCAGGCGATCCCCTCTCCGAAATTATGAAAACCCCCCTGAAAAATGATCCTTGTATATGTATGCTCATGACCACAAAACCAACAAATACACTCAAAAAAAAAACTCCTTCATCGGTCCGAAAAAGAAGATAAAAAAGTAGTCATGTCATGCTATCATGCATAGTAATAATGATTGAAAGGAATCAGATTAATTACTACATTTTATGGTTGCAACTTCAAAATGTAGTTTTTTATTAATAAAAAAAACTATTACATTTTATGATACACTAATACTAATCACAGCCATTGATTACTTTTTGTAATGAATGGCTGTGATTACTAACTATAAAAAGTAATCATATTTATTACTGGTATTTACTTAGACTGATGTTATGACGATTTTATGACGCCAAGGGGCGGCCATTTACATTTTTTGTTATCACTATATTAATAACAGCTCAATCACAATAAAATTTTATATCTAGGATAAATGAATCTACGTATAAATATACCTAAGCATCTTATCTACTGTAAGATATCTCCAGAAATTATAAAATAAAAAAACAAAATTTAAAAATCGAAATAACCCACGACGAACGTAAACTTTGCATTAGATCAATCAATCAATTATTTGTACAAAGATGTGACAAAATAATATTAATGTTCTTACACAATTCATCACAATGGGTGTGCAAAATTCTATAAATGTAAAATAAAGTCATTCAATTTGTAATAAGAAATTAAATTCAATCAATCATAAATATAAATCATTACAAAATTACAATACCTAAATACTTATTGTTAATAAATACACAAAAATTATAGAAAGGTATAAAGTATAATTCTTTTTTTAATCCAGATCTATGAGATCTGGATTAAAAAAAGAATTATACGTCTTAATGGCATTTCTTTGATATGTTTGGGTACTTTATTAAACTCTTATACACATTACGTAACAGTTTTTGTGGAACAGAGATGTTTTACAGACAGCCATTAAAAGTCTAGTAGGATCTTTTTACCAATTATTCTATTGTCAAGAAATGAAAAGGATAAAATAAAATTCAGACCCACCGACCAATAGGAGTTAAGTAGTACGTAAAAAAAACCGTCGGGTGCTGAATTCAGATTACTGCTAATCGCTGCAATGCTAGTTTAAGTAAAATATTTTAGTGTGTGTGACAAGACAGCAAATGGTCCCCATTGGTCAATGGGTCTAAATTTAATTTTAGCCTTTTTTCTAATATAAAGTTGAATTATTAGAAGATATATCATGTTATTGTGATTGATTTGTTATTAATATAGTGATAACATAAAATATTTTAGTGTGTGTGACAAGACAGCAAATGGTCCCCATTGGTCAGTGGGTCTAAATTTAATTTTAGCCTTTTTTCTAATATAAAGTTGAATTATTAGAAGATATATCATGTTATTGTGATTGATTTGTTATTAATATAGTGATAACATAAAAAATGCTCTCCCCTTTTTATTAATAAATAACTACATTGAATGATGTAATTTCGAAATTTTACTTAATAATGTTCATTTCAACGAAGTACTTTTCGTAAAGGTCAATTCTTGGAGCGAACCATTTTCGTAGAGGTTAAGTTTCTAAAGTGTCTTAAGTTAAGAGCCATATTCGTAGAGAGCTAGCTGTAATTTTCGAAATATTTAAATATCCCATGGAGATTTTTTTGGACAGTTATTTTTGTCAATTTTCAAGTATTTCTTTTATTAAATTTCTTATGCATAGTTTTCGTAAAGGCCATTTTCGTTGAGGTATTTTTAGTAGTGATCTTACGATATCACGAAGTTATTTTTGAAATGTAATTGTAAAAGATGTTTTCCCATTTTACGTAAAGGTCATTCTCGTATAGACACAAACAAAAATGTTGTTGACTTAAGTTTTCTAGTTTTTGTAGAGGTCTCATTATAGCAGTTATTTTTGATATCTTTTTAGGAAAGCTGTTTCCAATGAAGGATTTTTTATATAGGTCATTCTCGTAATGGTTTTATAAAAGCTACTTTCGGAGAGATCATTTTCATAAAGATCGGTTCGGTACTGATAAAGATAAAAAGTCAGTAGAGGTAAATTTTCAAAAAAGTATTTTTTATTCAGCTCATATTCATTGATCATAAGTCAATCAATGATTTTTTTTTTCGTAGAGCTTCATTGTCTTAGACGTAATTCATTAATTGTAGTGGAAAAAAGGAAATAGGTACCTATTTAGTATAATGTACTCGTATTATTAATACTAGAATTATAGTGGATAGTGTTTTTCTGTGGTCGCCGGAGCTCACAGATAGGTCATTGTGTGCTGTTTGCATGCAATGTTCTCATATCTCCTAAAAACACATAACACAGGATAAGAAAAATAACAAACTCTTGGGTGTGGATACAGTTTCTGTATTTACCGCACTGAATATTAAAGACAAATACAAATATCCTCTCACTGCCATTTATCTCCACGGTACTTAAATAAAGTCGAAACAAGAAACCACATAAATTCACCAACCCCCGCATTCTTCGTGTTAAGCATTCATGGGCATAAGCGAATTCTGCTATCGTGTATAAATCAAAATCGGAATACTTCCGAGTGCTTCGATAGCCAACCTACAATCACACTTCACCAGCTCCACATCAGACGAAAACAAACCTTATAGCTGAGAAAATAAAGGGTCCAAATACCAGTTTTGAGTGGAATGAAAGATTGTTAAGATATAAACAATTTCTTCAAGAGAAACAAATTGTTCGCAATTCAATTACTGTAATGGGTCTCAGACCTACACCACTCATACGTTGATGGATAGTATGTCAGTGCTCAACAGATACAACTTTACTTTTTAAATGCTCCCCAGAGTATTGAAAGGTACCTAATGAAGAAGAGAGCTTTATGGATATAATAAAATAACTTACAGGTGTTTGAAAATGATTGCCCCAGACCGGAGGTTTTTATAGGATTGTAAAAAAGTATTGCTTAGTTCGAGAATTCATTGCTTTATTTCTAAGTTCATTTA
Organism: Herminia tarsipennalis; assembly: GCA_945859575.2. Taxonomy (NCBI): domain Eukaryota; kingdom Metazoa; phylum Arthropoda; class Insecta; order Lepidoptera; family Erebidae; genus Herminia; species Herminia tarsipennalis. The sequence goes on along the minus strand of OX243851.2, from coordinate 22,268,120 downwards.
TTGTAGACTAGATTTTCCTTGATAACAAAATTTACAGTTTTTATGTGCATTTGTTCATATTTTTGGTTTAGCTAATAGCTTCTTACCTTTTATTCGCTATTTTACCACAGTCAACATTTTGTGATTGGTATACAATCAGCGGAGTGAGCTATCGTGGACTTAAAATTAGGTACGTACTCTAACGATAGAGCGATAGTAAAAAGGTTCCTGCATATCACAGTGAGTAAGAAGAGTGAAAGTAAAATGCACCCATTCTCCTCCTCTATACATGTCCAAGCGCCTGAGTGATCGAAAAAACCTTCGTAAAACAATTGTACTTGTTGGATACATACTAAAGGAGAAACTTCTCACAATAATGGATCCATTAATTCACTGTCTCCGAGGCACATTATTAGCACTGGCAACCAAATTAAATATAAGTGGTAACCCTTTTTTACCAAAGTGTCAAGAGGTTTTTTATGTTTAGACCCTTTCTATAAGTACCTGCCTACTAGGATTTTTTAATTTAAAAATTAAGGTTGCCTGTTTAAAATTATGTCTATACCTTTGCATGTAAATAAAAGCGCAGTTGCAGGCACAAGCTAATATTATCATATTCTCTATTGTTCTGCAAGTTTTACTTATTAGTTAGCTTCGAAAGATGTTGTAATACTGCAGAACCTTACAAAAAGATAATGGCAGCCACGTTTTCAAATCATATCTAACGATCTAAACAATTCAAACTTTCGAATGGAACCAATCAAAATGGCAATAAAGGCCCCTAAATTGGTTCCGTAAACGGTAATCAATTAGGTCTGTACAATGATGATGTCATAGAGTTTCACGATAACAACTAAACAACCGCACAATCTTTAAACATTATAAAGTTAATGTCGCAACTTTTGATCGCGAATTTGTCTGCATAAATATGCCTTCAACAATGTTGTCATTTTATATCACCTGTTATTATTTCCATGGGAAAATAAATTAAGATTCAACCTGTACCCTGGTGTTTAACTGTTAAATAAAAACAATAAAATGCTTTAATACTTAACGATTATATTTTTTGAATGTAGAATTACTTTTTCATACCTACATTGAAAGTTTACGCCAATATCACAATTTGTAGATTACAGTTAATAATAAGTTTGTTGTTACTGACCACTAGTGTGGTCACAACCAGTGAAAAGTCGGTGCAGGAGTATTTCGTACCGACTATGTGACTAGTCGATGTGTGACTACCTACTGCCGAAGCGATTTGTTGAATCAGAATCGATCAGTTGAATTAAAACCAAAACGTACCTCAAAATATTTATGAAAAACAAACTGCCGATAAACATCCCAGTACTGCAACGGATCAAATAACAGTTAATTTTATTGTAAACTTAAATAGGCGAAGAATGCCACAAGTATGCACCGCAGTGCAGTGGCAAACCCGACGCAGGAATTAAGGAGCTCTTTTGAGCGTACCTGCTGCTAAGGAAAAAACGGACTGTCGACTCTATAGTCGCCAGTCCGTTAATTTTAAAATATTACCATTAAGTTCGACATAAGTAATGTGTAATGTGACATTTCGCATCTGTCTGTGTCTGCACTTAGTTCATTTAAATGACGCAATGGCTTTTGTAACATACCTAATCCAGGAATTTCTTCTAGACGATATTAAGGTTCGCATGTCTACTGACGGCGAATTGTTGCAACCTTTTGTTTTATAAATGGGTACAACATATTTTTATTTATTTATATAAAACTACCTGCAAATACATTGTAAATTTATTTGCATATTTTTTCTCAATATTTTTGTAACCTATATCTGGTAGATATTCCATTGATAGGATATATATATGAGAAGATCGTGCGAAGTCATCGTAATTTAATTTGCTTTTGCATAAAATATAGCAAGTGACGTGCTTGTGTCATTATGCAACTGTAATTGATTACCATCAGATGAACCGCACCATTATAAGCTATTTTAGTAATACATACAAAAACAAATTCTGTTACAAATCAATATGTTTTCTCTTAAAGGGCAAACCGATAATATGACGGTCCTTCGCCAGGCTACATCGTAATGTCAAACGAATTCCAATTACTATTAGGGTAACACCATTACGACGCGATCGGTCGAGTCGGGCAGTCGTCAAATACGTACGGAGCCTAACTGAGATAAAATAGTCGGGGGGCTAAACAATTGCAATAGGAACAGCATTAGCTCGGCGACGGAAACCAACCGGAGCCTTTATTTGTGTCCCTGGGATACAGTTGGTTTTTATTAAAATCTTTTAGACTTTTATTTTTGTTTCGTAAGCTAGCTTTATTATGTATGAGCTGGGTGTATTTTACAGTACTCACCTAACTATGAAGTATTTGTAGAATAGTTGGTAAGTTTCATTGTTATAAATCTGAGCGAGCTGAAGCTACATTACACCTTAAAACCATTTTAGTTCTCTTGCTCACGATACCGCCATATTAGGTATCCTAACATTTAAACTTTCGCGTTGCATGATTATAACTATTTATTATACGGGAATTAACGCGCATTGTTTACTTTAAAATTGCTTGACGTTTCGACCAGGTTGCACCGGCCGTGGTCACAAGCGGACTGTCGCAGTGATGTTAAGACTCCGTCAGGCCGATGAATCTTCATCCATTCTCACTTTTTTACTTCTCGAAAAGTTAGAGTCACTGCACACTACACTGATTTTGTCCATGTTAACCGACTGCGAAACAATACGAGGTTGTGTTTTACGAATCACTGGATTCCACGTCACGGATAGTTTGAAGCCCTCTTCCCGATTGAAAGTTTTATGTTTTTTAATTTCAATCGTTTCATGCACAATTCGTGAATAAAAATGGCGATCTGTGGAGAGGGTTTGTGGACGATGAAACTCAATCCAGTGATTGGTGTTCGATTGCAGTATGTGTTCTGTTCTTTCCACAGATCGCCATTTTTATTCACGAATTGTGCGTGAAGCGATCGAAATTAAAAAACATAAAACTTTCAATCGGGAAGAGGGCTTCAAACTATCCGTGACGTGGAATCCAGTGATTCGTAAGTATATTAGGTATCAATGACACATTATCAAATCTGGATATAGATAGTATTACTGAGGTCAAAGTTCTTCTCCACGCAACCGCTAATTCATAGTCCAGTAATAAACAATAATAAATTCAGATAAAACAAACACACATATTCCATAAAATATTTTACAATAGCATTTTTTACTTAAATACGTACTCGTGTACGAATAAAAACGAAAGCTTTTGTATTGTAAATATAAAAGTCTATATTTGGCATTTAATATCTGATCATTAATATATTTTATACAATATATATATTGCGATATTAATAACTCCAACCCCATCTCTTCCCATGGGTGTCGTCAAGGCGACTAAGGGATTTCACCCCGGAGGACGGGCAGCAGCGTCCTCTGCGTACTTAAAGCCTTACTGCGATCGCCAACCCGCTCGCCAAGCGTGGCGATTATGGCAATTACCCCCAGGATCTACATACTAGTAGGTTCTACTGGGGAGACCCGTGCCCAGCAGTGGGCCATCATATGGGTTGATATGATATTAATAACCCACTTTGACACCCTATAGATGAGCTTAATAGCTCAGTGTAGGTTATTTTTAAAACACGAAATGGAATCTGTCTATCCGATATTTCGTGTGTCAAAAATGTACTATCGAAAATAAGACGTAGTTTGATAACATTTTCATCACTATAATATCATCGAACTAATTATGACTACCGATTTTTGCAGCTCTGAACAAGAACTCAATTAACACATAGCATATAACAAATAGCTCTTCGACAACTCCTACAAATGATACAAACCCACGAATTAAATTTTCTGTTTCACTTACAACTGAATTGAAATTATAAAATGTTTATGGTCGTAATTTATTTCTCGTAATATCTTAATTTCCATTTGCGACAAAATGTGCTCCGCAAAAGGGAAATAGGTACTATTTTAATATGAGCGGTTTTAAAAATATATTTAAATTGCTCGGCGGTTCGCTGCGTTAAATCCCCTGAGCATTTGAATGTCGTTTAAGTTATACAATATGGTCTAAGTCCGGTGTGAATTATAGAACTGCGTAAATACGAAAAGGAGGTCGGTTACGCTTACGCTATAGGTACGTTAATGGTCTACATCCACTGCCCCGTATGATCGACAACGTAACGTTGCACATCATTGTTTTTAGAACCGTGCGAACAACGATGTATAAAACCGATTGGGCACCGTCAAGTTGCACGTCATGTTTTGTGATACGCTTGTGTAGGTCCGTTAATAACTAATACTTGTATCGAGACTGCTAAGAGAGTTCTTCTCAAAATTCTCAAAAACTGTTTGCAACACCTGGTATTGCCAGTGTCCTTCTGACTAGGTAGTAGGAAGTACTTACATAATAAACTTGTTGTAAGCACGGACTCTTTACTTGTTATAAACCTTTATGGTTAATAAACTCAATTTAGATTCACTTTTAAAATGTTTAAAGAGTAGGTAAGGATGGTTTTGGACTGAGAGCCCAGATCAATTAGATTTGGGTCGTAATTTATTATCATTAATTGTATTACTTAATAAGTGATTTAATATGTTGTGCTTGTGAGTTATTATATTTCAGGAATAAATATTGTAGTTTTATTGGGAAAACCTCTCGTTTCATTTCTACACATAGATCCGTCATCCGATCCGGTGCAACTTACTGATGAGTAAATCGCTATAGTACCTATCTACTAGCTCAGGTGGCCCACATGCTTGGTTTCTTACCTTAGTACCTATATTAAAATTAAAAAAAAAATAATTTGTTCCCATGTCAGCCACAGAATTGAAATTTTACTGGTTTCTATGATTTTCATTCCACGTGCAGCCGCGGCCCGTAGCGACTGTATACCGCAGCAGCATCCATGGCGACTTGCGGAGCGCTCATTTCACTACTCATTATTCTGTCTCGCTCGAATGTATGAAAACAAATGAGAGCTACAGAAGTGGCATGTGCGGTCTGAAATCTACCTCAGAATAGAAACGGATGCGACCGCAAGTAACAGCTTGTCTCGAACTTGTATCTTGAAGGTCACAGATAGTTAGAGACTTAAACTTAACACCTACATCGTGTGACCTCTTTAGTGTAAGACCTTAGTCTAGGACTTAGGACGAATTATATTTCTTTATTAGCCTGCCAGCCTGATTTATTTGTACTCTATTGACTTTTTATTCGCCTTTGTTGAAACTAATCCTTAAGTTGGAGAGAATGGCGATAGAATAATAATTGAAAGGGGTCTCAGCCGTTGTTATATTTACATTGGAAATAATGTAGAGAACAACTGAAAATAGCTACCGAGAAATATTAGTTTGCCTTCAGAAATTGCGTATAAGCAAAGCTGGGTAATAACGGACGATGTTTTTTTAACACGTTAAACGCTATGTATATTTCCTTTGGGTCTCATAGAGATAACTAGTATAAAGGTTGAAATTTACTTGTATTTCTGTTAACACCTCCAATCTAAACTTCTGCGAGTCAGTCGAGTGGCATCCCTTCACCGCTTGGCCATAGGCTTATACGCCGGAACACCGTGTGTTTTTAGTCGGCTCGATGCCGATATACCCTCTCCTGCATGCCTTCGTAAGAGTGGGATCCGTGGGGATTTTTACACACGATAAAAAATGGTTCTAGTAATTCAAGGACTCACTGCGGTGGTGTATATAATTATAACATATGATACAAAATATATATTACAAAATGGTTTGTAAGTTTGGATGTAGAAAATCTCTAAATCAACTAGGCCGATTTTGGTCCATACTAAGTTTTATCAAATCAGCCTAGCTTGAGGCTTTGTGAAGGACACACGTCACTTAATAACTAGACCGCAGGTAACCGATAGTTCTATATAAATCAATTTCATAACAATCTCAAAATTGTTTATATAAATAAATGAATTGTAGATACAGTCTTTACTTAATAGAAAATTCCAGAGACATTCTAGGTCAGCGAGATCATTCGTTCTAGGCATCGCTCTAAATAATTTGTCACAGAAATACCGTCTGAAAAATAATGGCCCGTCTATTATCTTTCATGAAACAGCTTATATATTTATAGGTATATTGCTTATAATGTTCTACTAGCTTTACTCGTGTGAATCGTAACAAATCGATGTTTTTCAACTTGATTCCACATTATCGTCAATGCTTGTCAATGTTACTTGATGTAACATAAAAAAAAACAAAATGACTCCGAGTGCATGATTTAAGGGTTTCTTGTTTCAATCTTTTAAAGCAAGCGGGTTTTTAGTATTTAAGATTTTTTTTTATTATTAATACTTTTTAGAGCTTTGTAATGTAACGTAGCGTAATAACTGTAACTACCGAAAATTTGACTGAAAATAATTGGTAACAAACTTAAAATCACTATATATCCTATACGGTTATTTTAAGTAAAAAATGATTTAACAAATCTCATCATGATTTTAAAATACCTACACGATGGTACCCCACATAACATAGTGTGTTGACTTTATTTTTTTCTCTATCACAATATGGCGTGTAGCTGTCGCCATTTTGTATTTCGATTGCTGTCATGTCTTTAGTGACGATCGCAAGATTAATACGAATCGATTGACGTATGAATCATAAAAATTGGTCCACGCGTTTGGTCTTTACAGTACTACAAAGAAACATACATACAAGTCAAATACATTACCCTCCTAAGTCGGGTAAAAAGCTTTTAGATCGACTGATGGATTTCAGTATCTTGGGAATAAATGACATTTCAATTGACAATGGAGCAAAAAATAGTAATGTAACAAATGCGAAAACACTTGCTTGTGTAATAGTATAGTATAAATAGGTATGATCATCTACAAAACATAACCACGATAAAGCAGGATAGCACTTTCACTAAACTATTGCGTGAGGCATTGGCCGACATTCCTAGAACGGTTTCAATTCGGTCCAACTACGGGTACAATTTAGACACTTGTACTCGTACAATGTCATTCCTGAGGGAATCAGCACAAAGCAGTACCCCCTCCGTACCCTGCCCGACACTCGTCTTGACCCTCGGGTCTTAGAACAAAGCGATTAAAATTAACTATTTGCAGGACTGAAATACAAGTTGGCTTGATTTGTTAGAATGTAATGCTCTTGTTTTGCGTTACTTCGGGCGGTGGTGTTTTTTAGTTAGGTATAAGAGACAATAAAGGTTTTGGACAGTGGAAACTGATTTATATATATAGAATTTAAGTGAAAAAAAACTAGCCGAGTGCGAGTCGAACTCGTGCACGAAGGGTTCCGTAGCATTATCTATCATAGTCTACCGTTGTTGCCGTTATTAATATCGAGGTTTATTGGTTGCGTTAAGTGCACGAATGATGAAGGTTAAGTGGAGAACCCGAAGTGTTGCTATCAAACCAAAAGGCTCGTTCCCTACAAACTGTTTCCCTAATACTTTGTCTTTCACAATACAAGACATCATATAATATATAAAACACAAAGAATGTTCCTATGTCCATTGTACTGAAACCACTTAACTGACGGGAAACAGACAGATGCATTACAGTATAATAGTTTAAACAATAAGATTTTACATAATCTATGAAGTTTCCTCAGACTAACAATACATGTTATACATAAGTAACTTACTTTAATATTATTATTAGCACACATTGTAGTACGGTTATTATTGAACACGGTATAACAAACATACAAGTTACTTAAATTAAGTACACCAACTATTCATATAATAATGTAGGTAAATAGTTTTGATAGCGTCTAGAAATTTAGATAAAAAGAGGTGAAGGATATTAAGTGGAATTAAAGAATTATATAAGCGGCAAGATCTTTTTATGAATGTGTTTTTACCATAATTCGTTCGTGACAATGATATGTGGAAAAGAGACTTCTTACGTGAGGTTGGAGGACTTTATTTCTAATATAGGCAATACTTATTCATTTTTAAAAGGTCAGCAATAGGCTAATTCAGTTGCATAACTAGATACAGTAGTGACAGGTTATAGACTAGAACCTATAATTTAATCTTAAATGAAAGTAAGTTCTGGTATCTCAGCTTTGTGGAGACAAAGAGATTGAAAAAAAAATAACTATATGTTCCTTTGGGGTGCCGTCTTCCCTGATGGGTCCCCAAAAACCAGATAAAAGCACGTCCCCTGCCCAACAGCTGACAGCTTATCACTTTTGGATTTGAATTTTTCCACTATATAGATATTATAAAGGCGAAAGTTTGTATGTGAGTGTGTATGTTTGTTACTTCTTCACGTCTAGACGGCTGGAGCGATTTTAATAAAATTTGCTATGGAGTTAGCTGACACCCTGGATTAACACATAGGCTTATAAACTGCGGGTAACACCGCGGGGCACGGCTAGTAAAGTATAAATGCGTTTCACTATCCAGGAAAAATATCGGAATGATAGTGAAAACTCAATTTAAAGGTCTAAGCGTACATATGAATAGACAGCAGAAAGGGAGTTTATTATATACTATTCAAACAAAGTACAATACATAGAGCTCGTAATTTAAGGAACATCTTACTTTGCTATTCTTAAATCCCGGGCATAATAGTTCTCCCCCTCTCCCCACTTCTGCAACCATTATTAGTTTACACGAAACACACACAAGTCTCCCAGCCTTCTTTTTAAACTCTCCCTTATTAAGTTTGCACACCAGTGACGTCACACTGAGGCCTTGTTCATACCTCAAGTGGTTGTGAAACGTACATCGTAATGATGTGCACTAATTATATACGAGTACAAGACTTGCACTGTACATTCAGACTGCACTGAGAGGTGCATTCATTATACTAAGCCAGGTGTGAATATAGCTTTATATTCATGATTATTTAAGTAAGAGATTTTTTTTATACATAACGAACTAAAGAAAAATTGGTCGTCCGTAATGCCGATATTTCGGGTTTGTTTTCTGGCCTGAACATCAAGTTCATTTGCCGTAAATTCTACTTAGATTAGGCATATTTCACGCCCGTTTCAGAGCATTTTTGAAACGCACCCAAATCGGACTGCTCACTGCTGCGGGTATGACATAGGTATACATACTAAGCTTGTAACCACTCTTGTAAGAAATCCATATGAGTGAACCACTCAGTGAAAACCGACTGTTTCAATTTTGCATTACAACTAGCGCACTCCAACCTTGATATTACCCGTGATATTTATCTTTTAGATTGCTCGACGTTTCGACCAGATTGCTCACAGACTGTTGTCAACTAAACACCACTTCAATCAATTATTCTTTCAACCGTCAGCATATAAGACATCATGTTTGTCGTTGGGCTTGCAGTCTATGAATATATTTGCACACAATGGACATCAAACAAAGCCTCATTAATAATTAGAACGCGATCAGATTACAAACACTAGGAGTCAGGTGTCAAAGGACGCCGACCGGCCTGATAAATGATCTAAGTAAGGTCGAAGACCCTAAAATGTACATTAACCCGATGTCCATTGACCTATCAGAAAGTAATATTGACATAAATCATTCGTTTGGCGAGTCATAGTTCATCTGAATTACTGTTTTAAGGATTATAATAATAACCTGTAAAATTACACAATAAGATTAACAATTATATTTGAATAATTAGTAATTTTACTACCAAAACGCTATTTAAGTACAATACAAATGTATTAGTTAAATTTTAAAATGAATGGATATAACATAAAAGTTCGCCACTCGCCTCCCAAATTGGTTTATTAGTTGAATTAAAATGATGAAGTCACTTCAGTACTTATTAAATGAAAAAAAAAAACAATTCATTTTTTTCAATAAGTAGGTAAGTAGCTTTAATAAATCAAGTAGTGTCCAAAGCCTCTCCTAAGTAGACAAACGTAAGTTTGTCGCTATAACACTTCCACAGTTCCTTCGTATGTACAGAACCCCAAAAACGTCAAAAAATGCCAATGAGAACACACATACTAATCAGGTAAAGTTTGTATTCCATGTGACTGATTGCAAATGGCGTCGCGCCATGTGACACACAATTACTTGTTACGAAATGATGTGATTTAGCGATGAATGGATGAATTTCACACTCGTTAACCGGAGGCTAGATTACGCAACGAGTCCTGACTGTCGAACACTGAACAAAGTCAAAGCATTTTATTCACTTAGGTTTCAGAACGTAACGTTATGAACGTCGGACAAAGTTTGGAATAGAATGATTCTACATTAAATGCCAGTTCGCAATTAAAGCAGTCAGAAAAGAACTTGGCAATAAAAACTTGCAGCCACATTTTTAAAATTTCAATTATTACAATATATTTGTATATACAGGTTGATTTTTAGGATAAATATGTGTGATGATATCAATTGTTTGTTCTGTGTCTGTGTAATCAGAGATCTTAAAAATCGGCCCACCCGTTGTTAATTTATTAATGGTGTAACTATCGCGAGTCGACCCGTGACCACGATCGGTGCAATTCGATCGAAACGTCGGGTAAATAAAAGGTCCGTACCTTTAAATATTTCACGCGATTAAGTCCCGATAATATTCTAATATATGTGTAAACATCGCGAAAGTTCAAAAACAATAACTATCGCGGGTTTGTTTTGTAATGTATTTATTAAGAACGTGACGTATTTAAATTTTTGAGGTGGTAACGTCTTATAAATAGACTAGCGAACGCCTCGCGGTTTCACCCGCGTAGTTCCCGTTCCCTTGGGAATACAGGGATAAAAAATAGCCTATGTTAGTGTTGCTTCACACCGATGAAAGTAGTTTCGGATCCTATTCAATACAAACAAACAATCAAATCTTTCCTCTTTATTATATTAGTATAGAAGTATAGATATAGATATAGATATAGAAGTATAGATAACCGGCTGCACTCACGAAAAAGCGCCTAAAAAAGTCACGTTATTGCCTGGTTGCTAAACAACGCGAATGGCGATTCCGCCTGCTGATAGGCGTCGGACGCATGTGCCCGGGTCCACTAAAGTTGTCACGGTTGATTATTTTAACGTCATCAATGTTTTGTCGATTGCAGCGACATGTGAAATAGTGCAAAAAAAAACTGTCACAGGCATAGTTGTTTATTACAATGTTATCAATGTTTTCTTATGACGTATAGTGTTTTTGTGACTTAGTGATAAAATTATCGTCCGTAAACCGATTTTACAGACAACCATTTTTAGGGTTCCGTAGCCAAAATGGCAAAACGGAACGCTTATAGTTTCGGCATGTCCGTCCGTCCGCAGTTTAGCTCAGAGACTGTTAGTACTGGAAGGCTGTATTTGCATACACATATTACTTACGCCGACAAAGTGAAAGAATAAAATCTTGAAAAACTTTTTTTTTAGGATACCTCCTATATAAGTAAAGTGGGGATGATGCTTGTTTTCTATTTTTTTTCCTAATAGATAGGTATTTTAAAAACGTTTAGGGGTTGCGAAGGTCATTTTTAGATTTAGGGATCCGTTGGCGAAATATTATGCTTGAAAGTGCAAATTTTTGTTAGAGTCAAGTGTCTTCCCCCTGCCAGCTAAACGGTTGATGTTGGGTATGTGATAAAAATCACGGTAGTAGTATATATAGTCAAATTAAAAGTTTACGAGTAACAGCCGATCAAATGAAATAACAAAATTATTGTACAAATTCCATTGAAAGTTACATATACCAGCAAACAAAAAAAATAGAAAACCCACCTCTTATACCGCATTATTGTACTGGGTAGCTACCCTGAGAACCCTGTTTACTGTACCCATTGTGCATGGTCCGATATGCACTTGCCCGGTTTCTTTTTAACGATTTGTACTAGCGATGTGGTAACTACGGCTGGCGAGTCACCATTTCGCAGCCTGCTTGACACAGTGCGATGTGTTTATAGAGATTCCCGAACTATTAACACACCTATAAGTTTGTACGGAACCATCAGTGCGCGAGTCCCACTTGCACTTGCGCTCTTGGCTTCTTTACATTACACCAAATAACTTCGTGATATAATTTTTGAAAATATGCATATTAACTCATCGCTACCTACCACCTACTTTTGTCACACAACCATTTTCCACACATCTGAGAGACCCCGGGCTAAAATCAATGTTTCTTTGTCAGGTTTAGGCCCTAAACCTCACTTCGAACAACGATTTTACTCCAGTGTAATATTCTATAGGTGGTTAAGGTCATAACTCCAAAAAACAAGTGGTAGGTGATTAAGGGTTAATATATTAAATATTTTCCAAAACTGATATTACAAAGCTATTAAGTGTTCTCTAGAGAAGCCACGGGCGGGTTATTAGTTACGCCAGTAAGGAGCTGCAACCATTACACCCTCACGCAAGCAGTAACCATAGCACGTAAAGTAGGTGTAATCAAGTTTTAGTGAATATACAAAAACAACATGCGATGCGTTCAATTATCTAGGTACCCTGAGAATATAGAACGTAAAATTTTTAATATTTTACACAAATTTCATTATTTTGCATTTTTATGTCTACGACCATGAATTATAATCAATAATCATTATCATAATTCAAGTAATCATCTATACAATTTAAAGAAAAAAGGATTCAAGATACAATTTGAGAATTCAACATTTCTAATACATATAAATGAAATTTCATAACTCCTGTGTGAGCATTACGAACATGCGTTTTTGTCATTTAAATAATCATCTATACAATAATAATACATTTTTGAATACGGTCGCTTTTAATTTTAGATTTGAATAAATTAAATGGTAGTGGACTTTGGGTATTAGATTCAGAAACATAAATATAGTTTTATTACGATCTATTTCTGTCGTCCATTTCAAACATTAGATGCTAAGAGGATTACCAACTTTGAGACAATAAGACATTACTAACAAAAGCTAGCACTTTAGTATTTATTCAATATTTATTTCTTTAAATTAGATACTTTTGTGCCATTAATTGTTAATTTTCATTGTTGGGTGTTATACACTAGTAGATACCCGGCGTGTGCCGTGTAGCGTAGTGTGGCGTGTGCTACTATGCTTGTTTATTTATTAACTTTGTTTATGATTTAATAGTCTAAATCCAACTTGGCCTTTTTACCCGACTGCGAAGAAGGGTTATTAGTGAGGTGAAGGCTATAATATGCGGGCAGAGATATGAAAATATTAGACCCTCAAGTGGGGTAAAAGGCGAGTTTGAAAATATATATAACCTTTATGTTTAAAATAGTTTAGAGTGACAAATCATAGAAAAAACAATATAATAAAAAAACTAATAGTTTCAGATCACCTTGTCTCTATCTTACAACGACTAAAAAGTACTATATAAAAAAATCCTGCCTACCAAAAGACAATAACAAGATACCCTTCATATTTAATATCATGCAGTCGGAGGCATAAATTAATTCTGTTTAACTTAATATCGTGCCTCCAACTACATAATATTAAATATGAAAGCTATATTGTTTCTGTCGTTTGGCAGGCGTGTTGTTTTAGTTTTAAATTTATTTAATGAAACCGGTTTGGAGCACATCGATTGGATGGTTTGATTTCAAAGTCTTTATTGGACATGTTAGAAACTTTTTTTTTAGTTTCATATATTAAGATAAAATAAAGTCATCATTCACGTATCTTTGCTTATGTGTTACTAATTGATCATCGTTAATGTATGCTATGTAATGGACTTAGGAATAGTTTAACCTAATTATACAAGCATTATATTCATAGTAAAACACATAACTCTCCTCCGCCGTCGGGTAACAAAGCAATATATGTGCGAAGCCGAGTCGCGTCGATACTCATACATTATTCTTTACATTCGTAGCGGAATTTATTCAGTGTAAAATGACAAAAAACAACAGTGTCTGAAATAGTTTTACAGTAAGCTGAGCGCAGAAATTATAAAACAAACATACATAACAAGATTCAGCTCATTTGTGTACACCAAAGCTTTTAACACGTTTTCTGGAAATGCATTAATTAAATCGTAGCGTTTTCGTAGCATCTACTACGCCTGCTGTAGACAACCTCTACGCGTAGGGCTGCGAGTGCGGTTCTGGTGATTATTGCGAGCCGTTTTTGCAAACTTTTAATAGGCAAAATAAAACGAATTGCAACTTAATTAGAAGACATCTGGTTAATCAATAAGTCGATATATACGTTCAGCTCATGAATGAATAAAGAATATGATTTGACTTTTGTAAGTAAAGATTCTGCGTGACGAATAAAGGCCATTCTTTTCTTTCTTTTGGTATTAGAATTAACATTTATATTTATTCATTCGCTACCAGTACTTTGGCTATTATTAAAGGACGTATAGGTTTTACACGACTGCCCCAAAAAAGGAGTGTTATGTTTCATGGTCCATGTATATATGTATGTTTGTAAGTTTTTTTAGTAGTTGATGAAAATTTAAATGATACAGAACAATGGATCTACTTGCTTGCTCCTTGTCACTTTATTATGATTGGGTGAATTTAGTTGTCACTTTGTTTTAATTGTCACATTGAATAAGAGCATGATTTGACTTTTGTAAGTAAAGATTCTGCGTGACGAATAAAGGCTATTCTTTTCTTTCTTTTGATATCAGAATTCATATTTTATATTTAATCTTTTGTTACCAGTACTTTGGCCAATATTTAAGCACATACCTATAGTTTTTACCTTTGTTGTAAGTAGATGTTCTTACTATGTTGTACCTGCATATCAATTTTCAAATATACAAGCTGGCTCGCTCCCACCATTTTTAAATGTAAATGTCAAACGATAGTCACACTATATTGCAGCGACCGTTTCTATGTGAGACAATTAAAACAGATGGTCGGTCAACGGAAATCAATTAGCGATCTCCTAGCGATCATTTGTGGTCGATTCGATTTTCAAAACGTATCACGTTACACTGTTATTACTTTATAAAGGATATTAATACTAAATTCATTATATCTATATAATCAATTAGCTTAAGTTCACTTGGCTGATCACTGTAAATAACACCAGTGGGCATACTAGATTGAATGCTCTTTGGTTATAAAGAAACATAATTAGTTAATATATTTTTTTAAGCAAACCTAAACAAACTATATATAGGTTAAAATGTGGTAAATATCGCTGGTGTCACAGTGATAACCATGATTTTGTAATACTAATAATTAACTTGTATTGTGTCACTGTTTATTTACCTCAATAAATAAAAAAATAAAAAAATACCTCGGCTGTGTCAACTGTATCCGAGCGAACCGCGCGGCGTTTCCGTTTCAATTAAATAAAATAAATAGTTATTAATAATGTTAGATAATTTTAAATTTTTGGGAAGAAATGAGGAGACTGTCATATATTTTTTGACATTGATTATATTTATAAGAAATCTAAACAAGTGGACGGCAAACCTAAAATGCCGTAGTTTTATAAAATACTTTTATAATCAATTCGTTACAGTCAATAAGGAATTTTAAACATTTTAAAGTTTGAAATATATTATTTTCTAATTTGTCAACCTCTTATTTTTTGCAAAAGTGAGAACCCTATCCGCGTGGGAATTGTTTTACAAAATTACGTTTGATTTTAGCGAATTACTCTAGTGTTAATTTTGGGTATAAAACTAGTTTTTGGTTCGTTGGTTTTGTTCTGAACCAAATTACTAAAGGGTATTTGGGGCTTACTGTTTGGGACAACTGTTGTGTGTACATATTTACAATGTTAATATTATTTTCCGGGTAAAGTAATAGAATTTTAAAACACCTACCTACCTACAATTCGATATTCAAAAATGGTTTTGAATTCTTGGTGGTAAGTGATGATCTGAACGAAGATAACACAGAACTCTTCGAGAGATCAATAAGGTTCTTCCTTTTGAGGTCAAATTCATACATAGGTTTCCATTTACATAAAAGTCATTGTCACTTTGTGAGTGAGCACAAAGTGACAAGACAATACGTTAAGCCTAATCATTTGCGCCTATTTTTTTTCTTCATTGGATTATGAGAGTGGAAGTCGTCCAAAGTGTTTATCTAGAATAACGCTCGTCCCATCGTTGGCGCAACGCTATTTTCTAGATCCACACGTTGGGCGAGTGTCGCTGGGACCGACGTTGGGGCCAACGTGTGGAACCGGCGTAAGTGTTATTTGTTGAAGCACTATAACGTCTCTTACATGGTTGACTAATCTTCGTTGACCGAAATCTTGTCGATGATACTACGCGCAGTCCCTAAACCAGTTTCTGAGTAAAACCTGTTTTGTTGTTTTACTCAGAAACTTACACGTAAAGCAGGAAAGTGTCATGGAATAGCTCTCAAACTTCGTAAACTTCGAAGGTGTTTCTAGATTCCGTGTCTGTTACGGATGTATGTGTGCGTTGTTCGAGCGAAGTATCTACGTAAGAATAAATAATTCTTGTTATTTTATGCTAAAACTGTCTGACTTAAATTTAAAAAATAATTGCACTGTACGTATGGGTAGTGTTGCTTTGACAAACGATCATTAGATGCTGCCAGGCGACGTCATTAGCCGGCACTCGACACCTCCCCATCCCCTTTCGTCCTCTTGCGGGCAGCGGGAGGTTGACACGTCATTATAAAATATCCGCACACGGTATAAAGTAGCCTCACGGTAGTCTGGACGACGAGTGCGTACTTCGTCGTGTACGTGGTTAATTAATTCATGTTTTAACGCATTTATTTGCAAAGATATCAATCTATCCTATATGTACTATTATGTAAAATTGTAAATTGGAGGTATTTAAAAAACTAACCTTATACTATTACTCAATATAAACAAGATCAACTAATTAAGGGTTTCTTAATCCAAAACCATGCTAACTTTTTTTCGTTCAAATTCAGAAAGAATAATCTCTTATGCCCGGATAAAATTATATTTATAGCATCAGTCATCACACTACTTTATTACGTTTAATGTCTTCACTATATTTTGCAAATTAAACCATTACCATGTAACGTTGCGTTTCAAGTCTTATTTAAAAATGATGTTTTGAGATCATTTTTATTGACGCTTCACGCGACATCTATCCCCAATCTTCTCGACTAATTGGAGTACGCCATCTAGCGTAAATCCTTTAAACTTATTAGTATTGTATCTTGTCAAATCAATAAATCGATTTGAATTCTTTTCTATATTTGTAGAAAGCATCTGAAATATTATTTAAATATTTATTACTAATCCAAAACTAATATTATGATAAATGTTTGAATAAATATTTAAATATTATCTTGTAAAGTTTCTATGCCAATATTGTTGTATCGGAACGTAGATTGTCATTGGGTCAACGAAGAGGTCATTGTCGTTGGTTGTCTTCGAACACTTTATGAGATGTACGATCCCAAAGTAAAAGTTTGATGTAATCGAACTAAATTTTATACATCTTAAGTGATGTTAAAATAATTTAATCCTGTTCTGCTTGTGAGGTGAGTTGTGATAATGGAATTGTAATATTTCGGAAATAGTTATTTCCAAAACCACTGTCAGCGTAACCTCACATGTTGTTTTCGTTTCAGAGATTCCTTATTTAATTTGTTGGTGGGATTTAGGAGAGGCAATCAATGTCATAAATATTGTGCATAACGTCCTCGTGAGTATAACTTATTTTATTCGACACGCAGATGTATTGGTAGTATTGGTTTATCTTCTAAACAAAGCTTGTTTTGTTTCAGATGGGTTTTCTTTTCTTTTTTTATTATTGTATCTTATCATTTTCTCTCTACTCGCTTTTGATGATCATTTGATTCATCACATGAAGCATCGATCCAATTTGGTATCGATCTGTGAATACATTTGCTTAACCATCTGTCGCTGTCATGATATACATTGCATGAAGTCTGGTTAACGCTGTCGTTGGAGGCTGCCTTTCCGCAGGAGGTCAAGCGTAGAGCAGTTTAAGACAAATATAACTCCAGAAAGGCTGCCATCACTCAAGCTAGCAGTAGGCAAGCGTATGAGGTAATCCGTTCCATTTTTTCGTTAACCACCAGCGATAGAGAAACTTAGGTTAGTTTTTAATGTCTCATTACTGAGCTAATAGCAGAAAGTGAATGGTAATAATATCATCACGCGAACCATCTAATAACACGACCCTATATATCCGCTTGAGATTGGTACCCATTAACATGTAATCCTGTGTACTTATATTACATTAAACAACACCTAATACCAATCAAAAAGGGAATTGTTTTATTTACTGACACTCTGTGTCAATGACAAGGTTCTTCCTAAATTTTCTGCAAGCCGGTAGCACCTAGCAAAAATACAAGCCTTGCAACCATTCTTTCTTTCTAAAAACTTGCTATTACGTAGTTTATATAAAGGGCCATTACTTGACTAAGACTAAGAATCATCGCGCTATTATGTATAGGGATACAGCAGTGGTGCATATTTCTCAAATCATACCGTACCATATATTAACTACAAATTATAATTACCGGAATGTATATCTTCACGCTATTAGCAAAAGGAGCTAAAACTTACTTAAACTTGCTTTTCAAAAGTTTTAGTGACGGGTATTTTAACAAACAGATAATATCTTCTGTAGTCCTTTACGGTTAGCCCATAACCAATATCGGTTCGAGTCTGCGGCTTACTTTTCTTTTTTGTAACCTTTTTCAATTTTTTTGCTATTTTCCATGTTTTTTTCCAGTGAATAATAAAATGTAATTAAATTTAATTTTTATATTTTTTTTTATCTTTATTTTGTTATTATTATTTTTTCTTCCCGCTATGTTTATTCAGCCTCTCAGTTATTAAAGAACCATTTTTGTACAAAAAACAATAAACGAGTATATTCAAAAATGGCTATATAATTTCAGGCAAGTAAATATGAATGTTCATTATTTATTACTCACGACAGCTACGGAGACGGTATATGTGTTTGTGTCTGTTACCATTTTTCTCGGAAACGGCTGGGCCGATTTCGAAACGGTTTTTTGTATTGTATTAATCCTCTCCCCCCGGACCACCGAAGGGTGCTAACGTGCTTACAATACTTCTGCAAATTTATTTTTAATAATTTAAAAGATTTGCTTAATTTAAATTCAATTAAATCAACATAAAGAACTAGGAGTGCATAACAAACAAGGAGCTGTTGCCGATAACCGATCATCTTGCAAACAATTACTCCAGCGAGCGCTGTGAGCCTGGTACTTGAGCTGCGCATACCCCCACTACGACCTCGACCATCGAAGCAACAAGTAAGACGTAACCAATAAGCATTAATTAATTGAGGACCTACAATTAGGTTGCCGCAAACCTAATTTTGTGCTCAAAAATGCACCGAGAAAAAACAACGAGTCCAAAGAAGATCTATTGGATATGATTATGTGTCTTTCTAAGAATATAAATTGCAACATTAACAAAAATGACATCAAAGACATTTACAGAGTGAGAGGAAAAAAATCAGAAAATCAGAAACCACTCATAATTGTTGAAACCAGCTCGACATTTCTGAAGGCTGAAATTATGAAAATGGCTAAGGCATATAATTTAAAACATCAATCTAAATTATGCTGCAAACATTTAGGATATACACCCCTATATTCCTCTCGGAACACCTGACACCTAAAGAGTCTCGTCTATACTTCTTGGCTCAGGACCTGAACAAATCTGGCGTCTACAAATTTTGCTGGACAGCATACGGAAAGATATCTAAGGAAAGACGAACAATCACCTATAATAAACATTACAAGCGAGCAGCAGGTTCAAAAACTAATGGTAAATAAATGACTAAAAATTAAAAACTGTACATACCTAACATTAACATATATTTACAAACACATTATTATAATACTTGCATTACTCGCGGCAAATACACATTGGTTTATTATGATATATATTACATTAATAAAAGTATACTCATTATCCTATCTAGTACCTATTTTATCTATGTTTGTCTCACAAAATAAAATATATATACATTATGTCTATTGCCGATGCATAATACTAATGATAATAATTTATTTACATATGCACATTAGATCTACACACCGAGCTATCCAAAATGAATCATATTGCAGAAACTCCACTGATATTCTACGTAATTCCGTAAGCTTTATACTTATTATAAACTATAATCACATTTATCACCTATTGATATATTATATACAAGCCCTAGTCATCTATAAAGAACTGATTTTTTCAATATTTCAACATAATTACTTGTATTTAATTAAAATAAAATCTAATTGTGTTACTATATTTCTACTAAGTAATAAAACTTAATTATGAATAATACACTGCAAACAATTAATGAAATAGACAATATGGAAATTTCAACTTCTATTAAATGTGATAGCGTGAATCTACATGAACACATTAATATAAGAAAAAATGATTTGACTATTATCTTACAAAATATCAGAAGCATTTATTGTAATTTCGATGATTTTGTTATCATGTTATTCACTCTAAAATTTGAAACCGATATATTAATTCTGACTGAATGTAGATTAAATACAAATAAACCTGTTCCACAACTACCAAAGTATCACGCCTTTGTTAGTTCCCATCATATTAATCAAAATGACGGGGTGGTGGTATACGTTAAAAAATCGTTGATGTCCAAAACTTTAGAAATAAAACTATCTCAGGCAACCTGTCTTCAACTAGAAATATTTAATTACGTGATATTGTGTATTTACCGATCACCGTCAAATACAAATCATGATAGCTTCCTAGATTCACTCAGCCTTCATGTTGACTCTATGGCCCCAAATAAAAACTTAATAATAGCAGGCGATATTAATATTAGACCAAAAGAGATAGAAACATCATACGAAAATAAAAATAGAATGAACTATCTTAATATGTTGTCAACACACGGAATATTGCCTGGCCATACATTACCAACACGAGAACGGAACTGTTTGGACCATTTTATGTTAAAGATTAATAAGAAGCAAGACCCTAGCATAAATTGCAATTTTATAGACTACAATCACCGACCACTACACTACATTTATGTCACTTTCTAAAATAAAAAACCAAGAATCATTAATCAAAACAAGTACTAAAATAAATTTTGAACAAGCCCTTAAGTATGTCCAGGAAAAAAACCTTTCAAAACTACTATTATGT
Source organism: Herminia tarsipennalis (assembly GCA_945859575.2). Taxonomy (NCBI): domain Eukaryota; kingdom Metazoa; phylum Arthropoda; class Insecta; order Lepidoptera; family Erebidae; genus Herminia; species Herminia tarsipennalis. The sequence goes on along the minus strand of OX243851.2, from coordinate 22,247,115 downwards.
AACGACCCTAATTTACTTACCGATCTGATTATTAAAAATTTGGTTGACGCTATGAAGCACAGCACTACAGTCTTCAAAATACCGAGTAATAAGCGAATAATTAAGCCATGGGTCACACCGGGCATTTTAAGATGTATAAGAAACCGTAATAAATTACAGAAAAAAGTCCGGAGTGATCCGAATAATGAAATCTTAAAAATTACCTATTGTCGGTACAGAAACTACTGCAACAAATTAATTAAAAGCCTTAAGATAAAATACGAAAGGGAGTTACTCGCGAATTCAATATCAGATACAAAATTGCTTTGGAAAAACGTAAAATCTATAACATATACAAACAAACAAAAAAACTCTAACACAGAACTATTATATATAAAGTCTTCTCCATGCCAATCAGTAAATTTTATAAATCATTATTTTGTTAATATTGGCAGAGAGCTAGCCGATAGTATTCCACCTAATTTTCATAATAAAACTTCAAATTTTAAGACTACAGCTCCTATGATAAACTCCTTTGTACTCCTAGATACCGACACTAAGGAAGTTCAGAATATTCTGATGAATTTAAAATCATCTAGTGCCCCCGGGTGGGATAATATCTCTACAAAACTCCTAAAGATTACTAACAAAGAAGTCGTCCCTCTCATTACCCACCTTGTGAATCTATGTTTTAAACAAGGCATTTTTCCAACCGCTTTAAAAAAATCTTTAATCACCCCAGTGCACAAGGGAGGTAGCAGAGACGATATTAATAACTACAGGCCTATCTCTATATTACCTGTCCTGTCTAAGATCATAGAAAAAATAACCAATAATCGACTCATAGACTACTTCAATAGATATAACATCATCTCAGCTAAACAATTTGGTTTTAGACGTGGTATATCTACAGAGGATGCTATTTCTGCTTTAAGCTCTCTAATATCTGATAAGCTAGACCAAAGTAGTAAATGCTTAACTGTTTTTATCGACCTAAAAAAGGCTTTTGACACTGTCTCTGTGCCAACCCTTGTCACCAAGTTAGAAAATCTCGGAATAAGAGGAATCCCACTAAAATTTCTAAAAAAATTACCTATCTAATAGAACATAAAGCGTTAAAATAGGTTCCTACGACAGTGAAGAGGCTGAACTGTCATTTGGCGTACCACAGGGAAGTGTCTTAGGACCTACTTTGTTTTTAGCATACATTAACGACTTATGTAACCTAAACACTAACAATGGAAATATTTTCTCTTATGCTGATGACACTGCAGTTGTGTTCTTTGGAAATAATTGGTCTGATGTCAGACACAATACCGAACATGGCTTAGCTAGAATTGCTGATTGGCTTAGAGACAACCTACTCACTTTAAATACAGCTAAGACAAACTACGTATGCTTTGGCATTACTAACCGATCACAACCCAATGACGATTTTATTATCAAAGCTCACTCATGTGACATGACACCAGATAACAATTGTTCATGTGCTACAATCAATAAAGTTAAACAAGTAAAATATTTAGGAGTTATAATTGATCATAGGTTATCCTGGTTTCCCCATCTGGAATACATGACTGGAAGAATTAGAAAATTAGGCTGGATATTTAAGATGCTGAGACATGTAGCTCCAACAAACCTAGTAAAAAAGATAGCCTACATAGGAATGTTTCAAATGAGATCTACGTTGCCCTCGTACAGTCTGTACTGACATATTGCATCCCCATATGGGGGAGGTGCAGCTAAATCTAAGTTTATAGATGTAGAACGAGCACAACGTGCCTTAATAAAAACTATGTACTTCAAAAAAAAGAGGCGTCCCACTGAAGATCTTTATAGAATTAGTGACATATTATCTGTTAGAAAATTATATATTACATCTACTGTCCTGAAAAAGCATAAAAACTTGCCATATAACAAGAATATAATAATAAAAAGACGTAAATATAACGTTGCTAAAATACCGTCAACAAGAACAACATTTGCAAACAGACAATATAACAATCGTTCTGCAGTTTTATATAATAAGATAAATAAAGAGATACACAAACATGACAAATATCTATACGAATGCAAGAAAACACTGATAAACTGGATCAAACCCCTCTCTTATGAGGAAACTGAACAACTTTTACAACTTATGATATAGAACACTCTCACACACTCTCACATACACACACACACACACACACACACACACACACACACACACACACACACACACACACACACACACACAAACACACACACACACACAGACATAATACATACCAAAAGTAGTCGTAAATGTTTAACATAAGTATTGTAATTACATTGTTAACCTTGTATTGAAGTTATGGAAGAGCGGCGTCTCCTAACACAGACACTGATTTGTCTAAAAGGAGGCTCCAATTACAATTTAATAACAAATGTACCTACTGGTTAATGAAATAAATATTTTTGTATTTTTTTGTATTTTTGTATTAATCCTATTCCCGGCCTTAAATCCGTCGCCTAATGGGGTATAGCGGTTACAATTTTTATATTTAACTTTGACATGTTTAATTGGTTATTTTGACTTATGAATGTAATTTGGTATATCAAGCTATTTTGTGATTGTTTTAATTTTATAATTTATCATAGACCTACTACTAACTTCAATTTTGTACGTCAATCTCTGGCAGAACATAGTGAATCCTTATAACACTAACAAGAACTGTACTGTACCTATGCTCACAAATAAAGTATTGATTGATTGATTGTCTGGATTCACATCTGTGAGAACATAGTATGCACTATTGTTCGTTTTATTTTTTATTTTATTTTTTGCAAGAAATAAAAGGCTACTTCATTTTATTTTATTTGATTTATACATGTGTGCATCTTTTGCGTTAATTGTCTAGTCCTTGTTTGCCTTAGATCGGCCGCTGCCAATCTGCAAATATACTTAGGAAACTCGATAAGTTTTGGGACAAGAAAAAACTATTAATACAAGATATTAACAATAATTATTTTACATTATAACGAAATACTCACCTTCATACGCCTCAACCAACTATTAAAACATTTTTGTCAGTTTTGATCCATTAGGTCAGAAATTGTGACTTCGTAGGTGGCCAAAGCCTCTTTGGCACACAAAAACAAACCATTTATTATTTCCTTGATTATCAGGAACAATAAGAAACCACAGGGAGCTAAGTCAAGACTGTGCGGTGGATGGGGCAAGGTTTCAACGCCGGATTTCTTAAGAAACGCCTTTGTTCTGAGCGTTGTCTTGATGCAGTATGATTCCCAAAAGCTCAGTTTTTGGTCTCCTCCTTAAAACTTTCGGCAATGCTACTGTTGTATACCATTCCGAGTTAACAGGTGTATTATTTGCCAACATAGTTGTCGACATATTTCTGCTGCTAAAAAAAAAAAAAACTAGCCACAATTTTTTTACCAACCTTACGAGGTCTTTGCAGTTTTGTCAGCAACTTTCCTTCTGAAAAGTCTCTTTGATAAATCCACGTTACGTCGCCTGTGATGATTTCTGAAACACGTCTTGACGTCTCGTTTTCAAATCGTAGACTTATTTCGCGGCACCATTCCACGCGGACCTGTTTTTCAGTGTCTGAGCGCGAACGCCCTTCCTCAGCCCTAGATATTGATGCAATATAATATTAGCGCTTCCTGAACTAGCGCCAAGAATCTTCCGAGTAAGTAATTCGTAGGTTTTCTCGCACCCTCATTTCAGTAGATCTTCTATGGTCATCTTTGAGGTTTTTTTTACCCCTTTTATTGTTTCTTTAATTGAGTCATCTAAAAACTGTTGCTCGATGTAGGGCAGACTCTCCTTACACTGATTAAAATCGTTGAAGACTAAGTTTTTCAGTTAAGTGAATCAAACTTAAAATCATAAAATATATAGTAAATGTTCGCGGTTTAGCTCCATCATTGTAAAGAAAACGCGGAAACCGTCGTAGTAAAACGACTGGAAAATCATTATTTTTTTAAAAAAAGCAACCTGGCTACTTGCATTTTATCTATCTAAATACATAAAATAAAATTGCAAATTTCACGTGTCTGTACGTGGCCGAACATAGGGAAAAAATAAATTGGTACATGTTCGAAAAGATTAGTTTAATTCATTTCAATTTTTTTAGAAATGTGTGTCTGTCTGTCTGTCTGTTTGTTTGAACACGTATCAAGCAAAAAGTACCAGACGGATTTGGTTGAAATTTATTTAGGATATAAATTATCACGTCTTTTCCCATAGGAGCTAAACAATAGCGGATAATGTCTGTAGCTGTTTTGCGTTATAAAACGCAAACCACTTCACGGATCTTCATGAAAATTTGAGGTTATATAGTAAAATTCTGTAGGTCATTATTTACATTATGAATCATCATGCTAACGGTTATATGGTGAGCAGCTACATATTTTTTGGTGAACCATAATCATTTATCACAAAATGTTCTACAGTTAGAGATTATTCCCAATTGTAGCCCAAGGAATACATTAGTACATAAGTTTCATACAGAACGGCTATATAATTGAAAGTAGATGGCGTACGAACCAAGAGGATTGATTTAAAAAAATCGAAATGATATTCCAAGTGAGACGGAGAGGAGGGATATGATAAAAAATGATTTCAAAAATTGACATGTATTTCAAATTTATGTTTATATTTTGAAAAACAATATCGCAAATGTTTAAAAATAGTATTTAAACATATTGCTGTCATTTTAAGAAATGTTTGTTTGTCTGTTTACTTGAACACGCATCACAGCATTGCGGAACCGCAGAAGCAGGTGCAGCAGAAGTTGTTTTAGTTTTTGGTTTATAAAAATTATTACATGATAAAGCGCATTACCTTACATTTTTTAAAAGATCACTATCGCACTACGGTACACGCCTGTGTCACGAAGGACTTTACAAACATATAAATCACGGACACAAAGTGGTGTCCCATGTGGGAATCGAACGTCGTGGCTAAGATTTCCACATGGGACACCACTTTGTGTTCTCATCGCAGCAGTCGCACACATTCCCACCGCGCCACTGTGGCGTCATTACACATTATATGTATTTTACATTTCATAAATTCGGTTCTCTAAACGAGTCTCAACGCCAACAGTCAATTAAGCCAGGACTTGAAATCGGGATGTGCAACAGTTTCTTGTCTCTCCCATTTTCTGAGGAAGCCAAGAATCTGTGTGCACTATATCTCGCAAGAAACCAGGGTAGAAATAGTCAATATGTATGAAATTTGTAACTAGATTAGTATAATTTTTGTGAAATTACTATAGGACGACATCGTCAATGTTGACGAAGTTCCTTTAAATAAAGACAAAAAAAAAAAAAAAAATCGGTTATTGTAAGTCTATAGTTTGAGTGGGTCAACTCTGAGGTCAACAGTGGGTCAACTGCAGGTCAACTGTGGGGGTCTACTATGGTTAAACAGTGATGTTTCGGTATCATTATTATTATATCTAACAAACTTTTAGGGTGAATGTGTTGTAAACCGTTTTTGTTTTCACCAGTTGGCGCCACTATTGAGTCAGGTCTGGCTGTCAAAGTTTAAATTATATTTAAATCTAATAGTTTAATACCTTAAAAATAAAAATATCGAGCGCAGTAAAGCGCAGTCCCGTGTTATTCGAAAAAAAGGAAATTTTAAGTTTCCGAAAGAACTGTAACTCATGTTTGCCAGAATTAATCTCAGGTGCTGCAAAAATTTACAGCAATAGTCTTAGAAATAAACCTGCGTAACCCATCACCATCACATACTGTGAAATTTTACATTTCGGAGACCTGACTCTACACTAGAGCTTCTAACGGTAAATTGATATGCGATAGCTCTCAATTAAAGTTTAATATTAATAGATGGCTCTGAGTAGGTATATAATGTGATTTTTTGATTTGCGCGGTGTTAAGGTTCTTCTTCTTCACTCGACCGGTCGGTTTCCAACATATTTACACAAAAGTTATATCATAACATAAATAACCTTAATCTTCATCCGACTTTCACGCGCACAGCTAGTTTTTTAAATAAATTTGCTTTTTAAAATATATACTATAGACGCGTTTCATTTTTAAGTAACGAGCATCTCAAAATTTATCGAGTGACCTTTTATACTTCCTTCCGTTCTATATTGAACATAGTTCAAAGTAAAAAAATAGTATTTTCCAAAATTTATACGACGCGCATCCCAATGAAATACGAGTTGAGCGAATTTTCTCCCTACTAATCGCTCATTCTAGTACTGTACGGCGAACAAAGGACGTTTATCTCATAACGATACGTCTTATCCAGCCAGAGTACGTCACAAATCAAAGGAACATTCTCTTTCCTCCATTGATCGTCGCAAAATTATGGGAGAGGTGTTTGTGTAACAAAAAGAACATATATTTCATACAACATTGTCTCCCAGGACAGTCCGAGAATTCCGTGACGGAGGGCAAGGGACTTCCTTCAAACGAATTTAGTTATTGTTAGTGCGTTGGTCTGTGTGTGATCAAAAAGTGAGTAACATCGTTTCAGGGAAATGTTTTTGAGTAAAAATGTAGCCACATTTTTAGTAGCATTAAAAAGTTTTGATTTAAAATCTTCATGTTAGTCATAGGTATTAATATACATCGAAAGTGATTTGATGGTAAATAGAAAAAAGTAATGGCTATTTAAAGAGCAACACTCAAACAATTCAACAAATTTCTAAGAAAAATACGGACAGGATATCAACGTGGCGCTGTAGCCTACATGTAAACATTACCTCCGTATTAAATGTTTTTTTAAAATTAATTAAGACCAAATTTAACAGTGGTTACGAGTGAATTAGTGTCAAGTCGCTCCAATAGTTATGTGATATCGTTATTAAGTGAATTATTCCGCCAAAAATATAGTTAAGAGCATAAAAACTAAAATTACTTTTGACATACTATATTAGCTCCATAGTAACAGTGTTCTCAATAAACAATAAATTAACATCTATTTGAAACGGTTGTGAAGTAATTACGCAAAAAACAACAAGTTCCAGTGCAAAAAAAACACAAAAGTTATAAAAAGTTGAAGTGACTAGAATGATTAATTCCTATTTAAAATATTGCTACCTTCACCGTGCAAAAATATAAATCTAACTCCAATTAATTGTATTCAACTGCACTTCAAGTAACTGATGACAAAATTTGAAGAACAAATAACAATCGTCCGTGGCGTAACGGATACGGCTTCCAGTTTTTGCCTTACACCGACTAGTACGAGTGGTCGGGGTTCAAATCCTGGCAAACTGAATTTCTCTTTGTGTAGAGATTTTTTAAAGATTTATTCTATAGACCTATCAAATCCAAATAACGAATATAGGTGTCGCTAGTGATACGGTAAAACGCAAAACCAAATAATGTCATTGAAATCAAATAGCGGCCGCAAGATGGCAGCACTCGTGACTTGTTATAAATGTAAAAAATATGTCGATATTAAGGTGACTGCAAAGTGTTCTGTCTGTAATAACAGATATGAACCCGATTGTGATGGTTATCCTCAACAAACGTACCGTATGATGAGTGAAGAATCCAAGAAGAAATGGAAATGTAAAACTTGTATTAGGAAAAAAAACGCTATTACATACACTCCATCTAATATTACTTTAAGGAAGCAACAAGTTTTGCGACTTAACCGCTCTCCACAAAAACAAGCATATAGTCCTGAAAAGATAGAACACTGCACTGAAACATCTCAACCGACATCTGACAATATTTCCGATATCATGGACTCACACGTTCTTACATATTCGGAAACCTCTCAAGCCTCTGACGAATCATTTGAATCCCCGAACAGATTATCGAGAAGTGTCGCTGGAACAACATCTCAAAAATTATCTATGACGGAATTAAAATCTTTAATGTCACAACTAACAGAGAAATTTAATAGCACCGAAAAAGAATTAGATAATACTATATTGGAAAATAATGAGCTCCGCAATCAAATAAATAAGTTAGCAGCAGAAAATAACATTTTAAAATCACTGTGCCACTCGTCATCGTTATTAGAGAATACTCCCGGAAAAAGTCATAAAAGAAGGAGATACTCATTTTTCGAACAAAGTGCATCTTCTACGCCTACGTCATCAAAATTCACGCCACACGCCGTCTTCGGTCGCAACAACAGTAACGCGCCACATTTTCTACAAGAAAAAATTGCTACGCTGCAGCAACAATTAAAAGATGCAGAACAGGAGATCAAGGCACTTACACAACAAATAGAGACTTTGACTCAGTCAATAAAAATAATGCATAGACCGGCGCAGAACCCTACCACCAAAACATACCCAAGTATAAATACTTTAAAAAAACACCAGCAAGATGATACCAAAAGGATACTGATTTTCGGAACTCAACAATATGTAGGTCTCGCTGCGGCCATCCTGCGTTCCCGAAGAAATACTCAATACGACCAATACGTAGTTATTAGCGAAATGAAACCCAATGCACTTTGTTATGATTTTTTGAAAAATTGTCTAAATATGCACTTGAGACGAGATGATAAACTCGTGATATGTGTAGGTGAAAATGACAATAACTTAAAGCAACTCTCATCTCAATTGCGATCCCTTTTTAATACATTTTGTAATACTATCATAATACTCAATGTTCTTAAAAATGACTACTTAGATTCCAAGAAAATTAATTATAGTATAAAAAATTTGTGTAGCAAATATAATAATTGTCACTTTGTGGATTGCAAATCACCCAAGCAATCTAACATATGTAAGTCAATAAATTATATTATAGACTGCTATGATTATGAGGAAAAATATTTAAACCCTAAACAGATTAAAAAGCGAATCATGAGTAGCAAGCCCAGCCTTATAAAAAATGCTAAAATTAAAGAACCGAAGAAAGGGACGATTCCTTTCTACTTTAAAAGTACATGCAGCATGCCGACCCAGAGTGATAATAACCATTTAAGCTCGGCACTTAAAGGAACTATTCCCTATTATTTTCCCGTAATTAATAAAGACGGTAAGTTTTTTCGAGCCAGACAGTGATTCGGAATTAGTACACAGTAATTTTACAATATTACATCAAAATATAGCAAGTATTTTACAAAAACAAGGAATTTTAGAATTGACTCTACAAGAGCTTAGAGAATTAGAAAACGACCCGGATGTCATATGCCTTAGTGAAACTTTTATTAAAAAGGGTCACGAGTCATATGTAAAAATGTACAACTACAACATGGCAGCGAGTTTTTGCAGGGAAAAACAAAGAGGCGGAACTTGCATCTTAACAAAAAAGGGTCTAATTTATAAAGAAGTACAACTTACCACCAAACTTGCCACAACACATACATTTGAAATTTGTGGTATAGAAGTCTTATCTAGCAATTTACTGGTTATTTGTTTGTATCGAATCCGATCCTACAATATTTCTGATCAAACTAGATAATCTTTTATATTTAATAAGTAAGAAATATAAATCGAAAATTCAAATAGTTATAACAGGCGACCTCAATATAAACACGTTAAAGGCAGGTAATTTAACAAACCAATTTAAAGATTTAATATACAGCCACAACCTGAAAATTCACATTGATGTACCAACCCGCAAGTCATCATGTATCGACCACATCCTGAGTAACATCCCAAATGCGTCTACTTCAGTGTTACCATTGCACCTTTCTGATCATGACACAGCTCAAATGATTAGTTTTCCTATAAAAAATAAAATACTAAAACCAGTCAAGTACTACATATTTAGAAGAGACTATTGTTTGCATAATATAAATAAGTTTAGAGAGTGTCTATGTGGACTCTCTTGGTCAGATATACGTGTAGAGCAGGATGTCAATAAATCATTTAGTGAATTCCATAACTTATTTAGTCTTTTCTACAATCTTTGCTTCCCAAAATTAAAAATTATAATAAACTTATCCGATAAAAAGAAACAAAACTGGATAAGTAAAGGTTTGAAACGTAGTTGCAAAACTAAAAGATTACTACGTTATAAGTATTATAAAAATAAAAACGCTTCAAATAAAAACAAATATTTAAAGTATTCCAACTTACTAAAAAAATGCATATATTCCTCAAAAAAGTATGCAAATATCAGGTTTATAAGTAATAATAAAAACAAGTGCAAAGCCACATGGACTGTTATTAAAAGTGAGGTACATAACAGAAACCCTAGAGATAACATTGAAAATATTAAAATAAATAATACAGTTATTACAGAACCTACAGAAATAGCAACAGCCTTTAATGACTATTATATTAGCTTGGCACATAAATCAGCTCTTAGACATTCGATCAACAATTCACTTAATAGAAATAAGAAAACCAACTCAATGTTTCTTATCCCAATGTCTGAAAATGAAGTCGCTAATGAAATAATGTCATTAAACAACACTAATTCGGCAGGCTATGATGACATTAGTACGAAAATTATCAAAGCGTGCGTCAGTGAATTATCTGGTATTCTGACATACTTAATTAATCTTTCTTTTTCATCTGGAGTCTTTCCAGATGCTCTTAAGCTTTCTATTATTTTGCCTCTACACAAAAAGGGAGAAAAATGTGAGTTAAGTAACTATCGTCCAATAACGTTAATACCTGTGATGTCCAAAATATTTGAGAAATGCATGTACAAAAGATTAGATAGTTACTGTAATAAATTTAATATTCTTAGCGAGAATCAGTACGGATTCCAAAAACATAGGTCTACAACATTGGCAGCTTTTACTCTTATGAAAGAAGTTTTGACAAATATTAATAATAATAGTCTTACAACAGGTCTCTTTTTTGACCTATCTAAAGCCTTTGACCTAGTATCACATGAAATATTGTTACGTAAGTTGGAAAATAATGGAATAAGAGGACCTACATTGCAATGGCTGTCATCGTACCTAAATAACAGACAGCAACGTGTAGTAATTTCAAAAATTGATGCGAATAAAAACATGACACCGAACTCATCAGAATATAAAAACAATAGCTGTGGCGTGCCACAAGGCAGCGTACTAGGCCCTATCTTGTTTTTATTATATATAAATGACATAGTTGATATCACACATCATAAATTAATTTTATTTGCTGATGACATATCTATTGTTGTAACAACCAACAAAAAGACACAAACGGTTAAGGAACATGAAACAGAAATAAATAATACAATATACAAATTAATTAATTGGTTGGACATGAATAATTTAAATATAAATCTTGACAAATCTACATACATACAATTTAATAAATCTTACAATAATAAATATAATTTAATATTTGACATTCCAAAACTAAAAGCTTACTAATACCAAATTTCTTGAAATAGTGATAGATGAACACTTAAATTGGAAAATTCACGTAGATAACGTAGCGTCAAAAGTAAATAAGTTTGTTTACGCTATTAATCAGATAAAAAAAGTTACCAATATAAAGACGGCTATACTATCCTATCACGCATATATTGAATCGTTGTTGCGTTATGGACTTGTTGTATGGGGGAATAGTACCGACCAAAATAGGGCCTTCATTGCACAGAAAAAGTGCATTAGAGCTATATCTGGCATTCGATATGACGAATCCTGTCGACCCGTTTTTGAAAGACTTGGCTTGTTACCACTTCCTTCTTTATATATATTTGAAGTGAGTATGTTCGTAAGGAAACATCAAAATCTATTTACAACTGTTAACGAAAATGTACCTCGAAATAGACGAGATCAACATAGACTTGTGTTTGGCAGTGTACCTAGAAGTGCAAAATATAGCAACAATTGTCTGGCTATGTGTGTCCGAGTATTTAATAACTTGCCATATAATTTAAAGATTTTGAGTCTAAGAGAATTTAAAATAAAAATATACGAGTGGTTGAATGAAAACAGTTTCTACAGTTTAAGGGAGTTTTTAGATAAGAAACACTGAAGTTTTTGCATGCTTTGTAATCTAAGCTGAAACATGTCTGCACATACCCAAATTGTACCACCTTTTATACCATGTTTTAAAAAGCAAATAAATATTATTATTATTATTATTATTAATGCAATTATTGTATTTATAAGGATAATCGGAGTTCAATATTTAGTAGTTATTTTTATTTTGCTTTCAGTAGCGTAGTAGTTAGGTAATATAATTTTCCTATGACTTATAATGACTTTGACCACAACATGAAATGCTGTCACTACATTTTCAACCGTTACCTTAAACACTTTCAAACGCAGATTTTATATCTTTACAGTATATAGCTATTCATTCATGATTTATTTATTCAAACATTTAACATACATACGCTTACAGTGTAGATACACCAAGGCGCTTATAGTAAGTTTAACTAAATATACAAGTAGAAGTTAAGCTATAAAATAATAAATACATTAAACAACAACTATTAGTATAACAAAAACAGATTAAATTACAATATTAGCTTATTAAATTGACAAAAGAATATATTATGTATTACAATTACTTATTAAGATACAGCAAAATAGACATAATTATAATATTAGTACCGTCGAAAAAAATGTCAACCGCGGGACAGCTCAGTAAAAACTCATTTATTAGTTTGATAGCTCCGACAGTTGCGCTATTAATGGTGTAATATTAGTAGTGCGCCATGACGGTGAACTAGTGAGCAAACGGTGCCGTCTTCTTCCTGAACCACGTGCGTACTGGTTTGGAACATAAAAATAAATGCATTCGCGTACTATTGGGTTATCTACTTTCCCTGTTATTACAATATAATAATGGAATACAATCATAAATTTACGTTTGAATTCCAATCCAACAAGAAAGAACCATTAGCGCCACAAATAAACATCGCCATGTTTACACAGTGCTTCAATTGTCAAATAAATACAACAGTTATACATCGGACGAGCGATCTGCCAATACATATCGCATCTGCGCTCATATATCCAGATATTTTTCTATTCCGAGGGACAAACGCGTCACTACCGCAAATATGTCCTCACAAATCACAAAATATTGGTAGATTCACCTTCCATATTCAATATCGGAACCAATTGGCAACCTTAGACTTTCAACCTTATGATTTAAACAGGAAAGTTACTTTTTGGTTGTGCGAGTAGTGGTGTATTATTGTCTCTGGCGTAGTGACACGCAGTATGAATACGTTAGGTGTTACCGTACTTTCTATCGGAAATATAGACAGAACACGTGTTGTCTCGTTTTCTGAGTATCACGGTTCATGTGTAGAGTGTAATAACTTATAGCCACAGGGAAACATAGCTTTTGAGTATAAGTTAGTTTGTCACATTGGGTCTGAAATGTATTCGTGCATGGTGAATTTCGGTGGTGTGTGAGTGGTGCCGTTCAAGTATAAAGGAATCTCGTAGCTGATTGTAATAACAATCGTGTCATTACGAACATAGAACATCTACCTTTTTGGAATCAGTTAAATATGTTACGTACGGTAATCTAATCCTAATTCAAATTAAATTATTTCCTAATATTGTCTGCAGGGTGATTTAATCATCAGCTTGTACTGGTCCACTGTTCGATATAAAGGTTCGTTTCGAATCGGCCGCGTGCATCAGCCGCACGTCGTTAGCCGTGCGACGCCGCGATCGGCCGCGATGGACGGAACCTTAAAGGTTCATTTCCGTGCATCGCGATCGATCGCGAGCCGCTCGCGGCTTACGACAAGCGGCTGAGGTAAGTGACAGACGCGCGCGGCCGACGACTGTCGTAGGCCTGCGCGCGCACTGTGAATATTGTCGAGCATCAGCCGCTTGTCGTGAGCCGCGAGCGGCTCGCGATCGGCCGCGATGCTCGAAAATGAACCTTAAGCCTCTCCCAATTTACGCCACGGCTACACCCGTACTCCTGCATTAAGGCCATCCCAGGGACATTATTTAGTGTGCCTTAATATTTAACTCAAGAATTAGGAATATATACATATCAAAAAAGAAAAACTTGTGTAATAACAATAAGTCAAGCTACGAACCACAGCACAAATCCATCTTAGTATCAACAGACAATAAAGCTAAAAAACTTTTGTTCTCATAAATTCCACTTCAAACCTGATTAGACAGAATAACACCAACATTACTAATAGCTTTTATCCGTGAATGCCGGTTATTGGGACCAAGCATTCCAATGTCTGGCTTGTTGGTCTAGTGATCAATGACCCTGACTGCTAAGCCAGAGGTCATGGATTGGATTCCCAAACGGGACCCCACTTTGTGTGATCCACAACTTGTTGTTCCAAGTCTGGGTTGTACTTTGTGTCCGTAATTTGTATGTACGAAAAGTACCCTGCGACACAGGGCTAGTACCCTAGTGCAGGAGTTGTCTTTTAAAAAAGTGTATGACGCTGCTCACGATCATTCGTTGTTAGTTTTAGATGATGAAGGAAAAGTCCCGAGAATGGTTAATAGTTTTACACTACGAATTATAGAAAAATAGCCGCTACGTATGAGTATAAGTACTGTAAGTCTTAGAGAGTTAAGAACATGAACGAACGGTACAGTGTTAAAATGTAAATTATTTTGAAACTAGCGTTTATAGGTTCGTCATGATTTCTTCATACCGAGTCTGCCTGAGACACTGGCTGTTACACATAGCCTCATGAATTGATATTATGCAAGAAATCAAGCTAAACATTATTACTTCAGCATTTGTTGAAGTCAGGACTAAATCACTGGATAGAACTGCGAAAAGCCGCAAGTACTTTCTACCGATCGCAACTATTAAAAAAAAATGAGACCATATAAGGTTAGTAACAATGGCTTAGAACTATGTTAGTAACATTTTGATTTAGATTAGTAGAAATGACTTATAAACTATGTTAGTAATATTCAATTTTATTTTCGTACCTCCCACTTTCCGGGACTCCGGGCACACCGGGGTGAATTTGCACCCAGTGTCGAAAAATAGGGCAGTCTGGTTTCAGCGCGATGGTCCTTAGGATGCTGTTGGGGCTCCCACGCACCCGGGTCATAAGTGACGCGATGTGACTCCGTATCACTGCGTGATAGGCGTCTGTCTGCGTATGCGCAAACATCGCAGATGCACTGCAGTACCGAAATAGACAGACTAAGCAAGACCATGTCATCCGCATATTAGGTATTCTAGGATAGTGCGAGAGGCGGTTGACTCTTACGAGACATTGCTAAGCTGCCATCAGTCGACTCGTGACTGCGATCGGGTTTTCCTTAGGCTTTGATTGTTTCTCGCGATTAAGACCCGATAATATTCGAATTACGAATATTTATATACATTGCAAGTAATAATACATATATATTTAAGAGGGCATAGATTAGTTTTTAAAATCCCTGTCATTAAACACTCACTAGCTGTAGCCCGCAGCTTCGCTCGCGTCGTTGATTTTACCCCCTGAAGGGTTGATTTATAACTTTAGATCAAAACGCTGAAACGTGTTTTCTTATTTATAGCCACAAAGCTAA
This sequence comes from Herminia tarsipennalis, assembly GCA_945859575.2. Taxonomy (NCBI): domain Eukaryota; kingdom Metazoa; phylum Arthropoda; class Insecta; order Lepidoptera; family Erebidae; genus Herminia; species Herminia tarsipennalis. Next base: position 22,231,757 of record OX243851.2, on the reverse strand, counting down.
GTACAAAATTCCACAGATATAACCTCAAAACTGACAGAGTTCTAAATTTGCAACTTCTATTACAGCCCCTTATGAGTTGATTTTCCAAAAACGCTGAAAACGTGTTTCTTTCTTTTAATTTAGAAAGCCAAATATGAAATTACAATTACATACAAACTTGCAACCCCCTATTTTACCCCTAAGAGGTTCAATTTTCAAAAACGCTAAAACACGCGTTTATTTATTTAACCTAAAAAGCCAAATACAAAACTTTTACAGAAGCTAAGCTAAGGGAGTTTCATATAAAGTTGCAACCCCTAAATTGGAGTACCCTCAGGGGTTGGTTTTCCGAAAACGCGGACAAACTGTATGTCTTTATTTTAAACCAAAAACCTAAGTTCAAAATTGTCATATCTAATTTCAAAACCGAAGGATGTGGTGTTTTGATCGCACTGTCTAAAAAAATTAACCCTATCCAAAAAATAAAATGGGAGACTTTGGATGAGGACCTCTGGACAGCAATAAAACTAATACAAGGTAACTCAAGTATCTCATTTTATATCTAAAACTTGTACTTCCTTCCGCCAGCTACTTACATCTTACATCTAACAAATGAAACACAACATAAAATACCTAAAAACTTCATAGACAGATGATGGACAACTTTAACTTACCTAATTTAACATGGCAACTTGACACTCGAACAAATTCATTGATCCCATGCTTGCTGCCCGAACAATATAGATAGCACATACATATCACGGATGCTCTCTTTGTCAATGGTCTTTTCAATCTAAATTTAATTAGTAACACTAAGGGTCTTATACTAGACCTACATCAAAGTATCTAACTGCACGACACCTTAAGTTAAACCAGACACACATCATGCTGCACTGAACTTCACCCTAAAACTTGTGGCTCTGAAATTACCTAAAATCAACAGATCTGCATCCTCGAACTTCTATAAGACCAATTATCAAAAACAAACAGTTCACACCAAACCAAATTACCTATTGACGCTAATCTGGACGCATTTTACAATGTACTCTTTCCAATAATCTCAAAAACACGCCATCCAATTACATCGGCAATAGTATATACCCCTTTTGGTTCAATAGCTCTTTACCTAACACACTGAAAGCGAAAAATAAGATGCACAATAAATAAATAAAACCCGGCAAGAGCAAGTCGAATCATGCTCAGTATAGGGTTCCGGAGCTGTTAGCGTATGAAAAAATCCGATTTGAATAATTGCACCAGCAGAAGAGCATTTGTTCATGGCACTTACGCCTTTAGTTCAGAAACGCAGTTCTCGGCAATAACTGAATGACGGTATATCCGATCATATTAGAAATAATTTTAATTTAAAGTATTTGTTAAATGCTATCTTTTTGATTTTTTCAGACATGGTTCAAAAGATAAGGGGGGGGGGGGGCACAATTTATGCAACTTTCGGAGCAATTATTTCCAAACATATTCACTTAATCAAAAAAAATACTAAAAACCTTAAAATGTTTTAAAAGACCTGTCGAATTATGTGCCACACGTTGAGGTGTGTTCAATTTTTATTTTAGCTCCTGTCACAAGTATAAAAAAAAAAATAATAAGGAGGGGCACTCCGCCCCTATTTTTTTTTTTTATTATTTAGCTTTAAAACTAAATACATATTAATCACAAAATTTAATCAATATTTATTGGGTAGTCCGTTTGTGACACACGGATGACAAACAGACAGACGAACACGACGAAACTATAAGGGTTCCGTTTTTGCCATTTTGGCTACGGAACCCTAAAAATACTCTTTCCCTAGAGACTTAATTATTTATCAAATGCTGCGTGATCGAAGACCATGGTACAAGAGTGTTTAAATAAATGCAAAACGGAATAAAAAAGATCCTAATTGTTTTAATGACCTTTATAGATTTCGGCATTAGTCTATATTATATTTTTTATTTGCAGTATATAGCATAATGGCAATATTTTGAAACGTCCTTACATATCATCGCATGAGACAAACATCGCGATTTGGCGAAGATTATTCAAAATAGACCAAATAGTCGATTAATGACGACTTTTTCGTTCTCACCAATGTTTTTGTTATTTGTTTAGCCTACTAAATGTACAATCAAACACAAAACAGTAATTGTTTGAATATATTAACGGTATCATATTTTTAAGGCTAACCGTACCTATGGTGCCAAACACTTCTATTTAATTAACGCAAAGTTATACTTCAATTACCAACAAAGTCAACGTTCTTAAATTAAAATGGAGAATTATATATTATTATATATTATACTTATATTTAACCTCATTAAAAAAACCGAATTTTGCTTAGTCTATGTAAACAAACTCCCATTTCAATATGTTGGTCACGAAAATCCTGAACAATTTTTTTTATTAGACAGAATCTCAAACTGTGTACTGAGGAAGTCCTCAGGCATCAAAGTTGCTGGTAAATGTGCCAGTGCTACAAAAAGAGCTATTGTTTTATTATTAAGCAAATGCAATGGCTTAGCCTTTTTGTGAAGAGCTTGTGCATAATGAAAAAAACATCCCTTTATGTTTGCGGTAGGGAATGTGATTTGAAGTGCATTCATCGCCGCCATTTCATAATCAGTTTGAAATATTTCTGGATTCATATCCGGAATGCGTGCCTTTATCAGTCCAAACAGCCTTTCATATGTATATAGCTCTTTATTAGGTAATAGACAATATATTAATGGAGTAACGTAAGCCGTAGTTAGTCCGTGAATGGTGTACACCTGCTTGAAAGGTGGCGGTACACTCTTAAATGTCCCATCAGCAAAGAAATGTCTGATATTTTTAATTGTTTGTCGAGCTTCAGTACTACAGAATATTAAAATTTTGTCTGCATTACCATCGTCACAGAGTAAGAAGTCTTTATTTAAGCTTTCACTTAAGACGACATCTTGCAATTTTTTGAAAACTGTCGCGTGTACATTAAGATGCGACTTTCGGGCTCTATATAGTGAATCAAGATTCGAACGATTCATAATTTGGCAATATATCATCGTATTCAGGATCGGATTTGTATGGTAGCATCACGCGTTCGTATATTTGGGGTATGGGGCCCAAGTCATCGCATACGGCTTGTTTTAAATTCGCCTTAATCACTGCCAATTTGTAGGAACAGAAATCAGGTTGGCATGTATGGTCACTTATCCATGTAATAGTTTCGTCATCTTCCATCCAAGTGACGGATCCTGAGCATCGTCTATTAGAGCATCGCCAAATACTAGAGCCATTTCCATTTGATTTTTGGCGTGTGTGACTATGTCCGTTTCTGCACAACGACCAGGTACCCTGTTACAAATACAATTATGTATGCATAATACGGTTTGCATTTTTTCGTTTTGTATAAGAGTGGTAGATGTTAATATCCCTAGATAAAATGCAACCACAATGAGCCGAATTGATTTGATAATATTATAATTATATACTGGTTGGTGTGATGGCATGTGGTCACTGCTGTAAATCCTGGTGTATAGAAGTCAGAGCGGTGGAAGTGTGGGAGTTATTCTTATCAAGTTAAACGCAGAAAAGAAAAAACTACATAATATACGTACCTTGGTATTTTTAATTAACACAATGTCACTGTTAGAGATATATTTTACATAGTTATTATTCATTATCAATTCAATTCAGTTCTTGGATATGGCTTTGTGGAGTAGTAGTAATTTTCAACTGTAATCTTAAATAGATACTGTAATTATACGACTTATGTCATCCATGACGTTCTTATTTTATTTTATGTACTATGATTAACCTTCTTGCACTTACCAAGGAGATAAGCTATGATTTTATATAAAGATTTGTATGCAATATATACCTAAATTATATCACGACATTATTATGTAATGTAGATACTTACTTTTTAAAGACTTTTTAACACGACTGTATTAAATTAGGCATTTTAATATTCCCGAAACTATATTTTACAAAAAACAGCAACATAACGGTAACAAAAACGAAAAAGTAGGCATAGTGCGACTACGTGTTTGGAGGTTTTAACGTAAAACAGTCAACTAAGGCCGATAGTAGGCATCTCGCTACAAAATCCATCAAATAGCAGTATCATTCCAGATGTAATGGTTTTTAACGACAAAACTGTTCAAGGTCGTCTAAGTATTAGTGACCTGTTTTCCAAATAATAAACAGCAAGAACCACAACTCTCACAGACTCAGTCAATTACCTTCTCTACCAATAACCCTTCTTTCAACGATAAATAAAATCGTTGAAAAGTACGTGTGAACAAATTTGCAACTTTTATAGTGACCATGATGTTATATACCGAAATCAATTTGGATTTCAACGTGGCAAAGGTGCTACTGAACTGCTGTCTAACTTCACTGACCAAGTCAATGAACACATGAATAATAAAAGTCATATGCTAGCCCTCATATTTTTTTATTCATAGATTTCTCCCGTGCATTTGACACTCGTAAAAAAGCTCCAGACTAGTGGTATACGCGGTCCTTTACTGGATTGGTGCAAAAACTACATTAACAACCGCAGTTTTCAAGTGAAGGAACGGCACAGGGATCAGTAATTGGCCCTTTGCTCTTCCTGACGTACGTAAATGACATAAACAGTTATCTAGAACATTGCACGTGTTATTAGTTTGCTGATAATACATGCATATTGATAGCCGACAAAGACCCAACTAAAGCATGTTAGCTTCTACAGTCCGACTTTAATGTACTAAATAAATGGTGTCATGACAACGGTTTAGTACTTAACCCAAATAAAATAAAACTCATGCACATCAAGTCACCCTACCTTAAACAGTCGCTAACCAATGATATAAAAGCCTACACAGTGTCTCTTCTGGTTGTTGCCCTGCTATTAAATTAACTGCCTCACATAAATATCTTGGACTTCACATTGATGACAAACTTAGTTGGACTACCCATATTGCAACACGTCTGTAACAAATTGAGACAGTTTCTAGCGAATATCACCATACTAAGTAGACGTATACCATATAAGGTTAAGCTGATGTTATACAACTCATTGGCGGAGTCACATGTTCAATATTGCCTCAGCAGTTATGGTCGTACCTATAACACACACCTTAATAAAATGTATGCACTTCAGTTACGAATATTAAAGAGAATAGTATCTCCAAAACATAAATTACAATACAAAGATAATGAATTAGGCCTTTTTAAACATTGCAATACTTTACCAATTCACCTTCAATTAAAATTAAATTTATTAAAAGAACAATATTTTAATTCCACCTTGTTCACAAAAATTGAACATGCTGTATATACTAGAAGCGTTGCTCAAAACAAGTTATGTACGGTGCGAGTCGAGAATATGTTCGGAGAAAGAACTACTCGCTATGTGGTTTCCCGTTTGATCAAACAACTACTCTCTGATTTGCGAAATAAAATAACAAAAAGTAATTATAAAACTGTTCTTAAAAATCATATTTTTGACAACTTCAAGAATTATACTTAATGATGTACTTACCGATTCACACTACGACTACACTATTGTATTGTAGTAATCAATTAGATTTACCGATATTGTTAAATACCTACATTTAGATTTAAGCGTCAATAATTGTATTGAGATCTGATTTCCGTAGCATAAGGACAAACCTCAGTGGTTTATTTGTGCTATGATTATTTGTAAATTGTATGTTTTATTGATTCTATAATAAATTTACAAAAAAAAAAAAATACTCTGAACCACTTATTTTGTATGACATTTCCAGAGAAGATATTCTTAAAACAGTCAACTTATTAAATATCAACAAAACCTGATTCCATCCTACCATTTTTTCTTAAAAATTGCATTTTTTTTATTAAATATTGCTAACCATATTTTTAACAAATCATTTTCTTGTGGCACCTTTCCTTCTACTTGGAAGCTGACACACATTACTCTGATATACAAGAAAGAAGATCAGTGTGATATATCTAACTACATACTCATCTCAATCTTAGCCTCGATGGGAAAAGTGTTCGGGAAATTATTCTATACTAAAATTGAATTTTAAGCCAATATTTAACAATAATCAGCATGGCTTCCTACCTGGCAGGTCAATGACATTCAATCTTTGTAAAAAAGTATGCCACAAATATCTACGAAGCAATAAAAAACAAGTCAGAAGTTCATGCTATCTATACTGACTTCTCAAAAGCGTTCGATGTGGTTGATCATGACCTACTTATACAAAAGCTGGCCGTTGCCGGAATATGTTGCTCACTACTCAGATGGGGTGAATCCTGCCTAACAAAAAAAAACAGCTCGTTAAAATTATAGGCTATAAATCCGTAGCAAGAATTGTGCCATCCGGCGTACCACAGGGCTCTCATTTAGGACCAATTTTCTTAATGTTCTGTTATAATATCTAGATACCAACTGTTGACAGATGATCTCTAAGTTATACCATAGTATAAGTATTTTTTCTCTTCAGATCAATATTAACACAATAAACAATTGGTGTTCTTTAAACGGAATGACACTAAACACTTCTAAATGTCAAATTTACTTCCATATCAAATTTACGCACAAACGTAATCCTTTACTAACCACTTACAACATTTCCAACAACCAAATTACTGCAGTCTCGAACATACGGCATCTAGGTGTTGTGGTAGACCCCAACCCAGATTTCCGCAAACACATAGAGAATATTACAAGTAAAGATTCGTCAATCTAAATTTTAACGACTACAAAATTTCTATTCTCCTCTACAATCGCTACGTTAGATCAATTCTTGAATCTTGCAGTCAGATATGGAGCACATGTTATGCTATTTATATTGTCCGATTAGAAAAACATAAAAAAAAACAGTTCCTGTATCATTTATCTTATTGGCATAATCTTTGCCGTAAACTGACGTCTTATGATTCCAGACTAAAGCACTTGAATATAGACGAAACATTGCCGATTATGTTTATCTAAGCAAATTAATCACATGCAAACTAGATAGTCCATCCCTACTTCAGAAGTTAAGCTTATCTGTACCCCGACCAGACAGCCGTATTTATAACAATAAGATATTTAACTTACTCTACTGTCGCACTTATTACACTCAGCACTCACCGTTGTACCGTATGTGTTCAGGTTAGGTAATGTATTTTACCTTAAGCATATTTTAAATATAATGCAGTGTTTGCTACTAGTAGAGTATGCACTTGCAAGAAATTTATTTTTAAGCAATATTGTATGATGCAACCTATTAGCGAACCTAAATAAAAAAATAAGAAAACCGCTGGAGTTTATATAATCTTGTGACGGAGTTTGATATAAACTTGCAACCCCACGAAATTTCACATATCTAACTTCAAACTAACGGAGTTACATACAAACTTGCGACTCTTATTTTACCCTCTTAGGGCTTGATTCACCAAAAACGGTAAAATAAATTTTCTTTATTTTAAACGTCCTAACTTTAAAACTGACGGAATTTTACACTATATTGCGACGGAGGTTCACACAGATTTGGAACCGTTTTTGTTTATTTTAAACGAAAAAGCTAAATGTGAATTTCACCGATCCAACTTCAAAACTGGTGGAGTTGCATATTACAATCAGTTTTTAAATAAACTTATAACTAGGCGATAGTTAATAACCGGTGTAGGCAATTTGAATATTTATAACAATAGAATAGACATACTAAATTCAAAGAAAAACGTCGGGTTAGATCAATATCTTCTAGGAAACATCTTTAGATCGCGATTGGATGTACGGGGTGTCTTTGGGTTTTATCAAACATCATAGATTTAAAATATATAAAATGCCTACAACTTTAACGAATCGCCAATATTTTTACCTGACTGTAAGGAAGGGTTTTGCTTTTCGCGCGTATCTTGTATGTACGAAATATAATATAATATATTTATTACTTGATATATAATATTGTTTATTACTTGATATCTCACAATTCACTAAACGGATTTATACTATTAAGACGTCGTTAGATTCGTCTTGATCGCCCAAGTGTTCTTAGATATGTGACGTTTGAAAGAAACAAACATGGCGGCTGTGAGATGTCAAAATAAACAGGTGTGAAAAAAAAGTTATTTTGAATACTGCAATATGGGTATCAAATTAAAGGTACTGCACGAAATTATATAATTATGTAGGGGATTTTGTTTCCATCTTTTTTGTGCAGGCAGGTTTTTTATTTTTATAATTATTTTTTATATAGTCTTTAATTAATATTGTCACTTTTGTCGCGTTAAAGATGGTCATAATATCTTGGGATTAAAAGATATATTTGAATAGTAATATCTTTGGATTAAAAGTATTGTTTTGCATTTTAACGTTGATTTATTACGTAAACTAAACCCTTTTTGTAAAAGTATTCACAAAAAGCCAACATATTTCATAAAATTAACACCTTGGACCAAATTGCGACACTAATTACTAAGCACCTTTAATCAAATTTTAACGCTTTTAGATTTATTTTCGACGTTGTGCTTAAAATTCAGTATATTCTATCGGTTATGAGACCATTCCTATCATTACATTTACCTAGTGCCAACTTAGTAATACAATAGATAGAACTAGGCTATGAACCTCGCCATAAAACGTATAACCACTCGTTAAAAATGATGATATGATAAATGTTTCCAACATATTCATTCTAAATCCGTACAATATTAACTTGAATACCCACTGCAAAGCAATATCGCGATATATTATTTTCATACAAAGTAAACAATGTGTTTTTATTTCTCCTTTCATTTCCGCCTCCCGTACTCGCAAACCCACAAATATAGCATGAAATTAAAGGTGTAAACCTCGAAGGAACCGTAGAATGTTCCCCGACATTGTCACATTTACCCGTGGATAGGTAGGTAGGTACGGATCGTGTACGAAGGGCTTCATGCGAAACGTTGTTGTACTCTAAGCTATTGACCGCTGTAATTTGGCATAAATAAACCAAACATCGCTGTTGCTCATGCGAATAAAAATATTAATACACGAATAGGATGGTGCCGCAGCTGTGTCAAAATATACGACGCGATGCTTTGTTACAGTATTTTTACAAGGTTTTATTTAACTTGCTCTGTGTGTATGTTAGTTATTTAGTTTGTGTGGATCAAATCTTGGAAGCAAAGCTTGCAGTTAAATTAATACATTTCCTGAAGTTCGATTGTGCTCAGTTTGGTTCACTAATGTATCTTTGATAACAATGCAATATACCTCATAGACCTCATCTGATCATGAAGTCGGAAGATAACCATAGGAACTCCTAAACTAAGAAAGAAAAACCTAGCAAGTTGGGGCTCATTTGATTAGTCATGACAAGTAAAATCGTAGATGATTTTTGGGGTTCTTGATGGAGCCGGAAGGTGAAACGGTGGTACTTAACAATCATGTAATGTACCCCCCCCCATGTTTGAGCTCGTTACATTCGACAAGTGCTCTTACATTTTTACAGTGTTCAGGGTCTGATGATGGGTTCGGAAGGTGGTCATTGGTATTCAGCAGTCATGTCAGTCATTAAGATTCAATGTGGTTGAATAAAATTTTAAATTCAAATGAACAGACTCAGTAAAAAGGACAATAAAACAATATTATTTATTTTATTTAATAACTTTAAAAAAACATTTTAATTTAAAAAAATATTATCTTCTTATTAGAGCTTTTAAATAAAAGGTTGTTTTTAAAAATGTTATTCAACTTTTTATTTATTTATTTTCAGGCTCCAATCAACTTTCTTAGTTACTAAACTAAAACATATTAGGGTAGATGCTTTTCGTTGACTCACGATCATCAAACTCATCGGGAAGCAATTTCTTATAGCTTAAACAAATCGTTTTTGACTCACAGCTTGGCTATGTAGCTAAGTGTATTCTGACAAAAATAGCAATTTGTACACATTATACCATTTATAAGCTATTGTGTAACCTATAAATTGTATATTCAGTGACAGCAAACGGTGCAATGCGATTGAAACGTCAGTTTATCTAGAGGAAACCTTAGAAATATCTACCTATAAATTCTATAATATACAAAATTGTGTATAATAATGTCAGACCCAAGCTTAAGTACAGCTCTACAGTCTTCATCAGTACATTATTCAATAATCTAAAATCGCTGGTAGTACAAGATAGCCTTAGAGTCCCGCACGCTCCCCACTGGTATAATGTAATGTTTACGACCGCGTCGCATAGGGGCCCGGTGCTTGGCACCGCGTCGCATATGTGGCTATCATTCGCCGAATATCAAATGGCTCCTATAAAAAGATTTCTCTTCGTAACCCGTTACGAAGGGGCAGGCCACTTTACAACTGATTTACGTAATGTAGGCGCCGAATGAATTACTGTTCGGTACTTAACTGTTTTTGCGTATTATGATTTTGTTCGAAGGTCTCTCCGCGAATAATTAAAGTGTATTGAAGGATAAAAACGAGTTCTTTTGTTCTTTGCTACTTCAACTTATTATATTTTGGAGGACGGACTTCGTAGTATAATGTGTGCCTATTTAAATTTGAAGTAGTATTATTACGCCAAAATAATATAATTAACTTCCAAGGTTTTACAGGCAGTTTGCAATGCTGTTGTTTACTGTTAGGCATAGTGTAGTGATATTAAAGATTAGATAGGGTTAGTGAACTATAATTATATGAAAGGGCTAGGAACCTTAAAAACTACTTAAAATTATTTACAATTGAACTTGAGAGGTAGAGATGCAGCGTCGTCGACAGGTAGAGATGCAGCGTCTTCGATAGGTAGAGATGCGTCGGTGCGTAGAGATGCAACGAAATCCTTTGTAGGTACTTTTTTATGTTGCTATCCTAGTTTTTGTAGCGGGGCGTCAATGATGCAGACCAGTGCGATGAAGCGCATTTCTTATAACCTGTATGCCGCAGTCGAATAGTCTAGCGAACATGGGCGTCCTGGTGAATGGCTCCACTGACCATTTGCGCTGCGCGATCCGGCGTTAAGATGCGTGGAGGGTGAGCATAAGTTGATAAGCAAAAGAGCCTTCCTTAGGATCCCGCTGTATCTAACATCGAACAGTAGCTCTCTGAAAAATCATCAGAAGATCTTCGATACCTACTTATTAAAATCTTGCTCAAGAACAGGTATTAACTTTCTAAGTTAACATTAAGTAAAGCACATTTAAAAAAAAACTGGCCAAGAGCATATAGGACCATGCTCAGTGTAGGGTTCTGTAGCCTTGAATATTTGCATCAGCAGAATAGCGTGTGTTCATGGCACTTATTCTCTTTTGTTGATATACGCAGTTTTTTGGTCATTACTTGATGACGGTAAATCCGATCATATCGAAAATAGCGCTACCTTTGTGATTTTTTTCATATTTTTTGGTCACATGATTCAAAGGATAAGGGGGGGGGGGGATACAGAATTATGCAACTTTCGGGGCGATTATTTCCAAAAATATTTATTTAATCCAAAATTTATTAGAAACCTCAAAATGTTTTTGCAAAACTTGTCGATTGATGTACCACACGCTGATATTTGCTGAAAAAACAGCTTCTGTTACATGTATGGAGGGCCACCCAAAAATATTTATTTTTATTATTTAGTTTAAAAAGCGGCGGTAGGCTAATGGCTAAGGCATCGGTCTCGCAATCGTGAGGTCGTGGGTCCGAATCCTGGCAAAAAAAAAGTTGTATATAGAATAAACGTTAATGTTAGAACGAGAACCTTTCAGGCTACCATTCGCGAAAACAAATTTGCATTTGCAACTATTTATATTTTAAAGTTGGTTATTGCCTAAAGCGTTTCTGGTTTCAGAATATTTATTGTGCGTAGGTATCATAAATCTAATTTTTTGGCAAATATATATAAATAGCACCAATATATGGCAATGATACAGATTTTCAGAACGACATGCCGTTGAAATGTGCGCAACTTTTTTAAATTGTGCATTCAGTCGTTTTTGAATTATTCAAGAAAAAACATTTTACCTTTCAGGATATAAAAAAGGTAGGTTTAAGTTCAAAATAACTTACGGCCAGTTTCAATAATGTACCTATCGATGAATTTGGCTACTAGAGGTAGAATTTTGACATATTTTGTATGGAGCTTATGTCAAATATATAACTCCAGTAGGCAAATCCACCGATAGTTAGAGTATTGAGACCGGCCGTTAGTCGGTTGAAATAGAACTTTGGTTATAAATTATAAATGGGTTGTAGTAGGTTTATTAAATTTTGTGGGATTATTAGAATAAATGCACAAAAGGGAATGCCCATTAGCAGTATCGCATGTATTTAAGTTGTGCCACAAGTTGATTAAACGTATAATTCTTGTTTCTAATTATAACATTTTTATATAATGATATGGAGTCTCACATTTGCCGGATTAATAAAACGAAAATATTAGTCTTTCAATTTATTTATTTAGTATTTTTTCGTATGAAGTTATTTTTAACGGTGGCAACACTATTACAAAAATAATATCGTAATATCGTTTAAGATTATTAACGATGATTAATATTATATAATTATTAGAAAGTCATAGAATCACTAAATGTATTTTGGTTCTTGTAATTATATTATAATTATAAATACTTTAATAATTGTTGCACCGTTTGAATGTAAGGAACGATACTATCATTTTTAATTTTAATTAAAAAAACGATTTGTATAGGATATGACGAAAGTTATGGCAACAATCAAATGTAATGTCATGTCACTTGTTTGTCTGTGCTTATTGCTTGTTCGTTTGGCGCCGGTGCATTGTGAAAACAGTTTAAAGTATTAATAACAAATAGCTTTTGTTATTTCTCGTGTTGTTTATGATATTGTGGCTACATTACGTGAGTTTGAGATAGAGACTCCATATACATAGTAACAATCAGAAATATTTTGTGAGACAGAGACTAGTACCAATATTGTGACAATTGTGAAGTGTTTGTGAGGTAGAGATTCGGATTATATATCACTGCAAAGCCGAATTCATAGCCATAAACTGGTGTTACACATCATGTGTAATACATAATTAATACGCAATATCATAGTTATGTAAAAAAATGTACATAAATATTTCGATTTTCGAAGTTCATCCACCCATATCAATTAAAGCCGGCAAATTAGGTAAATCGTTGTTAGTTTTTCTGAAAGTATATATTAATGTCTACATAAATCAGTAGTTTTCATCTTGGCACAACAAAATTTGTAGCGATACTAAATTCCATAGTCACTTGAACATTAGCCTTTAAAAAGTTGCACACATTTCAACGGTACGAACGGTACGTTCTACAACGATACAGATTTTTAGTGCATAATGGCACTAAAAATCTGTATCATTAATTTCCTGAAAGGAGACAACATTCTGCTGGGAGAAACGCACAAAATATTATTGAACATCGAAACAATGTTATATGTTTCATAACATCGAAACAATGTTATAAAAATTTACGAATAAATAATTTAAAATATTATTTATTTATTGAATAGTGTCCACTTCATTGGGCCTATGACACTCAATTCAATTAAATAAAAAAAAAATGATTAATTCACTTAGGAAGCAAAATACTACACTTGTAAAAAGTCGATTCTACATTTACTGGTAATGCCTGTTCGCAAACAATAGGTAAAGCCCGAGAAAAGAACAGGCAATAAAAACTCGTGGCCACTCTTTTCAAATTGCCAATGTTTACAATGTTTCTCTGTTTATAAACTGTATATGCAGGTAAGTTGCTGCCACCACTATATTATACACCATATTAGAGTACTGATGCAAAAAAAGAGGTCAATAATATTAGAAGAGTACACGAGATCAGATACATCAGCCTCAATGGGCACAACATAGTAGGAGCATCCACTTACGATGTAAAAACTTTATGTGCTTAAATATTGGCCAATTTACTGCTACTTAATGAATAAGTATACATGTTTTACAAAGGAAAGAAAAGAATGGCCGTAATTTATCACGCAGAATCTTTACTTACAAAAGTAAATCGTTTTCTTAACTAGTACCTAAGTAACATTATCAAACTGTGACAACAATATTCACCTAGTAAAATGCAATAAACTTTACAACACAATACATTAATAGGGAGCAACGAACTACATCCATTTATCTTTGTCAGTTAAATAATCATCGATTGAATAGTAAGTTCTTTGTATAAGATGTCTCTTGACTTTACCCTAAATTTATTTACGGGTAGACTCGATATGCTGACTGGGATTTTATTGAAAAATTTTACACCTAGTCCCATGAATGAATTATGAGTTTTATGAAGCCTATGATATTGTCCTACCAATTTGTCCTTATTTCTTGTATTCACAGAGTGAATATCACTATGTTTGTTATATAAATGTAAGTTTTGTTTTACAAACATAACGTTTGCATATATATATTGTGTAATTCAAAATTATTTATTCGCTTATGTGCTAAACAACACTTGTGTTACGTCAGGATTCTACACGCACAGGTAATGCCAAAAGAAAAGAACATGACAATAAAAACTCGCGGTCACTCTTTTCAAATTGCCAATATTACATTGTTTGAATGTTTTTATACTTGATATAGGGGTAAGGTGCTGCCACTAATATACTATACACCATCTTATAGGACTGATACAAATCATATTATTAAAAAGTTGGAATATGAGATAAATTACAAGGAGTCTTAGTAGGTACAACATAGTAGGAGCATCTACTAACAACAAAGGTAAAAACTATATGTGCTTTAAGCACATATTGGCAAAAATACTTGTAACGAATAATTAAACATGAAATATTAATTCTGACATAAAAAAAAAGAAAAGTATGGCCTTTATTTGTCACGCAGAATCTTTACTTACAAAAGTCAAATCATGCTCTTAATCAATGTGACAATTAAAAAAAAATGACAACATAATTTACCCAAGCATAATAAAGTAACAAGGAGCAAGCAACTAGATCCAGAAAAATGGATCTAGTTGCTTGCTCCTTGTATCATATGTTATCATTTAAATATTCATCAACTGCACTTGGCCAGAAAAAATGTAATTATCTGATAATAAAGATTTATAATAAACTACTTCAAGCATTAAGAGAGTTACCTACAAGACAATTTAAAAAAAAACGTTACATAATGGCTTTTTGACAAATGTTATTATAACCTCAATGAATATTTATTTTATGACATCAAAAATGACGAATATTTTAAATGGTAACAACTATAATTAAGGATTAAAATTAAAATAATTTAGTTTATTATTTAGGTTAAGATTAAGAAAAATTGCATGTCGGAAATATTATCGGCGAAATATGTGACACCACTATCTGACTAATATCTTAATTATGCATACTATGTTTCAAGCAATAAAATATCATTTCATTTAATTTCAATGTATGGTGTAATATTCATCTACGTGTAAGATGATTTTTGACTACATTTTAGAAATTAATCACTGATAGACTCATGATACAAGCTGGTATCTTGTTAAATGGTCTCACAGAAAGACCTATAAACGAATTATTTGTTTTATGTAGCCTATGAAATTGACCTACTAATTTGTGCTTCGGTTCTCGTGTTCACCGAGTGAACGTCAATCTTGTGATATAAATGCATATTAATAAACATAATGTTTGAAAATATATACTGGGATGCAACTGTCATAATACCTATCTCTTTAAACTTTTCTAAGGTTTTTTTTCCTAGCTTGGAAATCTCACGCACTGCACGTTTTTGAAAAATAAAAATTATTTGAATATCAGCGACCTTGCCCCAAAGCAGTATGCCATACGACATGACGCTGTTTCCACATCCGTAAGCCGTCTGACTTTGCTGACAGCATACGATGCAGAACTGAGATTACCTGCGAGCGCGGCGCCCCACTGTAACTTACTATCTAAAGTAATTCCCAAAAAAACCCGATGAAGACTCACAGATTACGTGGCTTTCTATTGGTAAAAGAAGGTTCATTAGATCCAGATTGCACCCCTTACAACCTCACAAACCCACAAACCTTACTTCTTTATATTAGTATAGAAGTATAGAAATACAGTATAAATTAATAAATTAAACTATTTATTAATTTATACTGTATATCAATATAGTTATTTAATAGATAAAAGAAAATAAATAAACATATTTTTTGAATTACTTTATTTTCTTATTATTTCGTCAGCAAATTAGTAGATTTCGACAATTATAACTTAAACCTTCTTCACCCATTTGTTTTTATAAAAACTATTTGATAGTTATTGAGTATTTTTAAAATATGTAAGGATTTCGTAAAATTAAAATCTTAACTATAAATGAAATATAAGATATAGCGCTAATTTTAAATAAAATACTAAATAACTTAATTATGAATCTACTAACCCTAATGTCTGCCATCATCACTAAGAATATTATTTTCACAATGAAACAAACATAAAGTATAAAATCAATATTTCTGATAGATATACAGTATAAATTAATAAATAGTTAATACTAATATAGATAATTAATAGTTAGATATATAATCTATCAGAAATATTGAATTTATTTTTAAATAATCTCCCCTAAAGACTTTTAAACGAATAGACTAAGTATTCTATTATTAAATTCAATAACTATTTTTATAAAATATTATTTGCAAACAATTATTAGTAACATTTAATTTCTTGGCCAAGAAGAACCAAAATTTGGTTCATGGTTTAAATTTCGTTTCAGTTTCCGGACCCTTAACTTACAATATTTCGCTTCCACACGCTTCCGCTACACGAGGCATCCGCAGGACAGTTTGGCACCGACTGAGCGCTAGTTCAACGTTTGCGCCTCTTTTATACGTTCAATCCCCACTACCCTCGCCACCGGCAGATGAGTAATGTTGCCTAAAAGAAAATAAATTGAGCAGGGGAGACGAATTGAAGTTGGTTTGTTCGTTCAGCAATGTGCTTCTATCCTGTTTTAGTATTTCCAATTGCTCCAATACGCACAACATGAAACCCTTACTGCAAATATGTAGAATTTTGAAGGAATTTCTATCATTCAGAGCATGTCCGGTTTCAAGTAGATGGTTCGCATAGTGAGATTTTTCTGGATGATTATTTCTAAACGCAACAATGTGTTTTTTTGTAATTTTAAAAAGATAACTAGCAATGTGGGATTGTGGCCCAACATTATTAGCAATCCTGTTAACCCCTTCAGCTAAGCTCAATGGCTTTGGTTAGGAGTAGGTTCACGTCGGTAGTATAATGAGTAGGATTCGAACCCGTGACGTCACGATTGCGAGAGCGATGCCTTAGCCATTAAGCTAATTTATTTTATCTTTTTGTCATCAATCGTCATAGACTGATTGAATTGATTGAATTAAACTGATATTTTTAACATTAAGTTAACATGTGTCAAAAAGTAAGTCCAAACATAAAATACCCAATGATTACATTTGAACTTGACTCCGAGAACTTTATGTCTCCTTCAAAGAAAGTTGTGACATTGAACAAGGAACTACAACTCGAAGAAGA
The DNA here is from genome assembly GCA_945859575.2 of Herminia tarsipennalis. NCBI lineage: Eukaryota > Metazoa > Arthropoda > Insecta > Lepidoptera > Erebidae > Herminia > Herminia tarsipennalis. The sequence goes on along the minus strand of OX243851.2, from coordinate 22,214,364 downwards.
TATTGAGCCAGAATAAAAAGTTAGTGTAACGCTTTCAACAACATCAATGAGAGCTTTATATAAATCGGTTGAGACGTTTTTGATATTCTTTGGAACAAAGAAACCTCGGGATATAATGTAGTTCTTGTATAATTTTGTTTTCTTTTATTACTTTGTATTAAAATATTGAAATCCCTGGAGCGTTTTTGTTTTATACATATTCTTTGTTTTAAATATTTTGACTGACGACAATAATGTGTTCATATGTTGAATATGTCCAAGTCAATGTAGTAATGTATATATATATATATATATATATATATATATATATATATATATATTCATACATAAATATATATATATTATATATATTTATATATATATATAAAATGTGGACAACAAGATAAAACTTTGAATTAATCATGTCAAATCAATTTACACCACTAGTGTAATTGTTTACCAAATTATACTTCCCCTTATCAAAATTAATACGAGCAATATCAACGCAAACAATCTAATATAGCCTTAAATAATAGGTTATTTAATTCAGCGATATTCAGTTTGTCTACCCGCCGACCTTTTCATTCAGTGCCACTTCTGAGTTAGTTCTCTCAATATTATTTAAAGCTAATTGAATTATTTTTCAATGTCGCACCAACTTTCCGAGACTTGCTGTCGTTGTCACATTTAAAACTCCATATTCTAAACCAAACAATGTAAGAAGATAATTAAAACCCCACGACACGCTGCACTGCGCTCCTGCATTGCCCACTTGGTGGAAATCTCACATAATGGTCACCTAACCGATATCGGTTGGCCAATCTCAACAGAGAGTAGCCAACGACGCGAGATACTTTATAGTGCATTTTTAAGAACAAACAAAACAAAATAAGCAGAAGAGCTTAACAACGTTCAAACAAGACAAAAATGGTGTGTAGCCGGACATTAAACAATAGCCATAATTTTAAAAAATCCAAGTCTACGTCAAATATAATTAATAAAGAATAACTATCCTTTTTCTATCTGATGGCCCAGGAGTGGCAGTTAGGCCTCATTTACGGAAACGCGGGGCGTCGCGCGTGGCGTTGGGCGATGCGGCCCGCACTAAATTCAAACATATGTCGTTGTATGAGTGTGTTCACGGAGAAGCGACATTACAAGCGCTTGTTTGAAATGGAGCGTTTTTTGCGGCGAAGCCCGCAGCATTTATTGCGGCGGTGAACGCGGCGATGCACGCGGCGACGCACGCGGCGGCAAACGCAGCAGCAATTCTCGATGAAGCGATACCCGCGTCAAAATCTTCTGTCAGTCTTATTTGGAAATCGCATAACCCAGATTCTATTTTTTTTAAAGACAATTCTCTTTTTAAAATTAATGATTTAATACCACTCCATATGTAGCATAATATAATAATATTCTATGTTAAAAAATGAATTATTTAGAACCCCGCGTGTGCTGCAGCGATGCCCCCCGCGTGCTTTGCTACACGCTTGAAGATTTGCCGCGTCGAAAACGCCCACACTCCCCACCACGCATCTCTATAAACAACATATATTATTGTCATATGTATGTGTTTACGCGTGCGATGACAAGAGCCACTTCACACGCCGCCTCTACGTGTACAGAAAAAATGTCCAATGCGACGCGAGACGCCACGCCACACGCGACTACTAGACTATCAACGAGTAACAGCAGACCAAGTGAGAAGTAACAAAATTTTCGTACACATTCCATTGAAAAATACTTATATAACGTTGTTAGTAGTATGAAATATAAACAACAGAAAACCCACTTTTTAAGCCGCACTACATGGATGGTGGACTACGGAACCTTACATAGTGCGTGGTTCGACAAGTATTTGCCTGGCTTTATATATTTAAAAGTTTGAATGCATAAACGGTGTTCGGGTAAACGAATCTGGATAAAATTTAAAACAAAGATAGATTATTGCCTGCTGGGATAAAATTGTTTTTCAAAATTTTCAAGCAAACAAAGTCGTGGACTCATGACCAATAGCTAGTAAAAATATATAGGTATCTATATGTATTAGTAAGTAAGCAAACCAATCTACTTACATCAAGTCTAACATTATGCATCTACTAGGCAGGTACTTAATTGATATCTAGTTAGTTGAATAGGTCTCTGACCAAAGTCAAGACGAAGGAACGCCACTAAATAACACGTAATTTTAACACATCTTATGACGCAATAACCTTTTCTAGTAAAGTCCAGCTACACTATAGATGTTCACACTTCAATGGGCTCACACTTCAAAGACAATGCACATCAGAAACCAAGACACCTCTATCTTGGCGTTCAATACACAGACGCATTTATCCACACAGACAATGTTTATATTGTTTAAGTTGCACTGCACGGTGCAAAGATCACATTAATTTTCAACTTGGTATCGGAGATGTCAATTTCATTAAGAATTAGACGTCCACGCGTAATATCAAAGTACTAGCTGTCCCGCGCAACTTCGTCTGCGTAAATTTTCCCCGTTTTTGCAACATTTCTCATTGCTGCTACGCTCCTATTGGTCGTAGCGTGATCTTATATAGTCAGTTCCTAGATAAATGGGCTATCCAATAGTGAAATAAATTTCAATTTGGATCAGTAGTTTCTGAGATTACCGCGTTTAAACAAACAAACAAATTCTTCAGCTTTATAATAATAATAATGTTTATTTATTTATTTTCTCATCACAAAGGTCATGTACAAGCAAACTTAGAATTAGGGTGATTTTCACTAAATTACATGTCTATGATCCCCCGTGAGAGACTGGAGTCTATACTAGGGAAACCCCTGTGTGACAGATCTCCAGGCCCCCAACCCGGACTCATAAGATATACCTAGTTGCTTATCTGGTGAATTTGTATAAGATTCTTAATCTAGACTATAATTATAAAAATATGTATGTATATGTAAATATAATGTGGAAGAAATTAAAAATAAAATAAATGTGAAAGTAGTTGTGTATAATAAGAATGTGAGATAATTATTTTGAATGTGTCTGATAGTTGCAAATGAAGGTGTGCGTGTCATGATTTCATGAGTTTGATGTGGATCCCTAGATAGTTGCTGATAAGGAGTAGTTGTTCAGTTGAATAATAATCTAATTTTTGGAGCCAATCGTAGTCTTTTTTTACAAGTTTTTTTTGTAAGAGTGTAAATGGACAACGTTTTATTTGTGTTATATAGATAACCACTAAGGTAGTAAAAATGGCGTTGGGAGAAGCTAGTTTTAACTTTGGAAACTGAACAGACTGTGTGTTTACGTCTTTTGTCTTTAAAAAGTAAAGGATCGTAATGCATGAGCGTTTGCTGGCGAAGGATGGTGTTTTGTACATAAGGCTGACGTACCGTCAGCACTTCCGTTTTTGCATAGAGCTCCTTGGTTGGGTGCCTTGTTAGGTGGATAATAAAATATCAAAGTATTTAATTTAATAGATAAATGTTCTTAGTGTCTTAACTTAATCTTAAAACTTTAAATAGCTCTTTGATTTTTGATTTTTCGCTTTGATTTTTCAAAACAAAGAGATATTATGTTATGTACATAATATCTCTTTGTTTTGAACAATCAAATCTTACTTAATAAGTAAAGTCTTACACGTTGTGACTGCAGGGACACAAGCACAGGTCTCCTCTTGGAGAAAGAGTACGTAGGCCGAGGCCTAGAGATAATAGACCATGTCTAAAAAAAATTGTTCTGGGATATAACAGTTTCCTCACGATCTTTTCCTCAACTAAGCAATGGTGATCTAACCAACAGCGCGTTCGCCTGTCTAAATTTTCTTCATCTTATTAGTCGAGGCTTTTGTCATTAAACAACGACCGCCCTACCAAATCATAAAAATCATTTTTAAATACACTAAACGCTGAATACACTGAACACCAATGATAATAATTTACAAGATTTGGGCAGAGACTTTTAATGCAAAATAAGGTCCTATAAAATACTTCCAATCAGTATGTATTAGATACTTATCTCAACATTGATTAATCCATCTCATTGTGTGAATACAGGGGAGGGTCCCTCTATTGCGCTTCGTCGCGTACCCACCTATTAGTTGCCGCGTCGTCGCGCATTTACGCCTCGACCACATTGTTCAATGCGAGCCTGCATTCTTTTGTTAAGTACTATTTACCTACGACTTACTATCCTACTCTCAATTCCAAACTGTCAAGCCTTTAATTTAAGGTTTAAAATCAAGTGGTGTTCGGAGCAGCTGGAAGTATGTGCTCGATAGAAAAATAAAGGCAAATGAAAACAATGATTCTTCTGCTTTTGTAACCTCGGACGAGAACGGTTTTTCTTTAATTTTCCCGCGGTGAGCAGGAAATAAAAGGTTGAATGTAAAAGATCGTTATTTTACTATTGAATTTCAAATGTTGGGGAGGGAGGGGGGGGGGGGTCAACACATCCCCATAAGCTTGTGTTTTTTAGGTTACCGCTTAGTAATTATTTTACTTAAATTAATTGAGGACAACATCTTGTTGGCAGGGGTTCAAACCAGTGACTATAGAAATCCGTTGTTCTCTGGCTAAAAATCATAACATTTTTTTGTAATAATGCACTGATAAGTTTACCATTATTATTACTAGATACCTATTATTATACCTATATTATATATTCTTTACTAGACTAATGAGTAGGAGAGAGAAGAGGAGTAGTAATATAGTAGTCAACTGCGGTAATATAAAAATGTTCAACGCTCAACAAGAGACAACATTAATGCGTGTCTAGCTTCCATTAGATTAAAAGTTCAAGAAAAGTATTTCGCCGCACGATAACGATAGATAATCTAAACAATAACTAATACTTACTACGAAAACTTGTATATACCTAACTGAAATGTCAATAAGCCATGTCCAAATAAGCCCACTCTCCAAATAGCGGAAGCGGTATATTGACCATAATGTCGACAATTGACACATAAATATATGTCATAGACATAATTATATGACTAAGCAACTTCGTCTGCGTAAATTTTCCCCAGTTTTGCAACATTTCTCATTGCTGCTCCGCTCCTTCTCATTGCCCTCAGCCTTCCTCGATAAATGGGCATATAATATCCAACAGCAAAAGAATATTCAATTCGGATGAGTAGTTCCTGAGATTACCGCGTTCAAACAAACAAACTCTTCAGCTTGTTGATATAAGTATGATTTAATTATTGCATAAAACCTATGTTATACATAAAGGTTCACTTCCGTGCATCAGCCGCCCGTTTCAGACGGACCATAGTATGTATAAATCTGACTAGCTAACCCGCGCGACTTCGTCTGCGTAAATTTTCCCCGTTTTTGCAATATTTTTGTCGCTGCTCCGCTCCTTTTAGTCATAGCGTGATGTTATATAGTCTATAGCCTTCCTCGATAAATAGGCTATCTAACAGTAAAATAATTTTTCAATTCGGACCCGTAGTTACTAAAATGATCGCACACGCAAATATTAGTATAGATAAGCCGGACGTCGTCAGCCACGCGCGGCCGTGATGCACGGAAATGAACCTTAGAGGTATTAAGTGTCACAACAATCTGATTATAGTATAAAATAATTCGAAAATTTAAAAACACCCCTTCACTATAAGTAACAAAAACCATGCTCAGTGTAGGGTTCCCCAGCCTTGAATAATTGCATCAGCAGAAGAGCAGCTTAGGGGTGTAAGTTACACCCTTTTGTTGAGAAACGCAGTTTTTCTGCAATAACTCAATGACGGTAGGTATCGATATATCGACGGTAGGTAGGATCATGTCCGAAATAATTTTAGTTTAAGGTATTTATTAAGCGGTACCTTTGTTATTATTTCATATATATAATATTCACTCAATTTGTGTTTGTGTTTGTTTCTAATTTTTTTTTTTGATTGAATGACACCATTGCCAGGAAATGTAGTTTTATGTTTAAGGCACCAACTTCAAAATGTTTAATTATTTTTTGTTGTTGTACCTACTCGTATATTATTTTTTGCTTTTTAGTTAACTTATATTTATTTTGGAAGTCAGTTTTTATTTCTTTGTAAAAAAGTTTTTATTCACATAGGTACCCAATATAAAACATTTAGCTGGCAGAGGAGAGGACATTTGACTCTGACAAAATATTGCATTTTAAAGCTTAAAATTACACAAACGCGTGTACATAAAACGTCATTGCGTTAGCCTTCCAAACACTTTTTTTATGAGTTGGTGAATTTCCAAGAGTCTGTCTTGTTAATATTATTTTACATTTGTTAATAAATAAAACAACAAAGTTAACAATGTACGTTTATGATTTATTTTATTTTAAATGTATGGGCATTACTTTTCGTGTTTAGCTCTAATCTTACGTTTTCCCTCCATCATATTGTGCTCTTTTTGTCAAAAATGAATTTCTTGGTAAATACATCTCTTTAAATATGTGCTCTGGCCTTTTTGTTTTGAAATAATTATAATTATTTATACTAGATCCTTATATTCATGACAAAGAAACAAAACATTATATATATATATTGTATATGTGAAAAGTAGTATTATTAAATTTTAGGTACTAATTAGGTTTATATAATTTAAAAAATATAATATAATCTATACAATTTAAAAAAGTTAAGACGGTCTTGGTAGCTTTGAACTTATCAACTTATAATTATTAAGTATCTACATTAAGCTAGATAGTTGTTTCGCATACTAAGCCAACAACATCAACTGTAGACATATCTATCTACAGTTGATGTTGTCGGAACTGAGTCTCTCACTCAGTTGATGTTGTCGGAAACGACGAGAAGATGGATGCGGTTTATCAACATCGTGGAATCCTGTGATAAGCAAGTGTATACACCGCCGAACAAACATTACACGCCAGTGTGCAGATGTCCTTATTGTTGTGTGTCGAAGTACCGACAGTTCCGAAATAGTGAGTGATAAAAATCAAGCTAGGGTAGTTTATGAAACCCGCGCTTTACGGAGGCGACGCTGAGCTGGACCAGTCTACCCGTGACCACGGCCGTTGCAATACGGTCGAAACGTCGGGCAATAAACAAGGTATTTTACCTTAAATTATTCACGCGATTAAGTAGTAAATAGTATTTTATAATGTGTACAAATCGCGAAATTTTATCAACATTTATTGATGTTGTCGGCTTAGGTATATTATATTTAATAGATTCAAAGTCGCCCAATGTACAACAACGCATATCAAATAGTATATGTAATGTGCGCTGGATCTTCACATATCTGGTGTTGTAGACCGACCGTACCTAATCTACGAGTAGTACTCAAACCTATTATGAATTCAAATGACGACGACCACATGTCGCCGGCTGTTAGCCGGGATCAATGTGGGGACTAAGAATTACACAGCAAGAACAATGAAACATTTTGATTGTTGTAATCACACAGGAGTTCTTTAACCATTCCGTGGTTGTAACCTACGGGTATGAGTATACTCTATGTAAAAAAAGGGTTTTTTCCATTCAATAACCACTGTTAGATAACGTGAATCGAAGTGTAAATATTATTGAGTTAAATAGTACTTATCTTAGTACTTCATTAAAAGTCTTGTCAAATGTAATACCTAAGAGTAACCTTTTTAGAGATTCGACAAGAAATTTCACCTTCATCAACAGTCAATTTGAAAAATTGCGTCATTGGTTTGTGGTTATCAAAATTCGATATAGACCATAGAGATAGATCTTCATGATATAGACGTAAGTACAAAAACTTTATGAAATCTTAAACAATGTGCTTCATGTGATTGTACTTATTGAATTGGGTAGTTGACTACAATAAAAGTAAATTATTTTATACTAATCAGGCAATAGTAGATCTTAAAATGCTCTGAAAATAAGTGTTCTTTTACATTTTAACATGTTTTTGAATTTAAAAGCATGAAAATGAATACTAAAATAAAATAATAAATTTGACGATAGGAACTTATGACCTCATAGGTTCCTATTCCATACACATTTCTATAGAGCTTGTCGTTTTGACATTTCATAAAAAGAGACTGATTTGACTTGACAGTCAACATCCCAATTGTAGATGATGTCTTTGTAATTACAATTAGACATATTTCAAATAATTTCAATGTCTGTCTAACCAAACCTTATTTAAGTAATTATTTATTTTCTTTAACCCGTTTTTATTTTTCTGTTAAAACTTTAAAATGATTAAAAACTTTTAAGATCTAATAAATTTTAAATTAACAATCGTTAGTAAATAAAGCCTGACATTCAAAAATCATTTGCGCATCAATATTCCAAATTCTAGCTGTAATTTAAATTATTTAATGTGCTAGTAAAATAAAATTAACGAAATAAAAGCTATGAAATTAATTTAGAAATCACATTACATAGATTTGATAGTCTGATAGCTCGATATCATTTAATTTAACTCTTTTTACGAAGTGATACTGTTTTTAATGAATTTTAAGTATTCAATAAATTTTAATAAATAACCTGACTTATAAAACCAACGACGTGTCATAATTTGAAGCTATTCAATTAATGAAAATACCCGTTAAGTTTGGATTATTATAATACTATCTTGGTTTAACAATAATGCATTTGTACTTGCTAGTATTAGAAATAGATAGTAACCTTTTCGTGCCTAAAGTCTACGATCAATTTTAATTCAAATGGATGATTTTAAATGAAGAATGTAGTTTTAAGCCTGAGGAAGGATATATAGGACAACTCGGAGCAACAACTCTGCCGAAACCGCTGGAAAAAGCTGATATCTATTTAAAACTCTTTTTTTATGGTACAGGGATGTGGTGGGGACATCATGTGCAACACTCGCACATTACAGCCCCTTTGTAACCTATACAAATATTATAAATGCGAAAGTTTGGATGGGTGTTTGATAATAATAATAATATCTTGGGACAACTCACACAACGCTATCTGATCCCAAACTAAGCAGAGCTTGTACTATGGAAACCAGACAACTGATAAACATACTTATATATTTCTAAATACATACGTATTATAGATAAATAACACCCAGACACAGAACAAACCATCGTGCTCATCACACAAAGTTTTATCCTGGGTAGAGATCGAACCCACGACCTCTAGCGTAGCAGTCGGATACACTACCACCGCGCCATAGAGGCAGTCAAAAAATCAAATAATCTATCACGGCAAATCGGCTGAACGGTTCTGAATAAAATTTGGCACAGATATATGTTATAGTCCGGATGGCTTTATCACTTAAAAATGTACGGTTACGTTAAATAGATTTGTTTTTCAAAATTTTTATGCAAAAGAAGGCGCGAGCAATAGCTAGTATTAAATATAAGCAATGCCTCTGTGGCGCGGTGGGAGTGTACCCGACTGCTACGCAAGAGGTTGTGGGTTCGATCCCCACGCAGGTAAAACTTTGTGTGATGAGCACGATGCTTTATTCTGTGTCTGGGTGTTATTTATCTATAATATGTATGTATTTAGAAATATATAAGTATGTTTATCAGTTGTCTGGTTTCCATAGTACAAGCTTTGCTTGGTTTGGGATCAGGTGCGTTGTATGAGTTGTCCCAAGATATTATTAATATTATTTTCGTGGATCCTTCACTGTACCTATGTATATTTACTGCCAATGAGCTCTGAAAAACACAATATACCTTGTTTCTATACGGTCACTGTAATGTAATATTACGTCATTACTTGTGTTAGTGAAGAAGTAAATTAATGACATCATTAACTGTGTGTTTTATATATTTAAATCAAAACAAAATCAAAGTTTTTATTCTAAATAGGCTCTTAATATAACTCTTTGATATACTAAACTTGAGTCCACTTAGTTTACTCGTTCTGCAACTGAATATCGAGAGAAAAATTTCTGAAGTTAAAAGTTGTGAACTTGATCCCAATTTGCGAAACGCACGAAAAACATCGTAAGGAGACGCGTAGGTACTTAACAAAACTTTGTCGAAGGAGACTTCACAGTGTCGGATTTTAGAAAGTTTAACTATTTAGTTAAAAGTTGACGAAATTAAAATACGAAAAATGATCTCATCTTTTTTATCGAAGCCAGGCAGGATACATACTTTTAATGATTGGTTTGTGCGTGGTTTCTGCCTACTGCCAATGGTTTATTATGGAGTATTAGGTATGGATAGAGCGTGTAGATATTACCTAGTAAATAAAAATGAAAATATCAGTAAATTCATTTTCAAATTTTAAAAATCCCCCCCATCCCCATCGGATGTAATTTTTTTATTTGAATCTCGTTAACGATTTTACCTGCATTTATGTACCTACTAAAAATGAATCTAAAAGTTTGCCATGTCGACCTGTAACTGACCATATGAAGATTAAAATCAGTAAGCAGCCAGTTTCTTGCTAAATCTTAAAAGTCCGTGTTTATATAACATTAACGAAATTATTATTACACACCAATTGACATTATGGTGCTTATCGCTTTGATGTCCAAAATAATGTATTATTCAATAACTCACAAAATATGTGAAGTAATTCGCTTCCGCCATTTCAGTTTATTGATGTACACTCGTAATAATGTTCTAAAGGCATTTCGTTTATGATTTATGTCAAGTGATTTGATTTGCTTCCATTGATTTTTAAATTACATGTGGCAGTGCTTCTGTTTTGATTTTTATGCCATATCTAAAGCATGAACGAAATAATTAGATATACAATTTTGTATACAGCTGGTTTTATATTAATAACAGTAATTTATTCTAATAAATAAATTGTTATAAATCTGTAGAGTTTGTTTGTTTGTTTGAATGCAATAATCTCAGGAGCTACTAGCCCAAATTTAAAAAAAATAAACTGTTGGATAGCCCATTTATCGACGAAAGCTATAGGCTATATAACATAACACTAAGACTAATAGAATCGGAGCAGCAATGAAAAATGTAGCAAAAACGTGGAAAATTTACACAGACGAAGTTGCGCGGGTCAGCTTGTGAAGAATAAATATTAAAATGCTGTTAGCATTGTATATTCACAGAGTACCTATATTTGAAATTGAATTGTTAGTAACGGTAACTAGGGATCGTACTTCATTAAATTATTTAAGGTTATTTTCGTTTCTATGTGATGTAATGTCATGCTCACTAAAATGTCATTGCTTGTGGTGGCGGTGTGGGTCGGGTCGTCTTCCTTCCCTCCAATATGGCGAAGGGGATGATGGCTGACCCATGCGTCAAACTCGTGAACACGTGCTACTTGGGGTGACTGGTCGGCCTTGTCATTATCATTTTATAGGTTTATTATTTTTTTCAAATAGTTGTTCATAAATATTTGTATAATAAGTAGTTTTTCTTATAATAATCGAATCGCATGTTGCCTTTGTACCCTACTGTCTTGTGTATTTTGGTAAATTGATGCTCTCATCCATACCGTAGGAAAGAGAAGTCAAGTTTTAAATTAATTGGCCAATTCATTTAAAACTTGATTATATCAGTTTACGTACTATGGCTATTGCTTGCGTGAGTTTCATGGTGTAACAATTGCAGCACCTTACTTACTTAACTGTATATATACAAATATATTGTTAAAAATGGCATTTAAAAAAGTGGCCATGAGTTTTTATTGCCAAGTTCTTTTCTCACGGCTTTACTCTTGCGAACTTAGCATAAAATGTAGAATCATTGTATTCAGAATGAAGCTTAGCTCTGTGCAATCTCTCTAATGCAACTTGTCTCACATGTCTGGGATTTTGTAATGTTAAGTAAGCTCATTAGCTAGTGTTAACAATCAAAGCAGTATTAAAAATTCAACTTGAACGAAGAAGAGCGTATGTTCATGGCGCTTACGCCCTTTGGAAAAGCGGTTGTTCGGCAATAACTCATTAACGGTATATCCGATCATGTCCAAAATAATTTTAGTTTATTGTTTTTATTGAGCCTTACTTTTCTTTTTTTTTCATACATTTGGTCACACGGTTCATAAGTTAACGTGGGAGGGATACAATTTATGCAACTTTCGGAGCGATTATTTCCAAAAATACTCACTTAATCAAAAAGTTTATTTAAACCTTAAAATATTTTTGAAAGACCTGCCGAGTGATGTGTCACACGTTGATATTTGCTTTGTTTTTTTTTCAGCTTCTGTTACATGTATTATTTTTTTTTGTATGTAGGTAATTAACCTATCAAACTAAGTAGGGACTACTAAAAGACACCTTTCACTAAATTTCATTGATATTAATTGAGTAAAATGCTTGTGACATACGGACTGACGGACAGACAGACAGACGAACATGACGAAACTTTAAGGGTACTCTTTTTGCCACTTTAGCTACGGAACCCTAAAAATGAGTATACACAATTCTCCCGGTTGATCTTAATTATTTAATTGTTCAGATTCGACAAAAGAGTGGAAAAATGAAATTTCCCTATTAAATAGGCAAAATGTCTGAAGCTGGTATACATTTTTTATCTATCCTGCTTACGCGCAGTGGCGCCAACATTAACAAGTCAAGGGACACATATTGATGAACGCACATTAATGGCGCAGCGGTGGCTGCTACCTGCTGTACAAAACACTCCGCACCACATGAGGTGAGTGAGACATTAGAAAAGTTCGTTCTCAAAAGTATTTATGTTACAAATATTTACTTTTAAAGAGACAGTGACGACATGAGGGCCTTATTCACTATGTTTTTTTTTCGATTCCGCGGCAAGCCCACGCGTATTTGCGCATGCGCGGTGCGCTTAAAGATGTCCGCGCATGCCCGATGCTTTTCTAAGCGCAGCTCTCTTTATACCATTATGACAAGATTTTGACAGTTAAAAGCGCGGGCTTGACGCGAAAACGAAAAAAAGAGATAATGAATAAGGCCCCTGACTTAGTTGACATCTTTTAATTGAAACGCGTTTGAGAATTCCGCTGTAAATACTGCCTACTACATCTTTTGCAAGTTTTTGACATATATGTTAGATATCAACATTTCATCGTCATTTAATTTCATCAACATATTCTTCACGTAGCCTCTCAGAACAGATGGGGAACTAATTTTCCGCTCTGCGACGGCACCGGCGTGCGACCAGTTCCTATTATTAAGAAATTATAGATTAGATTCCCTATCTTGAAGCCTGTTCGTCGTGGGTGAAATGGGAAAAGTTGGTACTAATCAGAACGTGCCATCTTTTGATAACGAATTAAAGAATACCAAAGGAAATTTAGGAGAGGGAACGTAATTTTTAGAAGGATTTTTGGAGTTTTCATTATAGCGTGTATTTTTAAAACTTTTTCTATCAAGAAAGGTGTAGAAAGTAGTAGTTGTTTAAACAACACCAATCTCAATCGACACGTTTATTTGAAAGCAACTTGTTCAAACACATAAGTTGTTTTAGCTTATGTTCGACTAAACCCGGTAGGGTCTGAAGTATGTTAGAAGAATATACTATCCTATCAACTATTTAAAGTTCTATGTTCACTACAGTGTGTAATACAAACTCAATACTATCAAAAGGGACTTGTACGTATTCCATCAATTTTATTAAGAAAAGTTGTAAAGATTTATGTTCTAATCTTTGTGGGATCTCTACAACTAAAGCAATCTTTACAGCCGCCGCAGCCGCCGTTGTTGTCATATCTGTTCCCTTAAGGAATCAATTTTTTTTAGGTCACTTAGTTGGATTGTATTTAAAACTAGTTACTGCTGTTATGAGAAACTAGTTGTTGCCCGTGACTTCGTTCGCGTGAATCGAACGACCACGACCTCTTGCGTAGCAGTCAGATACACTCCCACCACGCTACAGAGGCAGTCAATTTATCCCAGGGAAAGATTTTTCCGAGATAGAAGCCATGTGCTATTCCAGACTATATCATTGTGTCAAATTTCACCGAGATTCGATTACCCGTTGTAGCGTGATTGAATAAAAAACATCCATCCATCCATCAAAATTTTCACATCTATACTAATATTATAAAGCTGAAGAGTTTGTTTGAACGCGGTAATCTCAGGAACTACTGATCCCAATTGAAAATATGTTTTACTATTGGATAGCCCATTTATCAAGAAAAGCTATAGGCTATATAACATCATGCTAGGACCAATAAGAGCGGAGCAGGAATGAGAAATGTTGCAAAAACGGGGAAAATTTACGCAGACGTCCCGAGCGACACGCGCGGGACGGCTAGTTTACAGTGTTAGTATAGATTAAAAGAAACTTTTCCTCAAGATATTGTTCAATATCAGTTCTATTTCCGCCATGTTGCATATATACCAACTTGATTCTGGTTGTCCTGCATCTTTTATGAAAGGTTAACCAACCTAATGTCCTTAGGGAGGACTCCAAACTTCACAAGCCGACACAATAGTGTCCCTACGGCATCGAGGGTCTTGTTATGGCTTCATTTAAAGATAGACCATGTTTTCAAACAATACGATTGAATTGAAGGGTTTGTGACGTCATTTCAATAAATTGGAAAATCCGTAGAGATTTGAAAAAACATGGCTTAGATCGCGGGTTCAACATCCAGTTAGCAGAGCGACCAATTTTTATCACACACACACACACACACACACACACACACACACAAAAACAACTCGAGGAAACCGACTTCACGTAAATATACTCGTACGTTTCAGTGATAGCTGTCATAGACCAGGTGTCCGGCTATATTTTACGAATCTATGTTGCCTACCTTAATTTTAAGTTACTAACGACTTAAACCCATTATTCCTACATATACCTATACTACCTGTCCAAATAATATAGTATGTATATTCCTCATCGCAAGATATACGGCATTGAGGTGGGTAACATAATAGTCAATATACGGGCTGTAAGCACACAATACTGCGTATCGGAGAGCCGGTCCAATCTGCAGCGATCGTGTCATTGACATTGACAGCTCACTGGAAAAGTACGGATAGCAATCTATCTGTTTGGATGCTTTTTGCTTACTATTTTGGCAATTAAACTTTGGAAATTCCTGATTATTTAATCATTTTAATTGGAAAAAAAGGAAATAAAAATGAATCTATTTTTATTAGTGGTAGAGAAACCAAGGCAAGGCATGTATTTATTTACACAAATTATAGGCATATAGCAAAGAGTAAACTTGAGCTAATCCGAAGCACGCTTTATAGCTCTCAGAGTAAGGATTGGCGGTAATTTCTATTATCTATAAATATATTTAGATAAATTATAAAACAAATATTATGTCGTAATTGTTGTGGCGTACGCCGGCAACATTTTACCTCTTTACGTCTACGTGTTGATACTAGTTTGTAGCACTGATGAATCAGTCAGACAGGACCTGTCATTGTATTTGTATAGATTTGCATGTTGTGTCCACTTTGATTGCTGGCTGTACCTCTGCCTCTGTTGCGAGGTGTGTTGAGCTAATTTTGATGCATGAATGCGTCTTCACCTGTCATACAAATTGGCTAGACTGTAACCAATGATGTTTTAAGTAAAAAAGGCGTAGATAGGTTACAAGCGCTCAATAAGCAGCACCTTAAAATTTAGAAAATTGACCAAGTGTTGTTTTTTTGTTGTTTTGTGTGTCAGTGTTGCGTTGCTGGCGCCAACAGATAAAAGCGGCGGATTGCAGTTTTCTCTAAACATTTTACATTCTTGTCTCAGAGAGTACAGTACATTAAGCTGCTGATCTTACGCCTACCTATATAGTCATATTCCGGGTATATCGAATTATCATCCCATCGGATTGTTTGAGTAAGAAGAAGATATACTTTGCAATATAATACCTCCTGCGTAGATGGCTACTTTTCATAAGTTTGACCATCGTGACTGAAATCTGTTACGAGAACATTATTTTTATTATAAGTTGCAAAGGAATTAATTAAACTAGCAAAAGATTTTGTCTAGAGTACCATGGCATAGATTAAGTAACCAATTTTTTCACACTTATTAGATTGTCATTAATTTTTATCCTAATCTGTCGCTCAGACGTCTCATTAACTGAAATGTGAACGAGTGATGTCGAGCCACGTGACAGTCGCATGTGACGATGTAGATAGACTAGGAGATAGCGATGCAGCCGGTAGGTGTGGTAACTCCAATGTTGTCTTTGTGGTAACTCCAACCTTGTCTTTGGGATAACTCAAATCTCCTTTGACAATCTTGAATGCTTATCAGTGTATAAGTATAAAAGGAAATTGTGACTGACTATAGTGACTGATAATAATTCACAGCTCAAACCACTGAACGGTTCGCTTGACATTTTGACCATAGCATTTAGCAAACAACAAGCAGCGTTTAGCAGCAGCGGGCTATCGAGCGAGCTATGATTTGAGTCTCTTTGAAGGATCAAATTTACAACGAGGTCATCCGACAAAGAACCGAAGTCACCGACATAGCACGCAGGTTAAGCACGCTGAAACAGCAACGGGCTGGCCACATTGGTCGAAGGATCGATGGCCGATGGAGCAAACGAGTCCTAGAGTGGAGACCGCGACTCGGTAACGTAAGGTAGGACGACACCCAGACGATAGACAGGTGGACCGGTCGCTGGAATTGGGTGCGGAAGGCAGGTCAGTTGTTGTGGCGAAAATCAAAAGAGGCCTATGTTCAGTAGTGGACCGATACAGGCTGATTGATTAATTCGCTAAGAACTCATTTTTATAACTCAACCCCTGAAGAGGTAAAATAGTGATTCGAAATTTTTCAGTGAGAAAAAGTAGTAGAAACATAAAAGTATTTATGTTCGATAAATGTAGGTACTGCCGTACGTAATATCAGGTTTAAATCAGATATTCATGCACTATTTATCTATTATTTTAACTCATTACTCTCTCTTTCGAAAGATAAACTTATAACAATTCACTCAATTATTTATTTATTGATATCATTTATATCAATTTTGTGTAAACAATTTTTGCAGAACTTTATTTCTAATCAAACTATACAGGGTGACTTTGAAATCAGTCGACAAATTGATAGGGGAGTATCAGCACCGTTAGTACTTACATTATGCATTGACAAATAGCGAATTTAAATTGTAAAAAAACATCCGATTTTATTGCTTAAAACGACAGTGACAGGTCTATTAAGATTTAGTAAACTAAAAGAATCAGTACATTATCATTATTTTCATATGTCTAAAACTTAAACAAATAAATAAAATGAACAAAGTTTAAAAATCGTACGACGCGCTATAAAAATCATATGATCATAATTTCGTAAAAACGTAGTTCATTCAAAGGGTCATTGATCATAAACGCCAAATAAAGAAAGTACAGAAGTGTTGAATGCCAAGCTCCAGGGGTGGGATTCTGGTGGTCTTGACTAATATAATAAAACTGCTTCTTGATTTGAAAGACTATAATTAGGTAGCTGGTAGGTACAGATGGCCGATGCGTGCGCGCGTGGTAGGAAGCGGTGAGCGAGTGTCTGCGGTGAGGCGCGGAGCGGGGAGCGGGCGGCCAACCGTGGCTGTAGAACCGGTCCGCCGAAGACTCGCTCGGCGCGCCGCGATGTGACGTAGGAACAGATTCCCCGGGTTGAAGTACTTTGAAGCCGCTGGAGACGCTGAAGACTTCAAAGAGTGATAAACCTTAAATAGGGAGAGCGCAAATATTATTGTAGGCACGGGTATTAGTGCCTTTTTTCGTTCGAATGTCGGCCACTCTGTTAAGACCGTCAGATCCTGGCCTGACGGCGGTTATTCTGCCCAGTAGCCATAGAAGAGGGGGCAAGTTGGCGTCCCTCACTAAGACCATGGCTCCGGTCTTTAGGTCCGCCCCGGTTGTCTGCCATTTTGTCCGCTGCTGCAGAAGAGAGACGTATTCGTTAGAAAAACGCTGCCAAAAGTGTTGCCTCAGTTTTTCTATACGGTCGAAGCGCTGTAGTTGACTGATGTTCTTGTCTATGATTTGCGGACGAGGAAATGAAGTGAGCGTTCGTCCGATAAGGAGGTGTGAAGGTGACAGATATGAAAGATCGGAAGGATCTGTGGATAGAGGTGTTAAAGGTCTAGAATTTAAAATAGCCTCCACCTGGATGAGACACGTTGAGAGCTCTTCGTACGTTAAGTGGGTTAAGCCCATGACTTTACGCAATAAATGTTTGGTAGACTTAACTGCTGCCTCCCAAATGCCACCAAAATGTGGGCTATATACAGGTATAAATTTGAACTCTATGCCCTGATTTGTAATGTCTGACTCTATGTCGTCAGACGAAGCTTGCAAGAATCGTGACAGTTCATTAAAAGCTCCTACAAAGGTGGTGCCGTTGTCGGAATAGACGCGCCGAGGTTTGCCCCGACGGCTGATGAAGCGACTGAAGGCCGCTAGAAACGCCTCTTTAGTGAGATCAGAGACCAACTCTAGGTAAACGGCTCTGACTGCGAAGCACACAAAAACACAAATATAGGATTTAATTAATTTACAACCTCTGCCCTTGCGGTCGGCTATAAGCACTGGCCCGGCGTAATCGAGACCTGTATTTAAGAAAGGGAACTCTAGCTGGATCCTATCGCTAGGCAGGTTCCCCATTATGACCTGGATTGGCTGCGCCTTAAAGCGAGTACAGCGAACACAATTACGAACTGTTTGTTTGGCTAGATTCTTGCCTGCTAGAGGCCAGTAGGTAAGTCTGATGTGTGCCAGAAGTAATTGAGGTCCTGCATGTAAGAGTGTTTTGTGCTCCTTTTGGAATATAATTTTTGTAAGATGATGCTTACTACACAGTAGGATAGGATGCTTAACGTCATAACTGTAGTTAGAGTTCTCAAGACGCCCACCTACGCGTATTAAGTTGTCTGAATGAATGAAAGGTGAAAGACTTATTAAACGATTCTTTTTATGTAAGTGTTGATTATTTTGAAGAATTGAATATTCCTCAGGGAACATTTCCAGCTGAGAAATCTGTAATATTAAGTTCTGTGATGATTGTAATTCTGTATATGTTATGTAAGGTCTGTTTAGTTTTATATTATTCTGTTTTCTACAATTATGTGTAAATCTTTGTATATATGCTATTATTCTGATTAGTTTTGTAAATGAAGATGAGTTGTGAATTAGATTTTGTAATAAATTATTGTCAGTTGAATTATTATTGTTTTTAATTGTATGTAGTGATTGTTCTGATAGTGGATGTACTTTTGTGTTAGGTAACGTAGGAAATTGTATATTAGTTTGATTCAGAAAATCGGGACCTGACCACCAAATGGCGGACGCGCTGATGCAATCAGCCTTCACCCCTCGAGATGCAAGATCGGCTGGGTTGCTTTTAGACGGCACGTAATGCCATGTCTGATTGGTCGTATTCTCTTGAATCTCACTCACTCGGTTGCGGACAAACTGTTCGAGTCGACTTGGCGGTGTAGATAGCCAACCAAGGACGATCGACGAGTCGCACCAAAAATAACATTGTTTGAAATCTAGAGTAAGTGATTTTCGTACCTTCAAGTAAAGTCGAGTACCTAATAAAGCTCCACATAACTCTAAGCGTGGTATTGTTGTGGGCTTAATAGGGGCAACTTTGTTCTTGGAAGTTAAAAGGCGAACGCAAGCAGTGCCATCAACTGTCACCGTTCTCACGTAAACGCATGCCCCATAAGCACGTTCAGAAGCGTCTGTAAAAGTATGGAGTTCAATTAAAGAGGGATCGCTGCAAGATACCCAACGTGGAATACGAAGAGAGTTAAGAGCTGGAAGTAAATCTACAAATTCTAAGAACTGACATTTTAATTCTACTGGTATTTCTTCATCCCAGTTGCATTTTAGTACCCACAACTGTTGTAGGATGAATTTGAATAGTACTTTGCACGGGCCAATAAGGCCTAGGGGATCAAACACCTGACTTACTAACGATAAAATGTTACGTTTAGTAATTTTAAACTTTGAAATTTTAAGATTAACTGAATAGAACAAATTGTCGGTATTGCAATCCCAATATAAACCAAGGGTTTTATTTAAATGTGAATCGTTTAAATTTAATTTTTTATTTGAATATTCTGGCCTAGTGCTAGTGATCGCCTTAAGGATTTCTGGACTATTTGATCGCCACTTACGAAGGTGAAACTTAGCAGATTCGAGAGCCTTTGTGACACCTTTAGTCAATGTTATAACGGACTCAATCGATTCCCCACTATTCAAATAATCGTCGATATAAAAGTTACGCCTTATAGACTCACTAACCTTAGGGTCTGAACAGTGATTGGCAAGCGACACTAAACACTTTGTTGCCAAGTAGGGTGCTGAAGCAGTACCGTAACTCAGTGTACTGAGCGTATATGTTTTTAAAGGCTCAGAGGAATCAAACCTGAAGACGATTTGTTGTAAAGAGCGTTGAGACGGCTGAACTAAAATAGCTCGGTACATCTTTTCGACGTCGCCTGTTACAACAAATTTATGCTGTCTGTACCTCAGTAGTATGGATAGTAAATCCTCCTGTACGGTGGGCCCTACCAACTGGATGTCATTAAAGGACTTACCCGAAGTGCTGGCGGCCGAAGCATCGAACACTACGCGAAGCTTGGTAGTTGAACTAGACTCACGCACAACACCGTGATGAGGCATATAATAATTGAATTTTGATTGTTTTGACTTGGGATTCTCTAACATATGATTTAATTTAAGATATTCTCGCATGAATTGTAAATACTGATTTTTGAATTCTGGATTACGCTCGAATCTACATTCTAAAGAGAGAAATCGAAGCTTGGCCATCGCGTAAGAATCACCTAAGCACTCGGGTGAGTCCTTCAATGGAATGGTGACAACGAATTGACCACTGGCATTACGTTGTGTCGTCTCTTGAAAGAGCTTTTCACAAGCCTGCTCATCTGAAGAGAAACAGTTACTAGACGACACAGAATCAAGTTCCCAAAAACGAGTGAGCTGATCGGACTCCTCTTGTGAGAGGAAATTACATATAGTAGGTTGTTGAAGAGTAGGTTGAGATACACAACCTGAAATAAGCCAACCTAATTTTGATGACTGCAATTTGGGTTGATTTTTGCCTAAATTGATAGTAGAGGAACCTAAGACGTTCCAAAATACCTCTGCTCCCATAAGAATATCGATAGCTGAAGGTATATTAAAAGAGGGATCGGCTAACTGAAGACCTGGCGGGATAGAAATAAGTCTTTTGTCCACATAGGTGCCAGGCAGCGTTTGCGTGATATTAGGTAATATAAGACAGCTTACGTTCGCCCGATATCCACCATGGCAAGACTGCACAGTGAAGCTACAGCTCTCTGAGGTAAACGAAGTTAGCCCGTTTATGCCTGAGACGGTTGAGCTTGTGCTTTGTCTTACCAATCCAAGCTTCTTACAGAGGTCTTGGGTGATAAAGTTGGAGGTACTTCCGTTATCCAGTAGGAGTCTGACGGTGTGTAGCCTTCCCTTGACGTCGGCCACCTTCGCCAAAGCTGTGGATAAGAGTACGAGGGCTTTGTTATGTGTTGTATAGGGTAAAGTTGTATTAGTTGACAATGCTACGTTGTTGTCTCCTAACTGATTGTCTGTTGAGTCCCTATGTAAGAGGGTATTATGTTTTAAACTGCAATATTTGCAATGCGATAGTTTGCAACGCTTATCTGTATGTCCAGGTCGCAAACAATTCGTACAAACATTGCTGTCTGAAGCCTTCCTAATGCGTGATTCAACATCTAGATTTCTGAAATGTTGACAACTGAATAAGAAGTGATTCTGGGAACATATAGGACATGTATATTTGTAATTATTTTCAGTAGTTTTAGAATGAGTTGCTGTAAGGTAATTTCTATGTTTATTGTTGTTGAATTTTATTGTTGTTGTTGTTGAACTATTTGTAGTTTTTGAAGTTTGTTTGTATGCTAAAGTTTCAAGTAAATCAGCTCGGTTAGATAAAAATTTTGTAAAGTCTACTAATTTTGGAAATGATTTAGAACTATTTTTATGTTCTTCCCACTCACGATCAGTCACGGGATCTAGTTTTTTCGACATCATAAAAATGATTAAGGTGTCCCAGTGTTGAGTAGGTTGCCCAAGAGTGTCAAGCGCCCTTAAATTTTTGTTTGTTACGTCAATCATGTTACGTAAGGAGCTAGATGATTCTTTTTGAATAGTATTGAAGTTAAATAACTCTTGTAAATGATTATTAATGAGAAGGATTTCATTGTTGTATCTCTCAGTTAATAACTGCCAAGCCATATTGTAATTATCTGCTTTGAAGTCAATACTTCCAATAACTAAAGACGCGCTGCCAGTTAAAGCTGCGCGTAGGTAATGGAATTTGTTTATTGACTGTATACTGTCGTTTGTATGAATTATAGAAATATACGTATCTCGAAACTCGAGCCAGTGCTGATAGTCCCCGTTGAAGTGAGGTAAGTCTATCTTTGGTAGACGAACAAAGTCGTGCTTGCATCTAGAACCATGACCGGGGCTGATGTCATCAGAGATGGCGGATGGGAGCGCGAGCGAAGCGGGACGCGCGAGGGCAAGTAATGCCTTCGCGTGGCCCACCTGCGCATAGTACTGCGACTCAAATTGTTCCCGCTCGGTGTACACGACATCGGTTTCCTCCGACAACAGCTCCAATTCCGTCTGTAAAACTTCGAAATCCTTATATAAGATTGCCATAAGATCAAGACGGCATTGCAATTCTAAGCGTTGGAAAGTATTTAAATCGCTTAAAGGCAGTAATTTAATGAAACTAGAGAAATGTGTTAACTTTGCTTTAAGGCTGCCACGCTTCTTCACCAGTTCCCTCAACTTAGCGTCAGACATAATTATGATTAAGATGAAATAAAGATCTAACGTGCAAATAAGGCGAAAGAAAAGTAGAAATGAAGTGCGTCAAGCAAAATATAACGGGATAAATAAACAGCTGTGCGTAGCTAACGGTATCTCACAGCTGATCCGTATGCGACGTGCTAAGCGAGAAACCGCATTAAGCGAGAGATAACATAGGCATAGCTACACAATGAGGTGCAATAAAAATAAAAATGCTGCTTTATTACGTTCAACGCATTAAGTAGGTAAACAAGTTATAACATTTTTTGAATTAAATAGATATTTATGATCATAACAAATAAATATTCGTATGATTAAAAGATTAAATTAATTAAGCTAAGTTAAATAGGCTCGCATGAAGAGATCACTATGCCTGATCCGTGAAGCACTATTTTAAATTCCTGGAAATAAGCAATAGAAGACAGGAATTAATAAGGAATTGAGAAGAACATGGAACGGACTCACTCAGTATGTAAAATACTCCTCCACGTAGACTGTCCTTGGAGTGACCTTAAGTCCGCAATGTGCACGGGCGGGGCGGTGCGTGTGGCAGTCCGGTATTTGTCACGAACGCAGTAAAAAGACGGCGATCTTCTTTTCGAAGGACCATATGTTGAATGCCAAGCTCCAGGGGTGGGATTCTGGTGGTCTTGACTAATATAATAAAACTGCTTCTTGATTTGAAAGACTATATTTAGGTAGCTGGTAGATGGCCGATGCGTGCGCGCGTGGTAGGAAACGGTGAGCGAGTGTCTGCGGTGAGGCGCGGAGCGGGGAGCGGGCGGCCAACCGTGACTGTAGAACCGGTCCGCCGAAGCCTCGCTCGGCGCGCCGCGATGTGACGTAGGAACAGTAACATTCAAACAACGCGCTCAATAACAACGGACACTTAAACACCGTTCACGGACACAAAATCTCGCGTCGCCTTCCGAACTATGTGGTCTAAAGTGATATTTATACCCTGTTCCATGTGAACGATGTGTATGTGCGCGTCGCTACGTATGAACGTTATCTTCTGTACTCTCGGTGTTTTGTGTAATGCACTCCCGACGACAAACCCGATCGGGGATTCCGCCGGCCGGCACGTGTAACGCGGGTGGTGCCGCTGGGGGGAATGAAACATACCGATATCGATACTTTTTCGAAATCACATACTTGTAAAGTAGCATTCTTGAATGTAAATTGATATTTTTACAAGTGTTAATAGCTTTTTAGAAAACTTCTAGTACGTTCGCATACTCTATCCAGTATTCTAATAAAGTTTGTTAGGATTGTTGTCGAGTACATTTTAAACAAACTTCATTTATTTATAAAAAGAGGAATTGAAAACACAAATCATACTTCCTAAGAACAATTAAATACATTAATACCAACACAGTAAGCGAGTCACTTCAGTCCTCGTAAGTACAAGTACGAGTGAATAATTACAAGTATGTAACTAAAATAAGTAATGATCATTATCTACGGAAATATCGATGAATTTCATTTGCTCCCATAGTATCATCCCTAAACGGCGCGGGCGCGAGCCAATCGTTGCAAACAATTTCACCAGTCGGACGAAAGCTTAATTAGGTGACGGTAGTGTGCTGCATAAAAAAGTAATCGATTGTGTAGTTATCGAAGTTGTGTACTGTTAAGTGATAAGTTTTCGAAGATGCCTAGGGGTACGAGAAGAAACAGTGAACTTTTTGATAACCAACAAATTTTAAATGTGGTGATTTGGTATAGCCAAACTAACAATTTAAAGGAAACGCAGCGAAGATGGCGAGAAAATTATCCACGGCAAAACCAACCGTCCTTAGAGAGAATACTAAGTGCCACTCGAAACCTTTTGGACTTTGTTAAGTAGTCTTCATGTTCCCACCCATGCCATGTAAAAGTATGAGGGAAAAATTGGTTTTACATTGTTTTGTTTCGCGGCATGATAGGTAGGTTAGGTACAGATAGTTCGTCGATTCGTTACCGTACCTAAAATAAGGTAGTGGACTGTATACATATTATAATGAATAACAAAGAATCGCACAACTGTTAGTCGCGGTACTTAAATATGAGGACTAATAAATTGATACAAAAATGAGGTGCGCGAGCGCGGTTGTGCGTTGAATACATGCGCTGCGGTGCGGCGGCGGGCGCATCGACCGGGGAGTCCCGCTCCCGCACCCCGCCGTCCCCTGACTGAATGACTCAACACTCTGTCTGTATTCATTCATGCTCACGGAAACAAAAAACGACGGCGCATGGAGTTACATATTAGATACTAATGTATTTTTTTTGTATTTTAAAGTATCATAGATTAATATTTTCTTCTAATAATATGTCCTAAAAAATCTTGGATACACGCAGGTTTACTCATTGAAGTTTGTCGACTCAATTCAAATTCATCCTGTATACCCTACTCCTCTTGCCAATCATGAAAATACGTAGTACTTACATATACTTTGGG
Organism: Herminia tarsipennalis; assembly: GCA_945859575.2. Lineage (NCBI taxonomy): Eukaryota > Metazoa > Arthropoda > Insecta > Lepidoptera > Erebidae > Herminia > Herminia tarsipennalis. The sequence continues at coordinate 22,189,292 of OX243851.2, read as the reverse complement.
TCTCAAAGTACAGGTCAAAAACTTTTAAATTAACTCTGTACGTCACTGTAGTCCAAACAATTTTCTCCTACAGGCTATCCAACACACATTATTTCAACCCGAGTAATGGCAGGCACTTACCGCACATATGCTTTCAACATGGAGAAAGTGCAATTATGTGTTTAACTACTTGCTATTTTCAGTGTTTCTTGTTTGAGCTTTTTGGTTAGCTTACAATGTACTGGTATTTTATTAACCATACAAATAGTTTTATGATAACGTGATTTAATCCCGACGGAGCAGATAAAGAAATCAGTGAAATTGAGCAACGCAACGAACGTGTTAACGTTGCTAAAACAGTTAACACTGTTAATTATATATACGTAAGTACGTTATAAAATAAATTTAGCATAAGTATTCAAAATTTTTAGTACATTTTAAAATTGTGTAATCAAAATTCCACGTACAGTCATGGACATCTTTATAACGCTGCTGTCTTACAAAACACGAAGGGTACGTTCTTAAATAATATGTTTTGAAACTTGCAACGAATTTCATGGAAAGTAATAGACTATCTGGCTTTCTTTTCTTTTCTTCCTTTTGATATTAGAATTAATATTTTATATTTAATCATTCGTTACAAGTACTTTGGCTAATATTTAAGCAGTTTTTACCTTTGTTCTAAGTAGATGCTCCTACTATATTGTACCTACTAAGGCTGAATTTGGTTTATTTCATGTTTCAACTCTTTTATAATACAATTTGCATCAGTCTTTTAACATGGTGTATAGTATATTAGTCGCAGCACCTTGACCCTATTACAAGTTTATAAACATTCAAACATTGTAAAATTGGCAATTTGAAAAGAGTGGCCGAGAGTTTTTATTGGGTTCTTTTCTCCGGCTTTACAATTTGTTTGCGAATTTAGCATTACATGCATAATATAGCATCCATGTAGAATCCCAACGTATCACAAGAGTTGTTTTGCATTTTAAGTGAAAAAAGAATTTTGTATGTTGTTTTTTTTTATTTTTGTACATTTTAATCTTTTGAACTACGATGTACGAACGCGATTAATCGACAAACATTAATTAAAGAACATCTTCATTAGCCGTTCGAGTGTTAGCTAGACAAAATGCTACAAAAACATTTTTCAGATATACTGAAATCCTATATATATGTTTAGAGTCAGACAAGTAGATGCGTATTCTGAGCTTAAATGCACATAGATTTAACCAACAAAAAGGCAAACTATCATCCGGTATTTATATATGACTTGACTGTACCCTATGTAAACCTTAAAATGGACCTCGTCGCCAATATTATAAAAAATAAAGAACATGTCGGACCATGCTCAGTGTAAGGGAACCCTACGCAGCCTTTTTTTTTACAAATACAAATACAAATAAATTTTTATTCGCAGTAAATAGGGTATACATAAACAGGTGTTGAAGTATAATAATGTTAGTTCAAGCCTATTTAACTATTGACAATAGCATGCAAATCAGTTTTATTATTATTAAGTAATTAATTACATTAGTATATCTCTAATAACATTACAATACATTAATATGTTGATAGACACATTATAGATTTTCTTAATATTGTATATAAAAAACAATATATATATATTTATTTTTAATGGATTAAATTCAATATTATTAATTAATGGAAAAATTTAATATTATTAATTACATTAGCTAATCTCCAATCAAATAACAATACATTAATAGACACATTATACCTCTACGCAACATTATTTAAAATTTAGAAATTCTTTAATGGAATAAAATGTTTTTTCTAAGAGCCATTTTTTTAATAAATTGGTAAACCTGCTCAGTGGTAGCTATTTTATTTCTTCAGGAATCTTATTATATATTTTTTTGCACATTATGTAGCAATTGTTTTTAATTTTTTCGGTTTTAGGGACTACATCAACTATCAATCTATTTGGGTTTCTGATATTATTACGTTTAATAACATCTTTAGCTTGTTTAAAGAGACTAGAGTTCTTCTTCACAAATTTTCCCACTTCTAGTATATAAAGACAAGGCAAAGGTAATACATTTAGTGCTTTAAAACAAGGGCGACAAGATATATCAGGAGCAATACCGACTATAGATCGTATGCAGCGTTTTTGAGCTATAAATGCCTGGTTTATATTTGTTCCATTACCCCAGATCAGTATGCCATATCTAAGCACTGATTCAACATATGCGTAATATGCTGTTAAAGCTGTATTCTTGTTAGTAACTTGTGTCAATTTGTACAGCGCAAAAGAAAATCTATTAATCTTTCCACATACATTCTCAATATGTTCCTTCCATTTAAAATTTGTATCCACAATAAATCCTAAGAAGGTATTTGAATTCTTCAGAGTTAGTCCATCGTAAAATATGTCAATATTTTGATTTTTATAATTATTAAAATTAATTAAATTAGTTTTAGATAAATTAATTTTTAAATTATTATTATTTAACCATTGTATAATAATTGACAGAGTTTTACTAATATCAAGTTTATGTTGCTCTAATGTCAAGTTTTTATTCGATGATATAATAACTGAAATGTCGTCTGCGAATAGAATTGTTTTATGTTCAGTAACCTCGGGTAAGTCATTAACATATATAAGAAACAGTAATGGACCCAATACGCTACCTTGTGGTACTCCAAATGCATTGCTCTTGTAATTTGATTTATGAATTTGCTGTGTGTTTGAATTTAGTATTGTAAGATGTACGCACTGATATCTATTTTTTAAGTATGTTTCCAACCATTTAAGTGCTCACCCCCTAATTCCATTGTGCTCTAGCTTTTTTAACAGTTGATCATGTGCCACATAATCAAAAGCCTTCGACATGTCCAAAAATAAGGCTGTAGTATGTTTTTTATCATTTATGTTCAATAATATATCGTTTACTAAATTAAACGCTGCGTGTGTAGTTGATTTATCTTTTTGAAATCCATACTGATTTTGTTTTATTATATTATTTTTATTAAATAATGAAACTAACTTGTCGTGCATCACTTTCTCAAAGATTTTTGAGAATATTGATAATAGCGTTACAGGTCGATAATTACATATATCTTGTTTTTCCCCCTTTTTGAATACAGGTTTGACAATTGCATATTTAAGTTTTTGTGGGAATGTACCAGTTTCCAAAGAAAGATTTACAAGAAATACGAGTATTGGACATAGCTCATTTTTGCACAGTTTAATAATTTTTGTATTTATGGAGTCGTATCCTTTTGATGTAGTATTAGATAATAAAGTTATTATTTTTGTGATGTATATTTCATCGACCGGTGTAAGGAATATAGAATTTACTTGACGGGCTTTACAATTCGTTAAAGTAACATCATGATGTAATAAGTTGGTAGTAGATATGAAATGATCGTTAAAGGCTTCTGAAATTTCTGACGGATCAGTAATTATCGAATCCTTCACGTTCATTTTTGGTATGTTATTATTATACGGTGAATCCATCGTTTCATCTTTAATAATTTTCCATGTTGCTTTAAATTTATTTTTACTATTCAATATGAACTTTTGGTTACTTTGTTTCTTAGCGCACACAATACATTTTCTTAATAGTTTGGTGTAATTTAAATATTTATATTTGTCATTGGCTGTTTTTGTAGAATAGTATGCAAAGCGCAGATCTCTTTTTTTTCTGCAACCTATCTTTAGACCTTTTGATAGCCATCTTAATTGTCTTGAAACATTTATTTTTATTTTATTAATTGGGAAACAGAGCTTATAAAGAAGACAAAAATAGGAATGAAATTCATCAAAAGCTAAATTTAGATCAGTTTGAGATTCCAGATTTAGGTAACTTAAGCTTGGTAGGTATAATTTAAATTTTTCAATATTCTCTTTTGAATAGCATCTCCTGAAACCAAATATGTATTTAGGGGTAATATTTCTGTAACTCACGGGGCATCTCAATGATTGCGCTGTTTCATGGTCTGAGAGTCCTAATTGTAATATTGAACTGACTGCATTATCGATGTTGCTTACAATTAAGTCTAGGCATGATTTACCTCTGGTCGGGTCTGTTATGTGCACAGTAAGATTATATTTTGTAAATATATCTACCAAACGCTCAGTATTATTATTCATGTCAAGAATATTGATATTTAGGTCCCCAGCTATAACAATTTTATTTTTGTGATATTTGGTTAAGTACTTGTGCAACATCATATCTAAATTTTCGAAGAAACAATCTAGGTGTAGTCTCTTTTTTGAAGGAATTCGATATATGCAGATTATTAATATATTATTTGTAATTAAATGTATAGCGCACTGTTCAAAGTGGTAAGCAATTTGAAGATTTTCAAAATAGGTAATTTTTTTGTATGATATTCCTTTCTTGACCATTATACATACACCGCCCCTTTTACTTTGCCTGCAGTAGTGGGGTGCTAATTCGTAGTTTGCAATATTTATATTACTTTGAGTGCCTTCTTTGACAAACGTCTCCGTAAAGCATATAACGTCTGGATTTATTCGACCCCTAATTTCTTTTAGAGTCATCTCTGTAACTTCTTTTTTAGATAAGATACCATGTATATTTTGGTGAAGTAAATAAAAGAAATTACTGTGGTTGTTAAAGAAAAAACTGTGTTTCTTGTTGCAGTTCAGTTGCGTTATAAGTCTCTAACCCGCTGTGTATAGTAGCTCCAATGTCTATTTGTGTAGATTTATCTACCATGACTATTTTCGTTTGCATTTCATTGTTATAAACCTTAAATTTCAATTGATAGTCTATACGTAGTATTTCCCTTAACCACGACCTACATAAATAGTAATTAAAATGTGTCCTTTTCGGTATATATCTGTCGAACCTTGAACAATTGCTGATGCAATTGTTTGAAGAGCGTATGTTCAAGGCAGTTACGCCCTTTTGTTGAGAAACGTAGTTTTTTGGCAATAACTCAATGATGGTATATTCGATCTTATCCGAAATAATTTTAGTTTAAAGTTTTTATTAAGCGCTATTTTTGTGATATTTTCCAATTCTTTTGGTTACACGGTTCAAAAGTTAAGAAAGGGAGGGGGGACAATTTATGCAACTTTCGGAGCGATTATTTCCAAAAACATTTACTTAATCAAAAAAGTTTATTAGAAACCTTGAAATGTTTTTAAAAGACCTGTCGAATGATGTCCCACACGTTGGAGTGTTCCCCCTAAAAAAATATATTTTTATTATTTAACTAGCAAACTAAGTAGCGGCCACTATAAGATACCTTTTCACCAAATTTCATCAATATTCATTGAGAAGTCTCTGAGTAAAATGCCTGTGACATACGGACGGACAGACAGACAGACGTACATGACGAAACTATAAGGGTTCCGTTTTTGGCACGAACTTAGTTTAGTATGTTATGAGTTTAAGTGAACTTTAAATTACTCATTAGTCTCCATATAATTGTAATGATAATGATGAACTTTGTAGTGCAAAAAAAAACAAATATAGTACTTTTATTATAAACGCGAAAGGTTGAATATAAATATAGTAATGAAAAATTATGAAAAAAAAATGCAATAAAATCTTATTTATATAAAAATGTTATGTTGGTTTGTGTACGCTTAAAAAACTCAAAAAGTTCTGCACCGATCGAGCTGAAATTTTAGCATGATATATAATCCGCATCAAGGATTGTTTTTATCTAATTTTGCATCATGTGCCACAGCGAAGCGTGGCAGGGTACAGCTAGTAGCTTATAGATTTTATCGCGATATCGACGACGATCGACGCGAGCAAAACTACGTTAAGAAGCAAAATAAAATGCATACAATGTTAAACAATTTTCATTAATTAAATATAATTAGCACAATTTAATTAGCACTGTACTGTAGTCGTACTTCCAGCTGCAAGCAGGTATACCTGCACGATGACTGCGGAGGAGGTGTCGAGAGATGCATCAATATTCACGCAGGGACGCGAAATAGCATTGCAGGTGCTATATATTACTAGGTACGTAAGTGTATTGGGGCCACTAAACTCAATAAAGTGGGTGAAAACACTTATTTAGATCCAGTAGAACTAAATAATATATGAAAACCAAAATCTTCCAATTGCTGATGACGTTATTTTTTTTTATTGTTTTTCATCTTCTGTTAGTGACCTCCCAAACGAATCGATTATTATTTCTTATAAAATTACCACATCAACGAGTGTACTAATATTGTAAAGTTGAAGAGCTTGTTTGTTTATTTGTTTGTTTGAATGCGATAATCTCAGGAACTACTAGTTCGAATTGAAAAATTATTTAGTTTTGGATGGCCCATTTATCGAGGAAGGCTATAGGCTACAATATAACATCACTCTATGAACAATATGAGCGGATCATCAATAAGAAAATGTTGCATAAATGGGGAAGTGTTGCATAAACGGGAAAATGAAGTTGCGCGGGTCAGCTAGTTTACTATAAAATTTGCTATCAAGAAAAAGAAAATTAGTAGAGAGTGAGGAGGTTAGGTTCAGATTCGACGGCTTAATGTAATCTTTGAGGCAAAAACTGGTGTGCCATTTTTTGAATCATTCGATTGTTTATCTATGGAACACCGATGCTTAACTTAGGTGATTTTTCAGATTGGTGAATCCTTTCCACTTTTACCGAGCTGGCAAAGCTAGAATGCCTACATGGTACACACATCATTGTACATACATAATTCCTGAATAGTTTGTACATAGTTAGTTCGTAGGGTAATCTAGCATAATGTCTTTTATAACATTGTAAAATTTTCATTTTAATAAATTATTTACATTCTTGAATCGGATTTTGAATCACGCTTGGCAAAATGTTATGAATTATGATAAGAATATGAAAGTTATTATGTTGAGTTTGGCAACCTCACATCGCTAACTATCACATGATATTGTATTCTTGTATCAACAACATCTTAACTATAAATTGCCTTGTATTTTGTGAATCGGATAATCTATAAAAGAGAAAAGCCGTTTATCGGATTAAGTTTGGGCAAAACGTTTACTGAAGTGAACGGTAACGATATACAAGCTTTTGTTTGGTATACCCTGGAGCCGAAATACCCCAAACGCATTATTATTACAAGAATCAGTAAACATTTTTATTAAAAAATACCTAAAGAAAAATTATAAGCTGATTTTCTATCTCAGTCCTCTTCTATATACCCATCTTAAATTTAATAATAATAATAAATAATAATAATAATAAAATCTTTATTTGCTTTAAATAGGGTTACAAAGATGTTATATTAACTTACAGTACACGCCTATTTAGCCATCAAAGATAGCATGCAGATAATCATGCAGTAAGGATAACATTACATTAAATTACATTATGTTAAACATTAATTCTATTATATCATTATATGTTAAACATTCATAATTACATTATATTACACATTCATTATATTATATTACACATTACATTATATTACTCATTCATTATATTATATTATACATTACATTATATTACACATTAATTTGATATTATAATAAATTTTCATGCTTATATTCTAAAAATTCTTTGACCGAATAAAATGTTCTCTGCATTAGCCAACAGCTTAGTGAGGGTATAAATTTATTAATAGGTAGATTCTTATAATGTTCGGGTATTTTATTATATATTCGTATACACATTCCATAACAATTATTTTGAAATCTACTAGTCTTAGGTACCATATTTAAAACTAGCCTATTCGGGTTTCTAAGATTAGTTCTATTTGTTACCTCTTTAGCCTCTTTGAATAGTTCCGGATGCTGTTTAACAAATTTGCCTATTTCCAGCACATATAAACAAGGCAGAGGCAGGATTTTTAATTCTCTAAAGTAGGAAAGACAAGAGACATCCGGCGCTATATTACAGATGGATCGTATGCACTGTTTCTGTGCTTTAAATGCTTTATTTATGTCTGTGCCATACCCCCACAAAAGTAACCCATATCTTAGTACAGACTCAACATAAGCAAAATATGCTGTACATGCTGTGGATCTATTAGAAATTTTGCCCAACTTGTACAGAGCAAATGAGAAACTATTTATTTTATTAGTTACTTTGTTTATATGTTCTTTCCAATTAAGTGTGTTGTTAATAATTAGTCCTAGGAATGTCACAGTATTAGATTTTAATAGAATTTGTCCATTATAATTAACATTTAAATTATTATTATTCTTGAAATTATTAAAATTGATAAAATTAGTTTTTAATAGATTAATTTTTAAATTGTTATTATTTAACCATTGAATAATGTCTGCCAAAGTATTATTAACATCTATTTCATGTTGATTGAATGTCATATCTCTGTGAGTTGATACTATGACAGATACATCATCAGCAAATAGGATAGTTTTGTGATGAGTGACACTAGGTAAGTCGTTTATATATAATAAGAAGAGTAGTGGGCCCAGTACACTACCTTGAGGAACATCAAATTTGTTACATTTGTACTTTGACCTATAGACTTGGATAATGTCTTCAGAGTTTATTTGTGTTACTTCCACACATTGTACTCTGTTATGTAAATATGTTTTAAGCCAGTTTAAGGCTGGTCCTCTGATACCATAATCCTCTAATTTATGTAACAGTGTTTTTTGGGGGAGAAAATCAAAAGCCCTGGTCATATCAAGGAATAATACTGTTGTATAATGTTTACTATTTGTGCTTAATAGAATATTATGCACAAGAGAGAATGAAGCATCTCTCGTAGACTTGTTTCTTCGAAAACCAAATTGATTTTCAACTATAATGTTGTTATCATTGAAGAAAGAAGACAGTTTGTCATGCATTACCTTTTCGAAGACTTTTGATAATATTGGTAAAATGGTAATAGGTCTATAGTTAGACATATTCGTTCCATCGTCACGTTTATAAAGAGGTTTTACAATTGAGTATTTAAGTTTATTTGGGAAAATACCTGATTCTAATGATTGATTTACTAAAAATGTCAATATAGGTGTTAGCTGGTTGCTACACGATTTTAATATTTTTGTACATATAGAGTCATAGCCTTCAGATGCTGTATTTGCAAGAGACATAATCACCCTATAAACATATTCATCATCTACTGGTGTTAAGAAAATAGAATTAACCTGCTTATTCTTTGTATTAGAATTACAAAGTGTGTGGTTGGTTATATTTGTTGAAGAAATGAAGTGGTCATTAAAGGCAGTTGCAATATCTAGAGGATTTGTTTTTAGAATTTTATTATTGACTATGCTTGATATGTAGTTTGTAGTGTTTGAGCAATTACATATACATACATACATATCAACCCATATGATGGCCCACTGCTGGGCACGGGTCTCCCCAGTAGAAACTACTAGTATGTAGATCCTGGGGGTAATTGCCATAATCGCCACGCTTGGCGAGCGGGTTGGCGATCGCAGTAAGGCTTTAAGTACGCAGAGGACGCTGCTGCCCGTCCTCCGAGGTGAAATCCCTTAGTCGCCTTGACGACACCCACGGGTAGAGATGGGGTGGTACTATTCTTAAGCCGGCACCACACGGCCGAATTAGTTTCACTTTTAATTACTGCCCAAGTGGCTTTACATTTGTTCTTACTATTTAGTACATAGTTTCTATAATTATTTTTCTTTGCTGATATTACACAATTTTTAAATAATTTATTGTATTTTAAATACTTCTGTTTATCAATTTTAGATTTAGTTGAATAGTACTTAAAGCGAAGTTCCCTTTTTTTTTTACAGCTCAGCTTAATTCCTTTTGTTATCCAACTGTTTATTTTTGTTAAGCTGGTTCTTATTTTAATAATAGGAAAACAAAGACGGTATAGGAGACAGAAGTATTCATAGAACTCATCAAAAGCAAGGTTAAGGTCAGTTTCATTATGCCAGTTTAGGTATGATAAGCTTGGTAAGTATTTTTTGAATATGTTAATATTTTCATTCGAATAGGATCTCTTAAAGTTCAGTTACTAAGATCTGTAACTAAACTTTTAATTTCTTTCACATTTTATATTCTAGGATTGTTAAAAATACAGGAGGGTTTCGTTTGGTTGCACTCGCAAATTAATATTGACGAATCTAGGCTCTGCCGTTTTCATGAAACAGCTTTGTGCTGAAGGCTATAAATAAACAAATGTAAATAAAAATTAAGTATTACGTCTAGACAGAATAAACGATCGTGCTCATGGCACAATGATTTATCCTGAGATTAATAACGTACCTACTTCTTTGACAGTTTCAGTCAGAGTGTATCCAGAGAAACTGAATGACTGGTACACGTGGATATAACACTATATATTATATGGAGTCCTCATAATGAATAGCTTATTTGCAGTCTACATTTTGATCTGGATTTAACGTATATGTAATGGACGTATCACCTCTCTAAAGAGTCACATAGGTACAAAATCAAGGAGTTCCTGTAACATCCGAACTGTCATTACGGGGTCATATTTACTGCCATTTGTAAAAAGGCATATAGAAAATTGTTTTTTTTTTTCTAAGACAGGCACGTGATTTCATCAACAGTCAAGGCCATGTATGATGCAATAGTCAAGAGATTCTACGACATCTAGATGGTCCTTTAAGGTCCTTTTAACATGTTCCAGTTGCCAGGTAGCCGGCGGCGAAATGTATGGACGTTATCTTTCACACGTTCCGGCGTGCATGGCAACATGTGAAAAAGGACGTCGCATCGTCTGGACATTTTGTCAGAGCTTTAAGAGAAGACATACATAGACCATTAATAATAATAATAATAATAATAATAATAACTTTTTTATTTCAGACACAGTCCATTTTGTTAGTAGGTATACATGATTTTAAATAACGAATGTTAGTACTTATATCTATGGTACAACCACCGCGCGACAGTTGCATGTAGGCGTACCCAATGTCCCAACATCGGGCTATCCCACCGGTCTGCTACTGTGAGCAGTATGCTGTTAGGGCTGTCGCGCACCCTGCGCATGATGGATGCGCTCCGTTTGCGCATTATGGCGTAAAAACCATCTATCCGTGCTTCGGCAAACATGCTAGATGCACTACAGTGCCGCGGCAGCCCCATCAACACCCGATACGCGTTATTATATTGAATACGCAGCGCGTTGTATGCCCTCTGCGTGTAGCTGACCCATAGACTGCATGTATAAAATGATTGACAGTATGCCCTAAAAAGCGTCGCCTTCACATATTTTGTACTTTTAGCAAATCTACGGGCCAACATATTGCACCGGACAGCCAACGCTCTACGTTCACGTTCAATATCTAGGTCATCTTTAAGGTTCTCCGTAACCCAATGACCCAGGTACTTATATTTTGCGACTTGTTTTATACTAGAACCGCACAGTGTAACAGGTGGCAAGTTAGGATAGTGCTTAGTGCCGGCCCTAAATATTAACAATTCGCTCTTTTTTGTATTATATTTGAGCCCATGGACCTCGGCATACCTTTCACATATATTCAGCAGACTTATCATTGCGCTAATCGATGGGGTCAGCAGCACCATCCATCATCCATCATCATCAGCCTATCGCAGTCCACTGCTGGACATAGGCCTCTCCAATTGCACGCCACTTTGTTCCACCATATCGTCGGCATAACTAATATTATTGACACATATTCCGTCGACATGACAACCTAGATAGGTACCGCTGAGCTCAACGATAAGCTGGTTGATATACAGGCTAAATAGTCTAGGTGACGTCAAACCCCCCTGCCTCACCCCACAATCCATCCTATACCCTTCTGACAGCGAACCCGCCCATCGAACATAGTTCCTCTGATTATTATACCAATATCTAAGCACTGACACAACCTCCCTCGCCACTCTCGTGCCCTCAATCATCTTCTTCCAAAGCAAATCATAAGACACAAGATCAAAGGCCTTGGAGAGATCCAAGAAGCAAGCATTGACAGGCGTTTTCCTAGACGTATAGTACTGAACAGTGTGCTTGAGAGACAGTATCGCACTTTCAGTGGATAGGCCCCGGTTGGAACCCAAACTGAGCATCATTTAAATCGATGCAAGGTGCCATATGTCTATCAAGCAAACCGTCCAGCACCTTCGCTATCACATTGGCCAGAGATATAGGTCTATAATTGGAGAGATCAGATATGTCGCCTGTTTTATCTTTTGCAATTGGTATAACAATAGTTCTCATTAAATCACTGGGCAGTTAACAATGGCTTAGACAGAGAGAGAAGAACATAGCTAATATTCGGGGCAGGTGTACTCCCGCATGCTGCAGATGCTCGATGCTGAGATGGTCGTGTCCTGGAGATTTACCCCTTACCATCTTATTGATAACAGTGGCAACTTCGTTTGCTGTGAATCTAACACTTAGTTTAGTGAAGCAGCCCTCAGCATCGATCACCTGTGACGCCTGTGTAGGCTGACACTCAATTTTAAAATGTTTTGCAAACAAATTCGCAATAGCGGTAGGTTTGTGTTGACCTGCCACACTCACGGGTGCACACGGTTTGGGATTCAACTTATTTGTGCTTTTCCAGAATTTTGAAAAGTCTTTTGCACTATGATGACTCGCTAAAATGTCCATCTTAATTTGTTCATAATTATTTTGACACTCTTTCAACTTTGATTTGAAGATTTTTCTTGTACAACACATTCTATTGTAAACAGAGCCTGAATTCGGTTTACCGCATATAACCCAGGTATGAAATGCAGCCCGTGCGTCCCTGTGAGCCTCTTTAACATATTTATTCCATCCTACTACACGCCTAACTCGCCTACTACTAGCCTCTTTGCTGCAACACTGGGCAGCCTGCGAAAGTATACTTACAACCTCCTTATACATATTGTCTAACATATCTTTATGACATTTCTTATAACAGAACTCATTAGAACATGAAAATTCCACCGGAAAATCAATTTCTCTTAATTTAGCATTACATAACTCCTTATACTTATATATTTGTAAAGCGTTTCTATCACCCCATATTACGTTATTAAAATTATTACATTTAGGCATGGCAGCAGTGGGTTTTATTATACTAAGATTACACTCAACTTGTATAGGCATATGATCTGACCAGTACGAATCATAAAGCACTGTAGCACTCACAATTAGACGCCTCGCGGCCTGCGTCACTATACAGTGATCCAGCCAGCGGCGGCAGCCGTGTGCATCACTCACGTAGGTAAATGTATCACTCGGTAATAACTCCGTGTCCGCACAAGACCAACCAAACTCCTCACAGAACGTGTTATCGTTATCGTTTAATGTTATCAACCTTATATTTATAGTGTGGACTCGATTTAGGGTCTAACAGGGTCCTTATTCACTATCTTTTTTTTTGTTTTCGCATCAAGCCCGCGCTTTTAACTGTCAAAATCTTGACATAATGGCTTAGATAAAACTGCGCCTGGAAATGCATCGCACATGCGTGCGGACATCTTTGAGCGCACCGCGCATGCGCCATTCCGCGCGGGCTTGCCGCGAAATCGAAAAAAATATAGTGAATAAGGACCCAGTTTACATTTAAATTGTTTATAATGTCGGTTGTTTCGTGGCCCGACCATTTCTCTGGCAATGGCGTGTATGACGTATTTTACATTTAAATTTTATAGTTCGTACCATTGCATATAGCCCTCTGGTATTGTTTATTGCCGATTACACTCACCCTTTTTACTGTTCCGACTTTATTACTCTATCTCTCTTTAATATAATATGATGGCGACGTACAAGTTATAGGATGTGTGCTTTATTAGCTCGTGAGCGGATATGACATATTTTATTTCCGTGAATTTTGTTTGTGGTTTTTATGGCGGCATTGACTCCGTATTGTTTGTTTTGACCTTTATATTACCTTCTGCTTCTATTTAGCAGATTGAGAGAACTGCGGGGTTAAGCAACATTACAACTATTGGCTCATAGATGAGTGCACTGTAATAGCATCCTTCGTAGTTGGATGAGATTGGCTGTCGTCACCGAAGTCGATTACGAACTTTTTTCTTAATATTTAGTCAATATGATCCACATAGGATAATGGTGCTATGGATACCCACATAAACAATGAGAAATGGCCGGTTCGAATTGCGCTTATGTCGTTGGGCCATCACCCGTCAGGCACCATCACTTCATCTGGTAGGAGTCTCCTCCCTTTGTGTAGGAAGGACTAAACACCCTTGTCCCTTACAGTACAATTTTTCACAACGGCAGCAATAAAATATTTAAGCTTTCGCGGTGCATTAATATAACAAGTGCAACCTGGTCGAAACGTCAAGCAATTTAAGATTAATAATTCGCGTTAATTCCTGTAAAATAAATAGTCATAGCAATAAAATAAAAATACAACTTTTATTACTTCCAAAAGGATTAAGTATTCATTGTTATCTCTAAGATCTTTGACGCTACAAGTATAATCTATTCTTATTCGAAACTTTATCACCGAGCAAAATCCTAGGCTTAATCCCATTTAATTTACTTAGCAATGTGAAATATGGCAAAGTACGAAACTGGTGCGAATTGAACCGGTTTCTAATAGGATTTAGTTAACGTTAGCGTCGCCCCGGTCGCCCCGGTCCGCGCAACTTATGTATTCTGTTGCTTTACAAACTTCTCGTGTTCTAGACAGTCTAGTATGTACAAGTTGTGCAACATTGTTGTTAATACCTAAATTGTATCGTTCGTATGTGTGAAATGTTTAAAAATAACGAGTTTATGGCACATTTACACGATTAGATATATTTCTGAACTTAATCGCATGAATTATTTTAAGATACTACCACCTTTTATTTACCCGACGTTTCGATCGAATTGCGTCAATCATTGCGATTAAGTCCTGAAATATATATAATATATATAAATATTGCGAAATTTTAAAAACATAACTATTTATTATACGGGAATTATAGCGCATTATTTACCTTAAAATTGCTTGACGTTTCGACCAGGTTGCACCGGCCGTGGTCACAAACAAACTGTCGCAGCAATGTTAAGACTCCGTAAGTTCACCTACCCTCACTTTTTTTGTTTCTCGAAATGTTAGGGTCACTGCACACTACACTGATTGTGTCCATGTTAACCGACTGCGAACTAATACGAGGTTGTGTTTTACGAATCCCTGGATTCTACTACACAGATAGTTTGAAGCCCTCTTCCCGATTAAAAGTTTTATGTTTTTTAATTTTAATCGCTTCACGCACAATTCTTGAATAAAAATGGCGGTCTGTGGAAAGGGTATGTGGACGATGAAACTCAATCCAGTGATTGGTGTTCGATTGCAGTATGTGTTTTGCAATTGTCGATTTGTTCATTTGCCGGTTTTTCACTGCTGCGATGTGTTCTTTTAGCCTTTCCACTATAGCTCGCTTTGTTTGGCCAATGTACGAACTACCGCAGCTGCACTCAATTTTATAGAAACCTGGCGTCTGCAGAGGTATAATATCCTTCAGAGTGTATACACAACGGTGGCTAAAGTGAGCAACTTGGCAGGCACTCACCAATCACACACACCGCCATTTTTATTCAAGAATTGTGCGTATAAAATAGAAAGAAAAAAATAATTTGCATGAATCTGTATTTGTCACAGTGCACAGAAAAAAAGAAAATCTTAAAACATACAATCTAGTGATTCGGCGCCATACAAATAGGACGTCAGCAATTGTTGCTAGCCCGAAAACTGCAACGCTGATATTTTCGTAGGCCCTGTTTTTGTTTTTGCTGCCGTTGTCACATACGGCAATACAAAATGTAAACAAAAAACAGTAAACAAACAAAAAAATATATAAAACTAAAATTAATACTTAAAATTACAAACAATGACCTATTTTAGCGTTTTTTTTTGACATTACTTATGAAATATAATACATACAATTAACTGTCAAAAATACATCCAGGCTCGGGACCATATCAAGGCTTTTACAAAACTCTAGTAGCCGTTACTAGACTAGCTGACTAGCCGATTAGTCGTTCAAGCGGGAAATTTAAGCTACGGTAACAATTTAACACCTCCGGACGGTCGGCCTAAAAAGTGGTCTATCAGTTTTGATAAAAGGGGTATGCCCACCAGCAGTATCGCTAGTATTTACGTTGTGCCACAAGTTGATTTAATGTATAATTCTTGTTTCTAATTATAACGTTATTATATAATGATACGGAGTCTCACATTTGCCGGAATATTGAGATGCAAATATTCGTCTTTCAGCTTATTTATTTCCTTTTTTTTCGTATGAAGTTATTTTTAACGGTGGTAACACTATTACAAAAACAAAATCGAAATATCGATTAGGGTTCTTATCGATTTTTATTAAATAATTAATATAAATACTTTATTAATTGTTGCACCGTTTGAATGTAAAGAACGATAATATTTATACACTATACTTTTTAATAAGCTTAATCTTTGATACCTTTAGATTAGGACCCGGCTCGATTAAAAATAAGAACATACTCGTACTAATGAATTATAATAAAAAAAACGATTTGTATAGGATATGACAAAAGTTATGGCAACACTGAAATGTAATGTCATGTCACTTGTTTATCTGTGCATAATGCTTGTTTGGCGCCGGTGCATTATGAAAACAGTTTAAAGTATTAATAACAAATAGCTTTTGTTATTTCTCGTGTTGTGTATGATATTGTGGTTACATTACGTGAGTTTGAGATAAAGACTCCATATACACTGACGGACTTATAAACTGCATCAAAGTAATAGACGACTTTGAAATAAATATTTTAACCAAGTATGCAAACTTTCTATACAGATTTAAATTGAAACCTCTAGATTGGTTCGTGAACTTTAAAACAGCGTAGGATCATATCTTTAAGTTTAAGTTTATGTACTGGAAAGGACCTTAAGACCTTTTTTGAAGAAAAAACAGAAGTTTAAGGAAAAATTGTTTAATTAAAAAATTGGTTTTAACAATAGACACAAACTTTATGCAAGGGTTTATTTGTGTTTTAATAAGGTGTATTACCCCCACGTGCCCTTATTACGGATTCTAATCGGTTCCGCATAGATTTTATAAGGGTTTTTAAAAGATCTTGCGGAATATTGTCCCATTCTTCTGAAAGTGCTGTTCTTAGTGCTGCCACTGTCGTAGGCGAAGGGTTTCTCGCATATACAGCTCTTTTTAAATTGTCCCAAACATGCTCGATGGGATTAAGATCCGGGCTGCGTGCTGGCCAATTCATTGTACGTATCCCAACCTCTTCGCAATAATGTTGAACTTGTGCAGCTGCATGCGGCCGGGCATTATCCTGCATTAAAGTAAAATTTTCGCCTATGAATCCCATGTAAGGCACCACGTGATCTTCTAATATCTCTGTTATGTAGCGATGTGCTGTCAAACCCCCTCTATTACCGTTTTGACGGACCATGTCTATGAACACAAGTTCTGTTCGCCCGTTCATCGATATGCCACCCCAGACCATACATGAACCGCCTCCAAAAGGAACACGCTCCTCAATGCAACTTTGAGCATATCGCTCCCCACGTCGACGATAGACTCTTCTGCGACCATCTGCACCATATAAACATGTCCTACACTCGTCTGTGAATAATACAGAGGCCCACTGCTCTTCTGTCCAATTCAGGTGATGACGCGCAAATCTTAAGCGAGCTTGTCTGTGAGCTGCAGACAACTTTGGACCATTTGCTGGTCTAAAAGGGGTGATAGCCGCTTCCTTTAACCTTCTTCTTATTGTTCGTGCACACACGTTTTTTCCACGCACTTCATTAAGCTCGGTTTTGATGTTAACTGACGTGAGGAAACGATTTCGCAGGGAAGTTGTAACAATAAATCGGTCATCACGACCTGTGGTTGCTCGAGTTCTGCCTGTACCACGTCTCCTCCTGTAAGAACCTGTCTCTACAAACCTTCTGTATATTCTACAAACCGTAGACTGGTTTAAATTTAAATTTCTACCAATCGTTCGTTGATCCAAGCCCTCCCGCACCAATGCTACAATTTGTGCCGCTTGTTCGGACGAAGTATCCATATTATGGTTCAAAAACTCTCGATGTGTTAAAAAACTAACCCAACAATTATGCTGGTAACAATAATTCAATTGACCAAACAAAAAAAATCAATGAGAATTAATTTAAAACTTTGCTATAAATAACACGCAAATCTGATACTACGAGTAAATTTTCTTTTCCCGGCTATATTCATTTGTTTTACCGCAGTTCTATTTTTAAATTAAATTTTTTTTTAAGATTAAGAGCCAGTCTTTCCATATTTATATAATTTAATCTAAAAAGTTTGCATACTTATTATAAAAAAATCCTTTTAGAGTAAACCTGAACTTTGATGCAGTTTATGAGTCCGTCAGTGTACATAGTAACAATCAGAAATATTTTGTGAGACAGAGACTCGTACCAATATTGTGACAATTGTGAAGTGTTTGTGAGATAGAGATTCGGATTATATATCACTGCAAAGCCGAATTCATAGCCATAAACTAGTGTTACACATCATGTGTAATCCTTAATTAATACACAATATCATAGTTATGTCCTATTTAAAAAAAAAAATGTATATAAATATTTCGATTTTCGAAGTTCATCCACCCATATCAATTAAACCCGGCAAATTAGATAAATCATTGTTGGTTTTTCTGAAAGTATATATTAATGTCTACATAAATCAGAAGTTTTTATCTTGGCACAACAAAATTTGTAACGATACTAAATTCCATAGTCACTTGAACAATCGCCTTTCTTTGTAACCAAAATGGCGGTAAGGTTGAAATTAGTAACTGGTAGAAATGATTGCAAGGGACAATCAACCTTATTGTTTATGACGTGCAAATGAATTTGAACCGTAGGGTATTAGACTAACTATATATCTTTGGTCTATTGTACCTATGAGAATGCTTGAATGTCCGCACAGAAGTATGTATAAAATAAAATAAATGATTATATATGAAGTCAAATCTTAGCGTCTGTGTACTATGTTGTACTAGCGCTGACTCGCGCAACTTTCGTCTGCGTAAATTTTCCCCGTTATTGCAACATTTTTCATTGCTGTTCCGCTCCTTTTGACCAGTAGTTCCTGAGATTATTACGTTCAAACAAACAAACTCTTCAGCTTTACAACATTAGTATAGATATGCAAAATCATACCACTTGCCAAGCTCATCATACAAATACACACTGTAATAACGATATTCAAAATGAAGACTACTTCTGTGCATAACTAATTTACAAGAAGCACTCAACGGTAATGGAATCTTCTCGAATTAATTAAGTGCGCATTATTATCGAGGATGAAATATAATTATTGTTTTATGTATTGCAATCTCATTCAACTTAATTATTTTTAGTGTAAAGTTCAGGTGGAAGTGTAGGCGTTCGGTGACCAAGTTGAGCAGCGTATATATACCTACTAGCTGACCCTCGCAACTTCGTCTGCGTCAAATTGACCCGTTTTTGCAAAATAGGGCTAAATAAAAAAATTGGGGTTGATCGTAGAAGGGTGAAAATTCAGGGTTGTATGTATTTTTGAATCCGGTATCATAAATTTACCTAAAAATAAAAAAAATGGGGTGGACTACTCTTAACATTTAGGGGGATGAAAAATAGATGTTGTCCGATTGTCGGACCTACCCAATATGCACACAAAATTTCATCACAATCGGTCGAGCCGTTTCGGAGGAGTTAAATTACAAACACCGTGACACGAGAATTTTATATATTAGATATATTGCTTTATTTTCTTCCTAGTTCTTTTCTAGTTTGAGTTAAAACTAGGAAGGAAATTAAGGTAATTTCACGCTTACATTATGCAAGCCAAGCCTTTGATTTTATTACATAATCTTAATTATAACCGAATCTATTGTTACCAATGGGAAAGATTTCGATAGTTCCAAGTTTCCAAGAATCGAATTTATAAAATAAGTTCTGTACTTGAATCCACTTACAAGAAAATCCAGTCGAAAACTCAAGACAATTTTAAAATGGATTTCATTGGAACTGTTTTATTTTTGTGAAAAGTATTAAATGTTTAATTCAAGGGAGGCGTTCGCTGCCCCCGTGCAGTGTGACCTCAGCCATAACGAGGCGCACAGCCATTACTGAGCACTGGCGTATTGTTTCAACAGCGTACTATACTTACGTATAAGCGTCGTACTGGCGTACTTAGCGTTCGTATTTCGTACACGAGACTCCGGTTATGAGCACTGAGCAGGTGATGTATTGTTTTAATTTTTTTCCCTCGACTTTATGGCTTTTTGCGAACGCTTAGTTCATTATTTGGCATTTGTATACAAAGCTCAACAATTTTCTTTGAAAATCGTCCAAAATTTTGGCCTGAAAATGAAATATTGCAAACGTTCCTTTCATGCAATTTTCTTGTTGTGAATTGAAGCAACATTTTAAGTTTTAAAATGCTTTCTGCTTTTAACTTTAATAAGTGAATATGCAAATACTTATTATTCGCAGTGGGTACATATAATATGGGAGAGTGTTGAGTGTCGTGCGGGCTAATGTGATAATGCTCATTGACAGTTCAAAGTAAATGAGCCATTTTACGAGGATCGGAAGTGTTCCATAAACGTTTAAAAGTGCCAAAAGCTTCAGCATTTCCATGTAAAAATACTTAAAGATTTTAAGCGCTTGTTCGTGCCACTTAGTATCTCAAACAGTAGGATAGAGTTGTCTGCTAACTGCTTGGCAAATGTTTGCGCGCACACCTACAGCTCTTTGTTATTGTTATAATAGCATTATTGGACGGGGCGGGGGTGACGACGATCGGGATACTTTATAAAACTAAGTAGTGGAGGGTTGAGAGTTATATTTAGAGGAAAGATTTAGGGTTGGGTGTCAATGATGATAGCGGACGCTACTTTAATTCATGCAATGAATAAGGCTATAATGTGTCTATAAAGAAAATGTGTTGTCACATTCTTTACAGACACTATATGGCAAGCCTAAATTTTACTCTTACAAAGAGTAGGTACGAATCTTTAGACATCATTCCATATGTATATGGATATGTGATGTCTATACATCTGCATCAAGAAATCGTGAATAACTGAGAAATTCTTCTTTCTTGTTCTTGTGCAATATCTAGTCTGTATGTCATAATGATTAATGGAGTTTCATTATCATGATTGTATTTTTGAAACCCCTGTCAAAGATATTATTGAATAGGCGAACTCTAGCTTGAGAGAACTACTTATGGCTGACATGTTTGTCCTACTAAGGTAATTAGGTACCTTGTTTGTTAGTACATTATCTCTATGGTTAGGCATAGTAAACTAACCAACACCTCATCTCCGCACGAGTTTCATTCATTTTAAACATCTGTCCTCGTGGATGATCTTGTCTGCTGTAATGAAAGCAGGACTCACAACCTTACTGCAATTTGCTAAGTTTAAAACACTTAGTTACTTTGTGAAAATGTTAGTATGAATTTTCTTTTGAAATTGTCTGTCGGTACTACTAGTAATATAATGGAATATAAATATAATGGGACAAGGAATTGAAATACAAGGAACCTACAACCTACAACAACGAATTGAGATGTAGGTTTTAGTTTGTTGTCGATTCTTACGTTCCTTGTATAGGAGCTTAGATTATTTACATTGTTTTTCATTATTTAGTTTTATATTGTTGTAATATTCGACCTTGCTGTAACTATTCTTCAGTTCACCAGTGACTTCTCATAATATTATACATCAATAATTAAGTCATCAATACCTCATGTCATTTTTTCCCACTGTGCCTCGGACAAAACTCCTAAATTAATCAGTGCTGCGCCTAATTTGTCTCTAAACTTATCAAATTTCTATCCCATGGGACTAAGAGAGTGGCGGAATAAATATCGCTTGTTGTGTATTAATGCATTTTGTGCACCTAAATGTAAGATTTAGGTGCACACTACGTAGTTGACTATTTTCCGTCATGATTGGCCACCGTAATGACGGAATTTGATCAGAAGAACATTATTTTCATCTGATTCTTAGGAACAAAATTTATAAGAGGCTGTATGTAATAATATTCTCTAAACGTTTTTCGATTTAGGGATCCATTTGCCATATATTACGCTTTAAATTGCTTATTTTTGGTAGAGTTAAGTGACACCACCAAAAATAAATCACAGTGGTAGTTTAAATAATGAACTTAATAAAAGGAAAACTATCACTGCTAAGTAGGGTTCAAAATTCACTTAGGATGCAAAGAACACTTGTGATACGTCATGTACCTACATGTAATGCGTTGTTTGCAAAGTATAGGTAAAGCCGGACAAAAGAACAAGGCAATAAAAACTCGCGGCCACTCTTTTCAAATCGCCAATTTTTACAATGTTTGTATATTTATGGGATGTAAGGGGGCGGGGATGTAAGGGGGCGCATCACCATCTTTCGCTTCAAGCCAACCTCACCTGCACGCGGTACATCCTGCTGTACAACGAACGAGGCTCTGGCGACCGGCTGGTGGCGGTATAACCATCCCAATTTAAGGCGTAGCTAAAGTAATAGGTCAGTGACGGGCAGCAGCGTCACTGATGCGAGAGCTACGCCCTTGCGATCGCCAACCCGCCTGCCCAGCGTGGCGATTATGGGCATTACTGGGCATTACTGGGGTAATGCCCATAATCGCCACGCTGGGCAGGCGTGTTGGCGATCGCAGGGCGTAGCTCTCGCACGAAGCACTAAGGCCACGGCCCCCAGTTCCCGGCAGTCACGCTATTCCTGGACATAGTGGCGTCCACGGTAACGACGTGGCGGGGGGTGCTAAGAATCTCCGGGCTACGGAAGGCCACCACAACCGACTGACCCTGGCGACGTATAACGGACGCACGCTACGGCTAAACTCGCATCTGGCACAACTTGAGGTGGAACTTGGGAAGATTAGGTGGCATATCCTCGGGTTAAGTGAAGTCCGAAGAGAGGGAGAGGACACCATAACCCTCGAGTCAGGTCACCTTATGTACTTCCGCGAGGGAGACCAAAAATCCCAAGGTGGTGTTGGGTTTCTGGTAAATAAGTCCCTTTCTGACAACGTTGTGGAAATGTCTAGCGTGTCGAACAGGGTAGCGTACCTCATTATCAAGCTCACCGAGAGGTATAGCCTCAAGGTAGTGCAAATGTACGCACCGACCTCGGCACATCCAGACGACGAAGTGGAGGATATGTTCGATGACATATCGAGGGCCCTCCACTCCACCACTAAGACCCACTACAACGTTGTTATGGGGGACTTCAACGTTGAAGTGGGAGTACAAAATTGCAGCGAATTGGTAGTAGGATCCCATGGATTTGGAAGCAGATATCATAGGGGGCAAATGCTAGTCAACTTCCTCGAACGGGAGGGGCTCTTCTTGATGAACTCCTTTTTCAAGAAACGGCCCCAAAGGAAGTGGACGTGGCAAAGCCCCGACACTATGACGAAAAACGAGATCGACTTCATTATGACGGACAAAAAGCATATATTCAGAGACGTCACCGTGATCAACAGGTTTAATACCGGTAGTAATCACCGACTTGTCCGAGGCTCTCTGAATATCGACTTCAAGGCGGAACGTGCCCGTCTGATGAGGTCCAGGCTCCGACCTATTTGGTTCCAAACCATGATAGGATCCGAAGCGTTCCAGTCAAACCTGGATAACCGATTTGCTGCCATGGAAACCACAACAGACGTAAACCAGAAGCTCGTAAATGTGGTTCGGATACTCAGGGAAGAAGGTACGAGATTTTGTGAAATGCAGCGTAAGGGCAAGAAGTCAAAGCTTTCGGAAAGGACTTTAGGGTTATGAAGGAACGACGTGAAAACCCACCCGTCACTTCGTCGGAAAAGCGCGCTCTAAACCAAGAGATCAACAAGCTTATACGACACGACCTGCGGTGCTCCAACACTCCTTTGATTAAAAGAGCGATCGAGCAGAACCGGGGGTCAAAAGTGTTCGCACAATCTCTTGGAAGAAGCCACCTGACGAAGTTGACCACAGCAAGTGGAGAAGTCGTTTCTTTGAAGCCGGCAGTCCTCTCCGAAGTGGGAAGCTTATATGGCCGGTTATACGCTTCGAATGCATCTCGACCTGATCCTGAAAATGAGGGTCCTAGAGCCACTCTAACACGCCACTACACCGAAGACCTGCCAGAAGTCAACATTGACGAAATCGTGCTGGCTCTTAAACAGCTGAAAAATAGAAAAGCCCCTGGAGAGGATGGCGTTACAACAGAGCTGTTATAAGCTGGAGGAAAACCCGTACTGAGGGAGCTTCAAAAGCTCTTTAATGCTGTCCTGTTTGAAGGGAGAACTCCGGAGGCGTGGAGTAGAAGTCGTCTTGTTCTTCAAAAAAGGAGATAAGACCCGGCTGAAGAACTACCGACCTATTTCTCTTCTAAGCCACGTCTATAAGCTGTTTTCAAGAGTCATCACGAACCGCCTTGCGCGAATACTTGACGAATTCCAACCACTGGAACAGGCTGGATTTCGGAGCGGATATGGCACCATAGACCACATCCACATAGTGCGGCAGATTATACAAAAGACCCATGAGTATAATCAGCCCTTGTGTCTAGCATTCGTGGACTTTGAGAAGGCCTTTGACTCGATTGAAATCTGGTCCGTTCTGGAGTCTCTGCAGCGATGCCAAGTAGATTGGCGATATATCCAAGTGATGAGATGTCTCTACGAAGCCGCCACCATGCCCGTCCAAGTACAGAATCAGCAAACAAAGCCTATACCATTGCATCGAGAAGTGAGGCAAGGGGACGTTATTTCCCCGAAACTATTCACAAATGCAATGGAGGATATGTTCAAGACGCTGCACTGGAAAGGGCAGGGCATCAACGTCAATGGTGAATACATCTCTCACTTGCGATTTGCAGATGACATTGTCATCATGGCGGAAACGCTGCAGGACCTGCAACGAATGCTGAATGACCTGGCTGACTCCTCTGTACGCATCGGCCTACGGATGAACTTGGATAAAACCAAGGTCATGTTCAATGAACATGTACTACCGGAACCGGTAGCGGTGCACGGCGCCGTTCTCGAAGTTGTTCAAAAATATGTGTACCTCGGGCAGTCATTGCAGTTAGGTAGAAACAACTTCGAGGACGAGGTGAACAGGAGAATTCGGTTGGGTTGGGCAGCGCTTGGTAAGCTACGTCAAGTCTTCTCATCGTCGACCCCACAATGTCTAAAGACTAAAGTCTTTAATCAGTGCGTCCTACCCGTCATGACATACGAAGCCGAAACGTGGACACTGACGGTACGGCTGGTCCACAAGTTCAAAGTCGCTCAGTGGGCTATGGAAAGGGCTATGCTCGGAGTTTCTCTTAGGGACAAAATCAGAAATGAGGTGATCCGGCAGAGAACCAAAGTTATCGACATAGTCGACCGGATTAGCAAGTTGAAGTGGCAGTGGGCTGGCCATATTAGCCGAAGAACCGACAACCGTTGGGGTAAGCGAGTTCTTGAGTGGAGACCGCGGCTTGGCAAACGTAGTGTAGGACGCCCTCAGGCCAGGTGGAGTGATGATTTACGCAAAACGGCTGGCAGGAGCTGGATGCGAGAAGCCGAAGATAGAACAAAGTGGCTTGCAATTGGAGAGGTCTATGTCCAGCAGTGGATTGCGATAGGCTGATGATGATGATGATGATGATACACCATGTTAGAAGACTGATGCAAATTATATTTCATTAAAAAAATAGAAAATCAGATAAAACATCATCAACCTCAGTGGGTACCAACATAGTGGGAGTATCTACTTACAAGTTCACAAGACGTAATAGTCAATCAAGAAAGATTATTTTTTTTAATTTAATTATTGATCAAATACAATGATAAAGCAGTGCTACAATGAGTTCGTTTATACGTAGTTATTTTATATTTTTTACATAATAAAGACATAACCTTGCAAATGAATATATTGTCTAATACACTAGAGAAAAGGAAGATGAACCAATTTCGTACAAATTGTAGTGACAACGGAGCCCTACCCTGTGCGTGGCCCGACATGCACTTGGCCGGTTTGTTCTCGGGTTTTACCTCTAGCTTTGCGAACTTGGCATGATTAATAAATAAGCCTTTTATTATTTCTCTTAGCATCTATAGGTACATAATATTATAAATGCGAAAAAATAAATTGATGCATGAATGTTTGTTATTCTTTTCTGCCAAAACGGCTCAAAGATCTGGATACAATTGACACAGAGATAGATTATAGTCTGTTTTGTTCCCGTGGGATAGATATTTTAAAAATTTCTATCTGGTCGAATAGTACGCGAATAAAGAATTTTAAATCATACTTACCTCGTCTGACCGTGGATTTTATGTCAAGTTCTTACTTAAGACATTATTGGATTTTTTTAGAAGGATATTATGTGTAGTAGGGTAGAAACCCCGACCCAGATACAGTTATTGAAATGCCAATATCAACGCACGTCTGCGTTAACTTCGAGGATACGATAACATATAGATGGAGAGATAATATGTTCTTCTTATCATTTTATTCAATAGTGAGCGATACGGACACTGTTGCCAATTGGGTAGCTGGTAGTGTTTAGAAATCAAACCAAAAATTCGATATTACGTGAACCAAAATAATCCAATGCTTGTGTTAGTTGATAGAATTGACGTGATTCTATATTTACAATAGATATGTTACATAAACACTCACTTTTTATGTCATTTCAGTTTTAGTATGTAGAACTTTGCAGTTGATTTATTAAAAAGTAATGTAAACTCTACAAGAGTTGTACAAGATGCTTTATGTCACCATTTTGTCCTGTATACACAAAGTAGCTGGGGTGGCTCTAGTATCTTTAACACCTTGCCACCACTACTGGATTAAAAAAAAAGAGATGATTTTCACAAGGAGCCATTACGCCAAGCGAATTATTCTACGCACACAACGACACGGCAACAGGCCTCGCTCTCCTGCATACAACCATTACTTCACTGTGCCTAGAAGCGCACGACAAAATTAAGTCGAATATTGGTTCGTACATATGTCAGATTACTTGACCTGTTGGCCTAGTGGCTAGTGACCCTGACTGCTAAACCGGAGATTGTATGTTCGATCCCCACCCAGGATAAAACGTTGTGTCATGAGCACGATAGTTTATTCTATATCTAGGTGTTATTTATCTATAATATGTATGTTTATCAGTTGTCTGGTCTTAGTTTGGGAACAGATAGCGTTGTGTGATTTGTCCTAAGATATTATTATGTCAATACGAAAATTCTCGTTTTTGCATTTTTCCGTAACTTCAAGAATTTTTTATGTGTTAATATTAAGATATCCTTAAATTACTTTTCATCATGTACTAGAAGAACTCTTTGCTTAGAAACACCATTTTTTTATGTCCTAATATTTAAGTTTAGTTTTTAGTTTAGTTTTTATACAGCGCGGTAGGAGTGTGTACACACTCTCATTGCGCTATGGAGGCAATCAACATTTTTATGAAAAAAAAATGTTTCTTTTCATTATTTAAATATATTCTCATTATCTATGACTTTTACCGCTCAGTCACGCATCGTCACATTCCTCCAATGGCGAGGTAAGGCAATGATGCCATATTTTCTCACTTTAAAAGCATGTTCTGTTTGCTCAGCTCAAGTTAATTGCAACCACTTAGGTACCGTTGTCAAAGCACATAAGTTGATAACTCAGGGTTGTGTACCGTTCTCACGTCCGACACATAAGTTGGCTAAGTTAGTTCCACTCGATTACTTAGATAGGTTTGCATGTTGCTATTTGCGTGGTTGTTTTCTGTTTCTGATTGTGTTTGAGGTGAATATAATTGGATTAATATTAACAGATTATTTTTTAAATTATACTGAAGTAAAATCGTTGTTTATTTTGAGGTTTTAAACCTGATATAAAATAAATAATTTCACTCAAAATATATAGTAAGTATTTAATACGTATTTATATATTGTAAGTGTTTAAGGGTTAATAAGTTTTTTTTTAAGCTAATATTACAAAGTTATTTGGTGTAATGTAAAGAGGCTACGAGCGGGAGGTTATTAGTATATTACAAATCAACCTGTAGTAATGACAGCAATAAGCGTGTGTCGATATTATATGAAAGCTGGGTTACTACGCAATATTGAAAAAAAAAAACTTTATCTGGGTTCGCAATCGTCGTAGATCAATTCAATTATACAGTGGAATTGAAAAAGGTATTGTTGCTTTTTCGAAATTGTCAAAAACAAGGAAATCATAAAAATGCACAACCTTTACTTACAAATTAACTTTTATTCAGAGCCAGCACTTCAATAACGTTATTATTAGACAAAAAAATATTAATTTAAAATCGTATTTCCGATAAAATGACGCAATCTAGTCGCTCGAGCGTTTATTATGAAGTTGGAGCGATTACGTGCCACGAATACATTTGTATGGCCTCCTTCGGCGCCGTCACACCACGGAAGTTTGACGCTCTCTTGTAAATAAGTATCACATAATTTGTCTATAGCTACCGATAAGGCAATTCCGAGAAAGTTTCGCCTTGTGGAAAATGTGTTGTCACCTTTATTAAAAAGTTTTGGCGTACGTATCTACTTCGTGGTTATGTCATACTTTGTGAGTGTAAATTTGCCTTTATTCCACGGTGTGTTTGGTAGGGTTATAAACAATAATGGTGCTTCTTATGTTGCGTGGTTTGTGGTTAACCCTGCGTTTGTCTTTCAGTAATTTCTGATGTTATTCATGATTTTTTATGTACAGCATAAAAGTTTTGCACAATGACTGTTGCTTGCAAGTCGGCGTTGTACGAATGATACCCTTGATATTGGTATAGTCCATAAACTACGTTTAGTAACTGCTTCCATAAGGAGGGTCGTGATATAAAAAGGAAAACAAGTCTCACGGTTTGGTGTGTTTGCATAGGTATACCTTTAATGCAATCTATTTGTATGTTGTCATATAAGATGTTTTTTATTAGAACGAAGTTTCTTATCACGCGTTGTCAAAGGGGTCTAGACGGAAAAAATCTCACGAAAAGTTGTAATGACACTTTTTGACAAAAACAAAAGCCGTGCGGCGTGCACGTAAGATATGAACATCTAATTTGACGAAGAAGTCACCTGTCGATTTGGTCTAGAGGCATAAATTCGGTACACAGTATTGCTGACAATTGTGTAGTTGTGGGTTCGAGCCTTCGGTATTTATTTTAGTTTCGTCTTTCTATTTCGCATTGAACAGTGTGGTGTTGCGAAGATTATAAAAAAAAAAAATAGATAGAACTTCGTTCCATCCGGGTGTCCCTTGACACCTCTCAAGTTTTTATTTAAAAGAAGATAACTAGCAAAGTGGGATATGGTCGCACATTACTAGCAATCTTGTTCACCCCTCCAGCTGAGCTCAAACCACAAGCGTTTGAGCTTTGCTAGAGGGTTTTACAAGATTGTTAGGAGTGGGTTCAAGTCGGTAGTATCATGAGTAGAATTCGAACCTGCGACCTCACGATTGCGAGTTCTATGCCTTAGCCATGGCAAACAATGAAGTCTTAATATTTTGGGATAACTCACTCAACGTCATCTGATCCCAAACTAAGCAGAGCTTGTACCTACTATGGAAACCAGATGGCTGCTAAATCTACTTATATATTTCTAAATATATACATATTATAGATAAATTACACCTAGACACAGAATAAACCATCGTGCTCATCACACAAAGTTTTATCCTGGATAGGGATCGAGCGCACGACCTCCGGCTTAGCACTGAGGGTCACTTACTACTAGACCAACAGGCCAGTCAAGTCTATATAAGTACCTAGTAGCACGGGGTCTCATCACGAAGAAACAGAAATGTAGGTCAAATAAATATCAACAGATGGCGTTATAAGTATCGATTTGATATTGAAGTTTTTTAAAACTTGGAATATCAGAAGATAGGTACTAAAAATGTGTATTATTATTTTTTTATTATTAAGCTTTACAAGGGGTTGTAAAATAATAGGTTCCTAAATCAAATTTCCATAACTTTACAAAGTTTCTGACAAAGTATAACTCTAGCGGCAATTTATTTGTACTACGTTATGATAGGCACAACTTAAACATTAAACTGGTTCAATCTAACAATAGATGGCACTATTTGGGAATTCCGATTCTGACCATACCTACATTTTGTTGATATATTTTACTTATTTTTCGACGAGAAGTAAGAGTAACATGAAGTTGTAGTAAATTACAACTAGAGATAAAAGAATTGGAGGCTTTTAAACCCCATAAAAGAACTAGACTCCTGTTCCATTGCCCATCATGTTCTGGGGGGAGGGGGTAACACCGGCCAAGAGTGAGTTAGTTCACGCGATGTGGCGAGGGGGGAGGGAGGGGGTTAATAAGTACATAATCATACACTTCCCCTCAACGCCATATGCAGGACCCGCTATTGAATATGTATTTTTACCCGACTACGGAGGGTAATGTGTTTGACGTGTATGTATGTATGTGATTTTGATCAATTTTGATGATTCATACGTCGATCGATTCGTAATAATCTTGTAAAGACATGACAGCAATCTAAATTCAAAATGGCGACAGCCAGACGCCATATTGTGATAAAGAAAAAAATTAAAGTCAACCAACTACTAAACAAAGACTCAAGACTGACTCGTTGGTCTTGCGCCTAGTCGCTCGTCGGTGGTGTCGGTTTTGATGGGTTTCTGCCCTATGACTCCATTAACTTCTATTGGGCTATAACTAGGGACAAGACTACTCGTCGATCCTGCGCCTTGTCCCACTCAAATTTTATGATTTATTGACACATTTATGACACATTGATCCTGCGTCAAATCCTTCTTCAAATTACCAAAACCAACCGGACAGCCGAAGTCCATGTTTTTGCGAACGAAAAAAAATATTTCAAGTAAAAATGCATTTTAAAAATAATAATCA
This sequence comes from Herminia tarsipennalis, assembly GCA_945859575.2. Taxonomy (NCBI): domain Eukaryota; kingdom Metazoa; phylum Arthropoda; class Insecta; order Lepidoptera; family Erebidae; genus Herminia; species Herminia tarsipennalis. The sequence continues at coordinate 22,158,525 of OX243851.2, read as the reverse complement.
AGGTCAGGTTATAAATAGGTACGAACCAGCGGTGTTTTCAAATACGCCGGCTTCCGATCAAATGTACCGACCGATGTCACAAAATGCCGAGAATAGAGAAAGTTTCTTTCAATTATTTATACCTACAGTAGACGCGCGGGCGGTCGCGCTAAGTCAATAAACTTTGGGTTATTAAAACACACCTTTTTGTAGTTTGTTTTAGATATGGTTGCTAAAGCTAAAAATGAATTAATTTATATTGAATGCCATACCTATATTACAAAGTAACCGAAAATAACTTAGACGAATGCACGGTTAGCCAATTATACTCGTATAATAATATTCCAAAAAAAAGCAATGCCAGTGAACGATGTCTATGCAGTCTAAAGTACGTAAAGCATGCATTGTATGAAGCATGCCTTCTGTAGTGTCGTTATTTTATGTCAGTAGGGCCAGTCGGGCGGTCGGGCGCTTAAACCTGGTAATGCCGACGCATTGCTACACTACCCTAACGGTTATACGACACAACTTAAAATTTGTTTCTTTTTGAATGAGCCTACTAAAAACGTGATTGTTAAGTAATAATATTGTTTTAATTACTTTTAATAGACATTATTTTTTTATTATTTTTCGTATTGTTTACCCGAGGAACTAACTTTCGGATCGGTCAAGGTTATCTTATAAATAGTAAATACGTAAATATACTAAATAAAATGGGACTAGACTATATTGTTTTTTATATTTGAGTTGATAGCAATCTACCCAACCTACGAGTTTATGCCATTTTCGGTCCAACAGTGTGGTTTGTTTCCGAGTTATGCGCAAATTTATAAAAAAAAGGACATAATGCGAAAAATCGAAAAATACTTGCATCAAAGCTGAACAATGTATTAACTTTTATTATTTTTTTGATTGAAAGCACTGTTTTCGAGATATGAGCAAATTCATAAAAATACAGTGTCCCTTTTTTATAAATTCGCTCAAACTGCGATTTGATACTTTGTCCCATACATTATCTAGTATTGGTGCAAGTGCAAGTATGTGCATCTAAAAGACAGACAGACTGCGCCTAGTACCACAGTCCTACTCAGCTCGAGACGAAAATCCATCAAAATCGACATGACCGAAGAGGGACTAGGCGCAGGATCGACGAATCGGTCCTGCGCCTAGTCACAGTCCTACAAAACGAAAATGCATTACAATCGACATGTCCTGCGCCTAGTCACAGTCCTGCAGTACGAAAATGCATTACAATCGACATGACCGAAGAGGGAATAGGCGCATGATCGACCAATCGGACCTGCGCCTAATCACAGTCCTACAGTACCTACGAAAATGCATTACAATCGACATGACCGAAGAGAGAATAGGCGCAGGATCGCCCCAATTGGTCCTGCGCTTAATCACAGTCCTGCAGAACTCAGAACTAAAATCCATCAAAATCGAAATGACCGAAAAGAACTCGATCGACCAGTCGGTCTTGCGCCAAGATAATATTCGATATTTACAAATCAATGCATCAAAGAGGCCCCGCGAGACCTGCAGTACGGTGCTTCGACACGGGATCACGGGGACAAAATAATGTTGAGTTGTGTAATTTTTACCCGACTGTAAAGAAGAGTTATGTTTTTTGCGCGTATCTTGTATGTATGTATGTAATATTCTTTATTACCTGATATCTCACAATCCATTGAACGGATTTATACAATTCACACGTCGTTAGATTCGTAATAATTGCCCAAGTGTTCTTAGATAGATGACGTTTTTAAAAAACAAACATGGCGGCTATGAGATGTCAAAATAAAGAGGTGTGAAAAAAAAAATGTTTCGAATACTGTAATATGCGTATCAAATTAAAGAGCTCATCTTCAGCATTTCAAAAAGGTATAACATGATTATGACTGTAATACTAAAAAAGTTAGTTAGCAACCATTGATTTTTCAATTTTCAATACTTGACAATAGCTGTGATAAAAGTAAGTTGCTACATCAGTTACATCCTACAACAACTAAAAAGTATTAAATATAAAAATAAATTATGAAAATAAAAAAACCCGCCTGCACAAAAAAGATGGAAACAAGATCCCCTACATAATTATACAATTTCATGCAGTCGGAGGCATTAATGAATCTCGACAAACTTAGTAAAGTGCCTCCGACTTTATTTTTCCATTTATTAAACGTGTATATCTTACGAAGTATGGGGCGCAGACCTACCTACCTTTTTGTTCTCAAATTTCTGGTTTCTACAAGATCAATGTGATCACAGGGTCAAAACTTTGAACTCCTATATCACACAAACTATAGGGCATAGACCCATCATGTTTGTACTCAAACTTCTTGTTTTGATTGATGAGATCTATGTGACTATGGGGTTAAAACTTTGAACGCCTATATCACACGAACTATGGGGCGCAGATCTACTTTGATTCTCTCTCACACTTTGTTACTCGTTCAAACGAGTTTGATTACAAATAAGGTTGGTTTGGTTGGTTGGTACAAATAACCTATAGTTTGTGTGAAATAGGCGTTCAAAGTTTTGGCCCTGCGATCCGTAGATCTCGTCAAAACAAGAAGTTTAAACACAAACAAGGTGGGTCTGCGCCCCATAGTTAGTAAGATGTAGGCGTTTAAAGTTTTGACACCGTGATCACATAGATCTCATCAAAATAAGAAGTTTGAGTACAAACAAGATGGGATTACGACTTATAGTTCGTGTGATATAGGCGTTCTAAGTTTTGACCCCGCGATCACGTAGATCTCGTCAAAACAAGAAGTTTAAGTAGAAACAAGATGGGTCTGCGCCCCATAGTTCATAAGATGTAGGCGTTTAAAGTTTTGACCCCGTGATCACATATATCTCATCAAAACATCAAGTTTGAGTACAAACATGGTGGGTCTACGACTTATAGTTCGTGAGGTATAGGCGTTCAAAGTTTTGACACAGCGATCACGTAGATCACGTCAAAACAGGAAGTTTCAGTACAAACAAGATGGGTCTGCGCCCCATAGTTCGTAAGATATAAGCATTTTAGGTTTTGACCCCGTGATCACATAGATCTCATCAAAACATCAAGTTTGAGTACAAACATGGTGGGTCTACGACTTATAGTTCGTGAGATATAGGCGTTCAAAGTTTTGACCCCGCCATCACGTAGATCTCGTCAAAACAAGAAGTTTCAGTATAAACAAGATGGGTCTGCGCCCCATAGTTCGTAAGATATAAGCAGTTAAAGTTTTGACCCCGTGATCACATAGATCTCATTAAAACATCAAGTTTGAGTACAAACATGGTGGGTCTACGACTTATAGTTCGTGAGATATAGGCGTTCAAAGTTTTGACCCCGCGATCTCGTAGATCTCGTCAAAACAAGAAGTTTCAGTACAAACAAGATGGGTCTGCGCCCCATAGTTCGTAAGATATAAGCATTTAAAGTTTTGACCCCGTGATCACATAGATCTCATCAAAACATCAAGTTTGAGTACAAACATGGTGGGTCTACGACTTATAGTTCGTGAGATATAGGCGTTCAAAGTTTTGACCCCGCGATCACGTAGATCTCGTCAAAACAAGACGTTAAGTAGAAACTAGATGGATCTGCGCCCCATAGTTCGTAAAATATAGCCGTTTAAAGTTTTGACCCCGTGGTCACGTAGATCTCGTCAAAACAAGTAGTTTAAGTAGAAACAAGATGGGTCTGCGCCTTATAGTTCGTAATATATAGGCGATAAAGTTTTGACACAAAGATCTTAACAAACCGGAACGACGAGGAAATCTTAAGAAGGATTCCTCGTCCTTAGGTAAGCAAGTAATTGAAATGAAGTAGAAAATCCCGATTTTCATAAATTTTAGCTAAAAACACTCGATCCAGTCAACTTTCAATCAAAAAAACTAAATCAAAATCGGTTCATCCGCTTGGAAGCTACGTTGTTACAGACAGGCACACAGATACATCATTAAGCAGATACGCGTTAAATTTATAACACTCGTCATTTTTGTCGAGGGTTAAAAAAAGAGTTAAATACCTACTCCCGATGTAGTCGTTAATGAATATTTACAATAAAATTATATTATGGACTCTGACAACTGTCAGAGTCCTTATATAATTTTATTACACTCTCAATACGGGCCGTATTATTAAAACGATCTCAAAAGTAAGATCGACCTTGAACACGAGTTCGAGACTCCGTTCTATTCAATAAATAAGTCATAATACAGAAAAATTAAGGCAAAAAAATAATATTTTTGCCATTGATATCGTCACAGATAATATAATACTATAAAATCGTCGTTGATTAAGTCAATTTTAATCCTAAATTGTGGATTTTGTGAAATTATGCATAATCTTTTCACGATTACATTTAAATAAGTATAAAAAAATGTTCTCTGACAATAAACCAAGACCAAAAAGATGATTGATGTAAGTATAACATTTTAGACAAGGGTCACCCATCTATGCACCGACTGTGGTAAAGTTACTTAACTTACGCAAACATTCTATCATAATAGAAGTAGGTTCAACTTTGAGGTGTACACCGACGAGTTACTTTAGCAATAACAAATTCGTTTAATGTAATTATGTAGTGTCGTCGCCTATTAGGGTCAAATTACAATATTTTTGAGGTCTGCACTCGAATGACGTCATTTGAAGCGATTTTCTGCGTTATTTGTACGGGCGCGATATAAGCTATCAATACATGTTTATTAATTAGTGCCGTTTAGTAAGACGCTAACCGCACTTAGAAGGGAACTCAGATGATATCGTTCTTTAGAACGAATCTGAGCTTCATCTATTAATACGGACCTAAGCACGGCCGATGACCGCGTAGTAGCAAATGGCAACCAACTTTATTTCCAAGTAAACGCACGACCTAGAACAAACCAAGCAGAGGCCTCAATTTTCATCCCTCAATGTTTTTACCGCCATCTTTTGGCGACTTTAGTAAGGAGGGCCATTTAAATCAATCAGCTGTAGCCTGAATCACTAGATGTCGCTTGCTATGCACCACTGCTAATGCCATCTAACGTCTCCGTAAACGAGCCCGAAAACGAGCCCGAGTTAGGACGATCGCATTTCTTTGTATGGGATGAGGTATCTGTACTAGTATAGTATTATATTATCTGTGCTAGTAGTTATCTCTGATTATTGACTTATATTTTGATTATTGAGTATCAGTTATTGAATTGTGTTACTTTATTATTTGTTGAATTTTAAACATAGTAATAAGTCACTTATTAATTATCCTAAAATTTTACAGCTTAGTGCTGTTACGGCAAATCTAAAGAGCTTTTTATTAGTTTTTGTGTTGTGTCTAGGTCTTGACCCAGGCAAGTGTCTAGCACGCCACATCTGTATCAGTGTTTTAGAGTTGTGACTGCTTTGGTGGTGCAGTGGAAGTGGGTACAACTGACATGCTAGAAGTTTTGGATTCGATTCCCACATTATATCGATACATAAATGATTCAATGGTGTATTTTTTTTAAATCCTAAAAAATACAAAACTCAGGTTTTGCAGCGTACTAAAGTAAGTTTTTGTGATGATCGAACGATCAACAGCTGCGAATGATGACCACCTCGGCAACACCTAAATATTAAAAGGACAGGCTGTTGGCGACCTGCCATCGTTTCATAGTAGGTAGCTTGTTGATGCGTAAATGCCTTCTATATAATAATTTATTCTAGAGAGAGCAATAGGTACATGGTAAACGAAGTGTTAAATCTTCGGTACATGTTGGCAACGTCTACACATGCTGACGTCTTATCGTCAAAATAAAAATAAAATGTATTAATAGCATGTGCGATAGGTACCTATAATAGTGAAGAAAATGAGATCAAATCTTCCCTTTATAATACGATCTTGTAATGAAACAAACATTTTGTTTTTATTTCAAATATTTTCATTTATACAAATCTTCTCCTGACAATTACAAACATTAAAAAGTAAATTCATCATATTGTCACCATCGCGCTTTTATACGATAAACTGTTTTTTCTCTTATAAACTCTATTTTTTTAAACTTATAGAAGATATTTTTTTACTTTTTAGTACAGCTTTTTAGTTTTTAAACTATTATTTATTTTTCATTTTTTAATTAGATTCATATGTTAAAAGGATTTAGTCAACTCCCAAGGAGATAAAATAGCCTTTGGGGGTTGATTTTTTTAAAAAACGCCGATACATGTTTTTTTTATTTAAACCAATTAGCCAAATACGAAATGCCACTAATCTAACTTCGAAACTGGCGGTGTTTCATATAAACTACTATTTTACCCCCATAGGGAATGAATTTTCAAAAATCCCTTTTTATCGGATTGTATTGTCATTGGCTCTTGATAAGTGTGCAAAGTTTCAGTTAAAAACGACGTTCTAAAGTGGGTGAAAAATACGTTCAAAGATTCCGTTACATACTAACTAACATACGTATGAAGCTAATAAAAGCGTATTCAAAAAGAATTATCCAAATAGCTAATTCTAAGCGTTCTGAGGAGAAGAGCTTACATAAATATAATTATATTGGACTCGCCAAATGCACCACGGTTTATCACCAACACAGAGATCCATGAAGCTCTATGCATAAGAACTGTTAAGGAGGAATTAAAACTAACAGGGAATAAATATAAAACGCGGCTGGAAAATCACCCAAATGACTTAGCTGCCACGCTAGCGACTATCAGCTACACTAAACGACTCAAACGCTATGATATACAAAAACTTGGTGACAGATGGTAAAGGTTGAGGGATCTTCTACTGGGGAACACCTTAAATACGACACAAAACTAATCTGCTTATTGTATAGTCTTTGACTCATTGCAGTTAAGCCGAAAAAAAAATATTACTACACCAATAACTCATTTCAATTATTTCAGATTCATAATCTTTATAGCAGATAACCAGTAGTCATTGTACGTCAGCTGGTCGCGTTCCCAGCAAACAAACCGTTGACGATCATCGAAGTGTTTAAGCGTAATGCGCCATTTTATGACGCTATGATGAGCCGCCGATCAACACTGCTTCTAAGATTATTCTGGGATAAAACAACGAGATTTATACTTACTGTGGGCCGTTTAAAACTAAGATATCCTAGGCAAAAAAAAAAATACTAATGATTATCTAGGCTTGAAGTATGTGGATATTACTTGAAGTACCTTAACAAAATTAGACTGTACCTATATATTCTATATAATTTTGTACCGAGCTTGGTTAGTCGTAAGCAAGAAGAGAAATTGAGAGTATATAACTCTAACTAACTATATTTTTGTATGTATCAAAACTCTACGTGAAGGGATTTATGACGCGCAGCTGCTATTCTATAATGATTAAAATCTAATAATAACCTTTATTCAACGAACCTAATAAAGGAAAGATAACTAAGTTAGCTAATTAAACTTTACACTCATATCACCCGTGATTCGAACAGGCACTCTACAAATGAAAACATAATAACCTTTGTGAAATCACCCGCTGCATGAATGATTTAAAGTTAGGAACTGTTCCGTTCTTATTACACCCCAAGTGTTCCTCAAAATGTTTATTTAATTATCAACTTTTGTCTCGGAACAGGCAGAGTGTATTAAAATAACTTTCTTTGTCTAACTTGTGATTTTTGACACTTTAATAGTCATTAAATTCATGCAAGAACAAATATTGTTGAAGATATCCACGGCTAAATGCGTATTTACTCCTTGTGTATTTTTTCTTCTTTTAAAATTTAACTGAGTGGCAGTGGATTTTACAAATCTTAATTCTGTGTGTGAATCGAAACGACAACTTCTTGCACAGTAATCGTACGAAGGAAATATTTATAAATTAACTGCTCAATTTTAATTTAGTGGCGTGTATCTGCGTCGACAGGGTACCAGCCTGATTTAAAACGACAACCGTGCGCTGCTGTGCAGTGCTTGCTATACTTACAGATTTGTGTCTCGATCATTGCAGATAATAACTGTTTCGATAAACATTATGTAGACCTACGTAAAATATAATTCACGATATCAGGTATCAAGGATAATTCATGAAAATGAAAATGGGGGCTTTCCTGTAGGAACAATGTACCTTATTCTAAAAATGCTAAATGTGTACAAAAGTATTTATCTCACAAAAAGGTGTGTGACCAATGACGCGTAATAGGCTAACATTCGATCAGCCATTGTAATGTTCTCTCTTTCACTCTCACGTAAAATACTATCTAAGGGTCTCTCTCAAACTAAGTGCATTAAGGCAGTTTGCATTTTTCTTGCCAAAACAAAGCGCGGTATAACGCGTCTATATGTAAAACGTCCTTGTAAAGTGACTACATCAAATATAAAGATTAGTATAGACCGAAAACTACTTGGAGTTTGAACCAATTTTAAATATCGATTTACGATCTAAAAAGTGTCGTAGGAGAAAATTGTCAAACTGAACTATTCTACGAATTGACCCATCATAGATAAGTATGCTCGAATTATCCAGGGCTTATACCGCTCGGACTTATATTTCGAATCCGATATAATATTATTGACATAAAAATACACTCTTTGATGTTGCGTATTACAAATATATTTTCTTATGTTTACTGGGTAGAAATATTCTGTAATAACTCTCCCAGATTCTGCGTCATGTGAAATTTATAAAGCTACCGTACATTTTATTATATCTGTTTGGATAGATTGTTTTCATTGTGTACTGCAATGGTGGTATTTCGTCCTTTATTCCGGGAAAATAAATATAAAGTATTGATACAGGGAAATAAAATAATTGTTTTATTTAGTTCCATATCGAAATTTATATTTACGAAATACCTACGACAATATTTTTATTAAATGATGAAAGTTATGGGCCATGTTTTACAGCAATATGTAGCTAATCGGCTATCACAAAAATAGTGTTGCGATGATGCAGATTCCTGAACGGCTTACCCATCCCGGCAACAATGGCTCACGAAATCACGCATTGTTGCCGCATCAAAATAAAATCATGAGATGAGAACCGATACACAAATTCAAAATCTATAATATGATATCACTAGCAACATCGAGGCTTATAATTTGGTACGACATTTTCATATATTGACACGTTTTGACTACATTTTTAGGGTTGCGTAGTAAAAATGGCAAAACGAAAGCCTTGTTCGTCCGTCCGTCCGCAGCTTAGCTCAGACACTTGGCGTGTTAGAGAGCTATAATTTTGCATGGATACATATGTTTCTTACGCCGACAAAGTGACAGACTAAAATATTTAAAAAAAAATAAGAGGATCGCCACTATCACAGCGTTTGTTATTGCTTCGTTACAGAGAGCATATTAACAAATTATGATGTCGCAGACCGAATATTATAGTAATTTTTATTGGCATTTTTTGCTAATTACTTTATTAATACAATAATTGCATTTTTGAAACATAGAAAAATATTTATAAAGTAATTGGCAAGAAATGCCTTTAAAAATATATATAATCTACAGTCCCTGGCCCAGGGGGTTGGTGGGCTAATCAATGTTTAGGCCATTTTCTAAGCGTCCAAGGCCTCAGACTTGCGCCAGACTTCAGAACTAACCAGTGTAGGTTCTAAAATTTTGCCAAAGCCATCGCGTAACGACGGATGAATCGCCAAACTAAAAATGACTGACCCAAGAGAATCACCTTATTGGTATCCTACCGATGGACTCAAAACATTGTCCTTATATACTAATTTAACTCTACTAACTGGTTGTGACTCCCTTTTTACGTAATCCTTTGTTTTGTAGTTTACTAGGTAAGTTGTAAATAATATTAATAGTTTATATATAGTTAGTTCATAGGGTAATCTGGCATAACGTTTTAATAACATTGTGAATTTTAATAGACACCTCCTCACATTTGCTTAACATAATAATTGGAAAATATATTTATAATTATACACGAATACGCATTTCATTTTTTTGAAGGTAAGTGTAAAACTTATATTGTCATGAATAACAGAAGTTGGAAATGCACAGATGAGAGAGTACAAAAGAGGATAAGAACGTATGGAAAATGTACACACATAAATTAATATAATGTACTTATAATAAATAATTGTTTGTGTAGAATATCGATGAATAAATTAAACGTGGGATGTACGGTTTAATTTTTGACAAGTCATTTGCGTTGAGAATAGTAAAAGCTGCCTCAAGAACATCTGTTCAGACGAGTATCATTCTGTTTGGCCTTTTTCCGGACTTGGCGAATTAATGTTTTGTTTTGCAGAGTGAGATGTTCGCTGTTTTTTTTTTTACTTTTGACCGACATTTGTGTCTTGGCATTGCCAGTTGAGCGTCGCGTCGATATGAAAACCCAGGTTTTCTATCTTTAACCGTCGGGCTAAAAGGAATGGCCGTTACATTAAAGACCACAGGTGTGAGACATGGTACGTCAATTCTGCTGGTCATTCTAGAGCTCTCGATAATGATGGCTTGACATTTCGTGGGATTTACATTTAAACCAAACCTATCAGACCAACTTAATTTTCTCTAGATCCCGGCTATCATCAACTGCTACACTTAAGTCTTTTATTTTGCCTTGTAAAGGTAAGTTTTGAGGCCATCGGTACACACGTGATACGTGTATTAAAGTTCGGAGGTTAAAAAATAATGAAAATTGAACAGAAGAGGAGAGGAACTGTCCAAATTCAAGAGTAAAGTTTATTAAGTAAGTGATAGCAGGTAAAAGGCTGGAAATCATCAAAGAAGACAAAAAAAAATTATTGTGCGATGCCATCTGTACTCTGGCTCCCATGCACACGTTTCTATTATCATTGGAAGTACTCAAGAGCGTGGTTCCAGGAAGTTGTGAGATATATATTTTTTAAAGCCAGCTTTAGAACAATTAAAAATACAAAATTCTTTATTTTTTTTATTATTTATTTATAAGTACAACCACATCATACATATTAAACATTTGAGTAAACAATTATTAAAAGAGAGAATTCTGATATGCATGACACTTATGGTGTACATAGCATTTGCTTAAACTACTAACATTAGACAAAGATAAGAAAATACTACAAAAAATTAAGACTATCTAAACTAACATACTAATAATACTTATAATATTAACTGTTCATTAACAGCCTATGATTATCAGTCCACTGCTGTAGGACATAGTCGCGTGCCAATGTATGAATATAGTCTAAACAATATTTTAAGTGATAACATGTTATTCTTTCAGAGTATATTATTATCAAGGTTGATTATTTAAAGATTTTAACAATATGATCCAAGAGCTAGCAACTTCTTTGAGAGACCATTTCAAGCAGGCCAGTTTTTAGATATGCTATCTATTTCACTCTCTTAGACGTCATAAGGGCTACCTAGCGGTAGAGGTTGCGTATGGGAAAAATATTGATTTTTCAAATCATTTTAAGAAGGTTTCTGGTAGGTCTTTGGTAATTTAATTTTGGGTTTTTAGATGAACTTATAGAACATCATCCCATCATTGATAGCCCTTATGACGTCCGGAAGAATGAGAGAGATAGCATATCTAAAAACTGGTCTACCTGAAATTCTTTTTTTCCCGACGTTGCTACCTCTCGCACTTATAACTCCCACACTATGTTAGGTACAAGCCTTGAGACGCATTGAGCGTTACACAACATACTTATAATTTCCAGACAGAAATTACACCCACACTTAACACCAATATCTATAGGTTTTACAAATCTCAATCACGTGTGGGCATCGAATCTACCCACACTGTGCCACCGAGGCAGACGAAGTAGGTATTGAGGGGCTTCTAAACGGGAAATGCCTTATTGCAAAATGTGGGTACAATACAGTGGCCGGCAACATTGCAAGCAATAGCGAAACATGTTTGGTATGACCACATATGGCCAAAATTGTTTTGAAAGTTTTCCGGACGATCGCTGAGCGTACGATTTTCTGCAATATTGTCAGGCCAATGTTATTGTTATTTCCGTCACTCTCTATTGTTATGGCATTGTATCTTTTTGTACGCGACATGAAATTTTCTGTGAGTGACTCCATGATTTATTGCTATGTTTAGATAACTATGTTGTCAGGTGTTATGTTGTTTTGAGGTTACATTAAAAAGGTTATACTTAAAAATCGGGCAAGGGCATGTCGGTCCACGCACAATGTAGGGGTTCATAGCCCCCCCCTCTCCTGCGGCTTAAGAAGTGGGTTTTCTGTTGTTTTCTGTAATTTACGTATGAAAATGTTATTTATTGTTACTTCTCCCTCATTTCATAGCTGTTACTCGTAAAGTTGTAAGGCCCACTTAGCTGTGATAGTTTTCCTTTTAATTTCACTATATATCCTACTACCGTGATTTGAAATATCAAGCCATCATTATAGGGAGCTCTAGAATGATCAGCAGACTCGATGTACCATGTCTCACACCTGTGGTCTTTAATGGAACGGCCATTCCTTTTAGCCCGACGGTTATAGATCTTAGTTTTCATATCGACGCTACGCTCAATTGGCAATGCCAAGCCACAAATGTCGGTCAAAAGTTAATAAAAACTAGCGAACATCTCACGCTGCAAAACAAAACATTATTTCGCCAAGTCCGGGAAAAGGCCAAACAAAATGGATATCGTTACGTTTGGGTTAAACGCGGTACCATACTCGTCCGAATAGATGTTCTTGAGGCAGTTTTTACTAATTGCAACGAAAATGACTTGTCAAAAATTAAACCGTACACTCCATGCTTAATTTATTCATCGATATTCTGAACAAACAATTATCTAATTTATTATAAATATTTATTAATCATCATCATCAGACTATCGAAGTCCACTGCTGGACATAGGCCTCTCCAATTGAGACGCGGTCTCCACTCAAGAACTCGTTTACCCCAACGGTGGTCGGTTCTTCGGCTATTAAGTGCATTATATTAATTTATGTGTGTATATTTTCAGTACATTCTTATCCTCTTTTGTACTCTCTCATGTGTACATTACTCTGTGCATTTCCAACTTCTGTTATTCATGACAATATACGTTTTACACTTACCTTCAAACAATTCGTGTAAAATTTTAAATATATTTTTCAGTTATTATGTTAAGCAAATGTGAGGAATGTGCCTATTGAAATGAAAATTCACAATGTTATTAAACTAATTGTATACCTAGTCCAGCCATAAGTTCTGTTACAAATGACAATGCATTTCTTTTTAATGAAGTAATGTAATATTATTAAAACTTATATGTATATATTTATTAAAGTCTCAGCAAAAAATAAAAACAATATTCTATTTAAAATGGCCACCTTACGCTTTTATACAGGCCTTTAATCTGTCTGGACACGAATCTATGGATTTACGCACTGTTTCCATAGTAAATTTCGCCACTGCTTGCGACACGGCCATATTGAGTCTCTTAAAAAATCTCAAATTTTTTAAGAGACTCAATATGGCCGTGTCGTTTCAAGCAAGCCATGCCCTCTAAAACTGACCATAATTTGTAGTCTAAATAGTTGAGGTCTGGCCTAGGTGAGGGCCAGTCTTAAGCTCTTATAAAGTCCGGAACGTTATTTTCAAGCCAGGCTTGGGTAGTTCATGCCTTGTGACCAGGTGCAGTGTCCTGCTAGAAAGTTCACGGTACATTTTTAAAAAGTATATTACTGACAGGTTTCACAACACGATCCAAGACTGTCTCTTGATACACTTTGGCTAAAGTTTTCACTTCTTTTTCACAAAAATGTAGCTTTGTGACACCTTGATAAGACACGCCCCACCAAACCATCACTGTTGCAGGATGATGACCACGCTGTATCTTTCCGACCACTTGAGCTTGTTTAAAACTGTGAGCGTACACTATATCATTTTGCTTATTGTCGTGCTCTTCAATCGTGAAATTTTTCATCGGTAAAAAGGATAATTGCCCTTCACCTGCGTATCGCGACAGAAGGCGTTTTGATCGATCCACTCTCTTTAATTGTAAAGATTGATTTAGGGCTTGTCCTGTATATTGAAGATAAGTGAGCTTCAGGTCTTGTTTTATAATACAGTACAGAGTCCTAGCGGGAATCTTCATTTCTCGCGATAAGATTTTTTGCTTTCTAATGGGATTTCGACGAATTCTGGCTTTAACAGCATTAACAGCCTTTGTAGTTCTAACAGGAAGCGGCCGCCCCGATCTTGTATGGTCTTTGACAGAGGAAGTGTTGTTGTATCTGTTGATAGTCGATATACGAACATACGGTTGATACCAAGCTTTTGAACTGCCTGGAATATGACCGACGGCTCCATACCCACTTAGTGCAAGGCGATCACCGCTATCCTATTTTCTTCAACACCCCAATCCATATTGTAATTTGATAATGAATACGAAAAATTATGTGAAATGGTACAAAATTAAAAATAATAAACGCATTTCAAATTCAAAGTAATTAAAAAGTTGAATATAAAGAAAAGTTTTTATGTAACAGTATTTATGGCCGAACTAGTTATAAACTACTAGTACTACTGTCCCGCGCAACTTCGTCTGCGTAAATTTTCTCCGTTTTTGCAATATTTCTTATTGCTGCTCAACTGCGTGATATTATATAGCTTATCCTATACCTTCCTCGATAAATGGGCTATCTGACCGTAAAAGAACTTTTCAATTCGTATCAGTAGTTCCTGAGATTACCACGTTCAAACAAACAAACTCTTCGGTTTTATAATATTAGTATAGATTATCATTATTTACAACTTACCTAGTAAACTACAAAAAAAAAAGAATTACATAAAAAGTCATGATCCCACTGGGCCGTATACTTGAATTGTTTATATCCAACGTGGAGTGCCATCTCAATAGTTGTACTGCACTACTTCCTCCCGACACTCATCATTCACCTTTCTGTAATATTAGCGTCCATAAGTACTCAAACTGCATAAATGAAATATAACCTCCATCCAAAAATTATTACAAAGCCGATTACGATGTAATTAATAGCGCGCTTGGCACGCTGGATTGGAACCGGATATTTGGTGATCTCACCGCTAAAAAGTGTGTTGAGACATTCTATGAGAATGTGTATAGTATACAAAGAACTTACTATTCAATCGATGATTATTTAACTGCTAAAGATAAATGAATGTCGTTCGTTGCTCCCTATTAATGTATATTGTTGTATAGTTTATTGCATTGTACTAGGTGAATATTGTTGTCACAGTTTGATAATGTTACTTAGGTACTAGTTAGGAAAACGATTGCGTGATAAATTACGGCCATTCTTTTCTTTCTTTTAAAAAACATGTATACTTATTCAATAAGTAGCAGTAAATTGGCCAATATTTAAGCACATAAAGTTTTTACATCGTAAGTAGATGCTCCTACTATGTTGTGCCCATTGAGGCTGATGTATCCGATCTCGTGTACTCTTCTAATATTATTGACCTCTTTTTTTGCATCAGTCTTCTAATATGGTGTATAATATAATGATGGCAGCACCTTACTTGCATATACAGTTTATAAACAGAGAAACATTGTAAACATTGGCAATTTGAAAATAGTGGCCACGAGTTTTTATTGCCTGTTCTTTTCCAGGCTTTACCTATTGTTTGCGAACAGGCATTACCAATAAATGTAGAATCGACTTTTCACAAGTGTAGTATTTTGCTTCCCAAGTGAATAAATCATTTTTATTATTATTATTGACAAATTACATGCACAATTCACTCGACTCAGAAAGTCACATTTTCCTGTGTGGTTTACGCCTTCACCTATTGGCATTCTTAAAAGAAAAGAAACAGCCTGGAAGAAATGGAATAAATATGGCAATGCCTCTGATTATGAAACGTTCCCAACCTATCGTAGTCATTTTAAATTGGAATCCAGGATGTGTTTATAATAGGTATATAAATTCAATTGAGGACAGGGTCGCATCTAATGTTATACACTTTTGGACATATACCTATTTCGAACCGAAGAGGTAAAGCAAATCTCAATGCGAATATGTATCTAGGCGACGAATAGTCGGCCAATTCTACTGTTATATGCAACATGTATTCTAAATTCTTTACTTCTGTGTACAAGCCCTCCTAACTCGAACCTGAAGTTTGGCAAGTATCAACAACGTTGGCGTATAACTCAAGTTGTTTATCGAATATAAACATCTGTCCTCTGGCATTATTCTCAAATCACTTAACAAAATGGACACCAACAAGGGGCCTGGCACCGGTAGCATACCCCTTATATTCTTAAAGAACCCCACAGAACATATTGCTTATCTATACTTACTATACTTCCTATTGTTTTCAATAAATGTCCTTAAATAAATAAATAAAAGGTTACTAGAACATTACGGGCTCTATATTGGCTTAACAATTTTCTACCAATTAAAACCACGACTATGTTTATGCAGACTTTATTTTTTCCCATCATTTACTATGGTGATGTGTGTTATCTCGACCTGAATGCATAGCCGCTTAACCAGCTTGATCGTCTTCTTAACAATTGCATTCGATTAATATTCAACCATCGTAAATACCACTAGTTGTTGAATTTTGGTAAGTTTGGCCATTTGTTCAGGCTTCTGTAAAAATTAGATTGTACACTAGCCGTTTCCGATTTAAAAATAAAGTACGTCAACTATACAGACGTTACCTGGTAGATTGGCCTTGTTGTTTAAATGATTTGGTATTTATTTTTTGCTATGTATTTGTATTTATACACATTTGTATTTATTTTCTATTTCGTAATTAAGTACGACGTAGGTAATTTTATCAATTAAGTAAGCACCTGCCACTCTTTTTTCTTCACCACGCAAAGATTTTGTAGATCATAATGATATTTTCAGAAGAACTCACATCGTAAAACCTTACCTTACTAATTAAATTGAAGACATTTCCACCCGCCATGGCACTCTGCGGTACACCACACAATTCATTTTCCCAAATCCGTATAATAAGTGTACATATATTACACGGTATATGAAGTACCAAGAAATAAGGAGGGGAGTGAGTAATGTACCTCATAAAGAGTTAATAAGATGAGTAATTCCATTGATTAACTGCAACTTGATGTTTTTATGTAACGGAGCATTCGTTACGCTGTATTACCAGCCACGGTTTTAGATAGAAGAGGTCGCGTTAGCTTTGACCTTTGGCGTTTGTTAAATAAATTTCATATCAATATTCATATCAATGATATATTGATATAGGTTTATGTAATTAAAGTAAATAGTGACATTGACTACTCTATACCACCATATATATTAATGGTTCTTTAAGGAGAAACAGTATTAGTTAATGCGCGGCAAGTGTATTTTCCCGATACATTATTAATTCAATATTTTTCATACCATGTACTGTGTTCCCAACAGGGATTGCTGATGACACTAGCTTTATGTACCGATTCATTTCTGAACATTAACATTTTAGATTTTAGTGATTCATACGTATGTACTAAATAAATGTGCGATTTACAAACTAGGTGCACGAGTTTCCCTTACAGAAAAGTTTAATGATAGGTATTATTGACAGTTGCATCTCAGTACATATTTTGTTTAACAAACATTATGTTTGTTAAACAAAATATGAATTTATATCACAAAAATAGTGACGTTCACCCGGTGAACACTAGAAATAAGCACAAATTAGTAGGTCAATATCATAGGCTACATAAAACTCATAATTAATTTATGGATCTTTCTATGAGAGTATTTAACAAGATACCAGCTAGTATTATGAGTCTATCAGTGATTAAGTTAAAAAATGTAGTCAAAAATCATCTTATACGTGGAGGTTATTATACAGTGGATAAATATTTAAATGATAAAGAAAAATGGATCTAGTTGCTTGCTCCTTGTTGCTTTATTATGCTTGGGAGAATTTTGTTGTCACTTTGTTTTAATTGTCACTTTGTTTTAATTGTCACTTTGTTTTAATTGTCACATTGATTAAGAGCATGATTTGACTTTTGTAAGTAAAGATTCTGCGTGACGAATAAAGGCCATTCTTTTCTTCCTTTTGATATCAGAATTAATATTTTATATTGAATCATTCGCTACGATAACTTTGGCCAATATTTAAGCACATATAGTTTTTACCTTTGTTGTAAGTAGATGCTCCTACTATATTGTACTCACTAAGGCTGATTTTGGTTTATCTCATGTTTGTTGTTATCAATTTGCATCAGTCTTGTGTATAGTATATTATATATATTAGTCGCAGCACCTTACCCCCATATCAAGTTTATAAACATTCAAACATTGTAAAAATTTACAATTTGAAAAGAGTGGTCGCGAGTTTTTATTGCCAGGTTCTTTTCTCTGGCTTTACCTATTGTTTGCGAACTTGGAATTACATGTACATGTGGAGTCCCGACGTATCGCAAGTGTTGTTTTGCATCCTAAGTGAATAAAGAATTTTGATTTTTTTTTTAAATCTTTAAATGACAGAAATTGGTCTATTGTTTGGGTGCCTCCTTTAAAAAAAAATATTTCGGTAAAAACGTACTTATTTAGTAAAAAATCAATAAAAATAAGTAGAGGATAGTGTATCTGGAGCAACATTAATTATAGTTACAGATCATTTTAACGTCTGACAACAAATAATAAAAGGATATAACACACACAAAATAAGTTGAGTAACGCACAGGAAATAGATCGTCTTGTCTGGGATTTAAAATTATTCACATGTTTTCACATAATTGACCAGCCTGTTGGTTTAGTGTTTAGTGACTCTGATTGCTATGCGAGAGGTTGTGAGCTCCCATCTAGGATAAATATTTGTGTGATGAGCACAATTGGTTATTTATCCTGTCTAGGTGTTAATTATCAGTAATAAATTATTGTGTGTATTTATATTAAATAAGTATGTTTAACAGCTACCTGGTTGACATAGTACAGGCTCTGCCTAGTAAGGTTATATATTATGTACCCCCTATACTGCTACCTCTGGTGGATTTTTTTAAAAACTTTCATAGGAGAAAGGCCAATTAGATACCTACTAATTTACGAACGAATGTATAGGAGCAGGGTATTGCAAGTATTTTCATGCATCGGGCCCTGAACTAATGAGATTTTTTTTTATCAAGGTTTTGTATAATTATTTATTTATTCATTGACACAAAAAAAATATCACAAAAATATAAACACTGACATCAAGAACCAGGCTGTAAAAATCCAATATTTTCAGAAACAAAAACTTCCGAGCAAATTATTATTATTATAAAACACATTTTACGCACGCATTATTTTAACATTGTAATTTATAACAGCGGTCAAGGTGTACCAAAGGGGGTGCACTAAAACAATGTTTGTTTTTCTCAAAAGATCGAAAAAACATAGGCTTCTAAAATAATCAGACAAAAAAATATTGGGACTTATTGCAATTTTTTTATCAAATTTGTATGTAGATGTTGTTTAAGTGTTTCTGTGATGAAGATATTACAAAGGCGACGAAGAATGATTAGCCCGCTGCACCACTGTGGCTAAGGCCGGCTGAAAGCTGTTACAAACTGCAATACAGAAAGATCATTATCTGTTCTGAAAAGTGTTAAAAAATATTTTCGCTCACGAATTTGTGAAGAACGTTTAAATAGTTTAGCGATCTAAATTTTGAAACAAAACAACTAAGTAATGAGCTAATTTACAGGGAAACCATGAGCATTGGCAAACGTTTTATCAACCTTGAAATATGGTCTAGTTCAGCACTTTCATTTGGAGCCGCATGAGAGTTTGAAGGGCAATTAAAATCATACCATTTGTCCATTTGACCTACTATTGAGCTAAGTTCTACTTATTTCAACTTGGGCGTCATCCATGTCACAACACCGACCTTTTGAAGCAGATCAAATTGAAATTTTCTGACTAACCAGAAGAGCAACCTCTGGCAACTTCGGTCCCTACGTACATACTACGTAGATATACCTACCATGTTACTTTCACATTTAAAATATTAGTATGGATAGTATATATAGCATGGATAATAAATAGCTGTAACTGAACTTTCTAGTACTGTCGTATGTAAGCACCTACCGAAGAATTTTTTTTTTATCATCTTGACCCCTATTACTTCTTGAAATTTATCGACTAAATTCAAAGTCACCCTATACAGGATGACTTTGAATCAGGTAACAGTCGGTGTAATATATATGGCACCTAAAGGTTTTCAGAAAGAAGGCCCTGTATTCTTATAGTATGAACGTATGGATGAGTTTGTACTATAGAAGTCGAGGAATTAATAGTTTTTCGTAGGATTCATATTGATAAAATTCTTGTATACTTACTCAAGCATATATTTGAATCAATTCAACTGAATAAGCAATAAACTTGGATATCTAAATACCTACTTGATTTAACATTATATAAGTTTCTTCAGTTTTTTTATGGAATTATAGAAAAAAATAGATTTAATTAGTTCGATTCATTTCAAGCGGCCTCTTTACTTATATTTAAAAAGCGAAAGTTTCCATGTATAA
Organism: Herminia tarsipennalis; assembly: GCA_945859575.2. Classification (NCBI taxonomy): domain Eukaryota; kingdom Metazoa; phylum Arthropoda; class Insecta; order Lepidoptera; family Erebidae; genus Herminia; species Herminia tarsipennalis. The sequence continues at coordinate 22,138,179 of OX243851.2, read as the reverse complement.
GATGGATAAATGTTTGTTATCCAGATTCATTACGTCAAAATGACGGAATGAATCTGGATGAAATTGGAACTGGCTCAGAGATAGTCTGGAATAGCACATAGGCTACTTTTTATCCCAAAAGAATGTTCCCGACTGCTACGCAAGAGGTCGGGCTCGATCCCCACCCAGGATAAAACGTTGTGTGAAGAGCACAATGGTTTATTCTGTGTCTGGGTGTTATTTATCTATAATATGTATGTATTTAGAAATATATTGTATGCATTATAAGTGTTATCATATAAGCTACTCATACGAGGATTTGCTTGTAAAATACAAATGTATGACGTTAGAAAACCGACGTATATATTTAGGGGCAGTGTTATTGTATGATCTTTGTCACAACAACTATGATTGTATTCCGCTAACTAATAGAATATGCTAAGAGTACTTAATAGAACCCATGCCGCAATTTATGTAACGTTTTTGCTACTACTAGATGTCGTACTAATGCTGGTAAACGATCACCGATGTATCGCTTAGTTGAGACGTATAACAGACATTTTAATTGTATAGATTTAATAGCAACACGTCCTAGTATCTTTAAAAAACTGTTGTTTGAAATATTAGAATCTCACACCTGATGTCAATATTCATTATATCTATATTATCAATTAGCTTAAGTTCACTTGACTGATCACTGTAAGTAGCACCAGTGGGCATACTAGATTGTATGCTCTTTGGTTGTAAAGAAACATAATTAGTTAATATTGTTTTTTAAGCAAACCTAAACATACTTCATATAGGTTAAAATGTGGTAAATGTAGCTGGTGTCACAATGATAACCATGATTTTGTAATACTATTAATTAAGTTGTATTGTGTCACTGTTTATTTACCGCAATAAAAAAATAAAAAAAATACAAATAAGTATGTTTATCAGTTTTCTGGTTTCCATAGTACAAGCTCTGCTTAGTTTGGGATCATATAGCGTTGTGTGAGTTGTCCCCACATATATTATTATTGAAGATCGGTTTTTTAAAATATTCACGGGAACGAAGTCGCGGGCAACAGCTAGTCCTAAATAAAATAGCTTTTTTTTCGTAATTTATCCTCCGTCTAATCGTTACGCCATCTACCATGTCCCCAAGGAACTAGTACGGCGTTGTGAGCAGAGCCAATTTTTCCCTCATACATTTAATATTAAAATTTGCATAAAAACGCTTAAAAATCCTAAAAAGTAAAGCTTGTTTTCTTTACCCCAAATATTAAGTGCCTATTCATCATCGCCGTACTCAAGCTTAGCAAATTTGTAGAACTAGCAAAACCGTCACAAAGAAAATGTAAGACACCGCAGGTGTTCGAACGAAGATATTGTCCGTGCTCTACTCTAACCACCATTATTTTGTAGTCGTAACTAAACCAGTGGTAAAGTCACGTCACTACCGATTGCCTATCATATGTTCGCGACCGCCATCACCACTCTTCATCAGACGTAACACAATTTACAGGCGGTCATTACAAGGAAGCAGTAGTAGTGGTGGTACGTACACCCCATGTACGAGCCTTATGAGAGATGTAAAATATTCATAAGGGCGTAAGTGACGTCATCGATTATTATAATGTGCGCCACGGGCACTTGTTCGCGGGGAACTTATGTGCAAAAGTGTTTTGTTTTACTATCCAAAAGATAAACTATACCAAGGAAACCGGAAGTTATCAAGATAGTTCTTCCGGGAATTCGTAATACATTTTATTTATGTTTGATTTAGATCGATGGTTCTTTGGTGTTGGAAATGAGTAAAAAGCAATTGATTTACTACACACAAACAAAATAATTATGTCTTGAGGTCATCAAAGTGGAGATGAAAACCACTGAAATGAAAACCACATTTCAATTCTAATGCTGTTGTTCCTGAATAATAAAATGAAAACATCTGCACTTTAATAAGCAGAAGTTTTACCATAAACTTTATACCCGACAACGACAATCTTTTTAGACCGTTTGAAAGCCCAAATCATCACAGAGAGATCACTTTCATTACACTTTAAGTAAAAATACCATATTCACATGCTTACCATACATTACATAAGAAAAATGTAACCTATGTCATCCCCACCATAATATCAAATAGACTGACACCTCATTCATAGAAATAGAATAAGTAGTTTAGGCGCTACGGTGGAACATACGTAAATACAAACATACAAACAAGCAACTACGTATAGACTGCCAAAAACATAACCCTGGCTTTTTCACTTCACAAAAATATTATTGAAGAGATCGTGAGAAGAATAGTAAACTACTGATTAAAAAAAACCAAACTATTAAGAAACTAGTGTAACTAATAGTACAGATGAGAACGAAGTGTTCCACTCTATAGCCACGGCAGCAGCCGGCTCGGCACGGACACGCTGTATAATTTCCTCCCCTAATACACAAAGGAGGCTTCATCGATTGCACAGATTAAAGGTACCCATTGTAATGTCGTGAATGAGAGCAAGTCGTTCGATAGCGAAGGTCAAACAACGGACACACTGATCCTTAAATCTTAAAAAGGACGAAGGGACGAACTCTTTAAGACTTTTTGAACGCTGTAACAAAAAAACTCTCCAACAAAAAGTGACCCGAGGAAAGAGAATTAAATCAGAGTAAATACAGGACAACAAAACATCCAAATTGCGGCTATCGCCTCGGGAGCCGTGTGTCGTAAAAAATGTTAGAAGCCGGAAATCGCTAAGTATGCCAACTTGGGGCGATGATTACCGAAAAATTTCGGCAGAACAACATCAGAAACAGTGTAGCGGAAAAGCCGATGCGTAATGACCTCCGGGCCGCGGCCGCCAGACCGGAACGTCATAAAATGTTACGTAATATGTTCTGGACCGATATCGGCCTCACTGCGGTCTACAGCGCTTCAAAATTTCGAACTGAGAATATGGCGAAGCGGACACATTAGCTATTGGACCTGAGTGATTGTTTGAGATAGGTTTATTAGATAGGTTTTGTTCTTTTCATGATCCATGAATCGTTTTATTTGTGTTGACATTTAAAGTGATCATTTCGACCAAGACGACGTCATTATAAGGGTTCCGTAGCCAAAATAGCAAAAACGGAACCCTTTCGAAAGACATATAAATAGTGTTGTAAAAAACTGTTTTTACAGGTTAAAAGTTCTTTACAGATTGCGCTAATATCTTAGCGTTGATATGAGAAAGAGGTTGGTTGATAGCCTTGTTTTATCAAAGCTGAATTACGTTGACACTGTATATGGTCCATGTTTGCTATCCAGGACGGGGCGCTTGATCCAGCGCGTGCAAAATGCCTGTGCTCGTTTTTGTTTCAGTATACCCCGACAAAACCATGTAACCCCGTTTTTCAACCAAAACGATGTTCTCAATATGATAGGGAGAACATTGTACTTGGCTACTCTTCTCTTTAAAACGATTAGGACAAAAAAACCAACATACCTATTCGCAAAGCTGAGGTGGAGACACGAATCCTATCATTACCCAAACCGCTCCATATCGAATCGAATCCACTGTCGATACCTCAGTATAGAACGACTGCCTTTAGGGGATGTTTTAAATATGCCGCCACACGTTGTTGGAATAATATACCACCTCCGTTAAGGTTCATAAACAAAAATAAAACAATTTAAATTTCACTTAAAAGAAACTTCTTGACGATGAAAAACTTTTATAATTTTGCACTTACTTTGTTACAACCTCGAGGTATGGTATATTATTCCTTCAGAGGTTGGCAATGGCATCCACTGCATTTAGTACCTAGGTAAGATTGGTACGCATAACACCACCGATCGTCAGCGCCAAGTTAGACAAAGAAGACACAATTATTTATGGTATTTATTTAATTTATTAGAAGTAAAATATTTTTGAACATCCACACACACACACACACACACACACATTCACACACACACACACACACACACACACACACACACACACACACACACGCACACACATACACACACACACACACACACACACACACACACACACACACACACACACACACACCACACACTAGGACCCAGTTGAAAACCCTGGGTCCTAGTGTGTGTAAGCTGAATTGGGTTCCTATTTTCCCACGAGACGCCCATTTATTTTCCGAAGTTTCAATTATTATTTGTATGTTTTTGTTATTTTTTATTGCTAATGATTGAATTATAATTTGTATGTTTTAATTATTATTTGTTTTTTAATAATTTTAATGTTTTAATTATTATCTGTTATTTCTCTTGTCTCGTGTGTTGATTCCAAAATAAATATATTTTCTTTCTTCTTTCTTTCTTTCTTATAGTTTCGTCATATCCGTCTGTCTGTTTGTATGTCCGTCCGTATGTCATAGGCATTTTACTCAAAGACTACTCAATGCATATTGATGCAATTTGGTGTAAAGATGTCTTATAGTAGCCACTACTTAGTTTGATAGCTAAATAATAAAAATACATATTTTTAGAGGGGGCACTCCATACATGTAACAGAAGCAGATTTTTTTTTAGTAAACATCAAAGTGTGGATTTAAGGTTAACAAACTATTTTGATTGAATGAATATTTCTTAAAATAATCACTCCGAAAGTTGCATAAATTGTGTCCCCTCCCCCCCTTAACTTTTGAACCGTGTGACTAAAAAATATGAAAAATTGTCATATAGATAGCGCATATTAAATACTTTAAACTAAAATGATTTCAGACATGATCGGATATATCTACCATCATTGAGTTTTTTGCCGAAAAACTGCGTTTCTCAACAAAAGGGCGTAAGTGCCATGAACGTTCACCTGCTGATGCAATTATTCAAGGCTGCGGAACCCTACACTGAGCATGATCCGATATGCTCTTGCTCGGTTTGTTTTATCAAAATCGACCTACACTTATGAGATTAGCGCATTGAAACAGTCAAAATCTGCAGTTATTGTAGCATAGATGGCATCCGGTTGTAGGTATTACTTATTGGTGTACCTTAGCAGGTGATAAAAAAAATTAAAAATGCTTTTCAGTCGGTAAAATAGTTTACAAAACAATAAAGTTCAATCTGCTATTTAAATAAAGGGTCTTTATAATAATCTAATATTCGTTTTGCTTGATGACTGAAATACGTTTGACATTCTGATGTTTCAACCGATTCCACCGACCAGTCCACCGGCAGTTACGCCCGAAACCGAACGTAATTGAGATCCCCTGTCGTTTGTCTCATGTAATATTGAAATTCATACTCGAACATAATAAGCAATTTGATTACCTTAACAATACTTTGTTTCTATAAGTCCAAACCTACACAGCAATCAACGTACACTTTTTACGACTTTTCCGAAATTTGAACAAAGAAGTAGGTTTATAAATTATGCAAATATAAGGCATGAATACAGAGGGCGATACAACTCGCAAGTGGCAATCAACTGACGGGTTTACGAGTTCCTAAGGACTGTAAAAGAATACGTTCGTGATAGCGAATTGTGTTGAGAGCGTGAATGCAGTGAATTTGTTCACTGGATTGTACAGATTTTTGGAGTTCGGTCGAGTGAATGTTTTTTATATTATTACGTGAATAGTTGCGATAGAAATATATTTTTGTGACGCTCTTAAAGTTTGAGGATTTTGGAGTTATTTATTTATTTAACACTTCCTGCAAATACATTGCCAAAGGAGGACTTAATCCCATAGGCATCAGGTCAACTTTTGAGTGGTGGCTAGAAAAGGGTGGCAGGTGCATATTATTTAAATTATTATGTTAAAATATAATAAAACTGTAAATTTCACGTGTCTGTACATGGCCGAACTTAGTGAAAAAAAATATTAGGAAATGTTCGAAAAGAGTATTCAAACACTTTGCTGCATTTTTAGAAATGTCTGTCTGTCTGTCTGTCTGTCTGTTTGTTTGAACACGCATCACGCAAAAACTACCAGACAGATTCGATTGAAATTTTGCATGTGCAATGTAATAGATGCAGATTAACATTTAGGCTATAAATTATCACGCTTTTTCCCATAGGAGCTAAGCAGTAAGGGATAATGTCTGTAGCTATTTTTCGTTATAAAACAGTAACTACTTGACGGATCTTTATGAAAATTTGCAGTTTTATAGTAAATACTATAGGACATTATTTACACTATGAATCATTACGCTAACGTCTATGGGGAACGAGTAGCAACGTATTTTTTGTCGCACCATAATGGTTTATCACAAAATTTTCCACAATTAAACATTATCTTTAATTGTAACCCATGGAATACATTACTTCACGCTAAAACTAAAAGGAGCTAAACACAACATTGTTAAGTTTCATAAGAACAGTTATTTTGACGTGGCAAGTAGCGAACAGTATAGCCTCGAAGCTATGCTAGCGGACTTTGACGACGAAGTCCCGGGCTCGAATCCGATGTCTAATTATTTTCTTTTTGTATTTTTTTAAATTGTCTTTATCCTTTTATAATATTTTTCTCAATGTTTTAGTTATTTTTTCGACCGTAAGTAACTTATTTACTTTGGTTATTATTTTTTTATATTAAAAATTAAGTAAATTATGCACGTAGGTAAGTTAATTATAGGTATTGCATGCACTGCTGAGAGTAATTAATTAATCGTAGTAGAAATGAAAAACAATATTACATTATAATTAAAAAGTATTCGACATTTTCCAGAAATGATGTGTTCGTCTAAAAAAAAAGACATTACACACGTAAAAAAAAACATGTAGCGCCATCTATGAAATCAAATTGTTCACCGTGATCAAATAATTCCTTATTTGTGAAAACATTTATTAGGGTATAGGTGCTTGAGATGCTGAATGGCAACATTCTTGAAAGTAGATGGCGTTGTATTCAATAACGTTCTATACTTAGTAAAAGAAGTTTTAAAAAGAAACACATTGCTATGATTTTTAGAAATGTTTGTCTGTCTGTCCGTTTGTTTGACCACGCATCACACAGGTGCATCGAGGATCATGTTTTGGGGTTATGGTTGGAGATTACGTGTTCATCAATTCAATGATAATAAATGGCTCAACATCGGTCAAGTGTGAGTAGTTCGGGTGACGGGAGGAGGGGGGCCGTTGTTTGTCAACCGTACCTTTAGGGATATCTGACATTTTCGCGGGCATGACACACATGACACGCTCTGTGTTTGCTGACTAAAGTGTTACAGCAGTTTTATTATTAGTATTGCGTTGTAACACTATATGAAATACACCCCATTTTTAGCCAAAATGGCAAAACAGAACCCTTATAGTTCCCTTATGTCCGTCCGTCCGCAGCTTAGCTCAGAGACTGTTAGTGCTAGAAGGTTGCAACTTTTGCATGAATAAATTACTAACGCCGATAAAGTGAAAGAACAAAATCTTGAAAATCATTACTTTTTTAAGGGTAGGTACCTCTCTTATATGTAAAGTGGGGATGAGATTTTTTTCTCACCTACCTACCCCATCGTGTGTGGTATCATTAGATAGGTCTTTTAAAAAGCGTTTAGGGTTTGTGATGACTATTTTTAGATTTAAGGATTCCTTTGTGTATAATATTAGGCTTTATAGTGAACATTTTTGTTAGAGTCAAGTGTCCCCCTGCCAGCTAAATGGTTGATGTTGGGTATGTGAAAAAAATCAGGGTAGTAGTATAAATACTAAAATTATAAGGAAAACTATCACAGTTAAGTACCTAGGCTTTACAAGTTTACGATCACATGAGAAGTAACAACATTTTCGTACAAATTCTATTAAAAATTATTAGGTAATAAGTAGGTACCTATAACGTTGAAAGAATGAAACAAAAACAACAGAAAACCCACTTCTTAAGCCGCACACCAAACTAACTATCTAAAAGAATAGAACAGATCAATTTTTATTTAGTAAGTATTTAGTCAACAGGACTGTTTCCAACATATTTACACAGAAGTTATTTCGTTACCTAAACTACCTTAATTTAAACCCGACTTTCACGCGAACGAAGTCGCGGGCACAGCTATTTTTTAATTCACCAATGTAGACATTATAAAGAAATAAGTTTAGTATTTATACTTAACGTTTCTAAAAGATATACTAATTCAGTATATCTTTTAGAAACGTTTGAATGTTGTCTGTTTGTTTGAACACGCATCACAGTACCGCGGGAATGCAATGTTTTAAAAACAGGATATTTTTTTAAAAACTTATCTCACACTAGCCCTATTTCGCGCGAGTACTTGGGCGGCTTCGGGCTTCATTTAACCCGAAACCGATAATAGTAATATTTTAAGTGATGCAAATCATTTTGGTAAAATACTATTATAATTTGTCTTCTAACCGTCTGGCGCCATAAACTTTGTCGCCCTTCATTTTGCTGCACTGGGCATTTGCTTGGCTTGCCTTGCCATAGGTCGGGCCCTGATTAGAGCTAGGCCCTAATATCCATAGATGCCACAGAGCATTGTGGAGCATGTTTCCAATATGTTTTACACAGAAGTTAAATTGTAACATAAACTACCTTAATATAAACCCAACTTCCACGCGAACGAAGTCGCGGGCACAGCTAGTAAACAATATAATACATACATTATAAAGCTGAAGAGTTTGTTTGTTTAAACGCGATAATCTCAGGACCTGAGATTATCGCGTTTAAACAAACAAACTCTTCTCGAATTAAAAACAAATATTTCTGTAAATTATTGCTATATAACATTACGCTACGACCAACAGGAGCCAAGCAGCAATGAAAAATGTTGCAAAACGGGGAAATTTGACGCACATGAAGTTGCGCGAGTCAGTTAGTGTACAATATAATACATACATACAAAATAATACTCATAAATATATCATTACTTAAATATACATTCTAAATATAATATACCGAGGTCGAACATTTACTCTGCTGCAGCTTCCAGATAACTTCTATATAGCTGACGTACTTTATTTTTTAATACGAAACGCCTAACGGTTCCACAGGAAGCGCATTCCAAAGACGAGAAGCTTGCACTGGGAATTAAGAATGTATAATGCTAGAGCTGGGAGACGGACAGAGAAGTAAAAGAGTAGCAGAAGATCGAAGATAAGAAATGAATAGAGCTTAGATATTGAAAGTGAGAGGAAAGATAAGTAGGAACATTCGGAAAATGCAGAAGTGAGTAAAGCAGGGTCAGCGCCGTTGCAAGGCTGCAGTGCTGCCGTATAAGAAACCATGTCAGATTAGATAGCTTTGGGGCAGTGGCAAATGACAATGTGAACATTGTCATTTGCCACTGCCCCAAAGCTATTATACATTATGAATAATGTAAACAAAAAATCCAGATCGAACAGACGCAGATGTAGTTAACAATTTTATCAAAAGTTTTTTTGCTTGCTTGTAGTTTTCGGTTTATAGTGAAGGTATCTTATTTGTAAGCATTCGTGAGGATTATACTCATTAGGTCGTAAGCCATTTTATATGATAACATAACACTTCTGCCTTCGCCGGTCCATTGACTCCCGTCTCCAAAGCCATCTTAACCAGTACAGAGACTCTCTATCGTTCATCGACATGATGAGTGGCGTACACTCGCGCACAACTACGTACTTAGAACGAAGCACTTAACTAAACGAAGCGTCATGTTTTGTACCCTAATGTACTAACGGGGTAAAAGCATTCTTTGTTCTGGAAGAAAGAAATAAAATATTCTTTTTGTTCATTAAGAGTAGTATTTTGGGAGCACCTCACTCTTATTTATATGCTCTAATATATCGTTGATTGCTACATAACAAAGGTTATTTTAAAGATGTAGTTTATCATTATATTAGGAGATTGATAAGCATATGACCCACCTGATGATACTATAGCAACCAGACAATTAATAAACATACTTAAACATATTATTACCCGGAGGTATGTTTTTCGCTCGTATCTTGTATGTAATATTCTTTATAACACATTTACTCGTAAGGGGTCTCTTATTTCACCAATTTCAATATCGTAATATATATCATTACGTTCTTGTGCGTTATTGTTATGTAAAACGCACGGTTTATTAAGATGCTCCGTCTAAAACGAACGGTACTTTTTTAAATCTTTGCAAAGAGTTTTTATGTCAGAAAAGTGGTCAACATTTTATGAATAAAATTAACTTTGGGAGATAAAATATAATAAATAAACATTTAATTCTTTAATTTAATTAATTTTGACCATAAATTACAACTATTTTTCTGTAACAAACCCCAAAAATATTAATTTACTTTATTAGTATTACTGGCTGTTTTTGTGCCTTAGCCTAAAAATAAAAAAGCGCTGATGCGCGCGCATCGCTAATTTGTGAACAAGTAAGAATTATAACGCGTGTGTTAGAGGATTGTATAGGGAACGTAGAGGTTGTTGAAGGTGTAAGCTGATAATTAATAGAAAAGCTTTGATAGAATTGCTACGAGTATGTCGTAGCAATTGTATGTATGTAAAGCTTGTATATATTTAGAACTACAATATACTATCTCATGTCAGGAATATTGACTAGGTACTTGTGTGTCATTTGAGAATGTAGCTTAATGAGTTGTAACCAAAACTTACTGAGGGATAATGGTTCTACAGAACAGTATCATAATTGGAAGACCTTGTTCTGTTCAAGAAATGTCAGTATGTAATGTGTGTATATTGTTTAAGGTTCCTATCACTCAGTTCAGTATTGTCGGGGTATCTATTCAGGGTAGTATAGAATAATACAAAGTAACAAATGGCAATCAGCATTATATTGTCAGAATACAATTCGCTCTGGTTATATCAAGGAATTGGAGTAGGGAGGTATGCTAGTGTCACTTCCGAGAGGACCTATTGCCTAGGAAAAGAAGTGATAAGAAAACTAGGCCGTCTCCTAACAAAATATTTGCCATATACATTTGCTAATATGATATTTACATAAGCAATCTGCAATGTATCTAATCGACTGAGACTTATATATACCATTGCAATGTCTTACTATATTACTACAAGGCAGATGATTCACAACTTACAGGACAATAGACAATTAGACACATTGCAATATCTTTTCATCAGTCAATCAGCTAGTATACACATACATTATACATAGTATAGAAAAACACTATTTATATAATACAATAGAAACAATATAAAGTAACTTTGAATAAGGATCGTACCTTCGCCGTCGGATGACACCAAAGAAAAGAGGGCTAGGTCAGAGTTTGTCCAGCTTTTATACCTTCTTTTTACTCACATTTTCTATTATGTGGGTAGAATGCCACAGTTATAACTTTTTAGGTACATTATAGATATTAAGCAGTGTTTTTAACATCATTCTATACTTAGATCGTTATACAACAATTTATATAAAGATATAGACACTAGATTACATAATCCAAACAATACAAATATTAACTGTATTAACTATATTGTTTCATCAAATACCTACATATGTGATTAGGATCCCACATTAGAGTTTGTTTAATAGGTACATCTGTGATAAAAGAGTTTAGTCTAATTCATTAATGATATTATCAGTTGCAATTACATTTAGTATATTCATTCCAACCTCTGCAATGCATTCTCATGTCTAATATCTTAAGCATCATAAACAACTGACACAGTATTAATCACAATACAAACATCATCCTAAAATATCTGTGGGTACATCCTTAATATAAATAATTGATTTATTAGATCTTTGAATTGTTCTGTGCCACAAGTAGGTATTTCATACAGTATAACATAACTACCAAACATAGTGCAGACACGGATGATCTTATAATCATCGTTATGATAACCAGTCAATACAATGTGATGGTTACACCGTCATCAGACTCCAGACCACCTCTCAAACTTATAAAACAGTTCCACCAAACCTTCGTTCGGTTTTATACAACAATATATAAACTGGAAGAATCAGTATTCCAAAACACATCTACATAGTAGATATCAAAATCCAACACATGGATTGATTATATATATGGCTATTTACATAGCCATATAACACCATATCTAACACGTGCTTTTTCTATTCGCTGTATTCGCACAATGTAGGGTTCCGTAGTCCCCCATGCGAATAATGTGGCTTAAGAAGTGGGTTATATGCTGCTAACAACGTTATATTTTTTTTTTCAATGGAATCATTTGCACTTTAAAGCTTAATATTTCACAAACGTATCTCTAAATCGACCTTTCGAGTCTTTACAACCTCAAATGTTTTTAAAGACCTATATAATAATACCCCACATGATGGGGTATGTGATAAAAAAAAAATTACATCCCTACTTTACATTATAGGTAGGTACTCTATTTTTTTTTTAATTACAGCTCTAGCACTAACTGTCTCTGAGACAAGCTGCGGACATACGGACGGACATGGCGAAACCATATGGTTTCCGTTTTGCCTTATATACGAAGGGGGTCCTTTCTGTGTAGGCTGGTTATTAGATTTTTTTCTAATTAAGTATATTAGTATTATAGATGACGACTATGTCAACCATACAATTAATAAACATACATAAACATATCAATAGATCCCTATTATAGAGTAGACCCAAAGCCCGTGCCCACTTTTTGTTTTTTTTTTTTTTGACGACGAGAAATCCGACTCCCGCATTAGGGTACAAGCCCTGTGTCACGGGGAACTTTACAAACTTACAAGTCACGGACAAAATACACCCAGACTCGGAACAATAATTTGTGGATTCCCACACGGGACACAAAAAGTGGTGTCCCGTGTGGGAACCGAAACCCCGACCTCTTGCGTAGCAGTCGGACATACTCCCACCGCGCCACAGGGGCAGTGTTGGGCATATGACATTCACAAAGAACGTGGCTTTCTATTGCCATAAGAATTTTCAAAATCGGTACCGTCCATAGATTAGGTACCCCCTACAACCTCATATACTTCTTTTTACCTGACTGCGCGACACAAATGAGGGTAAGAGGTAAGAGGGGGCAAAATATATTTATTTATTTTATTTTATGCGATAAACTAACATGGCTTATGGCAGCAATCAAAATTCAAAATGACAAACAGCTAGACGCCATATTGTGATTGAGAAAAAAATTAAGTCAATAAACTATGCCATGATATAGGTATTTCTTATTTCATTTTTTACTTAGTATGACTGTTTAAGATACATAATGTTTTAAAGTTTGTTTGTTTGTGTTGTAGTACACTTAAAATTTCAATAGTTACAGTACTTACAGTTATTACATCATACAACTACTAAAAAGTATTTAATAAAGAAATAAATTAAAAAAAACCCACTTACTTAAAAAGATGAAACAAGATAACCTTGAATCATGCAGTCGGAGGTACTAATGGATCCCTGTGTTATTATTACATAGTAAAATGCATATACATAATAGTTACTTAATAAAATGATAAATTATATAAAAAAATCTTTTTTTTAATAATAATAAAAAAGTATAGATAAAATTTCAAGAGGTTAAAAGTTTTATCCAATTCATCCAATAGCCCAATATATATTACCGTTATAAGTTAGAAACATCTAAACTTTGACATTAACCAGATTAGGAGGAAATTTAGGTGTCGGTCAACCAGATCATTAACATAACAATGTATGACTTACCCCGGCTGGAATGACATACTTGAGACTGATTACAATATCGTAAAAAGTGCAGGTCCTAATTTGCGGACGTATAAAAACTTCGAGTTCAATACAATAACGAGTAAACAACTATCCCAAAACTGTTTTTTGGACAAATCTAGTCTAGTAAATGTTATCGATATTGTTATGATATCGGCCCCAGTTAAGTATTAGGGTTCCTTTTTACGCCCCATTAGTTTTCGAAACTCAGCCATGAGTGCTCTATAATTTACTTAAAGAAAAATAAAGTGTATTGTTAAATGATAACCAATTTTATTTTGAAGCCATTTTATTTTGATAAAATCACATTTCAGTACAATACCAGTGCGGTCCAAAAGTTTAAGAAAATAAAAATAATGGTTTTTAAACTTTCGCGATTTTTATACATATTAGATATATTTCGGGACGTAATCGCGTGAATTATTTAAGGGTACGAACCTTTTATTTACCGGACGTTTCGATCGAGCCGACGCGTGACCACGATCGGTGCAATTCGATCGAAACGTCGGGTAAATAAAAGGTTCGTACCCGGTATCCGTTCACGCGATTAAGTCCCGAAATATATCTATTAAATAAAAAAAAATGTCAATATGATTGTCATTTATTCTGCTTTTTCGTTTATAGTATCGAGGTTTCTGTTTGTTATAGTTGTGATTTGACGGCGTTTAGAACGCTGAAAGTCTGAAAGTTTTCAAAATGTTTAAGACGGAATATCGATCCGTGATTAAGTTCCTGACAAAGGAACAGCTCAGCCCGACCGATATAAAAACAAGGTTAGATGCTGTATACGGGAATACCTATCCGTCATATTCTACCAACGTCGCGTGTGTAGGTGTGGAATGAAAAGATGTAGATTTGAGTTTAACAATTTGCAGGAATTTACTGAAAGGTTAACAATTAATGAACTATCTACACAGCGAGTAAGTCTTAGTGTCGTTAATGAGATCGAGAATACTTTGTCAGTTGATTAGCGCTATGAGCTGATGAAAAACTTAGCTTCGGGTGCTGGCGCGTAGCTCAGGGTCCCGTAGCTAGCTGCTTCAGGGTGGCAGGCCAAGGTACAAGTACACATGGCGTGATCGGCTCACTGCATGTTGGCGTGCTGCGGAATGAAATAAGACACTAGCTTGACAGTTGAATAGCATATTGAGGAGGTTTAGGCTAAAATTAAATAATGACCCATTATGCAATTAATTCATATTGGTTAGGTACGCAAGTAATAAGTATATCAATCGCTCCACCGGGCTGCCTTCGGCACGCTGTAATCATTGACGACTCATATCTGCCTCTGTGGCGCGGTGGGAGTGTGTCCGACTGCTACGCAAGAGGTCGTGGGTTCGATCCCCACCCAGGATAAATCTTTGTGTGATGAGCACGATGGTTTATTCTGTGCCTGGGTGATAAATATCTATAATATGTATGTATTTAGAAATATATAAGTAAGTTTATCAGTTGTCTGGTTTCCATAGTACAAGCTATGCTTAGTTTGGAATCAGATAGCGATGTGTGAGTTGTTCTAAAGATGTTATTATTATTATATTTAACCCAATTGATCATATGACAAAATTACCCTAAATAACAGGTAATGACTTTTTTCAGGCAACACCAAATGTGGAAGCGAGAAAAACATAGGTGGGCACGCTAGGTACGTATCTAGTAATATTTAATCTGAGTTGCGAACTGAAACGGTAATCTCTAACCTCAACATAAATAATCGAAATCATGAGCTTTTGATAAGTTTGATGACACATTTACATTTCAAGTACGGAGGATAACCACAGATTTCTCGTACATAGTGACTTTGCATTTTAGTAGTATTTATTCATGAAACTCAACCAAGTATTGAATATTTAGTACAAAATGTAAGGCCTATTTTATTCGCAGTATCTCACAGCCTCCGTCGCCTAAGCCATTCATTTCTTTGATGTAGGGGTGATGTAGGTATACCTTTTATTCTTACTGGTTACAACAGAAATATACCTATTTGGCAAATAAATTTCTTCTAATATATTAGAGGTTTTTATTCAATTTTGCTTTTTTATTTACAGAAACGTAGAGACATACTAAAAGATAGATGGATGTCTTGGATATAAATATGATGAATTTGTAAACTTTAAAAGCAGCCAGACGTTATGAATCCACGGCATGGCACGGTATTCGCATGTTATATATTTAATATTGTAAGTTGGAGATTTTGGCTCATTATTTTAATCTGTGCCAGCGAGATTTAGTTTGGTCCATGCCTTCATATTTTACAATCCATAGCATATGTGGTAAGATCCACAAAACATGCCATTTTATCCTTGGTCAAACTAATATGTAGCTATTATAGCCGTAATGTCTATGTGTGTGTGGTGAGTTGTACTCCATCAATCACGCAGACCCCTTGCTTAACCTCGGCAAGTAATCTCTGTATTTTTTTCCTTTCGTGAGTATTTGTTACGGAGGCCGTATTTTTACTCTGATTGAATTAACTACCACCCTGGTGAGAGATTCATAGTAAAGTCATTAGGGCGCCAAGTAGTTACAAAGTTGAGGTCGGCTATGTTTTATGGAGGCGAAGTTGGACAGTGAACTATGATCAAAAATATTGGCACAAATGTTACACCCAAAATATTTTTACTAGTGAACGAAAACTAGCAGATTCTCTCTTATTACTTTTTGCGCTGCGGAAACGGTTGTGGTGAGCGGACTGTAGGTATTACCGTCACTTCTACTAGTAGTTATTGATTAGACAGTAGTATAAAAACTGTTTTGGATTGAACTGGTAACGTACAACGTACGGCAGTGATAAATTGTATGAAAGAAAGGAATTGATTTAATGAATTTAAGGTACGAGAATAGGCTATACGATACCACATTATACTCGTATATCGATTATATATATTTTTAAAATAGTCTAAAAATAAATCCAAACTAGGTTTTTTTATGTCTATAGAGACTACTATTGTTCCGAGGGTGCATTCAAAAAGAATTGAACATTACACTTAGAAATGATTTTAGTGCTCATGGTTGAACCAAAAGAGGAACTAGCCAGTTGGTTCAGTTTCACACCAGAAGTTAATTATACAGCGGGTGTGTGTACCACCACTGTGCAAAATACAGGACAGAGCTTTTCGAGATCGATGAAATTATGTGGGTTCCGAGTATGGGTGTATTTTATGTCCGCTAATGATATGTTTGTAAAGTGTCTAGTTACACAAATCCTCGCCGAGAGCTAGAGTTGTTTTTATAAATTAGTTAATTTATTTGAATATAGTACGTAATATATAATAGATATACATATAGAGTACTTGTAATGTATTTGCCATTTTAAATATTTACCTCAAATTAATATTTAGATGAGTGTAGAACGGCTAAGGCTGTTCTGGGCGTAGACCGAAACCCGAGGCTCATTAGTACTACAGAGTGGCGGTAAGAGCTCCGGCGAGGAAAATATAATATAATATTTATATATTATATTGCTTACGTCTTCAAAAACATTATATTAATTCGCTGTAAAGCGTGTGATAAAGTAATTTGTTTATTCATTAACATTTTATCCTACATTAAGTACCTACTAGAGCGACCCACTTAATTTTGAAGATGATTTATAATTTATCACTTCTTACTGTAAATTATGTATATTTTTTAGCATGTGCAAGTATTAAGTGTTGCTATCGTACATAGACTACAGTAAGATCAGTTACAGATCGACGGATTCGACGTACGCGAACACGAATGAGGTTTTAACACTAGTTAATATCAAAGCACAATCTATACAATTTTAAAATCTTTATTCACAAGTGATTACAAAACACAATAATCATCGAGGCAGCCAGACAAATTGACTGAATCTAAAATACAAGTATTTTTATAGATGTCTAAGTTCTGACTACAGAAGCGTTGTCGCGTTGTAAGTGTGGGTCACTTACCCTTGCAATATCCGCAGTTAGTATGTATATAAATATTGAAGTAATTTTTATAGGCATTTCTTGCCAAAGACTTTACAAATACAATAATTGCATTTTTGAAAGATAGAAAAATTTGAATCCAGACTCAGGAATCGAACCCGAGACTTCCGTAGCCAAACCGGGGCCAGAAGCGAACCACCTATCTGGACTATGTTACTAGATATCAAATTCTTCTTTCTCTTAATGCTTACGGGTTAGGCCCCCGTAGCGACACCTAGTCGGTAGTTAAAGAACTATCACGGCTTTTGTTATTGCTTCGTTACAGAGAGCATTTTAACAAATTATGAT
This sequence comes from Herminia tarsipennalis, assembly GCA_945859575.2. Classification (NCBI taxonomy): domain Eukaryota; kingdom Metazoa; phylum Arthropoda; class Insecta; order Lepidoptera; family Erebidae; genus Herminia; species Herminia tarsipennalis. Next base: position 22,120,412 of record OX243851.2, on the reverse strand, counting down.
GACGCAGGCCGAATATTGAAGTAATTTTTATAGGCATTTCTTGCCAAAGACTTTACAAATACAATAATTGCATTTTTGAAAGATAGAAAAATTTTGAATCCAGACTCAGGAATTGAACCCGAGACTTCCGTAGCCAAACCGGGGCCCAAAGCGAACCACCTATCTGGACTATGTTACTAGATATCAAATTCTTCTATCTCTTAATGCTTACGGGTTAGGCCCCCGTCGCGACATCTAGTCGGTAGTTAAACTCTGTTTGGCTACGGAAGTCTCGGGTTCGATTCTTGAGTCTGAATTAAAAAAAAAAAAATATCTTTCAAAAATGCAATTATTGTATATGTATATAAATAGCTTTACTTTCCGGTTACATTTTAATACAGCATAGCAGCAGACATATTTGCAGGCTGATCGTAGTTGCTCTCAAATCGTACTGGATTATTCAAAAGATAGCGAGTTACTTTGTAGTCGAAAGCGTTTTCGGCGTATAGAGAACGCGATATGAGACATATTACACAGGGTAAGGTTATTTTAGTCGTACTACCATTTAGTCGTACCCCATCAATATCTTTTGGCAAAAACGTAAACTGCTTAGCCATGTGAGTAACCTAAAACAAGTGGGTAGTAATCCGTCTCCTATCATCGAAAAATATTGAAAAAGTTTCTTGTTCGTAAGCTATTTTCGAAGATAAGTAGGATATTTCAGTTATTTTTGTGCTTTGGTATTTTGGAGTTTATTTAACCTCAACTAAACTATTAAAACTTTTTACATTATATCAATAATTTTGGTTTGAAACTTAAATGTCCAAGTCTGTGAGCTATATAAAGCAATGGAAAAGACAAATGTGACTTCAAATCTTGCAAAGTTGAGTCATCGCTGTCTTACCCATGCCTATCCGTCTGCGTATCTCTGTCTCGCTGCTACCCTAGTTATTGATCATCGAGCCAAGGTATTGAAATTGGTAAAGTCTCATATTCTTGTACAAGCCCCATGCTCAAGCTGTTGGTTTCTAACCGATAGTAATTCCAACATTTCTACTTCTAATGATGTATGGGTGGGGTATAGTTTGTTTGAAGAAAAATCGTTATGTTGTATAGAAAATAAAATCAATTAACTATAGTCGTGGCAGTTTCATTTTACTTACATTAACATCTAACTAATATCCATTGTCTTCTTTAAAAAAACATTCCATTTCTATCAAGATAGTCGCATGTCAGTGTAACGATTAATTAATTACATGAAGTAGGTATATTATTGTCAAGTGTAATCACGTGAAGTACAGGACCAATCAAGCGGAGCGGTAACATTGTATATTTTCTTTGGATTAGACCTGTTATTTCTGTGTGTTCTACGATAACTTTCCTATTCTAATTAATTAGAATGGTAAATTACTGGATACCTGTGTGATTACTCAAAAAATAGAAATACTGTCGCCACCGCAGTTGTTATGGTCTATTTTAGTCATAACGTCTTCCAACGTGTCGGATTTGTATTGAAAAATGCTTGCAATTTTTCCTGCGAATAAGTTTACAGAGTCATCTTCAGCGCACTAGAAACCAGCACTTGGAGTACGTATGAACTCATGCTTGAGAAACTCCAAAAAGTCATCATAAAGAACCTGTATAAGCATGTGTATGAATACTATTCTTACTTGTATCCTACTCTATTCGTGCTGGGAAGTCTTAATTCCCTACAAGTCAGAAGAAAAAACTCATTACTGGCTTTCAAAATTCTACGTGGATACATTGATGCCCCCGAATCACACACTGATCTATGATAACTTTACGTGCCGGACAACTATCTCCGTAGTAGGAAACATGAACTGTTATGACTACTACTACAGACAATCGTTTTTAATAATTTAAACTAATCTCTTTAGTTGTCTAAATATAATTTATTTTTGTAATAAAAACTTCAATAGATCTCTGAAGACTTTGACTGGTCCCAATCTACAAAACAGGTAAAGTATGTAGCGTACCTTTTACCCTTCATATGTAAATTTCCACAGACAAATATCCCGCACTATGTTATCCCAGTGATATAGGCCAACTTAACATAAACGCCCCATCTTTTCAAGTTATAACTTCAGAAGTAAGTATAATGTAACATGTTAACCCTATTTTCTTAGGGACTTGCTTTTGTTATTACAAGAGCAGTAGCATGCAGGTTTTGCAAAAAGTGTTGGTTATAACTAAGGCTTAGTTGTTACAGTGACACTAGAATAAAACTTTCCTCAGCGTTTTATTTTATATTTTAATGAATATTATTAAATGAATGGAGATCATACTTAAATTAAATGTACATTATTGTAGTTAATGTGTAAATTTTACTGAATAAACGGTTTACGGAGGAGAGTCTAACGTAAGTAAACAATAATTATTTCGCCCAGTAACGATATTACGTCCATATATACAGTCCATTCAACATATGTCAGACAAATATGATGAAATCTTATGTCAACAACAGCAACTCAAGGCTGAAAATGATGCTTTTAAGTCTCAAATTAAAGTATTGGAGCAGAAGGTTGAGCTTCTCGAGCGCAACTCAAAATCATCGACGCTTGAATTAAGAAATGTCCCAGAAACTCAAGCAGAAACTAAATCCACATTAATTAGCTTTGTAAAAAACGCATGCAATACACTAAATATAAGCGTGCTAGACTCTGATATACGAAATATATATCGTACTAAGAAACACAGCAACAAATCAAGTGCTATTATTGTGGAATTTGGATCTACTGCTACCAAAGAAAGTATTATAAAAGGATCGAAATCATTCAATAAAAGTAATAAAGAAAAGCTAAACACAACACATCTGAAGCTACATGGTGACGCAAAACCAATTTATATATCGGAATCTCTAACTGCATAAGGAAGGCGCTTGTTTTTCCTGGCTCGCCAGCATGTCAAAAATCATAAATACGCAACCTGCTGGACTTCGTACGGCAAGGTGTACATACGCGTGAAAGAAGGTGAGCCATCAAAACTGATAGCCAAAGAAGAAGATCTTAGTAAACTTAATCTGCAATGACTAGCATTTATAGTTCTTGTGTCTCTTGAAATTTTTGCTTGTATACTAAGAATTTGTTTGAATGTATCTTGTTTAAAAATACCATGTAAAAACTACAACAAAAAAATTCTACCTACATACACATTCAGTAATCACTCTGCATGCATATATTTACAATCATCGCTTATTAACTTTCTATTATATAAAACTTATCTCTTGCTGCAACTAAATAACATAAAAAACACATATAATTCATACACTACATTAAATAAACATTTTATACTACCCGATTTGTATACCTACATCAACACCATGCAAACCATACAAAAAAATCATTCTATCAATCTGATAAAATATCATTACATACAGTCCTATATATACACCAATTCATTTAAAAACACATACAATAAAACATTCATACAAATTTACACTGACATAATAGTACAACTTAAATACTATCACACCCACACTCCGTGCACTACGCTTTTTAATAAATCATATTACTACCTGCAACTAGGTATAAGAAATAACTCGCATTATACATATAACACACTATACAAATATTTTTTAACCAGTATTATTAGTACATTTATCTACATATCGCATTCAATGATAACACATTATAATTACCAGCATCGCCTACAACGCAACACATATAATTGTCACTTCAAATACGCTATATATTTACTAATTTTACAGATTATTTTACCACCACCATACATATTACTATTTTTAGTAACACATAATTATTATGACTATAGCTACTACTTACGTTATAACTTACTATTCTACCATAAATATACTAATCTCAACCTAAAAATTAAACTGAATCCACATTATATCTACACCAAAACAATTACCCATAACATTCGATTCTACAAATGATTTAATAAATAAAATAGATAAATTTAATATAGCATTACCGGTTTCTTGCAAGCCTGAAGAATGCTCCTCATTTCTTATTCATCCTAACCAATATCTGAAAATTCTCCAACAGAACATTCGTAGCATTAACTGTAACCTTCCAGAAATACATATTTTGTTCAAAAGACTGACACTGACCTGTGATATTGTTGTACTTTCTGAATGTTGGTTATCAAAAGTAGTGAACTTACCACAAATTGTTGGTTATGAACCACATAAAACCACCGACTGTTATAACCAAAACGATGGCGTAGTTGTATACACCAAATGTGATCTCGAATGTACTGTGGAAGAACCATCTCTATTAGAAGCTAACTGCTTAATAATCAAAATAAAAAATCACACAGTATTAATCGCCATTTACAGACCTCCAAGTTTTAAGTCACTCGATAATTTCCTTGACTCTTTACACGACCTACTACAGAGTGTCTCATCATTTAAGAACATCATCATCGCTGGTGACATAAATATAGATCTTCTTGAAACTAGTCATGAAACTACATCGTACTTGAATATATTATCGTTCCACGGCCTGCTTCCTGCTATCAATAGCGCCACTAGATATAAAGGATGCCTAGACCACGTCATATTAAGGTCGAAACTTAGTGCTTTCACGTTTTCCTTGGGTACTTATATTACCGATCACGAAGCCATACTATTTTGTATAAAAACTAAATTATATAATATAGATACTATAAAAATGAAACAACAGTTTAAAATTGACCGCGAAAAATTAGAATCAGATTGTCTTACTCATAGTTTTCACAAAATTTATCAGGAAAATAACTTGAACACTGCTACTAATAACTTTATTAATATACTACAACAAATAATTTCAAATAATACAATAATTCGCTTGACTCCTAGAAATAAGTACATAATCAAACCCTGGATTACTCTTGGCATCCTCCGCTGTATAAGGACAAGAGATAAAATGCACCAAAAACTAAACTCTGATAAGGATAATTTGATATTAAAAATCACATACTTAAGATACCGAAATCATTGTAACAACCTAATTAAAAAACTTAAAAAACAATACTTCAGTAACCAGCTTATAACATCGAAAAATAACACAAAAAAACTATGGTCTACCATCAAAACAGTTACCAATAGCAAGAAACCACAACAACTTCCATTCCAACTATTAACTGAAAGAAATACTAAATCCTCAGTAAACAAAATCAACGAGTATTTCTCAAAGATAGGAAAACGACTGTCAGACTTAATACCTTCACATCTGCCTAATTACAAAAAAACTATAAAATCGCCGCTGAAATCATTTGTTCTTTTACCTACGGACAACGAAGAAATTGAAAAAACGATTAAACAACTAAAAAGTGATTGCGCTCCAGGATGGGATCAGATTAGTTCAGAGATTCTAAAACTAACATCAGAAGCTATAACACCTGTACTCACTAATTTATTTAATCGTTCAATCGAGGAAGGAGTATTCCCTGACTCACTGAAACGTGCTGTGGTCATTCCGATACATAAGGCGGGTGACAGAGCCAGTGTCAGTAATTACAGGCCAATTGCGATACTACCTGCCATGTCCAAATTATTCGAACGCATTATTAATAATAGATTAACCCAATATCTAGAGCATAACAATCTACTTTCAACTCAACAGTACGGATTTAGAGTTGGCCGTTCTACAGAAACTGCAGTTTTTGACCTTGTAAACTTTGTTGTTGGTAAAATAGACACCAAGAAAAAGTGTCTAACCATATTTCTTGACCTTGCAAAAGCCTTTGACACTGTCTCTGTCACTCACTTAATAGACAAACTTCAGGATTTTGGTATAAGAGGCACACCAGCAGCATTGATCTCTGACTATTTACGCAATAGAACCCAATGTGTTAAGATAGGACAGGATATCAGTGACGTACTCCCAATAGATTTTGGGGTGCCACAGGGCAGTATTATGGGACCAACTCTCTTTCTCTGCTACATCAATGAGCTCTGTAACCTGAACATCAAAAATTGTCGTATATCAACATATGCAGATGATACTGCCCTTACGTTTTTCGGCGACTCATGGGATGAAGTTTTTCAGACTGCTCAAAAAGGTTTTAACACTGTGTGCCACTGGCTTTTATCTAATTCACTCACCCTTAATGAAAGTACAACCAAATATATTGCCTTCTCAATTTATAGCACAATCAAAATTATAAACTCTAACCACAATATAATTGCCCATAAATGTAACTTCCCTCCAATAGCTAACTGCAACTGCCCAACTATTAATCCTACTCAATGTATAAAATATCTTGGAATTGAAATAGATGCCAACTTAAGTTTCACAACGCACATATACACACTATCTCAAAGGATTCGTAAGCTAGCTTATATCTTTAAAGAGCTCCGTGATGTAGCAGACAAACAAACTCTAAGGATGGTCTATGACGCTATGGTCCAATCTATTCTGAGATTTTGTATAACTACTTGGGGAGGAGCATGTAAATCCAACATGATAATTTTAGAAAGAGCCCAGAGGATGATATTAAAAGTAAGTACGTCTAAACCTCGTCTATTCCCAACAACCAAACTTTATGAAGAAACTCAAGTTCTGACTGTACGACAACTTTACATTTTGTTTACCGTTCTTCACAAACACTCTAATCTGTCTCCAGATAGAATAAAACACGTAGCTCTAGCCCGAAGAAACTATGCTGTATGTGAACGTGTTTTAACTAATACCACCTTTGCACAAAGATTTTACATGTTCCGAGGATCCAAATTATTCAACAAAATAAATAAATTAATACCCATAACAAACTGTAAGAAGATAGAATGCAAATCTAAAATACGTAAGCTACTACTCGAACTAGACTATGCGAAAACAGAGGATCTCCTAAACCTGGCAGTGTGATTTATTTTAATTTGTAAAAATAAAGGCGACAAGATACATCATTATGTAAGACGTATTGTAGGTATAACTATATGTACTATATTAATATAAAAATATATATATATATATATATGTCTCAGATGCACACACACACACACACACACACACACACACACACACACACACACACACACACACACACACACGCACAACACACACACACACACACACACACACACACACACACACACACACATTCCCATCCACGTTGAAATACATCATGCTGACAATATTACCATAACTTTAGTATTGGGGGTCCTGGAGTTCCGAAATACAGGCCAAGGCTTAGTTTGGCCTCCAGATCTCCCGCAAATTACATATTAAGCCAACATTTGTCAACATAGTTATTAAAACTTATGTAATTTGTGGAGATAAATAAAAAAAATATTATTATTATTATTATTATTATTATATACGTAATTACGCCCGAAAAAACCTCAAAAAGTAATTATTGTCTCTCTCTCTCTGTGGCGGTGGGTGTGTATCCGACTGCTACGCAAGAGGTCGTGGGTTCGATCCCCACCCAGGATAAAACTTTGTGTGATGAGCACGATGGTTTATTCTGTGTCTGGGTGTTATTTATCTATAATATGTATGTATTTAGAAATAAATAAGTATGTTTATCAGTTGTCTGGTTGCCATAGTACAAGCTCTGCTTAGTTTGGGATCAGATGACGTTGTGTGAGTTGTCCCAAGATATTATTATTATTATTGTATTAGATTGATTAGGTTAACCGAGGAACCATCGCGTATGACGTGTCAGCTTAAATGCGATAGTTCTTATTCTGTAGCTTAATATATACGCAGGAATGTGGATTGTGTATTTTCACATACCTATTAACATTTTCAAAGTTTTCATAATTACGTAAAATATAGTAGTGCATTTGTGATTGAAGATTACAGAGTCAATAATTCTGCGAAAATCATCCTGTGACTCTCAGCAATAGCGTTACATAAGGAACACACTGACATATGTATTAAATAACAAGCAATTAGCTGAGTTATCTTAGCCCACTCACTGGAGAACATTTCAGAAAGGTAAGTCTACTAAACTCAAACCACCAGTATTAATATTTTTCGATATGTCTAAAGCATTTGACTTTGTTTTCCACAAGAATCTACTAGAAAAACTAAAAAAAAATACGGTATTAGAGGGCCAATACTAAACTGGCCTAAAGACTACAAAATCGGAAGCAATGTGTTGAAATAGCTTGTTTAAGTAAACATACAGAAGTGAACTAAGAAAAGTCTAAATATATCACTCACAAATACGGTGTTCCACAAGGAAGTGTGCTTGGGCTACTTTTTTCCTTATCTATATTAATGACTTGCCTGATATCCTAAAACATAAGTGTATTTTATATGCTGATGACGGATCTATTATCTTGACTTGACTCTGTAATTCAATGGTTAAATGAAAACAACTTACATACAAATCTATCATGCAATTTCAAACACGTCAATCAACATTATTCCCTAGGGCACGTTTCTATGACGATGGGTACCTGGACACCGTGGCATCGTAGGAAATGAGTTAGCCGACGAGCTAGCCAGATTGGGGGCAGTGGGGATGGCGTGGGGACCTGCATCCTTTTACGATATACCCAAATGCTTCATGACTAACTCGCTCAAAGGATGGGGGCTAACCCAAAGCATCAAGATCTGGTCAAAGTCACCAGGCCAAGAGCACTCCAAAGCGCTCTTAGTGGGCTTCAACGCAAGGTTCACTAAAGAGGCGCTCTCTATGAGTAAGAATCAATCATAATTCTTACTAGGCACTGCAGATTAAACAAACACATGCACAAGATGCGTCTCACCGATACTAATGTTTGCAGGTTCTGCGACAAAGATGAAGTAATACCTATACACATCCTCTGTGGCTGCGAGGCAATTCACCACACCAGAATAAGCCAGCACCTTGGTACACTGGTGGCACTTAATAACACCTGACGACTTTAAGGCCACTTCACCAAGATACATAGTCGAATTCATGGTCAAACTAAACCTTGGAGATGTCCTTTAAGGAAGAAAGAGGCATCACAATAGATCTTTTAGGTCGCAGCGACTTCCGGGCTAAATATCCCGGCCCCTATCCAGATACAATACAATACGTGTTTATGACGACAACACCATAAATGAAACATCGCACATCAAATTCTTAGGTATAATGATAGATAAATATTATGACTGGAAAATACAAACAGAAAAGGTGTGAATAAACTAAGAGTCACTTGCACTCTTGCTTGCTTGCTTGTGCTCCTAGCATATCACGGCTATGTGGGTGCCGTTCGAGTTAATATAATAATAATAATATCTTGGGACAGCTCACACAACGTTATCTGATCCCAAACTAAGCAGAGCTTGTACTATAGAAACCAGACAACTGATAAACATACTTATATACTTCTAAATACATACATATTATAGATAAATAACACCCAGACACAGAATAAACCATCGTGCTCATCACACAAAGTTTTATCCTGGGTGGGGATCGAACCCACGACCTCTTGCGTAGCAGTCGGATACACTCCCACCGCGCCACAGAGGCAGTCAAAAGTTTAATAATATGGGGAAGTCTACTGATTTCCAAAGAGTATTCCTATCACAAAAGAGGTGCATTAGGGCGATGGTTGGAATACGTCCAATATGAGTCTAGTAAACCGTCCTTTAAAAAACTGAATATATTGCCTTTACCTGGTATGTACATCTTTGAGATCAGTCCGTCAAAATATTTAATAAAGTCACCGTATGATATTCAAGCACTTATTTTGCAAGTATTTATAAGAAAACCTAAAGCATTGTTATTAGACAAAATGATTTATAATTTATGGGACTGGCTGTAAAAAAATTTGTTATTAAGAAATGGGGGAGGGAAGATGCTCGCGTCCGTAGGACTTACCATCTTTTCCTAGATCCACCCTACACGTCTCCCCCGGGTGGTGCGAAACGAGCAACAACCCGACTCAGCTTGCCTAACAAGCTAGTCTTTTAGGGGTAGGAAATTACCCCTTCAACCCGCAACTCTATGGTCAAATTTTGGAATCGGGGGCACTGGCTTCACCGCCCGTGCCGTGAGGTAGAAAGCCTCTCTAAAAATTCACCCTAATCCTAAGGTGGGAAACGCGCCAGAGGATGAATGGCTTGCAGGTAGCAAGTTACTAGCGCCAACCTCAACGGACCCGGCTAACGTTGCTGTATTGAGCCTTCTTGAGGGAATAGGCGTCACCCATCAAGGGACAATTGATATCGTCCTTACTCGTGGGAACAGAATGAATGAAATCAATAAAACTCTAAATAATCCTAAACATATGATCCAACAACAATTGAACAAAACTTTGTTCATCAGACACCGCAGTAACGGCCTACCATCTGTCGCAGTCAGTAAATCTAGCGACAAACAAACTGAAAGCAATGAAACCGACCCTGAAAACAATGCGGAGAACTATTTATTTCCGTGGCAAAACGACAAAGTACCTGCTAAACGACAGAAAAGAAAGGAAACAAGTCCGATACAAAGTGACAATACAAAAAAATCAAAGAATGCACCAAACTACACTGTACCAACACACAACAAATATGATATCTTAAACAGTGAAGAAACAGAAGAACCTGTTAAAACTAATGAGTACATACCAAAGCCTGAACCAATTTTTGTGACAGGAGTCATGGATGTCATAGCATTAAAAGCTACACTAAATAAAATTGTTTACAGCTAATTATATAAAAGGACAACTTTAAGATCTGGCCATATTATCAAGCTAATGCCAAATGATATTCAAACTTACAAAACTATCAGAGAGCAGTTTATGGCAAACAAAAGATCACATTATACCTACAAATTAAAATGTGATAGAGCATACAGAGCTGTATTACGGGGGCTACACTCTACCGAAGATACTACTCTAATAAAGCAAGAACTAAAAGAACAAGGACATGATGTTAGACAAATAGTAAACGTTTTACATAAATCGACCAAAGAACCATTACCAGTCTTCTTTGTGGACTTAGAACCAAATAAGAACAATAAAGAAATATTCAATATAAGATATTTAAGCCAAATGAGAGTGACATTTGAAGCTTCTTATAAAAAAAAAGAAATAATGCAATGAAAATAGCGCAAGTCATAATGATACCTAAACCGAATAAACCACCTAATGAAGTGGTTTCATATCGACCTATAAGTCTACTACCTTTACTCGGTAAACTTCTCGAGAAAATCTTAATTAATAGGATGAAGGTACACCTGAGTGATATTATCCCCAATCACCAATTTGGGTTCCGGGAGAATCATGGAACAATTGAGCAAGTCCACCGAATCGTAGACGTTATAAGTAGAGCACTGGAGGAAAAGAAATACTGTTCAGCAGTATTTTTGGATATAAGCCAGGCCTTTGACAAAGTATGGCATGAGGGCCTATTATACACACTTAAAAAAATGCTCCATCACTCATTTTTTCGTATAATAAAGTCGTACCTCAGCAAACGATGTTTTGAAGTTAAGCAGCACGATGAACTCTCAAACTTGTATGAGATTAAATCAGGAGTACCACAGGGAAGTTTACTGGGCCCAATACTCTACATAATATTTACTGCTGACCTACCAACAACAGACAGGACAACGGTCGCAACATATGCAGACGATACAGCTTTGCTATCCACACACACAAATCCAATAGTTGCATCAGAACACCTACAACATCACATTTACAAAATAGAGGACTGGCTTAAAACTTGGAGAATTCACGCAAATCAAAGTAAGTCAACACACGTTACTTTCACTCTCAGGAGAGACACATGTCCACCAGTTACACTTAATAATGAGGGAATTCCGTTAGACGATAATGCAAAATACTTAGGCATGCACTTGGACAGATGGCTGACATGGCAAAAACACATTTGGACAAAGAGAAAGCAACTAGATATAAAACTGCGTAATATGTACTGGCTAATTGGACGCCACTCACAAATAATAATAATAATAATATCTTGGGACAACTCACACAACGCCATCTGATCCCAAACTAAGCAGAGCTTGTACTATGGAAACCAGACAACTGATAAACATACTTATATATTTCTAAATACATACATATTATAGATAAATAACACCCAGACACAGAATTAACCATCGTGCTCATCACACAAAGTTTTATCCTGGGTGGGGATCGAACCCACGACCTCTTGCGTAGCAGTCGGATACACTCCCACCGCGCCACAGAGGCAGTCTCGCCACAAATGAGCAGACAAAGCAAGTTGTTAGTTTACAAAGCCATCTTGAAACCAATATGGACTTATGGCATACAACTCTGGGGCACTGCCAGCAACAGTAACATAGAGATATTGGAAAGATTTCAAACAAAAACGCTGAGGGCTATCTTTAACATCCCCCAATACATCGGTAACAAGATCATATACCTTGATATAAAACTACCAACTGTGAAACAGGAGATAGCAAAATATAGTGACGCCTACCAGAATAGAGTATCAAAACACAAAAATGAGCTTGCCGTCCGACTTAGTGGAGACCAAGGTCTCCAATATCGAAGACTAAAGAGACATAGCGTACCAACTCTTCAGGATAGATTCGTCAGGATGGAATGAGACACTCATCTGAGAAGTGTCTCCCCAAGCTAAAAGCCCTAATCAGATAAAAAAATATCAGCCAAAACAGTGGCTTATTGTTGTGTGCAACAGATTGCCATGGTGCAGAGTTAGACACAAAAAAAAAAATATATATTTCTTATTGTAGTAAAGTAGTACTTAGTTTTATTAGTTGATATTGAGATGATATTACTTGTGATTTATTTTATTTTTGTAATTTTTCTAAATACCGATATTTACTACCAAAAGTTATTATGATTGTATTGTTATCTATTGTTAGTATTTTCGTTTAGTTGTTAAGCATCTTATATATTATATACCTATAACATTAAAACACTAACCTAAACATTATGTTATGATAAAATTGCACACCTAGTTATGGTAGAATATGGCTAAATGGACAACTAGGTAATCATCGTCATAAATGTATACCTATATTCCAGCAAATAAAATGATTTGATTTAATATAAATACATTTTTATCAAATCAAATTGCCTTAAAAACTAAAAAAAGATATAAGTTATTTATTATTAAATAATATTAGCATGAAACTCAAGTCGTGGCGTCGAAAATTATGAATTAATGTAACAAATTATTATCGTCACTCAAGCTCACTATATCAAAGCGACAATTTTAATTTTTAATGTTTTAGTCATGACATAAGAATACATAATAATAATAATAAAAATGATTTATTCACTTAGGAAGCAAAATACTACACTTGTGAAAAGTCGATTTTACATTTACTGGTTATGCCTGTTCGCAAACAATAGGTAAAGCCCGAGAAAAGAACAGGCAATAAAAACTCGTGGCCACTCTTTTCAACTTGCCAATGTTTACAACGTTTCTCTGTTTATAAACTGTTTATGCAGGTAAGGTGCTGCCACCATTATATTATACACCATATTAGAGTACTGATGCAAAAAAAGAGGTCAATAATATTAGAAGAGTACACGAGATCGGATACATCAGCCTCAATGGGCACAACATCGTAGAAGCATCCACTTACGATGTCAAAAATTTATGTGCTTAAATATTGGCCAATTTACTGCTACTTAATGAATAAGTATACAACATAACACATCATTATACATAATACATCATTAGAAGTAGAAATGTTGGAATTACTGAATCGGTTAGAAACCAACAGCTTGAGCATGGGGCTTGCCATCAATAAGTGGAATACGAAGCTCACGATAATATACTGTTTTGCAACTGTGCAGAGTGCGGTCCTTCTACAAGAATATGAGACTATACCAATTTCAATACCTTGGCTCGATGATCAATAACAAGGGTAGCAGCGAGACAGAGATACGCAGACGGATAGGCATGGGTAAGACAGCGATGATTCAACTTAACAAAATTTGAAGTCACATTTGTGTTTCCCATTGCTTAATATAGCTCACAGACTTGGATATTTAAGTTTTAAACCAAAATTATTGATATAATGTAAAAGTTTTAATAGTTTAGTTGAGGTTGAATAAACTCCTACTTATCTTCGAAAATAGCTTACGAACAAGAAACTTTTTCAATATTTTTCGATGATGTGAGACGGCTTACTACCCACTTGTTTTAGGTTACTCACATGGCTAAACAGTTTACGTTTTTGCCAATAGATATTGGTGGGGTACGACTTATACGACTAAAATAACCTTACCCTGTGTAATATGTCTCATATCGCGTTCTCTATACACCGAAAACGCTTTCGACTACAAAGTAACTCGCTATCTTTTGAATAATCCAGTACGATTTGAGAGCAACTACGATCAGCCTGCAAATATGTCTGCTGCTATGCTATATTAAAATGTAACCAGGAAGTAAAGCTATTTATATACATATTAACTGCGGATATTGCAAGGGTAAGTGACCCACACTTACAACGCGACAACGCTTCTGTAGTCAGAACTTAGACATCTATAAAAATACTTGTATTTTAGATTCAGTCAATTTGTCTGGCTGCCTCGATGACTATTGTGTTTCGTAACCACTTGTGAATAAAGATTTTAAAATTGTATAGATTGTGCTTTGTTATTAACTAGTGTTAAAACCTCATTCGTGTTCGCGTACGTCAAATCCGTCGATCTGTAACTGATCTTACTGTAGTCTATGTACGATAGCAACACTTAATACTTGCAAATTATATTTAGATACGAATTACATATATTTGTAATTCGTATCTAAATATTATTTCCACAAAACATAACTCTTCCTTGCATTTGGGTAAAAACGCGATTAACCAAAAAAAACCATATGTAAGCTTTAAACACTGTAAGTTGTGTACGTAGCCTAATGTACATGTATGTGTACCCGCCTAAGAAGTGTGACGTGTACACAAAGAATGAGAACGACAGCTCACGGCAATAGAGAATCTGAAGCCTTCTCGTGAAGTGATTTATTTCTCATTGTCTAAGAGTAATAAGATAATAGATTCCATAAAATTTGCTAGTTTAACTAAGTAAAGTAATACAGTGTCGACCTACTAAAATATTGGAAGTAAAAAATCTTTAATTGTCGACTTTTCTATTTTTAGGTTAGTAGATTAGAATTCACAATGTGTAAATATTTGATTACAATTATTGTGAGTTTTCATGTTATAATAACATTAAACTTTTATATTTTTAGATAAATCAAATTGTGCGTTATTTACACCCGTATCATCTAACATATTACGTGATGTAATTATATTAATCATTGAAAACTAACTGTCAGTATTATGTTATTATGAGTGCACATTTGCCTTTTACCTACAAAATAATAAAGTTAGGGCAAGACTCAAACATTCAAAAATATGGGTAGCATTACAAACACAGAGTGTAGACGGTTTTCCATCTACACCCTGGGTTTCTAATACGCCTCTTTAAAATTATATATATGAATATGATCGCAAAAATAAGGACAGAAAGGATGGGCGAAGACTTTCCTATTAAAAGAGGAGTTAGACAGGGGGACCCGACATCGCCCAAACTCTTCTCGTCAGTTCTGGAATACGTATTTAGACGTCTTGAATGGGACAACTATAGAATAAGTATTAACGGAGTGCAACTGCATAACCTTAGATTTGCAGATGATTTAATACTTATTTCAAGCGATGCAAGCAGCCTGCAAGAAATTTTTTGAACAATTGGTATATGAAAGTTGAGATGTGGGACTGTCAATGAACACCTCAAAAACGAAACTAACGACAAACATGGAGAAAATCGCTGTTACAGTAAATGGTACAACGATAGAGTATGTTGATGAATACACATACCTTGGTCAAATAATATCCCCAAAAGACCTCACAACAAAGGAAATAAACAATAGAATCAATCTTGCCTGGAAAAGATACTGGTCTGTCATGGAAATCGTGAAAAACCTTTTATGACATATGTATTTAACCGATTATGACATATGGATGCCAAACATGGAGCTTGACCAAGTTAACATATGTAAACTAGCGACATGCCAACATAGTATGGAAAGGAGCATGCTCAATTTCAAACTAAGAAACAAAATAAAACTAGAAACCATTCGGAAATAAACTGGAGTTATGTGGGTGAAATATAATATTATAAAACTAAAATGGAGGTAGACAGGCCACATGATAAGGAACAAAAAAGACAAATAGTTCAAGGACGTTACCGAGTGGTGTCCAAGTCGTAGATGGGAAGACGACATCAAAAGTATAGCAGGCATAACGTGGAGAAGAAAGGCACATGATCGTACACTGTAGCAAGTTTTAGGGGAGGCCTATGCTGGGAAACAAGTTTAATCTTCTTGAACTGGTATCCAATAAAAGTTTATTATTGTTAGAAAATATCTATTAGCTTAGCCTTTATTCCTTAAATGTATGATTAAGGAATAAAGGCTTTTATTATTATTGTTATAATAAGAATAACTTAAAAAACATTCCAAAAAGAGTCTTAATAAATTGTTACAATAGAAGTGTTCATCATCATTTCAGGTGCTAACTATAAGACACAAAGAAAAAATATAAATGCGCGATGCAAGCAAAACTCGTAAATAATCCTCAAATTTTCTCTTGGCCTTAAATTTGAAATAGAGCTATCCTAAACTTAAGTAAATAGTAAGCTATATATATAGTGTAATTTACCATAAAGTCTTTAGTTCAGCTACTGACACGCACGGTTACACCACTTACCACTTGTTGGCAACATTTGACAATTACTTTCCAATTTATCTTCCTTCTCCCCAAACATACAACCATATTAGACAGGCGTTAACACACATTAAGTATTATAAATAACATCGTTTACCCGTCTATACAATTTACGATTATTACGACATTATGGCTAAATTTGGCTCGTGAGACCAAAAGGTTGGTCCTTCATGCTGAATTTGAACGTTTATAACTTCATCAAAGAAAAAAAGTAAACGGTAAATGCTCAATTTGGTTTTTTAATAATCTTTAGTTGACATGCAACGAAGTAACAAAGTTTATGGCCCTTTTTGGGAGATTTTCGTGTTTCTGAATAACTTTAATATTGCGAACGTCCGTCAAAAGTCTACGCACACTCTACAAAATCTCTTCAAAGGACAAGACAACCGACAATACCTTTAGCATTCATTGCCTACTTTCTTCTAAAATTATATAAAGTGTTGGATGTAACAGGTAATGGATTACAAATATTATCGTTTAATCCTTTTCGTTTTACAGTAAAGTAGCACAGAGCTAACTTTAACTTATTGTTCAAGTATCTATGCCTGAATTCATTTTGAATATCCAACTTCACCGGCCGCTCAACTCTCCGTTTGCAAAAGTTAAATATATTTAAATTTGTAATGGTCTACGCAAGTAATTCTGGTGAAAATTATTGAATTTATTATAAGAGTTTTCATGTTAATTTGACAGCAGTTGAAACCATTGTAGCTCTAAATTGTGCTTTTTTATAAAAAAATGCAATTGATTTTATCATGGTACGATTCTCTTCGTCTTGTATTTTTTATGTAACTTTTGATGGAAAAAAAGCAAAAGTGGAATTGAAAATTTGTATTTGTAAGAAATACAGATGATCATAATACCTACAATCATTTGATGGCATCCAGCTAAATTGATGATGGAATTCTTTAGTGGATACTAGCAAATGATTCGAGTTTGGGCTCATTTTGATTGTTTAGGTAAATCTAAGTAGTACCACATTAACTTTGGTTTTGATTGAAATCGGCATATTTTATTCTTTTATTTAGGTTTTTGTAGTTGCTTATAAAGGTTTCGAAATTTCGACACAGTGCGTAGTAATTATGGCTTCACGCACAAGTTTCACGGGACGGGTACCACATACGAATTTAATATTACATAGGTACATAGCAAACCTACATTGAGTCAACAAACTTTCTGGAACCTGCCCCAGACACGGTTGTTAAACTGAACGATTGTCATCTGGATATAGGTGTACCTATGAGGAAAAATAATAAATAATTATTAAAATAAGTTAACAATTATGTGGCTATTATTGGCATCTTTTGTCAAAATAGTATGGAATGTGTAAGCTTTATACATATAAATAGATTACGAGCTATGTCTTACTTAACTTATTTTTCACTCGGCATTAGAAATTACTAAGTTACTATACCACTTCGTATTGGTATATTATTTTTTCGCTTTCTCGACAGTTCTCTGAATTGAATTGAAATTTGTATTCGAAATGTTAATTTATTTGTATCATGAGTTTGTTAGCACTAACTTATATCAACTGTAGACTAATAATTATTTATTATTTACACAATTTTCTTGAATACATAAATTTCGAATTCAAATTTGTATTCGTTATTAAACAAAATATTTCCAACTGAATAAACTATAACAAGTAATATAAAACTTTAACTGTTTTGAAATATTATAATATTTAACAATTAATTTATTATTCAAATTTAATTGCACAGGATAGTAAATTAAATGCTTATTTTACATAAATATTTAATTAATGATGGCGTTACAAAGATTAAACATTAAAATTTATTTATGATTTCAGTTTGTGTTTGCTTGTTATTGCACAAATAAATTCCATTAGTTTGGTAAATATTCTTATTTTTATTTAGTAATATATTATTAGTTACAAATTTACAAATATGCTGGAGATAGAA
This sequence comes from Herminia tarsipennalis, assembly GCA_945859575.2. Lineage (NCBI taxonomy): Eukaryota > Metazoa > Arthropoda > Insecta > Lepidoptera > Erebidae > Herminia > Herminia tarsipennalis. Next base: position 22,101,879 of record OX243851.2, on the reverse strand, counting down.
TCAGAATAAAGACATACCTCGCGGGATATTGATGTGAATTATGTTTTCATTGTGTTGTCCATCCTCCGTCTCTAATAAGACTTAAACTTTTTTATTATCCATCCATATGTAGTTTATGGACGGTCAATGAAAAAGTAACTGCTTGCCATTATGTGGATATGTTAATCATTTTGTAGTGCCATGAAATAGTTTCGTGCTTTTTAATATTTTCGTATTAATTATTTATATATTTTTTTATTAACTTTTTTATTTCTCACTTTTTAGTGTGTTGATTTATAATTGATCTAAGTTACAATATCATAATGACAACTGCTAATTTACATTTACAAAATATTGCTTTTCCCGATTCGGGACTTTTATTGAGTAGTCCACATGATACGTCACCATCACCTCTATTATATTGTGTATGACGAGCTTGAAGTGCTACGCAATACCACGTTATAGTAATCGAATCGCAAACCGCTGGTAATCTATGGTCTTCATAATCACTTCACTGATTGGTGCTTTTTGAGAGTAAATGCACAAATCACTCTGAAATTTACTATAATTACTGTGGGTGTGCTTTAATATTTGAAGGGTTCCTTCGATTTCTCCAGGATACCAACATCAGATCCTGATACGATGATAATAGGAGTAACAAAAAAAAATGATCCGACCGTTTACGCGTAATCGGTGAACATACACAAAAAAACATACAGACAGACGAACACAAAACTTCCTCCTTTTTGAAGGCGGTTGAAATCATTACATGTTGTGTCCTACCTATATTTAACCGAACACATTTAGCTTGGCTGAAGCAATATCCCAGTATAACGCGATAGTGCGAGGCGCAGACGTAAACTTGTGCCACCCATTGCACCTGTGGCCTGTGCTAAACGAGCAACAAACATATGCATAATATCGCCAGCGTTCGATCTCTGGGATCGAGTTTCCGCTCTTGTGTGATATCTCGTATTGTAGAATATATAGGTGTAGGTATTTGCCTAGTTTGTGGCTTTGCTAGAGTACATTTTTTCCGTATTATCCGGTAGACCTGCAAAGAGTACAGTTAGACAGAAAGAAATTAACCTGTCATAATCTCAGAGGAAACATTTACTGTGTCAGAATGACAATTTAATATATATAACGATTATTAATCAAGTATAAATGAAGGAATATGACAATAAATAAGATGAAAATATAAGAATTACTGAGATATATACATGGAAGGCAAAAAATAACACTACATCGTGCAATAACATTAACTACATTTAAAAATATATTTTATTTTTTATGTTAGTTACGTCGTCGTCCCATTTCAAAAACTTTGACATGCGGTAACAATGCCCTAAAACTCATTGAAAAAAAATCAAAATCACAGGTTCACTTGTAATTATTTTTAAACTTAGCCATATTTATTTCATTATAATTCAGTACAACGAACCAAATGATTTGATGAATTTATCACATATTTATTTTAAAAGTTGCGCAGGATTTTTTTTAGAACGGAACTGATACCCGCGCCAAAGGTATTTTGATTCTGTCGCTTTAACTATCTCTGCTACTGAGCCCAGCAAGCATCTAATAAGTGAGTAGAAGAGTTACTGCAAGTATGTGCGTTGATGCATGCAAAGTCAGGTTAGATGCTAGTAAAAAATACGAAATATAAAACGAAAATATAAGCAAATAATAATAATATATACTTTATTGTACACCAATATAAAAACTAAGTATACATTGTATAATAAAAATGTACAATGGGCGGCCTTATCGCTAAGAGCGATCTCTTCCAGGCAACCTTTGGATGGACAGAGACATAAATACACGAATTAGGTAGGGGTAGTGTACAGCGTGATATTAATTTATAGTTATCAAGAACTACAACGACAAGAAAATATACAACGAAGAGAAAATATAGGTAGTTAATAAAAATTTTAAGTTTACTCAGTAAGATAGTGGTCCTTCAACATTTTTTTAAACGATGCCAACGATTGGGCTCGTCTTATAGTTAGAGGCAGTGCATTCCATAGTCTTGCTGCCTCGACAGTAAACGAGCTATCATAGAATTTTGTGGAATGTGCTGGAATTTCTAACCTCAAATCCTCCGATGACCTAAGGAATCTCGAATGTGTGTCATGAAGGAACTTGAAACGTTCTTTAAGATACAAGGGAGTAAAAGGATTAAAGAGTATACTATACAGTAATGAGAGAATGTGAGTATTCCGACGAAGGCGTATTGGGAGCCACTTGAGCACTTTGCGGAATTCGGAAACATGATCATATTTACGCAAACCAAATATAAATCTAATACAGAAATTTTGAAGGCGCTCAAGTTTAGTAAGTTGCTCCTCGGTGAGGTCGAGATAGCTAGCGGCAGAATAGTCAAGTACAGGTAGAAGAAGAGACTGCGCCAGCGCAATTTTAGTGGTAATCGGCAAAAAGTTTCGGAGTCTACGTAAGGACCCTGCAGATGCAAATAATTTGCGACTCACTTCCTGCAGCTGGGGACCCCATGATAACGTTCGATCTAAATAAATACCCAAATTTTTTACACTGTTCCTTAACGTTATATGTGTACCATTAAAGATAATTTGAGGCAATCGGTTCCAATCTATACGTAAAATCATCCTTGGGCTTCCAACAACAATTGCCTGGGTCTTAGACGGATTAACCTTTAGACCGTGGTGGTTACTCCATTGACATATTCGATCCAAATCCGAGTTAATAATCGAAAGCGCTAGTGGCAACTGACCCAGTGGAGCTTGTGTGTAAATTTGAAGATCATCTGCATAAAGGTGGTTTTGAGTTTGTTATGAGTTTATAAATATTGCGAAAAGTAGTGGAGATAGAACGCCACCCTGCGGTACACCAACCGTAATATCACACCAGGAAGAAAAGGATTCTTCAATGCGTACACGTTGTCGGCGACCAGACAGGTAACTATGAAACCAATCAATCACCGTTGGAGATATGTTGATAGAGCGTAGTATGGCAAGAAGAATATAAAAATCTACAGTGTTAAATGCATTACTGAAATCAAGTAAAGTAAGTACGGTCAGATTTCCTTCCTCCATGCCTAGTCTAATGTCATCTGTAACATTGACGAGAGCAGTAACAGTACTGTGGGCAGGACGGAAACCAGACTGGAAGGGGTTTAGAAGACAGGTTTGTGATAGAAATACACTGAGTTGAGAATGGACAAGTCGTTCAAATACTTTAGAAAGGAAAGGTAGAATAGATATAGGCCGATAGTCGGAGTAGGACGAAGGATTTGATGTTTTAGGAAGAGGAATAATTTGGGCTTCTTTCCATATTCGTGGAAAGGAACCGCTAGTAATGGAGGAATTCAGAATATAAGTTATAACATGAAGGATTTGATCAATAATTGGAAGGACCATATTACGGCTGATACAGTCAGTACCTACTGCAATAGATGTGATTGATACTATGCTCTTTCTAACATCACAATCAGTAAATTGATTCAAGAGAAAAGAAGAATAGTTGGGTGATGCAAGAGATGAAAGATAATTTAATGTATTCGTTTTAATAGAACTATTAAAATCAGACGAAGAGGAGAAATGCATATTAAGTGCGTTGAGATCTATTGGTTGAAGAATTGTGTCTTGTCCTTGTTTTCCAACACCCAATGTTCTAAGAAACTTCCATATTTTACCTGGATCCCCGTTTTCAACAGAGGTATAAATATGTTGGCGTTGTGCATTTCTACACACCACATTGCAGTGATTTCTTATAGCGACATACCTCTCTCGATTATTAGAAGTAGGTCTGCATTTAAATCTGGATTTTGCTGCAGCTTTCTTAGCCATTAATATTTTAATTTCGTTAGTAAGCCATGGCGCCGGTAAATGTTTCATTTTAATTTCACGGATCGGAGCATGCTTATCGTATAGCTTGATCAAGTTAGAATTGAAAACCTCAACTTTATCATCGACACATGCGGACGTGTACAAAGAATTCCAGTTAATTTAAAAGCAAATAAGGTAATTTAAAAGTAAAAACACAATGTTATTTATATTGATAGATGGCGCTGTCTATAGGAAGACTTAATTTATGAACTCCGTATTTTTTTTTAATTAAAATAATTATATTTACGCGACAGAATTTTACAAATACAAGTTAAATAAATAAATAGTAGTAAGATAAGTGCGTGTGAGTGTTATCAAGTGATTCGAACGAACAAAATCGTGAGAATAACTAAAATAAATAGTAAACCCTCCAAGTGTCATAATTAATCAAATCACAACTAAAGCAATACAATGACAATGTAAAAAACCGGCCAAGTGCAGTAAATGTAAAAATTAATACATGTATGTCAATCTCAGTTTTAGTCAGTAAAATTCATTAATTACTGATAAAAATAAAATATTGATATTAATAGATACCTAACAATATATGTCAAATTTTACTATTAATTAAATAAAATTATTCCGTATAGCTTATATTATTGTTAAGCGCTACCTTTTTGATTATTTTCATATTTTTTGGTTACACGGTTCAAAAGGTGAGTGGGGGGGGGGGGGGGGGGGCAGAGACACAAGTTTTGTAACTTTCGGAGCAATTATTACCAAAACTGTTGATTGAATAAAAAAAATATTTGAAAACTTGCAATATTTTTAAAAGACCTGTCGAATGACACACGTTGATGTATGCTCAATTTTTTTTTTATGTTATGGAAAAATATTTATTTTTATTACATTAGTCAGATTAATAATTTCTTTAAAAAAAATTGTTTATGTTGCACCGTTGCAATACCTGCACAATTAACTACGTTGCTTCTAAATGCATAGCTGCATAATTATCTACATCGTATCTAAGTGCATAGTAGCATAATTACTTACGCTGTACCTAACTGCACAGCTGCATAATTATCTATGCTACATTTGCCTGCATCGCTGTTATATCGCCACGACGCACACCTGCCTTTGGAAGTGCATAGCGATGCCCGCCTTCGGAAGTGTATAGTGCATTTTTATAGTGAAGAATTTAATGAAAAGACTGTAAAGTATTCGTAATCCAACCCCTCTTTTGTCAGCCATTGTAAATTCTGGTCTTAAGATTAATTGTAATTATTTTTGAACTTTGCCCTATTTATTTCATTACAATCCTCTTTAATTCTATCTAATCATTTATTTCAGTACAACGACACATAACATACGAGAAAACACGAAGCGTTTTTTTAGAACCAAATGAAAGGGTGGCTGGTGACCAAATAATTAAAAAGCTACATTATAGGGCCTATTTGTTTATGAATTACGCTTCTGATTAAACGAAGGGTAGGGTATAATATAATATTAGGTAAGTTATCAAATGTATAAATTATACCTTTCCTAAAAGGATTTTAATAATAGTAACAACAAAAGAGAGAGATGATGGTTTATGGTTGTAGTTTTTTTAACCTCCAGCGCAAAAGGAGGGTTATCTGTATGTTTGTATATCTATGTGTCTGTGAAATTGCAGCTACGAGAATTTAACTTGATCGGGATGGAACTTGATGATGATGTTGGATGAAAATCTGTTCAGCCGTTTCAAAGATAAATCGACTTTACTTCTGACGTTTTTTTTAATACTTAATAATTACTTTTAAATGTGACATACTTGTAGGTACTCTTGCTTTGAATAATAAACATTTCTCAACCGGACATTTTTACATTTGTATTATACAATTTTGCACCAATTTAATTTTTATTGAATTAATATTTATATATTAGAGTTGCGGTTTTTTTTATGTTAAGTAACAATAACTTGTTAGATAACACAAGCTTTACAGTTATGTATGATTTATGATTTTTACAGCCACGTATATTTAAATAACTCTAGCTGCAGTACATACGACAGCATACAACACAGCTGTATTTTCTTTGAGTGCGGTTATTGGCAGGACATAATCCGTCGCTACCGCAACGCGAGGTGAGATGGATGGAGACCCGACACGGCTGAACGTGCTCCCACCGAGCCGATGGGGTTTAACTTTTTGCAAATTTCCATTAATTATGGCCCTTAATACTTAGTGGCTATGATGTTTCATTGTTTGTATGACTTACTTCATCGAACTCGTTATTATGTATGTGGGTGTTTAATTTAAGAATGATTATAAATGCCCATTTTATGTCCCACTAATTATTATAAAATTTAGTAGGTATGGATATTTTTATTGATTTGACTCTTTCACACAGAAGCTAGTGAATGGCTTTTGATTAAACTTTTCAGTAATATAGCTTATACATTCGAATAACAAAGAGGCTACATTTGTTTGTTTGTTTGGGAACTATTGATTCGAATTTAAAAATTCTTATAATGTAAAATAGCCTATTTATAGAGAAAGGTTATAGGTTATATAACAGCAAAGCTATAAAAACGTGAAAATTGACGCAAACTTAGTTCCGCGGGTTAGCTAGAGTATAATACAATGTGTTTAAGACATTTAAACCTCTCGGCAAAAAATATGAAAAATCACACCACAGTTCGCTGCGTTACTACAGATTTATCGGTTGTCTGGTTTCCATAGTACAAGCTCCGCTTAGTTTGGGATCAGACAGCATGGTGTGAGTGGTCCAAGATATTATTATAATATTAATATTATGCAAGTAGTGCGAACTCATTTGCGACGAATATGTCGCGCGCGGGATGAAGCGACGTGATATATGATGTACTCGTATGTCCAAAACAGACACGGCTAATATTTATAATGATTTTTGCAAATTCTAGTCTTACACCTATTGGTTCGTGTATTCGTGCGAAATGGTTACTGTGCCAAATTCAGTAGGATTACAACTTCATTCTGTACCCGGGTAACCTAAACAGATTCACGTTACATTTTTACCTTTATTTATTCAACAGGAAGCCTGATAGCCGGCGAGGTACGCCGAACACCAAGCGATATTACCAACCAGTCGAAGGGAATACTTAAGAAAACACGCACTTATTTGGCTGTATTTCTCTCTCACTCCTACTAACGTGTGCCTCCCCAAAGAGCCTTTAGGCTGTTGCAATGTTGATATATTGCGCTTCTGTTCTAACCATGTTAAATAAAGAGTGATGGAGTGAACGGTAATTTGTTTTGCGAGTTCTACTTTTTTATCATATTTAGTTATCTCCGGATAAATGAACTTGAATGTCGATGAATTTTTCATACGAGTCTAAGAAGTGATTTTGTGGGCTCTTTGTCTTACTTTAAGCGAGGTTAAAACAAAATCTTTTTCTTATTTACCAAGCTTGTGTAAAACAGACGTAAAGTTATTTTCATTTCAATTGTCTGCGTAAGAAATCTTTTGATAATTTCCTGATATTACTACTACATTTAAATAAATTGTAAAAACGAAACGTTATGTGCCTGTACTTTATTAATAACTCAGCCTTTGTGTAGGCCCTTATTATCTTATTACTAAACAACAAAAACATCCTTTGATATTTGAGATATACACCAAACTTTCTTCAATTTTCTATGACTTAACAGGTATTTATAAAACGTAGTACCACTTAAAAAAAAACTGCCTTTAAGGAAAAATATATTAAGTACTGCCTCTGTGGCGCGGTGGGAGTGTATCCGACTGCTACGCATGAGGTCGTGGGTTCGATTCCCACACGGGACACCACTTTGTGTGAACCACAAATTGTTGTTCCGAGTCTGGGTGTACTTTGTGTCCGTGACTTGTATGTTTGTAAAGTCAAAGTCCCCTGCGACACAGGGCTTGTACCTTACTGCGGGAGTCGTCTTTTTTTTTTTGTAAAGAATGCGAATTTCCCTGAGTCACTCCTGTGTTTTATTGGACATTTTCGGTGTTTTATAAACTAGTACAATATTTATACAATAAAACCTTCCCAGAAAAATATGCAGTCTACTAATGAAAACCTTATCTAAATCGGATTACTAGCTTACGAGAAAATCGCGAACATACATACTTATGGGTCAAACAGAGACCATCTTTTTTGAAGGCGGTTAATAAAAATACATTCAAATTCATCCATCTGTTAAGGCGCTACGATACCACAGACGGACACCCAGTTTTACAATCATAAGTGGATTCACGGCTTTTCGCTAATCTACCATCACGCGGCAAATGTTCTCGTAAGGGTGGTCAGAGTAAGGGTGACCTATCCCTGGGCTGCCCGGAGCACGAGCTTGACGTGCACTCACACTGCTTTCGAGCGGGCGGGGAGACCTTCTTTCTGCCACCGTTGGAAACTCGTAATCCCTAGTAGGAGTGTCGTAGACATGTCTTACGGCTCCGAGCGAGGCGAGGGTCTTGGCTGGGCCGCCTGGGCTTCGAGAATAATAACCTCTATTAAAATCTCACAAGTTTCACTCTGTTTTAAAGTGTGATCAGAGTATGCATGGCCGGTGGGATGTTTGGTTCAAAGCGCTACCCCCAGCTAACTGCAGACTCCGCAGTTGAGATACAATTTTCAATTTATCAAGCGGCGGTAGCCTAATGGCTAAGGCATCGGTCTCGCAATCGTGAAGTCGCGGGTTCGAATCCTACCCATTATACTACCGACGTGAACCCACTCCTTTTTTTTTTTTGATGTGGAGGGAAAAAATCCTTACGAACGCCCCCACCATCCGGGCGGTGGAGGTAGTGTGAGGTTTGCACCCACTAAAAAACCCGCCGTGTATCGCCCGCCACCTTCGCGAACGGGCCGCCGGAATTTGTTATACCGTCGACGGCCCGCCCTGTGGTAATGCCCGGAAGCGATGTTATTGCATTCCGGGCATTTCACACCTACGCGGCACCTGGATACACACAGGGTGCCGCGCCTCCACGGAAGGCCGCAGGCGGGGCAGATTACCCCGTACGCCCGCCCGCAGCCCCACCTAAGGCGGTATCAGACACAGATATGCGCCCCGACGCCGCCCGGTTCGCCGGCGACGGAGCGGATCCGCCAGGGAGCTCTTCCGTGACGCACACCGCCGCCTCCTTCTGCGAGATGACGTCCTCGCAGAAGGATGCGACCGCATTCCACGACCCCTCGCCCCGGACCATGGACAGAACCACGGGCGGCAACGAGAGGTCACTTCCGACCACTACGGTGAGAACTTGACGCTGCCCCTCCCAAGCTGTACAATGTTGGAGGGTGTGTTGCGCCGAGTCCTCACCGCAGTCGCAGTGGTGGCAGCCGGGACTCGGTTCCCTCCTAGCGACCGTGTGCAGGTACTTTCCGAAGCAGCCGTACCCGGAAAGGAATTGCACCAGCCGGAAGGAAAGGGTCTCATGCTGCCGCCCCGCCCACTCCTCCAGGACCGGCTGGAGCGCTTCCACGGTTCGAACACCTGCCCGTGGAGTCTCCAGTCGGTCCTGCCACCGAGCCATGATTGCCCGGCGGGCCTTACCGCGCCAAGCGCGAGCTTCCTCGGGCAGGGGCACCGAACCCCCGTCCTAAACAGCCACCGCCCGCCGATACACTTCGGCGAGCACTTCCGCCTCCAAATCCCTCGGGGGTGTGCCGGCCAATTCGCACGCCGCCTCGAGCTTAGACGCCAAAATGAGGAAGTGCTCGTTGAAGAGCCACCGCTCGTCTACCACTAGGCCCAGATACTTCATCTGGGCCCGGACCTGTACGAGGACCGAACCGATGGCAATCGAGGCGCCTGCAGGTAGACCGCGGCGGGGTCCATGGAATAGTACAGAAAGAGAAGAAGAGAACGCAGTAAGGAGTGGGGGTAGTTTGCCCCGAGAAGTGGCTGAGTCCAGCTTTTTGAGCGGTTCCAGAACCAGTGTCGTCTGCGTCAATGGATAGTCTGTTGCGCTTGGGCCGGCTCGGCTCGCAAATGCAAAGACGGCTGCCAACATCTCGCCGGTCGCTACAACGACCAGCGGGAGGCCTATAACCGAGGCCGTACATAAAGGAAACTGGTTGCTAAGAGATTTTTAAAACTGTATTTCGTCTTGTGGATAATCATGAACCTTTCTTTCAGAGACAAAGATGTGGTCAAAAGATAGTCTTGTCTACTAGTAATTTAATAAACGTAGATACTTCGTTACTTACTTAACACAAAACGTCAGAATAGTTTCTACGAAAACTAGGCGCGTGTTCCGTGCAATCTAAATAAAAGAATGATATGCGGATTTTTGTACTGCAGATATTCTCTGTTGGTTGCTTGTTTACGATTAATTTTACATTGTTGGCTTAGTATACTGGACGTCTGATACTATGTGATAGATTTCTCATTCCTAATGTTTCATTTGAAAAACTAAAGGTAATAAACGTATGAAAAATAATGATGAAACGTGATGAATTAATGAAATACTGGAAACTTTGCTTTTGCGTCAAAATGCAAAAGCAAAGTTTTACCAGTATCTCTAACGTTATGTCGGTAAAATCCCATAAATAACCTGCATCATGTAACTCAAAAGTATCATAAATTAAAAAATATATAAATAAAAATAATAACACGATTATCTTGTGACAAAAACTGAAAGTAATAAACAATCGTACAACTTCAGGATAGACATTGTTCCCTCAGCATAATCAATATATAAGTATATGTATATGTATGTATTAGTTAGGTATATATTATACTGCATAACCTACCTGCTAATATTGCCCGCAGACATAACTTTTGTAAAGATAATTATAGATAAATTAAGGGGAACAGAAGCGGTTAAAATACATGTCTTCTGTTGCTACTTGCGTCAAAATTCAAATCAACTCGATTCACAGTTCACTTTCTTTGAATATGTTTCACACTTATACCTTGATTGCCCAGATGACGATTTTATATTGTTTGGGGCCTATAATGACATGGATGCTACTTGGCGATCAATCTCGTTTCCGGAAGAAACCCAGCACGAGTTGTTTTAGAAAACCCATGCAACAGCAATTTAGCAAAAGCAATTGACAACATTTCACATAAATTACTTATTAAGAAACTTGAGAGTATCGGTGTGCACGGCGACCTTCTTAGATGGCTAGAATCTTATATACATAATAGAACACAGGTAGCTGCGGGTAAAGGTTTGAGGTCCAGTTTAATCTCCATAACATCCGGTGTTCCTCAGGGATCTCATATCAGCCCACTTTTATAATATTTTCAAAAACGACATTGTAGAATATATCCATAACTCTGAAATATTATTGTATGCCGACGATACGAAACTGTTTAAAGTTATTGACTCTCATTCCGACTACGTTAGTTTACAGAACGAATTCATAATATATATTCCCTAATAACATTCTCTCGTAAAATAAAATCTATAGCACATAACTAAATTATTTTTGGTAAGCCATTAAAACGTGGTACCGATGTGAGAGGCCAGGGGTGCAATTGGACTCTAACGGCCAGGTCACGACTTTGATCTTAGCCGAGCGGCGTGGCGAGCGGGGCGGCGTCGGTAAGCGGTGCGTTTTGCACGCCACGTACCCTCAGTAGCGGTTAGTTGCAGTGACGTATTTGGGTAGTCAAAACATGCTCAAAATCATGACGTTATCAAAATTATCCCTTCTCTGCTTAGAAAGCAGTACATTTTGAAAACTTACCAACTATCTACCTATATTACGTAAACATACCAGTAGTTTCGTTAACATAATAGTAGCTTCGTTTGGTAGGTACCTATAGATACCTACTATGTTTCTGCGTTGTCTTTTTAAATTAAACTTATCATCATATTCCGAAACCTTTTATAATGTTTTTATATTTATGTTGAGAATGTGTTTTGACATCCTTAAAGGCGGTCGATTTAAAATTTCGGTGATAAATGCCTCAGTATCCATTACCGCCATAAAATCGTCTATTTTTTTGTTGTTAGCTACGCCGCTGAGTACGTCACCCCTACACCGCTGTCCGCGCCGCTCTGTTTCGTGGCGTCACACTCATTCGTTTGTACTTTTGTTCCTGCCGCTGTCCGCACCGCGCGCCGCTGTAGTGATTCGCTCGGATAAAACCGCGCGTTTTCGCTATGAGCGGTGTCTCGTGGCGTGCTTCAAACATTTTTATACTTTTGATCTAACCCCTCGCCGCCCCGCGCTTAGTTACCGCTCACAGCGGTAAGGTCGTGAATGGGCCGTAAGCTATTATTTGACAAACATATCGAGGAAATTACGGATAAAACCAATCATTTTGTATGCCTACAAAATGATTGGTTTCTTCCGACAAAGCACTGATTTCGCTCATGAAAAAGCGCTTGCCGTATTGTATAATTTACTTGTTAGATCTCAATAAAATTATGCTTTAACAATTTGGAATCCACAATATAAAATTTACCAACATATTATTTATTGAAAACATTCAAAATACATTTGCTAAAAGAGAAAAGATTTGACACACAGCTTTTGATCTATTAATATAAAATTTCTACCACAAAAAAAAAACGCTAAGGACATGGAGACCAGATATTCCTGTACAAAATTATAAATAACTTGGTGGATTCCCCATATCTTTTAAGTAGCATCTACTTCAATTGTCCTCAAAATAATGCCCGTAATAAACTGGCATTACATAATCCAACCTCCAGAACGAAATACTCTAGAAACAGCTTTATCGCAAGATCGTGTTATAACCACAACAAGTCAAAATGATTTAGACATTTCTAATAAAAATCAAGCTAGTCAAGTCCATAAAAGTAGTAATGGTCACCCCTCCAATAGGTTTAACATTAGTATACTTAAACCTTAATGTATCTATTAGCCAGATATAACTAGTTCACTCCATGTAATAACTACACATTAGGGAAAACTTTGTTGGTTTCGTGTGTAATTTTCGAATGAACATTACCTATAAGTAACACCGCATGGTGTTACATATAGGTGGTGTATGTTTTACAATAAAAAATATAAATAATAAAAAAACCACAACCAAAAAATATTATGAGGTAATTTTGTTTGTGGGGTACAAACAAAATTACCTCATAATACTGAAAAATATACAGATTAAATCATTAAACATCTGTATTTTTTTTCAGTCGGGTTCAAAATATTAAAACAACAATTAATTTCAATTATCTATCCTACGGTTGTACTTGAAGCTTATTTATTGCTTTTCAATTTATTTACTTTTTGTCACTAAGCAGTAGTTTTTTCTAAATTTTTGATGGTGATCTTAAAAATCGATGACCGGCTGCACTTACGAAAAAGTGGCTCGGGCATGGTTGTTCATTACAATGTCATCGATGTTTTGACGATTGCAGTGACATGCGATACATTGGGTAAAAAAGGTGTCACAGGCATGGTTGTTCATTACAATGTCATCGATGTTTTGACGATTGCAGTGACATGCGATACATTGGGTAAAAAAGGTGTCACAGGCATGGTTGTTCATTACAATGTCATCGATGTTTTGACGATTGCAGTGACATGCGATACATTGGGTAAAAAAGGTGTCACAGGCATGGTTGTTCATTACAATGTCATCGATGTTTGACGATTGCAGTGACATGCGATACATTGGGTAAAAAAGGTGTCACAGGCATGGTTGTTCATTACAATGTCATCGATGTTTGACGATTGCAGTGACATGCGATACATTGGGTAAAAAAGGTGTCACAGGCATGGTTGTTCATTACAATGTCATCGATGTTTGACGATTGCAGTGACATGCGATACATTGGGTAAAAAAGGTGTCACAGGCATGGTTGTTCATTACAATGTCATCGATGTTTTGACGATTGCAGTGACATGCGATACATTGGGTAAAAAAGGTGTCACAGGCATGGTTGTTCATTACAATGTCATCGATGTTTGACGATTGCAGTGACATGCGATACATTGGGTAAAAAAGGTGTCACAGGCATGGTTGTTTATTACAATGTCATCGATGTTTTGACGATTGCAGTGACATGCGATACATTGGGTAAAAAAGGTGTCACAGGCATGGTTGTTTGTTACAATGTCATAAATATTTTCTTATGACGTTTTCACGTAAAATTATCGTCCGTAAACCGACTTTTCAGACGACCGAATTTTTATTTTACATTTTCTCCTCAACGGGAAAAGGGCAGGTTGATGGTGATGAATATAAAAAAAAAATTACAAGAACTGGCATGCCCAAGTGGTAAACAAATGCCACAAAAACTTGTCCAGATAAAAGCTGCAAGTAAAAGCAATTTAATGTAAGCATCAGTTGCGTTTCTTCTCAAATAATTGAAAAAGGGTAGTCTTCTTGTCTCTTGGTAAATAGGCAAAGAACTAGGAACAGTAGAAACCCATTATTATATGTAACAATGTTTTCCCACATTTGTGGCGCTCGTTCTCACAAGCAGTGCTCAGGGAATAATTGTTATTGTCATATGAGACTATGAAAGTGAAATGTTATGTTTCTTTGTATGATAACTGAGAGGGAAATTGCTAAAAACATAAGTATAAAGAGTTCGTAGTTGTAATTTTTTACTGCTGACGGAGATATTACAATTGTGACACTTGAGTATTCGCGTTTGTTTCAAGTGAACACGACGTAAAAGAATTAAGTATCCAGGATATGCCTACTACAAAAGTGTGCGTAATGTGAGAGACGAGTTTATTTGACGTTTAAATGTATTGTAAATCGTTTTAATGTAATTCTAGGTTATTAACTTCTGTTCATACAAGACTGCCCCAAATACTCTGTGTATCTTACAGTGCATGTGTATGACAGACTAGCTGACGCGACATTTTTTTCCATTCGAACTAGTAGTACCTGAGATTATTGCGTTCATACAAACAAACTCTTCAGCTTTATAATATTAGTATAGATAAGACAAGCAATAGCAAAGTAAGTAGAATAGCATCTAAAAGTGTTTTTCTCTTTAAATGAGTAAGATTTGTCGATACATCGTCTTGACTAAGTAACGTTTACGCCTACACTTCTCAATGGTTTAGATAAAGAGCTCTAAGTTTTCTCTGACTAAATAATAATATTTTTGAGTTTCAACTCTTATCACTAAAGACGGCTAGCTACCTTAATAATATAAACTAATAACAGTAAAAATTATGCCTCAAACCATACTTACGAGGTTGGCAGCGTCAGCCATTTTAAATTTTGCGTAATGTGCCATTTAGTTATATCTATGCCTGGCTAGATTCCCCTATTTACTTTTATAACCCTTTTATTTTTATTAATAGCTACATGTGAATTCAGCAATTCAACTTAATTAATGCACAAAGGGACTTTTTAATGTTTCTTAAAAATTATGAAATAGAGATGAACTCTGCCTACGTAGCTTATGTTTTATTCTGATGAATAAACTATATTTAATCAAGATGAATTCATTTGGTAGTTTTTGCGTGAAATACGTAGTACCCATATATTATCCGTCATAAACTTTCATAATATTTATTTACAATCCATGGTGACATAATTACATCAAAATAATCTATCATCTATATCCAATCACCGTGAAACACTACATCAATACGTGTGACGTCACAAACAACATTATTCTATTAACACGTACTTGATATTCTGTTTGTTTATTACATAATGAATAAATAGAGTAACATAATGAAAATTAATACAATTTCTGTGCTCGCTTACGGCGGGTAATCAGTGAGTGCGAGGGGGGAGGGATCGACGCCATGTTGCAAGGATTATCTATGTTGAGGTAATTGTCGCTTAGTTGTTGGTATCCTGCCAAGCTGTTGGCAAAAGAAAATCCAATAAATTCCAACGCTCTTTCTTTTCAAACCCCCGGCGCAAAAAGAGACACTTTATTTTAACGTGTGTGTATGCGTACAAGCAAAGTGTTTTATATTTTTTTTTAACCCGTGCTGTCCGTTCTGGTCAAAAGTCTCCAATATCTAAACCTCCCTATCTGGAGCTATCTTCTCTCACATATTTAAAAAAAAACATATCTCAGAAGCATCTATTGTGACGCCAGCGTTTCCTAGAGCGTGACTTTTGCCCATTTTTCTGGGTGCATTCTACATGAACTGTCCTTAGGTTTGACTTTTGCAGCACTTATGATTGTGTTTCTTATATACATTTGCAGTTTTATATTTAACTAGCTGAGTCGCGCTACATAATCTGCGTCAATTTTCTTCGTTTTTGCAACATTTTGCATTGATACTTCAGTCATATTTGTCGTAACGTGATGTTATATAGCCTACAGCCTTTCTCGATAAATTGGCTATCTAACAGTAACAGTAAAATATTTTTTTCAGTTCGAACTAGTAGAGTAGATTAGCGCGTTCTTTAGTATACTCAAGCTTTCGAACTTAGCTTCGTTTGATGAAAACCCGTTTAGCTATTTTAAAGATAATAATCAACGTCTTATCTCACGTATTGATTTGTAGATTTTATAACGTGTACACATTAGCTTGTTGTGTTGTTGTGTAACGGTTTGGGCCTACAAGCCGTGAATTGCAGGTTCATAACTCAAGCAGGCAACCACGGATCAACCGACTTAAAAAAAGAGGAGGTTCCCAATTCGACTGTTTTTTTTAAAGTTTGTTACCTGATTATTTGAAGACGCTAGACAGATTTGAAAAAATATTTTTGTGTTTGTAAGGGTATACTTCCAGATTGGTCCCATTGTCATCAAAGTTATGATTTGATGATGAGATCGTCGAGAAATCGAGGGAACTCTTCAAATATTAAAGGCACACCTATAGTTGTTGGGGTATATTTTGTTTTAATTCATGCATTTACTCTTAAAAAGCACCATTGAGTAAAATTGAACTGATGATGAAGACAACAGATGACCAGCGGAACTATTCAATAATAAATATTATGGGTTGCGATCTGAGTACCGTGTTCGATACGTGATATTTCGCCTCCATCAAATCATGTAATGGAACTGTGTCCTTATTCACTATCTTTATTTTGCTGTCGTGAAAAGGCCGTGCTAACTGGCGCATGCGCGGAGCGCTCAAATATCTCCACCGCGCATTTGCGGTATAGAGCTGCGCTTAGAAATGCATCAACACGCATGCGCGGTGGACATCTTTGAGCGCACCGCGCATGCGCCAGTTCGCACGGCCACTTCACGACAACGAAATAAAGATAGTGAATAAGGATCCTGAAAGTCCAGTATCAGGTGAACTCCTTAAAAATTGACGGCCGTGTATCGCAAAACGCAATATTTTGTAAAAAGAAATGAGCAGTTTGGATTATGCTATTGCAACTTATAACAATTACAAACCAAAACACACTAAAAAGTGAAAAATGAAACCGTTTTTTTTCAAAAAATAAAAACCGACTTCAAAAATAAATACAAGGTAACTAAAAAGCAAAAATTAATATAGGTACAACAAAAAAAAAACATTTTGAAGAAGTCGGTCCATACCGACTGTGGTTACGTTGTGGTGGACTTAAGGTAGGTGACTTTGTTGCTTAACTTCACAGAAATATCGATCTTCTCGGCTGCCCCTCAGTATTACATTTGAATGATGGCTACATACAACAAAGTTGATATTCTATGGCAGTGATGTGAGCAACAATTTTGCTAACTAGGTTAAAATTTCGTACAAGATGAATGAAAAACGTCAAGTAGATGGATTGATTCTGATATCGCGGGTGAAATTATTTTTGAGTTTTTTTTTTATAATGTCGATTATGTCGCGGAATGAGTGAGTACCTTGGCAAGTCTGCTTTAAATCATAGTCACTATTACAATTTTTTTAAAACAGTCACTCATCTATGGAGCTGGGTGACTGTTTTCAAACATTGTCATACGACTCTGTGCCTTGGAGAGCATGTTTGCAATCTCTCTCCGGTCGTGTCTGATTTCCATCCCACCGGACTATGAGATTGAGAGAATAGAAAGTGCACTTGTCTCTGTGCATACACTTGTGCACTATAATATCTCCTGCGTATTTGGCTAGTCTAATGAGATTGGTCGCCATAACCGACATCGGTTAGGAGACTTTTTTAATTATAATATTACATTTATGTTACTTTCAATATTCCGTTGAATTCTACGATGTCAATAGTTTTGACGCTTCTGCTAATATAATCCAAAATAGTCATAAAAATACATTATACAATTATATTTATCACTCACTATTGAAATATATATACTGTATGGAGTGGAGTGTTACTAATAATTCGATTTTTAAGTTCTGAAATAAGCCGGTTATTTCGCAATGTTTATCTTTATTGATTCTTGAGCAGTACCAAAGAAAGAGATTACACATCATCTCCGCTCAATTTTGTTTCAATCTTAGAAAGTAATACGCGATGTGTAAATTATTTTTGAATCGCGTTTTGGTTTCTTTATCATTCAGTATGTGGCCTCTACAATTACGTTACGGACGAACGGTGTTATAAAGTTGGTTGAGTCCTGCGATATTCTCATTGTTTGGCCTGTTTATACATGTAAACCATGTCATACATATGAGCATATTGACATTCATATTTAAACATCGTCATATATTTATCTCAACACATTAGAATAAAAAATACATTTACTAGAGAAATATAGCTTACAAACAGGGTATTAAACTTTTAATCTTCTTTCTTATCTTCGAATCTTTATAAACACAATAGTTTTTACTTTTCGTAGACCGTGCTACGAGTTATGAGCTACGCGCTACGCTTTGGCGTAGCCGAGTATCCACTTGCCAATAGTAATGGTTACGTTAGAGTTTATTGCAACGTGGTTCCATAGCACAATATCATATGTTTGCAGGGTAGGAAGCTAGACGAATAAAAGCGTATAATTTTAACAGTGCTTAAAAATCAAATATTTATGATTATGTGAAGCTAGAAAAAGAAGTTGTGTTATATAGGTTGTTTGTATTTTGGTAAAAGGTTGTATAGTCCTCACGATCAAAGTCATCAATTTAGTATACTGCGAAGCCGTTCCTTTATAGTTACCTATACTGGTTACTGTTAAAAACGGAACGCAACCCAGTGTACTGTAATTCAAAGTTATTTAATTTTATATGCACAACTTAGAGCAACAAGAAAATATTTTTTGAATATTTAAAAAAGGTTTATTGCATCATATCTGAATCAAAGGAATTAATTTTTATTTCTGGTCGCTGTCGATCACGTGATCAAAGTACTGAGAGCATCTTACCTCGAAAACCCCAGTACTCACAGTATAAAAGTACGCAGTGTATATCAGAACATACACTAAGTATACACAATTGACAATTTCACGTTGAAAATGTATAAACAAGCCATCGGAATATTTGAGTATTTTTCAATGAATTAATACGGAATAATAACTTTGCATAAATATGAAAATTACTATGACAACCAGAAATAGTGACAGGGCGATTTGAAACCTTTGAATGTTGAACCAAAGAAACTGAATAACACTAAGTAATAGAAAATAAATTAAAATTTAAAAAGCATACATATCACGTCTTTTCTATAAAGCTGTTACCTATTGTCTTTGTTAACATTTTCGTCTATAAATAAATTTTCAAAAACAACAAAAAAAAACTATAACTATAACCGTATATTCCTAAAAATCGATTTAAAGTTATGTACTTAAATTGATTTTTAGGATTGTCCGGTTATTTTGGTTATTGAATGGTTGAGTCACATCCACGAATAAAGACTAAGTAACTAGAACATCGAGAAGGTACAAAACTCTGAGAAAGAGTATTGCGTTTCATAGAAGGAAATATCTAATACAAAATTGAAGAAAAAAAAAATAAGATAATCCTAACCAGTATATAAAAGCAAAGGGGCTTGTTTGTCTGTCCCCTTTTCACGACTATTCTTTATTTTACTAAGCTTTTTTTGGATAGATTTCAACTTAATTATGTTATTCAATTTACATTATTTGCTTGGGGCTTAAAATTATTCCATTTTGACTCACTACAAAATACTTGTGTTTCGGTAGCCTTGTTTACAACGCCAACGAAAAGACAATCAAAGTATTTTTAAGTCAATTGATAATTAAATTATAAAATTATTTTCCTAGACTAAGACACGATTCAATCATCATTTGTAAAATCTTATATAATTATTAAAATTCAATCTGTTTTGATCATATTTGTCGACATTCTTTAATTTTTTATTGATAAAAAATTTAAAAGTACCACTCGCTACTCGCTAAGCAATTTGAAATAGTATCGTTCTTTTCATAGCCACACATACTGACATAATACGAGTACATAACAGCGCAGCCAAATTAAGTTGAGACGCTCTTGTATTATTTATTTAACGCTATTATGTTGCCTCGCGGAACCCCTCGTCATTTTTCAGTACATTGTGTTGCTCTTTTGTATTGAGTTTCGGTTGTTTATTCAATGATCTGATAGAATCGATCTTCTTCCCCTCAACGTAACCTTATTTGGTACAATTTCATTACGGTTCTTTGTGAGTGGTTATTTGGGATGTGGAGATCAAATTCCGTCAGGTTTTGTTTAGACGATGGTGACTGTTTTAAATCACATTAGGTGCGAAAAAAATTGCTTCCGCCTTTCAGGAGAAGTCTAGAGAGAAAGAGTTTATTCCATCTTTAAAATTTATCTCAATTTAACAACGTCACAACACCCGGTCTTCCGCCTCCCGCATCTAGTCCATCCCAATGCCAAAACAGTTTACTGTATGGAGTTAAAAAAATAAATAATGAACCCTTAAATAATTATTCAGGGATATTTCCAGCCCAGCTGGCTTCCAGGACGTACCTATAATTTGTGTTAATTTTTAAACCCTTTTCAAAAGTTTGCTGTAAACCAGATCCACGTATAATTTAATTACCACAATATCAGATTAACAACAAAAATATTATAATTACGTTTAAAAAGGATCGAATGTTGACGCAACTCAGGGGCCGTCTCCATGGGCGAGAGAATAACGACGATTTCGCTTTTCTATCGTCGAGTAGTCTCCACAAACCAGCGATTTTTCCGCCAGCGTATCATCACGTTTCATTTGACAGTTTTTCATTTGACAGCGCGCTCGCCGCGATCTCGTAGCGAGAGCGCCGTTCGATTCCGTGGCAAGCGCTCGAAGATCAGCCACTTACCGCAACGCCGCGATAACATCGCCATGTGGAGACACGTTCTAAAAGAGTGTATAGAAATAGCTGGTACGACGATAATATCGCCGCGTTTCTCTCGCCCGTGTAGCCGGCCCCTTAGGATGAAAACCGGGCACACAATGCATGTCGGGCCACGTACAGGGTAGGGTGCCGTAGTTTCACCCCTCCATCCGAATAAGACGGCTTAAGAAGTAAGTTTTCTGTTGTTTTTCATACTTACAACGTACCATTTAATAATAATTATCAATGGAATTTGTACGAAAATTTAATAACTTTTCATTTGATCAGCTGTTACTCGTAAATTTGTAAAGCCTACTTAGCCGTGATAGTTTTCCTATAAGTTTTAATTTCACTATATATACTACTACCGTGATTTTTTTCACATACCTAACGTCAAACATTTAGCTGGCAAGGGGAGGGGGGGACTTGACTCTAACAAAAAGTTACACTTAAAAGCTTAATATTTCACAAACGAATCCCTAAATCTAAAAATGGTCTTAACAATCCCGAAACGTTTTTAAAATACCTATTCAATGACATCTCACATGATGGGGTAGACGTGAGAAAAAAAAAACACTGAAGTAATTTTTATAGGCATTTCTTGCCAAAGACTACAAATACAATAATTGCATTTTTGAAAGATAGAAAAATTTGAATCCAGACTTAGGAATCGAACCCGAGACTTCCGTAGCCAAACCGGGGCCAGAAGCGAACCACCTATCTGGACTATGTTACTAGATATCAAATTCTTCTATCTCTTAATGCTTACGGGTTAGGCCCCCGTAGCGACATCTAGTGGGTAGTTAAAGAACTATCACGGCTTTTGTTATTGCTTCGTTACAGAGAGCATTTTAACAAATTATGATGACGCAGGCCGAATATTGAAGTAATTTTTATAGGCATTTCTTGCCAAAGACTTTACAAATACAATAATTGCATTTTTGAAAGATAGAAAAATTTGAATCCAGACTCAGGAATCGAACCCGAGACTTCCGTAGCCAAACCGGGGCCAGAAGCAAACCACCTATCTGGACTATGTTACTAGATATTAAATTTCGATTCCTGAGTCTGGATTCAAATTTTTCTATCTTTCAAAAATGCAATTATTGTATTTGTAAAAAAAAAACACATTCCCACTTTAAGTATCTCCTAAAAAAAATATGTTTTTCAAGATTTTATTGTTTTACTTTATCGGCGTCGAGTTAGGAACGTTTAAAGCAAGCAAGCGTCACAACTTAATGTAATTCCGGTTAGACACAAACATTCAAATATTGTGCAAATATTTGTACGCGTAATATGATGAATGTTATTTGCATACTCATTTGCATCCCATCGTATATTCGTTTATTAAAGAGTGATCGTTTGCAAATTATTTTTGTTTACGTGTGACGGTGTGCCACAAGCGCCGTAAAAACACTTAGACCATATGCATAACGAATACTACACATAATGTCTAACACGCGATTGTTAATTGCAGAAATAAGAATGAATTGAAATGAATAGCTATGATTTATCTTCAAAAAAACAACGAATAGGTACTTCTAACTCTGGTCATCATTACATTAGATCCTGCTACATTCAATTGTATCGTTCATTTTGTTTTTCTTACGTAATTATCTTAATTAAATTCTAATTTATTTGACGATAGGAGGATATCAAGAATGTGGACATAAAGCTAATGATTTCGTCCATAAAGTTATCCCTATATATTTTACTAGTATGTACCCGAGTCTCCCCGTGTTAATATCACTTATCAGAATAATAAGTACAGTCTATCTTTTATTCTCTTCTTTCAATGGTTTCATACCATCCAAATCGGAGCAGTGATTTATCTGTGCAAGTAAACAATGAAACTGACAAATAACTGAAGAGTTTGAACAAAAACCGATATATAGTTTTATACATACATAATATACTCTAAAAACCTACTGCTACCTACTCACAAACTTTCACGTTTGTAATATATTTTAATAGGATTGGCGTAGCGACATGCTCTCGGTTCTAAATTCTAATATATGAATGTTTGTGTATACTCTGTAAACATGCTAAGTAAATACATTCTTTAGCAACTTAATGAAAACTTTGTCAATATAATAAACATGTGTATATGCGAAAGTTTGTTTTAGATGTAGGTCTGTTTATTTCTCTTTTAGACATGAAAGATGGAACGGGTTTTGATAAAAAATCACCATCATGAGGCTTAAATGTTAGACTAACACATATATGTATACACGAGAGCAAAAGTTAAATATGTTATTCAAACCTCAAAATGTAACCAAACAATCCAACAAGTCATCCCTTAGTCATATTTATTCCTCACATGCATTCCACGCACACAAATTCTGCATTTCTCCTTTATGTTTCGTTCTTATAGATGTAATATAACAGAATGTTCCACCTTGATCGTGGAACAACCGCCTACAATTTGGTGACATGACAAATAGGTGACACGGAACAATATTTTACACCAGAAATGTTTACGTCTTGTGACTTAAGCTCTGAAATGTGTGTTGGTATTTCGCGCTATGATGTCAAATAATTTTAAATATATTAAGTAATTTTAAAAATATTTATATATTTAAATATACAATTGTATTATGTTCGAAATGATATTAGGTTCGAAATTGAGTTTACTAAAATCTTTTTGATGACTGGTGACTTCTTCTGAGGTTGTAGGTTTGGTTCCCCTCAAGAATAAATCTCTGTGTAAGAATCATTTTCACTTTTTCTACGTTTCCGTAGTCAAAATAGCAAAACGGAACCCTTATAGTTTCACCATATCCATCCGTCCGATTGTCAGTCTGTCTGTCTGTCCCCAGGTTAGCTCAGATATCATTACTACTAGAAATCTGTAATTTTGCATGAATGCCGACAAAGTGGTAGAATAAAAAAGTCTCGGGTACCTTCTCTACGCGTGAAGTAGAGATGTGATTTATTTTTCTCACCTACCCAATCGTGTGGGGTGTCGTTGCAAAGGTATTTAGAAAAAATGTTGGTGTGAATATCCAGCTTCAGCTAAATGGTGTTTTTTGGATATGTGAAAAAATCAAGGTAGTAATGTATAAATTTAATTAAAAGGAAGACTATCCACAGCTAAATAGGCTTTACAGGTTTAAGAGTAACAGCGGCTTAAGTGAAAAGTAACGAGTTTTAAGTACAAATTCCATTGAAAGATACTTATTCAAAGCAATTCAATTCTAACATTAGATCATGAAGAAACATTAGGTCTTATATTAGTAACAAAAGTATCACTTTGAACAGCTTAACAGCATGCGAATGTAAATATATTTAGGTATATTTCTATAAATTACATTATAAAAAATATATTAGAAAATTAATAAATGTTACAATTATATTATTAAGTTAGTTATAATGACAATTATTCAATTATTTTCTGTCTGTAAAATACTTCCTGTTCACGAAAAGGTCAAGTACTTGTTGGTACTGGAACAATACTATTGTGACCAATTTAAAAAACACGTACAGAACATCTATAATACCAAAAGTGTTAGAGAAAGAAAACTAGTCCGACATTCAGTCAACAACTATTATGGCGAAAGAACCAACAAGTACTTGATTCCAACAATCCCTACTAATATATAAATGTGAATGTAAGTTTGTTTGTTACGCTTTCACGCGAAAACTACTCAACTGATCATCATGAAACTTTGTACACATATTCTTGAAGGTATTAGAAGTAACATAGGATTATAAAAAAAGGAGAAAATTTACGCAGACGAAGTTGCACGGGACAGCTAGTATTTAATAAAATAACGTTGTTATTTATTATACAGGATTATTGTTCTGGGTAGCTACGGAACCCTACATTATGCGTGGCCCGACATGCACTTGCCCGGTTTTTTTTAATTGTCAACTGCAAGGAACTTGGTTATTTATTTTAATTACATCGGAACACTGTTACGTTATGGCCCATTTATTTAATTACATGTTTTTTACAACTGGGTAACTAATTAGCTTGTCGAAGTTTAAATAAATGTACGTTCTATTTTCCTATACCTTTATCAATTTAATTCTAGTAGGTATACCTACCTTCAAAGTAATTCTTACTATAGTTAACCGGGTCGCTTTAGCTATGAATATTTTATTATGCACTACCATTACACATAGCTCGTAGGTATACGATAGTACCACTTTTACGTCGTTCACTTTGACGCTTTCGTGAATATTAATTCCACTGAAATCAATCGAAAGAAGTTTTTAGAACAAGCCTCTTTTTCTGTGTACCAATTAATAATATTTCGTATGCGATGGGCGGTTTAGTTCAAAGCGGCCAAACTCTAGGGAAACTTGCCAACTCTGAATTAAATATTACAGTGCTTAAGTGAATGCACAAACACAAAGTATTCGCTAATGCCTCTTCTTAGAAGTCTAATGGCCCAAAACTCCTAAAAAATGATAGCTTTCTACTACCTAGCTTAACAACTACTACTTCACACGATTATTATGATCCGGTATCTACAAAATTGTATACCTATCCATTAGTATTTACTGCCACCACCAGGGAATATAATATATATCTTACCCTGTTAACATACAGATCTAGACAAGGAAATAAAAGCGACGAAAAGAGGTGACGAAACCAAAGGATTACGTCCCGTGGAAGTTGTAAACCAGGATTGAGAAAGAGTTACTGTTGTACTTTATACAGCCTGCAAATCTGTTACACTACCTTGAAGTTTATAGCGTAGTTTTTCTACTGCGTAACAACGCTGTGAATAAACAATACATTCGGATCATTTGTTTTGTTGAGTGAAACTGTATTTAACGTGCGGGAAAATACAAACTCACTGTCAAGTTTAATTAGTATTTTTTGACAAAACGTCAAAACGGTATATCTGGAGGTCGTCAAATCATTTACTTTTGTGTTTTGATGACTACATATTTTTAATATAAGTACTTTAAGTATTGTTGCCTAATTAGTGTAAAAAAAATATTGTACCTACTCACCTTTATTTTGTAAAGATAACAAGCATTGTAGGATTGCGAGTTTTACATTGTTAGCATTCCTCAGCTAAGCATAATTGCTTGTATTAGGAGTGGGTTCACGTCGGTATTATAATGGGTTTGGATTCGAACCAGCGACCTCATAATTACAAGTCTGTCAAGCCTGTACCACACCGCCGCTTAAGATTATCTTATTTTTTTTTGTTTAATGATTATATTTTCAGATAAGTACCCAGCAGTATACGGAATATGATACTTCAATTTCAATTTACTTCATAACAATGTTACATTGTGTTGAAAATTAAACAAGTCTTAAAAATAAATTTATAAATAGGACATTAAAAATTGAATATAGGTAAATTAATAATAAAAAAAATATCAATAACAAATATAACAAATTATGAGAAGAAAAAAAAAATAGGTATACAATATCAAATTATTTGAATGTCAAGGCTAAATCAAAATTAATTAAAAATCTATATATCAATGTCTCTCAATTTTATTATGAATATCTATACATATAATAAAACTGTAAATTTCACGTGTCTGTACATGGCCGAACTTAGTGAAAAAAAAAATTAGGAAATGTTCGAAAAGAGTATTTAAACACTATGCTGCATTTTTAGAAATATCTGTCTGTCTGTCTGTTTGTTTGAACACGCATCACGCAAAAACTACTAGACAGATTCGGTTGAAATTTTGCACGTGCAATCTAATAGATGTAGATTAACATTTAGGCTAAATTATCACGCTTTTTCCCATAGGAGCTAAGCAGTAAGGGATAATGTCTGTAGCTATTTTTCGTTATAAAACAGTAACTACTTGACGGATCTTTATAAAAATTTGCCGTTTTATAGTAAATACTATAGGCCATTATTTACACTAATCATTACGCTAACGTCTATGGGGAACGAGTAGCAACGTATTTTTTGTCACATCATAATGGTTTATCACAAAATTTTCCACAATTAGACATTATCTACAACAGTAACCCACGGAATACTTTACTACTTCACGCTAAAACTATAAGGATTAGCTCCTTATAGTTTACACAACATTTTTAAGTTTCATAAGAACAGTTATTTTGACGTGCGGAGTAGCGAACAGTATAGCCTCGAAGCTATGCTAGCAGTCTTTGACGACGAAGTCCCAGGCTCGAATCTGATGTCTGATTACGTTTTTTTTGTATTTTTTTTAAATTTTCTTTATCCTTTTATAATATTTTTCTCAATGTTTTAGTTATTTTTTCGACCGTAAGTAACTTATTTACTTTAGCTTTTTTTTTTCAAAATCAAGTTAAATATGCACCTAGGTAAGATATTTACGGGTATTGCATGCACTGCTGAGAGTAATGAATGAATTGTAATAGAAATGAAAAACAATATTACATTACAATTAAAAAGTATTCCACATTTTCCAGAATTGATGTGTTCGTTGCTAAAAAAAAAGATATTACACACGTAAAAAAAAACATGTAGCGCCATCTATGAAATCAAATTGTTCACCGTGATCAAATAATTCCATATTTGTTAAAAAATTTATTAGGGTATAGGTGCTTGCGATGACGAATTTGTTTCTTGCTGAGTGGCAACATTCTCCTATTTATTTAATTAAATTGCATAAATTAATATAAAACATTAAGTATTAGAACAAACTTCACTGGTTTTAAAAGTAGATGGCGTTGTATTCAATAATGTTCTATACTTAGTAAAAGAAGTATTAAAATAGTATTAAAAAGAAACACATTGCTATCATTTTTAGAAATGTTTGTCTGTCTAACCGTTTGTACACGCATCACATAGGTGCATCGAGGATCATGTTTTGGGGTTATAGTTGGAGATAAGTGTTCATCAATTCAACATCGGCCAAGTGTGAGTAGTTCGGGTGAGGGTGGGGGTGTCATTGTCTGTCAACGCGAACCAAATGTATGGCGAAGGCTTGAAAATTCATGAGCCATTTTTTTTCTTATTTGCATCATTGTAACTTAAGAAGACATATAAAAACACTCCACAGAGTATAAACTAATGTTTTAAAAAACCATTGGAAACATCGCTAATGTTTGACCTATTTGGTCGCTACCCTTATATTAGTACTCTTTCGTATTCTTCTTCTTCTTTCTTCTTTAGTATTCTTTCCTCATTATTTTCACAAGTATAAATTTTCTTTGCAAAATTCTGTGAGTAAGACCATTACATACAGACTCGGCACTGTTAATATTTTCAGGTCCCTAAAATATTGTTGACATGAAACTAACTGGTCTATACGAACCATTGATCTGATAGCTCTTTTCTGTGCAACAAATGCGCGTTGAACATTAAAGTCATAGCTGCCACTCCAAAAAAGAATACTATATCTTAATTTTGATTCCACTAAAGCAAAGTACACAGTTTTGAGTTGCTCCCTGTGTAAAAGACCTCTCAACTTCTTAGCACATAACACGCTGAATGAATGCTAGCTTCTATATTAGCCAACTCACTTTTCCAATTTAACAAGCTGTCTATATGTACGCCTAAGAATCTGACTTCATCAACTGTATTTATCCTACTACCTGTCAGAGTGCACAAAAGTCTATCTGTGTTTTTAGTTGTTGTTTTACTTGTTTATATTAATTTTCAGGAAGTTTTGCTTAAACCAATTGTGAAAAGAATCTAAGAGTCGCATCAACCCTTTCATTTAGATTGCACAAATTGTCTGCTGATACAATAGCGTTAGTATCATCGGCGAAAACTATTAGCTTTATGTACTATACTGCTTAAAAAGTCATTTATAAAGATTAAGAAAAGTATTGGACCTAGTGTAGAGCCTTGAGTAACACATGATTTAACAGTTACAAGTTTCGATTTAAAAACCTTATCACATTTAAATCGTCTTGCGACTCCTTCTTGGTCAGTATACATTGGTTCTGCTTCAGCTTTGTGCCATATTGTGTTTGACACAGAAAACTAGTAGCGCCATCTGTTGAAGTTTCTCCTAAATTATCCTCAGATAACCTAATACAACTAGTATTTACCTCCTCATTCGTAACAATTTTATTAGAGGGCAGTGTACGCTTCGTCGTCTTTTTTCTATTTGAAGATGTTCTTGATATATATTTACACGGCTCATTGCATATTAATTTTAAACCATCTATTGAGTTGAGTGATTATTTTTTTTAGATCACCGTTTTCAATGGTATATTTATCAACTTCTTCATGTCCACTTTGTAGTTGTGATTTTAGATGTTCTATTTCAACTATTAATTCATCTGCATGGAACCCTGTGACCATTGCCGATACATTTGGTAAACTCTTGGCTATGCATTCAGATTGTGTGACTTTAAGGATGTTATCGATTCATTCATGATTAATTCGTTGGATTCAGTCCCAATATTCCGAATAATTTTGTTTTTATTTCTACAAATTACATTGCTTAATTCATCATTTTAAAATTTGTAGAAATTTCCCCAAACAATCACAAGAAGACCAACAGTGTTAGTCAGGATCGAACCCGGACACACTCCGCTACAAAACCGTCACTACGCAAGTTAAGCTAAACCTGTTAGTAGAAGGAACTTCGAAATAGGTGTTCAATTACTGTCCAATGTTTATGAACAAGTTTATTGTCAGTGCTACAGTAGGGGCAACTTGACGGCATCAAAACTTGATAAACAATTTCGATCACTAACCGGCACTATTTGTTATTGTTTGTTAAAAACACTAAGGTTGCGTTTATGTTTTTGGTATAGTAAACACACAATATTGGTAAATTAATGAATGCAGTCAGTTTGTTAGCGTATTGTTCGAGTTTTATGACAATAACGGTATTAGACAACTGTTTGTTTATTTTGTTTTTTTTTGTAATTCAACTGGATATTACACTAGGATAACAATATTACATAGGTATTACTTACCACGTTTTACTTCCACTTATTTGCATATTGTCACTTTTAGCGTCTTAAGGGGCAACTTGACGGCATCAAAACTTGATAAACAATTTCGATCACTAACCGGCACTATTTGTTATTGTTTGTTAAAAACACTAAGGTTGCGTTTATGTTTTTGGTATAGTAAACACACAATATTGGTAAATTAATGAATGCAGTCAGTTTGTTAGCGTATTGTTCGAGTTTTATGACAATAACGGTATTAGACAACTGTTTGTTTATTTTGTTTTTTTTTGTAATTCAACTGGATATTACACTAGGATAACAATATTACATAGGTATTACTTACCACGTTTTACTTCCACTTATTTGCATATTGTCACTTTTAGCGTCTTAAAATATTTTTAATTCAATTATATACGCGGTTCACTACTGTACCCGTACTAATCGTATAAGCTTAGAAAACTAAAGGCTCCCACACACTACCAGAACGCCGGCGGATATCAGCCTGTCAGTTTATAGCAATAGACTACGGACTAACAGTTTTTTATTAAAAATGTTGTATTGACGGCCTATTTAAAAAATGGTGTGAGCTCTCGCCGCCTGTACGTTCTGCGTCGTCAGATATCGGCCGGCCATTCCGCAACTATCGATCACACACTAGTAAGTAGTCGTCCGACTACTTACTAGTGTGCAGTGGCAACCGTTCAGCTAGTATGAAGACGTCACATAAACGACGTCGTCTGAAACTGCCGACCGTCAGTAGATCGTCAGCTGTCAACACAGTATAGCGATTATTGTCAACTGGCAATAATCGCTATACTGTGTGGACTATGCCGATCCAAAAGAAAAGGCCGCCCGATAGGGTAACAGTATAGACTGCATATGTGGACTGGTAATACGTAGGAACTTTTAAAATAACTTGAGAGACGTTCCAAATTTGGTATTGTTTGAAACAGAATGGGCAAATATCGTTCGCGTATCAAAATAAACGACAAGAACGATACGCCAACGCTTATTCGAAGAATACCAAATAACTTTCTAAAAATAGAACCCTATTATATTACCATAATCAAATCAATAATCGTCCCTAACGTACTAGTATCTACACTATATTTAAGAAAAAAAAAACAACAGAACTAACTAATGCCTCAATTAACGACGACAACATTAGACCAATTTAAAAAAAAAAGTTGGTTTTTCAACATCACATACTAAACAACAGTTAATTAAGTGATTATTTTCTATTTCAACATTTATAAAGAACTTATTGTTTTGACATTTCATACAAAAACTGATTTAACTTCAACGGAACTTTCAGGACGTTTCAGGATATTGCTTAAAATGAAGACATAATTCTAGGCAAGAGTAGATGATATTTGACTTTATAAAATTGTGTCAACTGCTTGACATTGACTTAATTTTCTTTGTTGTACGACTACAACGAAGAAAATTAGGGACGTTATATTGTACCCTGTATAACTATTTACTTAAGATTTTCAAATCTCAACTGTTATACCAATATTATAGCAATAAATCGACGTTAACTAAACCGCGAGCAAAGCCTGTACCTAGATGATGTAACTCGAAAACTCGAACAATAGTTGTCAACCCCAAACGTTGGGTTATATCTATATGAATTGTTTATTACCAAATAACTAGGCCTAACTGACATTATATTATTATAAGCCGAGTGGTACCGGCTTAAGAATAGTGCCACCCCATTTATGCGTGTGAGTGTCTTCAAGGCGACTACGACTGATGTGTCATTTGATCTACTTCAAATGGCTTTTATGGATACGAGCTCAAGTGCGGTTGCCTAACTTTTAGGGATGAACAAAGGAGTGGTCATCCTAGGACGGCTGTCACGGAAGAAAGTGTGCTGGCAGTACAAAAAATAATTCAAGAAAACATGTGAATCACATACGAAGGGATTCAGCATTCATTGCAGATTAGTTCAGGAAGCGTTCACAAGATTCTACACCTTGTGTAGTGGTGTGTGGAGTGGTGCCGTGATATGTTTAAAAAATTTGAAGAAAGCTCGTCTTGGCTCGTCTCTCCTTCTCGCATTTACGATATTGCGACAAAACGAATCGTGGATTTATCAATATGATCCAGAAACCAAGCGTCAGTCGACGTGAGAATTTGGCTGTTTAAAAACGAACTAACGCCTACGAAAGTGAAGCGATCAAGAAGCGCAGGAAAAGTTTTGATCGCTAGTTTCTTCGCTTTGACGGGGTATCAGGTTTCAATTCCATTACGAGACCAAAGCAGCATCAACGCGTATATTACCACAAAATGCCTGCCAGAAGTTTTGTCTGCAAGTCTGTTTTGTTTTGTCAACAAGCTAACGAACACCGAGCTCCGCGGGGTACTGCTTCACCATGACAACGCGCCCGCGCATTCAGCGCTCAAAACGAGGGACTTCCTGGACACCACACTGTTCAGAGCCTTGGGTCACCCTCCGTACAGTCCTGATCTGGCACTTGTGACTGCTTTCATTCCCTAAAATAAAAAATATGCTAAAAGGCATATAGTTTTAATCGCCGGAAGACGCGCTAGCAGCGTCCAAGAAGACCATGGAAGAGGTGTCTGCGGTGCAAAAAAATGTTTCGATCAGACGCATGAAACTTTGTATAGAGGCTAGTGGAGAGTACTTTGAAAAGATTTAATTAGAATATTCTATCCATAGAAGTTGTGTTTTTAGTTTTTTCATAGTGTCCTACCTATATTTGTAAAGTTATTCACAAATCTGCAGTACTTCAGTGGCTGCTTGTGTTGCTTATTATACTATCTTTCGCCCGCGGCTCCGCCCGCGTGGATATCGCGTCGGTTATCGCGATAAAATGTTTCCTATGTCTCAAACTATCTCCATACCTTTCTTTTAAATCCTTTCAACAGTTTAAGAGTGAAAACGTAACAGACATACATAGTTTAATACAATTGTATTTATAGTACCTAGTAGAAAATGTATTTTTTTAACTTTCTGAGGTCTACACAAAAAAACATTTTTTCCTCTCATATGTAGTTTTGATTATATTGTATAAAGTATTGGAAACCTTTCAAAAGATTCATATTTTATTTTACTGAGACTGAAGCTTCAAAAATGTGAATCAAAAATCGTTTCATAGTTCATACGTCCGATTTTTGTAGCCATAGCAAAAAGTAGAATAATAAAAAGTTGTTTGTTATTTTGTCAGTGTATTTTCTGTAGCTTTACCAATTGTAATGGGTGCAAAACGCAGATAATATTTTATTTCCAGAGTTGGTCCCAAACCTGGAGAAGTTGACACTACCAACAATGTCAAACAATCCGCGATAAAATGTCTGTCATTTCCGAAGCTTGAATCTACAATTTCTTATAAATCAGTCGAGTAGTTTCCGATTTTTTTGTTACGATGTCGTTGTCGACAATTCTGTCAATGTGAGATATGCGATGGAGTAACGTGCAAATTTTAAAGAATTTTTATCGTTGCACTAATTGTGGAGTTAGTAGACTGTAGGAATTACGAGATTATTAATCATAAACCTTATAAAGTACAATTTATATTAAAGTAACACGAGGATTTTTATAAATAGTCAGTTATTTATAAAAATCCTTGCGGGCATTACCATGGCTTAAAACTGACACAATAATATCTTTAGACTCTATTGTTGGAATACCTACTTAATGTAAAACAGCCTTCAAGAGTAAAACTCTTTTTGGTGCAGTACCAAAGTGAAAACCTATTATATCCAAGGGTCAACGCTTTTGAACTTTATGATAGTAATCGCAACTTGGTGAAAGTAATATGGCGCTCGGAAATTTAGATGGCTATAAATAAAGTTTTTTGTTTGCAACGAATGTGATTCCCTAGATAATAGATGAACTAATGTAATGCGCGCCAACTGTCGAAAGTAAAAGTAGCTATCGCTAATTTTATGAGTAGCGGTATAACATTAATGATAAACAATATAATTATGAAAATAAGTGTTTTTGGCTATTCGCTGTATTATTTCTATAGTCTAAAGTTCAGGTATGGTATTTAATTTCCCGTATGTTTCGACACCGATCGTGGTCACTCCACTGACAGTTCGACGATGGCATTCCGTGGTGAACGAGTTTTTTCAAATACACATCACGATTTTGATGTGAAGTTTTAGAAAAAAAAATCTAATTCACGCACGGTCCTTACACAAAATATATTTTACTACGATAGCATTAAAATAAATTCTTTTTAAACTAAAGCATTGGTAATAGGCTAAATTATTACAAAACAAAAACCCAACTGCTTAAAATTAATAAATGAAATATTTTGGCGCCAAAAATCCAAAGTTTTATTTTTGCTACTTTTGATGTACCCAGTGTCATTCTCACAACTGAGACGAATCTAACGCTACCCTTTTAAACTAAAATTCATAAAGCCATTTAGGCTCTAGAGCGTACCAAAGAAATAAACAGACGCACAAACAAACATACACTCGAAAAATAAACCTTCTTCTTAAGCAGTCGGGTAAAAAAAAATCGCCTGTGCAATAAAAGAAGCAAACAAGATTCCCTATCTAAGTAATATCATGCAGTCGGAGGCTTTAATGAATCTCGATAAACTTTGTCTGACAACATGATATTCTTGATAAAAACATTAAAAGAAGAGTACATGAGATTGGATATATCATCTTCAATGGGTACAACATAGTAGGAGCATCCACTTACAATGTACATACATACAAGATTGGCGCGAAAAACACAACCCTTCCTTGCAGTCAGGTAAAAAAGATAGGGCAGCAAATTTGGTTTAAGCCCTCGCACCATATCGGATTTGCAAACTATTATAATGGAATAACATCCAATTCGCAGAATGTCTTATTTTCAATTGTTCCGATTAAAAAAATATACAAAGCGTCCAATTCTCACAATGATAACTAAAGGTGACATTTTAAAATCGCTTTTATAGCAATGTTTAAAATAAGAGTTTTATTTACACATGCTATCTCTGACTAGTTCGTTTTCAGGGTTTCGTAGCCAAAATGGCAGAACAGAACCCTTATAGTTTCACTATGTTCGACAGCTTATAAAACATTTTTTTGAGGGTATTCTCTCGCCTATATGTAAAGTGGCGATGGGGTTTTTTTTACCTAACCCATCGTGTGAGGTATCATTAGGTAGGTCTTTTAAAAACGTTTTGGGGGTTGTGATGACCATTTTTGGATCAAAATTTTAAATTATTATTATGTAGGTATAACGTTGTAAGTATGAAACAAAAACAACAGAAAACCTACTTCTTAAGCCGCATTATTCGGATGGGGGGAAGGACTACGGAACCCTACATTGTGCGTGGCCCAACATGCACTTGCCCAATTTTTTTTATAGTCTAAGAGTTCCTTGTTTTGTAAAATTAAATATTTAAAACAAACTGTTTAAAAGTTTATCAGCTTTTTGAGATGTAATTACTACAAACATTGAAAAAGGCCCTTTAATTTGAAATGTTGCTATAGTTACTTTTGGTTGGCCGAGCTTATTTTTGCTATCAAAGGGAATGAAGTGTGGGTGGCTGCCTTAACCCGGCGCTAGCCGAGGTCAACGACGTGACACAGTGATCAAATTTGGTATATTTAGACCGGACAAATATGATTTTGTTTATATTTATTCAAAAATTGCGAAAACTTGGATACGAATATTTTCAATTTTATGAAATACGAGTCGATATTTTAGGTATAATTTTTACCTTTTGTTTTAAATTGAACCAATCGTGGTCAGGATTGTGCTAGAACCGAACCGATTCCATTTTTAATTAACATGAAGATACAGAAGCTATCTACAATTAAACACTTAGGCTTTAAATAACTTTATGATAATATTCTCAGCCCGACCAAGTTTTCTTGCTGAATCTACCCAGGTTACCGTGAGACCGAACTAAAATGTTCACTAACTCACAAACTTGCAAAGACGTTATGCTAGTGACAGCTAACCTCTAATATTTGTGACCCAATTTTAACACAACTTCCATCCAAGTGTTTTATTATATCTCCGAAAACTTTGAGCGCTTTATAGTTAGTAACATTTCTCTTGAATATAAATTATCATAAAATCCATACTTGTGCGCCAGTAGAACCAAAATAAACATGAAATATTTCTTCTGCGCTCCCAGACTTACAATGATAATATTTTTTATAATAACACACTTGGCTATTTTTCACATATGAAATTTAATGAAATAATGTCAAAATTTAGGGTAATTGACAGCCATCGAGATAGTGTGGGTGCAATGATATATTAAATGACCAACGAAACTAACAAACGTTCGATTTCGAAATCCAAAATCCAAAAAATATATTTTTGCGCGTTGGTTCCCGCCACCCTATCGGTTTCCGATCAGTGTTGTCCGCGGCGCAGCGTCGTACGCACGCTTCTTCACGCGTACCTCTCCCGTCTGTCAAACGGCGATTTGTTTACTGTCGAGTAACACGTGTCGTACTGTTTATGTTAATCACGAAATATTTACTTTAACACCTAATTATTTATTCATATTTAGAAACTGTGACAGTGACAAGGATTAATTAAAAAGAAGATCAACAAGTTTTTTATGCAAAGAATTAATTTAAATTTAAATGAACATGGACTGAAAAAATGTCGACGAATAAATTAATTTTGTTTATTTAGTGCCTTTTTTTAAACAATGGGATTTGGTTGTGTTGTTAAAATGTTAGTGGTGGCGGGAAGAGTGCTGTGGCTCGTACTGTTTGTGCTGGCTGCTGGCATTCAAGGATACGTGGAGACTGAGGAATTCATCAGTGATCTGGATAAGCCAAGTAAGTTCTGGCACTGAAAACATCCAAAATGGAATCGATCTAGGTCACATGTAGATTATAGATCTGCAATTGATAGGTAATTTTTTGGTCTTTGTTTGGAATACTTGGTAGACCACCACAAACGAGAGACCTACTGAGTGTCAATGTATCAAACATCTTTCCCCATAAGACGATATCGATTACATTTTCGTACGATACGATTATAAACCGCTACGACATTATATGATGATTGATGTAAAACCAGCTGAGTAAGTGTTCTTGTTTGTTACTAAATGGTTTTGACGTGTTAAATTAGATGTATTACGCGGTAAATTATAGCGCAAACAATTTTGGTATTAGGTACTATAATATTCCTTAGACTAATTACCCCTTGTTTTCTCATTAAATCTACCTTTTACTGAGAGAGACATATCCTTTTATTGCTAACAATAACCGTAAAATTCTGAGATTAAGCTCTTGTATCTGCGAACTGTAATCTTCATCTGAAGACTGGTTTTTGACCGCAAATTGATCCGTGGATAAGTAATTTTCTTCAGTGATCTCATCCTGAGAGATATGAGAATATAAAATAGATTTAAGATGATCTTAATAGCTCTCGTCGTTTGAAATAAAATTATTTTGACAAACTTTATTGTATTTTCATAATCTTAGTTAGATCTATCTATATGCCTTTGGAAGAAAATAACGTTTATTCTTGGCATAGAGATATTCTGTATTATGGAACCATGACAACCATTGTCCTAAAAGAATTTGGAATCGCAAAGGGAATATAAGTTGTTGATGCCTCTCAATCCCCTGTTTGAGGGAAAATTTCTTTGTTTCCCTAATCCAAATGGTTCGCATTGTTTTATTGCTTTTTGTGGTGCCTTTTTAATATGTTTCCCGAAGTAATTTGGTTACCGAAACATGTGCTTGTTTTATTAAATAATTTACTTATTCATTAAGATTTGAAGAGATTTATTAATGTTAAATATAAAAATGGACATTAAGGATATAAAAAATATGTTATTTTAAATGTCAATTGTATTTTATTATGACTTAAATGTTAGGTTATTTAGCTTATTACCTATGTCGGTTCCATAGCAATCTAATCTTATCTCTACATTACAATGTACGAAAAATTCTTCTTCAATCTGACAGAAACTTGGTTCGGATTAACAAAAGCATCCTTAAAACCTAAGGTGTTTATAAGGTGACTTAGGCTGGATTTTTTATTGTTTCAAATGCAGGTGAGCGAGATTTCTACAGTACTGTTTACTACCGTTTGCTTAATGGCATCGCTCGCACATTGTTTGAAAATTTTGCTATTGTTGCTATTATAGGCAGGCCGACTATGACTTAGGAAATTATGCTGAATAGTCGGTGATTTTATAGTTTGATTTGGTGATTTTAGTGGGTAGACTGGTTCAGCTCAGTCTACCTGTGACCACGGCGCTGTTGCAATACGATCGATACGTCGGGCAATAAAATAACGGTCCTTTGGCTTAAAATATTTACGCGATTAAAACCCGTAGTTTATAAAATTTTATAATGTGTATAAATAGAGAAGGTTTACGAACACATAAATCGGTAATTTTTCCTAACAAATATAGCCGGATAGTCAGTCGGCCTTTCGACAAGTCTGCACATCCGTAGTAACGATATTTTTGACATCTGATAAAACTTCATTAGTTTTCAGTCAGTTAGTCGGTACCTTCCTTTTTGTAGGTCATCGCCCATTGCTAAATTGTTTATTATTAAAAACCTGCACAAACGTAATAAAACTGATTTTATTTTACAATTACCCAAAACCTAAACAATTCCAACCTCCATAAAAAGTACACCAACAAATAACGGTACATAATGTATTGGACGTAATAAAGTCTAATGACGTCATTAAAAAAAATGAAATTTCGCACTGAAGCGAAATATTTTATAAGGAAGTTAATTAAAGAGGTTTCAAGTTGAAAGGCTTTTAGGTATGATACGTTAAGGATTTAATATACAAGGTGCTATATAAATAGGTAAGTATATGTATTACCTGCGGTCTCCAGAGAAATGGGCAGGCGTTACCTTCAAGTTGATATATTTCTGCGTGTTGTATTACTGTTTTTCACGTAGAGTTTATTAGGGTATCTTGTAAGGATGTTTAAGGTAGAGTAATTTTTCTTCACATCTAAATAAATGTTCGGACGTTGGGTAGTAACGATCTAGTTTTTGACTTGGCTTGTACGAATAGCTTCGTTAGCAGTGTTAGTGAACCTCCTTACTAAGGTATTAGTGTATGACTGGCCTGTTGGCCTAGTTGTTAGTGACCCTGACTGCTAAGCCGGAGGTCGAGGGTTCGAACCCCACCCAGGATAAAACTTTGTGTGATTAGCACGATATTCTGTGTCTGGGTGTTATTTATCTATTATATGTAGGTATGCATTTGAAAATGTATAAGTATGCTCATCAGTTGTCTGGTTGCTATAGTACAAGCTTTACTTAGTTTGTGATCAGATAGCATTGTGTGAGTTGTCCCAAGATGTTATTATTACTAGCTGAAATGGAAAAAGACAATAATTTTTTGTTGAATTGGCTAAAAGAATAAATATTAGGTACAAAAACATAACTTGTTAACAAAAAGATAACAACTCTAACTTAAAACTCTTTATTCGTTTAGGATGCATTGAAACTTGTGTTAAGTAGTTGACAAAAATTACATAATTCTATATAAAAGTAAATATGTGATGGTTTATGATTTTATTCCGAAATAATCTTCAACTTAAACCAATAAATGGACCAGAGTCAATAATTATTAAATCAAATAAAATCTTAATAGGATGAAGCCCATTGAAAAAGTAAGAGAACATAACAAAAATGAAAGGAATAAATAAATTACGGGCTATCTGAGGTCGGGAGGTGGAAGGGGGTGAGCTTTTAAGGGAAAAAACGGTTTATCTAGATTTCCGGCAAAACTACAAGTCCTATGGAAAAAAGCTAAATAGCAAAGTTGTAGGTAGTAAAAAGATCTACAGCTTTTGTATTTACACTTTTTTACCTTAACCTCAAAATTTATGTGAAAAATTCAAATAACTAAGTTTTTAATTTTTTATTTTTATCTTCTACAAACATTTGTCCTTTTCACGAAATGTGGTTTAAACATACCTTTTTACTTCACAAACACACTGTAATTTTTTTGATTTAAAATATTTATTTTTTGACCTTATTTTGACTTAATATCGAAAAAGCACCCTTATTTTCAATCGGTAATTTTCACGTCAAAATATCTGTTTTTTTTTTAAAGTCGGTGGGCTTTTTGTTTATTGAAATCTCTACTTTTTGATGGTTTTTTTTTCATGTAACGATTTTCAAAGGCTTCAGCTCTCGCCTAAAACGTAGAATACTAAATTAAAAAACCGGACAAGTGCAAGTCGGTCTCGCCCACGGTGGCTTCCGTACAAATTTGTAGGTAGATATTATAAATAGCTCAGGAATCGGGTCTTGCAGTTTTTAAAAACTATTTTTTTTTCATTTAATTACAAATCTATCGTTTTCAGACTTTTCCATATACTTGTAGTATAAGACAGTATTACTTGCCAAATTTCATAGTTCTAGGTCAATAGAAAATCCATACTAATATAATAAATGTCAAAGTAACTCTGTCTGTCTGTCTGTTACGCTTTCAAGCTCAAACGGCTAAACCGATTTAGATGCAATTTGGTATGGAGATAGTTTGAGTCCCGGGGAAGGAAATAGGATAGTTTTTTATCGCGATAACCGACATCCACGCGGGCGAAGCCGCGGGCGAAACCTAGTACCTTATAAATTTTGATTTCTGAGAGTGTCGAAATGTACGTAATTTGTGGCAGGCGGCGGTGTCTTTTTTTCACGTAAACTTAGAAATTTGTTTTTTTCTCAGCTTCAAGGGTCTGGAGACCTAAGTATATTTAGTTTTAATTTCAGTTGATACCTTCAAGCGTTCTCGAAATAAAGAGTCTTGGCAGATAGGCCGACAGACGGACGGACGGACAACAAAGTGATCCTTTAAGGGATCTGTGTTTCCCTTTTGAGGTACGGAACCCTAAAAATATAGATAAATCGACGGAGTAACAATCAATGATATACCAAAGCCCCCAGGGGTTTTAGTAAATCAATCGTAGGCTTTCGTATTTTTGCGTAGCGTAAGTAACTAGCTAACCCGCACAACTTCGTCTGCGTAAATTTTCCCCATTTTTGCAACATTTTTCATTGCTGCTCCGCTCCTATTGGTCGTAGCGTGATGTTATATAGCATAGCCTTCCTCGATAAATGGGCTATCCAATACAAAATATATTTTTTTGAATTCGAACCAATAGTTCCTGAGATTATCGCGTTCAAACAAACAAACAAACTCTTCAGTTTTATAATATTGGTATAGATATGAGTTAGTAGGTACCTTCCAAAAATTTTGGACTTAAATTCCATAGGGAGATTCTTAGCTCTAAACAAACATAGCTTAGTACCATACTGAACTAATTAAATCCTAATGAAAACAGAGGAACGTGTTAAGTTTATGTTGAAATGCTTTCTAATAAGTTATTTTTTTTTTGTATGTTTGTCTGTAGCGCCTCAAAAGATGGACGAACATGAATGCGGGGTTTTTTGATGGGATAGTTTTTGTTTTGTGTCACGGTTTTTAACATGTCGCTTATTTAAAATAGTTTAGACTTATTTATTGATTAGATCAGTCGAGCAATAAACAAGGTATTTTACCTTAAATTATTCACGCGATTTAGTAGTATATATAATTTTATAATTAGATCAGTAGTCTGCAGTTTCCTACATCAAACGAACAAAACTGTTAGCACCAAATACAAACCGAAAAACTAAAACTTATTATATTTTCGAAAATGAACAAATAAAGTGCACCTTTTTAAGAACATCGTTTTAAATGAAGCAAGAAAGTGCGAGTCAAATGGCTCGCAACATGGAGGTTCTTTCAAAAGAGACCCGTTTGTTTCTTGTCCCAGTCGTTTTCAGCAAACTGTGTTCAGTCCACGAACTCTTATTTTGTGTTTTTAGCAATCTTACGATCTCTTTGAGACTGAGAATGTTCTAGACAATTGATGAAGTGAGTTGTTAATGTACATTATCTGTGTACTTGTATTTAGTCCTTGACGCAAAACGAAGGGTGTTTTAAGTTTAACGTATGAATATGGGTTTGTATGTGTTATAGCACCAAGAGGAATTAACGATTTTCGCGCTGTTTCTTGTTTGGAAGCTGATGTGATGAAGGTTGTTCTTAGCGTTGAAGAGAA
The DNA here is from genome assembly GCA_945859575.2 of Herminia tarsipennalis. NCBI lineage: Eukaryota > Metazoa > Arthropoda > Insecta > Lepidoptera > Erebidae > Herminia > Herminia tarsipennalis. The sequence goes on along the minus strand of OX243851.2, from coordinate 22,060,150 downwards.
TTAACTTTTTACCAAAGTGTCGAGGTTTTTAAAGTGGTAAAGATTGTGAGGTTGGATATCGGACTATACCACCATAACTTCTAGGTCGATTTTAATGAAATTTGGATCTGAACAACCTTGGCGTTTATGAACCCGTACCTAATCTTTATTTCCTCACCACAACAATTACATTATGCTGGCGAAATACCTGTTACGATAATAGTGTATTTTAGGTGGAGGTAGCACAATGGCTAAGGCATCGGTCTCGCAATCGTGAGGTCGCGGGTTTGAATCCTACCTATTATACTACCGACGTAAACCTACTCCTACTACACTGGCTGGGGAGCTAACAGGATTGCTAGTTATGTAGGGCTAAAATCTCAGATGGCTTGTTATCTTTTTTTTTGTGCACGGCAATTATTTTCGAGCGAGACAAACGACGAGCTATCTGATGGCTGTCTATGCTTGGATGTGTCCCTAGATTACTTAAACACTACAGAGTAAATAGGCCACGAAAAGTACTATTAGGGATCTTAAGACTAATGGCTTGTTCGCTACCTAAAATGAAATGATAAAATAAACAAAGATGAACCTTCTTAGGGTCGTTTGCCTTAACTAGTAAATCGACCTAGACTGAATTAACTAAGAGCTATCTTGTTAGCTGGTGGAAGAAAATGTTGTTTACTTTGTATCCGTATGGCGCTAGACGAAGTAAGTCTTTGCAGATAAAAGCCATCTCATGTTGCGGTCCAGCGCTGCACAAGCAAATTTATATTAGCTTCCTGTTGAAATCTATTTGGTTCAGGGAGATTGGACACGACACGCAATGGGGTTACGCACAGACAATTAACTGTGTGGTTTCAACACAGATTTAACTGAAAATGTCAGTACGACAAAATAGTACACGTAAATAATTATGTACCATGCAATGTGATCTAATTGATACTAATATTATAAATCTAAAGAGTTTGTTTGTTTGTTTGAACGCGATAATCTCAGGAACTACTGGACCAAATTTAAAAAAAATCGTTTACTGTTGTATAGCCATTTATCGTGGACGGCTATAGGCTAGAACATAACGTTACAACCAATAGGAGCGGAGCAACAATGAACAATGTTGCAAAAACAGGGAAAATTTACGCAGACGAAGTTGCGATGGTCAGCTAGTGAACTATATTTAAAAACACTAACTAAAATTTTGTTTAAGATCTTGATGTTATATTAATAGTCTCTTAACCGACGATGTCGGTTACAGTGCAATTATTAATATTTATTTATTAAATTTGTGCAATTATAATTATTTATTTATTATTTATGCAGTTTTTTGTTTCTTTTCAATACATTTCGGAGCACAGCACGTCTCGATCCGTGCGAGCTTCGTACAGTCAGCGAACGCTCAGCCGAGAGCGGAGTGGGGGGTGTCTCCTTTTGCATTGGCGGTTAAATAAAACAAACAATAACAGATCGGTCTTATAACAGACCTGCGAAGGTGCAGTCGTGTGCTGTCACGACATCTAATATTTTTGAGACAATTTTTTTATTAAGCTTGTATAAGTACCAATATTATTTTACAAAAAATCTATTAACCATGCATGACCTATTTTATCATCCAATAATTGTGAGCTTACCTAAGAATATGCCGAACCAATTTATATTAAAGTCTCAGTTTTCAAGGTATAAAACAGATTACAAATGAAAGTATCTGATATCTGTTTGAAATACAAATATTTTAGCTCGGGCTATAAATAGGTTGTTTGCCTTTAATTTAAATTGTTTCGAAGTTACAAAATTATACACTTTCTACTTAAAATAACAATACCTAAAAGAAATTGATTTTTTGAAATATTTATGTCACAAAACTTATGATAGTTAGGTTATAGAAAGTACGGCCAGACCAACAATGGTCACCAATACTTATCTGACACATTCTTTAGGTGCCATTTTGAAATCATATTTTGATTTCGAATGTATCTGAATATTTCACAAACGGATCCCTAAACCTAAAAAATGATTTTCGCAACACCTAAACCTTTTTTAAAAGACCTATCTTATAATACCCCACATTATGGGGTAGGTGAGAAAAAAAAACACATCCCCACTTCACATAAAGAACCCTAAAAAAATGTTATTCAAGCCTTTATTCTTTCACTTTGTCGGCGTAAGCAATATGTGTATTCATGCAAAATAACAGCCTTCTAGCACTAACAGTCTCTGAGCTAAGGACGCTGCGGACGGACGGACATGGCGAAACTATAACGGTTCCGTTTTGCCATTTTGGCTACGGAACTCTAACAAAAAGTATGATATCTGTTTCCTCATAATTGAAGCGGCGTTGGTTTAAAGCATCCAACTCGTAATCGTGATGTTCGAATCCTTATACTACCGACGTGAACCCCCTCCTAACACAAGCTTTTTAGAATTGCTAGTAATGTGGGACCACAATCCTAGATTGCTAGTTAAAAAAATGTACTAATAGACATAACTGTGCTGGGAAATGAGAAGTTTTATTTTTTTAAATTGATAGGTACATAGTTAAAGTTTCATCGCTGCAATAAATGAAATATAATGACAGAGAGCTTTTATTTGTCCACTTTGAGCCAAGCACAATCAATTAAAAAAATGATTGGTTACTTGACCGTGCACGAGCAGCACGACACAGAATGCTTTACATTAAATTAACTATTAATTGGCTACACTTAATTATGCACTGGATATATTGTCGTCATGATAAAGAATACTTGTAATTGTTACGTCTATGTATTATGGTATTTTCTTTTTAGTCTAGTTAAACAACTAGAATAATAGCTCATTTTTACGCTTCCTAATGCCACAAACACAGAGAGGATGAAGGTCACAGCACACAAATCAACTCGAAATGGGATTGGTACCGTATTAACTCGAGCCGTTCAGTATTTTTTGTATGACACTCCTTTCTACAACGCACACTAATCGGATTCGTAACGTAATCGCCTTGCCTCGGGACAAGCTCACGAACATTTGAACGGAGCGGCGATACTTTGACGATCCTTCATACATCGCTCGAGACACACACACACAGGCATCGTTAACGATGCCAGGAGCTTAGGAAGTTTCGTAATTTCAGAGGGGGGGGGGGGTCAGGTGGCACAAATGCGTAAATACTAGCCAAGTGTGTAACTGAGTACGTACCTTTTTGCTATTATAGAGGGGGGGGGCATTTACACCCTCAAATCCCACACTTAATATTTTAGGATTCAAAGAACCGTGTACACCAAGTTTCTATCTTGGTATCGGGTTACCTTAGATTTTTTTGCGCTGTAGAATGCCCGCTATCCACTGCGAAAGGGTAATGAGGTGAAAATAGTCCTAACCTTCCATTAGGGAAGAGTTTCAGTGAATTATGTATTCTGCTTTCCATTGCCCACTACTTTCTAGGAGTGAGCTAGACGGGCAATGTTGCAAGTCCGTTAGAAATCCGCTCAACTCTGTGACCACTTTTGTTACTCTTTGTATTCTTTTGGTCCGCTCGGTTTGCTCAATCACAGTGGAAGCACTTCTATAAAGATTGTCGTTGCGAGTTATAGAGAGCCCGTACGGAGCCCGCTTCACCGGAAGGCCACGCCTGCCACTGCGAGCGGAGCGGGCTTCTTAAGGCTTTACCTTCGTCGATTGAGAAAGGTAATAATAATATCTTGGGGCAATTCACACAATGTTATCTGATCATAAACTAAGCAGAGCTTGTATTATGGCAACCAGACAACTGATAAACATACTTATATATTTCTTAATACATACATATTATAGATAAATAACACCCAGACACAGAATAAATCATCGTGCTCATCACACAAAGTTTTATCCTGGGTGGTCTAGCGGTCTCGACTTGGCTGACAGGTAGGTATATCGTACGTCCGACCGACGAAACCTAACCTAGATGCGAACTGCAGATAGAACACAGTAACGATGTGTAGGTGATGAAGCCGCAGGCGTGGTTGGTCTCTGGATGGAACTTAATCACTGTTTTCTTTATTGAAGTCGTTCATTACTGATTTTGAATGAAGGTGGTGATTTTTTTTAGATTTTTAACGGAAGTATCTATGAAAATAAATACTCAATAGTAAAAGTGTTTTTTTTTAATCTTTAATAGACTTAATTCTATGCAAAAGCGGTAGTGAGTCGTCTAAGGTGAATAGTAGCGACTGAAATACTTTTGAGCACGACTTAAAATTATATATCGTTTGAGTATACACACAAATAAACATGACTAACGTAATTGTAAGTATATGGTACGATTTAAAGAATAGAAGCCAAGATCGGACGACGCGACATATAAAAAAATGGAAGTACTGTAACGACCAGTGCCAAATGCTATAGCTCTGCTGGTAATGACGCCAACTGCTTTGTTGGATGGGGGTCGCGGTACCGGGCTGTTCCACGTCGAGAAATCAAACAAATATGTCTCACAGACTTACTTTACATTTATTTCATCATATTTAATAATTATCGTAACCGATGACTTATTCGCCCGTCAGCACCGATGGTTCTCCTTTTTTCTTATTTTTTCCTTATACTCGTATTTAAATAAGTTTTAAATCAGGCTTTTAGAACGTCAAATAACAATTATTAATGAGGTTTGATGTGAAGTGATCGTATCCTCGATTCACCTGCCACAGTACCTACTTGTGGTATCAAGTTCTTAAATTAGAGGCTTTCGTGCTTAAGGAAAGTCCTTAAGTACCAACGCGACTTTATCGAGGTAATATCAGGTGTAAAAACGAGTAAGTTTCTCTATCGCGTCTGCCCTGAATCGATTTTTATACGTCGATTAGCCGACTTTTATTCGACGCCATATTTCGGCTAACGTAAACGTTACTTAAGACTGGTTTCACACTAGGTATTGTTAAGATTGGTGCGACATATCATTTTTTGTAATATAGTATAAAAGTTTAAAAGTTTTTAAAATGAAATTACATTAGAGAATTTTATAAACTACGGGTCTTAATCGCGTAAATATTTAATTTTAAGGCTTTGTTTATTGCCAGACGTTTCGACCGTATTGCAACGGCCACGGGTAGACTGATTTAGCTCAGCGTCGCCTCCTAAACAAAGGTATTTAGCCTTAAAATAAAATATTTACGCGATTAAGACTGTAGCCTATACAATTCTATAATGTGTACAAATCGCGAAAGGTTACGAACATATAATGAAATTCCAGTAATAGAGTTTGGCGAATTTCGTTTTCAAGGCATCTCACTAAATAACAACTGCTACAAATAGTAATAAATTATATACGCTTTTAAAGAAAATTGTATAATATCAGGAGTAGCTGTAAGTTAGCTAGCTATAAAGCTAGCTTAGTTAGCTATAAAGTTTTATAGAAGTAAGGTTTCTTTGAACTTGTACTTATAAGAGAATAACATACTACTGTATGCCTGGACTTAATGCGTTTAATAATTAAATTAAATTATTAAAGTCCTAATGAATATGGTGATGAGAGTCTCCCAGGTTATCTAACAAGCAGTCTTATCGTATTGATTTTCGCAAGTTTACGAAATGGTCGGGTTGAAAGCGCATACCTGATGAAGCTACACAAATACAATTTTTATAATATTCAAATTAAGCCTAAAACTTACAACGTGGTGGTTACGTTAAGTTGTCGTTGGACATTGCTGGTAGAATATCTTTAGCTCCAAGATGATGACTTTTATGCAAGTTTAGTAATCGGATAGCCCTTAACTCAGTGGAGACCAAGCAGATTGAGATATCTGCGATGTTAAGCAACGGTACCACAATCGGTTCATAGATGGGCGACCGTTGTCGAAAATTAACACAACCTCCGTGCCTCGGAGAGCACGTTAAGTCAGTACTGCGCCTAATCTCTCTCCGTGATGGATTTCTGTCCCATTGGACTATGAGAGTGAGGGAATAGAGAGTGCACTTGAGTCTGCGTATACTTCTATATCTTGTATCTCCTGTGTAGTTGGCTAGTCTCTAATGAGATTAGCCGCCGTAACTGACATTGTTAAGGAGACCATTAATCGTATAATTAACACAAAATGACATAGAAAGTAGCGCTCCGTGTCTTGATGTACTTGTTAAACAAAGTCTAAAGTGTACTGTCATATAATTTATTATATAAAAGAGCAGCAGGAGGTAAAAGGTAGTTTGAAAAAATGTTGACCTATTTCTTATTAAATTGTCTTAAACATTTATTGTACGTTCTGCCACAACCATATTTTCTCTACAAGTGCCTAGTGCCGAAGACGATTAAATTCGATAATATTCAACTGTTAGAATCGACCAATAAAGTCATCAAACTATGATGATATCAATCATACGATAATGCCATTGGTAGATTTCAACGGTAACAGACACGGTCTCGGACAAGTTATGTATATTTTCTTAGGACATAAGCACGTACACTACACTTACATACCCTGCGCAATACATGCGCATAGTGCATTAGTGATACAGCTTTAAAAATACTTTTGAAAAGAAATCGGGCTGAAAATATATCTAGTGGTAACATTACAATGTAGAATAGGCTTAATCTCTTAACGATTCGGTTCTTGTAACATTTACACACCAATCTAGTCTATAATTACGGAATAGACCGTTTATGTTAATTACTTTAAATGGCCTCCTTTGAAATAGAATAACTTGTTTACTTCAATAACACAGGGAATTTCAATAAAGAGTAATATAGACTTAGTAAGAAATGTTAGTTGTCTTTGATGTCTTCAGTGCCTTAGGTACTGCGTAACATTATCGATTCAGTTTCTATCTAAAAAACGATTTAGATTTTTGTAGTCTTTATTTTTTTTATCAAGGTCCCTATCAGCATAACTACGACACAAAACAACGAGAATACAAAAAGCCAGACTTATACACAAGCGACATCGCTTATGAACACCGAAATCTCGAAACACTTTCGCAACAAAGTGTTCATGAGCGTTGTCTATGTGAGCGTTCCGTTGCTCGAACGCGTGTTGTCTTAACGCTAGCTGTCTTTATTTTACATTTCCTTAAAATAAATACTTTTTCGTTTTCTCGAAAAAGTATTTTTATACGTACGTAAGTATGAGCGCCGACACAAGTATTTTAAATACTTTTGCGAAAAAACGAAAATGTAAATAGGGCCGCTTGCGTGGCCGGCCACACGCGCGGGGCGCTGACTAGTGCCGTCTGCCGGCTCAACCAATCTGACATCCAATCAATACTTATGTGAAAACGATAAATAATACAAAAAATACTGTTAGCGCGAGATCGTAACCGATTTACAGGGACTTCTCAATTTTGATCAGCGATGCCATCGTACATCTCCTTGACGGCGTCGTACTCGGTGAGTCCCATGCGCCTCTTGTTGGAGATGTCGTAGAGGCTTACCTTCTGTACTTTCAGTGTTTTATGGCACAAGTATGAGCGCCGACACAAGTGAAACCTTAGCACATGCTAAGCATGCACACCTATCTAATTCAATGGGATGAAAATGCAACATTGAACTAAAGAGATTACGAGTAGAACTGATGACTTTAAACTCTTTCCATGGTGTGATATTTTTTAGAAAATGATCGCCTGTTCTCACTGTAGACAGTTGACATCGCTGGTTTCTGTATCTGCTCAGATACTTAAAGACCTGGAGAGGTCTATAAGTATCAAAATAGATACTGTCCTATGAGGAGGAGTTACTGTACCTAGTCGTTGGCACCATTAGGGCATCACTAATGCGTTATTGACTTAGGTTTTGATATTACATTATATAGACTAGACTCATAGAAACACAATATAAATATAGATCCCTTTTCTAGTTAGATTGCTAATACAACAAGGCAATTCATTGTATCCTACATTCTCTAAAGATATTAATAAAAATAAATTAAAAACAACTTTCTTACATAAAATTATAATTAAAACTACACTCTTCTTGTTTTCAACACAATAGAACCTTTTTCTAAATAAAGACAGAATAAACCGACTTCCCTTTCTTGAAATTTTCTGGTGCAGCTTTACTTTATTTACTTAGTTTAGTTTAAGGTGCAAATGAATATATCCCATTACTTTAAACCGGATAGGAGTATACTTGAAATGTGTATTGTTTTTGAGACATAAGATATGTCCGTACTGTTCTATAGTAAAGACAGGTAGCCACGAATATAATTTGGGTAAAATATTTAATTACGTTCTGAAAAACTGTTATTGCAAATCGACATTGCTTCCTATAACAACAAAGATACTTCTGTCGTATTGGATCAATTGCATGTTAGCTCCTAGAAATGTCATAAGTTATTTTAAACAATCGAACATACTCGTACCATGCATGTACCTCTATCACTACCGACCGAGTGACGGACTATTATCAATTCATGTATCAAATTCTTGACCAACAACGTTGAGGCAATAATTCTGTCTATTCAAGCCAAGAATACCAACAAACAATTCAGGTAACCATAAAGGTTTTTATAAAACCTTTTATTACTTAACAGCTCTCACATCCAGGGGCTGATACCCACTGCCATGAAACCTTTTGTGGTCCAGATGACTTTTTCCTTTAAATTTTCTCTTGAATTTTCCTGTGCTCGTATATTTTTGAGAAAAAACCAGCAAGTTTTGTTCGTATAGTCGTAGGGCTGACGTGTCAATTTTATCTGAGGAATAGATATTTCTATAAGAATGTCGATTTGTCTAAGCTATTCCACACAATCATGATTGAAAAATCTGTCCTGTCGCTTCTGGTCCCGGTTTGGCTACGGAAGTCTCGGGTTCGATTCCTGAGTCTGGATATCAAATTTTTCTATCTTTCAAAAATGCATTTATTGTATTTGTAAAGTTATTGGCAAGAAGTGCCTATAAAAAAATGACTTCAAAATCTGTCCTAGTTTATTAATTCAGGGGTTTATGAATTATTTGGAACCTTTTTTTCATCCAACTACACACCAGCTTTTCCAAAACTTTCTTGAGAAATCACGTATGGAGAAAGTATTCCACAATCATATAGCTTGAAATAAATTAGTTAAATTCACTGGTGTACTCACTTTTATCTTCTCAAACTCAGACAGACAGAGAACTGGAAGAGAGAGTCTGAATTTGTCATTAAACTGGTTTTCCCAATTTTTTATGTCAACCACAAGCTGCTGTCGTGTTTCAACAAATATGCGGTGACAATATCTTGTGGTGATATCTATCTATACTTATAATAAATCTGTAGAGAGGTCAGTTCTGTACATGAAATATATTTCCAAAATAACTATCAGGGGGTGATTAGGGATCGATACTGATGCCAAAAATGCAATCAGTAAAATTTTTGTCTGTCTGTCTGTCTGTCTGTATAACCGTCATAGAAACAAAAACTACTCGACGGATTTTAACGAAACTTGGTACAATTATTTTTCATACTCCTGAGTTGGTTATAGTATACTTTTCATCACGCTACAATCAATAGGAGCAGAGCAGTGAAGGGAAAACGGGAGAAGTTACTCCATTTTTTAAGCTTCCGTCGCGTGTGCAACCTTAATGGTTAAAGCTACACAGAAATCATGTATGACGGAAATGTTCTCCTTAAAATTATATAAAAAATATCCCACGACAGTATATGTCTATCTTTTATGGTTGACTCACAATATCACGTGTAACTCCCGATAGCTTAGCAGTTCGAAGCTTTCTGATTTTATTTGTCTACTCTTACGTTTATAACACTCTCAGTCATCCCTAATTCAAAAAGTTAACATTATTAACTATTCCATAAAAAAGAATCATAGAAATCGGTATATAAACACCAAAGTTATACATGAAATACGCTAATAATAAGCCATCGCGCGTGAATACTGAATCATGCTATCTATCTATAGGTATCTATACATATAATAAAATTGTAAAGGCGATTGTTCAAGTGACTATGGAATTTAGTATCGCTACAAATTTTGTTGTGCCAAGATGAAAACTATTGATTTATGTAGACATTAATATATACTTTCAGAAAAACCAACAATGGTTTACTTAATTTGCCGGGTTTAATTGATATGGGTGGATGAACTTCGAAAATCGAAATATTTATATACATTTTTTTTTTTAAAATAGGGCATAACTATGATATTGCGTATTAATTATGTATTACACATGATGTGTAACACTAGTTATTAATAATTGGTTAATGTTCTGTGTTTGCGTTATGTTAGCGTGTGATGAAATTGGACTTCTTGGGTTTTACTCGCCAATCCCCCGGGGCCCACCGAGCTCAAATTGAGTACGGCCAGACTACTAGAATAGCGTCGACGTTTTAATCTGCCTAGTGGCATCTATTATTCGTACCAACTAAAAGTCAAACTGAAACAATTACCAAAGGCCGTTAGAATTCCACTACATTATGCAAAGTATTTCACATAAAAGAACATATCTACCCAATTTGAATGTCACCTTTATTTACACCAGCCAAGAGTTGAATTTAGAATATATTAAAATCTTTGTTGAGCTTAATTGAAGTAAATAGGCTGCGAAAATAGGTTCCTACTTTCGATCCACATTGATGAATGGTCACCTTAACTATTTAAGCGATTTGTTGATTAAAGCTGCGCGATTGTCAACCTTATTTGTTTGGTGATAGGTCCGTTTGTTGGATGGAAGTGTTATGTAAGCAAGCCTGGCATTGTAAGGCACGTGGTTGCATCGTGGAATAGGGTTAATCTGTTTAAAGCCTGTCACGGGTCTTGTTAGTTTAATAAGACATGTAGTGCGTACAGGGACAATACAGTTTATTTAATTAAAAATAATGACTGTAAATAGTCAGTATGCCAGTATAATGAATTGTCCAATATAGTTATTTGAACATCGTTTGTCGTCGAAGGTTGACTAATTTGAGGGGTCAATTTTGAACAATAATAAAGGGTTACTTTTTGGGCGTAAATGAAATCATAATTCTAGTTTAGGTCATTTTGTGTCTAGTGAGGTTGCTCAAATTAGTAACCTAATTTCAGGGCCATACATCATCTCTGAGATATTTAGAAAAATCTGATGATTAACTTTGTGCCTACATTGTTTCTGTATCTGACTAAAGACAGTCAATGTGCAATATTAATGAGATGATTGTGTCAGGGTAGAAGCCCTGACACCACGCCAAATCGCCACTCCTTTCATCATATCTGATTAAAGTCAAGAGACTAATTGCAGATAATCGAAGAATAAAAAAAAAGTTTCCGTAACAGCAAAATGGAATCTACGTCGTGCTATCTCCACAGTTTTTATTAACATGGCCGTTAACGCGCCTGTGGCATCCCTACAATTGCTATCGTCCATTCCGTAATTGCTTACCAACAGGCAGGCCACTTTAGTTTTACGAAATAAGGTAACAATTTCAACGAACGTTATAAAAAGGATGCTGTATTTTCAAGGTACTGCAAAAGTGGAAAGTGCTCTGAGAATACTAATGCTCTTTAGAGAAGCCTCCGAAAAGCGGAGTTGATTATTTCAGTAGGCATTGCCACGGTTGTAGGTTTATACTTGATTTTAACACTTATGTTTCACGATCGTAATACTAAAAATGCTATTTCTTGTTACGGAAATATGTACGTTAACGGCATCAAGGCGGTCGGATATATAATCATATTATTTTTGGAGATTATCTTCAGATCGATAAAAGCTATGAGAATCGAATAAAAGTATGTATCTATATTTTTCTGAAACAGCTTAGTAATATAATGTTATTGATTTTATTCCGGACTAATAGTCAGTTTTTCTGAAAATTAGTTATCCGTAGGATTGTGTTGTACTCTGTATTGGATCACTCATTTCCTGCTTTACAAATACAATAAGTGCATTTTTGAAAGATAGAAAAATTTGAAGTCCAGACTCAGGAATCGAACCCGAGACTTCCGTAGCCAAACCGGGGCCAGAAGCGAACCACCTATCTGGACTATGTTACTAGACCTCAAATTTCTCCATCCCTTGATGCTCGCGAGTTTGGGCCCTCGCATGCGCCATCTAGTCGGTAGTTAAAGAACTATCACGGCTTTTGTTATTGCTTCGTTACAGAGAGCATTTTAACAAATTATGATGTCGCAGGCCGAATATTGAAGTGATTTTTATAGGCATTTCTTGCCAATTACTTTACAAATACAATAATTGCATTTTTGAAAGATAGATTTTTTTTTTTTTTGATGTCCCGACCCCGGAATCGTACCCGGGACTTCCGTACCCAACCATTTTTGTGCTTAGTTTTAATAGTTTTTTCCATGTTTTATGGCAGCCGTTAGAATTCTTCAAAGCTTCTATAATCTACTAAAACTTAAAAAGTGCATTGTGTTTGATTGATAACTGCATTTTTTTTTTTTTTTTTTTTATTAAAGACGGCTCCCGCAGTAGGGTACAAGCCCGGTGTCGCGGGGGACTTTACAAACATACAAGTCACGGACACAAAGTACACCCAGACTCGGAACAACAATTTGTGGTTCACACAAAGTGGTGTCCCGTGTGGGAATCGAACCCACGACCTCATGCATAGCAGTCGGATACACTCCCACCGCGCCACGGAGGCAGTCATGCATGCTTTTATTAACAGTAGGACTTGCATGCATGAAACTGGATCAAACGTTATTTACATTTGGATTGCTTGACGTTTCGACCAGCTTTCACCGTGGTCCCGAGCGTACAGACTACTTATAACTGGTTGGCTAGCTCCCCGTTTTTGTCTCATAAACAAATTTATCCCGAAGACCTTTAGAATATAATCGGTGTAGCCATACCATAAAATCAATATTACTTATGTAGGTAGAGGCATATAACACTGAAATTGATGAACACCTGTTTTAAAAGTTGGTTCGAAGTACAGGTAAGATAAGTAACAGACGTAAGCTGGCTACATTTGCAATGAGCCACAACGGGCGAGTAATAAATCCACGGTAATCGCTGTACACGGTCTACCTAGACTCGGGAATGTAATAAAAAATATCAAAAGCGCCTGTAACTGTAACCCTGTATATAAAACAGACTTAAATGATATAAATACCTTTGGTTTAGTCAACAATGTTGAGGCAAAAAATGTTTGAAATAACTTGATACTTTAACAAGAATACATTAAAGTACCTACCACTTCAGATGGGTACTATTTTATCTCGTGAATTCACGTTGCGTTATAATAATACAATTGTAAAAATATGTGTTTTCATTGGACATATCCCAGGGTCATTTGACTAAGTAACGAAGGTTGCATCGAGTCCTCGAACCTGCAGAACCTGCAAACGAGCGATTTTTCTGAAACTATGGTAATCAAAATAACTTAGTTGTGTGTTCTGGCCTTACACCGTCTGAAGTACTGTACATTTCATAAAATTATGTATACATCGGGCAATAAACAAGGTTTTTACCTTAAATTATTCATACAATTAAAACCCGTAGTCTAGATAATTTTATAATGTGTACAAATTGCGAAAGTTTATCAATATTTGTACAAAAATAATTTATTTCAAAATTTTCTTACATAATTATTTGTATTAAAATAGAAAATAAAAAATTATACAAATTCACATTCTGTGGTTTGCAGTTGGCATAAGAACTTCTTACTATAAATATGAGTTAAATCCATTACCCTAGTGTTGCTATCATTCACGTTTAGGGAGGGTAGGGGTAATTGGTGACCTACTGACAGGCCACATGATTGTTTCCTACTTTACAAAAAATATCTCAGTAAAGTTGTAAGAAAGTAAACGTGATTTTGTAGCGAAGATAGTTTTAGTTGCTTGTTATGATTTCCTTTTACTTTGTGTTGCTAAGCTTGTTTAAAAGTTTTGTAAGCCGCCTTGAAGGACTCGTAAGCTGGCTCAGAGAATGATGCTATACAACCTTGTCTGCCTCTTTTGTCCTTTACAATTATTGTAATACTGCCTTGTGTTTGGTATATGTAACTTTATGTAATCACTAGCTGACCCGCGTAACTTTGTATGCGTCAGTTTTTCCCGTTTTTGCAACATTTTTCATTGCTGCTTCGCTCCTGTTGGTCGTAGTGTGATGTTATATTGCATAAAGTCTTCCTTTATAAACGGGCTATCCAAAAATAAAATAATTTTTCAATTCGGATCAGTAGTTCTTGAGATTATCGCACTCAAACAAACAAACAAATAAACAAACAAACAAACAAACTCTTCAGTTTTATAATAAAAGTTAGTTTGAATTCGCTGAAAAGAGTCATCAAAAGTGGTTTTTCTTCATTAACATTAAAACAAACTCCTCAGTAGAGACACCTAGTTTAAATACAAATATTAAAGTTTCGCATAAAGCAATTTAATCGTAACACACTGACTGACAAAGTTTTACCAGAGCGATCGCATTTGAATTTCAATTTCGAATGTTATGTGGTTTGAAATATGTTTGTTTTATACAAACTTTATTAAAAATATTTAATAAAATGCTGTTTGTTGTCCCTAACACAATATTTACATAAGTATTTAACCTGAAAATACTTACGTAATCAACAGCATTATCAGCGAGCGCTCAACATTTACAGTTTTAATATTCTGCTAACTTTTCGGTACAAATATTTCCACCACATTTGTACGTAGACGGCTTAATCTTTAAGCACCAATCTCTAAGCTATTCGGACTATTCTTTAAAACTGTTCGCCATCTTATCTTTGTCGTTTTACGGGCGGGAGGCGTAAGGATATTTCTTTAATTCCCTTTTCGGCACGGAAACAATTCTTTAGGAGAGATTTCGATGGCTCTGTAAAGTATACTGTCATAGATCCTGAGGGAATGCGGGTCTCGCTGCACGTCCGCAAAAAGATGCAGAAAGCGAAAAAGAATTCGGATTCTCCTGTCGAGCGATGGCAAATTTATTTTGTCGCGTGAGAGATTTATGGTACTGCTCTCTATGTGTAAATCTCTATGAGTTAAATTGTTTCTGTTTTTGCCAATGATGTTTTAAGTAAAAATGTGTAGATAAGTTACAAGCGCTCAGAAAGCGGCACATTAAAATATATACAATTGACTTAGATTTTATACGCCAGTGAAATCAGTGTATTACATTTGTCTTTTTTTCAGTTGTGATAATTAAATTATGCTTTCTACTTTTACGACTTTTTTTTGTAATAGTGTGACATTGCACTATATAAGTTATGTATAGGTGCGTTAGTTTGCCGTTATCAAATATCGAATGATGTTTATGTAACCTATCTACACCTTTATACTTTAAACATCATTGGTTTCTGCGCCAAGTTTTTATCTATCATAGATGTGGTAGCAAAGGCTAGCAAAATCCATATAATATGTGTAGTGATTTACTCTATCTCCATTGTGTAGTGTTATTTCTTACCTTCCATATATGGAAGTTAAGAAATAACATTATAATAATAAATAATATTTATGTAGTTTTTATTCTATTTTCTGACAGAATTGTTTTCTTTTTTACTATTAAGATAGGTAAGCATAGAGGTCTATTGTATTTTTATAAAAGTTTGTACTATTTAGTCTATATTTATGGGCTGGGTGTGTATAATTTATGTAAGTAAAATACCTCCAGAGGTTTCTTTATCAGAAAAAAAGCAAAAAAAAAATGTAATTTTACCGGGAGATTTCTGGAGGAAGACAGTAAGAAGTTCAGTCTCGCGGCACATCGCTGCATTCTTGTACCAACTGCACAAGTCATTACGTTGCATCTAAGTGCAGAGGTGCATAAACTATCTCCGTTGCAACTAAGTGCATTGTTGCATAATTACTTACTCTGGACCTATATGCATAGCTGCATGATTATCTACGCAACATTTGCCCACACCGCTGTTACATCGCCACGACCGCTGTTACCTGCCATTGGAAGTGCCTAGTATATATTAATGGTGAAGGAGAACGTCAGACTGTATTTGTAATCCAATCTCTCGTTTTATCGGCATTTAAATTGTATTTATTTTTAAATAGTTGACTGTAACTCAAGCTATTTTCAACATAAGTAGCCTAGCTCTATTTATTTTAATTCTATATAATTTTCAATTTCATTACATATAATTTTCTTAATTTGAAAAAACCTAGATAAATTTTGTCACGAATTACACGAGTGTTGATAAGCTTTGATTATGACAAATTTGAAAGCGAAAAAGACAGATTTTTTGAAAGGTAAAAAGTATGTAAATAATAATGAAGAAGCAAAATATAATTTTACACGTTGTGGTGTGAGGGGATCTAAACCTTTTTGTATTTCTCGTTATAAAATCAGGGTTTACGCGTAACTTTTGAATATGTTAGCAGATTATTTTTTGCAGTTGAGCAGAATTTTATGTTATAATAGGACTCGTAAACAAAATAGATGTACATACAAAAAACCCTGTGTTCGTAAGGATCACTTATCCTTGAATCACTTCTCTAAATACATTTTTAGAATTCAATTGGTCGTACACAGATAAGAAACTTCTGCAGATGCCTGAAATCGTGAAACTAATAAATAATTATAACCAGAAGAGATTAGTAACTGTTTTAAGTTATAAATAAACGAATAACTAATATGAATTTTGTTTGTGAATGTTTTGTGAAATGTGTTGAATAGCCGGGTCACGCGGTAACTCCATTTCTCAACAATCCTGCGATCTGCGATCCAAGATCGTGGAGCGTGGATCGTACTAAGCCTAACCAGTTTGTTGGAACTTGCGATCCTAAAATGCGCTCCAAGCCATTTATAGGTGAACCGTCATTTTCAGTTCAGTCGAACTTTCACAATATTTATATCGCTGGATCGCACGATCCACTCACAACCGTGTCCGCACCAAGTGACTGAGGCGCCTACGATAATTTTACGTGATAGCGTCATAAGTTGTATTTTATATACTATACATTTATATTGTAACAAACAACCATGCCTGTGACAGCAAGCTCGCGCATGCGCCCGATGGCCACCATACTTCAGCCTATCAGCAGGCAGAATCGCCAATCATGTTGCTTAGCAACCAGTCAATAACGTGACTGCTTAGCAATAAATCAATAACGTGACCGTGGCTACGTGACTGCTTAGCAACCAATCAATAACGTGACCGTTGCCACGTGACACTTGGCGTGCGTGCACCCCGTCATCAATTTAAAAGACGTTATCACGTCATTAACAGTAAGGTTTATTACAAAATCATGGTATGGTACCTTATAATGTTATTATAGAAGAAGTTTCTGCAATGTCAACCATTTAACAAAGTAACTAACTACTGCATCTAAAAGAAACTAACTATAAATAAATGTTACATATTTATACTGGCATACGAGTCATATTTAATCTACTCCAGTTTATTACATAAGGAACTGGCACACAAGAAATACAGTTAAGTATAAATCACGTCGATATACATGTAGATGAAGACACTCCATAACGCTCGCTTGATGTAGGACCGTCAGGAGTTTGATGAATACAGATCCAACATTTATCTCTTCAATGTATCTTAATCGTTATTGGAGCTCGCTTTTGAGAGATTCACAACAGCTTCGAAGGCTTAGATAGACTTGAACATATATTATACATGCCCAAATTTACTCTGAATATTAGGTTTACCGCGATATTCTAATTTACAATGGAGCTTTACCTAAATTTAATTTAGAAAATATCTAATATTAAGTAGATACTTGTAGTGAAATTGTATAGTTAAGAAAATATAACATGCTTTTATGTGAAATGTACGTAACCGATTGAATCAGGAAATTCATCTTAAGTAGATTATAAGGGAGGGATCCGACCACCCACCGTCAATCTGTGAATCACCACGATTGAAGTAGTAAGGAAATGCTCTTAATACAACACGAAGTGAAACACGAGGCATCCTCAGAATAGTTTGGCACCGACTGAGCAGGTGCCAAACTATCCTGAGCATGCCCCGGGTAGAGGCGAAACACGTGTCGAAGTTTCACTTCGTGGAAGCGGAATATTGCAAGTCAAGGGTCCGGAGGTGCCTGCCACTCGACTTGGTGAGAGCACCTGTCACTAATTTTCTTTGTTGCAGGTCTCTCTTTTTGAGTGCGGTCTGTCTATCTATTTCGATTGTTGTATTAAGAGCATTTCCTTACTACTTCAATCGTGGTGATTCACAGATCGAGGGTGGTTGTGGGAAGGGTATTAGGAATGGATCCCTTGTAATCTACTTGAAATGAACGCAGATAAATGCAACTAGTCGACCCAATCGTAATCGAGTAGCCATTCCTGGTCAATAGGTTACTAAAAGACATTCTATCAGAAATTAATGAATGTAAAGTTAAAGATGTTTATTCACACCGACAGTAGGACATTCATTGGTTCATAACATACAGTTGGATCAACGTAACACGTATTGAAGTTGGCGGCAAGTGGTTGCGCAGATGCATTTTTTGGAAGTAAATGGTGACACGAAGCGGGGTGCAACTAAACCGAGAGAATTAGAGATGCGATTACGCATTAAATTGTTATAATTAGTATTACAAACTCATGTTTTTTGTGATTATTTTCGTAAAGAAATTGTTTTTCAAACTTGTCAGTATTTTAAATCGATTAAACATAATTAATCGTTTTCGTAAGTAATTTTAGGGTTGCATCTCTGTGGTATACGCGAAAGTGATATAATATTACCCTAACTTCAATCCGACCGAGTTTCGTTGATCCGTCTGTATTAATTTTTAAATCAGTGTGGGTCGCACATTACTAACATTTTTTTGTAACTTCTCCAAAATTTAAATTTACTTACTCACACACCACTCGGGTATGGTGACCACACACAACAAATGGGAGAATATCGAATTAAAAAAACCTATAGCTTTCACGCCGAGCTAATTAATAGATAAAATTATGTAATAAAGAACCAATGAAAAATAGTACAGGTAAATTAGCTTGAAGAAATTTTTGCGTTTGTAGTAGTGTATGGTCAGCAAATAAAAAAAACAACATTTTATTTTTAGTTTTTATTGTTTTAAAGGTAATATACGTTTGTGGCTGGAGCACACCAAATGCGTGCACGTCTACGCATACGCACTACGTACTAATACGGTCGTGAAAATGTGTATCCACCGCATTGTAATCTATGGAACTGTATGAGGCAGACAAGCCAGTTCCAAACATTACAAGCATTGAATGCCGGTTTTCACTTCAGTGAAGACGTGTATGAATTAGGTGTTCTCCGGCCATAAATGTTTTATTCTAATAATTCATCAACCCCAGGCATATCACAATCATCCCCATCCTCGCTTTCATCAGATGAATTATTTAAATTAATTATGATTCGTTCTGATATTGTGTCTAAAGCTGCGTCTCTACCCTGATATTTGCTTTCCTCCTCAATAGCATGCAAACAAACTTTTCTCCATTCCTCTACAGTTATGGCGTTCATTTTTTCTTCAGCTAATGACATTATAACCTTCATATTCATTGCGACATTCTTTTTTGCGACATATGTTTTCACTATCCCCCATATATTTTCTATAGGATTAAACTCCGGATGGTATGGTGGTAAACGCAGCACAGTATGACCGTGCTGTCGTAATATTTCGTCTATCTTGTACTCTATAAATCTCGCCTTGTTTTGCAGAATCAGTTCATATAATTGAGGCTTAAGCAACGTGGATGAATGCTCAATGTTTCGAAATGTCAGCCAGTCTATCATTTGCTGTTTTCTAGAATTACTATTCGGTGCAGGATTTTGTATTGAGTTATGATATGGTGCGTTGTCAACAACAACAACACTATTTGGTTGTAAGTTGGGTATTAATTGAGTTTGAATCCACCTTGAATAGTTGTCATAGTTCATATTGTTGTGGTAATCTCCACTTTTTTGGTCGGCTTTAAACATAAGCAATGCATTTGGTATAAAGCCATCGATACCACCGGCATGAACAATGATTAAGCGGTTGCCTTACGATATATGTTGCTTCAAACCTGAAGTGCTTCCATCTGACCAAGATTTCGAGAGGGTATGCGAATATAGTGTATATATATATGTTTCGTCGGTGTAAACAATTGGTCGGCGTTGTTCACGATATTCAGCAATTTTCATCAAATAATTAATTCGCAAGTATCTAATTTCGTGTTTTTCCATAAGAAGTTTCCGGTTATCTTCTGTTTGCTTCCAATTAAAACCTAATATGTCATTAGGTTTTAATTGGAAGCAAACAGAAGATAACCGGAAACTTCTTATGGAAAAACACGAAATTAGATACTTGCGAATTAATTATTTGATGAAAATTGCTGAATATCGTGAACAACGCCGACCAATTGTTTACACCACAAACAAACTTTTCTCCATTCCTCTACAGTTATGGCGTTCATTTTTTCTTCAGCTAATGACATTATAACCTTCATATTCATTGCGACATTCTTTTTTGCGACATATGTTTTCACTATCCCCCATATATTTTCTATAGGATTAAACTCCGGATGGTATGGTGGTAAACGCAGCACAGTATGACCGTGCTGTCGTAATATTTCGTCTATCTTGTACTCTATAAATCTCGCCTTGTTTTGCAGAATCAGTTCATATAATTGAGGCTTAAGCAACGTGGATGAATGCTCAATGTTTCGAAATGTCAGCCAGTCTATCATTTGCTGTTTTCTAGAATTACTATTCGGTGCAGGATTTTGTATTGAGTTATGATATGGTGCGTTGTCAACAACAACAACACTATTTGGTTGTAAGTTGGGTATTAATTGAGTTTGAATCCACCTTGAATAGTTGTCATAGTTCATATTGTTGTGGTAATCTCCACTTTTTTGGTCGGCTTTAAACATAAGCAATGCATTTGGTATAAAGCCATCGATACCACCGGCATGAACAATGATTAAGCGGTTGCCTTACGATATATGTTGCTTCAAACCTGAAGTGCTTCCATCTGACCAAGATTTCGAGAGGGTATGCGAATATAGTGTATATATATATGTTTCGTCGGTGTAAACAATTGGTCGGCGTTGTTCACGATATTCAGCAATTTTCATCAAATAATTAATTCGCAAGTATCTAATTTCGTGTTTTTCCATAAGAAGTTTCCGGTTATCTTCTGTTTGCTTCCAATTAAAACCTAATGACATGACGTGTTTTCGTAACGTGCTGACACAACCTTTATAATCGATATCTTCTTTCAATTTTGAGTGCAAAGTTTTTAAAGTGGGAACTTCTTTATTTGTGATGTGGAAGTCATGAATTGTTCTTCTGATAACTTGCTGATCAAAGTTATCGATTACTATTGTAGGTTTACGATTCGGTTTCTTTTTAGGAGATTTAAATGTTACTTCCTGATCTGAAGGACGACATTTGCTTTCTGATACTACCTTTCTGACGGATGCTATTGAAATTCCTGTTGATTTAGCAACTAATTGAGTGGGGGTCATAATACTGCTCGGGTTGTTATTACACTCATTTTCGAAATATTTGTACAAACAGTACAAAACTTCCTTAGTTTGAGAAGTCAAAGGCTTGCCTCGACCATGTTTTAACACTGGAGCCATTTTGAATTATCAATATAAAGTTACAACACTTACACACTTGAAATTAAACACTTCAACAAATATTTTAACAATAATAACAAACAATAACAACAATCAACAAATACAAAATTTCACAATGAAACTACTACGTATCTAATAATTATAATTTTTTAATGAAATGCGTGCTTTATGTTCTAACGGTATCAAGCGACTGACGTCAGACTGCACGTGGCACCTGCGGACAGAGTAAACTGGTTTATTCTGGTTTTGTGCGTGTTTCCACTTTCCACTATCAAGTGACGATTTATTTATTTGTTTTGTTTCGTAATTATTATGGTCAAAACTTTTTACCTATAGCTAAACTACTATCATCTAAAGAACGACATGATATTTTATTGTTTCACGGTAGTCGCCTTGTCGTTTGCTCAAGGACGTGAAATTGAATGACATATTTTTTTTAATAAAGTCAAAACCTTTTTCTTTAAAATAAAAACTTGTTTTTATTGAAAACAAAAATCAGAGTGTTGCTAGGGATAAGTATTAAATTAAATAGTAATGTTAGGATATTGAAACATTTTTGTAAGGGCCAGAACGATATAGTGGAAACGCGCTCTAATATCTAAGTAACATACACACCACTACATATGCAAAAATTTCTCGAGACTAATTTCACTGTACTAAATACAAAATGCCTCCGACTGCATGATATTAGATATGAAGGGTTTTGTTTGTTTCTGTCTTCTTACAGGCGGGATTTTTAATTTTTTTTCTAGTACTTTTTAGTCGTTGTAAGATACGACGTGATTTAATAAGAACTATTTGATTTATATGATTTGCCGCTCTGAACTTTTACAAACATAAATGTTATTTAAATATTTTCGAACTTGCCTTTTAAAGCCCTTTGATAATTATCCCTCACATTAGTGTGCAAAAAATCCGCCATTTTATTTTTTTTAAATTTTATTTACCCAGTGACACTTGCGTCATCAAGATGTGTAAAAACGTATAATTTATTAAAATCGGTTGAGCTGTTGAAGAGTTATGAGTGGACATAGGAACATTGTAAGGATACATACAAACATACATACATACATACGCGTCAAACATATAACCCTCCTTTGCAGTCGGGTAAAAACAACTGACATTTAAGATTCTATATGTATAAAAGTTTTGTTTTCTAATTTAGTACGTATGTTTAAAAGTATCAAATTAAGTTTTAAAGAATCAGTGAAGAATATAATAGCAAGTCAAGTAGATAAGCATTCCGCAAGTGCTGATCTCCGGCCTGGAGCTGTGCCAGGTTCTCCTTTTAGAGAATCGGTCGAGTTTATAAGAACAATAACTTGGCAGGTTGTCGGCTAAAAATATCGTTTGGGATACAGAGCATTGATACCTATGTTCCGAGGTTTGGGATGTTACTTCTCTTTTTGGGCAAAATAGTTTAGAAACATTTATATTTTTGATTTTGTAATTATTCTCATAGTGACGAAAACAAATATCGAGAAAAAGGGGAGGTTAAGCATCATTGCCATTGTTGGTCCCTAGAGGGGTGGCCGTTTTCGATAAATGTCATCCCCCCTTGAGGGAAAGTCCCTCAAGCACGTTCAGCCGTCGATTTTGCACCTTATCTCTCTGCAGTCGTGTCGAATTTCCATCTCATCTCATCTCACTCTATTTAATAGAGAGTGTACTTGTGTCTATGCATGCATTTGTCGTGTGTATTACATCTTCTGATGAGGTGAAGTATTCCAATTCGATCCACTGAATAAATCCAGGAGGGAGAAGGAGATAGAGGAGTTTGGCCGCTTTGACTGAAATCAGTTAGGAGAACATTATATTGATTTCTTTTATTCTATATAATTTAAGAGCTTTCATCATTATGTAGATGACCACTTTAATGCAGTCAAAAGAAACGTACTAATAGAAGATTGAAGCAAAACTCAAAGTAATATAAATGTAATAAATACTTAAGCTTTCAAGCTCTTGCAGGGTTAGTTGGGTGTTTGAATTTCAGTTTCCAAATTACATTAACCTAAAGGATTAGTTACATTTTATATTTCTAATAATTGAAATTCTAACAGATGAGCCGAATCGACATTCTTTGATGAGCATATTGAGCATCGACGATATGCGAATGTCTTGGTTGATTTCATCGGATGAACAGAACCAAATCAAATCCTCTGTCAGTATTTAGTTATTTACAGATTTTGCGTAGATGAATGTTTTTGTCAGAATATGAGTTAACAAACTGCTTAGTAACGATAGATAGGGAGACGAATTAATCTTTGCCTCATAAATGTTAAATGTTGCGATAAAATATAGCTTATAGTCGCAAAGTTGTTCTGATTGGTATATCGATAAAATCAAGTCAGTACTTTTTAATTAATCATCATTACAAACATCCATACACCCCCTCATAACTTTCGCATTTATATGTTTACAGAAGAAGAAAATAAATAAAACCGACAATCCCTTGCACTTGTCAGAAGTACTATTTGTTCACGCCCCGCCATTGAGAGAGGCTAAGCGTTATAAATCAGGTGGGTGCGACCGATACTATCAACCTCTCAAGTATCAGACTATCTGTATCGACTAGTCGTAAATACGGCTAGTCGTATACCAGCGGTCGTCCAGACCTGTGAGGTAATGCGTCTAGATCTCAGAACATGATATCGAGTAATGGTTACAAAAATACCTTATACCGGCCCCTTCAGATCGTAACAGACTGTATCGCTTTTGTTGGCTTGGTTTCATTGTAGGGTAGTGTAATAAGTCCGGCCATATTTTGCTTTATAAGTGTCAGATTGCGAGATAACAAGTTAGAGTTTGGGTTATAGGTACCTCTAATTATTTGTTATATTTTATGAAAATAGACTCGTTATGAGGTGGTTGCGGACGTCGACGTAACGAGGGGGCATTACACTGATAGAATTATTTATTAATAGCGCTACGTACACAGCGACACGATCGTCGGCCTCGCTCTTCCGCGCACAACCATTACTTCACAGTGCGCAGGAGTGCAGATCAAAATAAAGTAGAATATTCGTTCGTACATATGTTACATTTCGAACGCCATGACTATGATAATCCTAGATTTATTTGCGGGATCATATTAAAACATATCTATAAATTTCTTTACATCATCTTCTAGAAAAACTCTTTGACTAGGGACACAATTTTTTCGTGTCCTAATATTTACATTTTCTATATAAATTTTTGAGAGAGCCTGTTTCGCGTAATCTACCCACTACTTCATTTTATCGTTTTCATATTGACTCTCATCGATTCAAACGACGGTTTTTTTTTGGAGAATACTAACAACTCAGACCCACAATCAAGTATTGTAATAAAAACATCAGTACCGTTAGTACGATAGAATTAAGTTAGTATACGATTTTTTACTTGTCTGAGAAACTCCTGCGGGAAATACAGGAGTGACAATATTAGGTCTGAAAGTAACCTAACTATGGGTAATAATAATAAAATTGTCTTCAAACTTTCTTTGTTTTATTTTACAACCAATATTCTGAGGCCTAATAAAGAATTTTCTGTAGGCAGTACCTGCTGCCAAAAATACTGAGTACCTACCTAACACTACACTGAAATGGGATTCCAGTAGCGATTGAATCTAATATCAGTGAGCGATTTTATTTAATTGCCTTCATGTATTCTATGCGGATTTCGTAGGGACTAGCATGAATTTCCGTCTTTTTAAGCGTTTATGCGTAAGGAACTGCAATCATTAGACTTAGGTATTTTATAGCATTTTTATAGAATTTTTTGCTAATTACTTTATTAACATGCCGTGTGGTACCGGCTTAAGAATAGTACCACCCCGTCTCTTCTCGTGGGTGTCGTCAAGGCGACTAAGGGATTTCACTCCGGAGGACGGGCAGCAGCGTCCTCTGCGTACTTAAAGCCTTACTGCGATCGCCAACCCGCTCGCCAAGCGTGGCGATTATGGCAATTACCCCCAGGATCTACATACCAGTAGGTTCTACTGGGGAGACCCGTGCCCAGCAGTGGGCCATCATATGGGTTGATATGACTTTATTAACCTTCCTCCGTCGTAGTCTTTTTCGTGACATCGCGGGGTCACCAGAGACCCCAAAATCAAATAACGTTTTAATTAAGTTGTTTATAACGTAATTTTCACGTATTAATTTAATTTTATTACAGTAAGGTATGATACATAATAATACGTGTGATACATAAAAACAAAATACAAATCAGGTTATTTGTTTGTACTATATCAAACTTAAAGTTAAACAAAGAACAATTTTTATTCTTTGGGACAATATTTATATAATATGATAAATGATTATATATTACTAATAGCAAACATTTTCTACTATTTGAAGTCAACATAGACATAAAACTTTTATAAAAAAATATAAAAATTGTGACACTTTTCATGACCTAAGTGGCAATATCTCAAGTCAGTATATACTAGTACTATTTTCTTGTCTGCCCGATAATCTACATTTTTCATCTCTTCACTACCTACTACTATTACTTCATCATCATCCTATTCCAACCATTTTAGAATTTCTTAAACCTCTTTACGCGGTCTAAAACGAAACAGTTACCAATTAAAGGTAATAAACAAAATTAATGTTAATAACGTTAAAAATAAACAAAACTATTGTAAGAAATGTATGAATAAATAATTTTCAGTCTGTTAAAATATCGGTAGGTATTACTTAACCGGACCAGACGTAACTATAAATGTAGGCTGGGTAGGCAAAACAAATACATTCCCAAGTAAATATTAGTTGTACAATTTTATGCACGGGTTCCACATGCTTGAAGTAACTTGTATGTTTTCTCAATTCTTTCTTGGCGGTAGACGACAATGTCGATATTTTCCAGCCATTTTATTGCACTCAGAAGTGTAGCTACATTTTTAAAATATTAACTATGAAGTCCAACTTTGGTAGTAAACAATATTTTAAATTGCATCTGAAAGTAGTTCAGACGATGTCAACAAAATGAAAACGGAATGCCTCACATACTGCAAAGTTTGAGATTAAACTTTCTACTGATATTAAATCCTTCCACAATACTTCATTTTTCAATAGTTTGGGTTAGGATATAGTATCGAGATCAAAATATTTACTAGTTGTTCCCACAACTAAAATAACTGATGTACGAGTAATATTTCTGAATGTTATGTGTTATGATAAATTAATATTTGTACACCTTATGGTGAAACTTAAGGCGTATAACTTAATTGACAGTCTGACAAACAAATAATTTCATAGTTTTTACATTATTATATAGTTATTATGTTACTAGCAGTCGCCCGTGGCTTCGCCCGTATAGTTGATTTTACCCCCTTAAGGGTTGATTTATCGCCTTCGATCAAAACGTTGAAACACATATTTTCTACGCCACAAAGCCAAATACAAAATTTCACAAATTTAACTTCACAAAACTGACGGAGGTTCATACCAACTTGCAAAACATTACTCTAGGCGTATTTTTAAAAACGATTTAGTTTTTTGATTTTAAATATCACGTGTCCTTTAGAAAAAGCTAAATTAGTTTTTTTAGATCTAACTTTATAACTAAGGGTGTTTAATACAAAGTTGTAACTCCTAAATTACACTCCTCAGCGTTTTTTTTAAAATCAACATATATAATAAAAAATCAAAAAACTCCGCCTGCTTAAAAAATATTGATACAAGATAATGCCTCCGAATGCATAATTTAAGGTAATCTTGTTTCAAAATAAAGAAATACGTTGAAAAGCCCTAATTTAGACATGTAACATTTCGTATTTGGCTTTTCAAGCTAAAAGAAAAAAAAAACACAATTTTAGCGTTTTTGGAAAATCAACTTATAAGAGGCTGTAATAGGAGTTACAAATTTGCAATTTGTTTAACTTTGTGTCTGTAAATAAGAAAACACGTGTTCAAGCGTTTTGATCGAAAGTGATAAATCAGCAATTCAGGGGGTGAAATCAACTATACGGGTGAAGCCGCGGGTGACAGCTAGTTACGTTTAAAGTAGCTGAAAGTATTTTCATCTGTACCAATAAACCGACTCACTTTATTTAAAACGCTTACACACAGCAGTCTTTGCATAATATCGTCGCCGAGAAAAATATGACACTATTAAAAAGGGGTATCGAGAAAATTTAAGGTCCCACCAGGAGCATAATCTAAACGGTGAAGTAAAAATATTGGAGCCAAACCGAAAAGCTCCGACCCTTGACTTTGCGTAAACGATCAATAAGTCAAATAAGTGGACTGGCAATCTAAAGGTTGACAAATAAGTTCTTCTATACTTTGTTATAGTTTCGTCTAGCTATGAGCGTTAAAGAATTCATTTTAATTGGAATAATTGCTTCTTTCAGCTTTTCAATTAAGACATTTTTAGTTAGCGGTATCGATTCATTGGCAATTCTATTTCAATGCTTGATCAGCTTTTTATTAAGGAGTATTAATCAAATTTATTCAATGGTTATTTCATAATTCTTGAATGCTATCAGATCTAGAAAGAGCTCAGAGAACTTTGCTGAAGGTAATATTATTTAAACCCTTTAGATTTCCAACTGAAAGCCTATATTTGTCTATAGAACTTCTGGCCGTAAGGAAATTTTATGTGCTAAGTACGATTGTAAAAAGACATCAAACTCAAATTTTCGACCGTAAAAAAATAACCGGTAGACGGAAGCACTTAGTTGCACCTATTGTTAAAACAAAATCGACTTTTGCTAAGAGACAGCACCCAGAACAGTCCTCATACCTGTATAACTTCATTAACAAAGAGTTAAAAATTTACTCACTCACCTAGAGGGACTGCAAAATTGCTGTGAGAAACTGGTTAAAGATGAAAACCTACAGTGAAGTGGAAGACATAGTGCAGGCAATAAGTTTATAATAAAGCGTAATAATATTATACTACCAATCATCGTAAACTACATTACCAAAATATAATATGTATTACAAAATTAGTGGAAGTTGAGGTTTCACACCTCAGCTCCCGACCCCGAAACAAGATCGTAAGGCTAATTACAATCACATACATCAGATAACTAAATAACTAATAACATTTTCACCCTTCACGTTAATGGTTCGCTATATATATACCCTGATTCACCACAGTCAAACACGCACACACACGCACACACACACATTAATTTTATTATTTTTATTTTTAAATTTAATAAAATAATAATGTTAAAATGTTATTAAATTGGTTGTATAAACTACAAGTTGAATATTTGTTGCTTATCTTTGCATTCTTTTCTTCTCGGTTGTGTGGTCTGGTTAAGCTACGAGTATCTAAGCTTATACTACCATAGCCATACTGATTAATGATAATGATATTGTGTTAATAACATTGTTTTGCTCTGTGCATTCTTCATGCCCTTTTTACGACATAGGGGTAAACGAAGAAACGGCTCATCTGTAAGTGATATCCGCTACCCATGGATATCTTCAAAATCAATTAGGTAGGTTGTAGGTGCATTGTTCACTTTTTGTTTTTAAGAATTTCAATTTATATCTGTTATAATTATATCTTGCGCCTTTGTTGTTTTCACTATTAATAACGGCAATCAGTATGAAATTGAAATAACTTCACAAAACACACTAACAGGGACCGTGTAGGGTCGGCAAATTTAACCAAATAACGTCTATACAACCTTCCATACCGTCTTATCAGATTATTCATAGGACTTTTCCATAGCTTCACGAATTTCGCTGCTACTAACCAAACAGTGGCACCTGCTTAACTTATCGCGGCGACCCTTTAGGATTTTTTTGTCAACCTTTCCGCCAGTTTGTGCAGCTCTCCATACTTTAGAACCCCTTAGGGATTCCACCCTAATCTTTGGGTTTTGTTTCATTTTGTAAGTTACTTCTGTAGATATTATAGGGGTATTCAATACTATTGTTGGTTATTGGATATAAATTATGGATTACGATGTACTTTCTTTTAAATTCAATGTAATATAATTTTCTAAAGCATTTTGTCAATCGATAAGACTTATTAAAGTTGTTTGCATCTTATGTTAGACTTAATTTATTGCATTTATCTAGTTATAAATTTACATGAAACAAGCTTACATTCGAAGCCGTATGTATACAGTAGTTGCACTTGATCTTGGATTAAGTGTTTGCATGTAACTAATAGTAATTAGTGTAGGGATTCTGTAATCACGGGCTTATTTTGATTTGTTTTAGTTTTATCAGTAGGATCTATAGTTTGTACTGATACAGTCACCTTATGTCTTGATAAATTGGTGCAGCTGTAAAACTAATGAGTAAGAACTAAAGTACATGTCACCATTTTATGTTTCAGTATCTAATTGTATAGTTCTGGTAGCGTTTGTTCCCTAATGTAAAAGAAGTTATAATCGTCATAACTTGTTTTACTTAACTTTTCCTTCTTTGCCAACTGAAAAAATGTTCTAAAATCATATCCTAGTTGACTTGTAGGTGTAAGTAGTTGATTGAATTCTCAAAGTCGTCAAGTCCATGTTCGATAGGGTCAGCAAATCAGAGAGTTCTTGATTGGAGGGTAGCGTCGTAGAATGGTTCACAAAGGTAGTTACCGTCTGCAGCATCGAATAAGAATAGATCAGAGATATAAGGAAGAAAATATAAAAGGATAAAGTTAAATTAAAATTAGGGTGGACGGAAAATTAAATGACTTTTGATAGGACTGAGATTTAAGCATGGAAAGTAAGTGATAGGCATCATTTTGAAAAGTGCTTGGGTTTTACTCTGCCTAACACATTTTATTTTTAAAGTGATTATTTAGTGCTGGTAGCTGTATTTTGATTTATAAGGCTTGTATCGTTTAACCTACCTACTGCATTATTCAATCTTTTAGTAGAAATGCTGGCCGGCGAAGCATTTAAAGAATGCATGTTTCGAAAAGCCAATTCCCTAACTATGATGGTTTAAATACTTGAGTTGTTGTATATTTACAGTTTTGTCATATTTTAGTATAAGACTGTATTTATGAATAAAAATACGATCGCAAGCAGTTCATAGATTGTATTCAAAATATTTGAGCATAAATAAGTTATAACTTCCACAAAGTTGTCGGAGAACTCAAAGAAACTACATACTTCAACTATTCTAGTTTCACAACCTTTGTTTATTTATTCATCAACAAAGTTTTCAAAGGCACAACCGTCTAAGAAATGCTAATACCCTTAATTACTAAAAAAAACAGAAGTTTGTACTTAACTAGAAAAACTAAACAAACAAATTAAGTTATAATTCAAATGTCACAACCATTTTATTACGTTTACCAAACCCAAAAGTTTATAAATGATTATTCTGGCGTATAATATGTAAATGTACCCGCTGTCAGATTACACGAGACCATTCCTGTATAAAAAGTCTAGCAAAAAGGCATATCTTTTGTAATCCTTTGAAGGGTGCGAACAGAGGTGTCGGCCTGTTCCTGAACGCCAAATATCGCGGTGAACGCTTTGTATTCAGAAAGTTTCGAAGCATTTTATGATCTAAACGTGACGTGTGCTGTGTAGTTTTTATTTGGAAATATACGGGAGCTGTTGAAAGACGAAAACGTGTCAAAAAATAACATTTTAAACTAAAATTTACTTGCTTCTCGAATACTCAAAGGATACGACAGCAACATTTCAGACGTGACATTGCAAATAAATCATTGAACGTCTGAAAACTGAATATCGTATGAATATTATACGTTTGATAATAAATGAGACTATGCATCATAAGGCTATAGATGTACCGAAGAAAAGAATGAGACATAGATGTAGAATTTAGTAGAATCATTATTTATGTAATTATCTGTAATGATAGTGAATTTGATCTTTCAATTCAATGAAAACTATAAAACATAGAACTAACTTTGGCAGATCTGGAATTCTTCGCCAATAAATTTTCTACGACAAATAAAAATCCTTGGCATATTTGTATTTGTGCCTTTGTTGTCACTTTACGTATGATATCTTGAAATATACGCCTTAGAATGAGCGGCAGCATGAAAACATTTTGACAATAATATCGTGCGTATTTGGCGTAGAATGATGGCACATCTTCAATTTGTCTCCAACGACAATGAAGCCTGGGACATGAATGATGGCTTTGAAATACTCCGTAACAGTATCTTAACTATATTTATATATAGGAAGTTACGCATTGTGTATGGGAAATTGCGATGTATCATTATGAGTACGTAATTTGTAAAGCAAATTGCTTCACATGTTACCTTTGCGAAATCAACATTTAATAAAGATTTTGTTACTTCGAACAATTTTGTAAATAACAAACAAGGCATAACTTCAACCACTGGAATGAGTAAAAGTGAAATCTGGAATACAAAACGTTCTTTGTATAATAGATATTAAAAAAGTACAACCAAGACAAATTAACACACAAAACGCCTTACTAAAATTATCATTTCGCTTACGAACTGTGGAGATTTCGAGGTTGTTAATGAAACGTTTTCTGTAACGGTTCTCAGAAGGACAGTTGGCACACATACCTAGCATAGCATATTTTATTAATTTAGTATGGGTAGTCTTAGATACCCCTTAGGATACGATAGGTACGATAGATATACCGTGATCGACCTCCCACAAATCCAGGACGAATCTTCAAAAGTAAATAAATTTTTCTCAACTCCTGATCTAAATAAAATATTGCGAATAATTATGCCGCAGTGGCTTAAGTGACTTTATACATAGTTTACGACTGCGTTTATTCAATTTTGACTTTTGTCGTCGTACATACGACACGTGAGTTTTGTTATACCACTAGACCCTAAGCACTTGCCAGAGAAATCACGGCAAGATAAACGCAGCCTCGAAAAGCGAACGCAAACTCTCCAAGCGATGTCTTACCAACATTTTCCTTGTCGTGTGTTTACAGATATTATGAGAGACATTTCTAAAAACCAGGTTTCCTTTAGAAGTAAAGCTAAGATGATTACTTGGACGTGCCGAGAGATCTGAGGGCAGCTCTTTGGTAAACGCTCGTGTCTCAGCAAAATAGACAAACACCGCGTAATATTTATATGCTAATTTTTACCTTTTACTTAAAATTGTTTAGATCAGTTTCAAATGTACCTAAGAAAAACTTTTAAGTTTTAATTCTAGTAATTAAAACGTTTAGTTTAGGATTTACAAAAGGTTTTTCTTACTTTCTATACCTAAATATAATATGAATAAGTCTCATATATATCTCACACAATTAGGATGATTTATAAGCTAGCTTACCTTGGCCAATATTTAAAAACATATAGTTTTCACCATTGTAAGTGAATATTCTCGTTATGTTGTTTATTCCCGTTGGGATTGATATATTTTATCTAATGTTCCAATTTTTTACAATTTGAACACAAACTCATTTTGAACTAAGTGGCTGCGATTTTTTATTGCCTTGTTCTTTTCTCCGGATTTGCTTTGTGAACTTGACATTACATGTTTATGTAGGATCACGACTTCTCACAAGCTGACAAACGCAGTGCAAGACGACCTTCCACAAGATGGACTGAGGACATGAATAAGATAGCGGGGGAGCCGTTCAATACAGACCACTCAAAATTGGTCTTTGTGGCGATCCCTGGGAAAGGCCTATTTTCAGCAGTGAATATTTTCAGGGTGATGATGAATATGAATAGAAGTCCTGACTCATTCATTCACTCATCAAAGCCCAAGTGCGCATAGCAGTTTTTTTGTGATGGGGTCACAAATTTAATGCAAGATAATCAGTGTGAGATAGTAAATCTTATCGAAATCTATATATATCTTATTAAAACTTAAACTACGCGCACAAATGGACAGGTATGAAAGGGTATTTCCTTAACACTATGCAGCGATACTCAGTATTTAAACAAAACATAAATAAGTAGGTGTATTGAAGTTAAGTCAGCCACTTTGTTGTTGTGTTGCTTGTAATCCAGCTACACAGCGTAGTAGCACCGTTATACATACTCTATAGCTACTATTTACCGCATTGCATTATGTTATGTAGACAGTCTCCTGCTTAACTGTAAACTATTACCAAGGTATAACACTGTTGAGGACCAACTTTGAGAAAATGGTTAATATAATTACAAACGTTTCCTCATCAGACTTGCAACTTTAAATGTTAGAATTCACTGAGTAACTTTCTCATAAACGAAGAGTTCTTCTAGATTAGTTTGGAAATGTTATAAAGCACCGAGCCAACGCTCAAATGTCACCATGGCGGGGGAACACTATAATTACGTAGTTTTTCCCGAAACTAAGGCGACGCATGATTTCAAAGGGTATTTACCACACAATTCTATAGTTTAAAAAACGACATAGGTATACACGATTAAGCAATAGTATGTTATATACCTACAAAGTGTAATATATTGTGTTCCAATGGAGACCATTTTTTCATTCACACAATTTTATACAAGCTAATTTTACTAGGATGCATTCCATCAACTATACATTACGCTGTGAACATAGCTCATATGTTTTAACAACTCGAAATAATTATTATACTAAATGTAAATTTATTAATGACATTGAATTCTTAAACAACAAAAAATAAGTTGAAAATGATTTTGAAGTGAAAGAAATCGTTACATTGTTAAACAACGTTATTTTTAGTAGGTACACCTAGTGCAAAAAAGTAATTTGCTCAGAACTAGTAACACATTCTAATGGAATAGTTTTTGGACTATGATGAGTCTTACAATTGATTAATTAATGATTAATTAATGAATTCATCCCAAACGTCCAAAGCCTATTCACTAAGCACGATATGTACTGCAAAGAACACAAGGCAACTTATAGGGCTTATAACTATAACAATAATCAATATTTCAATTTTCTTTTTTAGGTTTCCGTAGCCATAATGGCAAAAACGGAACCCTTACAATTTCGTCATGTCCGTCGGCCTGTCTGTCCGTATGTCATAGGCATTTTACTTAAAAGACTACCCAATAAATATTGATTAAATTTGGTGAAAACGTATTTTGTAGTAACCAATACTTAGTTTTATAGCTAAATAATAAAAATAAATACTTTTATACTCCATACATGTAACAGAAGCTAAAAAAAAAAACTTTTTGAGCATACATTAACGTCTGGCACATTATTCGAGAGATCTTTTATAACCTATTTTTATTAAGATTATTATTAAAGTTTAAATTTTTTTTATAATTATGTAAATATTTTTGGAAATAATCGCTTCGAAAGATGCATAAAATGTGTCCTCACCCTTATCTTTTGAACCGTGTGACCAAAAACTTTAAATAAAAGATAGTGTTTAACAAATATTTTAAACTAGCTGTGCCCGCGACTTCGTTCGCGTGGAAGTTGGGTTTATATTAAGGTAGTTTATATTACAATTCAACTTCTGTGTAAAACATATTGTAAACATGCTCCACAATGCTCTGTGGCATCTATGGATATTTGGGCCTAGCTTTAATCAGGGCCCAACATATGGCAGGGCAAGCCAAGCAAATGCCCAGTGCAGCAAAATGAAGGGCGACAAAGTTTATGGCGCCAGACGGTTAGAAGACAAATTATTAAAATTCCCACGACCACACCTCGACAAAAAAGTGATTTGCATCACATCAAATACTATTAATATTGAAAAATTCCCCCACCACTCGAGTACTGGGGCGGTTTCGAGTTAAATGAAGCTCGAAACCGCCCAATTACTCGTGCGAAATTTTGAGTTAAGGAGCTTCGATTCTGACTCCGATAGGTCGAAAATTCCGATTGATTTTAAACCTCCGACTCCAACTTCGGCTCCGACACTTTTAAATCGGACCTTTTAATCGGAGGTACCTAGCCGCTCCTTCAAGATAATTTATACATAGGTAATAAAGGTATGATGGAAAAAACTCTCACAGATTCCCTATGATCGCAGGTTATGTCCTGCCCGAGCGATCTTTTCCGAGTCTAAAGTACACCTACTTTGTGTCCGTGTTTGTACCGCGGGAATGCAATGTTTAAACAAACAAACAACATTCAAACGTTTCTAAAAGATATACTCAGATATCTTTTTTTGTGTTTAAATACTATTTCTAAACTTATTTCAATATTTTTTTTCACTCACTTTAGAAGATTAAAATATTATTTTATAATGTCTACATTGGTGAATTTAAAAATAGGTGTGTCAACCTGTCGCAAATTAAGATCATCATATATTCATATCCCTCTAAGTAAGAATTTCAGTTTTCTTTTTTAAATCAATTTTCCTGATTCTTTTTAATTTGTATTTAAACGCCATCTATTTTCAAAACTGGATAAGTTTATTTTTATACTTGATGATTTTATATTAAACTATCATGCATATTAAACGTAGGTAAGCAAGGAATTTAACCTTAAATTATTCACGCGATCAAGACCCGTAATACATATATTTTCATAATGTGTACAAATCGCGAAAGTTTATTAACATTTGTAGGTAAGCAATTTTGCAACTCAGAAGAAATCGAATCACAGATGGCGCCACGTGTTTTATTTTGATGTAACGCGGACTTAATCTTTCATTTTTTTAAGCAATTAACATTTATAAATTCTAGAAAATATCAAGTAATTACTGTTTATTTGTAATGTAATATTGTTTGCCATTTCTACATTTATAACATAATCACTACTCATGCAAAACAATGATAAAGGTGTCTATTGGAAGTGATTATTAATATGAAAATTTGTTAAACAAAGTAAACATGTTAAAGTCGAAAATAAAAGCTTGTATAAATAAGTATACATTTAGAAAAATACTTAAAAAAAAGAATAAAAATAATTTTAACACAACACAAAAAGAGACTCGCAATTAGGGAGTCGATCCTCCGACCTCGCTCGTTTAATACCGCTACTTGTGCCAATAGACCACCTCAGCTGATGCAAACACGGTTAAAATAGCTGATCTTAAGAAAATTGAAAATGTTGTGTTTAGCTCCTAATAGTTTTAGCGTGAAGTTATTGTTTCCATGGGTTACAATTGTAAATAATGTCTTATTGTGGAAAAAATTGTGAAAAACCATAATGGTTCGACAAAACATACGTTGCTGCTCACTCCCCATTGACGATAGCATAAAAGTATTATATATAGTATAGTATATGTATTAGTATATATACTATAGTATTTACAATAAAACTGCAAATTTTCATGAAGATCCGTCAAGTAGTTATTGTTTTATAACGATAAATAGCTACAGACATTATCCGTCATTGCTTAGCTCCTATGGGAAATAGCGTGATAAATTATAGCCTATATGTTAATCCAGACTTATTAGAATACACATACAAAATTTCAACCGAAGCTGTCCAATAGTTATTGCGTGATGCGTGTTCAAACAAACAGACAGACAGACATTTCTAAAAATGTAGGAATGTGTTTAAATACTCTTTTCGAACATTTCCCAATATTTTTTTTCACTATGTTCGGCCATGTACAGACACGTGAAATTTTCAATTTGATTATATGTATAGATATAGATAGATAGCATGATTCAGTATTCACGCGCGATGGCTTATTATTAGCGTATTTAATGTATAACTTTGGTGTTTCTATATCGATTTCTATTAGTATTTTTTACGGAATAGTTAATTATGATAACTTTTTTAATTAGGGATGACTGAGAGTGTTATAAACGTAAGAGTAGACAAATATAATCAGAAAGCTGCGAACTACTAAGCTATCGGGAGTTACACGTGATATTGTGAGCCAACCATAAAAGATAGACATATGCTGTCGTGGGATATTTTTTATATAATTTTAAGGAGAACATTTCCGTCATACATGATTTCTGTGTAGCTTTAACCACTACGGTTGCACACGCGACGAAAGCTTAAAAAATGGAGTAACTTCTCCCGTTTTCCTTCACTGCTCTGCTCCTATTGATTGTAGCGTAATGAAAAGTATACTATAACCTACTCAGGAGTATGAAAAATAATTGTACCAAGTTTCGTTAAAATCCATCGAGTAGTTTTTGTTTCTATAACGGTTATACAGACAGACAGACAGACAGACAAAAATTTTACTGATTGCATTTTTGGCATCAGTATCGATCCCTAATCACCCCCTGATAGTTATTTTGGAAATATATTTCATGTACAGAATTGACCTCTCTACAGATTTATTATAAGTATATAGATTTATATTTCAAAAATCCTTCTGGTCCTTGAGTTATTGCCGAAAAACTGCGTTTCTCATAATAGCGTACCAGTGCCATGAATAGACGCTCTTCTGCTGGTACAACTATTCAAATAGGATTTGTTAAAACGGCAACGGCTCCCTACACTGAGTAAAAGCAAGTCGGATCATGGACTTGCTTTTACCCGGTTTTTTAAATGATTTATATAAGCAAAAATCTTGTTGGATTGTATGAGATTTACATTACTCTATTATGTTAATAAACATAGTTCACCCAATCTAGAAGTTTGAGACTGGATCAAATATTAATTTCGCTCGTAAATACATCGGCAGATATCAAATTTTACTATGGCCTTCCTTTATGAACATCAAACACCATTCTAATCTATCACTTAGACCTTCAAACTTAATTGGTAGTCCGGTCTCGTAGATCATTTAAATTAAATCATGAAATATGAGCGGCGAAATGGAAGGCTTTACAGCAGAGCTAACGAACAAACAAGTGATAATTACAATTTATAAATAACCGAACTATGATGTCGCCGACAATGTTATAGTGAAATTGTTTAGTGACCCGTAGTTCCGGTTTGGTTCAACGTTTTGTGATATGAATTAACGAGGCGATTATAGTTTAAATATTTTTACACTTTCGCGATTTTTACACATATTACTATATTATCAGGACTTAAACGCGTGAATACTTAGTAAGATAATTATAATTTATTAATTAAGGTTACAAAGGGAAAAATGGGACCCAATACTAACACCCGTATTTATAAACGAGTCATTACTTATTATTTAGCAATTACTTGATTGAGACACGGCTAGTTCTTAAAGTAATTACTTACAAAAACCTATTTAAAAGACAAGTAATATTCTTTACTTCACTGAGCAAACTAACCAAGTATTACATAATACTTAGCAACCGGTGAGCCGCGAATAACGTTCCTTTACATAAACAAGATTTTAATAAATTTGCAAAATAGAGAGCAATAAATATATTACGACAAACTAAAATAGCTACAAATTTTAAAACCTTAAAAATTAATTATACAGAAATTAATCGGACCAAATTTTGATTTTATCGATATTCTTTAATTTTAGTTTTCTGAATGTAACGAAATTCAGCATAATTGAATAGTAATGCTACCAAATGAAATAGTCCGTCACACGTATTTAAAGTATTTTTGAAGAACTTATTTTAAATTTAGCGTCTTAAAACCCGCTTGATGCCACCCAAGAAATGTCACTGAAGACGTCACCTGTGTTTTACTGTTTTATTTAAGGAAATCTTGCTGGTTAAATACGGGTACAAGTTACTTTTAATAGTTGAAAGCCCGCAAGGCTGCGACCGCGGTCAGCCACCTCGTTGTGTCTCAAAATCTCAAGTACCATCATCAATAGATTTTTCCAGTGTAGCCAGTAGCATGTCAAGCATTACCTGGATAGGACAACGAACAGATATAAAGAAGATGGTTTTGTGACGGTGCAAGGAAAGAAGCGCCGATAGTCAACCGTTAAGAACCGCTGCGGCAAAGCTAAGCCTAAGGGGACTCTGCGCGGTTCGGGGCCGAACACGCCGGTGTACATCTCGCGCCTGTACGTTCCACTACAAGCCGAGGGAGTAGGTACTATGCGCCGCGACTGCAGATTCTGGAGTCGCGACGCATGGTACCTACTTATGAGGGAGTGAAGCGTACCTACTGATATAGTTTTAATATATAGTGGTTTTAAGTTATTTTTACTTTTACTAGCACTTCACTTACTGTATTTTATGTCCGTCGGTAAAGTATAGATTTCTGTGGGCCATTGATGCCTAAAATAAATGGTATGTTATTATTATAATTGTATTATTTACCCACTGGCTGGCATAGCGCCAAATAAATTGTTTTTATTTTCCAAACCTACCATATTTTTAAAATACCTCTTAAGAAAAATAATCTCTACATAAAATTCTTATTTTATAACTATTACTCAAGTAACGATATCGGTGACTATTGCTTGGCTAAGTATTCTAAAGGTTCATTTCCGTGCATCGCGACCGATCGCGAGCCGCTCGCGGCTTGAGGTAAGTGACAGACGCGCGCGGCCGACGACTGTCGTAGGCCTGCGCGCGCACTGTGAATATTGTCGCATCGGCCGCGAGCGTCAGCCGCTTGTCGTGAGCCGCGAGCGGCTCGCGATCGGCCGCGATGCTCGGAAATGAACCTTAACGTTTGACGTTTCTTACTTCATTCATTTTCTTAACCATAAAATAGAAACTGTTACATAAGTTA
The DNA here is from genome assembly GCA_945859575.2 of Herminia tarsipennalis. NCBI lineage: Eukaryota > Metazoa > Arthropoda > Insecta > Lepidoptera > Erebidae > Herminia > Herminia tarsipennalis. Next base: position 22,020,429 of record OX243851.2, on the reverse strand, counting down.
TTACTTAAGTAACTGCTATTACTCGTTTATAAATTTGGGGGTAAGACTTCGCTGTCGGTCTGTCTGTCACCAGGCTGTATCTCATGAACTGTGATAACTAGACATCAGAAATTTTCACAAATGATGTATTTCTGTTGCCGCTATAACAACATAATAAAATAAATACTTAAATGGGGCTCCTAAACAACAAACATAATTTTTTGCTTGATACTATAATATATACTTATAGTGTCTAATATTGTATAGATAATGGTACAGAACCCTCTGACTCGCACTTGGCCGGTTTTTTAAAGTGTACAAATGTACACACTTCATTAAATTGTTTTTTTATACTATTAAACAGCAAGTAATTGCCTAGTCTGACTTGATATTTGTTTATTACCATTTCAAGAGTTGACAAAAATTTTTTTTTGTTCATAAAAGAAGTCATCTTTTAGGCCCCACGAAAAATCCTCCCCGGCTTTTGCAGATTTGATTAAATTAACATTTTTTAATAAAAAAATGGAACAAAAAATGTTGTTTATGCGACGGCTCTATCTTTAAAAGGTACCTATTTATAAATACGTGTACGATCCGATCGACTACAAATTGGAGCGCCATTAAATTTATTTATTGGCTATATCAATTTAGCTCCCAAAATAATAACTTGGACCTAAAAAATGTAGAGATAAAACTGTCTAAGCCTTTAATAATAAAACTGGAAAATATGAAAGTATGAAAAATGGTTCCCCCGATAACATTGTGGCACCTATCCGTAGACTGGGATTTTAACCTGAATATTTTTTTCTTGATTCTACAATAAATCCTCAAATTCCAACGCATTAATAATGCCTTACTTTTCAACTGCGCTCTATCATCTTAAGAGCCCAAACTTTGGACTCTCTATTGATTAGTAATTCTGAGTAACTTTTAATTGGTGTTAAAACGGCAGTTGGAAGACTCGTGTTCTTAATTTAACATAGAGCCTATTTTTGAGATAAAACTTATGTCTCTTTATTTGATTAAGGCGTACTTTCAGAGCGGTGTTATTATACTGTTCTTCGTTATTCTGTTGTAAAACTTCATATTTCGTCGTAAAAATGTAATCTTGGTTGACTGGCTTTTGTTTAGTTGGTGTTACAGCTCCGGCGTCTACACACCCTGCATGTTTAATGAGTGGCGTTTCGAAATACTTGTCTGCATTAAAAGATGATGTTTTAAGGATGTCTTTTGTCAGTTTATTCATTTATGATTGATTTATAAGTGATGCAATGTATTAAATGTTTATGTAATCTGAATTGTCCAAGTTATTAAGCCCCACACCTTGAGCCCAAAACCAAGGTAGGCGAGCGCGTTCATTAATCGAAATCTCTAAGTATGTCCAAGAACCAAAACTTTAAAGACATTCGCCTATCAATGGTGGGACAGCATGGTGCATGACGGAGAAGGCATGCATCCCTGCAGCGTAAACGTACAAGACATAATATGGCTATGAGGTTTATATATTACCTTATATGGATGAAATTGTAAATGTATATCGTAGAGAAGTTTTTCCTAGTAGTAATTCGGTCAGGAATCATTAATTCAAGATTCACTTATTAAACTGGGGAAAGAGAGTGATGTTGTTTTTGGAGTTCCGTGAACCATATGGCAAAAAATGTTAAATAATATAATTATCATAAAATAATATAATATAAATTCTCGGCCACTTCCTAGATAAGTTATAAGCAACCCTAATCACAGTAATGAATCAGCTTATATTTTTTTCTTACGCTAAATTCCACCCGTGTTCCGTCGTTCGTCGGTTAATTACAGACCATTATACATTTTTGACTTAATGTACCATTATTATTTCTCGTCGTTATGTATCCAATATCTCGAGCCGCTCCCGTCCACACGCAGAATTTGCACGATACATTACACGATAGATTATATTACGCGTTACACTCGTATGGACGCGGCATTGTAAATCAGAATCTAGATAACACATTTATTTTCACATGAAGGTATTATAAACAAACAGACAGAGACGTGAATACAAAAACACTATGGACTTCGAATTATTTTTTAACACGAATGTAAAGATAAGTTAAATGAAAGAACCAGTCTTTCATTCAGAAGATTTTTAGTGTGAAAATGTAAGGAAAGCTTAATGGAAATACCGATATTTATGACTTGGGTTACGTTGCGCACTGGCTCGCCTCTTGACTGCACTCCGACACTCCACGCCCACCTCTTAACACTCAACAACAAAAGCATCCTCCTATTATTTCTTTCGAATGAGAAAATACGACCATTTGGTAATAGTTTTGTTTTAGCTGCAGTAAGTTTACTCTCATTTAGTTTTACTAACATTTGAAGCAAAGATCATTTGTGTTTTGTTTAAAAAAGATTACGTCCTAAAGTAATTTTAAAGTACTTAATACCCAACGCTATTCGTCCAACGTATGAATCTAGAAAATAGCATTGTCGGCAACGTTGGGACGAGCCTTATTCTAGATCCACACCGTGGACGAGTGGCGTGGGGACCGAAGACGTCTGGGCCAAAGTGTGGCGTCAGTGTTATCGTTTAAATAATAACAAAATTAGCCATACAATGGCTCAAAAATCCCACTGCTGAGACACACTCTCCAACAAGCAAGCACACTGGAGATCGATAGATGTCAGTGTCGCGTGTATTCGGTTTTTGGCTTATGTTTTCTCTTGATGTTTTCATTGAAACATTTTAGTTGGATAGCCCATTTATCGAGAAGGGCTATAGGCTATATGAATAAACACGACTTTAATATATTATAGCTGCGTCAAATACAATACCTGTTTCATCATTTGCTTCATCGTCTCCATCATCATATATTGAATTCCAAGTTTAAGAAACAAATTCTAGTAATAAATCATTGATAGAATAAATAATTAACATGACTATATTGACATTGACGCACGTTTGCATTTCATTTTTTTGGAATTTGTTACGGAGGTAATATTAGAAGTATTTTGGTAACCCAATACTAGCTTTTTAAGGCAGTAATTGGCATGAACATTGGCTTTTCTCGGAAAGTCATATCGAGAAAAGCTACCTACATTAGATTTTACCAGCGGCACCACCCACGTCAATTTAAAAATAATAATTGAGGTCGCTTATATGACGATTCCTGTTACTAATATGGTTATTTGGTTACATTAAGATTTCCGAGAGGAAGAACGAATTTTTGACACCATTTAAAAATAATTTTGCTGTGATTTGAGACGACTAACGGCCGGTCTCAATAGTGTAACTATCGATGGATTTGGCTACTAGAGCTATAGATTTGACATAAGTTCCATACAAAATATGTCAAAATTCTACATCTAGTAGCCAAATCCATCGATAGTTAGATTATTGAGACCGGCTGTAAATCACCAAAGGCCGATGGCGCCAAGTATCAAGAGTGCTTGGTCCCAGAACACTCAAGTCAAGTGTAAAGCTGTAAATTCTTGACACGTTAAGTATAAGTGTCTATGCTTAATAAAAGCAGCACATTTTAATGCAGAATTCGCGATTTCAGTCGTGTTAAAAATTCATTAGTAACGTTTTCAAAGCGATGGTGACTTGCCAGTTTTCGGTTGGCTGTATATGCCTGTGGTTTCTAACTTGTATATAACAGTCCGTCAAAATCCATATCCATACTAATATTATAAATGTTAAAGTAACTCTGTCTGTCTGTTTGTTACGCTTTCATCCTCATGTAGCTAAACCAATTTAGATGAAAATTGGAATGGAGATAGTTTGAGTTCCAGGGAAGGACATGGGATGGAGGAGTTTTTATCGCAATAACCGACATCCACGCGGGCGGAGCTGCGGGCCAAAGCTAGTAATTTATAAATAGATATCTAGACTGCCTCAGAGGCCCAGTGGGGGCGCGTGCGACTGCTATATAGAGGTTGTGGGTTCGATTCCCACACTAGATACTACTTTAGGTAATCCAAAAATTGTTGTTCCTTGAATTAAGATAATATTTGTAAAATCCCCGCAATACATAGATTGTTCCCTACTGCGCGAGTTGTCTTAAAAACAATTATTACTTGAAATTGTAGTTTATCAATAATTAAGTTCCAGCGATAAATTTTCTACGCCTCTCTTGTAGTGGCTCTCATTAAATATATATATATTTTTTTACAGAGTACCTACGGATAACATATTTCATTAACTAACAAGTACGGACACTATATCTCGTCTCTTTCACTCCTAAGCAGACATAGATTATGGTTATTTCCATCTTTGGACATATTAAACCAAATCATTAAAATTAGGTACATGAATTATGGCATCTCATACTCGACGTCTTAGAAGACTGTTATGTGCAGAATTCATTAGCTTTACCAAAGCTTTAACATTTAAGTGGAATTCATAGCAGCCATTTCACTTATTCATAATTTCTTAGAATTTATAATAAGTGATCGTTTCACTTAATTTATGAATAAGTTTTAGTAAAAATTGGTGTCAGCATTTTCACAAAGATTGTTCAAATTGTCATGTCATTATGTATTTAATCATTTTAATTTTGAAATTATAATGATGAATGATTACTTAGAGTTAACATAATTCTTTAAAGTAATCCAAACAATTTTATAAATATGAAAGTAACTGTAATTCGCATTCATTCATACAACCAGTGAAGGAAAAAATCAAGAATTCGAAAAGCATTAAGACTAATTTTGAAAAAGTATTTAAAAAAATCAAGAAACCTGTACCCAGTCGCTTGCACGACGACTCCGGCATTAGGGTGCAAGCCCTGTGTCGCGGGGGACTTTACAAACATACAAATCACAGACACAAAGTACACCCAGACTCAGAACAACAATTTGTGGATCATACAAAGTGGTGTCCCGTGTGGGAATCGAACCCACGACCTCTTGCGTAGCAGTAGGACACAATCCCACCGCGCCACAGAGGCAGTGATTTTCAGGACAAGTCCCACCACTTTGCCGCAAATATAGCAGGATGATATCAGTAGCAATATATTTTCGGTAGATATATTGCCCGATTTAATTTCAGATTAAAAATCTCCATGGGCCTTTGCGTGTTGGACCCATGTAAGCCTCTCATGGGAAAGGCGATCATTCTAACAATGAGGGAAATGGCCATGAAAATAGAGAAAGCACACTGTGCAGAAAAGGTTAATAATTGTATAACACAAAATTTTGACGCTTTGATCACGGTTTAGCTATAAAAGTATCCAATGTTTTGCCCTGTTTGGCTTCTGTCGCATCTTACACCACCAATATTAAAAAAATAAATCTCTCTTGCGCATTCGCCTAAGCGAACAAGTGTCTTTTGCACAAATGTCCATCACTGTAAGTCAAAACTGAAGCGTCACTTTCTTGGCGAAATGTACTTAGGTACATTCATTGAAATTCCGAATTCAATAGTGTCGTAGTCATAATACTTCTATCGTAACACATTGAGAGTACTGAAGGAAAGCCAAAACACTTTCGGAGATAAGGTTCCCAGATTTTGCGTCCGTGAGCTATGTCTGATGTTTGAGTTACTCGAGCACATTTGTATTATACATTCCTTTTGTGTTCTAGATGTTTTGTGACGATAGGATGTCTCTGTGTGCGTTGTTATAAGATAATGATATCGATTTAACTATGAGCAATATGATACGTGTTAACCGAATATTCTTGTTAATATGAGCAGAATTTGATATTATGTTTCTCATGTTTTCTACCTAATTAATGCGTTACTGTGTAGTTTGCGGTTATAAGAAAATTATTATATGCTAATGTTGGATAATATTAGGTTGGTTCGCTAACGTGGCTATAGTAATATTGTTGACTAGTTATTAACTGGTCGTCATAATACATGAGGTATGCGTAGAGGAATAAATAGTTGTGGTTTATGAAAAAGGTTCCAAATTTTATTATGGGGTTTGATGTTTTTCCAATCAAGTTCAATTTTTATTTAAAGATTATTCGGTTGTTGTTCAGTTGAAAACCTTTATAACCTCCTTCAAAAATGTGGTTCCTTGTTTGACCCGTATGTATGTTTATATTTGTATGTATGTTCACGATTTTTCAAACACTAGTAATCCGATTTATGAGAGATGGTGCTGTCACTATTTGAGTGAATAAAACGTGTATAAAACGTTATCTTACTTATAAAACACCAGATATATTATAGTTTAAAGTCAGCAAAAATTGCATTTGGTGACGTGCTTATTTTTTTCCTTAATATCTCTCGCACTAGGGTTTGGTTACATAGGTGACCAAAAATGCGCACCCGTGCACGCCAAGTCGTCGGTCTTGCGCCTTATCTCTCTCCGGTCATGTCGGAATTCCGTCCCATCTGGTTATGAGAGTAAGGAAATAGAAGCTTGTGGCTGCGCACACTTCTGCACTCTCTTGAGTAGGCGACTAGTCTCTTATGAGATATACCACCGTGGCTGAAATCGGATAGATAGGTAAACATTATTAATTTTAGGTAATTTAAGGTAAAATACCTTGTTTATTGCCCGACGTTTCGACCGTATTGCAACGGCCGTGGTCACGGGTAAACACAGACTTGTTCAGCTCAGCGTCCCCTTCATGAAGCGCGGGTTTCGAACACTACCCTTGCTTGAAACGCCGCGATTTAAGAGACGTAATATACGAGTATATATTTTCATGTTTACGAATTGCGAAAGTTTATCAACATTAATAAGTTCATAACATTCAACGCTCCATTCCGAATTCTGTAGGTTTTGGTACCTACGTACTGGACAATTCGCGTGGCAATATAGTCACGTTTTATTCTGCATACTAACTTTGAGTTTGTTCAACAAGTATTTGGTACCTGCATGAAATTTCACTGTGATTCGCCGACGGATATTGCGAATGTTTTCTGGTTGGCGTTTTATTTAGGACAACTTGTGGTTTAAATTTAACTTATATCTACTACTTTGTCAAAAAAGTACCGGAAAATAATCAATAATACACAAAATGTTAGTTATTCATCCAAATTTATTTTATCGCCTTCAGAAACGATATACTTATGCTAGCGAATAATCCAATGATCAAAATGATTTTTAAAGGTTTTTCTCGAATTGAGTTCAGCTCTCGCCGCGAATTCTCCTTTATGTCTTCTACTGAATGAAAATATAATAATGATAATAAAAAAAAAATCATCTTTACAAGAAATACGTTAACCTTAACCTTTACAGGAATGGCTGAACATAATTTATAGGGTGACATAAGATTATACACAAGGATTACCATCTAAATAAAGGGTAATTTGATTGTCACATATTTTGATCACATCCAATTGACGCACATGGTTACCTATCTTAGATAAACGGACGAATTCAGGTAACGAATTCGGTTAAACCAAATGCGGTTGACAAATTTGGCCTCAGATCTACAATCAAACTGACGTATATGGTAAACGAATTCGGTTAAAACAAACACGTTGAAGCGCGCGGATCTAAAACAATTATTTACTTGCCTGCTGAGTGTAGGTGCCTACACTACCTATCTACACTTATTTCCCCTCATACAGGTATAATGCGATATGTACACATAAACCGTCCGATAAATTAACGTGTATTATACAAACTCAAAAGGGGTGTGTAAATATACTGTTAACAATACTAAAAAAATAGAACATATAAAAGTTACCTAGATATCATTGTAGTTTATTATAGTTTATTAAAATTCACGATTTAAGTAGGTAGATATTTATAAACATTGTTTGCATAAAGCCTCTTTACAACCAGAACAATATTTTCCGCTTCCACATGTTTTCCCATATGACTTCTATCAAGAAAAAAAAAAGTTATTTTTTGGTCATTAAAATTAAAAACAATGGCATAAATCGAATGGGAACATGTTAGCTAACAACACATTAACGGATCGAACAGGGATTAAATATACTTATTGAATAACGTACACGTTCATTCTTTTTCATCCGATTTTTTTTAATGATATAGTATCTACTACTATGATACATTAAATAGGTGGATACTTTACTAGATTTTTTTGTATAACTGTGTCTATGTCATTCATTTTAAGATCCCAGTGGATATCATAGTTTCTATTGTACAACCTAAAAATGTCAATCATGCCTTTATATGAGAGTCCACACATTTTGAAGAAGGATGGAATTTTATCCCTTTCACACTCATCGTTGTCGTAAAAGAGATATTTTGTTCATAGCCGTCGAAACATGCAAACGACGAGATGAGACCTGCAAAGTAAATCAAGATCAAATAATTTTGACTTTAAGTACATAAATCTCGTCAAGTGTCCTTATCGTCTGTGGTTACCTTTGGAGGTCTGCCCTAGAAACCATATGAGATTATATTATGTGAATTATCTCTATTCATATGTAACAACTTCAATTGATAATATTATTATTGTCAATGTTGTACTTATTTGAGGTTATGTCTTTTGATTTAATACTATGATACAGATAGCGTACATCGAAGCAGCTCACGAACTGCATTATATAAATTATTAGTTTACGTAAAGACCGGTAGATACTCTCAACTGTGTATGCATTTACGGACATTATGCAGCGTAATGTCATCCTGTAGCACATCGTCCCACATAAAAAGACATAAAATTGTGTCCGGGAGTTATGAGTTAGAGAAAAAGAGATTGGTATATTTAAATGTACTAAAGAAAAACACAACTCAAATCCTAACTAATGGTATAAGTAATGATCGGCGTGGGTAGTGCCATTTAGCGGGATTCTTCAACCGTGGCATAACTTGAACATACCACCTCACCTAAAGATCCCTGGATTTTAAGATTTACCTTCATCTAATGTTACCAATATATGATTAACAAACTCGTACCCCAAAAGAGTTCATATTTTAGATAGAGATTTAGAGCTAGTCGTAAAAAAGAAAGAATAACTATTACACAAAAACCTTCCAAATTGCTATAGCGTTATATTTCAATAGTAAATACGTAAATACTATTTTTAAACTTTTAGTGACTTTTACATTTCTTGTACTATTTATTATTGACAATTCGTTAATTTAAAAGTACCGGAATTCCGGGGCAAGTCCATGTTCATATAGCATTTGAGGTCATTTATCATTGGTCCTAGATCCATTACCTACGCCGATCACTAGTTATAAATGCAGAAGATAATTGGCAAGGACATATGGAGTATGGGACTCGTAGGTAACTTTTCATCGCGATATTTTTTATTTTTTTTAATGATTTATTCACTTAGGAAGCAAAATACTACACTTGTGAAAAGTCAATTCTACATTTACTTGTAACGCCTGTTCGCAAACAATAGGTAAAGCCCGAGAAAAGAACAGGCAATAAAAATTCGTGGCTACTCTTTTTAAATTGCCAATGTTTACAATGTTTCTCTGTTTATAAACTGTATATGCAGGTAAGGTGCTGCCACCATTATATTATACACCATATTAGAGGACTGATGCAAAAAAGTGGTCAATAATATTAGAACAGTACACGAGATTGAATACATCAGCCTCAATGGGCACAACATAGTAGGAGCATCCACTTACGATGTGATAGCCGACATCCACACAGGGCGGGCGCAACCGCGGGCGAAAGGTAATCCTCGATGCACGAGTTCCTGTGTGCACTGTTTCTCTAAACTTAAGAACCAAATGTATTTGTGACATTTGCACGTTGTCAGAAAAAAAAACATGATGCTACATTTATCATCATCTATGTTCCACAAAGCTAAATTGTCGAGTTTCAAATACAAATACAAATTCATTTATTCACAAGAAATGTGGTTACATATAGGTGGTAATAGTAATAAATAATTTCTTTCACATTCTACTATAACAATGGTGCGTGAATATGTCATACAACTGATATTGTTTAAATTTTAAAAATTTTATAAACACTTGTTAATATTGCATGAAAATGTTATGTTAATTAATGTCAAAAAAATGAGGTCAAATATTCAATGACAATAATTATAATAATTGTTTAGAAAATTGATAACCATTAAATTAGAACTTGTTTTTTTTAACATTAATTATTTACATCATCTTCATATGTCATAAATACGTTTAAATTATAAAAACATTTTTCTGACAGCCACAATGCCAGGATTTTTCTTACATAATGTAGGCGGTAATTCTATAAGTTTGTAAGCATTATACCTTGACAAACATGTTCGATGGCACCTGAACATACCGGAAAGTAAAATTCTAATATGTACTATTCTCGAATGTTCCTCTAACTCGGGGTCTCCACGAGTTGGCCTCTACCTGAGACCTTCAACCGGTCAGAGAAACCCGCCCCTCGCCTACCTTTTATAAACTTACTACCCAATAATTTCTTGCCCTCATTTAAAATGTACGACCTATAATAGGAACTACAGAAGTCATACATTATAAGGTTAATATTGCGGCTTCATTCAAATTAACGGTTGGTAATTGTACAGATTTTATGAATAAATGGACTCGGTTGCTTTCAAATATAAAGTAACCGATCAGTATTATGTTGATGTTTAATCACTGTGAATGTTTTATTAGCAAACAAGCCTCCTAATGTAGTTCACTGAAGCTTGTGTGTACCTACATAGTATTTCTGAGCTAAGTGCCTAGTATTACAGACACTTCTGTTAGTTGTTGTTAGTAGTTGAAGCAGCTACTGATTTGACGTACCTATGACGTGCGTTTCGGGTATTCAGGGTATTCAAACAGGATCTGCGTAGTTAACTTTTGAGCGTAGTTAACCAGAAAATGCAACAAATACAATAAGATTTATTACAATGTAAATCTATGGGCAAGATTAAATATGTGGTGCGAGTTCTTATCCAAGATAAAATGTTGTGATTGAGGTAAAAATACTAGCGAAAGTGTTGTCTTCTTCTGTTCTTTTTTGGGAATATAAGGAAAAAAAAGACAAAATGTAAGCTAGTGTATAAATAACCATATTTCAATACCAAGTTAGAGATATTGACTTTATAGGCTATCGTCGAATAAATTTTTCGAACTGCATCGAAACATTAACCTTTACAAATAAATAAAATTGAAGTGTTTGTTTGTAATGACAAAATAATAGTTTTTTACTACATGCATATGTATATTTTTTTATATCTCTCTGTCGGTCTGTTTGTTCCGGCTAATCTCCAAAATGGCTAGACGGATTTTGATAGGACTTTCACTGTCAGGCAGCAGGTGATGGAAGGAGTAGCTTAGCTACTTTTATCATCACGCTAATGTCTATATGGAGAGAGATATTATACACATACACAGACAGACAGACACGTCAAACTTATAACACCCCGTCGTTTTTGCGTCGAGGGTTAAAAATATGTAGGCGGATTATTTTTTTGGAGCTAGGTTTTGCAATTTCCTAACGACGTTTAAAAAAACAAAAATTATTTATAAGGAATTTGTTTAAAGTGCAGGCAGGTTCTATCTGGCTCACTTATTATCAGGTTATATTTAGGTTACTTATGTATTCCCGAAATTTAGTTTGTCTAGAATTATAAAACTATTGTAAAAGTTTTTTGACCCCCGACGCAAAAGGTTATAATTTAAATTTCATGTGTCTCTGTGAGCATTTCTATGTGGTTTTTTGCACCGTCTTCAATAAAAATTTGGTTTAGGTTTGGTTGAAAAAAAAACAAAGAACCACCTTATTAAACCGTTAAATAAGGTTAAAAACAAAAACCATGTCTCATTATTGGGCAGAACCTATTAACTCCCACAGTTGGTAACCTTCTCATTACACTAGATAGCCGTTTGACGTGGGTACTTCACCCTCCAGATTTAATTAATTAATCCCTTGTACCACAGCTGCATCGGTTATGCGAACACTATTCCATGAAACTAATGAGGTTGGTCGTAGCTTATATGAATATAATGAGAAACGACCCTTATAGCCTTATACCTTTAAGCTTGTAATACAAACATCATAGTCCATACCTAGTTCTTTGAATTTATTCATATTATTCTTGTGGACTAATAGGTATGTGCGTATAGAAGTTATAGTAATCACATAACAGATAGATTAGACGAACATTTTGGCAAACAGAATATTGTTTTAAGGAGTCCAGCCTTAAGACTCGTAAGCTTAAGATTTTTTGTTGCCTCTGGAAGACTTACGACTTTGTACCATACATATATTATAAAGCTGAAGAGTTTGATTCTTTATTTGTTTGAATGCGGTGATCTCAGTAACTACTGGTCCGTATTGAAAAAATATTTTACTGTTGGATAGCCCATTTATCAAGGAAGCCTATAGGCTATATAACATCACGCTGCGACCAATAGGAGCAGAGCTTGTTCTTTATTTTCTATAATATTATTTTATGATTTCAAATTAATTAGTCATACCAATAAATATACTTACAACTATCTAAAACATATTTTAATTAAAAAGAAGTATATAATTATTAAATATGATAATAGTTAAATAAAGAAAAATATTGTAATAAATATATTTTTAATTTTAATTATCATATATAAAGCTTATTCAATGAGTGCAACGACTAGGACGCGTCCATGACGCATCCCTCTCTATGTCATCAGTCATAATTTTTACAGTAAAACCACAGAGTACATTTTTAAGCTATAGTTGCGCGGGTCTGCTAGTGTAATTATAAGATGAAGAAAAGATCACGAGTTTTTACAATAAAAGTATAAAATAGTAGTTAGACTTTGAACAACATTCATCACGATTCAATATGAAAGCCCTGGAATGCCCAGCACGTTCTGTAATGACATTGACTCACGCGCCATTTAAAATACTGTGTGATGTAGCATACAAATGCAATAGGATCGAACAGATAAGCTTGATTGTGATATATATTCTCAAGCGAATTTAGCTTAGCTGCTCTAATACTAGGTGTAATCGAACGTCATATTGGGCACTAAATCGTAATGCATGGCGAATTATGCATTGAGAGCCTGACAACATAGAAAGCGACGCTCTCGGCAATGGAACTCCTACAAATCCTATCTTAATAACCTGAATATAATTCTCTCTTTGAATTAGTTTTTATAAACTTACAGACGATACGCCTTCAAAAAACTAAAAAGCCGAAGAAATCAAGTATAAACTGCTAGACTAAGGGTTTATGAATATTTAAGCATCTTATTAACATTTTAGACTATCTTCAAAAAAGTTTTTAGTAAATTACTGTTAAGTGTTTTTTTGGGCGTGGAATTTACTTAAACATATGTTCTTATACAATTACATTAATAGTTTTTAGTATATTAAAAACTATAAAATGGGACATGGCTTCGTACTTATGGCTGAAAGTAACATGCAAAGATTCAGCAATCTGCATCTTTGCGTTTGAAAGCGTGTCTTACAGTAACTTTAAAATATTAAAGTCGTTCCTTAAAAAAATAATTTAATGAAACGACTAATATAAAAAATCAGTCTAGTCCTTTGTCGTGATAGCCAGAATAATAAATCACAATAAGCTCAGCCAATTTTAGATCAAGTGGTATATATTATTCAAGAATAACCGTAAGATGACGTGTCATAAAAGCTACCTTAACACTTTAATCCATCTCAACGTTTTGAGCGAGCACTAAAATATCTTAGCCGTCAGGCGCCTGCTCTCGGGAGTAGTCTAGTTAATCATTAATTCATGCGTCTCATTTACTTTTCACAGCCACGTGCCAGCCTTTTAGCCCCACGCATCTTTGCACGCGACTTCAGCTTATTACGACACTAATTTTATCCACAAAAAATGGAGAAATACCCGCTGGAGCATTTTTTCCTTCAGTTCAACTCACAAAAAATATTTTTTCAAGTAGCTTATCAAATATTCTCAGAAGAGTGAACCGACGAGACACATTTCAGCGTGTTTCTATTCTACACAAAGAATATAAAAATGTCGGTAGCGGCATAAAATATTTGGACGACAATTCGTCACAGATAAAACATCTTAATAGCGTTACGTAAGACTGTTTAAGCCTAACATTATTTGACTAAATATTTAGTTTCCGTACTCCTTTCCGAACAAGATTGAATGTGATCCACTTTGTAGATAATAAATTAGAGTTCAACAATAATTTTGTTAGCACACCCTCGTCAGTTTGGGCTCTGGTCGATTTTAGGGCATCGCCGCTGGGAATACAGATAGTTTGTATTATGTCATGTTTACAAAATATAGCCGTTCGAACAGGATGAATGGAATTTTTTATTGCATTCTATCTCGAATAATAAAAATCGCTGTATCAAATATGGCGGCAACAGAGACGTCGATTCCATACAATTTTGTCGTAACGCTGCGTCAGTCAAATTCTTTTGATGTTGAATTATTAATAGCACTGCAATAACTCTGTGTAGCTTCAAGTGCTTCAAATATGACTTTGGAAGCAAAAGAAGTGCTCTTATTGTATTTGTGAAAAGTTTATTGCGCCTTATATTTAAAGTTCTATTTCGTGACGGTTTTTCTTCAGCGCAGTCTTCAGACACATAATCTTCAGGACGTTTTGGGTTTCGTAAGAGGTTTATTGAACTACTTAAGTTTATACTGTCTCTTTAGTCTTTGTAAATTCAAAGTCTTTTCTTCATAATGTCCTCTCTTTATATGCACTATTACTTTATTGCGTAATAAAGTAATCATGCATATCATATCGCACCGGTGCGATGCAAGCGAGTATCTGACTATTAGTAATGCATGGTCTAAGTATTAAACGATGAAGCATGATAATATTATCTTTTATAGTCTCAGTTATTGAAGATATGATGTTACTGCCTCTGTGGCGCGGTGGGAGTGTATCCGACTGCTACGCAACAGGTCGTGGCTTCGATCCCCACCCAGGATAAAACTTTGTATGATGAGCACGATGGTTTATTCTGTGTCTGGGTGTTATTTATCTATAATATGTATGTATTTAGAAATATTTAAGTATGTTTATCAGTTGTCTCGTTTCCATAGTACAAGCTCTGCTTAGTTTGGGATCAGATGGCGTTGTGAGAGTTGTCCCAAGATATTATTATTATAGACTTATAGCACGTTTTGTCTGATGAATCACTTCATATTTACATTAATAATGAAGTCTTTTGTCTTGTGCTTTAGTAAGTGTTTTGAAAAACGGCGTTTTAGAACATCAAATACTCAGACTTTTCTTCTCTTAACCAGTACCCCTGAAATAATACCTCCTTTAGCAAAATCATCGACGTAAGTAAATCACTATTGGTATTTTACGTTATCTCTCTGTGATTGATGACATTCCGAGATCAGACCCGCTCGGACCGTCAAGTACCGGCGACAAAAAACCCTGTCCTGTATTTGCTCCGCGCACCTACTGCTTCCGATCGGAAACTGAAATGAAATAGCAATTTTTCCATTACAAAGATTGTTTTATGTGTTACCGTAAGTAAAGTTGATTTACCTATCCCATCAAAGTCCCTATATTCGTTAGCCCATCCCCATCAAAATTAAATAATAGTATATAAATATCTTGGGAAAATTAACACATGACCATTTGAATCCAAATTAGTACTATGGCAAACAATTGTTGAGAATATTATAACAACGACAAAAATCAGGCACTTCTTTTAAATCAGGCTCTTCTTTTGTAACAGCTATCGATAACTTACGTTAGCAACATAGATATCAACCACGTTTTGTTTATTTATTTTTTTATTATTTAACTTAATGCACGCATAATTTCCACAAAGGCGGACTTAATGCTTTAGGAATTATCTACCAGTCAACCTTACGGTGATACAGAGAGCAGAGTAAGGTAGGTGCTTATTCGACTGTTACTTCCTAATCGATAGCATTTAAGCGATAATATAATTACATAAATACAAAATCTATACCGTATACATACACGCATAATATATTTTTTCTCTAGCAGGTATGGATTTGTTGGAAGTTTTGATGGCATTGAAATAGATTTCAAGGTTTTAATAACAGTGATCTGACTTACGATGTAGTGGGGTTGAAACCCAAAAAGGGAAGAGCACTTAGTATTATTCGTTTCATAGCCACTGCTTAGAATCTATCTCGATCGATCACATCTAACGATTTGCAAAGAGAAAGGTGGTGTGGTAGATTACGGTCAGGAGGTATCTGTCAGAAAGTAAAATTGTATCCTTGCAGTTGAAACATACCTATGGCAGATGTTACAAGTAAGTACGTTGAAAAATCAATGTATTAAGATTTGCTCTCTTTTCATGTTTTGAGGAATGGCCTTGTCAAATATAGACAACAGGAAGAGTGATGTGGGTTCGATCCTTGCTAAGGATAAAATGTCTGATCCGCAGTTCAAATGTTTCAAGCCTATAATATGCTCTCTGTTCATCTCAATGCTTGTAATGTAACATAATGGTTGTTGATTTTAGCTCCTCTTCGATTACCTTATAGCTGTTTTTTTTAATAAGTAAACGTTAATTTAATAAAATACTTAGATAAGTACCTACTATTTTACTGTGAAAAAAAAACGAATTTCATGTTCTGAAAAATAATTTTAAACGACTTCAACATAGGAGGTTTGTCCCGTCTGTATGTATTTTTTTTCATGTATGTCCACCGGTTACTCGAAAACGGTTAGAGCGATATGTAAAATATCTTTTTGTTTGAAATCGGTCTTCCAAGGGTCCCATTATCATCAGGTCAGGATCTCATGATGGGATAGAGAAATCTAAGGAACTTAAATATTAAAGGCACACAATTTAAATATATTAAATTAATATACGTGCATTTACTTTCAAAAAGCACCAATTAGTAAGGGAAACTGATGATGAAAAGTATAAATGACTAAAGAAACTATTCAATATTTTACGGTTTGCGTTTCGTTTACTTTAATATGGTATTGCTTAGCACTTTATGTCCTTTATACTATTACACCATATAATAGAGCTGATAGTGGAGTATCACGTCAACTCCTCGACAATTTAATGATGGACCTTCATTAAATTGTCATCCAGAAAAACAATATTTTGATAAAGAAACTGAGTCGCTGACATTGGGCTGTTGTAACTTAGAAATACTTAAATTAAAAACCAACCAACTAAAAAAGGGAGATAGATAAATTGTTTTACAAAAAAAAACATTGCCTTAAAAAAACAAAGTACTTATGTTAACATTTTGAAGTTGGTGCCAAAAACAAAAACTACTATTTTATAGCACCAACTTTAAAACGTTTAATATATTTTGTTTTTGTGCCGATATTATTTCTTAGTTTTTTGTTAAGTGAGTACTTTGGTTTTATTTTTTTTGTAAAAAAGTTTTTTAGTTCAAGCATAACTTTGTTAGAACATGCATATCTTTAGCTTCTTGTACTATGTTTACTGCACCTCAAAATAATAATAATTTTAGCTGTTGCCGTTACGCCTAAAACTATTATTCTTTTGAGTTATTATAGAACTACAATATCATCTCAGTGTGAGTTGACCGGAGTAGACGAGAGAAGCTTTTTAGAAAATACACTACACACGTGTTTACTGCGCATTAGAACGCGATCCACAACTGCAAGACCAGATACAAATAGGTACTTTCAAAAGTGTCCGTTACAGAGGTATGTCGGCACAAGCCTACAGATTGTTATCGCAGCAAACAATTAGGGTTTTATTAAAATTTGATCGGCCCTCCCGCGGTCCCTTTTTAATTAACTTCTGAGCTCTCTAATCAGGACTTTTGTACCCAAAAATAGGAAGGAACTTAAGAGGATCGTCGGAACTTCGACGATTCATTCCATTGATGGAAATTGTTCACAAGTTGTCATAAAAACAATAAAATTCGATTATTGAAATAAGATTAGTTATATAACCTACTATTTGTTTTCGGCAAATAGTTCCTGTTTGTCTTTTAATAACCCCTAATGCGCAACAGGGCGTGCAATGTCTCGTATATACGTCATATTTGAACTTAACTTTAATTTAAATATGGCAAAAATTAGCAATAAAATTATAAAACGGTAAAGTGGTTTCATAGTTACCTTGGACCAATTCTAAGGCCACTCTTGTTTTTTCTTTACAAAAGTGATATTGACCAAAACCTGAGGTCAGGCTAGCTGGGTGCTGGGTTTATTGTACTTAGTACTTTATATACTTGCCTAAATCATAGAGAATGAACAAATCATAGATAACCTACTTGCACTACCCTGTCTTAGGCTTACGCCCTGGTGATGATTTAAATTCATTATATTATCTGTGAATTATTGTCCCACAAATAACTATATTATTTTCAATGTGAATATTAATTTATTTAGAGCCAAACTGGAAACCATTTCAATTCAACGTCAGAACAAACATGTCATGGATCGATGTTTACTTTAGCGGGTTCAGGTGAAGAGTGGCTCGCTGAAAGACGCCTCGGTCGGGTCGGGTCGGTGGCACTGGCAGCTATACGGGAACTCAGACTTGTACCGGGCAGCGGGCGAGAGGGCCGACTGACACCGATTTATTTATACATATTCAACGTTTCGCTTGATAATAATTTTGTAGACACGGTAGATATTTGTTAAACGTTCTGTTGTGTTTGGTTTTCTTAATGATTGGTACCATACCATACCATATACACATTCGGGAACCATGCCTGTGTCGCGGATTTTATATACAAAATTTAAAAAAACCGGGCAAGAGCATGTCGGACCATGCTCTACACTGAGCATGGTCCGACATGTTCTTTCCCGGATTCCGCAGCCTCTAATAAATGCATCAGCAGAAGAACGTATGTCCATGGCACTTACGCCCTTTTGTTGAGAACTGCAGTTTTTCAGCAATAACTTAATGACGGTATATCCAATGATGTCCAAAATCATTTTAGTTTAAAGTACTTATTAAGCGCTATCTTTGTGATTTTTTCCATATTTTTTGGTCACGCGGTTCAAAACTTAACACGATTTATGCAACTTTCAAAGCTATTATTTTCAAAAATATTCACTCAATCAAAAAAGTTTGTTATAAACCTTAAAATTTATTTAGACCTGTCGAATGATGTGCCACACATTGATGTTTGCTGAAAAAAAGCATTTTTTCAGCTTCTGTTACATGTATGGAGAGCCCCCCTAAAAATATTTATTATTATTATTTAGCTATCAAACTAAGTTGCGGCTACTACAAGACACCTTTTCACTAAATTTCATCGAGATTCATCGAGTAGTCTTTGATATACGGACTGACAGACAGACCGACAGACGGACATGACGAAACTATAAAGGTTCCGTTTTGCCATTTTCGCTACGGAACCCTAAAAATAATTTATTTTGTGATTATTTAACTCATTATCAACAGAAACATTTTATTTTATTTGTGTCTAAAGTTCTATGCTTCTTGAAAGCTAAGTCGCTGTTTTCGTCTGTCTCATTCTCAACTAACTTCTAAACGACGGCGACGCAGTGAATTTTCATAGGACTTTGACTATCATTTAGAGATGTTTGTCTGGAAGGTTTAAGTGTTATGTAGATATCATGGATGTATTTTCATTTCCAGTGGAAAAAACAAATTCAAATAGAAGGTGACAGTACAAAGTAGTAGAGGAAAGCATAATAAGGCGCAATGTATAAATCTCTGTTCGCACTCCTCTTACAATCAATCTCTTACTTACAACTGCTACCGCATTCATACAGCCTTATCTAATAACACTTTGAATTTCTTCTGTTTGTTATGTCAAACGTCTATTGCACTTAAATCGTGTTAAATCCCATGCCACCATAGACTCTTAGCAATTATATTAATCTATTTTATTATCAAACAAATAATTGTATAAAAATGTAGCAACTCTCAGACGTGTCTTTTATTAGGATTTTAAATGCAACAACTTTAAATTTTGGTCTGCTATACATTAATTATACTTTCATTAACACAACAATTCACTACAAATTAAACGCGTAAGCCAAAGTAAGCTTTATCTTAGCTTTTTACATTACTTCCTTAATAAACACCTTTAAGTTAATAAAGTTTTGGGTACGGAAGTATGCTAATGTGTGCGTTATTTTATGTCCGTACTTGGTTCAGTCTGTTCACAAAAGTGAACGAGGAAACTGTTGTACAAAGGAACTTTTGGTGTGAATTGTACTCGGAGAAGCTGTTAGGTTATGTGACTTTCATAATATTGTTTTGTAAGGGAAACTTGATCTTATAGAGTCGTATTTTCACATCTGAGATTTGCACATTAGCTCGTAGCGTTTGCAGTGATGGAACTCTACACGAACCCTGGGTTAATTTATGGCTATTTTTTGTATTTTTGATAGACACAACCTAATTAATACAATCAATAAATAACTAGATTGTCTGGCCATTTTTCAATTGATAGAGTGTCGATATATTATGCTACTTCTTGCAATACAATATTGTATCTCCAGAAGTAACGAAAAAAATACAGTAAGCTGGTGTCATTGACCTGTAAAAAATATAATATAACCACAAAGTACCACCAGTACAAAAATATGGCGCTTATATCTTCAATGTTTGCCTTTAATATAAAGAAAGAAGAAAATCCCATTTAAAGGATAAGGACAATCTCTCAAGGCTTTTTTACCGACGAAATCCAGTTTAACTTTGCTCTAGAATTTAAATCTTAAAAGTGTTAGTGGTTTTAAGTAGTGCTTGAACTGTTGAGGTAAAGTTCTCACAGTTTTGCGTCTCAACTTTTTATCTTAACCGTTTTATTTAACTCAATATTGCTTTGTTAGTGAATAGGTAAGATTTTGCCCGCGGCTACGTCTGAGTGAGTAATCTAGGTACTTCGTGTTAATAAAAAGTTTTTCAGGCGTATTTAGAGCCGTATGTTGTAAAGGACAAAAGAGATCCCAGACTCGCAACAAATCTAAAGTTCGACTACCTGCTGCTGTGTCTAAGTTTCATCAATATCCGTTGTGTGTATCTACTCTTTGTAAAGGTACCCTTTCGCAATTAAAATACGAATTAGGTTTGTTGTAGTTTTGTTTTTGTAGCGTTTATACCTAGTATGTTAATTCGTAGCGGTACACATGAAAAACTTCCTGGGTGGAATTTCGAAATATCTTTTTCTTAGCTCTCATATACTTTACATAAGGAACTTCTGTGTATAATTTCAGGTCATTGTTCCCCTTCGGCCGCCTACGAAACCAGAGCTACGTAACTAGTTACTAACTAAACATAATTCGTCCTTGTACGATAATGTTGTTAGTAATTTACAACTTATTTTGTTAATACATAATTATCATTTTTTTTTTTGACCGAAATTAAATATTATTATGAATAGTAAGCACTAGGAAGCTAATTAATTACTGAACCATATTATTTTGTACGTGCACTAACTAAAAAATACACAGTCATTACTAGTGTTCAGATGAGAGCTATAGGAATAATAACATAATCAGTCCAATAACGCTCCCGGTACTAAGACATTCACCCAAAAAAAAATGTTCAAGATTTTATTTTACCACTATGTAGGCGTAAGTAATATGTACATTCATGCAAAATTACAGTTTTATAGTACCTACTAATAGTCTCTGAGGTAAGCTGGCGAAGCGACGGACGGATGGATGGACGGACATGGCGAAATTATAAGGGTTCCGTTTTGCCATTTTGGCTACACCACTGTCGTCAGGCTCCTTACTCTAATCAACCAGCGTTGAAGACTGGCGACATCTACATCACTGGAATACTGAACCCGCCAAACCAAAATGGATAGACTGCCCACGGTACTAAGAATTGTTTACTGGAACGCCAAGCCCCTCAAAGGGAAATATCTTACTACTTCGCCTCTCATATCAGCATATACAAGGGACTCAGGATTCACCCGACTTAGGAAGTGCTGGACCTTTCGTCGGACCACAGGCCGGTGTTGTTGCTCCATGAGTTGCCGGCAATGGCTTCACCATCCAGGCCAAGAACAAAAAACGGATGGGATACCTACTCAAGGCCATAAGTCCTTAAAACGACCAAGGAAGTCGAGGCTTCTGAGCAGGGCCTAATTCGCGCCATCTAGGCTGCGTTACGAGAGGCCAATGGGCAAGACTGAAGCGCCCCGCTTTGGAGCTGAACCGGCACTCTGGAGCGTAGTGCCCACTGAAGAAACCCGCCGCCCATGGAGACTCACCCGCTTGGCACGCCTCGAGGACGGCGGCCAACCTGGATTGACTAATCCCTCGGAAACTGCACCCGCAGTCCCTTTGAGCAAAGGTCACTCGGACCGATCCGCCGTCGCCCTCTTGCAGGTGACTAGCCGGCCTCTCCCCAAGGCGACTCACCTAGCTGGCTGACTCGAGGGCGACGACACATAACCCAATGACCGGCTCTTAGCAACGAGCTGCGATGAAGAACACCAGAGGGAGGAAAGTCCAAATGATTTCGCCGCCCACCCTTATAGGAAGGGCGTGAGAATACTCAACGAGTTTGGCTACAGAACCCCTAAGAAGAGCATGTGCGAATTGTCCTGATAATATTCTAAAATACACGCTATCTATAAAAATATTATAAGTTTGGATGTAGTAATGGATTTTGTTATACAATCACACACAACGGATCGTGATGAAATTTGGCACAGTGATAAATAATAATCGGAATGCTTACTGTATGACTATTCATTATTAAACATATCAACCCATATGATGGCCCACTGCTGGGCACGGGTCTCCCCAGTAGAACCTACTGGTATGTAGATCCTGGGGGTAATTGCCATAATCGCCACGCTTGGCGAGCGGGTTGGCGATCGCAGTAAGGCTTTAAGTACGCAGAGGACGCTGCTGCCCGTCCTCCGGAGTGAAATCCCTTAGTCGCCTTGACGACACCCACGGGAAGAGATGGGGTGGTACTATTCTTAAGCCGGCACCACACGGCAACATTATTAAAATCATTATTAAATATCTAGTTTCATGCCCTAACAGGCTGGACATAGAGAACAATGCATTTACCTAACACCATTAAAAAGTATTTTTATAATGTACCTGTGTTTGCAACCAATAAATGAATATGAATATGAATATAAAACATTTTTAATAACCAATATTATGAATTTAATTAAGATTATCGTTATTCAAAAAATTATGATATTAATTATTAGCATATAAAAATTACTACAGCGTTAACGATTACATTGATCACAGAATAAGTAATAGTATCTACTTACCTAGATAATAAGCAAATTAATGTTTATAATAATAATAAAAATAACTTAAATGTATAATAAAAACTTAATTGTTAAACTATTTAAGACACAAATTAAATTTACACGCCATAATGTGGCTAAATATGCGAACTAATCAAAATGTAAAATCCTATGTAGCTAAGTTAGCTAGTTCATCGTCTACAACCGGCTTTAGACTTCTAATGTAATCGTAATCCCATGGCTACATTATTAATCTACAAATTAAGCTTCAATTGAGAGGTATCTAATTAAAATGTCCCAAATAGTCAGCTATTAAGTGGTCGATTGGGATAATTGGACAATTAGCCTCTCAATAGTCTCGATAGTTTGAAGTGGGCGGGTCTATTCGGCATCAGGTCCTCTGCGTTTAGGACAAGTACAAACTGTAATGTGAATGTGCGAATTGAGGGTATGTGCTCATTGGTAGAGAGGTGAGTTAAAAAGTGGTGATCGTTACTTGGAATTTAGTTAGCAATGTTGCAGTGGATAATGATATGAGACTAATATAATATTAAAAACAAGCTAAATTATTACAAAACAAAAAAATACCGCGCAGCAGTCGGGATTAATTATTTTGATGTACCAAGTGTCACTCTCACAACAAAAACGAATCTAAGGACACCTCTCAAGTTAAAATCCATCAAGCCGTTTAAGCTCTAAATAAATATACATAATATATATACTTACATACGTAGGTAGGAACACACTCAGAAACATAATAGACTAGTAAACAACTTGAAAGTGAGTGATAAAGCTCCTTTAAATATGAGCAATAGCTCATTCGATTCAATGAGCTATAGAAAAATGTGTTTGGAGGATTTTACAGCAGATAAAAAATTGAGATTGTTAGGTTTACAAAAAAATAAGTTGGAAAACCAGGTATTTAGTTTTATCTAAATAATATTGTTAAAATATTATTATGACAAAACTAAATACCTAATAAATATTAATTCAATTCAGTTCATTTCAATTCAATTCAATATGTAAGATAACAATAGCTTAATTTTGTTAAAAATATAAATATATTTATTTTTACCACTCTACCATTCTTTATAGTGTTTTGATTACACCATATACTTTTAAAATTGTTAAATTGGCAATTACTACTAAAGAAATTTTCGGTGATACGCTGCCGCCGCGTCAGTGGTAAAACGGGCGTACGGAATCTTATTTTCGGAGTTAAATTAAAACTATAAATATTGGGAGGTTGCTGCCTATTTTTGAATATTTTTTCGGTCCTTAAGTATTTATAGTTATAATGATATTGTCATAAAACTAAATACCTTGTTTTTCCTCCACTTATTTTTTTTTATAACAATTATTTTTTTTTATTTTTCTGCAGCTCATTCCTAATCGAATGAGCTATCGTTCATATTTAAAGAAGCTTGATCACTAATTTTCACGTTTTTCAAGTTGTTAACTAGTCTATAACCCTCTTTCTTGCGCAACTCTTGCAATCAATTTGCAGGAAGTTTTTAAATATAAATAAATAGAATAAAATAAATAATTAACATCAAGGTTGTTTCAGCAAATTTCAAGCTTTTTTGCTTGTGTAATAAATATTATTATTACTTGTTAAATAAATAAGAAAGACTAATTTTACTACAGTTACAGTTCTCATAATAGATGGATACCCAAACTGTACTATAAAATTGGCACCTACCTCCGTGTACGTCTAAGCTATTTCCAGTCATAGTCGATTTTTTAGTCTATTGGATCATCAGAGCAAGAGAACAAAGAGAAAGATATGCGCGCACGCTAATTTTCCCTCGTTACCGACTGCCTTGAGATCAGATCGAAGCCATGACCGAAACATATCAAAGTTAGTCAGTAAAAAGAATACACCATATCTAATTGCTACTATATGGTGAATGAACTAGTATCATTTCATAGCTAAGCACTTGGGGTACTAAATTTGGTAATACGGTACGCATTACCAAATTTAGTATCCTAAATAACATTTGATCCCAGTTCAGTTAGTTAACCAGATAATAGTTAACGACGCTGTAACGTTTTATTGGTGATTAAACTGTTTGTCGAGTGATGTGATGGCAAAACTAAATATGTAGGGTGGAACTAGAAACCATCATTATTTATTTATGACCCGATATTAATGATGTTGATGTGTTCATTAATAAAGATACAGGGTTAATCAAACTATATTATGTGTTACTGTCATCTGCTTTATTTTTATATAGCTAGCTTTTCTATAGATGTCTTATTTCTTATCGATACAGTAATAGTTTAAATGTTAAAATCATCTACTTACCCTGTTCCTAGGTTTTTGTATCAGTTGTCAGTATGGGCAGTATGTTCTTTCCTTATATTCGTCTCTGTCAGTCGTCTTCCAGTTACTCACTTCCGTAATATTCTTTTCATCTTTCATACAATCCTAAAAGGTGAAGTGTAAAACCTTACAAATTTCTTAAGAAGCGTCTAAGGAGTTTTAATATTTAATATGTTTTATAATGTCAAAGGTCATTCGCTCTTTGCGAATCAGCGAATCGTCACACTAAAAATACATTTTATTTAAAGGGGCAAGATCCAAGTTGCCGAGAACCATAAAAGACAGGAATCTGAAATTGCGACAAGATGTACAAAGACCGCTTTCCTGAGGTTAATTAATATATGGCGTGAACTATCGCTATCTCGCTCTACCTCACGATTCAACAAGGAATGAAAATGAGATGTAAATACTAACCGAATGCTAATGCATGCATATAACTAAAGTCCATCCGATATTTGCGTGGATTTGCGTGAGGCTTGAGTTTCCAATGACAGCTTAATTTCGACAACCGCTACAGTGTTTCGATTTTCTGCATGTTACGAGACCGGTGACCTATATCAATAGATTCTCTACTACATCACTATCAACGGAAAATCAGGAATACCAATGTTTATAATTTAAAAAAGAAACACGGTTTTGTAAAACATTTAAATGGCATAGATGGAGAAATAGCAATATAATGGCGTTTAGCGGCTAACCATTACTAAGCCATTAATGACGTAGTACAATACTCTCAAGTACAATTCTACTGTATTGAAGATTGTAATAAAACTAATAAGTGATAGTTTAAGACCTTCTTTATAGCATTTTGATTACACCATATACTTTTTAAATAAAATATTTTTCGGTGATACACTGTCGCCGCATCGGTGATAAAACGGGCGGAACCAGATTTACGGAGTTAAATAAAAACTATAAATAATGAAGGTACAGATGCTGAGGTGGAATTTTTTTGAGGAAATGTACTCCTCTTAAAGAATATTCTAGTTTCGGTTCTTAAAGTTAATAGTTATAATGTTATTGTCACAAAACTGAATACTTTGTTTATGATAACGTCTTATAAATCGATGACCGGGTGCACGTACGAAAAAGTGTCACGTTAACGTGTGCTGATAGGTTGAAGTATCAGCCTATCAGTGAATGGAGATAGCAGCGAAATGCAATACAATTGGAACTAAAGCTGTCACAGGCATGGTTGTTTATTACAATGTCATCAATATTTTATTATGACGTCACGTCAAATTATCGTTCGTAAACCGATTTTACAGACAAACATTTTTTTTAACAATTCCAATTTTTTATCTGCTGTGAAATTCTCCAAGTATATTTTTTTATAGCCTTTATTGAATCGAATAAGCTATTTATAAGAGCTTTATCACTCACTAGCTGTCCCGCGCAACTTCGTCTGTGTAAATTTTCCCCGTTTTTGCAACATTTCTCATTGCTGCTCCGCTCCTGTTGGTCGTAGTGTGATGTTATATAGCCTATAGACTTCCTCGAAAAATGGCTATCCAACAGTGAAAGATTTTTTTAATTCAGGTCCGTAGTTCCTGAGATTACCGCGTTCAAACAAACACACAAACAAACTTTTCAGCTTTATAATATAAGTATAGATTTTCACGGTATTGGGAAAGTCAATGAATAAAATATAATTTTAAAAAGAAATTTCTACCGGTTTAACTACAAATTACTAATTTATTCGGACGGCGGGAAATGGGGGAAAATTTAATTTAAAGATGCCATTATATTCGTAGTTACATTCAGATCAAGTTAATGAAAACTTGTTAAATGTGTACTAACATAAATTAGACCCAGATATTTGGATTTAAAATTTATCTGGGAGGTATTATCTATAGGTAGACGAGTAACGTGATATTTCAGCTCGCCTCAATAAGCCAAAATTCTCACAATTCTCACTAATCTGTCGAAATTATAATTTATAAGATATAATTTGAAGTCTTGTTGTTCAAGTCTCGTTTTCTTCAGCTGGAGGGATCTAACGGCTCACATCTAGATAGGAGAATTCAAATCTTGCCAACAAATGAAGTACCTAAGATAAGCCACCAAGGGGAATCTTCATCTTCAGAATCGAAGCGTACGGAGATTGTAAGCCAAGTTCTTTGCTATGGCGATTTGAAATGTTGTGGGAGTGTTTTTTTTTTTACTTACTCAACTTCGTGCTTAGCTATTTCCTAAGTTATAGAAATAAAATATTTATTTATTTAATATTTCTGTTAAACTATTTAGTTTTATTAGAAATATTAATTTATAAACTCTTTTATCAACATTTAAAAATTAAAATAAAAAAACATTGCTGTTATATTGCAAAATATTAATTTTAAATAACTCACGGAAAACAATTAAAAATATATTGACGACTAATTGATTTCTACATTGATTGATGACTATAATCACTCATTAAGGCAAATAAATGCTGTGACGGTTTCCTCTTCGTCGTCATTTATTTTAAAAAACTCTGTTGCTGAAAATTAAAAATCAAGGTTCATTTCGTATCTGTTAATTTTGTATTGAACTAAAATTCAAGACGAATTTGGTTGACATTGTTACACAAGCGTTTAGGCTGGATAAATTGTTACGGCGTAAAATTTAGATCGGCGGGCGCTGGGAACTTAAAGGCCCCAGCCAATTTGTTTTTTAGATTTCTTTCGGCTCTATATTGAAGTATCGACACTTTTGTTTTGTTTTGTAAAAGCTAAAGTTTGTTTCGATCAGCATATCTTTATTAAGATCCTATACTGACCCAGTTCTAGGAAGAATTCATTATTTTCGGCAAAAGCATTATTTTCTCAAGAAATATTTTGTAAAACATGACGGCCACACGCTACATTGAACTTATTACATTTCACTAATATGCATTAGATATTCATTTCTTTGACCACTTTAATGATACTCCGCAACGGTGTAGTAGTTACCGCATCCGTAACGGTACAGTAGTTTCAGAGTAAGGGACATTACGGAAAAACTGACAGAGAGACGACTGAGATGGTACGAGCATGTCATGCGACGAGAACCTGAACCCATGACACGAAAGGTGTTGGATATGCTAACACGGATGGCTAATGTAAGGAGGGATATGCAGGAAGTCTTAAATTATGTAGCCAGGAAAATATTCGTCTAGTTTGTTTTCGGGGAGCACAATAAAATTGCAGTTAATTATGTAACTAAAGTTTTTTTTTATTAACTACTATTATATTGTAATAAATTCGATACGGTACGGTTCGAATTATATCTATCACTGCTAGGCCCTGTAGATGATAGAGTGATGGTTCTTAGTCAAATATGGATGCACTAATTTAGTCACACGTACTCACTTTCTTATCGTCGTAACTTTTAAAATATTTGTACTATTTACATAGTATGAAAGACATGTTTTTTTTATTTTAAATGTCAGAAGCGTTAAAGGTATTGATTTGGATAGTCAATAATTTGCCAAAAAATGTGCATCAGAAATAAGGTATTAAATTTTATTGTATTTATGACTTTTTCGGCATAATTTTATGTTTATATATAACATAAAATTATTTACATTTAGATATATGCCGTGGACTTTTTTGTAGAACTATATTTGATATATGCAAAACGCAGGATATAATCAATTTCAATTTATTTATTCCATATTCATAAGATAACAAGATATAACAATTGTTACAAATGTTTACTTAAATGTCTGACTTAATACTTATGTCTGAACTAGGAAAACCCGTGTTTCAGACGATTAGTGCGTAAAAACAACAGCTAGTCTGAAACACATTTTAAAAACAATTAAAAGTAAAAAAGAAATAACTACAAGTGAGTTATTTAAAATAAAAATATAACATAGACAACACTATATAAA
This sequence comes from Herminia tarsipennalis, assembly GCA_945859575.2. Lineage (NCBI taxonomy): Eukaryota > Metazoa > Arthropoda > Insecta > Lepidoptera > Erebidae > Herminia > Herminia tarsipennalis. Next base: position 21,991,296 of record OX243851.2, on the reverse strand, counting down.
TCGATCAAAAACAATAGCTACTAATAATTAGTTTCTTAGTATTAATTATTTATAGTATTATTAAACCAAAAACTATACTTACTTTAGTACAATTAATAGTTTCTCTGTATCTTCGTAAGACATATTGTGGAGGACTTCCTTAAGATTCTTCTTACAATTCCTAGGGTCATGGAATAAATATTTGCAATAGCATTTAGCCTATTATAAAGAAACGGCCCTAGGAAGATGTAGAACTTGGCTGTGAAAGCATGTTTTATTCTTATTTCTCTATTGCAAACTATATCTTTTCTTCGTTTATTAGTATATACAGTGCTGAAGGGGGGATCATTGTGCTGCTTTATTACTATGTTCATTATAAATAATTGTCGAACTGTTGGTACTTTACAAGATTGGTAGAGTAGGTTAGTGAAAAAAAGAAAGTATCGGAACGTAGACACTTTGAGAATAGCTCTCTGTGCTCGTTCAATTGTTAATACCAAACCAGCACTACTCCATGTGGTAATACAGTAAGTTAAAAGTGGCTGGCATAGGGCAAAATAAACTCGTTTAATTAATTTAAGAACTGGAATATACCGCAACTTTGTTGCAATTGTAGTCTTTATGTTATTCTGATGTATAAGCTACATAATTGTAATGTTTCATTCAAGGGACTTTACAAACATACAAGTCACGGACACAAAGTACACACAGACTCGGAACGACAATTTGTGAATCACACAAAGTGCTGTCCCGTGTGGGGATCCAACCCACGACCTCTTGCGTAGCAGTCGGAGACACTCCCACCGCGCCACAGAGGCATATTGGTGCTTTACTGGTGATAAAATAGCACATAACTCATATTTAAATTTATTTAATAGTAATATTGAATGAAGTACATCCATAAATAACATCAATATTATTTTTATAAAGCGAATCCTTTATCGAGTTACCAATTCCAATTATGATCATAAAAGAACGAATAAATTCAAACAATGTACGTAAAGTAAACAAAAAAATACTCGCTCATATTACTCAGAATATACATTGATATATGCAAATAAATACAGGAAGTGTATTTTATTATATTATGTTGAGTTTCAAATCTACCAATGGCCTCATTCTCAATGTGCTCCACAGTTATTTATTTTGCCGCTTTTGGCTATTATGTCTACATATCAACCCATATGATGTCCCACTGCTGGGCACGGGTCTCCCCAATACCCTGGGGGTAATTGCCATAATCGCCACGCTTGGCGAGCGGGTTGGCGATCGCAGTAAGGCTTTAAAATACACAGAGGACGCTGCTGCCCGCCCTCCGGTGGTAAATCCCTTAGTCGCCTTGACGACACCCACGGGAAGTGATGGGGTGGTACTATTCTTAAGCCGGTACCACACGGCCAGCTATTATGTCTATTCAGACAAAATTATAAAATCAAGTGAAAATGATTGAATTCGACTAGAAAATGACGTGACGAAATTAAACGAAATTAAATTTAAAAATTAATTGCAAACCAAAATATATAAATATTAAAAGAAAGTAATATTACAATTAAACTGATTAAAACGTTAATTAAAAAATCACACAATGTACTAATACAAGGCATGCCGAATATGTTTTGTTAGTATACTCCAATGTATGCGTACTTACCAACGTCAATGTGGGCCGAATAAACTTCTAATTGAACACAGTGTAAACAAGGCCTCGGTGTCCCGAAAACTGAAAGAAATCTTGTAGTGTAAACATAATTATTTTAATGTCAATATCAACATTGAAATTGTCCATTCACAAGTCCGGTAATGTATTCCCGGGCGATGCCGGGGGTCACTTAAGTAAACAATGCTTTATGGTACGGTGTTGGCCACGAGAGGTAGCGATTGTAACTATACATCATTGTGATGAATAGTTATATTAGTTTTACCTAGTTATTAATTGACATTAGTTTATATTATAAAGTTAATAGTACTTAAATCTAACTATATGAAAGTCAACATAAAAAGGTATACGTATTTTAGGGACATAAATTGCAAGTTAAGAATGGAGAAATCGCTAAAATTCCCATATTCAGGCAGGGTCCTAATCTTTAAAGAACATACCTGTGTAAAGTACCTAATATTTAATTATATATTTTTTATTTAGTATTAAAAAAATACCCGTTGTAAATTATACCTATTATCATCATTCCCCGCGAACGAAAACATTTCATAGAACATCATAAACACAAAGTAAACAGAATTATTTACAAAGTATTCAGATAAGACATACACAATTTGATGTGATGTCATGCCGGTATCGGCATTCGATATTCTCATGAGACATCAAATTGAGTTCACTGATCAGTGTTTATTTTTTGTCGCGATGGCAATGTTGTAATTAAGCAAGTTTTTTAAAACAATAATTTTTAGTACCTACATTTAACGTGCTTTTAATAACTAAACTTACATAATTGAAATTGCCCTCTGCCCTCGTTCATCTTACACCACACGCACTCCGACATTTGTCTAAACAACTTGTACAGGGTTTCTTATAACTACAGTTGGTTGCGATCCGCCTGACTTATTTGTTTTTTGGGCGACTCTTTGGCCGTCATTGACGATACCCAGCTCCTGTTCCCGGGAATGACGGGGTTGATGAACTTAACACACTTTCTATTTCATTATAAGAATGCTATCGGGAATCGATGTTTTCTTTGAAGCCAACTTTCAACGTTTTAGGTGTAAATGTGTTTTCAAGATCTTGATGTATGAGTTTTGTTGTACAACTGTACGGTGTTGTTTTACTACTCTTTGGTTCTTATTAAAGAGCTTTTTATACTCATAAGAAGGGAATTTTTCGTTATGGTACATAACGTAGCAAAATAGCCAAAAGTTGTTTTGAGTAGGTTTGCTTTTTGTTTTGTTTCGGGTGTACTGATGTTTTATTCTCATCTGGATTTTTGCTAACATAAATATATTCCGACCAACCGAATCATGCAATAGTTTTAGTCTAATAATAAAAATAATTGAAAGTTCGGAATGCTAGAAAAGTTTTTTCCTATATTATAATATAGGAAAAAACTTTATATAAATAAAAAATGAAAGTTTGGACGACAATTATTAATAATTATTAATAATTGTCGTCCAAACTTTCATTTTTTATTTTAACCTTTTATTTTATTTTAAAAACTACTCTAAGTTCCATCCATTTATACAAGATATTTAAAGAATTAAAATAAAAAAAGGAGGGCAAAACCGTTTAGGCGTCAAAGAACTCCTCCCCATCGATGTCAACAGGTAACGTTCCCAGAAGGCTGGCAGCATTGCCACGTTGGATGGCAATGCTAATTCTTTGTGCAAAGAAAAGGCCAGCCTTCTGGTCACGGGAGGCACTGATAAGACGTCGGGAAATTTCCTTATATAATAGGCGCGCACTTGGGCCCCACGGCCCTAAAGTCTCAACCCCAAACGGCTCAAATACATAATCCCCAACCAGATTACTGTATTTACGCTGTTTGAGGTTCTCAAAGGATGCAGCAGCAGCGCAGGCGTAATTCGTCGTGCTTGGGAGATGGGTAGGTGTCAAGGTATCGACGCAAGTTGCACCCCATACCAAGGGCCGACCTATCCTCCAAGGCAACAAAGACATTTTAACCTTAGGTGTTTGAAATTGTTAAGAAATCCATAAGTCTACCTAGATACTATTTCTGTTACTATGCTGTTATTAAATTTCTTACGAGTATGTTGTAGGTAGGCCCTACAACATAACTTTTAAGATAACACAATAATTTTGAATGACAGAATTTTACTCAAAATTCATCCCTCAATTCTCTTTACTAAAGATAAAGTTTTCAAAAAAAAAAAAAAACAAAATAGGAAGGTTAAGTATAAAATAAACCTATGTCCTAAATTTCAACATTGCAGATTTAGTTGTTGTGGTTGTACGCTTACAATCTTTCAGGAACACCGATTTTCGAAATGTGGACGAACAATTCGTTTAACAGTCCATATTTTTTTCTTTTGAATATTCTTCCCCTAAAATCAGGATCAATAATTAGAGGTAGGTACTTACATAATATCATTAAAATTGAGTTAGGCGTACCATAATTTTCAAGGCGGAGAAATTAATTACTTAGAAGGTTCATTAAATCAATTTCGATACTTTTAACAGTACCTAATATATTTGACCCGTAGTCTATTAATATTAATTATGTACTTTCTTTAAAAGATTTTTTTCGATAAAAATATTTATATTGTTAAGAAAACATTGCTTAGAAGAGAATAGGGTACCTACCTACTCTGATTTAACGAGAAACGACGATTCGAGCAAAAATAAATACATTAGATGTTAAAATCTAAAACTACTATCATTCACAGGACTTTCGTCGATATGAAACAAAATATTACCTCGAAAATTTCAAAGCTACAGGGAAAATCTCGAAACATGTTTTAGAGTTTTTCCGTAAAGATTTGAAATTTTCGAAGTAATATTTTGTGATGTAACTCCAGAACGCCGGTACTTTGTGATGTGACATTCACCTATCCACGGCTCAAGCCAGTACCCTCTTTTGTATTCCTGCTGTGGGACTATATTAGTCATCATCATCATCAGCCTATCGCAGTCCACTGCTGGACATAGGCCTCTCCAATTGCACGCCACTTTGTTCTATCTTCGGCTTCTCGCATCCAGCTCCTGCCAGCCGTTTTGCGTATATCATCACTCCACCTGGCTTGAGGGCGTCCTACACTACGTTTGCCAAGCCGCGGTCTCCACTCAAGAACTCGTTTACCCCAACGGTTGTCGGTTCTTCGGCTAATATGGCCAGCCCACTGCCACTTCAACTTGCTAATCCGGTGGGCTATGTCGATAACTTTGGTTCTCTGCCGGATCATCTCATTTCTGATTTTGTCCCTAAGAGAAACTCCGAGCATAGCCCGTTCCATAGCCCGCTGAGCGACTTTGAACTTGTGGACCAGCCGTACCGTCAGTGTCCACGTTTCGGCTCCGTATGTCATGACGGGTAGGACGCACTGGTTAAAGACTTTAGTCTTTAGACATTGTGGGATCGACGATGAGAAGACTTGACGTAGCTTACCAAACGCTGCCCAACCCAACCGAATTCTCCTGTTCACCTCGTCCTCGAAGTTGTTTCTACCTAACTGCAATGACTGCCCGAGGTACACATATTTTTGAACAACTTCGAGAACGGCGCCGTGCACCGCTGTCGGTTCCGGTAGTACATGTTCATTGAACATGACCTTGGTTTTATCCAAGTTCATCCGTAGGCCGATGCGTACAGAAGAGTCAGCCAGGTCATTCAGCATCCGTTGTAGGTCCTGCAGCGTTTCCGCCATTATGACAATGTCATCTGCAAATCGCAAGTGAGAAATGTATTCACCATTGACGTTGATGCCCCGCCCTTTCCAGTGCAGCGTCTTGAACATATCCTCCATTGCATTTGTGAACAGTTTCGGGGAATTATATTAGTATTATATTCATAATAACTTAATAAATAGTTTTCATTATCCAAAAAGCATTACATTACGGTTCTGAAATGATGTGGTTTGCAACCGGCTTAGTGGTGTAGCGGTCGCTTGTAAAATGAAAATCGATGAAAAATATTTCAAATACGCACGCGCAACTTTAATATCTTTTTGCCACCATTTTCTATTTTAATTTAATGATCTACAAACGTCTCTATTGCGTGCTGTATGATCTAGGAGTTGCCAACCCGTGTCGACCACTGCCACTTCTATATGAATTGGCACTTTAGATACCTAACTCTTGGCAGCAGGATCTTATAAAATCTACCACATCACATGCCAAGGTATCGGACATGTGGCGTCAATTGAACATCAGCATACATGTATGAAATAGCGCAATTTCATGTTCAGCGTCAGTTTCAGTTGAATGTTACCACTCCTAAAATATTGGTCTAAAATTCTGATTGATTCCTCATTTTTTCTTGGTAATTTCTTCATTTATTTTTACCCGACTACGCAAGAAGGAGGGTTATGTTTTTCGAGTGTATGAATGTACGTCGTACGTCTTTGGCACGGCCTAGAGCCTAAACGTCTTGATGGATTTTAGCTTGAGAGGTGTTCACTTTATGCTTTAAAATCCTCACCCGGCTCTTACATTTCATTTTCTTAAAAACAAATATAACCTTCAAAATAACAACAATATCACAACTTTTGCGGCCCAGTTGTTACGCGGCTGTAAGGCATAACATATGCACAAACTCAATCTACAATCCATGTCTCTATATTTGCTTACTATAAAATAACAAAAAGCAACTGAAATTTATAACATACTTACTATTTAGTGCAAAAAACTTTGATTCGATGTACATGACAGCCGAGCCGATATTGCTAGCCCGAGCCGAATACCAGCGTCCGCTGTCAAACGTTTGTGGGAGGCGAGAAATCATTCAACACACACAAATCATTGTTGTCACTTATAAATAAAATCAACTGAATCCTTTCTTAAGCTACCGAAATATAAGTGGCTCTTTTAAAGTATGTTTATTTGGTACTATTTCACTAATAATCGGCTGCACCGATCTCACTGAAATTCGGTAAATAGACAAAGGATATTCTGGGGAAAGAAATATGACACTACTCATCGTGATGTCGAGGACGAAAGTAAGTTTTTCTGTATGTACCCAAATATCTGTGTAGAAAGAAGATAGATTTATTTACCCGTTCAAGACGGTAGTCACGTTGTCAGTGACAGTAAAGGATTTTGCCAGCTTTTACTACACAAAAGTAGACACAATAAAGTAATTTATGTGACTTTGTAAATATTTCACGTTTTCTATGTGGCTCCAAAATGTAATCAGAAAACTGATTACAGTCGAGACCGACGTCGCTCCATAATAAATTTGACATCACTCAAAGAAGAAAGATTGTTCGTAATAATATGAAATTATAAAATGTGTATCAAAATAATAAGTTTTAGTTTCTTAGAAATTTACATTATCTAGTCTATTTTGTTATTAGATATTTTGGTATTAAATTTTAGATAAACATTAGGTTTAATAAAATCTAATATATCTACAAGTACCTACCTATAGAGATAACGCAAATTAAAGTTCGGTGAGACTGCAATACCAAACGAATTGCAGTCTCACCGAACGACACACACACACACCGCTCAGAAAACCCTTGTCATTCGGCAGCATAGTAAGGTTAGATGCCTCGTAGAAGCTTTAAAAAAGTTCACTTCTGTTGGCTTTATGTTTAGATATCTAGTTTTGAATGTGTATCAAAATAATAAGTGTTCGTTCTTATCTCCAATTTAAACAAAGAGATTATAAATGTTCGTTACTTTTAAATATAGCCTGTTAGTTTATGGAATAGTAGGTATGTATCGCTCTATGGCAGAATAGTCGGAGAGATCTCAATAGAAGAAATCGTGTAACATATAATAATGTTTAATTCAATACAATTTATAACTCTGTAATTTTGGACTTTTCATGTAACTTCAATCTATACGTAGGACATTCAGAAAGTTTTGAGAAACTAAAAAACTAACTTCTTCCTTATTCGTACGCTTTTTCTCGATTTCGCGGCAAGCCCGCGCGTTTTGGCGCGAAAGATCCAAAGATGTCCGCGAGCATGCGCGATACATTTCTAAGCGCAGCTTTCTATATACCATAAAAACGCGGGCTTGACGCGAACACGAAATTTAATTAAATAGTTTCAACGAACTTTCCACCAGCATCTATACAAAGTTTCATGCGTCTGAACCAATTTTCAAAATATTTTTTCCAGCCCGCCGTTGACACCTCTTCCATGGCCTTCAGCTGCTAGCGCGTCTTCGGGCGATGAAAACTGTATCCCTTTCAGCAGATTTTTTAGTTTAGGGAATAAAAATAAGTCACACGGTGCCAGATCCGGACTGTAAGGAGGGTGACCCATGACTCTGAGCGGTGTGTTGTCCAGGAAGTCTCTCGTTTTGAGCGTGGCGCGTTGTCATAGTGAAGCAGCACCCCATGGGTGGAGCCCGGTGCTCGGTCGGTTGTTACTCATTGCAAACAAAACTTCTGATTGGTGAATTGGTGTTAATCCTGCTTTGGTCTCGTAATGGAACTGAAACCAGATACCTCGTCAAAGTGAAGAAACTAAAGATAAAAATTTTCCCTGCGCTTCTCGATTGCTTTTTTTTTGTAGGCGTAAATATATAAATGAACCACATTTATATATTTTTGTTTCACAGCCAAACTCTAGACTGGCGCTTTGTTTCTGGATCATATTGATAAATCCAGGATTCGTCACCTGTCACAATGTCGTGAACACGCCGAGACGAGCCTGCTTTAAATGTTTGAATCATATCGCGGTACCATTCCACACGGGCTTGCTTCTGAGCTTCGATGAGGTTGTACGGCACCCAGCGCAAAGCTATCCTCTTCACGTGAAGGTGTTCGTGTAGAATCTTGTGAATGCTTCCCGAACCAATCTGAAGTGAATGCTGAATATCTTCGTATGTCATTCGCCTGTTTTCTTAAATTATTGTTTTTACTGCTGGCAGATTTTCTTCCGTGACAGCCGTCAACCACTTCTTTGTTCATCCCCCAAAGTAAGGCGGCCGCGCTTGAACTCGCTATGCCAACGCTAGATGGTTGCTTTTGAAGATCCTTTATCCATAAAAGCAATTTGTCGATCAAATTACTCATAAGGTTAGGCTACATTTAAAATCGTAGCAAATTATATCACTCGATGCATATCCATTTTTAAATAACTATATAATATTTAATTTGGCTATTATAATTTATTTGGCTCTTAAAAAAATGTGGAAGAAAATTCGAACAATGGTATTTTTACTTTGAAATAACCAAATTATTCAAAATATTTACAAACGGCTAAAGTCAAAGTACTTTATTCATTTAGGTTACAAAAATGTAACGCTTATGAACTATATGTAATGCCAAGTTCGCAAGAGTAAAGCCGCGAGAAAAGAACTTGGCAATAAAAACTCATGGCCACTTTTTTTAAATGCCATTTTTTTAATGTTTTTGTATATACAGTTATGCCAGTATGACCATACCAATAACCATAATTACGTAAAGTATAATCAAGTTTTAAATTAATTAAAACTACCTAACTAACCTAACCTCCTACGGTGTGGATAGGAGCATCAATTTACAAAAATACAGAAAAGGGTAAAGACAACATACAAATACTAATGAACCACTAATTAAGAAAATAATAAACCTATAAAAAGATAATGACAAGGCCGATCAGTCACCCCAAGTAGCACCCGTTCACGAGTTTGAAGCATGGGTCAGCCATTACCCCCTTCTCCATATTGGAGGGAAAGAAGACTATCCGACCTACACCGCCACCACAAGCAATGACATGTTAGTGAGCATGACGATCTCCGACATTACATCACATGGAAAATAACCTTAAATAATTTAATGAAGAACGATCGCTAGTTACCCTTACTAACAATTTTAATTATCTAATATCATCAGTACTCTGTGAATATACAATGCAAACAGCATTTTAAAATTTAACACATATATCAACATTAAATTGCATTTTTATATTTACGACCATGAATTTTACATCATTCAAGTAACAAGTTTACTTATACGATTAAAAAAAAAAGAATGGAAATAGGATAAAATTTTAATATTTAAAAATAATTCAGAATGATACAGAATAAAATCACACTCACACAATCACAATAACTCCTGTGTGAGCATTACGACCATGCGTTTTAGTCGTTTAAATAAAAGCCTTAAACTTAAGAACTTTTTTTCGCAAAACTTTCTGAGTGGTTTGGTACTATCCATTACTATCTATAATTCTATACCTACTAATTTTATAAAGAGGCAAAGTTTGTGAGGTTGTAGGGGTAATCTTTGGATATACTGTACCGATTTAAAATAAACTTTTATTAATAGAAAGCCACATTATTTGTGAGTGTCATAGGCCCGACGAAGTATTTGAGTAAATCTTGATTTTAAGACAGTCATACGTTACAGTTATGTTTACGTATATTTTATTTTTGTGTTTTTTACAATGCCTACTTTTTAGTTGGTATTTTTTAGTTAGATTGAGATACATTTTATCTAATTTACTACAAACAAACAAGTAACATGTGACTACCTAAACATTATTTATTTATTCATACAGACTATTCATTCCTGTAAAAATAACATTACGTACCTGCCATTCGGAATATTTCCCTTCGTATTCTAAGAAGGCGAGGGAATTTTGTTGACGTATCTCACAAAAGGTTGACATCTTGTAGGCTTTTGACGTGCCATAAATGACAGCTGAGAGCGAAGAAACGGTATCATTTTGTCGCATGCGTTTGTGCTTTAGTACTGGACTTTGGATTTAAAGGTATCGGTTTCTGATTTATTTATTTTTTTAATTTACTAAAGATGTTAAAAATATGTTCGATATTTTTCGTCTTGGTATTCATTTCCATGGCCATGTCGACCTGTCACGGACTACACATGCATATTATATCAAAAGATAGTAGAGAAAAAAGGAATACATATATATAAATATATATATGAATACCAAGACGAAGCGTGTCCACACCCGCGCAGCGTCTGTGACATCTTAATTCGCAACAGCTCTCGTGGGATGCATTTATTATTATTAATTTTATCCTCGCTTACACTTTGAAGTAAATATGCAAACTGTTATTAAAGCTGTCAACCTAAATTGGCGTCTGAGTTTCTTCCCAAACAATTTATGCTAGTTATTTAAAAAAATGTATGAGAAGACTCAGACAAATGTAACATTCTCATGCTTTTATCTTATCAGAATACGTTGGAATAGTCGTAAGCATATCTAAAACGACGCAGACGGCGATTTCACTTTGTACTATTTATTGATTAATACCACAACCACAAGCGAATCTACGTTTAGATCTAACATACGAGCTTACTTTCTAGCAAATCTCATAAAAGGATTTCAAAAACTATTTCAAAGAAACACGTCGATTCAATTAGTTTCAGCTGTAGTACCCTCACTCGGAGCAAAGACATGAGCAATCAAAGTAGTTTGTGTATTTCTGAGCCGTAGAGGGTTGAATTATATAAATTCCTTTCTGAACAACTTTCAGCTAGACGCAGACGGGCCATAATAAATCGATTTTGAGTTAAAACAAATTTTAAGACTTGAAAGCGATTATTTTGTTTAATATTTTGTTACGATTTTTGGGCTGATTGGTTAAGTGACAGCTGGGTGAGATTAACTTCTAGTTCATGATTTAGTTTTGACTATAAGTAAAGGCCTCAGCTGTAATAAGTAACCCTTTGATTTGTTTTTACATTATTTTATTTTTAATACCTCATTAAAATAGGTATGGCGGCACCTATATTAATAATATGACAACGATTCAAAACCCGATCTCGGTACACGTATAAGTACAGTTCACGAACGTGCAATCTCAGAACATCTTCGAGACAGAGTACTTTGAAGTGACGAAACGATAGGCTACGTACCTACAAGTTGTGCCAAATTATGGTGGCGTCTGCGGCTCATCAAACCATTGAGTTTTAGTATTTGTTTTGATGATTTGGCTCGCTCGCAATATATATTCTGGAACTGGTTATATAAATACAATAATTGCATTTTTGAAAGATAGAAAAATTTGAATCCAGACTCAGGAATCGAACCCGAGACTTCCGTAGCCAAACCGGGGTCAGAAGCGAACCACCTATCTGAACTATGTTACTAGATATCAAATTCTTCTATCTCTTAATGCTTACGGGTTAGGCCCCCGTAGCGCCATCTAGTCGGAAGTTAAAGAACTATCACGGCTTTTGTTATTGCTTCGTTACAAAGAGCATTTTAACAAATTATGATGACGCAGGCCGAATATTGAAGTAATTTTTATAGGCATTTCTTGCCAAAGACTTTACAAATACGATAATGTATTTGTAAAGTCTTTGGCAAGAAATGCCTATAAAAATTACTTCAACTGGTTTAGTCTTAATTTAAGACGTAAATTTAAAACCTGATTAGTGTGTCGTACAAAGCATTTAATAGAAAACAAATAAATAGCGTCATACTGCATCGGGTGATAACGTATAGGGACAGTAACCTTTTAATTGGTAGCAGACTTACTCTCGAATACTCAAGCTATACTTAGGTACTTAACTTTGAGGCCGTGCTCAAAAGTATTTCTGTTGCTACTAACTACTACTATTCATCTTTAAGCGCAGCACACTACAGCACTACAGGACTATATTCAGGCGTTAATCAATCAATTTTAGCGCTATATTTATATGTAAGGTAGAAACATACACAAGAACTCTCAACTTTTTTACGCTAGAGTACCTAAAGCTGCCAAAATTTAATATAATTTTATACATAACCATGTTTTAGGTACAATAATTGCTTTCGCTAATCTGCCATAATATAATTGCGTGGGTGGGCAAATTATAATAATTTGTAACGAAGACAAATAGGGTAATGGTGTTAGTTACCTTTGACTAATTACTGAAGTGGCAGTGTAATTTATACAGGTGGCAACATAATTCGCTTAACAAAAGCAATACTTCTAAACATCAAAGCTAAATTCTAAAGATCAATTTTTAAACATTTTATCAATTCTACGGCGACTATCTTGTTCTAATTTAAATTTAAATAAAAATATCGTGACTATGCGATAGGATATAAATCGGCTACGTCCGTTTGAATATTTTTAAATGTTAAGGGGCATAAATACCTATCTAGCTGATTGTACGGGATCAGATCGCGATAAAACTACTACAACTACTATAACCTTACTCAAGCTGCTAGTTACTATACTAATTTTATCTAGATCGGCCCAGAGACAGAGAGAGAGAGTGAGAGAGCCATCTTTAGAGATTAGCAGATAAAATACAAATAACTAACGTCATTTAACAACTATCTTGAAGTGGTGTAAGTTCCTTGTGTGTATTTTCAAAAAATTAAAACATACACACGCTACAGCCATAGCGTGACCTATTTTACATTGCACAATTTTCTCGGCCTATGATTTTGACAGGAAATAAAACCAACATAACATTTACCCATTGTTTTATATGTACGCAAGTTTGCCTGAGCAATGGCATTAGTGGCTAAACTTAGTTCTAACTCCCGCATGTGTGCCTCTTAAAAAATTGTCTTTTTTCTTATGATCTACAGATAGCTGACATTTCATAAAAAGAAACTGATTTGACTTGATTCAACATCCCTATTGGTGTTAACGCTTCTTTGTAACTTACTGATGACTAGATTACTTTCTGTCTGAGTCGCAACCATTACATAAGGAACGTTTTAATAAACAGGTGTTTTGTAAATCTGTATTTAGTAATCGACTTTGGAGCTTTTACTGTACTGTACCTATGGGTATAGATAACTGATTTAAAAAAATCCACGTAATACAATTTCTATCACAATCATTCATCATAATACTTACAATAAAATAAATAATAACCTGCGCCAGTGCGAACTGTTCTCGTAAATAAATCGCTAAAATACCTCGTTTCTAAATTTGTATTTTACAAATAGCAGTCTTTATAAATGCGACAATAAGGAAGGAAGAGAAAACAGCATTTTGCATTTTCTTGAGGTTATTTTCACGCAAACATTCAAAGCAAAGTCTTCACAAGCGCAGTATAATTTACAGCAACACTCTTGTACAGCAGATACTATTCTTAAAGAAACAACATATATCTACTTGCATACAAAGTACAAAACACTAAGAGTTACAAGGTACCCACAAAAAAAAAGTTTCATAGTTAATTTGCTTTCACCCTAGCAACGCAGACATGGACATCGTTCACCTCTGCGCTGCTGCGTTGCTCGAACCAGCCCCCCTAGACAAGTGGCATAAACTCTAATTGATTAGACTGACGTCGATGCGCACGCAGAACTGCGAATGTCGTACTAATAGAAACTTATATTTACAAAAAAAAACTGACTTCCAAAATAAATATATGGTAACTAAAAAGCAAAAAATAATATAGGTAAAACAACAAAAATTAATTAAACATTTTGAAGTTGGTGCTAGGAAACGTAGTTTTATGTTTTAGGCACCAAATTTAAAATGTCCTCCGTTTTGAAATCGGTTGAAAAACCGGGCAAGTGCGAGTTGGACTCGCCCAGCAATTTTATTTATAAAGTGTTTATAATTAAAAAAATAATATTTAATTCATTATTTATAAAGTGAATATTTAATTAAATATTCTGTGAATATTTTAAGCATCTACCTTTATAAATATTGAGCAAAAAGCAGCAAAAAAATCACGTTTGTTGTATGGGAGCCCCCTTATTGCCGCTATAATAACAAATTTTGTTGTTATAGCTGCAATAGAAATGCATAATCTGTGAAACTATCTGTGTGACTAACCATCACGGCTCATGAGATACAACTTGGTGTCTGATGGACAGACAGATAGACGGACGGACAGCGGAGTCTCAGTAATAGAGTCCAGTTTTACCCTTTGGGTACGACACCCTAAAAATGATTATATTCGAGGTTTAGCACGCGCGACAACGTCATTCTATTCGATGGTCATTTTATTCGATTTTGGGAGCAGGTCGCTTTGTTTTTAGATGTTCCTATATTCCATATCCGTGACCGATGTTTATGTGTTTTGTTCGAGCAAAGCACGAATAGATCTTTTTTTTGTAGACTGAGTTTCCTGAGTATACAGTTTTACTGAGTATACAGTAAGCTTACACCCTGTAGAAAGAATCGAGCGCAAAATAAATGTTCCCAGAGCTTTCTGTAACGTTGCTTACAAAACTGTTATTTTATTTTAAGTTTTTAGCATTTTCATTAGTTCGTGTATTTAAATTTGATGTAACTACATTGTTCAGTGTTTAAATTTAATTAAGTTGATGTGTTTTCAAGAATGAAAATCTTTCGCTTATTATTAATAGACCTAAAACTAAGTTTATTTAAACAAAAGTCTCTAGTTCACTGAAGTAATAAAATATACATGACATTACAGTTATTTTACGAAGTCAATTGTGGTTAAAGTGATCACACGCTTCAATATTACACAAATTAAAATGTATTTAAACTCTGAAAATAACTTCATTATTTTCTCAATGCACCTTTGCATATTTATCCAATTAATAAATTACTTGTAGTACTGAAAGTGCAAAGCTTTTTATCAATTTTTTATGCATGTTAGATTTAATAGGAATCGTAGCACGTAGCGTTTGGGCGGTCTACCTGAACCGGATGAGACCACGCTGCCCCGGGTATATGTTTACACTTTGAAATATATTTCTAGATTGCAATTTTACCCAGATAATAGTCAAATACTTTGGAATCATGTCATGTATTTGAATAATAGGAATATAAACAGTTAGACAATACACAATTAGTTGTTATCTATTGTAATCCATATATACAGATTCATGCTAGCTTTATAAGGCATCACATATTAAATACAACATAAATATGTTCAAGATACCTTGAATATTACCATTTCATTACGCTTATATTTTTAGGCCACAAATAATTCTTAAAGATTGATACCTCTATTCTTTGTGTTGCGACGAGTGGCTGAGTGCGAAAGAAACATCAACGTATCAAACGCAGGCGCTCCGCCCCGAAAAAGTGATTATCATCGTCGCGGACACGTGACGAGTCTGTTGCGAGTCGCGACGATATATAGGTGGAATAATCGCTCGTTCGTGGAGACCACCTGATGATAATAGAGCAGAATATCTCGCCTGTATAGACAGCCCCTTACATACAACAACATATCCTATAGGAAATAGTACCATAATCAAAATTGATTAATATCATAGTTATGGTACACAGCCATAGTTTATAGTTGTGTAGTATAGTCTATTAAGCGTTCAGCCCAAACTCTTGTCCCTGAGCTGAAATTTAGCAGCTAGTATAAAGCTATAATCAATAAATCAATACCTTCGTGGACAGAATAGGCACTGACGAGAGTGACGCGGCGCCTGTCAATCCTGTACCTATAGTCTACTTTTTATATTTCCCTGCATGGAATGTCGAATAAGCTGTCTGTAGTAGGTGGCTATATCACATATTCCATTCGTATTTTTCGTTGTATTCGTCGACGAGTCTCAAGAGATATTTTGTTTTGAATGTCTCCCACTTGCACAATAGATCACGCAGCAAACTTCGGTGTCTTTTTGTTTAAATTACAACTAAATTGCGTGTCTGGTTTGTCTGATGTGTTTGGTATCAGATTCGTTTCCGCTACGAGAGAAATTTAGAAAATAATTTTGTTACGGTTTAAGCGTATTTTTTTTAAGTTTCTTTTTCGATGTTCTTTTTACCCGACTGTAAAGAAGGGTTATGTTTTTCGCGCGTATCTTGTATGTATGTATGTATGTAATATTCTTTATTACTTAATATCTCACAATTCACTAAACGGATTTGTACAATTATGACGTCGTTAGAAGTGTTCTTAGATATGTGACGTTTGAAAAAAACAAACATGGCGGCTGTGAGACTTCAAAATAAAGAGGTGTGAAAAAAAAATTGTTTTGAATACTTCATTAAATGTATCAAATTAAAGGGCTCATCTTAAGCATTTCAAAAAAGTATAACATGATTATGACTGTTATACTAAAAAAGTTAGTTAGCAACCATTCTTTTTTAAATTTTCAATAGGTACTTGACAATACCTGTGACAAAAGTTAGTTGTTACATCAGAAACCACTAAAAAGTTTTAAATAAAAATTATATTATTAATTTTCATTAATGAATCTCGATAAATTTAGTAAAATGCCTCCGACTGCATGAGATTTTATAATTATGTAGGGCATCTTGTTTCCATCTTTTTTTGTGCAGGCGAGTTTATTTATTTTTATAATTTATTTTCCCTTATTGCAAAACCTACTATTCAAAAACTAAATCAATAACGGTATCTAAATTAGAAATACCACGAATAGTAAATATAAATAAAAAGCCGAATACAGAATATTCGGCGAGTCTCTTGGTCGAAGCGTTGAATATTCAGTTAAAGTCTATACAAACTACAAACATAATCAATCCTCCTTTAAAATAAACACTTTTGTCAAAATGGATTGAAGATTTTAAATATGCCTAATTTTACTATGTGATATAGGTCACCTGCCTTTCCTCCATTTGAGTACATTTCGCCCAAAGAAATAAATGAACATTTTACCCACAAATAAAATTTACAATTACTATATTATATTTATTATAAATGTACTACAAAATATTATAAAGTATTTCCAAATATTATTAAATGTTCAAAGTATTTCCTTATTTTTTTAATTATTATTAAGCCTTTATTGCTGAAACTAAATATTTACAGTGTTTACAATGTATTTGTATCTTATTAAATTAAGTCATCACATTGGATTGCTCGGTTTAGTAATCAGCGTGTCCTGTGACACGAAGGCCTCTTCCAGCTGTTTCCATTTTTCTCTGTTGTTTGCTATTCTAGACCAGGTTGCTCCTCCAATATTCTTGATGTCCATCTTTTAACTTGTCTTCCTCTTTTTCTTTTACCATTACGTGGTTGCCATTCGGTTATGATCTTTGTCCATTTTATCCTACTGTCTCTTGTCATGTGCCCTGTCCATCGCCATTTTAGCTCTCTAATTTTCTTGATAACATCTTCCACCTTTGTCAAAGATCTTATTTCCTCTGCCCTCTTATGGTCATGTAACGTGACACCTACCATACTTCTTTCGATTCCTCTTTGACATGTTCTTAGTTTAAAAAAATGTTTCTGGTTTAGTGCCCATGTTTGGCATCCATATGTGAGGCATGGCAAGACACACGAGTTAAACACCCTTTTTTTGGCTGACATTGGAAAGTTATTACTTTTGAGTACCTCCTTTAGTGACCATAATCTTTTCCAAGCACATGCCACTCTTTTTTCTATTTCAACATCTGTTTGGTCTTTAAAAGATATGATTTGTCCTAAGTATCTGTAGTTATTAACGTACTCCATTTGTTCGCCGTCTACTTTTATAGGCAATTCTTATCTGTTTGTCATTACTTTTGTTTTAGTTTTATTTATAGTCAAATCAACTACTCTGCTTGCCTCTGCTAGCTGTTGTAACCGACTTCTATAAAAAAACTTTATACAGCAGAAGATAAAACCTTAAATTTAAATTTAATACTAGAAGATGAAGATTTCGAAAACATACCATATTTTCTCCAATCAGGAATAAAAAAGGCTGTGGACAGTCAAAAGAATAATAAAGCACCAGGACCAGACCAAATAACTAATGAAATGATCAAAACTTCAATAATTGTACCAGAAAACTTGAAAAAACTAACAGAAGTATACAACACCATTCTAAGTACGGAATGTATACCAGCTGAATGGACGAGAAATACAATTGTATTATTACATAAAAAAGGAGACAGGAGCATTATCGAAAATTACAGGCCTATAAGCCTAATGTCAAATATTTATAAAGTATTCTCCAAGCTTATATTAAATAGAATAACGAGGATAATGGACAAACAACAACCTAATGAACAAGCTGGGTTCAGAGCGGGGTTCTCCACTATCGATCATATGCATGTCATAAAACAAGTAATCGGAAAGTGCCAAGAATATGGCAAAGCATTATACATTGCTTATGTGGACTACAACAAAGCATTCGATACAATAAAACATAACTCGCTTTGGAATGCTTTGATTCAACAAGGAGTACCAAAAAAATATATACGCATAATTAAAAATGTTTATGCAAATAACACAGGTCATATTAAACTTGAATCGATTGGCGAAGAATTTCCGATAGCAAAAGGTGTAAGGCAGGGAGACCCATTATCCCCAAAACTTTTTTCTGCAATTTTGGAAGGCATATTCAGGGACCTGAATTGGGATAATGTTGGAATTAATATCAACGGAAAGCAGCTCAACCATTTAAGATTCGCAGATGACTTAGTTCTAATAACTGACAGCGCTAATACACTTCAACATATTTCCTTATTTAATGCTTCGTAATATAAAATAGTATTTAGGTGCGAGTACATAATATGGAACATTTTCGCAAATGAAGCCCAGGCGCTCCCCGAACGACGCCCTTTAAACTAGAACAAATCCGGGGAAACCCGGATTGATGGCAACCCTACGCACATAGCACAGCGTGCGTATCACTCAATTTTACAGTATAAAACAAGCTAATAATATAATATAGTACACTAAGCTATACTATATTACAGTATAGCTTAATGTGAATAATTGTTCATAAGAATGTATGGTAAGCGATATTGTTGTGCAATGAACTAAATGCTTTAAGCTATATAATATTATAGCTTAGTCTGAAATAGGCTATCGCAGAATTGAGCTTAACACGTTCCCGGGTGGTTGTTTAATTATTATTGCACACAACCTGGCTGACGTATGAACACATGCGGGCGTAAACGATGGCCGGCACTTTTATATTAAGTGGGACGTATTAGCTACCTGTTTGAAATGTAGTTTCTGCGGTTAGG
Organism: Herminia tarsipennalis; assembly: GCA_945859575.2. NCBI lineage: Eukaryota > Metazoa > Arthropoda > Insecta > Lepidoptera > Erebidae > Herminia > Herminia tarsipennalis. Next base: position 21,971,915 of record OX243851.2, on the reverse strand, counting down.
ATAAAAATACAGTCCTATATCCAAATTTGTAGAACGTTTTCCCAGATTTGAATAAAACGCTAGATGCTGTGAGAACACGAGCTGCCACTCCATGCGCAAACTTTATTTTAATCAATTTGAGTACTTATAGCGTACTCCGAAATGCACTGTGTATCCGTTTTTGTTGGATGATAAAAATATTAAGGTATCATTAAAAACATTTATGATATCCCTTGAATACTTTTTAGCAAATTTATGAATATATTTTTAATAACTTAATTTAGAGTTTAGATATCCGTGATTAATAAACGAATACAGTCACCAAACATACTTGTTATGTATGATTACTGTATGATTGTATTGTATGATGTTAAAAAAGTAACCCATGAGTTTCTTGGTAGCTTCTTCTCATTAGCTTAACACTTGGAAATGCATTTTTTTTTTCAACCATATCAAAATTGTATTATTCTTTTAGGATGTATTAATTTGATGTTTTCCATCAGTCATTATTTGGTTTTATTAAATAAAGATGTTTGCGTTTATGGGGTGTCTGAAAACTCGAAATCTGTGTATAGTCTAGACCGGCTTAAGAATAGTATCACTCCATCTTTTCCCGTGGGTGTCGTCACGACGACTAAGAGATTTCCTACCGGACGGCTGTTGCCCGTCCTTCGGTAGGAAATCTCTTAGTCGTCGTGCTCTGAGTATTTTTAAAGCCTTACTGCGGTCGTCAACCTGCTTGCCAAGTGTGGCGATTATGGCAATTACCCCCAGGACTTATAATAAAAAGGTTCTACTGAGAAGACCCGTGCAAGTGGGAGTTCATATTTCCTGATATGTCTATTTCTTATTATAGTTCATGATAAAATGATAAATTAGTGTGAATAGATTTATTGATCGGTAAGAGATCGAGAATTCAGAAATTAATACCTTATATTTAGGACAATATTTACGGATATTGATGCATCTACAGAACGCTTTATTTAAGTGCATGTGAATTTTACTGACTCCAAGCTTTGTACTACATAGTAGTTTTTTGGTTTCCGTAGCCAAATAGCAAAAACGGAACCCCTAAATTTTTGTCTGTCTGTCCGCGTCCGTATACACCAGGCATTTTACTCAGAGACTACACAATGAATATTGATGAAATTTGATGAAAAGTAATCGCTTATAGTAGCCGCTTATATTTTTGGGAGGGCACTCCATACATGTACCTAACATAGGCTGTTTTTTTTTTTCAGCAAACCTCAATATGTGACACATCATTCACATATCTTTTAAAAACATTTTAGGAAACTTTTTTGATTAACTGAATATTTTTTGTAAATGACCGTGTGAACAAAAAAAACAAAAAGGTAGCTCTTAATAAATACTTTAAACTAAAATTATTTTCGACATGGTTGGATATACAGTCATTGAGTTATTGTGCGGCTGCGGAACTCCACACTGAGCATGGTCCGACATGCTCTTGTCTGGTTTTATTATTTTATTTTTCTTGATTTTACGAGGGCTACCGTGACTGAAATGCATCAGTCCACCCCTGACCACGACATTTACGGTACGTTCTAAATGTAAAAAAAAAAACATAAAATAACACATAAAATAACAATAAAGGTCTAACTCATAAGTTGTTTCATTGACCAATTATAGTTTGACAAATAGAACACTTTCAGATGCTAATGGTAGTGTGCAGGGTTAATTAATAAGTGCAAATTATGAGCGCAGTCTTCTCACAAAACGGTCAGTACACATAAAGTTTAACGTTATAAAACTGAAGAAGAATCTCAACCTGTTACTATACAAGGTACAAGTTTAATAAGATGTTACTGTTTCCACTTTGAAACTCCCACAGCAATTTTCTAGTGTTCGTGGCAGGTTAGTAAAGAGTTCTTTGCAATAACTTTACAAACATTTTAAGATGGCGACTAACTTTTTTTGACAACTACAAAGCAAAAAATAATATAGATACAACAACAAAAAATAATTAAACATTTTGAAGTTGGTGCCAGGAAATGTAGTTTTATGTTTCAGGCACCAACTTTAAAATGTTTAATTATTTTTTGTTGTTGTACATATATTACTTTTTGCTTTTTAGTTAACTTATATTTATTTTTAAAGTCAGTTTTAATTTTTTTGTGAAAAATATTTTATTTCACACTTTTTAGTGATTGGTTTGTAGTTGATATAATTTACACTAGCATAATCCAAACTCCTCATTTCTTTTTACGAAATGTTACGTTTTGCGATACAAAGCCTCCTTCATCATCAGTTCCATTTTAACTCAATGGTTGTTTTGAAAATTAAATGCAGGCGTGCCTTTAATATTTTAAGAGTTACCCATGATCTCATCATCAGATCCAAACTTTGATGACAATGGAACCAATCTAGAAGTATACCCTTTCAAATACAAAAAGATTTTTTTTAATTGGTCCAGCCGTCTGCGAGTAATTAGGTAACATATATTTATTTTGTGTCCGTGACCTGTATGTTTGTTATGTCCTTCGCAACACAGAGCTCGTACCCTACTGCGGTAATAAAAAATATTGCAGAATTAATAAATATCAAAACAGACCATAATACTCCTAATAAAAATATCGTCAGAAAAGAATCAAATTCAATTTTGAAACCTACAATTTTACTGCCTTGTATTGAACTCAAATATTTTTTGTGCATGTGAGAGGGCAGCAAATGGCACAAAATATAGACTTCTTAGCTACTCGTGTTGAGAGTAAACATTTTATTGTAACGGAACTAATATATATCTATTCCGTTTTATTCTAGCCTGTTGGTCTAGTGGTTAGTGACCCTGACTGCTAAGCCTTGAGGTCGTGGGTTTGATCGCCACTCACCCAGGATAAAACTTTGTGTGATGAGCACGATGGTTTATTCTGTGTCTGGGTGTTATTTATCTATAATATGTATATATTTAGAAATATTTAACTATGTTTATCAATTGTTTGGTTTCCATAGTACAAGGTCTGCTTAGATCGGGATTAGATAGCATTGTGTTGTCCCAAGATATTATTATTATTATATACTTTTTCTCAGAAACAAATCCTTGTTTTGTAGCGACCTCTGGCGGTCCGTAACATTAAGACTTAATTATAACATGCTCAGAAATTAGACTTATACAGAGGAAAAAACCGTTTCCAAATCGTAATAGCCATCTCCGAGGAAAAAAACAGTAACCGTTTTGGAGAGACATGACTGCTGTAGCCCCCCCTCGCGGTCTAGAACATTAATACTAAGCTAAGAACATGCTCGGGAATGAGACTTATAAAAAGCATAAAACTGACTGGCCCTGCAGTTTCCGAGAAAAATGGTAACAGACATACACACAAAAAACTCTTACCCCAAATGCATATAACGTCCTTGTGGCCGTCGCGGGTAAAAATATCTTGAGACAACTCCCACAATGCTATCTGATCCCAAACTAGGCAGAGCCAGTACTATGGCAACCAGACAATTGTAAAACATGTCATCGTTTACTTATGGACACGACGCAATGAGTATGGTACTGCGAAGAACATAAGACAACTTTAATGGCTTTTATATAACTCTGCAAGTTTTCGAAATGTTCATTTTCTTTTTTTAATGATTTCTTAAAGTGAAAAACTTTTTGGAGTGTCTGAGCTTTGCGCTATACGAAAAATAACCTTGTATAATTCGAAATACATACACATTGTAGATAATAAACCCAGACACAGAATAAACCATCGTGCTCATCACCCAGGATCTCTGGCTTAACGATCAGGGTCACTAACCACTAGACCAACAGGCCAGCAATATAGCTATCCTTTTATGTACTGGGGATTTTGATTTTAAACATAGGAATCACAAAATATAGAAAGTGTTGCCAGGCCGTAATATCTCCAAGTGATGTGCGGTGCCAGAATTATGAAAATAGTATATAAGTGAAGTCTATCTCTTTCAATGAAGACTGGAAAAAGATACATAGGTACCGATGTTAAAATATTAATTTTGTTTTAAGGTTAAGGTATTCATAGCATGTACCCCATTTAATATAACATTATTTTGTATAAAATTTAAACATCTTTTCGGCGGAGGACGAGCTTAATACCTACCGAATAAGTTAAAAAGTAATAGTTGGGACTGGATGGGACACATTCTTAGTATTCAGTCAATTTGAAACGAATCAACAAGCCTATTCTTAGCTACCCTTTTGCTAAAGGTAGGTATGAGTCTGTGCGTCTATTAGACATGTCACTTGCGTAGGTATTTATACATATTATACTTATATACCTACATCTTACACGCAAAATCTGTAGTAGGTATCAACTTTTGTGCGCAGAATTACGTACAGACTACGCCAGTGTTATGTAATATGTGTGTATGTCTAATATTCCTTTTTGGAACTAATCACATTTATTACGTGATATAATTAGTGGACTAAGTTACTATACTTTACTTCGGATATCCAGTTGTCCTGATGCTTAATCACGGTAAAATCAAATCACCTATATCTATTACAAGTCAAAGCGACAACGTCTGTTAGATTCAATTTATGCTAGCGTTTTTGTGCAATATGTTATGGGGATAAGTATGAATTTGCAAAGGTCAGGGTTTTTGTGCCAGTATGAAATCAAATCAAACTATGAAGACTTCTTTAGCTTTTTAGGGTCCTGTAGTCTAAAATGGCAAAACGAAACCCTTATAGTTACGCCATGTCAGTCTAATGATTAAGGCACTGGACTCGCAATCGTGAGGTCGCGGGTTCAAATCCTACCCAATATACTACCGACGTGAACCCACTCCTAGTTTAAGCCATTGAGCTTAACTGGAGGGGTTAACAGAATTGCCAGTAATGTGGGACGACAATCACACGTTGCTAATTTTCTTAAAAAAAGTTTAGCTTATTAGAACCCTTAGTACTAGAAAGCTGTGATTTGGCATGAATATACATTTTGCTGTAAGTCTCGACATAGCGAAGGCCTTTGATCGGATTTGACACAAAGCACCTCTTTCAAAGCTATCTTCCTACAAGGTGACTAGAAGACCTGTTTTCCCACAGCACGTGGAATTTTGAAACCATTACTTTCCTTACTGATTCTATCCTTCTTGAAAATGACTTAAATAGATTATACATATAAACTTGCGCTAAGCATTCTCAAAAGTCAAATTATTAACTTTACAAATAATTAAAACATAGTACATTACCCCTCCGACGTTCAATAATTCTCTGTGTAATGAATCAATAACAAAGGTAACTGAAATCTCTGATGTGGGCATGATTTTAGAAAGGTTTTTTAAAAATATTTAGAGGTTGAAATTATCACTTTTCGGATTCAAGGATGCGGTTTGTGAAATATTAAGCCTCAGCCAAATTTTCGTTGGACCCACGTTTCGTTGTTTTTGAAGATGTGGAAAAAATCAGAGTAGTATATGAATTAAAAGGAAAACTATCATCGCTAAGTAGGCTTTACAAGTTTACGAGTAACAGCAGACCAAATGAGAAGTAACAAAATGTTTGTACAAATAACAATGAAAAATAAATATACACCGTTGTTTGTAGTATGAAACAAAACAAAAATAATAGAAAACCTACTTTTATACGGCATTATTGTGTTGGGTAGCTACAGAACCCAACATTGTGCGTGGCCCGATATGCACTTGCTCGGTTTTTTTCTTCTTGGATAGGTATTTTAGACTTGCCAAAACTGTAGTCAATGATTACGATGTTACTGCACTTAAATTGCTCCCCTTAGAACGGGTTTGTAACTCTGTCAAACATTGTTAGCCCATAGTAGATGATGACTAATTAATTGTCAATTCTAATGATTTACAACATTGAACCAATCAATATTGTAAACTTCGAAAGGGCCTTTAAGTTGCGAAAGCTCTTTGTAATATTGTTTCGATGTTCTGTCGGTTTCAGTTCAAGTCTTAAGGTTTACTTCGGCAACAGATTTTATTATCTGTAATCGCCTTTGTTCTACAGTTACGAATTTGAGATAATCTTTGATATCTTTGATATTGAGCCTTCCGACATTATCGACTATTTGTACAATGACAGTTGAAAATTGATAGTTTAAGTTGAAAATTTCGGGGAATTTTCTGATAAGGATTTAGCCAGCTTCAAAGGAATTTTGAATCAAGGTAAAATTCTTTAACGTCTATTGCAAAGGAATGTATGTAAAGTATTTTAAATAGTACATATAATGCGCAATACAATAAGCATGACTTATTAAATGCGATACGATTGTTTTGCAGGAGGTTATGTGTTTTGTTCTCATTGGTTTTTGTTAATTTGATGTTTGTAAGTTCTTCTTGATATTGAGATTATTTTTGAACGCGGGACGGATAATAGTCTATTCCATTAAATTAGTAAAAAGTAGTACCTACAACATAAAACACCATAACAGTTGTATTTCAAAATACATCAATTAATCATTGATGGACATGCTATTTAACCAGAAATAACACTTCAGAAAGTCTATGGGCCGCATGAAGTTTGACTAATAAATCTTGAGGAAATTTGTCCAGTAGGCATCTAACAAATTACACAGTGCGATCAAATTCGATTGATGTCCAAATACAATCACTGTTTTGTGTCCGGAAATTGCCTTACTACAGTCACACTTAATCGATGTTGACCTAATTATTTGAAGACTCACCTTTGTTACATGAAATACCTGACATACCATGTACTAAGCAGTACTTTATTAGTCTTTATTAACTTTGTAACATTCCCTTTGTAGTAACGCAAGGTTTCTCGCTTGCAGACGGTTTGATGAGCAACGCCCAAACTCTATGACATTTCAGACTTAACTTGTAACAGGTATGTGCTCTTTCATCAGCGGATAATGTTCGTGTGAAACACAGGTTTTAATCTAGTTCAGACAAATATTCTATGGTGCTATTTTTGTATGATAGTCGCACGATATCATTTGTTTGCGGACGGAGAAGCTAGACGAAGACAAATGTAACATTTTGACTTCGATTAATTATGTTATTTAAGATTATGTGAAGCTAATCTAAATCATAAATTTAATCATCAAAAAGTGGCTCCCTTGCAAATTTCCAAAACGCAACGCTAATGGTGGAACAAAACGTAACGTAAAATAAAGTCGTCGTCTTCAGTCAACAAGTTGTTTGTATGATTTGGAGTGATTATTTGTATTGTTTCGCGGTTGTTTTATATTAAAATATTAGTTTCATGGGTAAATAATAAAATCCTTGTGTAGAAAGGCTTAACAATGACTGTTACAACCGGTTATGTCAAAGCACAGTCGGATAATGTTCCTAAAATAGACGTGCTTATGAAGATCACGTAATTCAGATTGTGAATGTCTGCTGAACTCAGAGGAGTAAAAGCTGCGAGGTTTTATCACTTTTTTCAGGCTTTCATTCATCGTATTCCTATGTAAGTACTAGATACTAGCAGTCGCCCGTGGCTCCGCCCGCGTGGATGTCGGTTAATTGGCGTCCATTAATTACTTGAGGTTTTAGAGGGAGGGGAGGATCGAGCCGAATCTAATCAAATCTCTCGTGAGCGAGTAGGGGGGGGGGGGGAATCTCACGTATTTTTTTGGCAAGAAACCATCTAAAACTGGATTCAATTTAGTCAAGAATTTTGACTGATTTTGACATTCGTTGCTACGTCTCTCCTTCATGCATTCATGCGGGGCGCCTCCGTCATGCGTCGTGACTATCCAGTCCACAGTACCAGTCTTGAGTCGAACGTGATATCTACGTGAGCTTAGGGAGGGGTAAAAGTCATGCCAAATCCCACGATATCTCATCAGAGGGCTCCAAAATTCTCCAAAACCACCTCACATAATTTATGGACCCCCTTAACGCAATAAAAACTATCCTATGTCTTTTCTCGGGTCTTAAACGATCTCCATACCAAATTTCATCTAAATCGGTTCTGTGGTTTAAGCGTGAAAACCGTCAGACAGATAGAGTACTTTTACAATTATAATTTATATTATATGGATTGAGAGTATCTTTACGAACTTTTCGTAAACTAGGTTTCGATTTCGTCGAGTTTTGTAAACAAAAAATGTATGAGCAGGTAACTAAGCAAAAATGATTCTTCTATGCATTTCATCACTTTTAAAATACCCTTACTTACGTTAAAATAACCTTCACCATAGTATAAACAGCTTAAAAACGATACATTGCCTCTTCTCATCACCTTACACTTTTATTCTATACCTGAATCTTTCGGCTTAAGAAAATATACTTTGTCAGGTACAGTTTTGATTTCATTTTGGCACATAGGGATAACACAATATTTATAATAAGCTTTTCCATGGTTAATATACAGATTTTGTCACTTACTTTTTTAAATTTTAGTAACTTTGTGAATCAAACACTTCGTTGTTTACATTGAACGTGTGTAATCTGACGTCACAGTATAAGCGCGCCGAAATAGTTACGTTTAAGTCGCTCGAAAATGATAGTGATTTTAATTATTCTTTCTTAGCCTAATGGTCTATATTTTGGATAACTAGTAGAAATAACTAGTACAAACGTTTACATCACAAAAAAAATAAGCGACTATATACTCTATACAATACTTAATTAAACAAAACTGTTGATTCTTTGCACACCTTTTGTATATGAGTAGTCCATGCACAGAATTGACTTACGCTACCTTCTTGGGTATTATTACCCAGGAAGGTAGCGCAAGGTACTACTTCGATATTTACCCTATTTAGATTAGTATTAACTTTAACCGCTGGTCTATCACACCATAAAAATTGTCTGTCCATGCGACCGGAACCAGGTTGCGACACAGACACGGGATTTTAAACGACGTATGTTTGGTTTTATTGGAATTACTCGGATTTTAATTGATATTTATGTTATTTCTAATTTCCTAGTTATTTTTATGGCAATAAATTATTTTTTAATAATTTTCTTGAATTATATTGAAATTGAATTTGAGTCGGTTTATGCACCTTATTTTAGGGATACCTAAACTGTACTCTTATTTTCAATATTTCTCGAAAACAAGACAATATTTGCACTTTATATTTTATTTTATTTACACATAATTATATTTAAAATAAAATACAATAGAACGATTACACGCTACAGTACATTTTTTTCTTGTACACACGTAGTGTGGTTTGTAGTAGGTACAATTATGTTTTGTGACTAACACAGTCGAACGCCGTTTATTAAATACAGATTAGACAGTACTCTGTCTAATATGCTTAATATGCGTGTCGTTACATTTCCATCTTTTTTATTTGTTGATTTTCCGTGATATACAAGTAGAAGCATAGCTTGTTAACGTATGTTTGATGAAGGCTTGGTTATATTTTAAATAGTCTATGTTAATATCGAGTTTAAAACTAAGCTGTTGTTGGTAAATTAGGTTATTTTGTTTATGAAAGTAGTATTTATTATGACATGAAACTCATCTTAATCAACAAATTTACAATTCACAAAGTTTTGGCCAAATAATATTTGGAGGTTTCGGTTCAACAATTGCTCATTTATGTATCGGTTACTTTGTACGCCCAATAGAAAAACTTGTTTACATATATTTTGATTGTTACCGCCAGATACCCTTAAAGTTTAAAAAAATGTATCTATACTTACGTCACAGTAGCCTGCCCGCTAACACGTAGGTGTGTATAGTATTCTATTTATACATCATAGTGAGCAGATTTTAAGTTGTCAAAGATTTTAAGAACACAATTTTATTCTCTTCGGTTTCCCTTTCCATCTACCTATCTCCCCACTTTATATTGTTACATTACTTTAACAAATGTTTTATTTTAAAGTATAACATGGGAACGGTATAGGTAAACATCTAAATATTGTATATGTAACGTAACAATATAAAATTAGTGTAATGTTACTGCTAGTTAATAGTTAATTCAAATTTGTCACCGAACTATTATAGCAATTTATTGAAAAATAAGTAGTAGTTGTTTAATAATAATCAGATCTTGGTACAACTCAAACATATATGCCATTATATGGCAGAATATGTCCGAACTCAATCTTACTGTAACACCAATGTACCACATATATATTATATTCTATTCTATATTTTCAAGACATGATAAGTGTTTTATCAAAATTACCACATTTTTATTACTTATCTGCAAAGTTTGTGAAAAATGTTCTTATTGATTATAATTATTTAATTGTGAATTACTTCTTCTATTAATAATGATATTTTTGTTACTTATGAATGTCAGACAAAATTTAGAATAGAATGATTCTACATATAATGCCAAATTCGCAGGAGTTAAGCCGTAAGAAAAGAAGTTGGCAATAAAAAGTCATGGTCACTTGTTTTAAAATTACAATTTTTACATTCTATTTGCTTTATTTATTACAGATGTCAAACTGGCTGTATGTAATAAATGTATGAAAAATCTTAATTTGAAATAGGCTCATTCATTTTTTTCCAGAAGCCATACAATGTTTAAAATGTTACGATTTTTTTTTTTTTTTTTAATCATTAGTTAATACAACGCATAAAAGATATACCAAAAGGAACTATGTTCCAACCGGGTATCCATAAGACACTTCTCTTTTTTACCACGCTTTTTTTCTTTTTGCCAACTTTTAGTAGCAAATCGTGTGCAAAATGTGATAGTATTGTGTATGGTATAGAACTTTTAATTCATACTTTTAATATAATTGATAAATAAACGAATTAAAATAATGTATGACTTTTTGGGCGCTCAGTTTCTGATAAAAACAGTACTGTGTACATAACAATTATTGACCACTTCTATTTGCTATAATGCGACTATGAACCTTTCCACCAGGGGGTCGATTCACGGATTTAAAGCAGTTCAGTTGCAGTTAAGTTTTGATTATTACGGCCATTTTTGTATTCTTGTAACTTTGGGATCAATCTCAAATACGCTTGCGTCAAGTATGCGTCTCGAGAGCGCAATAACGACATTCTAATACGATGCGCAAGCGTTTTTAAGATCGATTTCAAAGTTACAAGAATACGAAAATGGCCGTTTTAATCGAAACTTAACTGCAACTGCACTGCTTTAAATACGTGAATTGACCCGCTGGTAGCACTGGCGATACGATTGTGACCACTACTAGTGCACCTTGATCAAAACATCTAGTAATCTAGTAATGAAATTAATTATGTTGTCAATGCTGTGAACTATTTTCAACTGATTTAATATTGTTGTTTCATTAAATCAGTTGAGAATAGTTCACAGTTAGATAGTGTATAAGCACTTAATATGTAATATTCATATAATATATTATAGTATGTTCAAAATTAATCCACTACTTGGTAACACAACATTTCTCAAGGCGCGTTAACATAACGAAAGTAAATGTTGCTCTAGCATATTTCTCTATCTACTTGTTATATGCCTTCGGGACGTAAATATCTTATATTATAAGATATCCAACTTTGCCGATCTATACTGGGACACAAAGGCAGAAACTAAGACCTTCCCTAGAGGGCTGAAGTTACCGCACATTGGTCCAAGTAGTCGGGAACACTGCGGATGTAGAGTTGCAATGCTTTGAGTATTATACTCACGAGCATCAAAAGTAAGGGTTGGGTTTGCATAGTAATTCTTTTGAATCTTTAAATCTACTTGTACTTGCAGTTTTAAAGGTTCAAAAGAATAACTTCTGTATCTAAATAAAAATAAATTGTTAATAAAAACATATAAAAGAGATATTTGTTCTCAAACAGGTTTTTTAATTAATAGCTAAAATTATTTTCGACATCATCGGATATACTGTCATTGAGTTTTTGTCGACAAACTGCGTTTCTCAACAAAAGGGCGTAAGTGCCATAAATGTATGTTCTACTGCTGGTGCAATTATCTAAATCGATTTTTTTCATAAGTAGTGCATTTATTTATTATAACGGCTGCGGAACCCTACACTGAGCATGGCCCGACATGTTCTTGCCAGGTTTTTTATCGTATCCGAGTTTTAGATCTTTTTTTTAATCAATACTTTTGCTTCGTTTGAATATAACGCGATCTACTTTAAAAACCGGTACTTTAAAAATGTTTTGTTTTTTTATATTATATGCAAGATGGTTTACGTATGTACTTTAAAACCAGCACGCATGTTAAATATAAACAATGTTGGCAAAAATCGAATATGCAATCGCAAGCATCTATATTAACTGTTTCACGAATACGTAACTATTTGATTAAGGCGAATAATTTGATTTCATTGGTGGCGCTACATGTTTTTTAACGGACGTAATTTGTTAATTTTTTAGCAATAAACGCGTAAAACTGCTACTGTTTAATTGCAATTAAAACATTATTATTTAAATGTAATATTGTTTTTTATTTCTAAAGTTTTATTACAGTAAAAATAGTTTTAAAATGATATTATAATCACGGTTCATCCCTCTCGACACGCAATATTAAAGATATCTAGGTATCTATTGATTAATTAGTAATTACTCTAAAATATGAATGACTAAAGTAAATAAATTTTAGTCCAGAAATAATTATAACTATTAAAAAATATTGAAAAAAGAGAAATATGATTTTAAAAAATACAAATAGAGAACTAATTTATCAAGCAGGATCGATCCATCGACATCGTCGCCCATGAGCGAAAGCTTAGCCTCTAGACCACTTTGACTACAACGGCCTTTATTAAAATAGCTGTATTAGAGTTAGCGTAATGATTCATAGTGTTAATAATGACCTATGGTATTTACTATAAAACTGCCAAATTTCATGAAGATCCGTGAAGTGGTTTGCGTTTTATAATGTAAAACAGCTACAGACATTTTCCATTACTGCTTAGCTCTTATGGGAAATAGCGTGATAATTTTTATTCTGTATGTTAATCCAGCCTTATAATAATAAACATGCAAAATTTCAACCGAATCCATCTGGTAGTTTTGGTGTGATGCATGTTCCAACAAACAGACAGATATTTCTAAAAATGGAGCATTGTATTTAAATACTCTTTTTGAACATTTTGCAATGTTTTTTTTCACTATGTTCGGCCATGTACAGACACGTGATATTTAAAATTGTATTTTAAGTATAGATAGATATAGTTATCTTACTTCGAAAACGTAATCCATTAGAACCAGTACGTAGTCTAGAAGTAAATCTCTTAAAAAACTGAAGGCAAAGATCAATTTCTTAAAAACAAACCGTAGCTTTCCTTGACCCCACTAACTAAAATTAGATCTGCACAAGTTAAACATCCTTTCTAGCTCTTTAAGATTGAACATAAACTTGCTTTTTTTACTTCTAAAGTTAAGATCGCAAGTTACGCTCGTTCAGGCGTCTAATTTACAACGTGCGCAAAACACGATTAGATAAACCCTAGTTTCTTACTAATTACGTCATGTACGGGAACACAATTGAGTGTCATGCCTTTCATAGATTTTGGCAATACGCCAGAATAAAGACTAATATCAAGCCATTGTTTAGTGACCCTCCTAGATATTAAAACAATAAGGTTATATCCACTACTATTTTTGCCAAATATTATTTTTATTGCTTCATAAAAATAGAAGCGTATAATGTACCTCATTGTAATTCAGTTTTGAATAAACAAGGGATTCGTATTTCAATTGCTACGGTTCAGTTGATACTGCAGGATACATTAGATGGTTATCTTTCGAAAATAATAAATTATAGATTTTGTTACGGTAAAGACAATACAAACCTCCTTCCTAATACATTCATTCTTTATAAGATAATATTCTGGATCCAAGAATACAGCCAATAAATACTCCATTTTCATATTAATAACTGATCATTTTATTGTCACTATAATTCTTCATATTTTCATCTTCGAGAACTCGTTCAGGAGTAATAGTAGTTTGGCCTAGTTACAGAAATATCTGATTTTTATTGTAAGAAAAAGAATGATTTATAAGTCACTCTCTTGAAAATCAAAAGCAATATAAAAGAAAAGCAATAGTCATTTTAAATGATTAAAGCTCCAAAATTAATAAGGCAGTGCAGTCGTTTGAAACTAACCTAAGTAACAAATTCTTATACATTACAATATCTTTGTCTTCCTTGAGTCACAATTGTTTTAGCTGTTATTTTAATAACCTCATTTCTATGAGAACCATTAACTTTAAAGAGAACTGTTCGGTAAAACAAACTCAATGCCTTCTTTGCAAACTGCAGCAACTTCAAAGCCGTCCTACTTGTTAGGTTTAAATCCAAAGAATCATGATGGCCCTGATTGCTAAAGTGGGTGCGATTACCACCCAGGATAAATCTCCGTGTACGATTTTTTATTCTATGCTTGGGTGTTTTATCTGTTTGTGTTTATTAATTGGCTGGTTACCTTATTACAGACTATGCTTGGTTTATAAAAAGATGGCTGCATTTGAGTCCTCAAAACACAAACCTTCACGAATAAAATTCTCTAAAATGTAGTGGAATTCAGTACCTACCTATCAAAATGCGAAGGTAATTTAATAATATGTAACGACTTTAAATATTACAAAATGCTTCAATGTCAGTCGTTCCCAAATCTAAGTCTTCAAGATAACTAATTGGAGATAATATTGCTTACGCTCCTGTTTACCGCTTAATTAAATGGCGAGGGCCCTTCATTCATTTGATTTATCGTTCCCATCATTTGAATAATAAATTCTAAGCTACTTAAAAGTTATAATTTCGGAAAACCAATATGAACAGCTTATTATAGAATTCAAAGCAATTTAATCATAGGTATAAATATGTCAAACAATAATTGCAAAAAATATATTTGGTTACTTAAATTCGTAGCAAAATATTATCTAAGTAATATTATACGTTTGGTTTCAAGTCTTTCAGTACCTACTACATTTTAATTTGGTGACAATTTTATATTCTGTTTAATTCGACGTAACTTTTCCTCTTCTCCTCGGCTTCCTCGACAGGTTCCTCAACCTCGATGCGTCTTAAAATGGAGCGATTTGCTAACAGACTTTTGAAAATACTATTGGTATGTAGCTAGTACTTATACTCGTCTTTATGTATAACTGTAGCATAATAGCGTCCAAATGGTTAGACGAGTTTGGATGCGGTTTTGCATTAGAAATTTTGTAAAATAATATGTTAGTTATATAATCAGGATGGTTCTTTAATTTTTAGAGAATTATTTTCATAAAAAGTTTAAAACCAGCTCTGACGTTTAGAAGATTAATTTATTAAAGGAGACATGTTTATAGGTCTATGCCGCGCAAAAAAATCAGAAAAGCAATAATAACTGTACCTACTGAGACGAGACTAAATTCTGTCAAAGCTGTTTGTTTACGCCATGAGTAAAAGCGGATATTGCCTTATCCATGTATCATGGATATAACATTCAAGCAATCGTCTATCGAAGGGTATTACGAACGTATTATTGCGGTCAGCGATGCTAGCAGCAATAATCTAACAAGATTTACCATAATATTACATATAAAAGTCCACATCTATTTTAATTTTGTTTTTCATCTAACCAAGCATTAAAACTGTTTTTTTTGAATCTGAGCATTTTATGTATTAGCTACGTATTACCACTTGTGGCCACAAAGAAAGAAATAACTACGTTTTACTTGTGGCATGAATAATCATGCCACAAGTAAAACGTAGTTATTTCCATAAATACATTTTTATACGTCACTAGCTTCCGCCCGGTTTCGCCCGTGAGAGATATGGCTACATAAGTAGACATATCTATAAGTAATAATTGTGTCCTAAGTAACGCGAACAATGTTTGTAACACAGAATGGTTTAAGACAGAATAAATTGGTATTATAGAAGTAGGTACTTGGGTACAGTTTGTTTATATATTATTGTAATAACGGACATGGCTATGCGAGTAGCCATGTCCTTAGCTCAATTGTGTTCTAAGTAATGTGAACAATAATTGTATCACGAAATAGGTTATGACAAAGTATAAACACTTACAGGTTATGTTGTAATTCACATGTAAATGACTTGAGATGAAAAACACATTATAGAAGCACCATATAGTTTGTTAATGAATTAAAACAATAATCACTTCACAGTTTAAATTATACTCATTATGAGATGTCAAATACGTAATGTTGTTGAGGTTGGCTACTTCTTATCGAAATTAATTACAGCGGTGGTGTGTATTGTTGGTAGAACCATTCTAATAATAATTAATAATTTAATTAACAAGGTTCTATGTGTTGAATTATTTTATGGGTTCAAATATAGGAAGTAAAATAATATTATAATACCCACCATTATATTTTGTGAATTTGTTTTATAAAAGGACCGTTACACTTAGATCTAAGATATTCTGACACCATCTTCTAACAGGATAGGTACGATCTTTTAAAGTTGCTTATTTGTGATACTGTTGTAATATTAATGTGTTTGTGGATTGTGTATATTGACTGATGGCAAAATATTGCAATGTGATTCGATGAATATTGTCTTGTGTGGTTCATAACAACTGTTTTACAGTGATATGGTTAACATTGCAATTATGTTGTCATGAGGATATACTGATTAAAAAGATTCTTAAGTACCTACACTATAGTAGGTATTGTGGTACTATTGTAATATTGTTTATAATATTATAGTACTAGCTGTGCCCGCGACTTCGTTCGCGTGGAAGTTGGGTTTATATTAAGGTAGTTTATATTACAATTCAACTTATGTGTAAAACATATTGTAAACATGCTCCACAATGCTCTGTGGCATCTATGGATATTTGGGCCTAGCTTTAATCAGGGCCCAACATATGGCAGGGCAAGCCAAGCAAATGTCCAGTGCAGCAAAATGAAGGGCGACAAAGTTTATGGCGCCAGACGGTTAGAAGACAAATTATTAAAATTCCCACGACCACACCTCGACAAAAAAGTGATTTGCATCACATCAAATACTATTAATATTGAAAAATTCCCCCCCTCCCCCACCACGCGAGTACTGGGGTGGTTTCGAGTTAAATGAAGCTCGAAACCGCCCAATTACTCGTGCGAAATTTTGAGTTAAGGAGCTTCGATTCTGACTCCGATAGGTCGAAAATTCCGATTGATTTTAAACCTCCGACTCCAACTTCGGCTCCGACACTTTTAAATCGGACCTTTTAATCGGAGGTACCTAGTCGCTCTTTCAAGATAATTTATACATAGGTAATAAAGGTATGATGGAAAAAACTCTCACAGATTCCCTATGATCGTAGGTTATGTCCTGCCCGAGCGATCTTTTCCGAGTTTAAAGTACACCTACTTTGTGTCCGTGTTTGTACCGCGGGAATGCAATGTTTAAACAAACAAACAACATTCAAACGTTTCTAAAAGATATACTCAGATATCTTTTTTTGTGTTTAAATACTATTTCTAAACTTATTTCAATATTTTTTTTCACTCACTTTAGAAGAATAAAATATTATTTTATAATGTCTACATTGGTGAATTTAAAAATAGGTGTGTCAACCTGTCGCAAATTAAGATCATCATATATTCATATACCTCTACGTAAGAATTTTAGTTTTTTTTTATATCAATTTTCCTGATTCTTTTTAATTTGTATTTAAACGCCATCTATTTTCAAAACTGGATAAGTTTATTTTTATACTTGATGATTTTATATTAAACTATCATGCATATTAAACGTAGGTAAGCAAGGTATTAACCTTAAATTATTTACGCGATCAAGATCCGTAATACATATATTTTCATAATGTGTACAAATCGCGAAAGTTTATTAACATTTGTAGGTAAGCAATTTTGGCACTCAGAAGAAATCGAATCACAGATGGCGCCACGTGTTTTATTTTGATATTTAACATTTATAAATTCTAGAAAATATTAAGTAATTACTGTTTATTTGTAATTTAATACTGTTTTTCATTTCTACATTTATAACATAATCACTATTCATGCAAAACAATGATAAAGGTGCCTATTGGAAGTGATTATTAATATAAAAATTTGTTAAACAAAGTAAACATGTTAAAGTCGAAAATAAAAGCTTGTATAAATAAGTATACATTTAGAAAAATACTTAAAAAAAAGAATAAAAATAATTTTAACACAACACAAAAAGAGACTCGCAATTAGGGAATCGATCCTCCGACCTCGCTCGTTTAATACCGCTACTTGTGCCAATAGACCACCTCAGCTGATGAAAACACGGTTAAAATAGCTGATCTTAAGAAAATTGAAAATGTTGTGTTTAGCTCCTAATAGTTTTAGCGTGAAGTTATTGTTTCCATGGGTTACAATTGTAAATAATGTCTTATTGTGGAAAAAATTGTGAAAAACCATAATGGTTCGACAACACATACGTTGCTGCTCACTCCCCATAGACGATAGCATAATGATTTATAGTGCAAGTAATGACCTATAGTATTTACAATAAAACTGCAAATTTTCATGTAGATCCGTCAAGTAGTTATTGTTTTATAACGATAAATAGCTACAGACATTATCCGTCATTGCTTAACTCCTATGGGAAATAGCGTGATAAATTATTTATAACCTATATGTTAATCCAGACTTATTAGAATACACATACAAAATTTCAACCGAATCTGTCCAATAGTTATTGCGTGATGCGTGTTCAAACAAACAGACAGACATTTCAAAAAATGTAGGAATGTGTTTAAATACTCTTTTCGAACACTTCCCAATATTTTTTTTCACTATGTTCGGCCATGTACAGACACGTGAAATTTACAATTTTATTATATGTAATAGATATAGATAGATAGCATGATTCAGTATTCACGCGCGATGGCGTATTATTAGCGTATTTCATGTATAACTTTGGTGTTTCTACACCAATTTCTATTAGTATTTTTTATGGAATAGTTAATTATGTTAACTTTTTTAATTAGGGATGACTGAGAGTGTTATAAACGTAAGAGTAGACAAATATAATCAGAAAGCTTCGAACTACTAAGCTATCGGGAGTTACACGTGATATTGTGAGTCAACCATAAAAGATAGACATATGCTGTCGTGGGATATTTTTTATATAATTTTAAGGGAAACATTTCCGTCATACATGATTACTGTGTAGCTTTAACCATTACGGTTGCACACGCGACGAAAGCTTAAAAAATGGAGTAACTTCTCCCGTTTTCCTTCACTGCTCTGCTCCTATTGATTGTAGCGTGATGAAAAGTATACTATAACCTACTCAGGAGTATGAAAAATAATTGTACCAAGTTTCGTTAAAATCCGTCGAGTAGTTTTTGTTTCTATAACGGTTATACAGACAGACAGACAAAAATTTTACTGATTACATTTTTGGCATCAGTATCGATCCCTAATCACCCCCTGATAGTTATTTTGGAAATATATTTCATGTACAGAATTGACCTCTCTACAGATTTATTATAAGTATAGATTACTGTTTGTGTGTATTGATAATAGGGTATTGCAATATCATTTGATGAATGTTGTATTGTGTGATTTATTATCAACTTCTTTACAGTGAAATGGTTGAACGTTGTATTAATAGTCCTGAGTATATTACTGAGTTTATTAAAGTACCTTGCGGTAGGTATTATTGTAGTGATGTGTGGTACTATTGTAGTGCTGTGTGGTACTATTATAGTGTTGTATACAGCGTTATATTATTAGTGTTTTTGTGTATTGAAATATGTTACAAGGTCTATAAGGTATAATGGTAATTATACCTAACTGTAATGTAGTCGTAACATATCAAATGTTGTATGGCAAATATTTATTAGGAGACGGGCTAGTTTCTTGTTAGCTTATTTTCCTAGCCAATAGGTCCTCTTTGAACCAACATTAGTATACCTACCTCTTCCTAAATCCTTAATACAACCAGACCGAACAAGTTTGAGAATATATGATAATTGCCATTTATTTCTTTGTATTATTTATCACCCTGGTTGTGTTAGACTACCTTTCAATACCAAGCATATTGGTAAGAAGTTTAAGATCACATTTAGTTAGTATTCTGAGTTAACAAATGATCAAGTCACTGACTTATATACATCCTGATGAAGTGGTTGTACATCTAGATATTAAAGTAGTTATATATCCTGACCTAATAATTAATGTAGTTTTTAAAATAGTAGTCGTAGCAGTTCTACATTATACTATGTTGAAAGTTTATATCATATTATGTTAGAAACTCATAGAACTCGCTACAATATTTACAGATTCTCGTTCTATTTTCTAACACCCGGGTAAAGTTTGAGCTTCATTTCACCCCTTTATTTTAGATTTGCTTAGGCTATGTAGCAAATACCTACATCATAACAACTATCTGTGTACCAAATTTCAATCCAATCCATTGTTGTGTATGAACTATGTGTTGTATCAGCCAGTCAATCACAGTTTCATCTTATGCCACATAAATACACAGATCGGTAAGAGTGAAACAGGAATAATAATAGGGGAGCGCTGGGTTACGACACGATACTGTGGCCTATGTAGGCAAATAATAATATAATGTAGGTATTTGTGTTGCGTACTTTGTATTTTAGTATACATTTTAATACACAAACCAACTTATTTATTTAAAAAGTATTATTATACTTTATCACAAAAAAACATTTAAAAAAAATACGACCGGGCCACAGGGAGCATGCCGCGTGGCTTGCCTCTCAGAGCTACCAGCCGGACTTGTTACTGTGCCCATATGAGCGCCCACCTCGCACATCATTCCATAAAGGCCTGTTCAAACCTAAGCAGTATTAACTGTATGCGGTAGTACTTCTAACGAATCGGATCTAGCCGCGGAACTTCATACAAAAATACCTGAGCGAAACCCGCGCGGTATTAGGTACCTCTACCCACAGCGGCAGCGAATACCGCTCAAGTTTCAATAGGCCCTTTAATTACGCGTGCGGTAATTGACTGGCCTCCCAGCAGATTCGATTGATGAAAATTTTGACACTGGACTGATGTGTTTTGACAGGCCCCACCCCCTTGCCGGTGGTGGTTGATGTACCGGTGTTGAATGTAATCCCCTCATCTTGTCAAGCGAACAACTCACACTTGGCCAGTTGAACCAGTAGTTGTCCCCCTAAACAAAGATCTGACTAAGAGCCTGATTTCATTGCGTAATATTGCGTTTTGGCAATATTTTTCATTGATGCTCCGCTCAGCCTATATAGCCTTTTTAACACAAAAAGATTTTTTTTTTCAATTCGAAACAGTAGTCTCAAACAAATAAATTCTTCAGCTTTTTATTATTAGTACCTATAGATTCAAAGCGGCCTAAGAGATTTCAAATCGGCAATGTGCCGTTACCTTACTTTATAAATCTTGAGCCTATATAAATTACACTTGCGTAAAATTTCCGCCCCAACGGACTAAGAAAGCAAAAGAGCATAGCCACGAGCAAAAACTAGTCTTCTACCCTTTTTACTATTCAACGAATCCTATTTTTTTATAACTAAATAGAATTGAGGTCCACATTATTGCGACCAGCCGCGACAAAGTGTATAAAAACATTTAAATAAAATCGCAGTCTGTAACAGGATATTGTGACTGTCGGTTCTCATAGCGACACCGTGACAGCCGAGTGTCGCGCGCGACTGAGCGTCAAGCACCGCTGGACACACTCACCAAATACGTATACGATTTCCAACTAGTTTACTTCGTTCCAGTTTTGGCCGTGTCTGCAGTGTGGGATAAAAACTACCTACTTTAAAATGCTATCTAATATCATAGAAGAGAAGGATTAGTGGCGACCGTGGCTATGTGATCCAGAGATCTGCAACCTTAGGTAACATTACCACTGCTGCACTGTCGAGAGCACGTTTCGCCGCTGCCGGTTTTCCACCTAATTTCCTTTCGGATTAGGTATGAGGAAATATAGAGTGCACTTTTGTCTAAAGGCTGAATTGCGCACTACAGTAACTTCTGCGAAGTTCTTTTTTTTCTCGTAGATAGAGTATAAGGTCCATGGTGGGAGTAGGAAAGTGCATGTAGGTTTGACTTCCATTCGGAACCAAACTTTGTATGATTGATGAACAAACATAAGAAAAAAACAAAGAAAATACATTTATTTTGGTACATCATTAATTGAACGTTGCATTTTGAATTTACTTTTATTGTTCCTAATAAATAGAGTAAAAGCCGGATAAGTGCCCCACTTTTTAAACAATCTGTACAAATAAAAAATATGAACATTCTAAAAACAATTATATAATTATGTATATCAAAACATTGGTCTTTTATCTTTGCTATCAGTCTATTTTTGTAAACATAACTAATATTGATTTTGAGTAAATTCTGTTTTAACAGACCTCTTAAAAAAAGGGATAGGTGCCTACTTTATTTATTTATTTTATTTGGCACACGAAACAGAAAAGAGTTATTACCATTTCAAATTACACGTTACAAAGTTCGGTTCGAGACAGTATTCCAAAGACATGTGTTTGCATGACAATTTAAAAAGAAAACGATAAAGTGCAAAATAAAATAAAATATATAATTTTAAAATTTATTTAATACTACTTTGAATAAATTACGTAGGTGTTCAGGTAATAAGTTTTGACTTATTTAACTAAATTAGGTTTACGAATATTTTCAGAACTTAATCGTATGAAATATTTAAAGGCACGAACCTTGTATTTACCCGACGTTTCGAAATAAAAGGTTCGTGCCTTTAAATATTTCACTCGATTAAGTCCCGATAATATCGTAATATATGAAATTGGTGACGGGGATTCTTGCCTACTGCAGGGATAGACCCTTTAAAGTGGTTTTTTTAAATCAGCTTTCTAAAATAGTATAATGTTTTGAGTATTTATAATAAAAAGAAAACAAAATTAGCCTTCCAAATTTAAAGTTACTCAAGTTTACGTGATTAACTAACTGAAACATACACACACACACACACGCAAGCACGCGCGCACACACACTCTCTCACACACAAACACACACACACACACACACACACACACACACATACACACCGTCCTTCTGGGTTAGTCAGGTAACAAGTTATAGTTACAAGAGTTTAGAAAAACATCTAAAGAATAAATCTGTCTTTGCTCGTCAAAAAATTATGGTTACCCCTAGAGCAAAGAGCATAAAACCTTAGGGCGACTGTATAGTTTACATTTATTGCCATCTAAATCATCAGAGAAGGCACAAGTGTTTAGTCAGTGTGAACAAGTCTTCCGCGGCGATACTTTGACGGGCATCGAAATTATATTGATAAGTCGTTTCTATTGAATATTAAATTTATATTACCTACTTCGGATTCAGTGATTTTTTTGTTGCATTGTTACATTGTTTAATACCTTTTATTGTAAAAAAAGTTTTTATTTATTTCGCAAATAAAAAAGACAATTAACCGTATTAAAAAGGATAGTCCCCCTATTTACTTAGGCGTATGCCTACAATGTAACAATGCAACAAAAAAATCACTGAATCCGAAGTCGGTAATATAAATATTCAATAGAAATGACTTATCAATATAATTTCGATGCCCGTCAAAGTATCGCCGCGGAAGACTTGTTCACACTGACTAAACACTTGTGCCTTCTCTGATGGTTTAGATGGCAATAAGGTCTACAAGAGGGATACTTCTAACCATAGTAAAGCTTATTCAACACCAACATCCTTAACATAGTGTATTTAAAACTAGGGGAACTATACCACAGGGCATTTTTTCGGGTTTTACCCTATTCCAAATTTTATCAGACGTACATTAGAAACAATAATTTTGTAATTTAAGACAATAAAACTTTAATATGGTGTATAATATAATTGTAGTTAATAAACTGTATATGCCGCAACTTACCTGCATATATACAGTTTATAAACAAAGAAACATTACAAACATAGGCAATTTGGAAAGAGTGGCCGCGAGTTTTTATTGCCTGTTCTTTTCTCCGGCTTTACGTATTGTTTGCGAACAGGCATCACATGTATGTAGAATCGACTTTTCACAAGAGTAGTATTAGTAGTTGCTTCTTAAAAATAATTAATAATATAATAAGAATAAACATTTTTTATTACTATTATTATTAAAGTACTTTGCAACGCAAGGCTTTTACGGAAGTAGACGTTTATTAAAATACTTTTCTTAAGAAAAATAACTTAATAAATACCTAGGAAACTTATTCCCAGGAAACATCTACACTGAAACGGTTGTCTTGTTAGTCTTCCTACTAAAAAATATTCCAAGAGATAAAGTAGAAAAAGGCTATTCATAGACGTATCGTCCGAAGGTAATGACAATAAACTTATTTTATCTTTGCTGATATATTTTTATTAACTCGCTTATATTAGTTTCAAACTAATTGTAACTAATAACGTGGTAGAATCTTGGTGGTGGTAAATTTTAACCTACTTTTAATTATAGTACCGTAATGAAATATTTTGCATGTTAATGTAGTTCGAATGACAACACAATAATTTGGTAACTTGGTCATGATTTTAATTTCCACTATATTAATATTTTGATTTTCGAGAATATTATGTGTATATTATGCGTAATTTGAAAGGTACATTGTAGGGCGTATCTCCCTATATACTTTTCATTTCTTTAACTACTAAAATAAAAACCGGGCAAGTGAATGTCGGGCCACGTGCAATGTAGGTTTCAATAGTCCGTAGTAGTGGTAGCCTAGTAGGCTTAAGAAATGGGTTTTCTGTTGTTTTTGTTTCATACTACTAACAACGTTATAAAAGTATTTTTCAATCGAATCTGTACGATAATGTTGTTACTTCTCACTTGGTCTGCTGTTACTCGTTAAGTTGTAAAGCCTAGTTTTAGAAAAACTATCACGGCTAAGTAGCCGTGATAGTTTTCCTTTTAATTTCACTATATATACTACTACCATACATACCCAACATCAACTATTTAGCTGGCAGGGGACACCCTCGACTCTAACAAAAATTTGAAGCTATATAATGCTACCCCACACGATGAGGTAGGGAAGAAAAAAAAATCACACCCTCATTTTATAGCAAGAAGAAAAAAAAATACATTTATTTCTATTTTTTATTGATAAAAGCAGAATATAAGCGTCTTGTTTTTTGAACTACTTTGTTTGAGGTAATAAGATTTAGTTTGCAGACTTAGGTAGGATTGAAACATTAAATTTGGAATCATTGATTTATTTAGGTTCAAAGTTTTCTTTACTAGCTTTCTATTTTTTTTTGTTGTTGTCTATCATTAACGAGGTTAATGATAGACCGCAACAAAAAAAAAACTCTTGCATTCCAAAGCTTTAATATTTCTAAAATTATAATACTCAATTATAATCTTGCTTTTGCTGTCAGTACAGCATCTGACGACCTTATCAGCTTACATAAATTCAATACCAATTTTTTCACTGCATTATTTTATAAACAATATCAAAAATAAACTACGATATTACACCGATGACATCATACTGAGTAACTTAATACTGTTGTCAAAATGTGAACAAATTGAACATTTTAAAATTTACGCTCCGAAATTTGCATAAATTGTGACCCCTCCCCCTTATCTTTTCACAAAGGTAGTGTATAATAAATACTTTAAACTAAAATTATTTTCGACATAATCGTATATACCATCCTTGACTTATTGCCGAAAAATTGCGTTCTCAACAAAAGGGCGTAAGTGCCCTGAACATACGCTCTTCTACTGTTGTAGTGCATTTATTTGTAATAACAGCTGCGGAACATACACTGAGCATGGTCCACCATGCTCTTGCCCGGTTTTTATTTACTATCGTGTAAGCTAAAACGGACTCGTGAGTACATGTTAATAAACCCTGGGAGGTTACCACCGGTTCTGCAGCCTCCATAAATTAATCGTGACAGGTGTGAATGAGGAGTTACGTGGCTTTACGAGGCTCCTCCAAATTATGTTTTATTGCTGGAAGAAACGATTTTAAATATATTACAGGCTTAAGGAAATTCGAATTGCTTTTCTGTTTTCTTATACCTCTATGGTGGTATGTAAGCATACACCCTGCCCGAATGTACGCAATTTTTTAAATCTTTTTAGCAAAAATGTTCCATAAATAAGTTCGTTCTTAAGGAATCCATTTAGATAATACAATTTATAAGTATTTTCCACGCTATATTGTCAACATTGCTCCATGAATTTTGTAAATTCTTTCATAAATATCTAAGTAGGTAGGTATACGAGTAAGACGTCGGGCTGAGATTCTTCGATTCGTATTTGAAGTTGTGTAAGAAATATATATTTATTTTGTTGGTTTTATATAGGTCACATATATAATGTAGGTGTATAACCTACGTTATACACCTATGTATATTTTTTATTGTCTGAAAATACTTGTTTTAGGTCATCATTACCTCTATGTTCAGTTTGACTATACTTACTCTACATTTTGCCTTTGTTACATCGATGTCGTCCCCAGAGGCGGAGTATACTTCTTCGTCTCATCATTAGAATAAACTACATTAGGTTCTGAACATTTCACGTTTATCTTGCCAATCTCGTTTCTTGACAATGTCGTCTGACCACCGTGTCACTTAATCAGACAGATTAACGTCTTCTCAGGAATCATCACCCGTTTCTAGAACATTTTCTTACAAATGCCATATCTTTTGTTGCAGTACCAACAGCCCACGCACAAGGCGTCCTTGGCAAGAAGGCAGCACTTCCGTGCGACATCCAGCCTCTAGCGGCAGAAGACCACGTCTCCATGGTGCTATGGTTCAAAGAAACAGATGGAGAACCGTTGTACAGGTAAGAACTAAAGCATATTCAGACTTCATGAGACATTAATTCGTGGACCGGTAACACAGTCAAATGTACAAAGCTCTTCTAGGACTCTATATACTATAAAGAGGGCTAAAAGCCAAACAAATTTTATACTTAGTCTTTTCAAGAGCACAGTCCGGTATCTCGAGGTAGACATAAAGTTAATTATAAAGAAAGTAAATAAGTAGGTATTTTCTCAGACTTAATTACACCACAACTTTGTAAGCTATTCACTCTTACCAAGAATTAATCACTTATTTATCAAGAAGTTACAATATAATTTAAACCTATGAACAATTTCACGAATAAACTATACAGCGGGCGTTGAGATAAAAAAAAAGAACCGTATAAATACTGAATAAAAATCATTAAAGTTGTTATTTCCAAAACATCAAGCTAAGCAAGCTAATATAAAAGTTTACCAAATTTCATAAAAAACGGCTAAAACTACTTCGAAAATTAGTTTTTATAAACATCTTTTTTCAAACTCGCTAACTCTACCTCTGTAAAATATCAGTGTAGATTACCATATTGACGTTAATAATTTAAATGTATTTATTCCAACAGCTACGACGTCCGCGGCCGCCTCGCCACTCAGCCCAAGCTCTGGTCCTCGGCAGCCGGCTTCGGCACCAGAGCCTACTTCAGGGCAGCAGCGAACCCCGCGGTGCTCTTCGTCGACAGTGTCATCTCCACCGACGCAGGCGTGTACAGATGCAGAGTGGATTTTAAAAATAGTCCCACTAGAAATCTGCGGGTCAACTTTACGGTCATAAGTAAGTATGCTTTGAATCTAATTATTTTTGTAAATTAAGAAATGCTTATTTTTGATCTGATCGTTTGAATGAGTCTAAATGAGTATAGTCAAGTATCTATACATGGTATACATTTTAGTGATCAATTGGTTTTGCAGCAAAAGTCCCTTTTAAACAAATGTGCATCAATAAATGTATCAGAAAAAAAAAATAACTGACCAGAAGGTAGATAGATGATGCCTCAGTCTCCTCACTGTTTTTACCTTATACATTTATTGATGCTTAACGTTTCAACACAACAAACTGAGCCAACTACTGCATTTCAGAATTCTTCTTCTAAAAGCATTAATCAATTTATCATCGTGACTTTTTGTTAATAAAAAACGAATTTGTCAGGACTTAACCATTATAATAAAGACATTTTCAAAAAATCTATCGCGAGTGATTGACGACAAGGTAATTTTCCCTTAAAAATTTATTTGCCTCGAAAGATTGGCTGCTAATAATGTCATTGTAATGTTTCATAGCAGATTGGTATTCCTTATAATGGCCGGTAATGACCATTATTGATATTAATCGGTTTATTATGATATCGGACCAAGTAATGGGATAAGGCCTCCAGGGGATTAGTGGCTAATTGAATTCATTTCAAGCCCGAAGTAATATCGAGATTGACCTTATAAGTGGAACAATGAGTCTTAAAAAATGTGTTAAGTTAAATTAACATGGTCCTCCAAATTTTTTAGTTCACATAATAGGTCAGGGCGTAATGTACTTAACGCTTGAAATTAATTTAATTAACTACTTATCCCCTGGAGGGTTTCATAATTAACCAATATTATCACTTACTTCATTGTTAAAATAATTTAAAAATGATAAAATCCATTAATTTGGAGATTCATAATTCCAGAAACAATTTCATTATTTTGTTCGAAAGGCTTAGATACTTTTTATTAGGGCTCCGTAGCCAAAATGGCAAAAACGGAATCCTTATAGTTTTGTCATGTCCGTCAGTATGTCACAGGCCTTTTACTCAAAGACTGCTCAATTAATATTTAATGTGATGAAAAGGTGTATTGCAGTAGCCGCTACTTAGTTTGATAGCTAATGATAAAAATATATAGTTTTAGGGGGTGCACTCTATACATGTAACAGAAGCTGCTTTTTTTTCCACTAACATGAATGTGTGGCACATCATTCGACAGCTCTTTTAACATATTTTAAGGTTTTGAATTTTTTTTTTAATAAGTAAATATTTTTTTAAATAATGGCTCCGAAAGTTGCATAAATTGTGTAACTTTAAAATCGTACGTAATAAGTACGATAAACTAAAATTATTTTCGGAAATTATCGGATATACTGTTATTGAGTTATTGCCAAAAAACTGCGTTTCTCAACAAAAAGGCTAATTGCCATGAACATGCGCTCTTCTGCTGCCGCAATTATTCAAGGACACTAAGCTTGGTCAGACATGCTCTTGCTCGATTTTTTGAAATCTTACTTAAAAGCAACTCTTAATCGTTCTTACAAAAGTTTTTTTCCAGTTTATTTATTGTATCCTTTTGCCAGCTAAAATCAATTTTAGGTTTGGAACTACCAACGTCAGTGCTCTTAACTTGTCAAAGGGAGCGTTGATCGCAACTCTAGTCAGATACAAGAGAGTTTCAACTACCTCTGCTTCGATGCAGCACGTGCACCCTATATACATACTATTCAAAAGCGAAACACGCCTTTGCGAATGATGTACAAGCCGCTTTCCTCTATCAAATCGTACTGGAAACCGAAAGCAACGAACCACAAGGCACCTTAGATTTTAGGTGAGTTGACGTTGAAATGGGAAAAAAAGATGCTACAGTTTCTACTGTACTGTATGGAATTAAGGAAAACTTAAAAGAATTTAAGGGCAGACAAGTCTCAATTTTTTCTAAAACTTATTTGAATGTTCCGTTGTGTAACTTAAGTGCAAATAAAGTGAGTTTGAAAGTTTTCCAATTTCTTTCAAAAACAGGATTGTCTATGTTAAGAAAACTTATTCAGAACCATATTGGAATTGCACTCTCAAAGATACTCTACCTCTACCCGTAACCATAGCCGTTGCAATACGGTTGAAACGTCGGGCAATAAACAGGGTATTTTACCCTAAGTTATAGTATATCTATATGGTTTTTATTTAAAAATCTTGCCAACGTGATGCCAGGCTTCATCTTGTATTCAAATAATAAAAGAAATACCAAAGAAAATAATTGTGGAAACTAAATTGAGCTAAACAGCCGATACAACTCGTGAAGAATAAGATGCTCCACAATATAGGTGATCCATTTAATGTAACAATTTGAACACCTCAACAAAATGTCGAGACAAATAAATTCTCAGAACTATTGCTGTTAGTCAAAAGATTGACGTTCCTTTTATTTACGATGTGCCAGCATTGTTTGTCAATGTGGAACGAGAAATTTATGACGTAAAGGGTCCACGCGAGTAAATGGAAAATCATTTATTACACTACCGCCGAGAAAAACTACATTTGGCTGAATATCTTGTCAAATTGTCCTTTATTACAAACAAGATTTACACGCAAAATATTTCTCGGATGAGGGGCCTTATCCGTTGGGTTTGTTAATATATGAGGGTCTTGCGACGTGGTCTTCGCTTGAGCCGATCTTGATGTAAGGCCATCCATTAGCGTGAAAGATTAAAATTAACTTAGCCGTTGCGTTTATTTTCGGTTATTTATTTTGAAGCGTCTTTTCATACGATAAAGTACGTTTTCATTTAGCTTAGCTGCTCATTGTTCTGGTTATTTAAAATTGCTATTGTTTTTTCTAATTATCTGTCGTGTTTGAACAATGTAAGGCCACGTTTTTAGATTAAACTGGTGTAATTGTTTTTTAGCATTTTATTTTATTTTATTTGGGGAGCGTAAGCTGTAAAGTGAGAGCGAGCTGTAAAGCTATAATACAAGTTCTTTTACAGATATGTTCACAAAATGCCAATTATAATAATAATAATTAGTATACAATTTATGATTCATTACACGAACCTTTGAGCAATTTTAAATCTTCGTTGGTAAATGAGTTTCACAAATTTCACCGATTTTCACCAATTTCTCCCTGCAGAACCAATATTATATAATAATATATTTTTATTTCGGATAGACACAATATTATAAGAAAAAAAAACACAAATGCAGTTCGCATTAATTACACATTTCAAAACCTACTCTATTTGAAATCTAATAACCTGCACTCTCTATTATAATATATATGAATATTTTTAAAACATGTGCGTGTTTATGTCACTGAACTCCTCCTAGACGGCTGGACCGATTTTGATGAAATTTTTTGTGTGAGTTCAAGGGGATTCGAGGATGGTTTAGATTCACAATTGAACACGATTTACAAAAAAAAAGAGTCGAGACTATGTTCGCCGGGACATCTAGTATAATATATATCTCGAGATAGAAAAGCTGTTGTTTTTATTTTACGAACCATTCGAGTTATCTGAATTTTATCTGCGTCCAATATGTTTCGCCTAGGTATCGGTCTTCGATCTAGAACCTTTTACTTCAGCCTTAGGGACTGTGGACATTTATTGTGACTAAAACTTCCGTCCAAGGAAGTTTTAGTCAAAACCATTCAAATTCACGACTATTAATAAAACGACCCAAATAAATTATGGTGATCCTCTGACATTTCGTTCGATGGTAAAAGATTTATCACCACAGTAACCTAACCGTGCACTCCCTACAATTGAATGAAAAATATGGTTAAATTTGATCTAAAAAAACCGATCAAGGGCGAGTGGGACTTGCGCACTGAGGGTTTCTTACAAACTTATAAATGTGTCAACCAGGTTACAAAATGGTGGCTAGGGTAATGTACGACCCACGTTGCTAGTACATATTGTTAAAACAAATTAAATACATCATGTTTAATAGGAGCTATGTACGATTTTTAAACCTTATAAATTTCCAGTTAAATCTAACTTATGTTATTGACGCAACATTTAACCGACAGGGTCTGTTAAGCGAAACAATATTTTACCATTTATTTATTACAAACCCAGACGGAAAATCACACATAATTATGCTGGGTGAGAATCAAACCCACGACGTTTAGCTTAGCAGTCAGGCCCTCTTATTCATAATTAGTAAATAAATTAACACATTTTACTATTCTGTTTCAATAAAACCAAAAACAAAACATTTGCTTGTTAAAATGTTCTTAAAACGGCTGCTAATTTATTCATTTCCTATTTTTAATTATGAAGTGACACACTAGTGCATAACTCTATACGAAAAAAAAAGTAAAAGACAACCAGTGTCTTCTACTTTTTATTTACTTTGGTTCAGTGACCGAGCCATCTTTAAAAAAAAAATACATTTGAGACCTTACACCAAACCCTTAATTTTTCATGTTACAGTTTTCGTGTTATAACATACCGTTTTCCAAAGTTTATTTAAATTTCTTTATTTGCCTGATAAATTACCCCCATGTCCGAAATTCAGACTTGTCAAAAATTGGTTTCACGGTCGACTTACCAGTAAACAGTTGGTCAGGCACAGCAGTACAATTGACCAGACTAACCCTTCCTCCCTCTGATTGCGAAAATTAGGCCCTTAGCCTTAGCCCATGGAGGCAGCCACGGGGCTGCCTCCATGGGCAGGATCTAAGAGAATGACCATCGAAAGGTGTCTTTTGATGAAAATGCACGTTGAGGTGCTGTTCCCGTAGCGAAGATGGTGAGGTATATGCTGTATTCGGTTTTTCACTTAACAAGAAACAACATCTACAAAACCTACATCAGATCACGTCTACTCGAAATCATCCCAGAGGCGAACATCTCTGAATGCTGAGAACCTGTCCCTCCGAGCTCTCGTCGGTAATGAAGGGTCAATAATATATGAACCTACTCATTTTGTTTCGTGTATATCGTTGTATCCAACAGTCGTACACTGACATTTTTTCAGTGGCTGTAGCTTTTGAACTCCCTTCTCTTCTCTACATCACCATTCAGCCCTTCACAGCTCGCGCAAAGAGAGAGAGACAACTGACATATATTACTTTCGTACCCATGCATGATTTATTATAAAATATTTTGTGTTTTTAAGTTTCGTACCAAAATCAACTACTAGAACGGGAAAGTGAGCTTACTGGTAAAAAACGAAAATCATGTGAGAAAAAAGTGACTTGAGAGAGTTCAGTGGAGAATTTTCACCTGAACTACCTGTAATAGTACCAGGTGTGCGAAAAGGTATATTAAGCTCCTGTGCTAAAGGGATATAGCTCATGACATTTTCTTAGTAATGTAGATGAAAACAAGTCGAAAAGCATGATTTGTTAGATAGATAGATAGATAGATAGTATTTATTTGCCAAGATATGGTACATTAGTTGTTACAATTATTTAAGTAGTTCACATATTCTGCCATGGTTATAGCGTGCAAATCTACGTGTACACTGCGAGTAGAGCTAATTTTCAAATTTAAACATTATACATACAAAAATTAAAATTACACAATTAAAATTTAACATTATTAAACAATTACAATTTTACAATATTTGAAAATATAAATTATATTTACATAACAATCATATTTAAATTACAATTTATATCCATATCATTTTTCATTCATAAATGTCTTATCCTCTAAATAATCCTTTAAGTTATAATAATTCTTATTTAATAACAACATATACAGAGTTTTTTTGAACACTTTAAATGGTAGGTGCACAAGGTTATTTGGTAGTCGATTGAATATTTGAATTGACATACAATAAGCATTTCTCTTAAATGTTTCAAGCTTAATTTGTGGTAAGTGTAACCTGTCTTTATGTCGGGTTCGGCTATTTTCTCTATAACTCATTCTCTCAAACAGTTCTGGGTGTTTCTTTACAAAGACACATATCTCATGTATATATAGACATGGCAAAGGCAAAATATTTAGCTTTTTAAATAATGGTTTGCAGCTATCCAGGATGTGGGCGTCACATATGGCGCGGATACATTTTTTTTGGGCTCTAAATACTCTGTTCACCTCTACTGAGTTGCCCCAAATTATAATAGTGAGTACCGAGGATACATATGCATTGTATGCAGTCAAAGCTGTCTCCTGGTTAACTATTTGGCTGATTTTTTTTAAGGCGTAAATAAAACAGTCAATTCTGTTAACGATTCTCTCTATATGTGCCTTCCAATTGCATTGTTTGTCTACCATTATTCCTAGAAATACGCACTCATTGACGATTGGTAATTGGGTGTTCATATATTGAATATCAATTTTGGTTATTTTTGAGTTAACTGTTTAAAATTGTATTGTGTTTGTTTTTTTCATGTTTTGTTGTAAATGGTTTTTTCCCAGCCATTTTGCAGTGTT
Organism: Herminia tarsipennalis; assembly: GCA_945859575.2. Taxonomy (NCBI): domain Eukaryota; kingdom Metazoa; phylum Arthropoda; class Insecta; order Lepidoptera; family Erebidae; genus Herminia; species Herminia tarsipennalis. The sequence goes on along the minus strand of OX243851.2, from coordinate 21,938,200 downwards.
GTCCAGTGTATTGGTAATTTCCATTTCCAGGTCACGTCTGTTGTTACATTTTATAATTAATGTTATATCGTCCGCGAACAATATGCAATCTCTGTTTAGTGCTTCCGGTAGGTCATTTATGTATGTCAGAAAAAGTAGTGGTGCAAGTATACTCCCTTGAGGCGTACCGCGGTTGTTTACCATGTAGGAAGATGTGAATGTTTTCTGTTCCAATGCGCATGTTTTGGTTATTTCGACGCATTGTAGTCTATCCTTTAGATAGTCTTTAACCCAATCGTTGGCAATTCCACGTATTCCATAGCAAGAAAGTTTGCTAAGAAGGGTTTCATGACAGACAAAGTCAAAAGCCTTTGTCAAGTCAAGAAACACACAAGCTGTATTTAGTTTGCGGTTAAGACTCTCGGTTATTTGTTTGATTAAAGAGAAGCATGCCAACGCTGTAGAGCTATTATTTCGAAAACCAAATTGTTCTTGTTTTATAATGTTGCATGACGTTAGAAAGTTCTCGATTTTACTATACATTACCTTTTCGAAGACCTTTGAAAGTATCGGGATCAGCGTAATGGGCCGATAATTATTCATGTCGGTTTTGTCACCCTTTTTATAAAGTGGTTTCACTATTGAGCGTTTTAGTCGTTTTGGAATTATTCCTTCTGATAAAGACAGATTTATTGTGTATGTTAAAGCGGGTACTAAGCTTAAGGCGATTTTTAATTATTTGTGTGTTTATTTCATCATAACCAAACGATTTAGTATTTTTTAAGGTTAATATTATTCTGTAGATGTCCTATTCATCAACCGGTGTAAGGAATATACTTTTAGGATTTTGGGCAATAGAGGCTGTAGGTATGGCCTGTGTGTTTATTTGCATCCTTTTGGTAGATATAGATGTATAGTATTTATTGAATAGGTTACAAATTTGGTAAGGGTTACTATGCCGTTCATTATCTATTTTCATGCAGTCAATTTCAGAGATATGAATCTTATTGTTCGTATTTTCCTTAATTATCTGCCACATCGCCCTGTTTGTATTTTTAGCGTTAGCAATGTAGTGTTTATTATTAGCACGTTGGGCTGTATTTATACATTTTTTCAATAGGTGTGAGTAATTGTCGTATACTCTTTTGTTGTGTTTTTTGTAGTCTTTACTCAGATGATATTTTAGGAAAAGGATTCGTTTTTTTATGCAGCATCGTTTTATACCTTTGGTTAAATATCTGTTTTTCACTGGTTTGCATGTGATTTTCACTTTCTTCTTTGGGAAGCAAAGTTTGTAAAAAAGAGATAAAGTCTCATGTAAAGTGTCAAAGGCTTCGTTCGTAGAAGAGCACTCGTAGACATCGGAAAATGATAGACTCGATAAATAATTTTTATATTTAGTAATATTTTCTTCACTAAGGTCCCTCACTACTCTAAAATAAAAACTGTGTGTTTTTCTAGCATGCCGGTTAACTTCTAAACTACATGTTATCGATTGAGCCGTCTCATGATCCGATAATCCCAAGTAGTGTAGCCCTGTTTTTACTTTAGGAATGTTACTGATTATTAAGTCTATTCATGTTTTTTTTCTCGTCGGGACTGTTGTATGGTTCGTTAGGTTATTATTCTTAAGTATAGATTGAAGTTCGGTCGATATAGTATTTTTTTGTAGCATGTTTATGTTCCAGTCGCCGCATATAACAATTTTTTTATTTGTTTTTTTGCCTAGTTTTAAATTCACTGGACATATCAAAGGGCCCAGGGCCCGATGGGATACCACCTTGCTTCTTAAAGTGGTCAGCCGATACGATTTGCAAGCCTATTTATCTGCTCTTTAATAAATGCCTTTTAAATGGTGTATTCCCTCTTACCTGGAAAAAAGCTAATATCATACCTATCTATAAAACTGGATCTAGATTAAATGTCGAAAACTATCGGCCTATCTCCATACTTTGTGCTCTAGCTAAGCTTTTTGAAAAACTCGTCCACCGAGAAATATATCCGTTTTTTCAAAGAATTTTACTGTCTGAGCAACATGGCTTCGTGAAGAATAAGTCTACTGTTACTAACTTAATGTTATTCGTTAACACTCTCTTTAAAAATATGGACATTGGGGCACAAACTGACGCAGTATACACTGATTTCAAAAAAGCATTTGATAGAGTTGATCACCAAATACTACTGAATAAATTGCTTTTAATGGCATAAGAGGAAATCTACTGCACTGGTTTTGGTCCTATATTTCAAATAGAAATCAAATAGTTTTAAGTAATGGGTATCAATCCGAATCGTCATTTTTAGCCACATCTGGTGTACCACAAGGCTCAGTTCTTGGTCCGTTGTTATTTGTTCTTTATATAAATGACATCAGCCAATGTTTTCTGAACAGTGGATTTCTTCTGTATGCTGATGACCTCAAAATATTTAAAACTGTTAAGACGATGGATGATTGCAATGGACTCCAGGAAGATTTAAATAGATTATCGGATTATTGTGTAGCTAATAAATTAAAATTAAATATCTCAAAATGCAAATACATTTACTTTACGAAAAATAAAAACATAATCCATTGCAATTATCAACTGTGTAATGAGTTAATGGAAAAAGTGACTACAATTAGTGATCTTGGTGTAATATTGATTGCAAATTGCATTTAAACTTGCATGTAGAGAAAATTACCGCCAAAGCCTTCCAGATGTATAATCTAGTTATGAGAGCATCATCTGACTTTAAACGCGCGAGCACATATTTGTACCTTTTTAATTCCTTAATTCGTCCACAAGTCGAGTATGCTTGTGTGATATGGGATCCAATTTACTCTAAGTACGTAGATGCAATTGAGAAGGTTCAGCGAAAGTTCCTTAAAATGCTCCAATTTAGGTGTCAAATGCAACGCAGATCGTACACTGAAGCTCTTAGACACCTAAATTTAATTACTTTGAAGTCTAGACGTATGTTGCTCCAAATCATGATGTTGTATGGATTGGTTCATAGCAATTTTGACTGCCCTGAACTAATAAATAATATTTGTTACATAGTGCCCAGAACTGTTATGAGAAGAGGGGCGCGCGATTATCCGCTCTTTGCTACAACTTCTAGTCGTACAAACGCGGGTGAACGGGCGCCTCTCCAACGTTTAGTTAAAATCTATAACAATAATTTTATTAAATTAGATATTTTTTTTACAAGCCGCCACTCATTTAAAAGCGCTGCTCTTCATAGTCTTAGAATAACATAAGACTTTAATATTATAACATTACATAAATTGTTATTAATTAAATCTAGTATAAGTATTACTTATTCAACTTAGCTTCACCTTACTTACTTGCCTTACCTAACTGTGGAAACGTAGTGGATTGTACTTTTATCTAAGTTTTAGTGTAACATCTAAATTATGTAATTTATTATTGTACAATTGTTTGTTTTCCAATAAAGTAAAAATAAAAAAATAAAATAAAAATAAAAATAGTTATTAACAAAGTAAAATAATTTAAAAAAGCTTGTGCATTAGACGAAGGCGTTCTATATATACACGCAACTATGAGATCAAAATCAAGGATCTCAATGGCACAATATTCGAAATGTAGCAAGACTGGGGGTATCAGATTTTCTATTTCTTTATACTTCAGTTCATTTTTTATTAAGATGCATGAACCTCCTCGGCGTTGATGTGTACGAGAGAAGTACGATACTAGTCTGTAGTTGTTCATTCTACAGTTTAATTCCGTTCCATGTTTAAGAAAAGTTTCCGTAAAACATAATATATCTATCGTGCCTAGTGCCTTTTTTAAATCGATTAGGGTTGCCTCAATTATTTCTATTTTATTCAGTAGTCCTGCGATGTTTTGATGAAGTATGGTAACATTTGTTAAATTAGGTTGACTGACGAAAAAGCTGAGGGTCCCCGTTCTGATTATTATTAATTTTTTTATAGTAGTTTGTGATTTTAGTTTGTATGGGATTCCTTGATGTTTGTTCTGTTTGTATGTGTGTTTGATTATAAAACTGATTCGGTTTAATTAGTTTGGTTTTGTATTGGCATAAGATCTCTTTGTAATAATGTTCGTAGTCAATTTCGGTGTTCAATCGAAAACGAAGTTCCAGGAAATAGTGTTTATGGTTCCATGACTCAAAAGCGGCATCGTTGTTGTATTTTGGTATTTGCAAGTATTTACAGTTTTTGTAATTCTGAACGACTCATTGAAAGTTGGTGTTTAATAATTTTTCGTTTATATATGGATTGAATAGTACATTTGTCACATACACTGTATTAGATCTTAGTTTGTATAATATATTGCATAAATCTGTTATACATTTATAGGGTTTTTTGTCATTAGATCCGATAACTAAAATTATGATATCCTTAGGCATCAAAGATTTTATTAAGTCTTCATTGCAGCTGTTAAGCACTTGTAAGCTTGTAGCGTTGGGTTTAATAATTGACGTGACCTTATAGTTGTCATTCCATTTATTTGTTCTGGTTCTTATAATGTTCTTAGCCAACCCACGTGCCTGTTGGTCGCCGAAAATTATTATATTGTGTTTATTGGCTATTTTTGACACAGGTGATGTTTCCGTGTTGGTGATGTGGGGTTCTGGAGGAGCCGTTTGTGAGTCTTGTGGCTCCAAAGTAGTGTTTTCTTTTTGAGCATATATATTTTTGTTTTCTTTTTCATTTACTACAGATTGGATGTTACTGATTTTGTAATGGAAATGTCTATGTAAGTGCCTACAAAACTGACATGTTTTGAATAAAAATGAGCTATAATTTTGGTGTTTTTCTAATATAAATATAATATAGAGTCCCGAAAATTTGCAATTGAGTTAGAAACCACTCATTCTGGTACCAATTTATAGTCTTCGTTTCATTTTAAGTTCACCTGAAAATAATACCACAATATTTTTGGTATATACGAAGTTCGCTGGGTCAGCTAGTCATTAAAAAACAAATACGTCATGTATGACATGACGGAGGTATGTATGATTTAAAAACTTCGAAAAAACTTGATTATATTTAAAAAAAACACAAATACAACTAAAGAAGTTTCGTCACTGGATCTTTGCTTATTCTGTGAATAAATGGCAACAGCGCTTAAATTGTTAGGGCGTACTATAGTATTGGATTTCTTCATCACCATATCTGCAAACGAAGCATTTTCTGCACAGATCTCCTCAATAGTCTGCTTAAGCATCATAATGTGCTCCGATAGGTTACCTTTTCCTCGAAGTGTCTTGATAATACCAGAGGTTTCAATGATCTTCTGTTTGAGCGATTGGTATATTACGGCCATTTGTGACGCATTGTGCACAGATTGGATATTTAAAATTTTTGCTCACTATTTAGTTTGCCCTCAGAATAAATTGAGCATACCTCGCTTAATTGCTGGTCAGTAGCCGACATCCACTTCTGAATACACACTGGATATCAGGCGTAGAGACAACTTGAAATGAGGAACCTGATTGTCGGGCTGGGTTTTGCGGCTTCATCGGTGAGTGAGGGGGCTAAGCACTCCCTATCTGATTATCCGGGTTGTTACTCATACTGAGTAACTAAAAAACACTTATTATTAAGCCAACATAGCTCTAATATTACACACTTAGCAACGGGTAATAGTACTACACTCGGTAGGTACTAAAAGTAGGTCATATTTAAATTAATGTTATTTAAATAATATTGTTAGTGCAAACGTCCGTATGTAACGCTACTTTATATATAATTATTATTATTATAATTTATATAATTATAATTTAATAGACTGGCGATAAATTGAGGTGCTGAGATGCCTGTATGACACTGCCATCATGACCGCCCAGATTTAGGACCACAAGACCAGACCAATAGAGCTGCACCGAGGTGTAAGACAAGGGGATGTCATATCGACGAAACTCTTCACCAACGCTCTTGAAGAAGTCTTTAAGATACTGGACTGGACTGGACAGGGCATGAATATAAACGGTGAGTACATCTCGCACCTTCGATTTGCCGGTGACATCGTCATAGTAGCGGAGGCGCTGGGACAGCTTAGCGAGATGCTGCACGGCATAACATGTTGGTCTCGGCATGAATTTGGAAAAAACCAAAATCATGTGAAAAAAATCGACAAGAGGATGCGATTGGGTTGGGCAGCGTTTAGCAAACTTTGTCAAGACTTTTCGTCGCCTCTACCGCAATGCTTGAAGACCGAGGTATATAAACAGTGCGACCTCTTATGACCTACGGTGCCGAAGCGTGGACACTTACGGTTGAGCTAGTCCACAAGTGTAAAGTCGCGCAGCGGGCTATGGTGCGAGCTATGCTTGGAGCCTCTTTGAAGGATAAAATTCGCAACGAGGTCATCTGACAAAGAACCAAAGTTACCGACATAGCAGGTTAAGCACGCTGAAGAGGCAATGGGCTGGCCAAATTTCCCGAAGGACCGATGGCCGATGGAACTGACGAGTCTTAGAGTGGAGACCGCGACTTGGTAAACGTAAGGTAGGACGACCCCCAGTCAGATGGACTGACAACTTAAAGAAAGTCGTTGGAATAAATTGGATGCGGAAGGCTCAGGACCGGATGTTGTGGTGTAAGTAAGGAGAGGCCTATGTCCAGCAGTAGTCCAGTATTCATTATATGACACAGTTAGCGAAACTTTTTTTTAAATGTCTTACTTGTCCCCGCAAAATTAACACCCATGTTTAAAATTCGGACTTCTATAAAGGTTTTCCTATAATCTAAAGGTGACACATTATCTTTGGTACTAGTAGCTAGTAGTATTTTCTAATCTTTGGTACTACTAGTAGCTAGCAAATTATCTTTGGCTAGTAGGTAGTTGCTTCTTTTGGACTAGTAGCTTTGGAGATAGGGTGGGGGGGGTATGGTCTAGTTTTATGGATTTTATGAATAAGTTTCGAAATATCGATATTCAAATGATAAAAGAAAATACAAATTGTTGATAGGTGATGCTGTTGGCTACTTGTTGCGCTTAATTAAATAAAAATGTACCATACATTTAACAAGTAGGTAATCGTTTTTTTTGTTAAAAACATTTTTCTGTATTCAGATTTAATCAAATTTCATACAAACTATTTAAAAAAAAATTCAAGAATGCAGTATTAAACTTCCATAAATCGATAAGAAAAATATTATGTCAACACTGTAAAAAATGAAAATAAAGAAGCGTGGGATTTTTAAATAGATATTTTAAAAACTTTCTTGTTAATACTCATTCTAACGGTAGGTAACATGTACCATAAATAATGAGATAACTCAACAAAAAAAATCGATTTGTCTGATGCATGGATACATGTTTGGTCGTTACTCTTTTTAATGCATCCTTGAAGAGCTGAACCAGTGACCACGGCTGTTGCAATACGGTTGAAACGGCGGGCAATTAACAAGGTACCTTACCTTAAATTATTCACTTGGTTAATACCCGTAGTACATATAATTTTATGTATACAAGTCTGTCAACATTGGTAGCAAACTGTTTTGTTGTGTTGAAATACAGAGTTATTAAAAAGAAGGGAGATTTTCGTAATTAGTTTTAGATTCTTAATAACTCTATTTTTGTAAACTTAAATAAAATTATTTTTTACTTTTTAGCTACAAAAGCGTGTTTTTTACTCTTATATTTTACAACCATGAAGGCGAAATCATGTTAAATTTCACAGATTTTTTATATTCTTAAGGATTGATTTTTTATATACGCTGAAAAATAGGTTTTTTTTAAACCAAAAAGCTAAATACGAAATTGCACAGATCTTATTTTAAAACTAACGAAATTTTATGAAAACTTGCATACCCTATTTTACCCGCGTTTTCCTGGCGTACAACAAATCCACAGACGCGTTAAAACAGTTGTATGTTTTCAATATACTTTTAGATATCCTTACCAGGATGCGAACTATATCGGAACAGTTCGAAATTTCCCCTGAGCAATGAAAGCAAAAGGAAAAACAATAGACCAATTAATCAAACTAACTACAAATATACATAGAAATGTTCGCGAGCACACAGGGGACAATAAATATAATTTATTTGTGAGTTGTTGGTCTGTTTGTCACAATCGTGACACAGTGACTAATCATGATCTATTCGCAACGAACAATACAGACTGACGAGGCGATTCTGATGCTATTAATAAAACATTGTAATGTCGTTTGGAGTAAAACATGGCGTAATATATTACTCCGAATGCTTTGTTTAAAATTGGAATAGTTTCATTTCTGTATAAATGGTAATATAAATGGTGGCAGTTTTGTTGTGTACCGAACAAATAAAAAGCTTGCCCTGGTTTATACAGTTAAATTCTGTGTAATTTTCTAATTAATGGGAAATTTATCAAAACATCGGAGACACAGGTCTCCTTTCCTTAGATACGTGCCACAATTGACGCACGTGTGATGCTAAATTGGTCAGTATAGAATAAATACATAAGTTATCATAAATATTACTATTTTTTCACATCTCATTTAATTTTATATTTTCTGCACTATTTAGACATATGTACATATATTTGTCTTATCTAAAACGAATGCTGTGTACATTTGTTATTGATTACGAACGCTTGCGAGAATATGAACGCTATGTATGTATATTGTCAATGTACCATAAAAATAAATTAATTAATTAAAAAATCGATTTTAATAATTTTATTGGTAGCTTCGCCTGTGTAAACTTTCTCTTATAAACATTTGTAGCTTTAGGGTCATTCGTTGTAAAAGCTACAAATGTTTATTACATATTTATTATTTTTTTGTAGAAATCAACTGATCTTTCACTGGATAGATCAGTTAATTTCTACAAAAAAAGACTAATGCAAGCTTACTACTTACAAGCAACAAGCTTACAAGTAATATGTAAGCTTGTACGGAAGATCGATAAACATTTCTGGTACATCGATCACGTTTCTACCTGGGATAATAGTCGTATCGATAACGAGCTAGAAGTGGTCTGCCGCAAGTGCCTCGTATACCAATTACCTATTGGAAAGACTCCAATACTAAACGATTTCGAATACCTACCGGGTATTGCGCATAATTTTGAGTTGTTGTGAATTGGTTAAGCATTAAGTATTTGGAGCATTATCACCGATGTACCCAGGTATATTATAAATTACCAACTTTATAGAGATCTCACAGTTGAAATGGTAAAACACCAAATGATCTATACTTTCTCGTATAACATCCTATATTATACTATAAGTAAGACATTCCTACAACCTCGGTTCAAATTGTATGCAGGCAGATCGTGGATTCGTGAGATTCAAGAGGAAAATCTCAAAAACCTGATTTAGTTATTCATTTAAAAGAAACGGGTTCTAGTGAATGGACTGACGGTCCCACCAGGTGCGTGATGAATGTCTACACGACAGTACTAGAACGAATAAAACTTTTTTAAGTGACTTTAAAAACGAAGAGGTTCTTTATTCGAATGTAATTTTTATGTATGTTCGGGCATAACTTTGTTACATATAGCCGGTTTTTTAAAATTCTTTTTTTGTTTAAATTAGGTTAATTTCGGAAACATTTGGTAATGAGTTTCGGAAACAGACAACAAAACTCCTTAAGAAATGCCAGCAAATCAACCGTGATTAAAGTCAGTTAAATGTTTGTGACTTTATAAAAAAGTTTTTGTGAGTGCCCTGAAACCGTCGCAAACTGAAAGATCTATTATGTTACTTATGTTATTTCTTAACAGATTTCCCTCAGGTTAACAGGACTATGCATCTTGGTGGAGAGGACTTAACGTCATCTGGTGTGATTAAGTGCCCTTCAAGGTGCCCGCTATTAGTATGGTGAAGTGCCTCACATACTCGTAGCACCACAATACTCATGGGCAAGACACGTGGATAGACATGGAAGTCAAAGTGAAACGTCCACCAGCGCCCTTAAAGAATGGTATACGGATGGCGATGAGATATAGGGATTGGGTCCCATTTAAAACAGCCTGAAACTGATGCAATCAGGTGATACGTAATGCTAAATCCTCGCCGCCATATCCTCGACAATATTTCTTCTTCGTCCTCACCTAACATCTAGAAGTTTTTAGGTACCCTCGGTAAAGGTAAAGTGCTGCATCATGATCTACCGTCGACTATTACTTTAGACGATTTTAATCGTCATTTCACCACTTCTCGCATATTAGATTGTTTTAGTAGTAGTCGAACGATGGATGATATTGCTGGCCTCATCTTGCATTTTTTTTTCTTTTTCTCTAGTAGCATCGACTGATATCAAAACGCATATTTTGGCCATTAAGTCTGGTGCCTGTGGTTGTGTTAAGATTAGTCGTTATACCTATGATTGTTTACATACTGGATCTGCAATCACTCATTTAAATAACGTCTATTCGAGTCCGGACAGTTCCCAAATTTGTGAGGTAAAGCTTTCATACCACCCGAAATTAAAAAAATCAATCAAATTTAAAATTATTTATTCACTTAGGATGCAAAACAACACTTGTGATACGTCGTTATTCTACATGTACATGCAATACCAAGTTTGCAAACAATAGGTAAAGCCGGGGAAAAGAACATGGTAATAAAAACTCGTAGCTACTCTTTTCAAATTGCCAATTTTACAATGATTAAATGTTTATAAACTTGATATGGGGGTAAAATGCTGCATTTTTGACTACATTTTTGAACTTAATCACTGATAGACTCTTAACACTAGCTGACATATAAATTAACTAAGGGTTTTATATAGCCTATGATATTGACCTATTAATTTGTGTATATTTATATTTCCGATCCGTAAGCTGTCTGATTTTGCTAAGCATACGTTGCAGAAAGAGTTGTTGAGTTTTCCTGGGCGCTCCACTCTAACTTACTATCTAACGTGATTTAAAAAAAAACAGTTAAATCATTAAAATGAATAAGTTCATTGCTTAAAACTAGATTCGTATTGATATTTCTTACATTTCGCAAGCTAAATTTAATACATTTGGTTTTTTTAGAATTTGAGATCAAGTTATTTGATATAAACCAGTCAAGAACTAATGCGAGGGACCTGTTTACGTCGTCAGAGTAATCATTTATACGACTGGTTTTTTAATATAAGAGTAGTATCGGCAAAAAGAACAATATCACATAAGTTACTATTAAAAAATGGCAGATTGTTTATATACACCAAAAATAGAAAAGGATCCAGAGTAGATTTTGTGGCACGCCCATACTTACTGTTGATCCAGAAAACCTAATTCATTAATATCGACATACTGTATTTGCTCACTGAGATAAGAAGCAAAAAGATTATGCGCTGTAACTGTTATGCCGCAATACCTAAGTTTCAGCAGAAGTGTAATATGTAGGTACTATACAATCAAATGCTTTTGAGAGATCGCAGAATACACCAATGGCATCCTGTGAGTTCTCCCAGGCACTATATAATAGGTATGGGCAAAAGTATTTTCGTATTTTGAATGTATTGTTAGTAATAAAACCTCTTTGTTTGTACTGAATGTAACTGGCTGGTTTTAATACCTTTAAAATGTTGACATTATATATTTTTCATTGTTTTTAACAGCAAGCAAAATGAACATATGTGACGAAAAAATTCGGTACATTTTAAAGTTTTATTACAAAAAAGGTGAAAATGCGACGAACGCCGCGAATAAAATTAGTGCATTTTATGGCCCTAATGCGGTATCAATACGAGTAGCACAAAAGTGGTTCAAGCGTTTCAAGTCTGGAAATTTCAGTGTAAAGGATGAGGCTCGCTCTAGACGCCCTATCACGGATAAAATCAGTGCCATCTTTGAAAAAGTGGAGCAAGATCGACATATTAGTAGTTACGATATTGCTAAAGAACTGGATGTTGAGCACAAAACCGTTTTAGGTGATTAACAAAAGTTTGGGTACAAGAAAAAGCTTGATATTAACCACATGATCTCACTGAGAGAAACTTAATGCAACGTGTTTCGATTTGCGATTCTATGTTGAATGAAACGTAACAATTCCGACCCATTTCTTAAACGGTTGATTACCGGTGATGAAATAAAACTATCAATTTTGACCTTTACTGTCAGCAACTGATGAGGTTAAAAGAAGCCATTGAGAAAAATCGGCCAGAACTGGTGAACAGGAAGGGCGTGGTGTTTCATCATGACAACGCTAGACCGCGCTCACCTATAGCCGCTCAGCAGAAACTGGGAGAACTTGGCCTGGATGTGTTGATGCATTCTCCGTATTGTCCTGATCTTGCTCCATCAGATTTCCATCTGTTTCGGTCACTTCAGATCTCTTTATGAGATCATGGCACTGCCTACAAGATGGCAACAAGTTATCGATCAAAACGATAATAATAAATAATAAAAATGATTTATTCACTTAGGAAGCAAAATACTACACTTGTGAAAAGTCGATTCTACATTTACACTCTTTTCAAATTGCCAATGTTTACAATGTTTCTCTGCTGCCACCATTATATTATACACCATATTAGAGGACTAATGCAAAAAAAAGGTTAATATTATATTATAAATAAAAAAATAAATTATTTTTGTAAAAAAAAACCGGAAATACTATTTTGCTGATGACACAGCATATTATGCTATTATTTTTATTGTATTTATATTACACGGCTAAAATTAAGACAGATTTGTTAAAAATACACAGCAAGCTTTGAATATTATAAATTATTGGCTTTGTCATAATTTACTAACATTAAACGCTGATATGACAAAATGTATCCACTTTATCTCTATGCGCCACTCATACCACAACGACGCTGACACAGATTTATTTGCACACTATTGCAACAACCCCTTAGAGAACACATGTAACTGTCCTATTATTCACAACACTAGTAACATAAAATATCTCGGTATTATTATCGATGACACACTTTCATTTAAGTATCATATTAAAAACTTACTGATTAGAGTCAGAAAACGAATGTTTGTTTTTAAAAAACTTCGTACCACCGTGGACTCAAAACTGATTTTACAATATATTTTTATCAGGCTCTGTGTCAGTCCGTCTTTTAATATTGCATCACTTTATGGGGTGGAGCACTAAAAACCGTTATTCTTACCTTTCGTCCTTTCCTATTTCCCAATTACCTACTCTATAAATACTGTAAGTTACTGACTGTTCGCCAGTTAGTCCTACTAAATGTCATTTTAAAACAGCATAAGCTGCTCACCTTCAATGCTGACATTACTAATAGACTGAGATACGGCTGCAGATTCGCATCGTTCATCGAATGTTATAATAAAATCATGTTTTATATACAATCATAAAAGGGGCAATATGTTTTGGCCAGTCTGCCTATCAGATTTTGCCTGCTAGTATTTTTAATTAAATTCATATTAATCGACTTATTGGAGCTGTTTTATGGACTGAAAACTCAATTATGTGTATAGATGATGGAGAAAGTCCCTGCGAAGCGAATACTTTCATGAATATATTTTTATTTTTTTTAAATTTTTATTTTCCTAATTAAACTACTAAACTTTGCTCCCGGTGTACAACAAATTGAAACCTTATAAGTTAAATGACCTTTAATTTCCAAAATCTATTCCTAGTTGGTCGAAAAAAATCCAATTCGTTTCTCTGTAACAGTATTAACTAAGGGTTTTTGAATAGTTAACAATCCACAGTCATTCACACTGTTGGTACTGTTGTGAGTATTTGTGACTGTATTTACTTTGTTTGTAGGTGTAACAGACTGTGGTAGCGAGCAGTTATAGCAAAAGTTGTTTATGATAAGAGAAGTTGTCTAATAGCCTATGTAGCCTGTTGGACTAGTGGTTAGTGACCCTGACTGCTAAGCCGGAGGTCGTGGGTTCGATTCTCACCTAGGATAAAACTTTGTGTGATGAACACGATGGTTTGTTCTGTGTCTAGGTGTTATTTATCTATAACATGTATGTATTTAGAAATATATATGTATGTTTATCAGTTGTCTGGTTTCCAAAGTACAGGCTCTGCTTAGTTTGGGATTAGATAGCGTTGTGTGAGTTGTCCCAAGATATATTATATATTAAGATATTCATTTCTTAATTCTGCGAATGCTTCCACTTATCTATCTTCCCATTTTATATATAATATGTAAGTATTTAGAAATGTGTAAGTATGTTTATCAGTTGTCTGGTTTCCATAGTACAAGCTATGCTTAGTTTGGGATCAGATAGCGTTGTGTGAGTTGTCCCAAGATATTATTATAATTATTTTCAATATCTATGCTCTAACCATGTCAGAAATCTTCGTTCTTCTAACACTCTTAAACTTCTTTGTCCATTTCCTAGCTCTGGCATAATTGTAATTGTGTAATATATACAGAAAGAAGAAAAGCTTGCTTGAACCGTGAAAGATGTATGAATTATGTCAGAGCTAGAAAATGGACAAAGAAGTTTAAGAGTGTTAGAAGAACGAAGATTTCTGACATGGTTATATATATATATATATATATATATATATATATATATATATATATATATATATATATATATATATTAAATCTAGAAACATATAAATTAACAAGACAATGCACCTGCCACACATCTCTTCACCACCCAAAGTTTGACTGGTAGAGTATGTCTATGGCATTAAGTCCATCCATCTTTTGCAATGTATTTGCAGGAAGCTTTTTAAAAAATAAACATAAGTAAAATATTCTACAAGTATTTTGTAGAATAGTAGTACATCTTCAAACAAGTATTTATTATTTGAGGCAAATTGAATCTCTAAAAATGGAAAATATCAACAGTGGAATAAGTGTCCTGAACCACCGCAAATTGAAAGATCTAATAGGTATGACACTTATTTCTTTCCTAAAAGATTTCGCTAAAGTTTAGTCTGACCATGAAGTCGACTATGCATCTTACCGGAGAGGACTTAACGTCATCTGGTCGGATTAAGTGCTCTCCAAGGTGTTCCCTTTAAGTATGGTGAATTGCCTCATATACATAAAATATATATAAGTGGTTTCTTCAAACTGCAAACTCAAAGTTTATGTCTACAAGTATTTAATATTTGAGGCAAGTTGAATCTCGAAGAATGGAAAATGTGAACAGTGGAATGTTACATATCAACCCATAAGATGGCCCACTGCTGGGCACGGGTCTCCCCAGTAGAACCTACTAGTATGTAGATCCTGGGGGTAATTGCCATAATCGCCACGCTTGGCGAGCGGGTTGGCGATCGCAGTAAGGCTTTAAGTACGCAGAGGACGCTGCTGCCCGTCCTCCGGAGTGAAATCCCTTAGTCGCCTTGACGACACCCACGGGTAGAGATGGGGTGGTACTATTCTTAAGCCGGCACCACACGGCTTAGCCGGTGGTGCCGGCTGTGGTGGAATGTTAAGGTAACAATAAATAGTTATGTTAGAAAACTATTAATTTTTTGCTCTATAAGAATACAAGTTCTTAAAGAAACCTACCTAAATCAATTTATCAATGACAGTTATGAGTATTGAATTGTTGTACGAATATTTCGTACAATAATTCCTTAAAAATGGAAAACGAACTCGCTATGACAAGTACGGTCGTATTATATTTGAGCTGTGATGGGATGTTACGCTTCTTAATGAAACTTCTTTTAAAGTCTTCCAGTGTAATACGGGGCACATATTCAGCATAAACTGCGTTTTCTCGATCGGCAATGCAAATAGTGTTCTTTTTTATTATATTTGCTTTGTGCAACAATGGTCCCAAAATTGGCAGTTTCTAAAGTTGAAGAAAATACTTAAATAAAACCCAGTATAAAATTAGACTCGGTAGCCAGCACTTATGTTAAATGTTAGTGAGTTCATAACTAAATTTTTAAAACACTTTTTATGGTTGTTTAAAAAAGTAGGCATCAAATGCAATGACTTTGGCAGTAAAACGATTCACAGAAATACTCTCATGTTTTTAAATCTCTAAAAGTTCTGAAGCACGAAATACTTGGGACAGTCTTTTATAAGAAGTATCTTTGATATTATCTTCTAGAAAGTTCTTTTTGTGTTGTACATGGCTTTGGCAGGTTGACAATTTAATTGATGCCTTTATAACTTAAACGTTAATGTTATTATGGTTGGAGCTGGAAGCATTGAGTACATTGGGATACTTGAAAATGGTACGTCAGACAATACTGTTTTTGACTGTTGATATAGATCTAGAGATAAGCGAGGTTAAACAACATATTTATCCTTTTTGGAAATGTTATACATATTCATATCAGTGACTGTTTTTTTAATGTCAAGGGGATTTTGAACCCTACTGGTACGTTGTTACAAATATGAAATTGTGTTTCAAAAGCCACTGTAAAATAATTTACAGCGACAAATGCAAACGGAGTGGAAATAAGATCTATGACGTAGACTAATAGTAGTATTTAGACTTGAACACGCTATACTTAATTCAGCGCTAAGTGCCAGCTTTGTTTTGATTTTTTTAACGTGGGTTTTAATTCTCGATGCAAAAATAGAGGTATTATAAATTTACTCACCAATATATGAAAGTATGTCTGTGGCATTGTTGTTCTGAAACGAATGGATCGACTTAATGAAAACTCATTTTATCGGCATATTTAACTTATTTTAAAGGGTTATAATAAAGGGGTAATAATAAAAAAAAATACAAAAAAAGCGTCTAGCCGACTTCAATCACGGTTGATAATTCATTTCATTGTCTATTTCTGAAACTCATTATCAGATCTTTACTAAATTAATAACCATTTCGGAATAAACCTCTTTCGACCAAAAAGTAATTTTGAAATCAGTTTATAATAAATTGCGAATCTCCTCCTTCTTGAAGTCAGTTAAAAATCCTTCTGTTGTTTTGAAGTTTAAATCAATTAGTCTTGCGTGTCACTAGTTTTTCAATGTTAGGTAATAGTATATTTTGATTCCAAGTCTTTGTAGTCTTTTAATTTGCGCACATTTGTGTTGCGTGTTGCGTCCACAAAAGAAATGTAATTACTTATTTCTTGGGAGTCATACGACTATTGTTAAGATATTAATAGTTATATTATTTTCCAATTCAATTTCTCTTCATATAAAACCGCTCAATCACAGCGGGATATTGAACCAAAATTTACAATATTTAATAAAAAAGACACATAGAATCTTTGTGTTTCATCAAAACGTGTGAGATCAAAATACTTTTTAATTTCTAAACGTCCGAAATATCATTAAAGACATTTTCAATAATTCCAAAACGAAATTAGTTCCGGAGACGGGACTGGGTCCATTCGGCATTCTTGGGACAAATAATAGCATATTAAAAAAACCTCTCCCGTATTTTTTGCATTTTTAATTTATCTCCAGTTTGTGCTTTAGAATCTTTTGAATGAAAAACTTTTGAAGTGGTATATTTCGTGAACAATTGGAAATATTCATAACGTAGGCTGTTTACGAACGAAGAGTATCTGCCAAGTTTGGTTAAATAAAATGTGTATGGTAACGATTGAAGTTTGACTGTGAATGTCGTGAGGGATGTTTGTTACTGTTGTTTAATGATATCTTATATTGTGAGAGGTCCTAGACTATGAGTGGAAGAAAAAAAATATAGTGTTTACTCTAAAATTGCTAAATAGCATACATTTTGTATTCACATATTTGTATAACCCTATTAATTAAATTTTTTTTTTTAAATAGCAAATAGTTCATAAAATATTTGACATAATATTAAAATTATTTTATTGCCAGTCATCAACATAATTTATGAACAAATATAAAATTGAATTAACAAAACTGACTCCTAAAGCGTCAGCAGAAAAGTTTAGCACCAAAGAGTTTTGAAAATTTCAAGTTATAGGTAGGTAGGATATTGCTGACTGTACTTCAAAAAGTAAATCAGGATATTGACTAGTACTAGACCTTTTAGGGGGTAATTTAGGGGTCGTAACTTTGTATGAAACTATTAGTTAAGAAGCTAGATCTGTAAAATTTCGGATCGCGCTTTTTGGTTTTAAATAAAAAAAACTTGTTCTAGCGTTTTTGAAAAATCAACCCCTAAGAGATAGGAAGTAAATTAGTGGTTGCAAGTTTCTATGGAACGTAATCAGGTTTAAAGTTAGATCTGTGCAATTTTATATTTATCTTTTTAATTTAAAATAAATAAACAAGTATTTTAGCCCCTAACCCCTAACGGGTTACAACGAGTGTTGCAAATTGGTGTGAAAAATCTGCCAGTTTTCAAATTAGATATGAAAAATTTCGCATTTGGCTTTTTATATTATAAAAAAAGAAACACGTTTTCAGCGTTTTTGGAAAATCAACTCATTAAGGGCTGTAATTTTTATTATGTTATTAAAAAAGCAAATTCGCAATAAACAACCAACTGGACCTATACAGTGGTAGGCCTCATGAATTTCAAAACATGTGTGTGAATGGTTATGTCAATTAGTTTACACTTTTATCCATTATTAAAACTATATTTTAGATTGTTTTATTATCAAATTTGTTAATAAAAAAAATTATAAAATATAGTACCTACATATTAGTGTGAACGTATTTTTTTTTTAAATTATGTTCCGTTAAAGTTAAAATTTGGAATGTATGTATTCTTCTTAAGCTACTTTGTTGCATGCCTACAACTTGGTACTTACTGTATCTATATGTGGAAACTTTAAGAGGCTTAAGTTGTGAATACTATAATTTTGCCAAACAGAAAACGTACAATTTGTTTGTTTCGCAACATATTAATAAGTAAAATCAATAAATAATAATAGGGGTTGCAAATTTGTATAGGACTCTGTCAGTTTTGAAGTTAGGTCTGTAAAATGTTGTGTTCGGCTTTGTGGCTGTAAATAAAAACATATATTTTTAGCGTTTTGATCGAAAGCGCTAAGTCAACCCTTCAGGGGGTAAAAACAAATACGCGGGCGAAGTCACGGGCGACAGCTAGTATAGGTATATGGCTAAATTGCAGTCAAAATGACAGGTTGTCAGGTGTTACACGTATGTCTTTAGGTTATTAAAGCTTTCGTGCACTCACTAGAGTTGTTACCAAGCACACGCGAAACCATCATGCAATCGAGGTGTAAAAATTGGTGTACTAGTGTTCAAACTTTTTACTAAACTACATTATGCTCACGTAGAATGCCTTTAATAAAATTATCTATGAGTAAAAATCTGTTAATTATAAAATGAAACGATATTGCTAGAAAAAATTAAGACAATAATTGTCAATACTGTTAGGGTTTATGTAGATGGCATACGTTTCTAAATATTATAGTTCAAAAAAAAAAACAAAATACATTTACTTCGGTCGCTTGTGACTTTGTGTGTTGCTTGTGTTTTTTGTGTGTTTTTATACTATAATTATTTTGTTATTATTATTTTTACATTCAGACACAATTGTATAATTGTTTATTGAATAAATGAGTTGAAATTGAAAATTGACCACGGCCGTTGCAACCTCGTTAAATCGTCAAGCAATTTTATGGTTATTATTGCTCGTTAATCACATATATAAAATATTGATTAAATAAATATTGATAAAACAAAGTAAATTTATTTAAATAACTAGCTCTTACCCATGGCTTCGCTCGCGTTATTATAGTATACGTACTATCTTAATACATACGTCCAGTAGTTTTTGCTTGAAAGAGAAACAAACTTGGATCCTTACAAACTTTTGGTAATAGGTAGTTTAAGAGCATTGACTTACAACAATGAAGAATATCAGTAGTCCGTCAATCACTTGGTTGTAGCTTTAATGTCTAAAACACTTTAGTTTTTATTTTAACGAAATCGAGCAAGTAGTTTCGAAGTTACGGTACTTTTTGTTTCCACATAATATAGATATTTCGTTGGGCGCGTCTCTATACTACTATAACTCGCCGCCCAGCGGCCCGCTCTCGCAATACTGTGTCACTCACTTGTTGCTACCAAATGTTCCTTATTTTCGACCATATTAATTGAAGTCTTAGGTGAATCATTGTTTTTCTTTGTTGTAGACATCCACTTAGAAATAATTTTTGGAAATTCGTCACGTAAAGAGTAATCATGAATTCCAGTGAACTTACTAAAATGCCTACGACTGCATGATTTGCAGTCGTAGGCATTTTAGTAATTTTAGTTCCTGGAATTACGGATATTATTAACTTTTCTTTACAATCAGGACGTTTTCCCGACTTATGGAGTAAAGCATACGTGCGACCTCTACCTAAGATCTCAAACCCTTCTCTTCCTAATCATTTCCGTCCAATATCTATTCTTCCTTTTCTGTCTAAAGTCCTTGAAGCCTGTGTACACCGACAATTATCCGCATTTGTACAGCTTAATGGCATCTTATGTCCTTTCCAATCTGGTTTTAGGCCTGGACATAGTACTATCTCCGCATTGCTAAAAGTAACTGGCGATATCAGAGCCGGTGTGGAGGATGGAAAAGTTTCTGTCATAGTGTTGGTGGACTTCTCAAACGCCTTTAATACAGTTAGCCACGATATACTCCTATCAATACTCTCGTATTATAATATTTCATCGGGTGCATTGGAATGGTTTTCCTCATATCTTCAGGGGCGCCAGCAGTCGGTTCGCATCGATGATACATTCTCTAGTTGGCGTGATCTCGTTGCGGGCGTTCCTCAAGGCGGTATTCTATCTCCTCTGCTTTTCTCCTTGTTTATCAATCTTTTAACTCAGGAACTTCGATGTACGTATCATTTGTATGCCGACGATCTTCAGCTATACGTTCAGACAAAACTAGACAATTTGAATGAAGCTATCGATAATGTGAATCGAGATTTGATGGCGATAAAGAACTGGTCGGACGAGTTTGGTCTTTCGGTAAATCCTGAAAAATGTCAAGCAATCGTTGTTGGCAGTCCTCACATGGTTAGCAGAATAGATTTTGATTCATTACCACCTATTATCTTCCACGGCACTGCTATTCCTGTTAGCCATGATGTCAAGGATCTGGGTTTGCATATTGATTCCACCCTTAGCTGGCGGACTCAAATTGCTAACGTCAGTCAGAAGGTCACTGGCACTTTGCGGTGTCTTTATCGTGTCAAAAACTTTCTACCAGTTAATACTAAAGTAACGCTAGTGCAGACTTTAATATTTCCTATCATTGACTATGGTGATGTGTGCTATTTCGACCTAAATGCTGATCTGCTCCATAAACTTGACCGGCTTCTCAACAATTGCATTCGATTCGTCTTCAACCTTCGCAAGTACGATCATGTCTCCAACTATCGCACTCAGCTTAATTGGCTTCCTATCCGGCAGCGCCGTAGTTTGCGTGCACTTACAACGCTATATTCAATCCTATTTTCTCCTCATGCCCCTACTTATCTAACACCTCACTTTTAATTTCTCTGCTCTAGTCATGATCGGAATCTACGCTCCTCTAATAATCTGTTGCTTCTCTGTCCTGCTCACAGCTCCACTCTGGTGCATTCTTCCTTCTCTATTCAATCTATTCTCCTTTGGAATGCACTCCCTCTCGAAATAAGAATGTCTACATCTCGTGCCACCTTTAAGTTCCAAGTACGTAATTTCTATACGAAGTTATTGGCGGAATCATCACAATTATAGTAATCTATGGTTATATATGTAATAAGTATGTATTTGTATAGTTATGATATAATACATACGTATTATGTATATAAATGTATGTATTGGTATGTTGTGTGTGTATGTATGTGTATTTATATATTTATATGTATGGTATTGTTTTTATAATTATTTATTTATTATTATTACATTTTTTTTTAATCACTTTCTTGCTAATTTAGCATTAGAAATATAAGTCGATTTAGCACCCACCTCAAACAGTTCTCTGCATCACCCTAAGGTTGACTGTTAGATAATGCCTAAGGCATTAAGTCCGCCTTTGTACAATTTTCTGTGTGCAAGAAGTTAAATAAATAAATAAAAATAAAATGATTTGGTGTAATTATATTATTTTTTTATTTGATACTTTTTAGTGCTTAGTTGTAATACGTAACGTAACGTAACTGTAACCACTGAAAATTTTAGTAAAAATAGTTGGTAACCTTTAAATCGCTGTATATCCTAAACTGTTATTTTAAATGAAAAATGATTTAAAAAACCTAATCATGGTTATAAAATACCTACATGATATAGTTTGTTGGCTTTAAATACAAATCGATTGACATATGAATCATCAAAATTGGCCCACGCCTTTGGTTTATATAGTGCCTTATAGGAACACACATGCATACATACACGTCAAACACATTACCCGCAGTCGGGTAAATAGGGATTGTAAGTTTGTATGAAACTCTATCAGTTTCGACGTTAGATCTGAGAAATTTTGTACTAACTTTTTGGTTTAGAATAAAGAAATACATGTTTCAGTGTTTTTGGAAAACCAACTCCTACGGGAAGAAAAAAAATTTTGGTTGCAAAATTATATGAAACTTTATCAGTTTTTAAGTTAGATCTGTAAAATTTCATATTTGGCTTTTTGGTTGTGAATTAGGAAACACTTGTTTCAACGTTTTAGTTCATAAAGAGGTAGATTACAATTGTGTCACTAGTCAAAGAGTTTTTCTAGTAGATGAAATAAAGAAATTTAAGGATATGTTTTAATATGATCCCGCAAATAAATCTTGAAGTTGCGGAAAAATGCAAAAACGAGCATTTTCGTATTGTCATAGTCATGGCGTTCGTAATCTAACATATGTACGAACGAATATTCTACTTTATTTTGACCTGCGCTCCTGCGCACTGTGAAGAAATGGTTGTGTGCGAAAGAGCGAGGCCGGCGATTGCCGGCGATTGTGTCGGTGTGTACGTAGCGCTAAATAAATAATTCTCTCAGTGTAATGCCTCCTTAAAGGAGTAAAATTATTCATGCGGACAAAGCCGCGCGCGAATGCTAGTATTAGATATGGATGATAGTTTTGAAAAAGGACAATATGATAACTTGCTTCAAATAGAAGGGTTAATTGTTACTCATAAGATTAATAATATTGTTTTTTGGCCGCCGAGATAGGAAGGTATAAGCAGAACCTATAACTAATTTGTGTGCGTACCTATTTGTAACAGGGAGGAACTTATTAAAAAAAATAGGTACTTACCGTATTATTACGTCTACATCATTTATGTATCAAAATAAAACACTCTTCGCAATTATAAAATAATAGGCCCACTACGGGCCGAGTGGATCGCGCCCTTTCATGATTTGCGTCCATTCTCTTTGCTGGTTTTAGGTTATAACGGAATCGAAAAAAACAACTTTCTAAATGCATTGGTAGTTGTATTTAATCACTTTGGCACAACACGCGATTTCATATATATGAAATGTCATTTTAAACAATTTCGGCGCCAAAATCATACATGTAGGTTAGGAGTCGTGCGCGCACGAGTGAGTGGAGCGCTGTGACGTCACACCGGTTAACGACCCGCTCCGCACGCCACTACTCAAACAACTCAAGATTTCGGAAACTATGACACGTATCCAAAAAACAATTTTACCAATTTATTTGGTTTTTAATAAAACATTCAATATTTTAAAATGTTTCACTTTCAGAATAAATGTTTTTTTTTTTTAAATTGATCATTGTTATCCGTACTAACTACAATAAACTTATAACAGTGAATGTGAGATATTTAATTTTGAAAAGATATTAAATTTGTGAGAATTTTATTTAAAGTAACGTTAGACACTGAATAATATTAGTAGGATAAGAGTTTAACGGTTGGTCTGAATAACTTATCTATCGTTAACAGTCTGTTAAAATAACTAACTTGTGTAGGCTGACTTGACATTTTGCATTTAGATAATTTAACCATTCATAGACAGAGAACCTTTCGAGTTTTCTGTCTATCGATGGCACAAATGTCAGTTTTGCTACTAGAGTTAGTTTGTTACAAGTTATTGAGCACGGCCGTTTATCCCTATCCTACTGATATTATTTAGTCATAAACATAAAGCTTTTACAATTGTTGTAAGTAGATGCTCCTCTAATATGCTGTACCCAGGTTGTTAAAATTGACAATTAGTAAGGAGTGCGCAAGTTTGTATAACCTTGTTGAAATTTCCGGCTTTACTTACTGCTTTGCAAACTTCGCATTACATGCAATTATACGTAGAATCATGACTTATCATAAGTATTGCTTTTGCTTCCAAAATTAAAAAAAAAATCGGGTTGCACTCCGGGAGTGCCGGCAGAAGTGAAAATTTAAACATTAACGTTATGCATTTTAGAACATTTTGGAATGGATAGGGTTTTTTATATTTATTTTATTAGTATAAAAGTACTATCATTTATGTGTTTAAATACAATATTCATCTATTGTGCTATCGTACACAAACATGACAATTTAAAAAAATATATCTCTCAGAAAAATGTATTATTATTGCACTAAGATTATTTGGGATGTAAGGGGGCGCATCACCATCTTTCGCTCCAAGCCAACCTCACCTGCACGCGGTACATCCTGCTGTACAACGAACGAGGCTCTGGCGACCGGCTGGTGGCGGTATAACCATCCCAATTTAAGGCGTAGCTGAAGTAATAGGTCAGTGACGGGCAGCAGCGTCACTGATGCGAGAGCTACGCCCTGCGATCGCCAACCCGCCTGCCCAGCGTGGCGATTATGGGCATTACCCCAAATGCACAAAGCACTAAGGCCACGGCCCCCAGTTCCCGGCAGTCACGCTATTCCTGGACATGGTGGCGTCCACGGTAACAGCGTGGCGGGGGGTGCTAAGAATCTCCGGGCTACGGAAGGCCACCACAACCGACTGACCCTGGCGACGTATAACGGACGCACGCTACGGCTAGACTCGCATCTGGCACAACTTGAGGTGGAACTTGGGAAGATTAGGTGGCATATCCTCGGGTTAAGTGAAGTCCGAAGAGAGGGAGAGGACACCATAACCCTCGAGTCAGGCCACCTTATGTACTTCCGCGAGGGAGACCAAAAATCTCAAGGTGGTGTTGGGTTTCTGGTAAATAAGTCCCTTTCTGACAACGTTGTGGAAATGTCTAGCGTGTCGAACAGGGTAGCGTACCTCATTATCAAGCTCACCGAGAGGTATAGCCTCAAGGTAGTGCAAGTGTACGCACCGACCTCGGCACATCCAGACGACGAAGTGGAGGATATGTTCGATGACATATCGAGGGCCCTCCACTCAACCACTAAGACCCACTACAACGTTGTTATGGGGGACTTCAACGCTAAAGTGGGAGTACAAAATTGCAGCGAATTGGTAGTAGGATCCCATGGATTTGGAAGCAGAAATCATAGGGGGCAAATGCTAGTCAACTTCCTCGAACGGGAGGGGCTCTTCTTGATGAACTCCTTTTTCAAGAAACGGCCCCAAAGGAAGTGGACGTGGCAAAGCCCCGACACTATGATGAAAAACGAGATCGACTTCATCATGACGGACAAAAAGCATATATTCAGAGACGTCACCGTGATCAACAGGTTTAATACCGGTAGTGATCACCGACTTGTCCGAGGCTCTCTGAATATCGACCTCAAGGCGGAACGTGCCCGTCTGATGAGGTCCAGGCTCCGACCTACTTTGCTCCAAACCATGATAGGATCCGAAGCGTTCCAGTCAAACCTGGATAACCGATTTGCTGCCATGGAAACCACAACAGACGTAAACCAGAAGCTCGTAAATGTGGTTCGGATACTCAGGGAAGAAGGTACGAGATTTTGTGAAATGCAGCGTAAGGGCAAGAAGTCAAAGCTTTCGGAAAAGACTTTAGGGCTAATGAAGGAGCGACGTGAAAACCCACCCGTCACTTCGTCGGAAAAGCGCGCTCTAAACCAAGAGATCAACAGGCTTATACGACACGACCTTCGGTGCTCCAACACTCTTTTGATTAAAAGAGCGATCGAGCAGAACCGGGGGTCAAAAGTGTTCGTACAATCTCTTGGAAGAAGCCACCTGACGAAGTTGACCACAGCAAGTGGAGAAGTCGTTTCTTCGAAGCCGGCAGAAGTGGAAGGCTTCTATGGCCGGTTATACGCTTCGCATGCATCTCGACCTGATCCTGAAAATGAGGGTCCTAGAGCCACTCTAACACGCCACTACACCGAAGACCTGCCAGAAGTCAACATTGACGAAATCGTGCTGGCTCTTAAACAGCTGAAAAATGGAAAAGCCCCTGGAGAGGATGGCGTTACAACAGAGCTGTTAAAAGCTGGAGGTAAACCCGTACTGAGGGAGCTCCAAAAGCTTTTTAATGCTGTCCTGTTTGAAGGGAGAACTCCGGAGGCGTGGAGTAGAAGTGTAGTCGTCTTGTTCTTCAAAAAAGGAGATAAGACCCGGCTGAAGAACTACCGACCTATTTCTCTTCTAAGCCACGTCTATAAGCTGTTTTCAAGAGTCATCACGAACCGTCTTGCGCGAAAACTTGACGAATTCCAACCACCGGAACAGGCTGGATTTCGGAGCGGATATGGTACCATAGACCACATCCACACAGTGCGGCAGATTATACAAAAGACCCAGGAGTATAATCAGCCCCTGTGTCTAGCATTCGTGGACTATGAGAAGGCCTTTGACTCGATTGAAATCTGGTCCGTTCTGGAGTCTCTGCAGCGATGCCAAGTAGATTGGCGATATATCCAAGTGATGAGATGTCTCTACGAAGCCGCCACCATGTCCGTCCAAGTACAGAATCAGCAAACAAAACCTATACCATTGCATCGAGGAGTGAGGCAAGGGGACGTTATTTCCCCGAAACTGTTCACAAATGCAATGGAGGATATGTTCAAGACGCTGCACTGGAAAGGGCGGGGCATCAACATCAATGGTGAATACATTTCTCACTTGCGATTTGCAGATGACATTGTCATAATGGCGGAAACGCTGCAGGACCTGCAACGGATGCTGAATGACCTGGCTGACTCCTCTGTACGCATCGGCCTACGGATGAACTTGGATAAAACCAAGGTCATGTTCAATGAACATGTACTACCGGAACCGATAGCGGTGCACGGCGCCGTTCTCGAAGTTGTTCAAAAATATGTGTACCTCGGGCAGTCTTTGCAGTTAGGTAGAAACAACTTCGAGGACGAGGTGAACAGGAGAATTCGGTTGGGTTGGGCAGCGTTTGGTAAGCTACGTCAAGTCTTCTCATCGTCGATCCCACAATGTCTAAAGACTAAAGTCTTTAATCAGTGCGTCCTACCCGTCATGACATATGGAGCCGAAACGTGGACACTGACGGTACGGCTGGTCCACAAGTTCAAAGTCGCTCAGCGGGCTATGGAAAGGGCTATGCTCGGAGTTTCTCTTAGGGACAAAATCAGAAATGAGGTGATCCGGCAGAGAACCAAAGTTATCGACATAGCCCACCGGATTAGCAAGTTGAAGTGGCAGTGGGCTGGCCATATTAGCCGAAGAACCGACAACCGTTGGGGTAAACGAGTTCTTGAGCGGAGACCGCGGCTTGGCAAACGTAGTGTAGGACGCCCTCAAGCCAGGTGGAGTGATGATATACGCAAAACGGCTGGCAGGAGCTGGATGCGAGAAGCCGAAGATAGAACAAAGTGGCGTGCAATTGGAGAGGCCTATGTCCAGCAGTGGACTGCGATAGGCTGATGATGACTAAGATTATTATATAAATTTCATCAGTAAGTATGTAAATTTTTCTGAGAGATATATTAATCACAAATCAGAAAACCAAACACAAAAATAAAAATGGTAAAAAATAATCGTCTACTACTCAGACTCGAACTGGGGTCTACTGGTTTTTGGACCGCCCGATTTCCCACCTCAGCTTTAAGAACATTGTAAATAGTGGCGAAATTAACCTGCGTATTCTAATGATATTGTAGCAGTTTTCATTGTTCTCCCTCCGTCTTACGAATTTACGATCAGAATCACGTGATCTACGAATTTTCGAACAGGGTCATGTGATCCTGACGCGAGTTTAATATTTTTACCCATACCAAAAAAGTCCACAACGCCGCTAAAGAAGTTTTCACTTCAAAAATAAAAACCGGGCAAGAGCATGTCGGACCATGCTCAGTGTAGGGTTCCGCAGCCGTTATTACAAATACAGAAGAGCGTATGTTCATGGTACTTACGCCCTTTTGTTAAGAAACGCAGTTCGCCAGTAACTCAATGACTGTATATCCGATCATGACCGACATAATTTTAGTTAAAAAGTATTTAATAAGCGCTACCTTTATGTTTTTATCATATTTTTTGGTCAAATGGCTCAAAAGGTAAGAGTGGGGGGGGGGGGGAAATACGCAACTTTCGGAGCGACTATTTCTAAAAATATTTACTTACCTTTTAAAAATTTGAAACTCATGTTTTTATAAGACATGTCGAAAGATTTACGATTTTACGATTTTACGAT
Source organism: Herminia tarsipennalis (assembly GCA_945859575.2). Classification (NCBI taxonomy): domain Eukaryota; kingdom Metazoa; phylum Arthropoda; class Insecta; order Lepidoptera; family Erebidae; genus Herminia; species Herminia tarsipennalis. The sequence continues at coordinate 21,909,995 of OX243851.2, read as the reverse complement.
TACACGTTAATTTTTTCTAACAATTTTTTTTCAGCTTCTGTTATTTGTATGGAGTGCACCCCCTAAAACTATTTTTTATTATATAGCTATTAAAATAAGTAGCGGTTACTACAAGACACCTTTACACCAAATTTCATCAACATTCATTGTGTAGTCTTTGAGTAAATGCCTGTGACATACGGACGGACATGACGAAACTATGACGGTTCCGCTAATACCATTTTGGCTACGGAACCCTAAAAATGAAGATACAAAACCGTTTAGGGGTCAAAGAATTAAAAAAAGAAGTCAACTGGCAACGTTCCCAGAAGGCTAGCTGCTTGCCACTTTGGATAATCCCTGATAAAATACAATAATAAGTCAAGGTCAGATCTTCAATGGTCTAATTACAAATACACAATCATTATGTGAATATGAGCCGAAGTAACCATAATCAATCATTTTTCCCACAAATTGACTGCATTCGGGTCTCACTATACAAATGGAATTAACATTTCTGGTACTAATTTATCAAAGGTATTCACGCAAGTTGCGAATGACGGCACATACAACACTCTGTGACCATTACCTTTGTATTTGCGGCAGCCAAATGTATCTAATACATATTTGTGTAGTAGTAATTTTATGGTTATCATCAGATTTTTGAAAACATTCCGTGATTGGTTTCGTTGTCGTTAATTGATCGTAACCAATCCATCACTTCCCATAGCTCGCATAATTTTAATTTATTTACGTTGCCTCCGAAAATTGCTACCAGTATTTAGAATAATTTATGCAGTCCCTATTCAAAATACATAGTTTTTCACAGCACATTAGCGTCACCGTATGAATAGATTATGTCGGAGGGACAATTTCCTCTGTCCCTCCGTTCGTTGCAAGTCTACGTGCCCGGTCTTTGTAACTAGTTGCACGATTAAATTTAACTTTTGCGGACGTTTTTTGGACACATACGTGAGCAAATTTCTTATTGGCCCCATCTTGGGTTGGTTAGTGAAATTCGGGACACGAATGTTGTTTAGCTTTGTTGGTTTACGCCTACCTGTATGTCCGCACGTGTTTTTGGGGCGAGGTTCTTAAGTCGGTCTTGCGTAAGTGTAATTTGTCGGCCATTTTATGAGATGGTCATTGAGGCGGGCTCGAATAGCGCCGCGGTTCTTTAAGTGTATTGAGTTATCGAAACTGTAGAAATTGGGAAGAAAATTGTAGTCTCGTATACTTTATTCATTTATATTTACTTTACTCACATTTATGAACGTTTGTTAAAATTTTGAATAGAATGATTCTACGTTTAATGCTAAGTTCGAAAAAGGTAAATAAAGCAACTTTTTCTAAGCATGAAACTCATGCAAGTAATCAATTATAATTATGTGAAGTAGCAATAATCAAGTCTTAAATATGAGAGCATCAACTTACATAAGAGGGCATCGTGCAACATTTCCAATTTTTTATACAAAATAATGATACAATTGTTATTATCTATTCACTATGGTGTCACAAGACTCACTCTATTATTGAAAAGAGAATCAAGAAATGTTTCCCGATTTACTTATTCGCAGTCAATAAAAGCTATTAAAACGGATATTTAAATAAAATATATCAATCTCTAAAATCAGTCGACCCGTGACATGATCGGTTCGATTTGAACGCCGGCAATGAAAAGGTTCGTACCTTTAAATAATTTACGCGATTAAGTCCCAAAATATATCTAATATATATCAATCTGTGTTACAAATCAGTGTATTTCAGTAGTCTGAAGCGCTGTAAAGTTTCGTTTACGAATTTGGAAGCGTCATCGGGCATTCTGTCCAGAAATAGTAGCAGCCTGTAGTTTTGGCTTCAACTAGGAAATAGGAATAGAATTTTTGTTTACACCATTCAAAATAGGATTTAGGTCAATGAACAATACCATTAAGAGAGACAAAGATGATTTTTGCTATTCGTGTAACGAAGGCAGTACTCTTTTAGGCGTTATCAATCTATCAATGTCTCATGCGTCTATTCCTACGTTTGCTGACTTGATACTATACCTTTTTCCAACTTTCACTATAGGTATTTTGTATTAAACATACATAATACCTATAGTGATGACGATTGATTGAATTCGTTTTTGGTTGTCATCAAAGCAACCGTCTTTGATCGCTTTCAACACAGTTCAGTGTGAGCACATTGAAAATGAGATAAAAACTTGATTATCTCCATAACGACGGAACGGATTTTCATCAAACGAAGTTGATAATAATCCTAATTATACTAATTTTCAAAAATAATAACCGCATCCAAATCAATGAATCCGTATCGGTGCAACGATAGCATGCACAGACATATAGATACGATTACGCGCAACTTGTAACACCCCTTTACTTGTATCGGTGTTTAAAAATAACCATTTATATTATTTTGCAAAATGTTTTGAGCATGCATTAATTTTGTGTATTTTGGCCATTAAACCTGTACCTTTTTAATGAAATTCTATGAATCCCTATTTAATACTCCCGCGTCTATTGTGTAAGTATATTAACAACAAACGTTGAGGTTCATTGAAATGCGAGACCTCAAATTCTTTTGAAACGTCTAATTGGATTTTATCGACAACCAAGAAAAAGATTTAAAAAAAAGCTTTTGTATTCGAGCACATTCTGAGAATGTATACGTACAAGAAAAGTATTTGTTTCAATTTTATTATTGTGATTCTTTACTTGTTTATATTACTTGGGCCCATTGGAGGCAAAAACAACAAGCATACCTTTATTGTTTTATTGACTTTAATAATTATTTATGAAAATTTTATATAATTAGCTTTTTTTCTTTGGGCTTCGGCCGCGTTACGTTTGATTTTAATTGAATTTTAAAACGGGTGAAACCCTGAAAGTGCTTTATAGAATTGAATATTTAAAAATCTTTCCTTAGCGGATAACTTCGTCATAATAACTTTATGTGTACAAAAAAACACAAATAAAATGTCAATCAGTCACGGTTTCCTCATAAATAAGAAATGGTTGATTGGCGATAGTTAGCGCCTCAAAGAGTGTGTTATAATTTATTATTACTAGTTTGTCGCGACTTAACGTGAGGGCGTGAGGGCGAAATAAGTAGAAGAATTACAAATAAGAACTAAAAATTACAACACGTCACTACAAATACCGTGGTCACTACGGCCGTTGCAATACGGTCGAAACGTCGGGCAATAAACACGGTATTTTACCTTAAATTATTCACGCGATCATGACACGTAGTATATATAATTTTTTAAAGTGTACAAATCTCGAAAGTTTATCAACATTTATAATAAAATAAGAGTTTTAAAAATATAAAATGGAGGAGTTTCGTTACTTGATAAGTAATAGATTCTTTTATTAAATAAAACTAGCTGTGCTCGCTATTTCGTCCGCGTGAAGTTGTTTATAGTGCTGCTTTCTCTCTCTCTCTCTCTCTCTCTCTCTCTCTCTCTCTCTCTCTCTATTAACGTTAGCGTGATGATAAAAAACACTGAGGGTTTCGTACTAACTTGTGAGTATGTAAATATTTCGATCATCAGAGGGAATATATCTTAATACATGCGGCACTTTATCAATCAAGTTGCAAAAGGGCGACTCACCGAAGGATTTTGTGCCACGGTAAAGTGCGACGCACATTGCTAGTAGTTAAAAAAACTTAGTTGCCAAATTGCTCTATTGAGTAGCAAATACAAACAGCGCAAATATGCAGGACTCAGTAACACCTGCATATTTGAGCCGTTTGGGATCGAGACCCTGGGACCGTGGGGACCAGGCGCGCACCGCTTATACCAGGAGCTCGCCAAGCGGCTAGGTGACCAGAGGGCCGGCACGTTCCTCGGCCAGCGAATAAGCCTGGTCATACAAAGAGGAAATGCGGCCATCCTTCTGGGCACAATGCCCGTGGGCACCGATTTAGAATAAGTTTACTATTTGTAGTCCTTTACCTATATAGTAAATTGTTTTTTATACTCTTTATATTTTTTGTAATAAGTCCTGTCTCATTATTTTAGGGAGCAAATAACAAATAATTTAAAAAAATGAAATACGTCATTTAGTGAAATCTAATATATAAAATTCTCGTGTCACAGTTTTCGTTGCCATACTCCTCCGAAACGGCTTGACCGATTTTGATGAAATTTTTTGTGCTTATCCGGTATCTATGAGAATCGGCTACTATCTATTTTTCATACCCCTAAGAGTTTGTTTGTTTGTTTGAACGCGATAATCTCAGGAACTACTGAGCCGCATTGAAAAAATATTTAGTCCATTTATCGAGGAAGGCTATCGGTTATAACATCACGCTACGACCAATAGGAGCGGAGCAGCAATGAAAAATGTTGTAAAAAAAAGGAAGAAAAATAAAAAAAGGGAAAATTTACGCAGACGAAGTTGCGCGGGTCAGCTAGTAATATTCTAAAAATCATACATAGGCATGATTTTTAGAATTTTATAAAAAACTTGTTTTCCAGTTAGATCTCACTTCTGATAATAGCGGTACCTTTCATATTTCTCAAACTAAGGAGAGCGTCTACTATGGCAGTCAAAATTGCTTGAAGTTTCGACCAGGTTGCACCGGCCGGTAGACTGGTAGTGTGGTGGTCACAAGCGGACTAGTGAGTGAACGTGGTCAGTCCTCTTGTGACCACGGCCGGTTCAACCTGGTCGAAACGTCAAGCAATTTGAAGATAAACAATGCGCGTTAATTCACGTTTAATAAATACACACATCAAAAGTGTCTAGGGATCAACATATATTTTTGCAATAACTTTTCTCCTGATTGATTTTTTTTTTTTTATTTCTTTAAGGATTCATCAAATAAAGTGTTTTCGTTTGTCACAGTAACGATAAACCAAGTCACCTTTGCATTAATAAAGAATTTTGCCATTTTCCTAATAAAGGGATTTTTGACATTTGAACCACTAACATTAAAGTTCGAAAAAAAGACTGAAATAACAGTTTTCTTTAAAATTTTATTGGGTAACTTAAACAATTAATAATCCGTGTTTCTACCGCGAACACTAACAACACAAGAACATCAGTTTGGCATACTCAAAATGAGTTCATCCAAATCACGCTGTGGAATGGCCGCCCATGTTCGTTGCAACAACAAAAAAAGGTCTTCTTGCGACTGGATACCCTCCATATTCGGCAGAGCTCTTCTCTGTAGCATATCCCATGCATGCTCAATCGGGTTCAAGTCTGGCGACTGAGCAGGCCAGGGCAGGACATTGATGTTAGCTGCGGCGAGAGTCTGTCTTACAACTCTTGCGGTGTGCGGTCGTGCATTATCATGCATTAACTGAAATAAGGGACCGATTTGCACTTGTAGAGGAACGATGACGTCTGATACAATCGTCTCAGCATAAATTTGAGCGTTGAGGTTGCCTCTGATCCAAATCAACTCAGTTCTTCCGCCGATCCAAATACCCGCCCATACCATGATGGTTCCACCACTATAAGGATGGACTTCCTGGCAGGATTTGAATCGCTGTTGGCGTCCAGGGGTTCTCCAGTGTCGTATACGTCTTGTATCCGGTCTCATACCAAAACGAGACTCATCAGAAAAGCACACGAAACGCCATTGTTCTTCTGCCCAATTTCTGTGTTCAAGAGCCCATTGATATCGAATCCTACGATTGTGCATTGCTATAGGTGGTACCCGTAGCGGTCTTCGGGAATGAAGGTTCACTTCATGCAAGCGGTTTCTGACTGTTTGGTCGCTAATTAAGTTCCCTGAAGAGTGATGAAGCCTCACGGCTAACATCATGGCGGTTATTGTTGGACCTCTTCGAGTTAAGATTTGAATGTATCGGTCTTGACTCCGTGTGGTGCAGCGATACCGTCCTCCATGGCGCTCAGCCACGGTACCAGTGCTTCGGTAACGTGTCCAAAGTCGACTGATAACACTCTGACTTGTATTCAGAGCTAAAGCCACAGTACGTTGCCGGGAACCAGCTTCTATCATTCCCACGGCTCTGAGCATTTCTTCCCTGCTTAAATGACGTCGCCGCTCCATAATAACGTTGGTTTTAATCAGTAGTAGGGAAACAGTAGCACTAATAATGTCTTCAATGCGTTGTATGTTTTTATAGGGAAAATATTGACAGCTGATTTTCATCTTTTACTCGAATTTGATTCACAGTTCCTGATTCAAATTATGAAATGCACCAAAAAGGATCCATATAAATTTATAAAATCATAAATTTATTACAAAGCCACATCTCAATCTCAAGAAATCCGCATAAAAATGCTTGATCCCTAGACACTTTTGATGTGTGTAGTTATTGCCATAGGTATTCTCTACCAATCAATCTGTGGCAGGTGCATATTGTAGTAACTTTACATGTTTCTAGATAAAAAAAATAAAAGCAAATAAGAGATATATATATAGAAGATTTCTGACATGGTCAAGGCTTAGATAATGAGTACAAAGATAAGGAGCATTCGAAGAATTGAAAATTGAATAAAATAGGGTAATAGAATAGGCAACGTCTGTTGGACGTATTTACGTAAATTGAATATGAAAACTTCACACAGATAGCTTATGTGAACATCAATATTCATGTCTATACTTTATATTATAAAGCTGAAGAGTTTGTTTGTTTGAACGCGATGATCTCATGAAACTTCTGGTTCGAATTTAAAAAAAAAAATTATGTGTTGGTTAGCCCACTTATCGAGAAAGGCTAAAGGCATCACGTTATGATGAATAGGAGCGGAGTAGCAATGAAAAATGTTGCAAAAACGGGGAAAAAATATAACTTTTGAGAGCATCCGTTGCGTCCGCTGCGTAAACGGTTAAAGTTACACAACAATAATATATGATAGACCTGTTTCTCTTGAAATGTTCTAAAAAAAGGTCACGACAGCAAATGCCTATCTTTTAAGGTTGACCCACTAATTACCCTTTTTACTCTCAGGCGAGGTAAAGGGTACGCAAGGCAAGCCGCGCGGCATGCTGCCTATGGAACGGTTGTGTTCAGCAAACTGTTTTTTAAATGTTTTTTTTAAATAAAGTTAATTTAAAAATAAATATGCATTAATATGTTACTTTAAAATACAAAGTACGCCACACAAATAGGTGCCTGTATAATATTATTACTCTTACCGATCATAGCGTGGTGTACCAATTGCAGTAATAGAAGAATTAAAGGGCCAACTTGAGATAGCACATAGTGAAGTAGAAACCCTTAATGAAGAAAACTATTTAAAAAAAAATTAAATAAATAAATATGATAAAATCATTGAAATGTATAAAAACGTTACTAGTACGGATATTGTTCTGGAGCGTTAAATTCATCATCCATCTCATTAAATTCAACTAAACGCACACTGAGTAAAATATCAAATAAAACAAAATATGGATCGCCCTAATCAACTAAATTAAATTAAGAACCAACAAATGAAGCTTCAAAATGTCCAAAATTAAAAAAAAAAAACTATGTATAATTGGCATATAGTCTATTGCGGAGAATACTTTCAGTGACTATCAAATATGTCACTTTTTAACACCTGATTGCGGTTTATCAAATCGTATTAACAATATAGAAGCAAAATTAAAAGACTACACAATGGACGACTACTGCGTAATTTTCGTCGGTGGAGAGGATTTTAAACGAACAAATAACTACATCGATCTAATTGTAAATGTACGTGAAACTTTGTTAAAAATAGAACATACAAATGTTATATTATGCGCCCCCACATTTAGAATGGATGATTACTCTATGGTCTATAACAGAAGAATGAAAACATTTAATAGCTTGTTATATTTGAATGCTTGTACTAATAACTACGCCTATTTATTCGATTCTAACTACTATTTGTCATATGATTATTAAATGTTTCAGTACAAAAGTAGCACAGTTAATAATAACGGCATGTTGAATATATTTGTTAACCTTAAACTAATGATCAAAGAAATTCTGTGCGATACACAAGACTCCCCTGACGTGGAATTAAATTCATCTCACAATTCAGAGTACACAAAACTAACAACAATGAACAGATTTTACTCAGATAAATATATATAATATACTACATCAAAACATCGCAGGCTTAATAAACAAGTCTAATCACCTCACCTTAAGTTTAGATGTTTTAAAGAAAAAATAATTAATGTAGACATTTTGTGCATAACTGAACATTTCATTAAAGATAGATATCAAAGTCAATTGTACATGCCAAATTACTGTTTAGCTGCTAATTATTGCAGAAAAGATAAAAAACTTAGAGGCGCATGTATACTTGTACTTAAATAATTGCAATGGAAAAAACTGGCTGCAATAGCAAGGATAGCAACACCAAGAGCTTTTGAATGCTGCGCTATAGAACTGATCTATTATGAGTTGATTAATCTAAGTATCTATAGGGTTCCAAATGTAAACAATTTCAATGACTTCCTGGACAAATTCGAATCTCTCATGCAAATCTTAAAATGTAACCGCAGTAAGAATATTGTAATTGCTGGAGATTTTAATAGAGTCATTCATAAGAGTAACAGCTAAACAAATGCATTTAAATATCTTCTAATGAGCTTTAATCTGAAACTTGCTTGAAAACAACCATCTCGCATGGCCAGCCAAACATGCTTAGATATTTTTGCCCATAATTATAATAATGCTTGTAAGACTGATGTGCTAGAGTTCGCATTGTCTGACCACACGGCACAATTAATTCGCTGTCCGGTTTAGAAAATATGCAACATTGACTATTGGTTTACAGTTGCAAGAGATTACAGTATGGAAAATATTCTAAAATTTAAGAAGTACTTGTACGAACTTTCTTTCTCAGACATATATAACACGGATGAGCCATAAATAGCATAAATAATGAATTTCTTTCAATTTTTAAACTGATATGCGATTTGTGTTTCCCTATTAAATTAATTAAAATAAAATACTACTAAAAAAATAAAGTGGCTATCTAAAGGTCTCCAATTATGCAACCGAAAAAAACGAAAACTATTGTGGCAGCTTAGATTAAACCCAAACATACAAAATAAATCAATTTTCAGAACCTATTCTTAGTTATGTAAAACCATATTCACTTAACACAAATAGCTCAAAATCATTTTAACATTAAAGCATCAAACAAAAACTTGAGAGGTGTCAAGGGACACCCGGATGGAACGAAGTTCTTATCTTTTTTTCAATTTTTTTTAGTAATCGTCGCGTCACCACACTGTTCAATGCGAAATCGAAAGACGAAACGAAAATATAAGATAGAGAGACAGGCAGAGAAACATGCGCACGCCGCACGGCTTACAATAGCTTACTATAGCAAAAAGTGACCTTACAACTTTTCGTATGATTTTTTTCCGTCTAGCCTAGCTTCTCTTCTTGCTTCGTTCCAATAAATCCAAAACCACTTGGCAGATCATAAACCCGTACAAAGTACAACATTCCTAAATGTAGTATCAATATAATTAAAATAGAAAATAAAATTTAAACAATCCATAAAAAATTGCTGAAGACTTCAACAATTACTTCATTGATAAAATTCAGGCCAAACATCTTGCGAGTATATGTTCCTAAACTTTCGCGATTTATACACATTATAGAATTTTATAAGCTACGGGTCTTAATTGCGTAATTTTTTTATCTTGCGAACAGCAAACCTAAATATCACATGAAAAACAGAGTCAGTAACTTATTATTCATGGCTCCCTGTCTCCCACATGATATACACAAACTTATACTATCTTTAAAAAACACTGATAGCGTGGGCAACGACGATATCAATACAAAAATAGTAAAACACGTATCATTGGAAATGTGTGGAAACCTCAGTCACATAATTAATCCTAGTATCAGCGCGGGTATCTACCCAGATGCCCTAAAAAAGTCTATTATAAAACTTAGTTTCTAAAAAAGACAATAGAGATCAGATGCAATCATATTGTCCCATCGCATTAATTCCAATAATTGAAAAATATTTGAAAATTACCTATCTGCCAGGTAATAGGCCACTTATGTTGAAAAAATTACATGCTAAGTGAGGAACAGAAGAGCTTTAGACAACACAAAACAATCAATATGGCCATGTACGATTTTTTATACGATATCATTAAAAACGCAGATAGACGGACGTCTGTCTGTGGCATATTCTGCGATATGACGCAGGCTTTCGATTATGTGCATTTTACTACTCTTTTGAACAAACTCGAAGCTTACGGCATCAGAGGCAATATATTAAAATTAATTGAATCTTAATTATCTAAAAGAAAACAGATTACAGAAATTAGGCAAATTAATTTGAAAAATAAACGGGAAGAAATTTATCAGTCATCATACCGTGAAGTCACATGTGGTGTGCCGCAGGGCAGCGTGTTGGGTCCTCTTTTATATATTTTACACATCAACGATCTAAATGCATTCAACATCCGTTCACACTATTTGCTGACGATAGCACCGTGACTATACCCTGTAAAAACTTAAAAAATAGTTAACTGAATGAGTGATTGCAGGTAAAAGGTGTGTCAAAATTTAACGACTAATATCATCACGACTACAGGCACCATACTTAATAGCCAAAGTATGGTTTGTGTTGTCAGCATTTTTTTCCCCTTTTCTCCAGTGCTACCGGAGAAAAGCGAAAAAAAAATTGCAAGACGAGGTAAGCCAGCTTATAATCCACCATTCGACTACTACGAAGTGAAGAAGAAATGGTAAAATAATGATTAAAATCGTCTAAAGTAATAGTCGACGGTAGATCAGGATGCCGCACTTTACCTATACCGAGGGTACCTAAAAACTTCCAGACATTACTGGGAGCTAGAGACGAAGAAGAAAATTTGTCGACGATATGACGGTTTATTATCACCTGATGTATCATCCGTGTGGTGACGGACGTTATGAATACAAGGGTCACCACCCCATGTCATCCCGTGGGTGTCGTAAAAGGCAACAAATTGAGTAAAAGTCAAGCAGATTCAACCAATGCCTAGAGAAGGAAAACTCGAAATCTAATCCTATACCAACCCGTCTGGCCAGCGTGGTATAAGTAGGCCAAAACCTCAAATGGAGCCACACCAAAAAAGATTCGGTATAATATGGCTGTGACAGACGGAAAGACAAAAACACTAGTAAGGTACGGAACCCGAGCCCAAGTCATTTCTTACACCCTCAGCTGTCTGACAGTGAAAGTCCTGTCAAAATCGGTTAATCCGTTTGGGAGATTAGCCGGAACAAACAGACAGCCAAAAAAATTAAAAAATGAGTTTTTGGTTTAAAGACATTTACTACGAATCGCAATATTGTGAAACGGCTTATATTATTGTAAATGAAAACTGCTTGCGCTGGTTGCATAATATACTAATTTGTAACTACTTTTACAAAAGCGGTTGAGTTTGCATAAATAAATAAATAAAGATATGCCTATAATCCGATTTCTACCTTTACATGGCTACACTTCAATGAAGAACTTAGCATCTGTCCTCAGTGAGTGCATTCATTGCATTAAAGCTACTTAGGTACACACAATGTTTACAAAAGTTCCACTACTTGTTTTCATAAACTTACTTCCTGTTACCTAGTAAAGATTTTGCGCGACAAATAAAGGCCATTCTTTTCTTTCTTTTGATATTAGTAATAATTCTTATATTTATTCATTCGTTTCCAGGGTCCCTACGCTCGATCTTTTTTTTTTGTTCTCCTGTAAAGTGTCGATTTTCTACTTGGTTCACTTTTCACAGGAGACACATATTTATCTCAAGTCCGATTTTTTTGGATTCTGTATCTCAAAAGGAAAAAAAAAACGGAACCCTTAAGAGACACTTGTTGTTCGTTCGTCTGTCTATCTAGATCCAATATCTTGGGAACGCGTGAAGGTATCGGGTACAAATTAAAACCATATACTCAGGTCTCCAGTTCCTTGAAGCTGTGAAAAAAAGCTACGGCCGTTTATGCCGCAATTAACATACATTTTGACACTCTCAAGGAATCGAAATGTATATTATCCGTTGACCTAGAACTATGCAATTTAGCAAGTAATTATATAACAAGTATAGGGAAAACTGAAAACTTTACATTTGAATTTAATCAAATGTAAAGTTTTATTAAATCATAAAAAATATATTCTAGACTTGATTCTTTACTCGAACTATTTATAATATGTACTTATAAATTTGTACGGAACCCTCTGTGGGCGAGTCCCACTTACATGTACATATAGAATCATGACGTATCACAGGTGTTGTTTTACTTTATAAGTGAACTAGCGGACGCCTCGCGGTTTTACCCGCGTAGTTCCCGTGGGAATACAGGGATAAAAAATAGCCTATGTCATCCGGGTTTAGTGTAGCTTCACAACGAAGGAAGAATTTTTCTAATCCGTCCAGTGGTTTTGGTGCTTATTCAATACAAACAAACAATCAAATCTTTTCTCTTTATAATCTTATATAATACTAGTTGTCCCGCGCAACTTCGTATGCGTAAATTTTCCCCGTTTTTGCAACCTTTCTCGTTGCTGCTCCGCTCCTATTAGTCGTAGCGGGATGTTATGTAGCCTTTCTCGATAAATGGGCTATCCAACAAAAAAATAATTTTTCAATTCGGATTAGTAGTTCCTGAGATTACCGCGTTCAAACACACAAACAAACAAACAAACTCTACAGCTTTATAATATTAGTATAGATAACATTTTCGTGTCACAATGTTAGTTACCATACTCCTCCGAAACGGCTTGACTGATTTTTATGAAATTTTATATGCATATTCAGTAGGTCTGAGAATCGGCTACTATCTATTTTTTATACCCTAAGTGATAAGGGTTGTCCACCCCTAACATTTATAACTGCACTATAATATTATAAAGCTGAAGAGTTTGTTTGAACGCGATAATGTCAGGAACTACGGGTCCGAATTGAAAAATTCTTTTACTATTAGAAAGCCCATTTATCGAGGAAGGTTATTGATTATATAACATCGCGCTATGACTGATAGGAGCGGAGCAGCAAGGAAAAATGTCGCAAAAACGGGATTTATTAGTTATATTTCGGGACTTAATCGCGTGAATTATTTAAAGGTACGAACCTTTTAGGTACGGACCACGATCGGTGCAATTCGATCGAAACGTCGGATAAAATAAATAAAAGGTTCGTACCTTTAAATAATTCACGCGATTAAGTCCCGAAATATAACTAATATGTATAAAAATCGCGAAAGTTTAAAAACAATAATTTTGATTTAATTATAAATTTAGGTATAAATAAAGAATTTTGATTTAGTTGCCAGACTTGCCAGTCTATCAACAATAAATTACCCAAAATAAGCTGCTGGTACGGAGACCCGCTTAATCCTAAGACCAAGTGCGTTTGGGCTCCTTTATTTATTTTTGTGGGCGATTACAGCTATTGTTCCTGTTCTTGGGGTAGAATAATGGGTTGAGATTTATTTCTGTGTTAATGGATACAGACTTACAAATACTATGGTGAGAACAGAACAGTTTTTTGATGAATTTATGTGTCATGTGTAAGCTGATTGATACTTTTTTTACATTTTGTTAGAATGTGGCTGATGGTGCCCGAGCAGTGATTATTGTGTGTTGTTATTGTTGTTGCACTAACTTAATGACTATGCTCTCTATGAATAATTGACAGTCTTCTAAAAATGGTAGCTTATTTATATTACAATCTAGCCTAGTGACTAATAAGTAATTTAATTCTAACTTAATTTGCTATAAAAACATATGTCTAAGAATGCGTCCATTAACACATTTTCTTAGTTATTGTTATGGCGAAGACACTTTGTTCACGTGTTCTTTGTAGGCAGCACTTGTCATTACACTTAAATGTGTTATATCACTACACTAACTCAAATGGTTTTGTCCGTTTAAGTCTTCCTACTAGATCAGTGTTGTCGAGGAGCTGGATTGCCTCAACATTCACATTATGGTGAAGATTGCTTCAGCAAACTTCTGAATGGTTGTCTCCACGCTGTCCATGTTGAGATTCCGATGGAGATCACAATTTCTTATGTACCAGGGAGCATTTACGACATCCCTGAGTACTTTATTTTAGAACCTTTGGATTATCCGCCGATTGTTCTGAGTAGTAGGTACAGCCCCACAGCTGAATACCATAAGTCCATACTGGCATTAAAACCTGTTTATATATTAGGACTTTGTTTTGTACTGACATAGGGGAGTGTCGCCCCAGCAACCAGTACATTTTCTCTAGCATTTGGTATGGAGATACGAAGCTTGGGGAAAATTGTAATGTCTTTTTTATTAGGGTTACGAAGCCAAAATGGCACAACGGAACCCTTATGGTTGCGCCATGTCCGTCCGTCCGCACTTTTCTCAGAGACTGTTAGTGCTAGACAGCTGTAATTTTGCATGGATACACATATGAGGGGGGGGGGGGTACCCAAATTCATTCTAGCACTTACAGTCGCCGAGCAAAAGTGCAGACGGACATGGCGCAACCATAAGGGTTCCGTTTTGCCATTTTGGCTACGGAACTTTGTCGGTATAAGTAATATACTTAGACAAAGTGAAAGAATAAAATCATGAAAAAAAAATATTAGGATACCTCCCCTATATGTAAAGTGGGGGTGTGGTTTTTTTTTTCTTACCTACCCCATTGTGCGGTATCATTAGATACTTTTAAAACCGATTAGGGGTTGGTAAGATGATTTTTAGATTTAGGGATCCGTTTGTAAAATATTAAGCTTTAAGGGGGGACACTTGACTCTAACAAAAATGTTCACTACATTTTTGTTAGAGTCAAGTGTCCCCCCCCCCCTCTGCCAGCTAAATGGTTTATGTTGGGTATGTGGAAAAAATCACGGTAAGTAGTATATATAGTGAAATTAAAAGAAAAACTATCACAGCTATGTAGGCTTTACAAGTTTATGAAGAACAGCTGATCTAATCAGAAGTAACAAGAAGAGAGAAGTAAAAATTCCATTAAAAAACATTATTAAGTAGTTAACGTTGTAAGTATGTAACAAAAACAACAGAAAACCCATTTCTTAAGCCACATTATTCGGATGGGGAGGGGGACTACGGAACCCTACATTGTTTTTCATTTGCCCGGTTTTATCAATACACGTGGGCAAAAGCTAGTAGATTGACGATAAAATATAATATTTCTGTCATTTACTCTACAAATAATGTTATTCTAAAGTAAACTTATAATAAGAGAAACGTGTCCATAGTTATTTAATACGATGGCAAACTTACTTCCTCTAAATATTCTCGTTTTAATTCGGTGAATTCCTGCAACCTTATAATAAATTTAAAGCAACTGTTTTTGCAATTGAATTGCGTGAAAAATAAAACCAGAGAATGCTTTCTGCCTCAGGCTTTAAGTCAATATCGGACCTATAACACAAGCATGCCTTATGTATTTTGTTTACCTGTATGTCTTTGTTTTTTTTTTGTCATATCTCATATTCTATACTAAAAATAAATGTTTTTCTTTTTATTTGACGCATAAGACCGCCTTCCTTGCTTCTACGAGTAAGTGCCGCGCTAAGGAGCAGTGCATTGCATTGCATTTACAA
The DNA here is from genome assembly GCA_945859575.2 of Herminia tarsipennalis. Classification (NCBI taxonomy): domain Eukaryota; kingdom Metazoa; phylum Arthropoda; class Insecta; order Lepidoptera; family Erebidae; genus Herminia; species Herminia tarsipennalis. The sequence continues at coordinate 21,894,490 of OX243851.2, read as the reverse complement.
TGCAGCAATGTGACCGCGCTGCTTTGTAAATCCATATAAATCGCGCAACTGCAGTTGCCAGCCGCATTGCAACCGCGTGGGTGTGCTGAAGTATTGCGAATCCAGCGATAGCAACGTGGCTGCAGCGCTGTAGCAGCGGTTCTTTGGCAATTTGAAGGCTCTTCTATGTCTTTAATTAACACTGAATTGGGTTATACCGGTTAACCTTGCCCACATACTTTTGCACTAAAATAATGATTACATCCTGCGTTATCTACAGAAATTGACTAAAAGAACATGACTACTATTAAACAAGTTTGAGAATAACGTTCAGTCCATTCAAATTCTCATTTTCTATAAAAGCTTCACAAAAGTCCTCCTAGTCCTATATATTACATAAATGATCAAATTCATCTTCACAACACGATGAATAATGTAACATAATAATGAATTATTAGAGAAAACTCGTGCTAAGTAGATACAAATCATGTCCGTTAATGCAAGGATGTAATTACTAAGCGATAGAACGGGTAAAAGGAGGCGTGAACAAAGGACGTGAATGTTGTAGACACGTCGGGATTATGAAATAAGGAATCTTAGAGCAAAATAAAGAGAAGGTTAAGTCTGTTCTGATTAGTATTTATATTCTAGTGTCACTGTTAGGTAATAAATACATAAAAATTTAAGAAATTTTCCCTCACATTTTTATGTATTTACTGTTTATCACGGCACCACTATCATGCATCTTTTCTCACACGCCTCCACGCCCTTCTGATGTGAGCCAAAGTTGGCCAATTTGGTAGGAGTCTTTGCTTGAGCCTACCCTGATGTCCTTTGGTATATTGTGAGTTAACAGTGCTTGAAAGGAGACAACAAGCATGACTTAGAACCAAAAATAACATTGAATTGAAAAATAGAAGCCACGCTGCGTGGCGAATTACGACCCATATCTACTTTTAGAAAAAAGCCTGCGTCCCACCAGTGGGAACGTACTAAAGCTGATTATTTCCCTGCGGGCTTTAATTGGTGGTACTGGGTAATCTAAATTAATTAAATAAAATTAAAGTCTATTTGTAATGTCAACACAGTCACACATAACAGTTTTGTACTAAATGTATGATTATAAAAGTATAAATGGTACTTAGGGTAAAAGCCGGATGTGCCAAGGTATTATTATTAGTATTATTATATAACATAGGTCTTTCATCTTTACTATCTGCCTATTTTTCTAAACATAATTTATATTGGTTTTGAGTAAATTCTGTTTTAATAGACCTCATAAAAAAGGGATGCCTACTGTAGCGGATAGTTGCCTCTTGCAGAGGTAAATTCTTCACAGTATTTTTTTAATGACAAACGAATAGAATATATTTTTATTTTCAAGAACATGATGAGATACAGGTCTTATAAAAAATCGTTACAGAATATTCTGCCAATTGTGGCGTGCAAATATTTAAACATTGTACAGGTATTTCGTATACTTAATATTAGTTAAAATACAATTATGATTTATGTCAGTGCAAAATAATAATAATAAAGTTAAATTAAATTTCTACATTAAACGCAATTGAAATTCATCACTAATGTTTTTATAGATATTGTAGTATATTTTTTCTTGTAACAATTTTACCAGTTCTCTGGGAAACTGTCTTAAAGGTAAATTTGATAGGTCTTGTGGAAGGTGGTTATATATTTTTATAGCCATACAGTAACATTTTTTCTTATACAGTCCTACTTTTATCCGTGGTATTTTGAGTCATACTTTATGTCAAGTCCTGTTATTCTTTCTGTCTTCTATTTTACAAACATACACATTTCAAATATACATATAGGTACATGGTAATATTAGTATCCTATGTTGTCTAAATAATGTCTTACAAAGTGGTCCAATTGACACTGATGCATTTTATGTGTTATAAATAATTTATCCACGTCTACTGAGTTACCCTATATAACAATACCATATCGGAGTACCGACGTTACATATGCGTGGTAGGTAATAATAGCATATGCTAATTAAAATTTTAATCAACCTTCTGTAATACTACAACGAAATAGTCTTGTAAATTTTAAGATAGATAAATTTAAGTGACTTACTAACTCAAACTTATACATACGCACGAAAACATTACCGATCCTTCTGGGTCAGTCGGGTAACCAGTTATAGTCACAAAAGGTTGAAATAACACTTAAAAAAATCTGTCTTTGCTCTCTTTGCCCCTAGAGAAAAGAGCATGAAACCTTAGGGCGACTATCTGCTTAAGTAAATGGGGCGACTATTCTTTTTGATACGGATACTTTCCTTTTTATTCGAGAAATAATTTAAACTGTAATTCATGCATTTGCTTACACCGACAAAACACTTGCGCCTGGTGGTTTTCATGGCAAAAAGGTCTGCAAGAGGGATACTTCTAGCCATAGTAAAGCTCTTTCACCACCCTTAACTTGATGTATTCAAAACTGGGGCTACTATGCCACTGGGGCATCTATCCAGGTTTTATTTTTAATTGTCTGTCTGTCTATTTGTTCCCGCAATGGTAAAATATAAATGTTGAATAGAAACGCAGTGTTTTTTGTCGTCTCACTTAATACCTAGATTGTGTCATTAAAGTTTACTCTTATAAAAAGTAGCGATAAATATATATTATAAATATACATAAACTTGTTTCACTGCCATCGCCCTGTGTAATTAAATATCAGAGTAGCGGATCCCAATTAATTGAATTCGCACATGAAAACATTTCAAATTAAAGTGCTTAACAATTCGTTAACTTCTTGTAACGCAATTCTTTTCACACGCTCCCGACACGCACACGCCACGCTAGTACCTACCTTGCCGGGAATATTCTGTTACTAATTTGGCTTAATTAAATTTTATTGTAATTTTATAGGCTGGCGTGATAATGGCAGCGACATAGAAGCTCTCGTTAAGTATAATTACATAGACAAGTCTATATAATTATACTTAACGAGAGCTTCTATGGAATACCTACAATACCTACGTTTAGATACCTAACACTCTGAGGTTTAGAAACCCTTTAGTGCAATAATAATTTGATGATCCGCTTAGCGCCATGGTTTTGAATATACTCGTGGCTCGTAGCTTTTCTACTTAACACTAAATAACTTTGTAATATCAGACTATTTTACTGGAGTGAAATCGTTGTTTATTGTGAGGTCTAGGCTCTACACATGACAGAAATATAAATTTTACTCCGGGGTCTCTCAGATGTGTGACAAATGGTTGTGTGACAAAAGTAGGTGGTAGGTGGTGAAGGGTTAATTTGTATTTTTTTTTCAAAAATTATATTACGAAGTTATTTGGTGTCGTGTAAAGAAACCAAGAGCAGGAAGTCATTAGTATATTAAAAATCTCCTTGTGTTTATTAATTGACATTCCTACAAGTTTGTTATAATGTCTTCATTAAAAACTTATAAAGTATTTATATTAATTTAAGAAGTTAAGGTACCTAATATTTTTTTTTATTGGTGTAATATTTAGTTTAAAAAAGAAACGAAAAATCTAAATATACTATCAAACCGTTGCTACTACCTGTACCTACCACGAAGCTAAACCAGCAAACTCATTTTTCCATACATTTTGTGTGGGTTGATTTAGATATAGTATTTAGATTGCAACCCACTGAAACCACTTTTCTTGAAGTGTTAATCTTAGCCGTGGAAGTAGGAATGAATCAAATTTTACCGTTACAATTGATAATGTTTGTTACTTTCCGAAACTATTGCATAATAATAGCTTTGCGTGATATAAATAGCTATATCAAGAAATAGTCACGAGATTCTTGTACAAGATACACGCATTGTCATTCCTGGGTGACAGAGTGTCCCACGCAAACAAACGCGATATAATGACTGACGGTGACGATATAAAATGCCGAAAGCAAATCAAATCAAACCATTTTCTTTTATTCACTAAGGATTCACAACAACTCTTGTGATACATCAGGATTCTAGATGCATGTAATGCCAAGTTTGCAAACATTAGGTTCAGCTGGAGAAAAGAACATGGCAATAAAAACTCGCGGCCACTCCTTTCAAATCGATATTTTTTACAATGTTTAAATAAGTATAAAACTTGATATGGGGGTAAGGTGCTGCCATGCCTTGTTAGAGGACTGATGTAAATTATATTGATTAAAAATTGGAACATGGGATAAAATAAAATCAGCCTCAGTGGGTACAACATTGTAGGAGCATCTACTTACAACAAAGGTAACAAATATGGGCCAAATTGGGTACTTAACTAGTAACGAATGATTACGGAAGCTTCATACCTACATACACACTCGAGCAACACACACATAGACCACGCTTACGAATTCTAGTTTCGGATCACTTTGTTCCATAAGTGGTCAGGTAACAAGAAGACGATGCTACGTTAGGTCAAGACACATCTTGCCACGCGGCTCTTTGTTTTGTAGTCATATGGCAAGATATGAGGCGTAGTAATGTGTTCCTTCATACAATGTCATATACCTAGCGTTCCGTCTCATTTATTGCTACAAATTTTGATCTCGATTAAAATACTATATACATTTATATCAACCCGTAGGCCTAGAGTCGACAGGACAACAAATGGTGCAAAAATATATCAACGGAAGTTTTCAGTCGGTTCATCATCAATAATAAACTTTACACTATATCCTTGACCTATTAACAGCTTTTTCATTTAAACCTCAAGTCACTCAAGTTATAAATCTACACTAACAAAGTGCAAAAGTTTGTCAGTTCGTTTATAACGTTTCATCATGAAACTTGTCAAATTAAATCAGATAGAAGTTTTACCTAAATGTTCCTCGTAGTTTTGCGAGAATTACAAGATGGACAATGGAATTGACTTTAACTCTTTGAGGAAAGTTTTGATTTAAGTGAAGATGATTTCAGTGAAATATATTAAAGTTATACATGCCAGTACTTTGGGCAGTTACCAGTGACTATAATAATTTTTCATACTTATATTTTGATAGGGCGGAAATGTATATTACTGAAGCGATGCAAAATCGACGATCTACCACTTTCGATGTTCAAACTTTCTTTCTAAAAACGATGTACCTGGTAGTTGTAGCGTATTATGATAATATTATAGATCCATTATTAATTCTGTCACCTAAGGATAAAATCATATTATTATATTATTCTACAAACATCCTTTGACGTTTTATACTAGAAATATTTGTAGTTTCAAATGCATAAGCGATTTACTCTTTGATATATATTTTAGTTCGACGCCGTTGGTGTGCATGACAGCGCAACGCTACATGCCGCGAACTGACGACGAAATATTGCAGTTCTGTAACTCTGAATTCCTGCTGTTCGAATATGGACACAAATTCACAGTTGCGTTGATTTCTAGGAATTGAATTGATGGTTCTATTTCGAGCTTTTGTCTTGTTGACACATAGCACATAAATAATGTAACAGCTTTAATAAAATATTTGCTTCAATTGGACATTTTGAATTTCGCAATAAAATTACTTGATGATAGATTTATGTGAGTGAATAAGGTTGCTAGAGCTGTTCAAGAAATTATTTGATTTAGTCAGATTTTTCCGATGGGGAGATATATTTCTCTACTCGTATACTTTTTAGATTTTTTTGAGCAACATTATTCTGTTTTGTTGTTGGGCTATCAAAAAGTGAGCTTTTCGTTACGGTTTGACCATAAACATGAGGGTAGGTGGATAGTGAGTGACAAAGACATACTTTTTATATTTGAAGAGATTATTCCTTGTTGCTCACTACTCCCCACTTTACTTGCCACTACTGCTACTACTATACCGCTGATTGAAGCTATCGTTTTTTGTCTCCAGCGCCACCGAACAGGCCCACGATAATGGATGCGAAGACCAGGAGTCACACTCGATTGCTGGAACCTTACAACGAAGGAGACACCTTGGAGCTCATATGCGAATGCTTTGGAGGTAAGACAAATTGTACACATTTTGATTTTACAACATATACTAAGCATATTTGTATACTCTATTGCGATAAATACATCATACATCTAGTAAGGTTGTGTTCGAAAAACACTCTAAAAGGTCTCAAAATATGAAAGTTCTCTTAAATTCGATGTATTTGTGAAGTATATTATGGAAAGTCAAGCAAAATTATACATGGGCAGCGGGTAATTACCTGTCGGGTAAATACCGATTTGGTTATACCTACATAGAGTAAATACCCGAATCGGAGGTATAATCATTTTATGACAGTATTTCGAATAAATGTTTTTTTTCTGAAATTATAACGAAAGTATCTCATAAAAATTTACTGCCTCTGTGGCGTGGCGGGAGTGTATCCGACTGCTACGGAAGAGGTCCTGGGTCCCCACCCAGGATAAAACTTTGTGTGATGAGCACGATGGTTTATTCTGTGTCTGGGTGTTATTTATCTATAACATGTATGTATTTAGAAATATATAAGTATGTTTATCAGTTGTCTGGTTTCCATAGTACAAGCACTGCTTAGTTTAGGATCAGATAGCGTTGTGTGAGTTGTCCCAAGATTTGTGTATAGAGTATCCAAGCTGGAAAATAAGAAAAACAAAATTAATCAATAACATTAATTAATAATCATTTAATAATATATTATTTTATGAGCGTTTTTTTTTTATATTTAAGCGTGTTTTTTAGCTTTTTCATCTTAGCTCCAGCTCCAAGTTAGTAAACTATTTTGTTGTCTTTCGAACATGAAATATTTCATGGTGATACGATGAATAGAAGTAGATTAAAATTGAGCGTTATAAACTTTAAATGACGAGTGTTCCGAACTTCATTTACATACAACATTTTATAGGTTAAAGTTTATCGTCAAAACCTATAAATCCCTTAGGAATTGCACTCCATCATCAAATCGGCTTCAAGTTACCAATTATGTGTTGTCCACCAAACTCCATCCACATGCATAATTTCATTGCGATACGTAAACTAGAAGTACTTAGGTTAAAGTTGATCACACTTTAACAAGTGCTACTCCATCATCAAATCAGCTACAAGTTACTGTGTTGTCTTCTGAACTACTCGTACTACATACTCGTTTGTCATAAGTACCGAATCCGTAACTATTATTTATACAAGCATCTAAAAGCAAAATATTGATGGCTGATTATTAGTCATCAATATTTTTATGGCACTACCATTAGATACTTTTACTACAAAACTTTTTAGACTTATTGTATTTAAATAACGAATATATGTAGTTACGTATGACTTTGATCCTTTTTTTAACTGATTTTCAAGGGCAGTTTAAATCTAGAGGTTAGAACTAGAAGTCTTATATAGTCGAGCACTGACATCGTAATAAATACAGCAAATATTGGAAATTGCAAAATAATGAACGTGGGTTGCTTACTTATTATAGAGATTCTATCTAATTGAATTACGATATCTGTTTGCTATTAGTATCGGCTGGCTGTCTACGTGTTTTGAGGGCTTCACACCGAAATATCGACTTTTCTACCCTATATCGATTTAGATATCTAAAAATGTGTAGCTATCTAAAAATACTTCTTTTGATTCTGACCTTTACCTCTTGAATCAATCGATTTTGAAAGTTCGCTTTATACCCCATTTCCAATTTGGTGACCCCTAAAGGGCAGCAATATCTCAAATCAGATAAAAGTTGAACAAAAGTTACCACCGTTTTATCATTCTGCAACCGTTTATCTATTAAGATTCAGAGTATTAATTGCATCTCTGAATTATTCATTGAGCCCCAATCTTGAATCTTATAATTCATTTTATTCTATTAATCAAATTGTTTTAACTTTAGATTCTTGAAAGGTTTAACTGGATTAAACATGTCTAATTATTTACTTAAGGTATTAACAACGGAGAACATTTTGAATAAATACTCTTTGTTTACCAAAACTTGCTGATTGCTTTATCTACAGCTGGAGTAGTTGTATTATAGTACTGACTCGTATATACAACACATAACTATTCTACATCTACCCTTATTCATTGCACGATAAAAGACTAAAAATACATAACTGCTAAATCAACGTAAATACGTTCGATTTAGACATGATAACATCTTATAAATCGATGATCGGCTGCAACTAACATTATTGATTAGTTGCTAACTAACGCGAATAGCGATACGTCATTAATATTTTCTTTTGACGCAATCACGTAAAATTATCATTAAATATTCACTCGTGTGTGGACATCGACTTAAACAACACGTATTCAGCTCATCGGGATCGTTTTTCATATATCGTAAACCTTTCGCCCACATACAAAATAATATTAAACTACCGCCGGAAACAATATTATGAAAAAAATAATAAACGCTTACTTTGTAAGTTTAATAGAATGTCGTTTTCGCTGTATTTGATAAGTCGACCGCTCAATGGCTATAAATGATTGCAATATAACGCAAGGCGGGGAGTTGAATATCTACTACCAGAACGTACGAGGGCTTCGTTCCAAAACAAATAACTTTTATAGAAATTTGTGTATCGCCTCATACGATTTGGTAGTGTTAACGGAAACGTGGTTAAATAACAGTGTATCTGATTCTGAGTTATTTGATATTCGGTATATTGTGTGGCGCCGAGATAGGGACTACGAACTTACAAATCAAACACGTGGTGGCGGTGTACTCATTGCAATACGAAAAGAAATTTGTGCTAACCTATCATCACAATTCAATTCTACGGCAGAAGATTTATGGATTTCACTTTCTCTCAGCCAATCTAGAGGTAAGGTTTATACCAGCTTACATGTATGCGTACTTTATTTGTGTGGACAAAACTCAGGATTATCTTTTTCGAACCAATTAAAAAACTATCTATCAAAATTAGACGAAATAATCATAACTCACCCTGAAGATAAATACTTAATTATGGGCGACTTTAACTTAAGCGGAATCTCTTGGCAGTTAGATGATCACGCCGCATCTTTATTGCCTTGTAACGCTAGATATACAAATGATGAATATAGTTTTATAGATTCTCTAAATACTCACAACCTAACCCAATATAACAATGTACTTAATATCAATGGTAGAATATTGGATTTGGTATTGTCTAACCGTAACGAATACTGCACTGTATCTGAATGTACAAATCCCTTGGTACTAATTGATCCACATCATATTTATTTTTATTTATTTATTTTTCATGAACAATACAATATTGTGTTTGAAAATAACTTATAACTAGATTAAATATTGATTTTAAATTGCATTCATAATCATAATAATAACAAGTAATTACATTAGCAATTAGTACACAGATTAAACATTCATAATAATAATAACAATTAAATTGACAATAAAAATACATTAAAAATTTATTTTACATTGCATTCATAATAATCAATTAAAATCTCAATCAAATCAAAAAATCGTTTAAAATAATTTATAGAATTGCTGTCGCTGCCCCTTATAAATCATTTATGCGGTATAAACATTTTTCTATAAGAAATGCCTTCAATTTAGTTTTAAAATTAACTTCATACAGAGACTTTTTTAGTTCTAATGGAAGTTTATTAAATATTTTGACTGAATTGTATGTTGAGCAGTGTTTAACTATATTTAAGGTAGGCCTTATACTTGACTGCACATCCAGACGCCTTGTCTTCTCACGTATTTGTCTGTCCTCATGACTCTCATAGTTATGTATATTTTTGGCGAAGTTCGTCATTAAAACCATTACATACAAACTTGGGACAGTTAGAATTTTAAGATGTTTGTAGTGCTGTTTACAGGACTCTGCTTGCTCTATACGTACCATGGTTCTGATCGCCCGTTTTTGCGAGACAAACGCTTTTTCAATGTTATATTCATAACTACCACCCCAGAAAAGAATACTATATCTTAGCCTTGACTCTATAAGCGCATAGTACACTGCCCTGAGTTGTTCAATATTTATTTCGTCTCTCAAACTTCTGAGAACATAGCATGACGAGCTAATAGCGCTCTCAACATATTCCAGTTCATGTTTCCAATTTAGTAGAGAGTCTATGCGTACTCCAAGAAATCTTACAACTGCTGTAGTGTCTATAACGGTACCGTTCATTATGCTATGAAGCTGATCAGTGTTTTTGGCGGTAGTTTTAAACAAAAGTAAGTTTGTTTTCTTAATATTTATAATAAGTCCATTAATAGTAAACCAGTCAAGAAAAGCCTTTAAAGATTCGTCTACTCTCGAGTTTAGGATACTTATGTCATTAGCTGATACTATAGCATTCGTGTCATCTGCAAAAACAGTTAATTGAATTGAATTTGGTATTATGTCATTTATATAATCAATCAAATCATTGTTAAATAATATAAAAAGAACTGGTCCCAGTATAGATCCTTGAGGAACACCTGTATTCACAGCTACAAGATCAGACTTAAAAGACTTCTTGCAGATGTGTTCTGTGTCACCAATTTGTCTTATGTCATCAGCAATAATTTCAACAAATATTTTACGATTCTCCAAGTAAGAGCTGAACATTTTTTTATTGATACCTCGAATACCATAGTGTTCCAGTTTAGCGATTAGTAGCTCATGGTTAACAGTATCAAAAGCTGTACTTAAATCGAGGAAAATACCTGCTACCTTCTCCTTATTATTCAATTTAGTTACTATGTCATTAATTAAATTATCGATTGCATCTACTGTTCCTATTTTCTTAAGATATCCAAATTGTCGCATGTTAATAATTCTGTTAAGATTAAGATGTCTAAGTAGTCTGTTTTCTCAAAAGCTTTTCCAAAATTTTTGACATTGTAGGTAGAAGTGATATAGGTCTATACATGTTCACATCTAATTTACTACCTTTTTTATGGACCGGAACTACTTTAGCAATTTTAAATTGCTCAGGATATATTCCCTCATTCATACAATTGTTATAAAATACAGACAATGGTTCCGCTAACAGATCAATATTTTCTTTAATAACAGTTATTGGAACATCATCGTATCCACAGGATAATTTCGATTCCATTGTCCTAACAACATCATAAACTTCTTTTGGTGTGATAAGATCAACAGACATATCCCTTGCAACTCTTTTCGTGTTTTTATTAAGAATTTGCAATGCCAAACTGCGATTAGTGGCAATTGCCTTACAGTTACTATTGAAATGCGTAGCAAATGTGTTAACAATAACTTTCGGATCAGCTGTTACACGATCTCCAATGTTTATTATAAGCGGGCTACTTTTTTACTATCTTTATTTCTATGTCTATTAACGATGTTCCAGACATCCCTTGAAAGGTTTTTAGAACAAGCTAATGATGATTGAACCGCTAATTTCTTAGCATTCAACAACACTTTTCTGTAGGTTTTAATATAGTTTTTCCTATAATTAATCAATGATGTGTGGCAGCTTTTCAGTTTACCAACACATAATACCCGTTTCATTTTACTAGCTACTTTAATTCCTTTTGTGACCCATTTTAAACTCGATTTCGACTTAATATTTACCTTCACCTTTCTCTTCTTAAAACTTTGACAGAAAACCTTGTTAAACTTAGACAAAAAGGTGTTCATAATAAATCTCTTACTATTACATTAAAACATATTGATCCCTCATACTTAAGAGTCGCCCCACGTATTAAATATATGTTTACGAAGGGTGACTATGAGGCCATTAATACGGAGATACAGAACCTAAATTGGAGTCAATCCTTTTCTGGTAAAAGTATAGAGGAGGCTGTTACTTACTTTTACTCATTTGTTACCCAATTAATTAATAAATATGTACCTACGATAAAAACACATAACAATAAAAACTATCCAACTTGGTATTCAATAGCGTTAATTAAACTAATAAAAGAAAAATATAAATACTTTCGTAAGTTCAAGACTTACGGAAATCGTTCAGATGAGGAAACGTATAAACTGTTAAGGGAAAGAGTAAAAAGGTTAGAGAATGAATGCTATTCCACTTACATATCTTCTGTAGAATCTTCTATTAAAGTAAATCCTAAACATTTCTGGTCCTATGTAAAATCACGCCGATATTCCTCAGGCATACCAAGCACTATTAAGTATGGTAACATAGTAGCTAACACGGGCGATGCAATATGTAACGTTTTTTCTGAATATTTTTATTCAACTTTTTCTGAACCCAGCCAAAATACAGCCAATAATCAACGTAGAAATAGCGACGCCCTAGCTGACATAACAAATATTCAAATATCGGCTACAGAGCTCTGTATTATCCTTAAAAAGTTGGATGTTACAAAATCTGCTGGTCCTGATCAAATACCACCGATTTTTTTGACAAAATGTGCTGAGACTATCGCGATTCCTATTAAATTGTTATATACAAGATCGCTCTCCGACTGTATCGTTCCATCAATTTGGAAGTCAGCATTTATTACGCCTATTCACAAAAAAGGCTCAAAGACAGAGGCCACAAATTATAGACCAGTATCAAAATTATGTGTTTTGGCAAAGATATTTGAAAAAATCGTTTACAATCAAGTTTATGCGGCATTGAAAAATTCTTTTAGTGCCTCTCAGCATGGTTTCATTAGGGGACGTTCTACTATTTCCAATTTAGTATTATTTAATGACTTCATATCCGAATCGATGAGTAAAGGGAAGCAGGTCGATGTCGTTTATACAGATTATAGCAAATGTTTCGATAAAATTGATCATAACGTGCTAATTTATAAATTAGAAGTTGCGGGAATACGAGGAGATCTGCTTCGATGGTTCTCATCTTATATTTCTAACAGATCCCAGGCAGTTGTGATCAACAACTATGTATCAAGTTGGATTAAGGTGCCTAGCGGGGTACCACAAGGCTCTCTTCTTGGTCCACTACTTTTTTTAATCTGTGTAAACGACATCGATACATGCTTCCGACACTCCCATTTACTCAGTTTTGCTGACGATATGAAAATTTTCAAGGCTGTTACATCTAATGCTGACGCTGAGGATCTGCAGTCCGATCTCCGGCGTTTAGAGCAGTATTGTATAGACAATAAGCTAGAACTCAACCCTATCAAATGTAAGCAGAAAAAAAACAATCATTCGGTCTGACTATTCCCTACATGGACATGTTCTTCGAAGGAACAATAGTATCCGCGACCTTGGTATCATACAAGACTCCAAACTCTTATTTGAAGAGCATATTGATCACATAATAGCTAAGGCTTCCCAGTCATTGGGATTCGTAATGCGTATGTCTAGTAATTTCAAGGAGGCTAAAACATTTAAAATTTTGTATTGCACCTTTGTACGGAGCATATTGGAATACGCTAGCCAAGTATGGAATCCAAGATACGATAAATACGTTTCGCGTATTGAAAATGTCCAGAGAAAATTCATAAGGTATTTATGTTATCGTCTTAAACTTAAATATTAATCAAGTGAATATCTAAAACTATGTGCCAAGTTCCACATTTTGCCATTGAAAATTAGGCGTGAAATAGCAGATGTGACATATATGTCAAACATAATATCAGGAGCGATTGATTGCCCTGAACTATTGTCAAAAATTTCATTTAATGTACCCATCAAAGTTGTTAGGCACTATACTCCAATTCATTTACCAGTGGTACCCTGTAATTATCGGCAAAATGCGTTTATGTGGAGAGCGAGCAAGACATTAAACAATAAATGTAGGGAGTTAAACCTCGATATTTTCTGTATTAATTTGGAAACTGTGAGGAGGATGCTGAGTCGGGACTTCTTCTGTAGTTTTATATAATGATTTTTATTTTTTACATATCAACCCATATGATGGCCCACTGCTGGGCACGGGTCTCCCCAGTAGAACCTACTAGTATGTAGATCCTGGGGGTAATTGCCATAATCGCCACGCTTGGCGAGCGGGTTGGCGATCGCAGTAAGGCTTTAAGTACGCAGAGGACGCTGCTGCCCGTCCTCCGGGGTGAAATCCCTGAGTCGCCTTGACGACACCCACGGGTAGAGATGGGGTGGTACTATTCTTAAGCCGGCATTTATAATTTGTCGTCAGTTGGGTTCATGTATCCCCTACAAATAATAATAGTATACACTGAAAAGTTACAATGTTGATACTGCTTGGTCCAGTCTGCGCACTAATGTTTGATTTTTAATTAATTATGTATAAGTGAAAACCTTTTATTGGCTAACTGTTGCATATGTCTCAATCTTCAAAAATAATTATCATTTGCTGTTGGTTTTCCGAACATAAATAAATAAATAAATAAATTATCGTCCGTTAACCGACTTTACAGAAAACCATTGTTTAATAATCAATAAGAAATAATTTAATACTCGATGCTAAATACATTTGCATACAAGCAAAAAAAGACTCCTTAAGATTTTGAGGTGTCTTTTCTTATTTATATAAATTCTCGTGAGCTCCTCTCGTCCTTAGCAAGTTCTGTGATTTCTATTTATATTTGATCTACAAATAGAGGTGGTGGTGAGGTTTTAATATGTTTGCAGATATACCTACAATATCGAGTTATTTCATTGATATTGTTAGAAACAGTATTATTTAACCAGTCGGGCTCGAGCTATGGCTCTACCTCTTTTAAACGTGATATAATGAACATACATAACAAAGCAAAACCATTAAATTCATAAATCTGAAAAAATATTCGACACGTTGTTACGTTTTGACAGAGAACTTTATTATTTTTGCTTTAGTTCTGTTTTATGTTGCTATTTGCACAAAAATGAGCTATATTTTTGTAGTTCCAATATTTGTTTCTAAAATAACTGCGTATAGTTATAGTATAGTTAATCCAAGATAAGTTTGTCTTTGTATAATTTCGACTGTTTTTTTTTATAAAGATGATATCAAGCATTAGGGTACAAGCCCTGTGTCGCGGGGGACTTTACAAACATACAAGTCACGGACACTAAGTATACCCAGACTCCGAACAACAATTTGTGGATCACACAAAGTGTTGTCCCGTGTGGGAATCAAACGCACGACCCCACTGCGTAGCAGTCGGATATACTCCCACCGCGCCACAGAGGCAGTCATGACTGTTGGGCATATACAGTTTGTCTTATTGACATCATGTAAACAGTCATGGTCATGAGCTACTAAGTTCTGTATGGGGAGTGGCCTAATGTATGGGGATTTAATGACCATTAATTTAGTTTTGCTAGCGTTAAGAACCAGACCAGAGTCATGGCACCACCTCGCTAACGCATCCAAATCAGATTGTAGATGTTGACATGCGATTTGAGGATTTTTGTCAGCTATAACAAGGCAAATGTCATCGGCGAACTGGTAGCATGTGCTGTTAGTGGCTCATGTCATTTATATAACATAAAAAGTGCAAAGGGCCTAACACAGAGCCCAGAGCCGTTCCCTCAGTCACAGACATGCGTTTACTACAGATGTTATCCATTTTTACGGTAAAGGTTCGGTTCTATAAATAATTTTCGGATCATGTCAATAGTGGTCCACGTATTCCACACCCATCTAACCTGTCAACCAGTTGGTTATGCTCTAATGTGTCAAATGCACGCGAGAAGTCAATAAAGAGGGCAAGAACATGTTTTTTTTTTCGTTTAACTGTTTGTTGACTTTATCTGTGAAATTTGACAAGAGGGCCACTGTACTTTTACCGGACTGGAAACCGAATTCATTTTGGTTAATCACGTCATGTCTTTTATATCATCATCATATCAACCCTTATGATGGCCCACTGCTGGGCACGGGTCTCCCAAGTAGAACCTTCTGGTATGTAGATCCTGGGGGTAATTGCCATAATCGCCACGCTTGGCGAGCGGGTTGGCGATCGCAGTAAGGCTTTAAGTACGCAGAGGACGCTGCTGCCCGTCCTCCGGAGTGAAATCCCTTAGTCGCCTTGACGACACCCACGGGAAGAGATGGGGTGGTACTATTCTTAAGCCGGTACCACACGGCATATGTCTTATATATATGTCTATTTTATAAGACGCTTTTATTATATAGCTTATTTAGTTAGACCGTTATGTTAAAAATAATATTTTTCTTGCTAGAAACTGATACAGGTCAGTTACATTAGCACTAAAATAATAATAATAGTGAACCTGTAGGGATTTTGGCGTAGTAATATGTTTTTTTAAATAATAAATGTATAGCGAAATACAGATAAACCATTTTATTCGGAACTTGAGAGTGCGCAATATATTATTTGATACGGCTGTCGAACGTAAATCAGTGTTTAAAGTATTTTGAATTCCTTGTCACTTTTACTAGTGTTTTACCCAAAGTTAACACCCACTGGGTGGTCCTAGAGATAAATATAAATTAGTAAACAAACTCTCAAAAGTCAATTGTGATTGGCTCGATTCGAATTGTCTCGTCGTCCGATAGAGTAGTGGACCGCACGCTAAACCAACGCTTCACGGTACAACTGCCAGCAGCGGCGAAAAAGTGATATGCTACGTGCGGTTGACGTCAGCGCTACACCGAGCTACGAATTACTACGCACTGCCCCCTGTATCGGCTACGACTTCGTCCAGCAACACTGCAACAGTGACTCACTGCGGATAACTTATACTCTGTTAATTACGCATAGTTCTTTCGTTTAAACATTTAGATCATATGCTATGTTTGGCACCAAACGTACCACACCAAAGATGCCCAAAACCCAACCATATTGATGTTAGTTCTGCAATTTTGATGAGCGATTTTGTTAACACTAATCGGTATAAACAACCCCGTTCAGATGCCTCGCCTCAAACCATCGCTAAAAGCTTGACAGAGGGGATAGATGAACGCGATCTTTCTATTTCAAAAATACTTGCTTATCAAACTTCCCTTATATCCAAACTAGCTGCTGATAAAGGGCAAATAAAGAATTAAAATATTCAGATTCAAGCAACAAATGCAAATTTGCAAACGAATGAAGTCTATGAGCTTTATAAAAAATATTTTGAAGCCTTAAAAAAAAGTAGAGGAACTGAGAAAAGAGCGAACAGAACAAGGTAATAAATAGAAAAATTGGAAAAAAGAACAGAACTAACAACAAAAGTCAAAGTCTTCCGGAATAGAAATAAGAGATATACCACTATCAGATGGCGAATCCAGCGCCAATCTATTTCAAATGGTGTGCAATATCGGCGAATCAGATTTTGAACTACGTGACATTTATCGCATACCAGGAAAGCTATCTGCTACGCTACTTGCTACCACTGTTCAAAAGAAACAAACACTCATTACTGCTATTCCCTAATACAATAAAGGTAATGGTAATGAAGACAAAATAAATACCTCGTTAATTGAAATCACTAGAACACGAAAACCCATCTACATCACGGAACAAGTCCCCTCAAATACTAAAAATCTGTTTCACCAAGCACGAGTTTGCCAAAGAAAATAGCTATAAGTACTGCTGGATATGTAATGGAAGTATCTTCTTGCGTAAATTATAAGGCGACAAACAATTATTAGTTTCTACAATAGAATGTCTTCTGGATATCAAAAACAAAACAAATATTAGTAATTTCCTTCTTATTTGTTAATGTATCAGTTATGACATTGTTGTGTTACTGATTGTAAACATACCTACTCAAACAAGTTACACCCATACACATACTATTTTATCCAACGGAACAGGCAAACTGCGCTATGCAAAATAATCTAACCATATATTCCCACAATCACCCGCCTCTTTCATTCACTTATATTAGCAAAACAGCGCGATGTATTAAATATAACTCACCAGCAGATTTAGTTTCACACTTGACTCACTTTTTGTTTACTTTTGTTTTTTTACACTGGCTATGATAAATAACATAAACAGCAAACTAGATTCGCTTACTGTAGGAAACTCTTTTAATTATATCAATCCCGTTGAATGTCTTAGGCTAATAAACAACACAAAGAACAATATAAATGTCTTAAACTTAAACGCAGTAAAAATAATAAAATTTAAATATACTATGCTGCTACAGCTAACCAAAATACATTTCGATGTTTAATCTTGACGGACTTAAATTTTTAACTTTACTAAGTCAAAAGGCTTAGTAAAGTCAAAAATTTACCTTTTTATAACACCTACTTTCTATATGACCTATGCATGACTTTTGACTCTTACTCTACCGAAATAATTTTTAATTAAAATTATGGAATTATTGTCTTCTCTAGTTCGGATCTTCAAGTATCGGCAAGGGAACCTACCTTTGAGGGCGGGAATCCACTTACTTCAATGTACATATTTACAATTTCCTGAACAATCTGAACTCAATCTATGTCAAAGTTGCGTCCTGGCAGAGTATTATTCTGACTAGTGAACTAAATATTGACATAAAAGAAGATGTTAGGAACGATCGAAGCCTACAATATTTAACACTTAATATATCCCATGGGCTTATGCCTACACACCTATTTCCCATACTCCTGGAAAACTGTGTTGATCACACATTCATAAAAAACTGTATTACCGGTCACTACTCTAGTCTTAAATTCTCATATCACAGATCATAAACCACTTATAATATTTATAATATAATAATAATAATATCTTGGGACAACCCACACAACGCTATCTGATCCCAAACTAAGCAGAGCTTGTACTGTGAAAACCAGACAACCGATAAACATACTTGTATATTTCTATATACATACATATTATAGATAAATAACACCAAGACACAGAATAAACCATCGTGCTCATCACATAAAGTTTAATCCTGGGTGGGGATCAAACCCACGACGTCTTGTGTAGCAGTCGGACACACTCCCACCGCACCACAGAGGCAGTCGACTTGTCCTGGCCATTTCAAATACCTGTATTTAACGCAAATCGAATAACTTTTCTACACATATAAATTATGATAGAATCAGGCTAGAGTTAGAAAATAATGTCTTTTCATCATTGTACCATATCTATGACCTAAACAGACTGACAAACAATTTCATATCCGTAGTTGTGAGAGTAATAAATAAGCACACTTCAGTCACAAAGACACCCAGAAGACACAAAATTATAAAACCCTTTTTTTTTTTTTTTTTGTAGATGGGAAATCATCATATGACTTCTCCCGCTGTGGGCACGAGCGGGAGGGCGTGTCAGACTCCTACTGACTAAAACCCATCTGTGTTCCTTCTTTCGCCCTGGTGTTCCGGGAGCACGGTAACTCTTTCGAACGATCCCGCACTCCCGGTGGGCGCCGGCCCAATGGGGCCCCGTCACTTGCTGACACCTCTTTAAGGCGCGCGTGGAACACTAGCGCGCCGTCGACCCGGCCTAGTCCTAAGCTGGACGGCAAGCTACCCACTGCTCGTCGTCCTCAGGCCTGCGCCTAGGGTGGCCGGATGTCGTCCCTTGTCACCCGTCGCCCGGGGCGTATCGCGGGGCGGCCGGGGCGTGAGGACCGTCTGTCTCTCACGCGTTCCGCCATCTCCTTTTGCAGCATCACCTCCTCGCAAAAGGAGACGACTGCCTCCCATTCCCTCTCACTCCGCAGCATGGCTCGAATGAGCCCCGGACGCGAGAGGTCACCACCGCCGATTGCTACCACAAGGGCAAGTCGCTGCTCGGCCCAAGCGGGGCACACCTCCACCGTATGCTCCACCGTGTCCTCCGGCCGGTCACCGCAATGGTGACACCCAGGAGTTTCCTCCCGCTTAATGCGATGCAGGTACCTCCCGAAACACCCGTGTCCGGTGAGTACCTGCGTCAGGCGGTAGGTGAGGACGCCATGGCGCCTCTCCAGCCACTCCTCAAAGAGAGGACTTACCGCCGCTATCGCGGAGTGGCCTGCTTGTGGCTGCGACAGTCGTTCTCTCCACGACGCCATGAGATCGAGGCGGAGCTCCCTCCGACGTGCAGCAATTTGTCGCGGCAGCGGAGTTTCGCCCCAGTGTAGCGCCTCCTCTCGCCACTCGTAAGCGTGTGCGAGGGCTATCGCCTCCAGATCCCACGGCGCCATTCCGGCGAGGAGGCAAGCCGCCTCGCGGGAGATCGTGCGATATCCCCGGATGACCCTGTTGGCTGTCACCTTTTGGGGCGCATTCAGGAAGTGGGCGGCTCGACGCCCCAAAGAACGTGCCCATACTGGAGCCCCATATAGGGCCATCGACCGCACGATCCCCGCGTATAGCCTTCGGCAGGGGGCGTTTGGACCCCTCAAATTTGGAAGGAGCCGTTTTAACGCGGCCCCAGCCCGTTCCAATTTGGGAGCCAAACGTCGGAAATGCTCTACGAAGTTCCACCGGCTGTCGAGGACGAGTCCCAGGTACTTCATCGTCAACTCGACGCCGATGTGAACCCCCCCTACTGCCACCTGGAAACCCGGGGGTGGCCCGTTCCGTCGGCCATAAAAACACATGGCCTCGGACTTGTGCAGAGCCACCTCAAGACCCAGTCGCCGAATTCGGTTAATGACCGTCGCAACCCCGCATGATATCGCGGCGGTCGACGCTGGGTACGACCTCCCCTGTGCCAGGACCAGCGTGTCGTCGTCGTAGCACACTACGCTGACACAGCTGGGGAGGTCAGCACGCAGAGCCCAGTCGTAGCCGATGTTCCACAGAAGCGGTCCCAGAACCGAACCCTGTGGAACACCGCACGACATCTCTCGCCGGTTCCAGTCCCCGTTAGGATCGGGGTAGATGACGGCCCTGTCCGTGAGATAGGCCCCGACCACGCAACGTAGGTAGATCGGCACCCGGAAATACCGAAGTGCCTCCTCAAGGCTTTTCCTGGAATGCCATCGGGTCCTGGGGCGGTATTCTTGGCCTTCAGCCTACCTACCGCCGCCCTCAAGTCAACCCCAGTCACTTCTGGAACGTCGTCGTCTTTCGAGTGGTCCGCTACGGGGATCGTAGTACGCGGAGCCATGCACGGGGGAGTATGCTCTGCGCGCGCTGGGAACAAAGCGCTTACCACGCCCTCCACTAGCTCGGATCGGAGACTCTGCGTCAGTGGGGGGGCCCACGGACGGAGCTTGTCCCGCACCATCTTATACGGGCGCCCCCACGGGTCCCTGTCGAGAGTCTCCATCATTTCCTGGCGGGCGAGGTTCTTGGCCCGCCTGACTGCCTCCTGAAGGGTGGTCTTCGCTGCTTTGTATCCCTCGTACAGTTCCGCCTCCCTAGCCTCCGCATTTTGAGGGCGGATGCGTACCCTGCGATGTCTGGTGTACCGGCGGCGCGCAGCGACGCACGCCTCGCGTAGTGAGGCTAGCTCCCGCGACCACCAATGCACCTGACGCCGAGCGCTACCTGGCCGGACTCGAGGCATTGCCACGTCGCATACCTGCGACATGGCCTTTTGAAACCACTGAGCCTCACCATTGACGTCTACGACCATTGAGAACTACGGAGGCGGCGGGGCGTCTCCCCCTGCCCCTAGCTTTGGCCGAAGAGGCCGAAGAGGCACAAGCCCCACTCCCTGCCCGGTGCTCGGCAGGCTTGCCAGCCGCTGCACAGGCAACACAGTGTGGCGCGGCGTTACACGAGCCGGCCTTGTGCCCGGGCTGACCACAGCGGAAACATAAGTCGCTGCGGTCCACCCCCTCGGTGCACCGAACACCCACGTGGTGCCCCACGTGGCACCGGAAGCACCTCAAGGGTCTGGGCTCGAGTAGTTTAACTCGCGCCGATATCCAGCCCACCAAAAGCCTACCGAGCTCCATTAGGGTTTTAGCCGCCGTGACGGGGCAGCTCACCGTAACGGTTCGCATGCCCGTGAAATTAGAATGGATGGTGCCCACCTTAACCTGCTCGGCAGGACACCCACCTACCCCGGCGACGGCGGCTGCGACCTCCACAGCCGTGACGGAGTCGTCAAGGCCCAGAACTCGCATATCTGCGCGCTTCGTGGGCCTGGACACTCGGGCCTCTTCCGCATTTATGGCCGCCTTGAGCTTTTCAGCCAGGGCGTCAGCGGTGGGACCGCTATCGGCACCGTAGACCTCCGTTGCGGTAAAATTTAGCCGGAGACCCTCGGTTATCCCAAGCTTCCGGAGGTCCACCTCCTGCCGCGCCTTGGAGATCACGTCGCCATAGGTCACGCCTCGTTTTTCTGCTTCTGGCTGTAGTGTGATCACTACAGCTGCAGACCTCGGGGCACGAAGCTGAGCCGCGACGCGTTTCTTCTTGCGGCGCTGTCGTTGCAGCCGCTTTCTGGCCGCTTTGCGCACCCTCTTCTTCTCCCCGACCACTTGCCATTCGGTGTCTCTCGCGGGGGGCTTTCGAGTCGGGAGCTGCCAGCTCGCTACCTGGGTCGCCTTTTGGCCTTGGCGGTCCCGCTTACCTGACGCTGCGGGAATCGGGTTGGCTGTGGCAGGTGGAGGCCTGCGTGAAGTCTGGACAGCTTGCTCAGAGCCGGCTGCAACAATCGAGGTGTACGACTTTCCCCCCAACCCCAGCTCTTGTCTAAAGGACGCCTGATCCTGGTCGGACATCGAGTCTCCGACGTCCGACTGTGAGCCACCTCAGCTCAATGCGCTCGTCTGAGCGGTGGATAGGCATATGCGCCCGATATGAGCCCGAGGGCTCCGTGGTGGATTCTCCGACTGCGGAGCAGCCGGTACCACCCTGGGGAATAGTTTTGTCATCTGCCTTATTCATTTTTGTCCTTTGAAGGGTGAGGTCCCTGTCTCCTCTTTATCGTCTTTTTTTTTTTTTTTTTTTTTTATTACCTCCCCATATTTGCCACCACACCCAGTCACGTCTAGTAACCAGACGCGTAACGGTGAGCGGGCCCTCCTTCGTTATCAAGAGTGCCAGACAACACTAAAACCGCCTCGTGGTTTCGGCACGCTCCGTGAGCTATCCATGAGGCCGAACCACGGAAAATTCCCCCTTCACGTGCCAGCCTAGGGCTAGCACATCCTCCACGGCAGTCCCTGAGGACTCCGTCCTGTGTCCCGCTTGGTCTGGTCTCTCCCCTTGGACCTGTCCGGCATGAGTAGCTCTACCGGTATAGCTCCAAGGATCGTCAAGACACGCAAGCCCCACCACGGCGACAACGTGGGAACACGGGTGGGGAAAATTATAAAACCCTGGATAACCCCAAGACTACTGTGCACTAAAAATCGGGTCAAATTACTTCAATCAATCAATAAGCCTGTATCGGTCCACTGCTGGATACCTAATTTATGTCACAAAAACCTAACTTATGTCACAAAATCCGGTCTCCGCCTTCACAAATTACATACCCGATCAAAAAAGCACCTGATAGCTTCATCCTTAGAGTTACCTACATCCGTTATCGAAATTTTTGTAATGGGCTAATATGGAAATTAAAAATTGAATATGAAAGGAAATAATAACCCCAAAGCCCTTTGGAAGACAATAAAAGAAATATCAAATACACATAAAATTAAAAGTATTCCTTTTGAACTCCTAAACATCGGAGACAACCCAAATCCTCTCATCTCCGTCGTCATCCTCGCCTAGTACCTGGTCCTGCTTGAAGTTGACGAAGCCGAAGTAAAATCTCTCATACTCCAACTACGTAGCGATTGTGCTATCTTATGAGATAAAATATAACATTTCGTTCTAAAACAGTGCTGTTACATTTTGTTACCAGCTTTAACTTTCCCCATCAATAGTTGTTTACGGAAACGCTTCCGTACGCATATATTCTCAGACGCCTCAAAAAGAGCAATTATTCATCCTATTATAAAGGGGGAACCAGATACTGTCTCAACAACTATAGACCGATCTCGGTTCTACCTGCTATTTCTAAGTTTTTGAAATTATTCTCAACAACCGATTAAAGAAATACATCGACAAATACCAACTGATAGCCAAAATACAATATGGTTTTCGTTCAGGAGTTTCGGCTGATGATGCAGTTCTGGACTTGTCCCAACTAGTGGCAGTCAAACTAAATCTTTCTGGACCTTTGATCAGAAAGATTCCTAAACATTTGATTTTACTTAAGCATTTGACACAGTTTTTCTTCCCATCCTTATCTCAAAGCTAAAACTAATTGTGATATGTGGAATCACACTAGAATTTATTTAAAAAAATATTTAAAGACCGTATCCAACGAGTTAAAATCGGTGAAAATATTAGCGACGAGGAACCAGTGTCTGCATAATTGGCCCAACTTGTTTCAAATTATTGTAAACGATCTGTGCAATCTGACCCTTCAAAATATACAAATCTATGCCTACACTGATGATACGACAATTAAACTTCACGGATCTACATAGGACAATGTTTGAAACAGTGCAGAAGCTACATTAATGACAATTACCTACAAGGTGTTTTGATTCCAACCTCTTCATTCTAAACCTTAATAAAACCTACTATCTTCATTTTGCTATTCGCCAAAACAACCTACTAGACAACACCTTCTTATTGACAGTATACACATGTAAACAAGCATTACCACAGTATTCCTGTTCCAAACACACAAGAGCTGGCGACCCATACCTATCTTTAAGTCTCTTAGGCACTCTGCTAACTGATATCATAAAGGTGGGTTTTCATGCTCTATGCCAATTGGTCATTGAATACTGTATTCCGGTATGGGGAGGAGTTGCTAAATCCAAGCGTCTTAAAGTTAAGATAGTACAAAGAGCCATTGTTAAAGCCATGACACGGAAACCCTTCTACTACGCAACGACGCAAATATATCTGGACTGTAGAAAACAACTTTATGTGCACCACGCAACACTTTAAACGCGCGCGAGTGTTGTCCGTTCCAATCCCAACCAACGTACAAACATCTTTTTAGGTACACGACACAAAACTTTCTTCGCCACGCCATTTTTTAATATTTATTAGCACACAAACAAACAAAAAAAACTTCACAACACACTTTTGCAAAACGCACCCACCAACGCACGCGCCCACACACACTCATACACACACGACACAACACACACTAATTATGAATAGGTACGCCGGCCAGAGAGATGAAGAAAACTATGGAGTACTAAAACTAATTTAATTAATTTCGATATAAGAAATTACATAATTATAATTATGTCTAGACTCGGACAATGGTGGGACCGAAGTGCCTAAATACATGATATATCTCTTAAGATTAAGTATGTCCCTTAGTGAAGAATCTGTATCATCGAGGTCAAAGACGACACAAGGCGCCGAGTCAGCAGCTCCGCGAGCAGGTCGGTGCTAGGTCCATGGGCAGGCACGGTTCGTAATTCGCTCATAAATACACACGGATACAAACACACACAAACAAACTATATTTCAGTTATTAAAAAATATAGTGGTGGAAAGACACACTGTACAACAATCAGGTTAACGTAGTTTAAGAGAGGGTTTTACATTTTATTAAACTGATCCGAGTTACCAAGTTTACATAGCAAGCTATGTATTGTAAGCTCATCTTTTAATTATTAAAACGGGTTAATATTACGTTCCATTACTGTTGTTCTGACGTTCACTGACCTGTCACATGCACAAAAAGTAGGGGCAGTGGTAGACCCCGACGGATGTTCTCGATTACTTATCTTCTGTTAGTAGGGCTTTAAAGTTTTATTTAATTATTTTATACGCCCGTCGTGGTTTTTATAATTAATTAATTTTGTTTTTTATTGTAGTTAATTTTTGAAGTCGTGTTTAGTATTTTTGAATAGCATTTGGTTCTAGAGCTGCCATAAATATTCCCTGAAATTGTTTGAAAATGAAAAATGGCCTCTTCGAAATGAGTAATTAATGAATGATGTAATTAATCTTTTCTTTTCGCCCATATAATGAGATGTCTCATACATCTTACACAAGATGAAGAAACTTCAGTACGTGCAAAACAAACTTCCATCTTGTAATAGTGAAACAAGTATTTTACGAGACGGTAAAGAGCTCATTCAAGAGGCTTTTGATAGTGTTTCACACAGTGGTAGTAGCAATTACTATAAGTTAGTGCCGTAAACTAAAATTTTAAAAGTATTTTTCTTATTAACGATGACCTCATCATCATACTCTAAAAAATGAGAATTAACAAGATGTTACAAGACGTCTATTTACCGTATGGATTGCCGCATTTCGAGTTGCAGCTTGGGCTCAAGGTCGATGTTCGTCCGATTGTTTAACATAGTTGTCGCTACCTATTACCTAATTTCTTTTCAAAGTTTTCAAAGTCGCTTGCTAAAAGTTCTCCTTTACAAAAGTTCAGCTCAGCGTCTATATCAAAATATAACATACCTAACCACTCCAAGCCACTTCCCAGAAAGCTTTTCTTTCATAAGTATACCTAAATATTTTAATTAAGTTTAGGTGATTCCTTTATTAACTGAATAATTTTCTGCAAACACCAGTTTATATTTTCGTAGAACCTGTGTAAGCTACTTATTACCATTTTTTCTATACTTTATATTTATAAGATAGCAGAAGATTTTTCCTCAATCTCCAGAAGTAGGTCAACTAATCATTTTACTTGAGGCCGAAAAATCTAATCCAAAATATTGTATTTTTGTGAAACTGCCAAATAATCGGGCAGAGCGGTGATGTGTTGTATTGTGCATCGAGCAATCTAATAAATAAACTCTGTGCCTATAACTTATCGTAATATTGTAATGTATTAGAAGTATTTGAGCATAGAAGGATATATGGAAATTGTTTTTGCTGAGCTATCGAAATGGGGGAAAGTAAAACTTTGGCTAATTTCCTTGACTTTAGTAGAAAATTTTATCATTTTATGAGTTGTTAAACTTGTTTAAATGTTGTCGTGATGTTTCTGATCTTGTGTCAGATTTGTGTAATAAAATAATGGCCAACTTCAACGTCTAGAGGGTTTTGGTAATTTTCCCTCATTGGAACCAACCGACTTGGGGGAGTGTTTTTCTTGTTTGTTTGGCCAGGTTCGTATTATGGTGGCTGTTGTTGAAAAAAAGGATTCAACATTTAAAAACAAAATCAGGTGGAACTAAAACGAGAAAAGAAGTTATAGATTGTGTCACAAAGTTCTACAAACAACTATTTATAAACAACACTGGAATTTGTACAGATAAATATCTCAAAAGGAATAGCATCATGTAAGACGAACTTGCAGAAGTAGATGCGTTTGAGGCAATAAAGTCCACTAACAAATTGAAATAAAAAAAAAAGTCCAGGGCCAGACGGAATACTGAATGAGGCTTTTGAAATTAGAAATTATCTATTAGCAAACCCACTCAGACATGATTTTGCTATAAAAAAAGGTGATCTTCAAGATGTAGTAGTAATAAATAAATAAATAAAAATAAATAAATAGGCAACTATCGCCCAATTAGCCTTCTCCTTAGCCCTCCCTAACTTTTTACCTCCATATTACCAAGTAGAATTAGTGGCAAAATCGAAAACCTTCAACCAAAAGAACAGCAGCTAAGCTCAAAAGCTAGTGTTAGGAGCGGTTCTATATTAGACTCCCGCCGATTTTTACTATTGTGTACAATTTCACAGATTGTTTGAATTTACGACCTCATTAAAAGTGACAGCTTTGTCAACAAGCGAAATAATTTGGGAATATTTTGATCATTTGCGAGAAAGGCAGTAATCCGTTCTTCTCAATTGCCACTTGCGTAGGAAGACGAGTGGTTGTTACTCTGATAGCAAGCCAAAAAATAGGGAAGATATAATACTAAATTATGTTTTTTCATGCTTGTTAAGTGAACAGGGAATTTCACAATTATAAATAGATATGTATTGGAAAGAATCTTTAACGGTGAAAACGATTTCATATTTACCATACTTCAAAAAACCGGGTAAGTGCATGTAGGACCATGCTCATTGTAGGGTTCCGCAGCTGTCACTACAAATAAATGTACTATATGGAAAAATACGATCTGAAAAAGTACTTACGTCCTTTTCTTGAGAAGCGCATTTTTTTAGCAATAACTGAAAGAAGATATATTCGACCACGCAGGAAATAATTTTAGTTTAAAGTATTTATTAAGCGCTACCTTTATATTTCTTCGTATTTTGGGCCATACAGTTCAAAAGGTAAGGGGGGGGTCGAAGTGATTATTTACACAACGTAATGGACACAACTTATCATAATATAAATGAGTTAAATTGTCAAACATGGGATGATTTTACCTATAAAATACCAGATGCCGAAAATGGTTTGTTTATA
This sequence comes from Herminia tarsipennalis, assembly GCA_945859575.2. Classification (NCBI taxonomy): domain Eukaryota; kingdom Metazoa; phylum Arthropoda; class Insecta; order Lepidoptera; family Erebidae; genus Herminia; species Herminia tarsipennalis. Next base: position 21,866,563 of record OX243851.2, on the reverse strand, counting down.
TTACATGTAAACATAAAATCAATCAAAAAAAACTTTGCGCAGTTAGAATATACTGTCCTGAATAGCAAATACACAGTTCATTTAATATCGATAACCGAAGCTAATATAAAAAATGACATAATGCAAATGTATGAACTACCTGGCTATATAATGTATTCGGAATTAAGAACTCACAGAAAAGGAGGTGGAGTGCTGTTATATGTGCACAATTCCATAACATTTGACAGACATAACAATTATTGCGTAAAAGAATTCGAATACATCACTGGAGAGATAAAATCCGGTACTAATTTCACAATGGGAGTCAGTGTTATCTATAGACCCCCTGACACTAATAAATCTCGTTTTGTTTTGGAACTGCACACATTATTATCATCTTACACTGTCAAACAGAATTATTTAGTTATGGGCGATATGAACATTAACATCAAAATGATTAACACTGATACCAAACGTTATTTGGATTCATTGTGCACCCTTGGTTTTATAAGCGGAATAAACTCATACACTCGCAGCGAAAAATATCGAAACCGCATAACCGAATCATGCATCGATCATATGCTTATCAGAAACGTAAGTTCTAATATTTTTACGACGGCGGTAGTTCACAGCGCACCGGCCGACCACTGCATTACCGGCTGCGCGATCACAAATGCGCCTGGTGGGAGTAACCTACGAGTATATTCTCAGAATAACGAAATCGCGATTATTAACGAACAGATGGTACGCAGTGAACTTAGTAGTGTTGATTGGAAAGTATTATTACAGTATACCGACCCAAATGAAATTGTAAATGACATTTATACGAAATTTGCTGATATATACAATAAAAGTAAAATAACTTGTACAATTAATACAAATAATAGGAAATCCTGTAGCTGGGTTAATGAAAAGTTGAAAAAAATGTGTAAAAAACGTGATGAATTGTATGATATATGGTATAGAGATAAACCAAATCCGGAAAAGAGATTATTATATAACAGATATAGAAATAAAACAAATAAATATACACAATATATAAAAAATAAAAAAATTATGGCCGAGGTGTCTGAAAATTTTGGTAATACTAGAAAACTGTGGTCTATAATAAATAATTTAACAGGCAAAATAATGCAATGCGTGGACGATTTTTTACTAAAACATTTTAAAACAAATCCTATTACCTTAGCAAATAGATTTGCTACAGAATTTGATAAAAATACTAAAATTATTAGTAACTTTTGTAATAATAACATTTTAGACCAAACTTCATACCAACTGATTCCGGATAGATCGATTAGAGTTAAACCAGCATGTGAGGAACAGGTGAAATATATTATCGAACATATACACCGTAAAAAAAGCCCAGGGTATGATGGAATCCGAGCCAAAGACATTTTGTATGCCTCGGACCATTTAATACCGATCATTACACACTTAATAAATAGTTGCTTAAAGACTGGCATATACCCTGATCTTTTGAAAATAGGAGTGATAAGACCAATCTATAAAAAAGGTAAACATGATGATTGTAATAATTATCGTCCCATCACTATACTCTCATGTATCGATAAAATTTTGGAAAGATATCTAAGTAACCAAATCAATGTATACTTGCAAAACAACAACATTGTTAATAAAAATCAATTCGGCTTTCAAAAAAACAAAAGCACAGTTCAACTTCTGTATAAATTTACAAACGAAATAAATAGTTATTTGAATGATAAAATGCATGTACTAGCACTATTTATTGACTTCAGCAAGGCATTCGATATGCTCAATTATGATGTGCTTTTTGACAGACTGTCGCGAAATGGTATACAGGGTCCCCTACTCGATCTACTGAAAAACTATCACAAACACAGATACACGACTGTAAAAATCCTAAATCAATATAGCAAAAAAATCTTAACTTCTAAAGGCACGGCTCAGGGGTCCATAATTGGGCCTACTGAATACTTATTATATGTAAATGACATGACAAATGTAATACATTCAGGCTCGGTATACCAATTCGCGGACGATACATGCTTGTTAGTCGCTCACAAAGATATCGACATTGCACAACAATCTCTGCAGTCCGACTTCAACCAGCTGTGTAATTGGGCACACGATGTGGGTCTAGTAATAAACGCACAAAAAACAAAAATCATTCACATACGCTCATCACACAATAAAGTGGCGACCGAACCCGTAATCGTGGCCCACGAGCATGACTGCTTGCATAGGGCTGCTAGTAGTTGTAAATGTTTAACACTAGAAGTTGTTGACAAGCACATGTATATTGGTCTCATCATTGACAGCCGACTTTGCTGGGGTCCACATAAAGATCATATATGCAATAAATTGAGGTCCCTTATTGGCAAATTTAGCATATTAAGAAATCAGCTTCCATACAAAATACTCAGGATGTTATACATGGCGCTAGCGGACTCTGTTGTCAGTTATGGACTAAGCAGCTACGGTAGAACGTATATTACATACTTGAATGAGATCTATCACTTACAATTAAGATTATTGAAAATTATAGTTCCCAAACATATAAAAAGAAAGTGTAAAGATAATGAAATTGAACTTTTTAGATATTGTAATGTAATGAATATATATGAAAAATTTGAATTTAATACACTTACAGAAAATTTTAAAGCCGAATTATTAATTGAAAAGATAAGACCGAATTACTTAAGAACATTAGAAGTTAAAAATAAGTTTAAATTACCTAAGACTCACAATTTGTACGGTGAAAGAATTGATGACTTTATAATTCCTAGCCTTTTGAATAAGCTTCCGTACAAATTGCAAACATTGTACAAAACTGTTCAAAAATCTTTTAAATATAACTTAAAAAAGTACTACCTACCTTATATAAATAACTAGCGGTCCCGGCTAACTCCGTGCCGCAACGCATTTTTTGTGTTAATTTTTCCAATTTTTGAATAGTTATTCTGCCATTTGGGACGGAGACAAATCCAACAAATCAAAGATCATGAAAATCGCCCTACCCATTGTTGAGTTATAAGTGTTGGAACAAACCCGACTTTGTTTTATATAATAAATATAGATATAGAAAGATAGATATAGAAAATGTAAAAATAAATTGTATATTGCACGGCTCCTGTTACCCAGATAGACCCTGTGAGGTCTTCGTGGTACAGATATTGTGTAAATAACTGTATTATTATGCATTTAAAAAAAAAAAAAAAAAAAAAAAAAAAAAAAAAAAATTCCGAAAATATTCACTTAATTATAAAATTCTGAGTAAAGTCTTGATCGACGCTTATGGTTCATTTCCGTGCATCGTGATCGATCGCGAGCCGCTCGCGGCTTACGACAAGCGGCTGAGGTAAGTGACAGACGCGCGCAGCCGACGACTGTCGTAGGCCTGCGCGCGCACTGTGAATATTGTCGCATCGGCCGCGAGCGTCAGCCGCTTGTCGTAAGCCGCGAGCGGCTCGCGATCGGCCGCGATGCTCGGAAATGAACCTTTAACGGACCTTCTGGTCCGTTAAAGGGACTGGCCTGTACTTCGCTCAGCAAATCAGCATTGCTATACAACGCGGCAATGCTGCCAGCCTTCTGGGCACGGTCCCGGTCGATAGCGATGCGGAGAAATTCTATGACGCCTGCTTGTTTTGATTTTATTTTATGTAGTAATTTGTACATAGTATAAACATTATTATTATTATTATATTTATAATTTAGACTAGTTTATAAATATCTTGTATATATTGTATTATTTATGCTAATTAATTTAAAAACCTTAATATGTTTTTAAAAGACCGGTCGAATGATAAGCCACACGTAGATATTTGCTAGAATTTAGCTTCTGTTACATGTATGGAGTGCCTCCCCTAGAAATATTTGATTTAATAGAAATACAGATCCTCTGTCTGATCAGAGTGGAAATTTTACGCTATCGTATTGTTAAAAATTTCTCCGTTATTTTTGCTCCGCAGCCTTGCTCCGCTTCAATGGACAGGTGACCTACGCCTCCGTTTTAAAAAAAACTCATGATTCTAGTTATTTTTTACCTCAAAAGGTAAAAAACGGAACCCCTATATGATTACTTTGTTGTTCGTCCGTCTGATTGTCAAGACCCTTTATCTCGCGAACATGTGGAAGTATCATGTTGAAATTAAAACCATGTACACAGTCCCTGTACCACCACCAGGTCTACAGTCTCTTAAAGCTGTGGAAAAATCAAACTTAACTTAATTAACGTTGAAAAAAGATACGGCCGCTTATTTCAAAAAACTATTTATAATATGTACCTAAAAATGTTAAGGAACCCTCGGTGGGAGAGTCCGACTCGCACTTGACCGGTTTTAAATTTTGCGCGTCAGCACACGTCGTGTTTTAACTTTGCCGCATCACAACCTTATGTCGAATTGCTAACGAATTACATATTTTGAAACTATATTTTCAGTAATTATCGTTGCTGTGAGATATCAAAGTAGCAATGATTTGAAAAAGTAACTTAGAGTTACATAATTTGACTCAATTAATATGCCCGAAGTATAAATATTTACTACTACTTCGGTTTTTTATGAGCAGTACAATTGCATTCATCATTATTAGCTGTTATGGGTCCACCACTTGATGCTTCTTCGCCCGCGTAGACGATTTTTTCCCCTTATGGGTTGATTTTCACTTTCGATCAAAACATTAAAACACACGTTTCTTTATTTTAAACCAAAAAGCCAAACACGAAATTTCATAGATCTAACTTTTAATGTTGACAGAGTTTTATACAAATTGCAACCCCTATTTTATCCCTTAGAGGGATGATTTTCAAAAAACGCTGAAGCCCGTGGTTCTTTATTTTGTACCAAAAATTCTCAGACTTAACCTTAAAAAAAACAACTTTATACTATCTTGCGACGGAGTTTTACACAAACTCGTTGATTTATTAAAATTTATTATATATTATTTTAAAAGAAAAAACTAAATACAAAATTTCACCGATCTAACTTAAAAACTGACGAAGTTTCATACAAACTTGCAAACCCTATTTTACCCCCTTAGGGTAGAAATTTCTAAAATCCTTTGTTAAATGCCTACAACATAAAAGGCATCAACTGCCAAAATGTTAGGTTTGTGACCGTAGCGGTTAAGCTCTGCGTTGATGAATCAGTCAGTCAGTCAATCAGGACAAGTGATTCTGTATAGATGATTGATACCATGAATGTTATAGTGAATTAATGCAGTTGGCATAATATATTTTTAAGCCCACTTCTTCCTTAACTGGAAAATAAAGAAGTAATCATATTCTGACGCGAGATGACCACATACGGGACACATAAACAAACGCTAACTTTTAGATTAATGAAAAATTTGTAAAAGTAAATCCTCAATGAATTTTTAAATTCTTTAAGTGACAATGTCTCCAGAGTACTGACAAAGATAAGAGTGTCAAAATAAAGCTTGACGTTCGCCAAGCTAAACATTTTATCTTATTTTTATTTCCAAGAACTTTGTCTCAAATCTCCTAAGGAGCTTTTTTATTATGAGAGAAATGTTTCCCTTTATCAAAATACGTTTTGATACAAAACAAAAAAACGTTCGAATGGCAATGAGTATTATTGTTAAAGATGGCAATAAGTACGCGAGGTATATTTTATATTGATGTTTGCACGATTTTTTTTTAACATGTTATGTATCTATTATACTTATATGAATTTTCCGGAAAAAATGTCAAACTTGATAATGAAAACCACATCAAAATTCGTTGTGTGATTGCCGAACATAACGTTGTTTTGTAAAATTAAAATAAAGAATCGTATTTTTTTTATGCGTATTTTGACCTAAATAAACATATGCTTCTATTTGACAGGTGACCCTCGTCCTCGCCTCATCTGGTATCACGAGAACAACGTCATCGACGACTCGTATGAGCAGAAGCCTGATGGCGTGACGGTGAACACCCTCACCTTCCCAAATGTTGGCCGCCAACATTTGAACTCCAGGCTCATCTGCCAAGCTTCCAACACCAACCTCGCAACACCTGAGTCGAAGCTCGTGATATTGGATATTAATTGTAAGTTCATTACTTTAATAGTTATTATTGGCTATAGTGTCTGTAGTATCTACTGATTACAATTGAATGCTTCGGATGCATATTTTAGTATTTATATTTTAATATTTAATCTCCATATTATCACAAATTACATTATTTTTAATACCTATTTCATATAAAAAAATATTATACTATATTATGATATACCAACTTGTGATCTAGTCTGTCACAAAGAAAATAAAATGGATGATATCGTATTAATCTCTGTATTAGTTTCAATCTTTTTTATTATACTCACGAGTACCACAAAAAACTTTGACAAAAGATTCTATATCTGAAATAAATGTTATCCACCAATGTAGGTAAGTACATTTGCAACAAAAGATACACATTTGAAACAATAACATTTTACGATACATAAAAGTATTATTGCTGACCCCTTTATAGGTCGTTCCAGTCTCCGTACGCCTAAAACTGAGCAATACCTACTACATACCTATATGAATAGTCAAACTGTAAACAGATTGTCAAAATTATACCAAATAATCAGTTGTGATGTTAATGAAACACATACTTAAACCCAACAGTTGAACGGTCATTTTCAGTATGATTCAAGTTAACTGGTCATTTTATATTCTATTATAAGCAGGCACTCAATTGAAGTATCCGACTCAGAAAATTATTAGGTAGACACTTAGTTTAAATTACTTAGTCAGATGGTAGGTTACCCTGCTATGGTAGGGTACCTACATGTTAAATTTCTAGTAGTAATTATGATTATAATCACATTCCCTTCTGAAAGTTATAGGTACTAGAGCACAAAATATTTGAAAAGGATCATTTTCAAATATTTTGTGCTCTTTGGAATCTGTGAAATGATTGAAGTGAAATGTTTTAAATAAATTAAAAGTACTTATTTACGAGTTATTTATTTTTGGTTCTTATTCTTGATCAAATTTTATAATCAAAGTAGCTAGTCCAACAGTAAAAATATTTGAATGTCATTGCAGACCAAGTGCACACCGAGTGCACGGACTTGCGTCGCACTATCGATGTTCGGCTCGCATGCTTGGCCGTTAACTGCCTTTGTAGTTGACCCGGAAACTCAGAGGCGACCCTCATGACTTGCTTGAGGGTCACCCTACACATCAAAAGAACAGCGCACACAGAAGCACCATTGAGCGCGTACCGTTTACCGCCAACCGACGACAACGGCTCGACACCGAGGCACGCTCAGCCGATACAATGTGCGCCCGAGGCAGCCCGAGCTGCGTTCACATCGACAGAGAATTAAGCCCTCGAGGCTGGCTTGGGAACCGTGCTCGGTCGGAGAAAATCCGGCTCATAAAGAACATGTTGACTGTTGCCATACTTAAAATAATAAAATAATTATATTACCGTATTGATTATTGAAATAATAACTATCCGGACTTGGTCACTGCGTCGTGTTTATTAAATTTCTTCAATTGATATTACAAAATAACGCCTTAATTACGTTCTGCTCATGAATCCAGTTTGTTGCAGTAAGGCCATTGAGCGTGCAGATCCTGAACAAGAGACAGCCGCTGTCAGCTGACAGAAACTACGTCGTAGAGTGCAGGGCGGTCGGCTCCAGACCAGAAGCCCTGGTCACCTGGTGGAAAGGTGGCAAACAGTTGAGGAGGAATGCTAAAAACGTGAGTTAATTTAATATTTCTTTTTTATGATTTGAATTCTACGGAGAGCTTTTATTACGTTACTATATTAGCTACTGGACTATCAGTATTTCCAAGCAAAGCTGAAAAGAGTCAGCTAGGTATGTTTCACAGTCTCACACAACCTCGCAAGCCTTAACTATGTACTACTGCCAATGTTTAGTAACAGTGGTAGTAGTGGGAGTTAAAATAGTGTAGTACTCACTTCGCAAGAATCCACTATTTTGGTATAATTTTATACCAAAAGTATGCTGGAGGTGCTAAATAAAAAACGCCAGGATAAATAAACATAATTGTAATATTACTCACAACACATACATAAATATACCTATTAGATATATTTCGGGACTTAATCGCGTGAATTATTTAAAGGTACGAACCTTTTATTTACCCGACGTTTCGATCGAATTGTACCGATCCGATCGAAACGTCGGGTAAATAAAAGGTTCGTACCTTTAAATAATTCACACGATTAAGTCCCGAAATATATCTAATATGTATAAAAATCGCGAAAGTTTAAAAATAATAATAATAATATAATAATTTATTTATTTCTTCTCACAATACTTTAAAAACAGCAACAAATACAATTGAATAGAATTGAATAACCAATTCACAATTATCTATAAAGGTATGTGAGAAGCTGGTGTCCGTTGTAGGTGTAAACCTGTAGTACAGACCACCAGGTCCTCACCCCTTGGAAATTTGGTAAACACTAAGAATAAATTAAAATATATTAATTAGTAACAAAGAAAATAAAATAAAATAGAAAAATAAAATTGATAAAGTACTTTAGCCCTGTGTGTGTGTGTGTGTTCGTGTGCGCGCAGTGTGTGTGTGTGTGTGTATGCGTGTGTTTGTGTGTGTGTTTGAGTGTTGAAAGCTGTGTACATCCTATATAAATGTAGTTAGGGTATTAAGTTCTCTGTCGTACTATAATCTAAAGTTAGTAACCAGTTTGTTACCGTAGTCTTAAGTTTTACTTTTGGTAGAGAATAAATTGATAGTGTTTTATTTATTTTATTATACAGATGACCGCCTTGATAACAGAAAAAACGTTGAGCAAAACTAGTCTTAAATGAAGTGTTTGAGCACACTAGGTCTTTCCTGCGCCGTTTCTCAATCACTTTAGGCTCGTATGGGACTAAAGAATGTTGTTTGGTAACACAGTGAAGAATATAGAGTTGCCGAACCGTGAGGACTTTGCTCTGCCTATAGACATCAACGGTTGGATGATAAAATGGTAAAAAGTGACCTACTTTTAAAACGATTCTTTGAGCTCTCTCCAGTTTCAACATATGGGTTTTAGCTGATCCTCCCCAGGTGGATATACAATAGCTAAGTTGTGATTGGCAAAGTGCAACATAAACTGTTTTGATCAGTTCCTTTTGTGCTACGTGTCTTAGGTTTTTAAATATATAAATTAATTTTCGTGTTCTTGCTGCTACCATATCAATGTGTTCTTTGAAGTTTAATCTATTGTCCAGCATCACTCCCAAATACTTAATTACGTTAACCCTATCAATATGAGAGCAAGAACAACGGGAAGCATCGTAATCCATACAGTTGTGGGATATCAATTTATATTGCTCAATGTCATCAGTTTTTTTTAAAGAAAATGTTATATATTTTGTCTTTGTCACATTAAGAGTCAATACGTTGTCACTCAACCATTTCGTCACCATATTATAGCCCTTTTGCGCATTAGAATAAACATCACTCCACGTGTCTCCGCTAAATAACAATGCTGTGTCATCCGCAAATGTGACAATTTTACCTTTGTGAAGGTTAAGTTGACACAGATCATTAATATATGCGAGAAATAGTGTCGGACCCAGGATGCTACCCTGCGGGACTCCAAGATTAATGGGCACATCACGACTAATGTGATTATCTATTTTTACGCACTGTGTTCTTTCAGTTAGGTAACTTTTAAATAATTTCAACTGGTGGCCCCTTACTCCTAGACACTCAAGTTTTTTTAGCAATATTGGAATAGAGACCGTGTCGAAGGCTTTAGCCAGATCTAAGAATATGGCAATTGTTTTCTTTTTTTTGTCAAGATTAGTGACTACGAAATCAGTTAACTCCTGCACCGCATCAGAGGTAGATTTTTTTGATCTGAAACCGAATTGGGCTCTAGATAAGAGATTGTTATCTTCAAGATACTTTATTAATCTCTTATTTATGATACGCTCAAGGATTTTTGATAACGTAGGCAGTATTGAAATGGGCCTGTAGTTATCGACACAGTCTCTGTCCCCATTCTTGTGAATAGGGCTAATTCGCGACCTTTTAAATGCTAAGGGAAACACACCAGTCGAAATTGACAAATTACATAGGTATGTCAGGGGTCCAACAAAAATTTCCACATCATCCCTGATGATGACTCCGGAAATCATGTCTAGTCCAGTCGCGCTATCACGTTTTAAATTCATTATTAATGTTCTAATCTCATCTTCATCAGTAGGTAGTAGTGCGAAAGAATAGAGGCATGACTTTGATGTAACTTGCTCAAAGTTATAGAACTTTTTATTAGGAATCCTTTGAGCTAGTGTTTTGCCAACATTCGCGAAGTAATTGTTCACATCATTTATAGATTTTTGAGGGTCGCTTTGATCTATCAGTTCAAATGGAGTGACTTTTGGTTTCGTTGTATTTGTAATCTGTTTTATAGCTTTCCACAGATCCTTATTATTTTTATTTGAAGTTTGAAGCGTTAACTTTTCATACTCAATTTTCAATTTTTTTAAAAGTGATGAACAAAAGTTTCTATAACGTTTATAGGTTTTTTGTAGGGTGTCATTTTTGGGTTCTTTTTTAGTTTTCTTGAAAAGGCTATCTCGGTGTTTAAGGCATCTTAGAATACCTGGAGTTATCCATGGCTTAAGAAGCCTCTTTCGTGCAGGTGTTTTTAGCTGTTTAGTATTACTTATTATTAATAATTGTAAAGTTTGTATAAAGTAGTTAGTCGCTGCGTTGGCGTCTTGTAACGTATACAGGTAACTAAAATCGGTTGCTAGCAAATCCTGAGTTAGGCTAGAGTAGTTAATTTGACTATATGTTTTAGCGGGTTTAAGTTTAAGTTTAGATGTTATGTAGAGAGCGACACTATTATGATCGGTGAGGGACGTTTGAAGTACAAGACTTTGAGCTGATAATTTAGTCTTTAGCATAACATGATCAAGGCATGTTTTACTATGAGTTGGGAGTGTGTGTGCTGGAAGGATTCCATGGTATGCCAACATATCAAGGTACGTAGAGGAAAAAGGGTCTGAATTACTTTCACAAATATCTATATTTATATCACCAAGAATCATAATATTGTGTATATTAGAATAATTTATCAATAAATTGTTTAAAGATTGAATGAAATTGTTTACATTTTTATTTCCTGGAGGTCGGTAAATGGCCAAGATGACTGTATTATTGTCAGATTTTAAAGCGAGACAATTTGCATCGGTTAAGTGTGGTTCACCAATAGACATAATTAAATCAGACCCATAGTACACCACGACGCCTTCATTTTGTGTATAGTTATTAGAAGTGGTAGCATGGTTATAACCATGTAACTTAGGTATGTTAGGGTTGGATGGCAACCAACACTCCGTTAATACGATACAATCCCAGTTTACACCGCTTCTGATGATTAGTGGAAACAGACCTGCGATGTTCCTCTTTATACTTCTTATATTTTGTTGAAGGATTCTGAAGCCTTTTTTTGAATTTGGTATGATTCTTTGACAGTCCTCGGCGTCACAGAGAGCTGATTTGGCTATATTGAATGAGTCAATTTCCTTTTGAATTTGATTTAATTCATTGAATTTTATGTAAATAGTTATCTATGGGATTTTTTATTTGGGATAATGTACGAGAAAAAAATGTAATAATGTATTGGTAAAAGTATAAAAGTAAATATTTAATATAATTGTGATTCAAATAATTAATAAAATAAAGATAAAAATCTATAGAACCTAAGAGCACACCTAGATAATAGCCAGGTAGGATTGTTATGTAGATATTGTATAGTTTTGTTTTTGAAACACTGTTTGCATAGTGTATATTTTGTATAATTGATAAAAATGTATTGAGTGAAAAATGTGACGTTGATGTACAGTAAAGTGGGTGGGGCTTGATTACAAGTGTGTTGTAGAGGTAAAATATTTGTATCTTAAAAACGAGTATAAGGCAACATAAAAAAATATAACAAAAATATAATTGACATGCATTACATTTAAAAAGCAATAAAACTATGGTAGACGTAACTAAGACTAGTCAGATGCATCGTTTTAGGTTTTCAAGGGCTTCCTCGCTGTCAACGTGTATTCGCTGATCATCTCTATTTCGTCGCAAGTAAACTTTTCCATAAGATGTCCAACAACTGTCGTATTCGTGTGTCTTAGCAAACATTCTCGACAAGTAGTACAGGCGTTTGACTTTATTTGATAATAGTTCGGAAATATAAACAAGTTTCGATGGCCCATTAATTTTTAGTTGAAGAGAGTTTAACCGCTGAGCAGCTGGTTTATCTTTGTTGTATGCTATTAATGACTTTATTAAGTTTTCCTTGGTGATAGTTGAATTAAGATCCACTATTATGGGACCATTGGACTTATCTTTTTGTTTCATTCGGTACACATCGCGAACATCAGAGTCATGTATAGATGTATTTATGACTGCGCAAATATTTTTTGTTAAATCTAATAAACTTTGCTTTGTTTCATTTTCCATATTAGGTATATTTCGCAGCTCGACAGAGCAAGCACGTGATTTTTTATCTAAGTAGTCTAGTTGTGACTCTAGGTTCTTTATGTGGTTTTTATACTTGTCATTTTCTCGCTGAAGTTTCTTCATATCAGATAAAACATCATCATATTTATCGGACAAGAGTTCCATAGAAGTTTTTATCTCTTCATTTTGCCTAATAATGGCTTCCATAGAAGATTTAAGAGTATCAAATTTCGCTTCCTGTTTGCTTTGCCAATCCTCGAACAAGTTTTTCAGTTCAGAAAACGTGATATTAGATGAATAATCTGATGACTCTTCCAGTCTCCGTTTACATCTTCTAGTAACGTTAAAGTCGGAATGTTCTTGGTTTTCAGCTGAATTTAAAGCTGTGTCAGAAGCATAGTGTACCGGGGTAGACTTTTGGCTACCGCTTTTTGTGGGTGTTCTTGCAAGGGACATTTTTCTTTTTAAACTCAGCAGTCAGCACCAAGATATAAAATTACAAGAGTACAGAAAAATAAATTTATATTCACCAACAAATATAAGTTTGGACCACCAGCTATCCGCTACACGCTCCGCCTATGGAATTGTGGCAAGCACCAACTATGACACTCACGCGTGACGTGTGTGACGTGTGTGACGTGTGTGACATGTGTGACTCGTGCGCCGCGTAGCGTAGCTCTGCCAATCGCTCCTTCTCCGCTGTTGGTGTCCTTTTCTTACAACGACTCCGCGTTGACCGCCTACTGCGTTATGCTTGCCTGGTACTTCACTGATTTTATTATTTGTATTTTGTGCCAAAAATTGGAAAAAAAAAATTAAATATAATTTAAAACGTGGGGCACACGTCCGTACGCTTTCGCGGTCCAAGGGGGAGGGGAAAACATAAGGAAATAGCCAACTTAGGTCTTAAGAAAATGATACTACACAAAGTGCTTTACTACTGAGGATCTTATTACATTCAACTTGTAGGAAGAGGAAAAGTTCCACAGTTGGTCACCATTTGAAGGCAAAAAGACGGTAATTAAAAACGAAATTGTTTCCAACTAGTTGCGGTATTAAGAGAGACCTCAAGAACATTGAAATTTGGAGCCTTGGTTTTGTAATCTCATTGTAACAAACATATTGGTAAAGAAACTTTTATGAGGTCAATATAAGTTCTATTGTCAGTTTCCGTTTTAATTTTAGTCAAACTGTTGACATTGTTTATTTGTACGCTGCCCGTTTTGTAACTATCTCAACCAACAATCGGTGGTACCCTAATGGCTCATTGGACTCGCAATCATGAGGTCGCTAGTTTGTATCCCACCCATTATATGTACTACCGACGTGAACCCACCCCTAACACACATTGAGCTTAGCTGAAGGGCTAAACAGGATTGCTAGTAATATGGGTCCCACCACCCAACATTGTTTAAAAAACAATTAGGGAGATGATTCCAGGAAAAGAAAGGTTGTCATATATTTTAAAGTATTACATACATATTATATAATGGAGAATATGTTTAGAATCTCTCTTCTACGTGAATGGTAATTTACTGTTGATTATGTAAAGAGCGTTGCCATTTAATTAACTAGTTCCATGAAATGCATAACTAAATCCAACTAAACAAAACTTACACTTGATGGTACTCCTGTTAATATTTTTCTAAACTCCCAATTAAATCTAATGCGAAATCAGTTACGCTCCTCAGTACCCTACTATCGTTCAAGAACTGATTACTGTTCTAAGCCACGTTTAAGCCCATGTTGATTGAACAGCCGCGCGGCAAATATATGCTCAGCATTAATAATCTGCAGCCAACAATAATCTGCTGTTTGCCTTCTGACAAATTCAAATACGAGTAGGCTTTGAATAATAGGCGTTTTTAATTAAATTGAACTATTATTATCTCATTGCCGATGTTCACTGTTGATTTGATAGTTTATATATATACAGACTAAATTTAATTTGTGTGTTTGTATAATAAGAAAAATATCAAGTTTCTACGTTTTAAATTATAGACAAAGCTTTGTATTATACTTTGAAATAAGTGATGAAATGTCAACAAATTATGTCGGGCGTCAGATGACGAAATTGTGGATTAATCAAATGATTATAAAGGAAGGAAATACACCACTCACGTTCAGTCTATCAACTTGAATAATTGAACCAGAAAATAAGAAAGGCTTCAACGCAACAACAAAAAAGGATTGGCGTCTGCCAATCCTTTTTTGTTGTTGCGTTGAAGCCAGTCTTCAGTTGTTAAAAAACAAGGGAAGAACAGCTGTAGGTATGTCAGATACACCTGAATATTATGACATGTGTAGTGGTGGTTCTGCAGACCCTTTAGTATACTAGACCTTGAGCTTAGTTATTAGTCAAGATTGCTTAGTATCGAACTTGCTCGCACTTTGAATTGCTTTCACCTTCAAACGTTGGATTTTGCGTCTAACCAATGTTGTTTTTCAATTTCAGTTATTTCTTTGTACAAAGTTTAATAGCGACCTAAAGTTGTATTTTTTGACTTCATTGAACCACGAATCTTTTTCTAAGTGGCTTGATATCGTATAGATACTAGCCAAACAAAGTGTTGTTCATTCATGAGAATATTTTATTATATTTTATTTCCCTTTCATATAACACAAATTATAATTATAAAGATAACTTACCTACTGTCCGTACAACTCAAAAAAGTCACGTAGGATGTGTTTGAAAACTATGGTCGACTAATGACTTTGTTGATACATTCTTTGTTAGCTCAGTAGATTAGGGAGCTGACGGCCTTACAACAATGCAATTTCACTTCAGTTTTCACTAACGCGATGATACAGTTATTCTGTGTAAATTTAAAACACTTGACATATTCTACTGTGTGGAAATTACCTACTAAATACAATATTTCCAGTCATAAATGTAATCACAATTTATACATTAACATTAAATCAAACAATTTCTAAATTTACAAACCACTAATATAAGGGGATATACCTACGCGAGGGAGCAATCGAAATTAATACATACCTCATAACGGGGAACGCACTTAAATATTTATAAATTAAATAGTTATTGTATATGCTTTTTCACGTACAATTACAGGCGTAATCGAATGACTCGATAATATATTTTGAAAACCGTTTATGAACTGACTGTATTTGTCCGTTATATATTCAACATTGAAGAGTATTTTATATAAGCTTTCAATACTGATGTATCAAGTATGTTTCTGATTTTTTATTTAAATTGCCGTCAGTGTAGCCTAACAAATTTTTGTGTTAGGTTTGACAGTCTCATAGCTCACTAACTACTAAAAATAGTTCGCAAAAATAAACTATTGCTCATATTTCTGCACAATAATATTTTGTCGGCTAATTACAGTTATTAATTATTAGTTCGTACGTCATATAACCAGGAAACAATAGCGGTTGTTTCTTTGTTCATTTAGTTGTTCTTTGTTTCAGTTCACCCACTAAAATGTCAAGAGAAGGGCATACACACAGAGTTGTGTTTTATTTTACCACAATTGTTGTTTCCTTTTTTGTAATTGGATTTTGCTGTTAGGGTTCAGTTAGAAACGTGTTTTTTAATATTGGTAATGTTTAAAGTTCCAGAATCGAGGGTATTACCTAAATTAATTCGCGTACTTTTCTCGATTGTTTGTTTCATAGAATCTATGTATAATAAATAAATAGTTGAGGAGAAAATTTAGTACCATACCACTTTAGCGCACTTTTTTCGCACAGTTGAGTGCGATTTGATATTGAGTAGTTGGAATCGGGCAACAGTAGGTCTTAAAATGCTTAAAAAGTAATGTTTGATGGCGATTTTTGAAAATATAATCTACAAAACTTAACGTAAATGATGATATACTGAACTACTTAACAATTGTGTTGCTAATCTCGAGAGCCCTATCTATACTAATATTATAAAGCTAAATAGTTTGATTGTTTGCTTGAACGCGATAATCTCAGCAACTACTGGTCCGAATTGAAAAATTATTACTGTTGGATAGCCCTTTTATCGAAGAAGGTTATAGGCATAACATCATATCACGGTACGACTAACAAGAGCGGAGCAGCAATGAAAAATGTTGCAAAAACGGGTAATTTGTATTTTCTCGATGAAGACTAGTTATTATTACAGTAAAACAATTCCTTGGAAACCTTATAAAGATACACGGTCTATCAGGAACAAAACTTGAAATAAATGTTAGTAGTAACATGAGTACTAATTTAGTATACAGTATAGGTACAGGATGGCGATTTAAACAGTCAAATTCTTGCAGGGGTGTGATCAGACTATGATACGGAACCGTCATATTTGAAAAAAATGTAAGAGAAAATAAATCTTGAGATGCATTTAGAAATACCGATAAAAAGACTACCATAACAATACCAGTAAACAGATATGGAGCGATTAATCTACTTCGGTAGCGCAGTGGGCGCTTGTACACACTCCCACTAAAGTAGGCAGAGGCATTCATTTTTTTATTAAAAAAAACAAGGCACGTTTTTTTTCAAAAACTTCGGTTCAGTATTATGGTCTGATCTCTGCAAGATTTCGACTGACTAAACGGCACTCTGTATAATTTATACAGAGGATTTTGAATTCAGTTAACAAATTTGACTCCCACTGTGGTGCTGTGGGAGTGTGTCCGACTACTACCCAAGAGGTCGTGGGTTCGAAAAAATTGTGTGACGAGCACGATGGTTTATTCTGTGTCTGGGTGTTATTTATTTATAATATGTATGTATTAAGAAATATATGTTTATCGGTTGTCTGGTTTCAATAGTATAAGCTCGGCTTAGTTTGGGATCAGATAGCGTAATATGAGTTGTCCCAAGATATTGTTATTATAAATATCAAAGCAAATAAATAATTATTATTTCAATCTTTAAGTCGACAAACTTTAAAGCACGCCTAAAGTTTGTCGACTTATAGATTGAAATATTAGTTTTCGTTAGTTACATACAAAATAGATAGATTTTTAGATCGCATGCGCACCTAAGTAATTTAATATTTTAATTATTAAATTACCTATTCGGGTTTCAGACATTTGAAAATAATAATATAATTTAAACTAGATCTATAACGACGTTTTATACTCGTTGGTACCGAATATCAATTTCTCGACTAATTTAAAAGTTACCTTGCAGCAATGTCTGAGAGTGATCTCAGACACTAGATACATTAAAACCGATGGTATTATAACTTGATCTGATGTTTTAGGTTGTAAGTAAGATCAGTAGAACTCTTTGATAGTCATAGTGGAGGGATCCGTGACTCAGTGACGACCGAGCAGATTGAAATATCAACGAGGGAAAGCAACCTTACCTACTAATCTCACATCATAGATGGGTGACCGCTTTTGAAAAATCACGCCCTTCGTGCCTGGTAGAGCACGTATCGTTAAATTCTTTTTTGTGTACGTTTACGGCCTTTATTCGCAAATTTAGTTCAGAGTAAGTGTTAAAGTGAAACTTGTAAGTGCTGTGAAGTTTCACCAGCAAGCAATGTTATCTAGTACCTACTTGGTATGAAACTCCTTTTTTTTTCAAAGACGACTCCCGCAGTACAAGCCCTGTGTCGCAGCGGACATTCAAATTATGTAGTGTTTTATTATTTTGTGTAAGAGCAGCTTAAATTTATTGGGTCCTTGGAAGTATCTAAATATGTATTATACACTACTTGTAGCAGTAAGTACGGTCCTATTAACACATCGGTTGCCGGGTAGGCGGTGCTGGGTACCTGGCGGCGATGTACGTTAGCTTTCACACGTTCTGGCGTACATGGCATACATACATACACTTCAGATACCCAGTGCCGGCTATCCGGCAAACCAGAACGTATGAAGAGGACCTTGTAAATAGTGTTTTATTGTTTTCATAAATTTTAACACAATAAATTTTTGTAAGAGTATTTTTGATGGTTTTTTCTTTTAAATCCGGTTATCCGGCTTCTAGGTATTGTATCGCAATATTTTGTGTTATTCCCAAGAACTAAAAACATAATTAATTAAATCTTAATACCCACAGCTACATTTAATGCTTTATACAAAGAAAACCGTCATATACTCGGAGTTTCTGGCAAGCAGCAGGAAGTAGAACGTCTATAGTCGTCGTCGTCAAGAAGCGCAACAAAGGTCTCATTGAATCGACACTGCGGCATTCATACGTGAGAACTCTCCACTCAAACTGTTGCCGACTGTAACAGTCGGCAACAGTTTGAGTGGAGATACATACATAGACAATGAGCCAACAGTTGGCTCATTGTCTATGTGGTGAAGTCACATGTGTGTGTAGCGAAGAACATTAATAATAATTTAGTTTCTTGGAATAAATCTTTCGGGTGACAAAAACCAATACCTGTACCTATTAATTGAATAACGTTAATGTAGTCAACATTAACGTTATTCAATCTGACATCGTAATTAACTATATTGGGATTTACCTCTGTGGCGCGGTGGGAATGTCTCCGACTGCTACGCAAGAGGTGGTCGTGGGTTCGATCCCCACCCAGGATAAAACTTTGTGTGATGAGCACGATGGTTTATTCTGTGTCTGGGTGTAATTTATCTATAATATGTATGTATTTAGAAATATATAAGTATGTTTATCAGTTGTCTGGTTGCCATAGTACAAGCTCTGCTTAGTTTGGGATCAGATGACGTTGTGTGAGTTGTCCCAAGATATTAAGATAAGATATTAAGATAACCTCTTTGTCTTTCCGTTGATGTGCGTTTATATGCAGAACACAATAGACTGCGACAGATCGATATAGCAATTTATGAATTCATTTTTAGTACGCAATTGAAGGGAATACCGTTAGCGAGATCAAAATTTAAAATACACCTGGCAGATACCCGTGCAGACTAAGAGAACACGCTGCGCGGGTTATCTTTCTCATTCTAAACTTTTATTTATTTTATTATACTACAAAATGAAGAGACGAGAACTTGTGCGCCTGATGGTAAGCGTCACGCCAGCCCATAACAGTATCAGTGCCACCCAAATCCTTGTCTGGCAAAGATCTGAATATCACCGCACCGCGCTACTCATTTATAATAATAATACCTTAGGACAACTCACACAACGTAATCTGATATTTCCAAATACATACATATTATAAATAAATGAATGTATCGTAACTAACCAGTAAAAGTTTAGGTAAAAACCTACGTAGTCCAGGATTTCCAATGGAAAATGTTAGATCTGAACTAATACACATTATGGCAAATAAACCAGCATTGAATACGAGACAGCTCTAGTGTATGGCATTGAACAAAATAGCTCGATTATCAATTGAGCATCTAACAATATTTTGGCTCAAACCCAATGTTTTGTCAAATCGTCGAATATTTTTAACAAAATTGGAATAAAACTTTTATTTCTTCATTCTAGCTGCGGGTTTTTTATTTTTTTGAATGTGTTTTCGTGGTTTGTACAGCATAACTAAATTTGTGCAGGTTACCAGTCATTTCAAATTCCTTTTACAAATTTTCAGTTCGTTAGTGAACACCATGCAATTTGATTTTAATTTGTTCAGTGGTTTAATAACTCATTTCCTCATCGTTTATTCTGAAACGGTCCTCAAATATATTGGTTACCGTGAAACATGCCAACATTGCCCACATTTTTCGAATAATTTCAATTAGGCTACATTTTTTGTATGCAGACGTAAGTATTTTCCTTTATTAGCTACAACTGTAAGTTCATATGTATGTACTTATATACGTTATTATAGCTAAATTTACTATTAATCCACATTTAAAATATTTTTTCTATTTTGTCGGCGGGCAAATTTATCTGGTTATTTAGCCAACTTTACCCACATTAATTTTACACGCAAATATGGCCTGCATGCAGATGACATGAAAACCAGTATAAGAAGTATGGTAAAAATGGTGTTTACTTTAGGAATGTAAACGCCAGTTTGAAAAGTTTTTTACTAAAATGACTGGGCAATGTTACCCAGATGTTTTTTCACCTTTTATACGTACGTTTCAACTTTTAAAATAGCTAGTGTTGACAAATGGTGAAAATTATCGTGTTCTTTTCCTTTCTACAAAGAATGTATATGTTTAGGTTATTAAAAAGAAAAATATATAAATATAGTTGAAGCTATTATCTTCATATTGATTATGTTGTATGACGTGCATGCTCCAATCCGACAAATTAAAATTAAGCATTTACCGTCACCGTGGCTTACGGACGATGTAAAAAAAATTATGAATTAGAAAGCCCCAGCCAAAACTAAATATAAGTGTAGACCTACCTCTAGTAATAGAGACAGATATGTTGCTATAAGGAATCACTGCAATAAGTTATGTAGAGAGAGAAATACACAGCGCCAACATATCCATACCTCTTTTGAAAATGGAGGTCCAGCAAAGATATGGAAATTTCTTAGAACATTGGATGTTGGAAAACAAAGACAAGGTACAATCCAACCAATAGATCTTAACGCACTTAATATGCATTTCTCCTCTTCTTCCGATTTTAATAGGACTATTAAAACAAATACATTAGATCATCTTTCATCTTTTCCATCACCCAACTACTCCTCTTTTATTTTAAATCAATTTACCGATTGTGATGTTAGAAAGAGCGTAGTATCAATTACATCGAATGCACTGACTGTATAGTCGCTTTCTCTTCCTGGTGTGATATTACGGTCGGTGTACCGCAGGGTGGCGTTCTATCTCCTCTTCTCTTTGCAATTTTTTTAAACTTTATCTCTAATCAACTAGTTTCTTCCTACCACCTTTATGCAGATGATCTTCAAATTTGCACACAATTGCCACTGGGACAATTGCCACTAGCGTTCTCTATTATTAACACGGACTTAGAGCGTATATGTCAATGGACTAACAACCATGGTCTTAAGGTTAATCCGTCAAAGACCCAGGTTATTGTCGTTGGTAGCCCGAAGATGATATCACGAATCCAATGGAACCTAATGCCTCAAGTTTTCTTGTGCAATGGCACCCGAATAACATTAAGCAACAGTATCAAAAACCTGGGTATTATTATTGATATTAATTTAGGTTTACTAATGTTTGTCATAATTTAAAATGCCATAATTTCACATGCCATACCGGTATTTGCCATAATTTCATTAGAAATAACGCTTCAGTTGCCATAATCGTGAAATGACATAAAATGACTTTCACTAATTCCATTGGTCATAATCGATCAAGTGTCATAATAATTTAAATCCATAAATGTATTTGCTATAATTTTCGTTTTCAATAATACCATTTTCCATAACTTTTATTTACCATAATATAAATAAAGATAATATAGTATAAGCGCCTGCAATTTTTATGTTAATGAGTAAGTTAATATATTTTTTGCTATTAACATATTCACAGTTAAAGTTATATAATGAGGGTAAAACAAAATAAGTCTGACATAATAGACAAAACTCGACGGAGCCCCGCTTCGCGGGGCTCCTACTTTTGGGTGGTTTAAAAAAAAAACCTAACACGAAGACTAAGGCGGGAGCTCCGCTTCGCTTCGCTCCCGCCTTAGTCTTCTAACCTAACCTATCCGAGTCGGATTGCTCTGAGTCGGGGTGTTAAAGATAATTAATTTCGACCTAACAATATTATGTATTATTTTCATAATTATATCAAATTTTGATTATGTCAAGAGTCGATTATGAGACGTGTTACTTATGGAAACTAATTATTATGATATATGTTGCTATGGAAAGTCATTTTATGGCAAATAAAAGTTATTACTGTTGAGTTGTTAAGGCAAACGTTATTAGTATAAATGATAATAGTGCAAGTAAATATTATGATCGGGGACGATTATGGCAAACAATATTAGTGCAAATTAATTTATGGCAAACGAGAGAATACCATTAATTTAACCTGGGCTCCTCAGTTGCAGGAAGTCAGTCGCAAATTATTTGCATCTGCAGAGTCTTTGCGAAGACTCCGAAACTTTCTACCGATTACTACTAAAATTGCACTGGCGCAGTCTTTTCTACTACCCATACTTGATCATGCTGATGCCAGCTATCTTAACCTTACAGAGGAGCAACTTGATAAACTTAAGCGCCTCCAAAATTTCTGTATTAGATTTATATTTGGCTTGCGCAAATATGATCGTGTTTCTGAATTCCGCATCTTGCATAAGTGGCTCCCAATACGTCTTCGTCGGAATACTCACATTCTCTCATTACTGTATAGTATACTCTTTAACACTTTTACTCCCTTGTATCTCACAACACGTTTCAAGTTTTTTTATGACACACGTTCAAGATTCCTTAGGTCATCGGAGGATTTAAGATTGGAAAGTCCAGCGCATTCCACAAAATTCTATGACAATTCATTTACTGTCGAGGCTGCAAGATGATGGAATATAGACGAGCTCAATCGTTGGCATCTTTTAAAAGAATATTGAAGGATCGCTATCTTTGTAATCGAACTTTTAATACGCATTAATTTTTATCAATCTTTCAAATTATTGATATTTTTAAATTAATATCTATTTATAATTTACGCTGTACACTACCTCTATCTATCTCTTCACTTGTCTCTTCTATACATCCAAAGGTTGCCTGGAAGAGATCGTTATACACTGTATACTTTGTTTTTTTTGTATTGATGTACTATAAATTATTTTATTATCATTTATTTAAAGTAACTTTGCCTCAATTTGTTAGTAATTACATTTTATTTAAAACTATGTTAGTAGCAAATCTAGACAAAAAGTATAACAATATTATGTGCCTACACAAATGTGAAATGGCACAGCAATGATTAATGCAAACACAATCAAATGTATTTATAATCGTGTTTATCATAAGATATCGTATGAAACCAGGTCAACAGTCCTAGAAAGGTACAAAAAACAGGAGTAAATAGACGTACTGCTGTCAATTATTATGCAAACATAATAATTGACAGCATGCTTAAGACACAGGATAGCGCTGTCTGTGGACAGTCCAGGACGAAAACAGAATTGATTGTCGTGTAAATTAACATATTTACTCAACTGTGTATTAAGCATACTATCGAGCACCTTCGATAAGACAGTAAACCAAATAAATGGGCCCATAGTTGGTCTTATCAGCCAGGTCACCTGTTTTGTTTTTCACAATAGGTACTACTACAGTACGCAACATCTCTTTAGGTACGTAGCTATGGCTGACACAGAAAGTATATAGCATCGACAATACTCTGGGCTGCTCAATGCTAAGGCCGTTGTGACCCAGGGATTTGCCTTTTCTCATAGAATTTATATTCCTAGTAATTTCTTTAGACTTCAAATGTATAGTTGATTCATCGCCAGCCCTAACATCAAGCATCAGCTTAGATTGTCCAAGCGGAGATTTTACTTGGAAATGGTCCATAAAAAGATTAGCGCTCTCCCCTGGCTCAGTCCTACCGCCGACGTTCACAAGAAATTCCAGCCTATAATTCAATTGATTAGTATGTTTCCAAAAACCACGAAAATCATTGCACGAATGGTGTGACGCTAGTATGTCCATTTTAATTTGCGTTTCATGATCTTGGCACCATTTTCACGTGATTTAAAGACTTTCCTGGTTTCGCACATATCGTCATACATAATTCCCGACGAGGGTTATCACACCCATTCCACAATACAAATTTATGCCTAGCCTGTTCGTGAGCCTCTGCTACATACTTGTTGCAACCCACAACAACTTTCCGTCTTCCATATCTACTGCTTTCCCGGCCCACCACAGCAGCCTCTGTCAAGGCTCTCACAATATTTCTATAAAGTCCATCTATGTTATCTCTATATAAAAGATCACTACAGACAGATAACCTTACTTTTTTAAATCAATGCATGTCCATTTTTGCTCCTCACAGAAATTTAATAGTGCGTTACAAAATCGTTCAGTCGGATGTGCATTATAGCCCCCTAACATATATACACAGTCAACGGCACAATAATCTATAATAGCACTTACCGAACTCAAAATGTCAGTGAATTCCGCTAAGTTAGCAATCACATCAACGGGCATGTACACTCTTATCACAAGAAAGGTTTTATTTAACAACACCATTTTGATCGCAAATATACGCGGCTTTTCGCACGGAATAACGGTAACATGTTGAAAGACACTCCGCCGCCATAACAACGCTACTCCTCCGTAAGGCCGGCCGCGCATAACACCCTACGTTAGGTCGACTGCTGAAACTCCAGTCGCACTGAATTTCGTCGCTTATGGTGTTTAAAAGTCGGATATCGTCTGGCAAAAGCTAAGTTTCCTGAAGTGCCACCAAGTCGCATGATTTACAAATATCCCGACTATTTTGCGAACAACGTTTGACATTCTTACAATGAAAAGTAATAAACTTATGAGTAATCGTTTCATCCATCATTAATTTGTATTTTTATCAGAGCCGATGGTTTCCATTTTATGTTTAGCATGAAAGTGGATAAACCTTCGAAAAACAATACTTTGAGACCATATTGTCTCATCTAAATATAGCGGTAGTTTAAGTATTGATACAAAAAACTTATAGGCATTGTAGTCGCATTGTCGCATAATAGATAATTTTTCTAACGATACCCTCTCTTGAGTTATTTTTCTATGTAATTAACAATATCTATTTCCGCAGTATTTTTATCCACATACGTTATAAAAAGAATATTATTATTATTATTATTAACTTATACAATATTATTATTATTATTATTAATGTAAAAAAATGTTTCACGCATAAAGCGATTTACAAAAATTGAAATTCTTATTAATTTTTTTTTAAAGTAGATACTTAAGTAGGTACTATAGTATAAAGTATACTATAGTATTTATTTATTTATTCATTTATTTATTTATTTAAAACTTTATGCACAAAGTTGTACAAAGGTGGACTTAATGCTAAAAGCATTCTCTGCCAGTCTACCTTAGGGTGATGTAGAAATGGAATGTGTAGGTGCAGTAACCTAATTGTAAAATAAGAACTTCCTTATTATTCTTACATAATACACAAATAAAACAATATAACTATACAATAGTATACATACTTACAAAAATACATACATACATATATACCTACATACATAACTATACAATAGTATACATACTTACAGCAATACATACATACATACATAAATAAATACATAGATACAGACTAATATTTATGTTACTAATGTTGTGATGATTCAGCTGATCCATCAAGGAATAAAGTGCGTACCTTCCATTTAAAATTAAGGCGATTGGGTGCCATCCTAATTTCGGGGGGCAGGGCATTCCAGAGAGAAACAGATTGAACTATAAAAGAGCATCCGACGAATCCAGAAGAATGAGCAGGGCATAAAAGAAGTAGATTGTCGGAAGATCGAAGATCTCTACTGTGATTTGAGTGCAGGTACTGAAAGTAGGAAGTCAAGTAAGAAGGGGCAGTAGGAGAATTAAGAATAGAATAGAGTATAGTGAGAGCGCGTAAACTATGTCGCTGGCGAATAGGAAGCCATTTAAGTTCGGAACGGTAGGAAGAAACATGGTCAAACTTACGAAGATTGAAAATGAATCGAATGCAGTTATTTAGAAGTCGGTCAAGTTTATTAAGGAGCTCTGCATTCAGGTCAAGATAGCATACATCACCATAATCAATCAAGGGGAATATTAGCGTTTGGACGAGCATTACTTTAGTTTTATAAGGAAGAAAGTTCTTGAGACGATATAACGCCCGCAAAGTACCCGTAACCTTTTGACTTACATTTGTTATTTGAGTATGCCAGTTGAGGGTGGTATCAAGGAAAATCCCGAGATTCTTAACCGAAGAATGTAATGCGATAATGGAGCCGTTAAATATGACTGGTGGTAATGTGTCGGTGTTCAATCGAGTTAAAAGGCGTTGACTCCCTATCACAATGGCCTGACAGTACTCACAGTATAGTACTCACAATCCAAATATACACCTTTGACAACTTCACGTTAACAATGTATAAACATGCCATCGGCAATTCGAGTATTTGTTTATTAATTATTATGGAATAATTTCTTAACCCCAAACAATTAATGTAATTTGATTAACATAATTGAGTTTAAAATCTTTCCAACACTACAAACGCTCCAGGACAGCATAGATACGAGAGTTACTATGACAACAAGTAATAGAGACGACGCGAATTAAAACCGTTTGACTGTTGAACCAATGAAATCAATATCACTAATCAATTAAAAATAATTTCAAATAAGCGAACATTGTTTTGTAAAAATGCTTATTACTAAGTTTTATAGATATTGAAATGTACGTAGATAAATATAGTAAAATTGCGCACTAATTTTTATATATTTTAAATATTTTGTAATAAAAAACAAAAAATAATTGAGAAAATATTTATTTAATACTTGTTTCCTATGAAACCACCAGTGTAAGCTTTCTTTCTTACATAAATTTCCAAAAATGTAATATTCTAAACAGTTACTTTTGTACATACATTTGAATCGACTTTAGGATTTTTTTCAAATTCGGTTCTATTAATTAAATAATGGTTTAGTTAAATCACATCCTAAGCAACATCGATGATGAATTGTTATATATAAATAAACTTGATGATTATTATATTAGAGATCAAGTCAAGTAACTCATAATTATGATAGGTTAATATAATAAATAGGGACTTGAACAGACATTTGGTTTAGTAATGGATGATTTTAAATTAGTTATCTCATAACTATAAAATATACATGGCGTAATTACTCGTCGTGTGAAATTGATGATCAAAGAATTACTCGTAAAATACATTGTTTTTTCTACTTTTTGGAAATTATGCGTTTTTTTTAAAGAATGTGGTTTTTTACAAAGATCTGCAGCTATTATTTTTCATTATAACTTACAAAAAATAGGAAATGCGTTGCATTTTTTATGAAAAAACAAGCTGGTTTTTTTTCAACGCTAATCTAAGCACAACAAAAACACAAATAATAATCACATGAACTCGAATACTACCAACAACAAGCAAGCTAGTATAAGAATAATAAGAAAGTTAACATTATGTAATAGAGTGGAAAACCTCAATCAGTCTCATTAACTAATGTCATCTTTGAATTTTATTAATTAAATCCATATATTAAACAGAAAAGGCCTGACAACAGTGACAACACAAAACGACGTTACAATCTATTACAATTAATACGAACAGAAATATTGAAATAAAATAAATATCGTTCAACTTTTAATTAAGACATCAATTCGTACGTGTCCCTATAAACAGTATTCAATCAATACAGATGGACAGTTCTTTTGTTATTTTGTAATGACAAGTTGTATATTTTGTTTTACATTGGGTGGCTTTTTGAGTAATGACAGAGGCAATGTTTGTTTAATGCTATAGCTGTTTTGATTGATGAAACGAAATTTTAATTAATTTACTTTTGTATATTTTTATTCTATTTTTATACTAAAATTGTGTGTTGAATTGATTGCTGATGGAATTTAATGAAATTTATTTCATTGGGTATTCTTATTAATATTTTGTTTTTAGTTTGTCTCTTTATGGTACGTACGGTTAACACAATTACCTACGAATGCTAGTAACATCTTGCGTCAGACGAGTTTTATCACTTGTTTACCATTTTATTCATGTTTTAGTCGTTAAAATATGATAGGGCGATTGAAATAATACCCATAAGCCTACTGGGCTTGATGAGTTCATTAATTAGCGCCTGCAGTGACATGTGAAACTGATTATTATATATAATTTGATGTTGATGTGCAGGTATTGGATAATTAAATGACTATTTAGTTGGTTAATTAAGATTAGGGATCTATCAGATTATTATACAAGACTAGTTTGGCCTGACTTTGCCTGTGAAACAATTATCTTTGTTCCTTCCAGGCGATTTGCGGTCATGAGAATATCATCATATAATTAAAGATTAAATTAAAATTTGATGACAAAAATATAATTTACTAGGATAGAATATCATATAAGTTAAAATATTAGCAAATAATTCGATATTTTGCTAATGTAGGAAAAAAGGGAAATATGGCAGTGATAGGTAAAAACCTGTGCTGTGCGGTGCTGCTGCTGTTTGTCAGTTTCAGCATGACTCGGCTATTATGCAGTTAGTATGCAGGTTTAGCTTATTGCCACAGCGCTCGCCGTATACTTTCTCAAGAGACAAGAAGCAATTTAGGGTTCCGTACTAAGAAAGGTGAAAAAGGAACTCTTAAAAGATCGCTCTCCTGTCCGTCTGTCTGTCCGTGGGTCACAACCACAAAAATGGTGTGGTGACATAGCAAGTGCATGAAATTTATACCAGATACTGAGGTCTATAGTCCCTATTAGGTGTATAAAAATCAAGGTCCTCAGTTATAACGATAACAAGATATGAGAAAATTTAGTTTTGTGAAAACTTGTGTGTTCTAAAATGTACTTTAATTTTCAATAATTCTTGGTCAACCGGAAGTACCATACTTATACTTTTGTATCATTTTTCATTGCTGCTCCGCTCCTATTGGTCGTAGCGTGATGTTATATAACCTATAAATAATAATGCTTTTATCGATAAATGGGCTACCCAACAGAAAAAGAATTTTACAATTCGGCCTGTAGTTCCTGAGATTACCGCGTTCAAACAAACAAACAAACTCTTCAGTTTTATAATATTTTTATTTTAGTTCTCCCTTATTACAAAAACTAGTGATGAATGCAGATATTTATACAGGGTGATTTGTAATATATCTACTAAAAACATCCCGCTCGGGGCTTCTTTACATTCCATCCAATAACTTTTTTATATCAGTTTTGAAAACAAAATACACTTTTACCCTTAACCACCTGCCACCTATTTTTGTCAGACATCTGTGAAACTTCGGACTAATATTGCTGTTTTAGTCAGGTTTAGGACCTAAACTTCACATTAAACAATGATTTTACTTCTGTATAATAGTCTGTAGGTGGTTAAGTTCATAACACCAAAGTAGATGGTTAGGGGTAAGCATATATTTTCTTTTCTTATTTTAATTGATATAACAAAATTATAGAGTTATCTAAAGATGATGATGATGATGCCATGAGCAGCAGGTTAATAGTAGGTATATTACAAATTATCCTGTACCTAAACAGTGTGCAAAAAACCCCAACCGATCTGAAAGCAACATGTAGATATTCTATTAACAATACTAAACAATATTGATTATCCGTGAAAATAACCATTTTATTCGATATATGTTTTTGTATACCTACATGTTCTGTAATAGTTAGTTACGTAATAAGATTATTTTTTTTTATTTTTTCTTGGCTTTGAAATGATGAGTATTGCGGTAGTGTGCCTACGCAATAAACACCAGGAAACAGCACATTCAGCTAACCTCCAATGCACTTCCGATTTTCTGTTTTGAACGGACCATAAAACATTGATTGAGCTATACAAAGCAGTAAGTGTAAATCTAGTTGTAATGGCTTTCTAAATTATTCTGTGCTTTTAAAACAACGTTATTACTTATAGTCCGGTCTATTTACACATTCAAGTTTACATAAATTCCCATAAAGCTGAATATTGGCATAGTTGTTCAAAACATCATTATAAAGAAAATCTCAAAAGTCCTCATCGTTCCGAGGTGTGCTAAAAATTTGGCACGGGGTCAAAGGTCAAAAAAATGAGTTTTTTGCGATTTTTAGCGAAACGGTGAGTTTTTTCGCAAAATTACCCCAGTACAAAATTGTAGATCACAAAATTCTCTACAAAAAATATATCAATAATTTTTTTCCTAAAAGCCACCATTTTGGAGATATAACGTTCCGAAAAGTTGGATCAGTCGTAATCCCTCTATTTTGCACACGTTTCCACGCCACCTATGAGGTAGTGTACAAAGCGCGTTTTTTTTAACGTGGTTTCCCCAGTAGGCCTATTCCACGGGTCTGCTGAGATTTTATATGTTTTAAAACTATTGCAAAATAATATTATATATTATAGTGGGCAAAAACAACGGCGGTGTAATTAAATAAAATACTTAAAATAAAAAGTTAGTCGTCTGATTCATAACTGTCCAAGATTTCTGTTTCTTCTTCTTCTTGATCTTCTTCTCCTTCTTCTTCCTGTTCATCCTCTTGTTCTTCTTCTTCTTCTTGTTCTATTTCACACGTAAACTGCCCCAATAGCGATTCCTGATCGGTATCAAACGAATCTTCAAGAGTTGGTGACTCAACATTCGAGCATGATCGGCCTTGACAGTGTGTGCATGCCAGGGAACAAAACAGTCCAACTTTTCTGCAACCACATTTTGCACTACACCCTTTCTTGCAGTTGCAAAATATTGTGTTGAGAAGTTTCTCAGGTGCTGGTGGAAGTAAAGTTTGAACTGGCTCTAGTGTATTGTCGATCAACTTCCAACCCCAGTCTTTAGGGTCCAGCTGATTACCAAGCCACACTTGAACTTGGTAATATACCCGAAACAGATGTTGATGAGCAGCTACTGAGGTTGGAGGAAGAGAAGCTAAGTTGACTTGTTTTTTATTACGCGTATTTTTCACGAAAGATGTGTATCGCAACTTATCTAAGCAAGTGGTTTTTTTGGGGGCTCCGTACATATCAAGAAGAAATTGAACTCCGTTGGTGATAACATGTTGTTGAGTTGAATTACTATTTTTAAAAACTTCAGCACATTGTAGTAAATCTTTTTTTTCACTTTCAGTTAAAAGATGAGTACAAATAAAACAATATTCTGACATTTTTCTTATAAAAATCTAAAACGCACAAAATAGGTTAAAAGATAGGTTAAGATAAGCACATGTTTTCCCTACGCAGTGGCGCTCAAGACTAACGGTATGTATTTCATATATTGGGCATGCCAACATAAAGCAGGTATACGACCCTAGCCACGCGGACAATAGAATAAAAGACAGATGTTATCCCAAGGTTATACTGACGTACAAATTTAGGAACGGGGTTTCATTATACCTGAGATTCTCGTAGTTTAACTTATATTTTACATAAGCAAGTTACAATAAATAATAGCGAACTTATTTTAGTTCTATTACACCTTTAGTGACTTTCATATGTGGCGTACGTGTGCAAAATAGAGGGATTACGACTGATCCAACTTTTCGGAACGTTATATCTCCAAAATGGTGGCTTTTAGGAAAAAAATTATTAATATATTTTTTGTAGAGAATTTCGTGATCTACAATTTTGTACTGGGGTAATTTTGCGAAAAAACTCACCGTTTCGCTAAAAATCGCAAAAAACTCATTTTTTTGACCTTTGACCCCGTGCCAAATTTTTAGCACACCTCGGAACGATGAGGACTTTTGAGATTTTCTTTATAATGATGTTTTGAACAACTATGCCAATATTCAGCTTTATGGGAATTTATGTAACCTTCCTCCTGATTTTAGGCTTAAATAGACCGGACTATTAGCCGGTTGTATAGCTATATTTCAGTCTAAGATAGTGGCTGCTAGCCAAATAGTTCCCAGAGAATACCGCGAGGAGTCAGTAAGATTTTAAAATTAAAACGTATTCCTATTGCCATAGTCAATAATATAACTTGTGAAAATAGTGTTAGGAGGCAATGACGTTCTACATATATACACGTCTTACCGCGCTCTATTTTGGCAACATAAATGCACGGTAATTACCGTAATCCCAGTTAGACAGGCATCAATCTCAATTATTTTTTTTTATGCTTGCATAAAATAAATGCAAACTTGAAGTTTACAAATTAAATGCGACGATGCAATAATTGTACTGCAACAGTATAGGATAACAGAAACGTAACATTTCACGCGGAAGTACGCCGTGTATGTACAAAGTTATTTTTGGTATAGTGCAAAGCTCAGACACCCTAATAAGATTTTTATTTAAGAAATCATATAAAAAAGGAAAATAAAAATATTGAAAACTTGCAGAGTTATAAGTTATTTAAGTTGTCATAAGTTCTTCGCGCTATAGGGCTCATTGCGTCCCGCAGTACGTAATCCATGGTTATTATTAAAAAATAAGTGTTTATTACATTTTACTTCACATTGTGAACAGGAATTGGACTGTTAGAATGATTAATGAATGAATTAATGATTGATTAATGAATTCATCAAAAATTATAACATGGTATAAAAACTACCCCATATAACACTGGATTGTGTTACTGATTCTGAGTACGTTTAAAGTACTTTTAGGTTTGCATTATACCAAGAATAACGTTGTAAGATAAAATATTTTTAAGCTATTGCATAGCTGCTATCGCGGGCCTTGAGCGCGGGGACCGAATCCAGAAATTCCGTAACGAAAAAACCTCACGCTCCCCACTCCGACGGGCACAGCGGTGATACTTTTTAGTTTTGCCATCTATCGATGAATAGCAGAACTTTTAATGACTTTTTTTTATAATTAAAAAAAAAAAATGTTTAATTAAAGAAAAAAATTAAAACATTGTTTTGTTGTAATTTAAAAAAAAAAATAAAAAAAAAATTAAAGAAAAAAAAATTAAAAATATTGTTTTTTATAATGATTTTTTTTTTTTTTTATAATTGCTTACTTTGATAAAAATGCTATGCAATAGCTTTACCGCGGCAGTCCCCGAGTGCCACACATTTTTTTTTATTTAAATTGCATGTTGTCACTGCGTAGCGTCATACGTTTACTGCGATGATTCGCTCGCGAAAATTTGAAGCCCCCGCTTTGCCGTTTATCTCTTTCTTACAATAGGTACGGCCTATATTGCGTTTTTTTAATTCGCTTCCCTTTGAGAGTGTAAGTAGTAGTAGTGAGTAGTTAGTAATTGTGTGTACATATAGGTAACTAGCTATAGACTACGTTATTTTACGTAAACATTTATTCGTGCAGTTTTGTTAGCCTATATCGTAGCTATAATGTAAAACCTCATTGTTAAAAGGTCGTTCATTAATGCAAAACTCAATCTTGCTTCGAAGGAAATCAGATTAATTTCTAGCAAAAGTTTGTTGTCATATGTTTTTCATTATTATGAGGAAAATGCATTTAGGTATTTTTTTAAGACGACCCCTGACGTAATGTACAAGCCCTGTGTCGCGGGGGACTTTACACCCAGACTCGGAACAACAATTTATGGATTACACAAAGTGGTGTCCCGTGTGGGAATCGAACCTTTTGCGTAGCAGTCGGACACACTCCCACCGCGCCACAGAGGCAGTCAAGTCACCCTGTACCTACAGTATATGTATGATGTACGTACAGTTTGGTATTTTTACACATATTTTATTATTTATGCAGAGAGGTATATAACGGTAGAGAGTTTTTATTGTCTTGTTCTTTTCTCCGGCTTAACTTGACAACGACCAATAAAAAGTCTCACTTTTACTTAAAAATATTGACTATTATTATTGACATTATTATTAATAGTTATCCTTCTCTTATGAATCACACTTCATTAAACACACTGGTTCGTTCATTAAAAATATTACTGTAACAAACTCCCTATAAACAGTATTCAATCAATACAGATGGACAGTTCTTTTGTTATTTTGTAATGACAAGTTGTATATTTTGTTTTACATTGGGTGGCTTTTTGAGTAATGACAGAGGCAATGTTTGTATAATGCTATAGCTGTTTTGATTGATGAAACGAAATTTTAATTAATTTACTTTTGTATATTTTTATTCTATTTTTATATTAAAATTGTGTGTTGAATTGATTGCTGATGGAATTTAATGAAATTTATTTCATTGGGTATTCTTATTATTATTTTGTTTTTAGTTCGTCTCTTTATGATACGTACGGTTAATACAATACCCTACGAATGCTAGTAACATCTTGCATCACACGAGTTTTATCACTTGTTTATAATTTTATTCATGTTTTAGTCGTTAAAATATGATAGGGCGATTGAAATAATACCCATAAGCCTACTGGGCTTGATGAGTTCATTAATTAGCGCCTGCAGTGACATGTGAAACTGATTATTATATATAATTTGATGTTGATGTGCAGGTATTGGATAATTAAATGACTATTTAGTTGGTTAATTAAGATTAGGGATCTATCAGATTATTATACAAGACTAGTTTGGCCTGACTTTGCCTGTGAAACAATTATCTTTGTTCCTTCCAGGCGATTTGCGGTCATGAGAATATCATCATATAATTAAAGATTAAATTAAAATTTGATGACAAAAATATAATTTACTAGGATAGAATATCATATAAGTTAAAATATTAGCAAATAATTCGATATTTTGCTAAAGTAGGAAAAAAGGGAAATATGACAGTGATAGGTAAAAACCTCTGCTGTGCGGTGCTGCTGCTTATATTTTTGTATCATTATTCATTGCTGCTCCGCTCCTATTGGTCGTAGCGTGATGTTATATAACCTATAAATGATAATGCTTTTATCGATAAATGGGCTACCCAACAGAAAAATAATTTTACAATTCGGCCTGTAGTTCCTGAGATTACCGCGTTCAAACAAATAAACAAACTCTTCAGTTTTATAATAATAGTATAGATAATATGTACCCACAAATTGGTACGGAAACCTTGGTTGGCGAATCAAACTCGCACTTGTTCAGTTTTTACAAAAAAAAATATTTTAAGGCTAAATAAATAAACTATACTAAAACCTTTGTTTTATTGCCCCGGTCAGAACGTTCTGAAGCTCATTATGTCCCTACGGGCTTTAATTAATGATACTGAGTAATGATTGAATATACAGTTACATTAGGTATACATATATATATATATATATATACATATATATACTAACTATAATCTATACTAATATTATAAAGCTGAAGAGTTTGTTTGTTTGTTTGAACGTAGTAATCTCAGGAACTACTGGTGTTCGAATTGAGGAAGGCTATAGGCTATATAACAACACGCCACGACCAATAGGAGCGGAGCAGCAATGAGAAATTTTACAAAAACGAGGAAAATTTACACAGACGAAGTTGGGCGGGACAGCTAGTGTAGATATATTAGTACATTATAGTTCTCCCTTATTACAAAAACTAGTGATAAATGCAGATATTTATACAAGGTGATTTGTAATATATATTATATCTACTAATAACATTCCGCTCGTGGCTTCTTTACATTCCATCCAATAACTTTTTTATATCAGTTTTGAAAACAAAATACACTTCCACTTTTACCCTTAACCACCTGCCACCTATTTTTGTCAGACGTCTGTAAAACTTAGAACTAATATTGTTGTTTTAGTCAGGTTTAGGACCTAAACTTCACATAAAACAATGATCTGTATAATGGTCTGTAGGTGGTTAAGTTCATAACACCAAAGTAGGTGGTTAGGGATAAGCATATATTTTCTTTTCTTATTTAGATTGATATAACAAAATATATAGAGTTATCTAAAGATGCCACGAGCAGCAGGTTAATAGTAGGTATATTACAAATCATCCTTTACCTATACAGTGTGCAAAAAACCCCAACCGATCTGAAAGCAACATATAGATATTCAATAACAATACTAAACAATATTGATTATCCGTGAAAATAACCATTTTATTCGATATATGTTTTTGTATACCTACATGTTCTATAATAGTTAGTTACGTAATAAGACTACTTTTTATTTTTTCTTCGTTTTGAAAATATGACTATTGCGGTAGTGTGCCTACGCAATAAACACCAGGAAACAGCACATTCAGCTAACCTCCAATGCACTTCCGATTTTCTGTTTTGAACGGACCATAAAACATTGATTGAGCTACACAAAGCAGTAAGTGTAAATCTAGTAGTAATGGCTTTCTAAATTATTCTGTGCTTTTAAAACAACGTTATTACTTAGCCGGTTGTATAGCTATATTTCAGTCTAAGATAGTGGCTGCTAGCCAAATAGTTCCCAGAGAATACCGCGAGGAGTCAGTAAGATTTTAAAATTCAAACGTATTCCTATTGGCATAGTCAATAATATATAAACTTGTGAAAATAGTGTTAGGAGGCAATGACGTTTTACATATATACACGTCTTACCGCGCTCTATTTTGGCAACATAAATGCATGGTAATTACCGTAATCCCAGTTAGGCATCAACTTTAAATAATTTATTGTATGCTTGCATAAAATAAATGCAAACTTGAAGTTTACAAATTAAATGCGACGATGCAATAATTGTACTGCAACAGTATAGGATAACAGAAACGTAACATTTCAGTCGGAAGTACGCCGTGTTTATACAAAGTTATTTTTAGTATAGTGCAAAGCTCAGACACCCTAATAAGTTTTTATTTAAGAAATCATATAAAAAAGGAAAATAAAAATATTGAAAACTTGCAGAGTTATAAGTTATTTAAGTCGTCATAAGTTCTTCGCGCTATAGGGCTCATTGCGTCCCGTAGTACGTAATCCATGGTTATTATTAAAAAATAAGTGTTTATTACATTTGACTTCACATTGTGAACAGGAATTGGACTGTTAGAATGATTATTGAATTAAATAATGATTGATTAATGAATTCATCAAAAATTATAACATGGTATAAAAACTACCCCATATAACACTGGATTGTGTTACTGATTCTGAGTACGTTCAAAGTACTTTTAGGTTTGCATTATACCAAGAATAACGTTGTAAGATAAAATATTTTTAAGCTATTGCATAGCTTCTATCGCGGGCCTTGAGCGCGGGGATCGAATCCAGAAAAGCCGTAACGAAAAAACCTCACCCTCCCCACTCCGACGGGCACAGCAGTGATACTTTTTAGTTTTGCCATCTATCGACGAATAGCAGAACTAATAATGACTTCTTTTTAATTAAAAAAAAAAAAAATTTTAAGAAAAAAAAAATTTAAAACATTGTTTTGTTATAATTAAAAAAAAAAAAAAAAAATTTTTTTAATTCCTTTTTTTGTAATTTAAAAATAAAATTAAAGAAAAAAAAATTAAATACATTGTTTTTTATAATGAATTTTTTTTTTTTTAATTGCTTAATTTGATAAAAATGCTATACAATAGCTTTACCGCGTCAGTCCCCGAGTGCCACACATTTTTTTTAATTTAAATTGCATGTTGTCACTGCGTAGCGTCATACGTTTACTGCGATGATTCGCTCGCGCCAATTTGAAGCCCCCGCTTTGCCTTTTATCTTTTTCTTACAATAGGTACGGCCTATATTGCGTTTTTTTAATTCGCTTCCCTTTGAGATCGTAGTTTGTAATTGTGTGTAGATATAGGTAACTAGCTATAGATTATGATAATTTACGTAAACATTTATTCGTGCAGTTTTGTTAGCCTATACCGTAGCTATTATGTAAAACCTCATTGTTAGAAGATCGTTCATTAATGCAAAACTCAATCTTGCTTCGAAGGAAATCAGATTAATTTCTAGCAAAAGTTTGTTGTCATATGTTTTTCATTATTATGAAGAAAATGCATTTAGGTATTTTTTAAGACGACCCCTGCCGTAATGTACAAGCCCTGTGTCGCGGGGGACTTAACACCCAGACTCGGAACAACAATTTGTGGATTACACAAAGTGGTGTCCCGTGTGGGAATCGAACCCACGACCTTTTGCGTAGCAGTCGGACACACTCCCACCGCGCCACAGAGGCAGTCAAATCACCCTGTACCTACAGTATTATGTCTGATGTACGTACAGTATATGTCTGATGTTTTGGTATTTTTACACATATTGTATTACTAGCTGTCCCGCGCAACTTCGTATGCGTAATTTCTCCCCGTTTTTGAAACATTTCTCGTCGCTTCTCCGCTCCTATTAGTCGTAGCGCGATGTTATATAGCCTATAGCCTTCCTCGATAAATGGGCTATCCAACAAAAAAAGATTTTTTCAAATCGGACCAGTAGATCCTGAGACTAGCGCGTTTAAACAAACAAACAAACAATCAAAGAAACAAACTCTTCCGCTTTATAATATTAGTATAGATTTATGCAGAGAGTTATATAACGGTAGAGAGTTTTTATTGCCTTGTTCTTTTCTCCGGCTTAACTTGAAAACGACCAATAAAAAGTCTCACTTTTACTTAAAAATATTGACTATTAGTATTGACATTATTATTAATAGTTATCCTTCTCTTATGAATCACACTTCATTAAACACACTGGTTCGTTCAATAAAAATATTACTTTAACAAACTTGACGACTTATGAGGCATTTACATATCAGTAATCTGCGTTTTCAAGCACTTATTTTACCTTGTTATGAAATACTTTTAGGTAATCGAATACATGTTAAAAATAGACCAATTTTTAACATTGACAGTCAATGTATCACATTTCAAATAGTGTTTTCTTTATTTTGTAGTGATCAATTTCCCACACTCCGTTTTACGGAAAGTACGTGTGAAGTGACTAATTATTTCATTAAACCTCCTTAAATAGACTGTAAAAAAATATCTAAACATCAGCTATACAAAATTGTTGACACATAATGTACATTTTTTTAAATTCGTTACATTTAATTGTAAAAAATAGAAACTGCCATCAAATTTGATTTCTGTATGAAATAAAACGTATTTACAAATAAATTAAATAAAAAAATTCGCTTAATCTATAATTAATAAAATATGCCATTTTATTTATTACTAGCTGACCCGCGCAACTTCGTATGCGTAAATTTTCCGTTTTTACAACATTTTTCATTGCTGCTCCGCTCCTATTGGTCGTAACGTGATGTTATATAGCCTATAGCCGTCCTCAATAAATGGGCCACAGTAAAATAATTTTTCAATTCGGACCCGTAATTCCTGAGATAATGGCATTCAAACAAACAAATAAGCAAACTCTTTAGCTTTATATATCTTTATATGTATACACCGAGAATTTGTAGTCGTTTTGGAACCGAAACATGGTAACTTGAAATAAATAAAGGTACCAAAAAAATAAAATAAATTAATTCCAACGATAATAATGACAAAGTTGGAATTCACATATCAATTGTCATTTATTCGAGTACGGTAATAGTAGTGGACCGAGAATTCATTCACATAAGCATGAACTCCTCGCGTCGTCGACCGCGCTACCCGTTGCTAGGCAACATCGTCAGCTGTGCCTGTACGTGTACTGTGCGAGCGACGTCGATTTCGCGCGCTTTAACCGACCGAAATCTACACTAGTTTTTACATCAGTAAAAACTAGTAACTACAAAACACGGTATTAAAATACATTAAGATGACAGGGACGGCAATAGGGAAGCTGTAAAAGTTTATTAAAGTAAATAGCGCGTCACAAAATCAGCTGATATGGGTAACGAATGTTATACGTTTTGTCTCTTTCATTATGAGTAAACTGGATTATTAATCAACAGGTTAGGTTAGTTTAGGTTAAATTACGTAGGTAAATGGATACTCTTATTTTTTCGCATTATTTCGCATACTTTACATGAGTTTAGGACCGTCTGGAATACCTACTTTTGAACATTACTTTTCGATAAAATAACATTATTTACTGTGTCAAAATCATGACAACGTTAACAAAGTGTAAGTTTATGTACAAGTTTATTTACACTGACCTGTAGCAAAGCATCTATCCGATGTGCAATCCATCGCGTTCGTTACACAAACGTGCAAGGTTTGGGCTTTTCGTTTTCTTAGCGTGTCCATCACTTTTCACTTTATCAAATCAAAAGCATCCACTATCACACTGCGTAACTTATTACGGCTTTTGCGTTCCCGAATGTACACTAGTCTACTAATAAAAATCCAGAGGCCCTAAGTTCGGACTCCTCGGCGGCCAAGCCACAGAACCGCCCCACGGCCGGTTTCATCGGTCATCAAACTGAGTGCACTTGCGTATGATTTAGAGCAGCAACGTAAACAATGCAATTATGCAACCTTTTCGCGCGCAGGTCACCGCTATAATGTGCGGAATGTGCCTGTAGGATATGATAGGGGGGAGGGGTGCGCCAGAGTCGGCGCGCGTTCGCTCGCCACGCGGGGTAGAGAGGTCGGGGGGAGGGTGCGTTCGATTTTTTGATGTTGTTCGGAAGCGTTCGACTGCTTCCGCCTCGCCTCGTGCCACTACCTACCGGGTTGTTGACCGCCCGGTGGCCGGCTTTCTTGTCATTCATTACCTACTCGCGTAGTATTTTTATTACGTGAAATCGAGTAGCATTACCACAAGTTCTCATTTATTGTCTGCAAACGACATTGATTGTGATGTTTGAAAAAAAAAATGTTAATACTTTTTCAAACTAATATTTTTTATGGATTGGGTTATTGATGTAGAGTTCAAAATGTTCGGCTCCAAAACGACTACAAATTCTCGGTGTATATATTTCTTGTGTGCGTGTGTATGTCACTGAACTCCTCCTAGACGGCTGGACCGATTTTGATGAATTTTTTGTGTGAGTTCAAGGGGATTCGAGGATGGTTTAGATTCACAATTGGTCCCGATTTACAAAAAAAAAAGAGTCGAGACGAAGTTCGCCGGGACAGCTAGTATTATTATAGATTATTTAATTTATTCTGACCTAAAACCATAATTATTATCAATCCGAATTTCAATAAATTAGGATGCACAAACGTCATTCCGTACAATTATGTCAAATTTGAGAAATGGGTCTTAAAAAGATTGGCACATTAGTCTCTTGGCAGTTTCTCCTCATGAGTTTTACACTTGGAACTGCCGCCTAAATTAATTTCGTTTTTTTTTTTTTCAAACAATTCATAATTTTATTATAAATTAATTTGATCTTTCGAACAATCAACGACTTGATTTCACGAAATAAAGATATTTGAGTTTTAGTTGACTTTGGTGGAGTTTATGTTTGACTTTAGTTAATTAAGAATTTTGAATTCCATAAACCATCAAATAGGTCGGGGTTATTAATCACACGTTATTAGACCTATATGAAAAGACCTATAGAAGTTAATCTTTTCCGTGGCAGTTCAGAACTCCTACCATTGTCTACTTTTTTCTTTCACGTGTTACGAGTTTATACAGAATGAAGTATTTATTGTCTTAATAATACTTCTTTCTAAAAACAAGAAACTGCAGTTCATTCAAAAGCTGCTTTACAGAATCCCTTAAGTTGGACTTAGCGAGCAAATGAGAAGAGAGCTAGGGTCGGCTCTATACGTGAAGTATTAAGCCTGGTGAATAACATACATATAACACCATAACTCGAGTCTACTATGGATTTTCTGTTGTAATTATCATCTAATTTTTGGTTCTAGCAAACGCTGGGTTCCCATGATGCTTCTTTTATTATTACTTAACAGTAAAAAGTCCTCGATAGATCAGATAGCAGAGACAATAATGTTGCCAAAATCTATCGATTTAATCTTATAAAATGAAATTCCTTGCTTAGCCATAGCTCTGATAGCTCTGATACCATAACGCTATTTCAGGGTAGTATCCACTAGTGCACAAACAGGATCTTAGTGGCAAACTGTCTCCGGGTCGTGCGGTTATGGCAATGTTCGGCTACAATCGTTTGTTGCGACGGTTTATCGTGTGCTCCAAGTTTAACGATAGGCGGTGGGATACGATTGTTATGCTCGTCTCCATAGTTTAAGGCGGTACACGTGGTTACGATACTATATTTATTGCAAGGTTCAAGCTGTTTCAATACTTCTATTGTATTTGATAGTTGAATATTTTTTTGGCTGGTAATTTAATTATCGCAATACTATTGAGGGGCTCTGAAGTTAAGTTCTTTAAGATGTTCGCGGAAGGAAAAAAGATGCACTGTTAAGATTAAGTACGGAAAAGTTTTGTTTTATTTCAACAAATAAATTAATTTTCATTAAAAAGTAGGAATACATCCAAAATTGTATTCTTGATGCTACTTGCTACCACCTACAGCGTGACCTACTTAGATTATGGGAATTGCACATTAAGTGATCTGGCATTAATGTTTGCAATCAATCACCTGTTTAGTTTCGTGGTTATTTTGTTCCCAGTACAGCCTGTATAAACAATTTGCTGACGGTTACTGCGAATGACCTCTGGGACGAGATGGATAGCACAAAGTACCAAGAGTACAAAAAGTAAGCATCATGCAAACACGTTCCAGCAACGCAGACATGGTTCACGGATAAGGAATCCGGCCAACATTGGAGCATTTTATTTCAAATTTTTCTAGGTTCCGTGTCCCTGAGCGATGTCTATGCGTGTATTGGTCGAACGAAGTAGGTACTTATGAAGCTTACTTTCTG
The DNA here is from genome assembly GCA_945859575.2 of Herminia tarsipennalis. Taxonomy (NCBI): domain Eukaryota; kingdom Metazoa; phylum Arthropoda; class Insecta; order Lepidoptera; family Erebidae; genus Herminia; species Herminia tarsipennalis. The sequence continues at coordinate 21,824,113 of OX243851.2, read as the reverse complement.
TACTCTTGGTGTTTTGTGTGCAGGGCGATGTGATAGGAATGTAATATCGAATGTATCTAGTAATGCGTTAAGTCGGGTCTAATCACAGACTTAAGCTGCAAGCAACACCAACGTTATAATGACCTCGTAACAGTTTTAAATCAGATTGCACTTTAATGATTTGAAGCGAGAATTTCTATATATTAAGGTTAAGATTTAGATTAGTTAATATTATTAGTACAAAAATTCGAATAAGTATTCGATGTCAATATTTGAATACAAGCCCTAGTGCCAGTATTCATCATTCTCGGTAAACCTGACACTTTAAAAAAAAAAGTTTAAACTCTTATTGTTTGTCAACAGTTTTCGGATAGCAACGCCACACTAAGTACTTTGAACTTGGTGCCAATGGCTGAAGACCACGAGAAGTACCTGGTGTGCAGGGCTGAGAACTCCAAGGTCAAGATGGCGGACGCTGTCATCGAGGATCGGTGGCTTCTCAATGTGCACTGTGAGTAATAATAAACTTTATCTCCCTAGCAATAGAACCTATTTTACCTCGTGAAATCTTGAGACTTTTATAGAATTTTCTTATAAATCAAATATACTTAGGTACATAGTAATTACTGTGTATTACGTAATCAAGATACGAAATAAAATTTCTTAATGATGAATAAGGTAGCCTCTAGGCAAACACCATTATAGAGCATTGCTTAGTATCGTAAACGACCATTATCACCATGAAATAAAAAAAAAAAAAATTAAAAATAAAAATACCCGCCTGCACAAAAAAGATGGAAACAAGACTACATGAAATTATATGTATAATTATGTAAGGGTACATAATTATACATATAATTTCATGTAGTCGGAGGCATTAATGAATATCGATGAACTTAGTAAAGTCCCTCCGACTTCACTAAATTATAAAATTATGTAGGGGATCTAGTTTCCATATATAATACTTTTTAGTAGTTATAGGATGTAACCGATGTAACAACTAACTTTTATCACAGCCATTGTAAAGCATTAAAAATTGAAAAAAAAAAAAGATGGTTGCTAACTAACTTTTTTAGTATTACAGTCATAATCATGTTATACCTTTTTGAAATGCTTAAGATGAGCCCTTTAATTTGATACCCATATTGCAGTATTCAAAACAACTTTTTTTTCAAACCTCTTTATTTTGACATCTCACAGCCGCCATGTTTGTTTTTTTCAAACGTCACTTAACTAAGAACACTTGGGCGATAAAGACGAATCTAACGCCGTCTTAATTGTCTAAATCCGTTTAGTGTATTGTGAGATATCAGGTAATAAAGAATATTACATACATACATTCATACAAGATTCGCGCGAAAAACATAACCCTTCCTTACAGTCGGGCAAAAACTTGAAACGGACCTAAATTTATGAATAATGCCTCGATCAAAGTCGTTACTTATAATTATTATCCAGACATACACTTTATTGGTACTTTACGTTGGCACGTTAATTACATATTAATTCGCATAAACTCGATTAGACATTAATACTCGTATAATCATTTTATTCATCATCATTGAAATAAAACGCCGCTAAACGTTTTCCAAAACTAAAGCTTATCATTGAACTATTCAGAATATTCGCTGGTTCAAGCTTCAAACAAATAGTAATTATAATTATTCCAATGTTACCTAATCTAATTATGTCGTAACAAACGTATTGTATTTTCCACCTACACTGAGCAACTGAAACAATGTAAATATCATTATGTATTGCGGTTGCAGTAAGCGTGTTATATACGCAAATCACCTAAATCGAACCGCAATACGTTTAGTAATAGTATTTACATTTATTAACTATCAACGCGAAGGAGAATATTGTAAGTGTAAAGCATATTGTGTGTATTCAATTAAGATTATCATAATCAGCCCTTGTCGGTTCGCTGTTAGACAAGTTTCTCTCAATTTAAGTCACAACACTCTGTCTTCAGTCTTCCTCGTTGTTTTATTCGAATACATTGCGAATTGTGGTTTCCCACATCAGTCTATTATTTTGTTGTATTTTTAATCCCCAGCAATTAAGGTAAACAATAAATTTGATGACTACGTACGTCTGTATGTATTTCGAGACGCTGATATAAAAATTATATTCAAAATTATTTTAGTAACATTCTCCGTTTCGTAATGGTACACGTAGTGTATATATAACCCATAAGTACTCTCAGAGAAGGCTTGGTAGGCCTTTATCCCAATGTGGCAGGTCTGTGTTCGCTCTAACGAACGTTATAAGACTGGTTATGTACTCGAATTAAACTGTCAGACTGTTCAAAAACGATTTAACTCTCTGCCCTAAAAGTGCTTATTATTTAATTTTGAAATGGATATATTATAATTATACGTATTGTGTTTAATAATTATACGTTATGTTTTTATTTCGGAACTTAATCGCGTGAATTATTTAAAGGTACGATGCTTTTATGTACCAGACGTTTCGATCGTATTGCACCGATCGTGGTCACGAGTCGACTGATGGCAGCTTAGCGATGTCTCCGTGAGGCGCGGGGTTTTTCAACTACCCTCGCCTTTTCTTGATTATTTTGAAAGTGTATACTGTCGGTACTTCTACACACTACACTTACAACGTCTTTACACTGAGGCGCTGTGTCGTTATGGCTACGATTGCTTTAGCTGATAACAGGGTTCCAAGATGGTGAGAGCCGGTATCTATCTTCTCGGTTGAATTTTTTGTACTTCATGATCTCAACCGCCTCGCGTACTATTCTGGAATAATAGTGCCGATCGGTGGATCGATTTATGCAATTGAATCCAGTGATTTGGTCTCGATTCCAACAAATGCTCAGCGAAAGCAGACTTGTGAACTTGATGATTTTTGCAGCAGTGATATATTCCTTGACCCTGTCTGCAATTGTCCTTTTCGTCTGTCTGATATAGGAACTACCGCAACTGCAATCCACCTTGTACACGCCAGGTGTTTGGAGCGGAATAACATCCTTTGCCGTTCGTAGAAACTTCGAAACCTTTGAGTGCGGACTATGTATAGTCTTAATGGAGTAGGTCTTCAATACTGTTCCAATTTTGTCCGTAACTCTTTTGATGTACGGCATGAAAGCTGGCACTATATCGGCATTTACCTCTGGTTTTCTGCTTTTTGGACGTTGAAGGTTATGCTTGTATCCGTTTCTTCTTAGAACGTGTGCAAGTTCACCCTCCAAGTGTTCGAGGTCGCAAAGGTCATATGCTCTGTTTGTTAAATTTACAACGGACTGCAAGTGAGACTCACATCAAGAAAAGGCAACGACCTACCTGCCTCCATTTCAAATGTGAATTTGATATAACGGTGGATGATATGGATGTAGATGTTTTTTATAAATTGTTCTACTGTGCCACTGTTGCCCTTCATGATACAGAATACGTCATCGACGTATCTCTTCTAAAGCTTGACGTGAAACGCGTGCAGGTCGACAACTTTTTCTATATGCTCCATCCAGATGATACTTATAATACTTATATAATACTTATATAGATGTTGACCATTTCCGGTGCTACTGGCATACCCATAGCCACTCCATCGATCTGCAGATAATGCTGTCCACGGTAGAGGAAGTAGTTACCCTCTAAACAGTTACTCAGTAGAACAATGTATTTTGGCAGGCCGCTGTCCCTCAGTTTTCGTTTTACGACTTCAAGGCAATCGCTTATCGAAACATTAGTGAATAACGACTCGACATTGAAACTCACCATTATCTCGTCTGGTTCCAAGCGTACGCTCTTGAGTATATCCACAAAATGGCGAGAATCCTTCACGAACGATGCTGTTTTCCCTACGGCTGCAGTACTAAAGCTATGTGTCTCGCTAGATCGTAAGTAGGAGAATAAATTTGACTTACGATCGGGCGTAATAGTACGTCTTTCTTGTCAAACTTTGGCAAGCCATATGGTTTAGGAGGCTGCACAATTCTCGGCTTGTACAGACGGTCGAACACGTCATCCGTAAACAAATGTTTATAGTCCACGATTAATGTGCGCACACGTTTGGTAACTCTCGCGGTAGAGTTGTACGACAACGGCTTGTAGATGGAAGTATTACTAAACAGATTCCGTATTTTACAATCTTGGAATCCTGTTATGGCCCTCACCATCTTGGAACCTTGTTATCAGCAAATGCAATCGTAGCCGTAACGACGTTCGCCTCAGTGTAAAGACGTTAGAAGAGTTAGAAGTACCGACGACAGTACAAATTATCAAGACCAAGCAAGGATAGTTGAAAAACCCCGCGCCTCACGGAGACATCGCTAAGCTGCCATCAGTCGACCCGTGAACACGATCGGTGCAATTCGATCGAAACGTCGGGTAAATAAAAGGTTCGTACCTTTAAATAATTCACGCGATTAAGTCCCGAAATATATATAATATTATTATTGTTTGTTGTCAGATGTCCCAATAGTTACCCTAAAACTGGGCTCGAACTTGAATCCCAGTTACATCAAGGAAGGAGACGACGTCTACTTTGAATGCAGCGTCAAAGCCAATCCTAAGTCGAAGAAACTCACCTGGTATAAAGGGGTAAGGCCACTTATATTATTTTAAACGAGCTGTCTGGAACTACTATGCCAATTTACGGCCGGTCTCAATAATCTGTCTATCGATGGATTTGGCTACAAGAGGTAGAATTTTGACATATTTTGTATAGAGCTTATGTCAAATATATAACTCTAGTAGCCAAAGCCATCGATAGATAGAATATTGAGACCGGTCGTTAGTTGACGTTTTAATAACTAAAGTTATCAAAAGGTTATCCTATTACTGACTATTTTTGTGTCTGTCTTTGCTCCCAAACAAATGAACCGATTCCAATGCATATTTTGTTAACTCTATTTCTATTTTTTTTGCTGCTGGGCACGGGTCTCCCTAGTAGAACCTACTTATTATAGATCCTGAGGGTAATTACTATAATCACAACACTTGGCAAGCCGGTTGGCGATCACAGTAAGGCTTTAAAGTACACAGAGCTTCTTCGCTTTCTTTAACGATATAATCGGTTCAGCCGTTTTGAATAACTATTAACAATATTTCATCTTACGTTTTGTACATTTTGAAATAACATTTTAAATTTTTTGGTATATGAAGGAGTTAATCAATTAAAACTTTCTAGGTGAAAGAGATCCAGCACAACGCAAGCGCTGGAGTGATCCTCAGTGATCAGAGTCTCGTACTGCAGAGCGTGGCAAGGTCTGCAGCGGGGGATTACAGCTGCCTTGCTTACAACAACGAGGGAAGTGCAACCAGTAATCCTGTATCGCTGCAAGTTAATTGTGAGTATCATATTGGTGATAGTTCATTTGAATCAGATGAAAGGTTCAGCGGTCGAAGCTGCGAATGTAAATCAAAACAAGAGTTTACCGAAAGAGTGAGTTTGTTTATATTTGGCATCTTTTCACCACTAACCGGTTGATTCGTTCATTGATAAATTTTCGGCCTCCACGACTAAGCGATTAACGAATAAAACATTCCAGCGATCAATAGTCCTTCGGGAGGTATGTCTAGACTATTGCTATATTGTTTTTTTAATTATTCGTTAGATGACCTCGTTGGGAGTATTATTCTTCGAAGCGAGATACTCCAAGCATAGCTCGCTTCCTTGCCCGCTGCGCGTCATCATATTCACTAAACATCATTTTTTTTAGCTTCAGCTTCGGCATATTCTCATGTATTTATTAAATATCAAGAAATGTATATAAAAGTTACAGTCGTCATGTCACAAATCTATTTTTTCTGGAGATAAAAGACGGTCATTTATTCAGTACTTTATTTTTACTGCCGTTTTTTATGATAATAATATTTTATGACACAGGCAAAAGAGTAATTTATATGCACCACGCATGAACACGGTTGCACAAATTTCTCATATAAAACATTTAAAAAATAAAATTGAAACGCTCGTGTAAGGTTTTAGGTCAGAAATTTACGAACTTATTTTACCGTACATTCTTAAACTTTATTTAAACTAAAGGTAGGCTAGCATTGTTTAAAATTGCTTTTAATTATATAAAAAAGCCGCACTAAGGTTGCCTGTGAGTTGCCTGAAATCCTTTTTCATCCCTTGTTTAAATCACAAAAAAAACTACTAAGTCCAGGGATTTTGGCTGGACATTAATGAGGGAAGAAATGACAAGACTTTCATTTTTGTTTAATACCCACGGCTCTGTCCACCTGGATAGCGATTACTTTGTCCACCTGGATTCGTTCATTCGTCGTCGTCCATGCGACAGGAGCAGGATTTTCAAATGACGGAAGAGTAGTCGCTACGTATCAGTAAAGTCACAGCGTGGTGTAAAGCAGCATTGAGCTGTCAAGTTAAATAAACATAAACATTATTTTTTGTTAAATTTTATTTTGCTATTATATAAGCTGTCTTAGATCTGTTTCTGAAATCTTTGTGTTACAAACTATGTTCTCATGAGACTCATTGTTGTATTTAGTTCTGCTCACCATAGTAAGCAGAAAGTTAGTGGGGGTGCCACTGTGCCGACGATTCAAAGTTTCGACCACAGCCTTGTCTTTGCTTGCCTATATTGTCTGGTGGAAGTGGAATACCAAGACGACTTTCAACTTTGTCTTGCCTTAATCGGCCTAGACAGATCTAGAACTTTTTATTTTGAGGGTGAAAGTGTCCTTTTAAGGGTGTACCTTTGGGAAAACATTGTCCGAGTCCTGAACCAAACCGTCGTCTTACCACTCTAAACCTCAAGGTATGTATCCTAACACTGATTCTGCCATCTGTAATAGCGACCAAATAGTGGGGTATGTAGACGTTAGTCGTAGGTACCTTTAAAACCTGATGACAGTTTTGAATGCAGCCAACGTTGTAAACTCGCTATGACTTCAAGTTACGTACCTAATTTTGCATTAGTACCTACATTCCGCTGTCTACTACAGTGCTGTAGTACTGTCATCAATTAAAAACGATTGAGGACAGTAGGTACTATAGCACTGTAGTAGACAACTGTATACAAAGGAATATTGTAAAAACTGTTATGTAAAAAAAGTGGCCATTAGTTTTGATTGCCAAGTTCTTTTCTCACTGGTTTTACTCTTTGCGAACTTTGCATTGAACGTAGACTCATACTATTCTAAATTACCCAATTATAAGATACCTAATAAGTGAATTACGCATGTTTTACTTTGACTTTGACGTATCAAATTTTATTGTATTTAAGATTCACTCTTGTGGCAATAATGTCTTTCATGTAAAATCACACATAATAATATAAAGGCGAAAGTTTTTGAGTGTGTATGTTTGTTACTTCTTCACGTCTAAACGGCCAGAGCGATTTTAATAAAATTTGGTATGGAGTTAGCTGACACCTTGGATTAACACATAAGCTAATAAACCGCGGGTAACACCGCGGGGCACAGCTAGTATGGATATAATGCTGCCGTGGACGTTTTTGTAGGACTATATAAGATAAATATTTCCACCAAACGTTTTATTCGTGCAACTCTTATAGTTTTAAAATATTTTGCAGATGGTGGAATTTTATCCGACTTACTTGACAGTTTTTGTTATATTTTGATGAATTTACACAATATCTTTAAAAATTATAACCTATGTGTTAATCTGATGTATAATTAATTAAAATTCATTCTGTAGTTTTTGCGTGAAAGATTAGGAAACATACATATACACAATGAAGCGGCGGTAGCCTAAGGCTAAGACATCGGACTTGCAATCGTGAGGTCGCGGGTTCGAATCCTTCCCGTTATACAACTGACGTGAACCCACTTCTAACATAATCCATTGTTCTTAGCTGGAGGTATTAACAGACCCAAAATACCACATTTTTAGTTACCTTAAAGAAAAACATTCACATTTATAATATTAGCAGGGATTTACGTTTGTCATAACACTCATTTGTTTTATAAATGATATTTATATATCATCAAATGAACTATACTAACTACTATGAAAATTGTAGGGTTTTCAAAAGTTGTACATGAATGTCCAAATTATGTGGACATTTCATCATTTATAGCTGCGTATTAAGTGACCTAGCAAACTTTGACAACGTGAAAAACAGAACTACTATCGAACTCCCAATAATACGAGTATTTGTATAAAAGTAAATCGTGATATCCTAAGTAGCAATTTTGGGATGTCAGCCACTAAACTGAAATGAAGAATCAAAATAGTTTGATCTCATAAGTGGATAGTTCCACCGTGTAACACGGTAACCGCAGCCTATTTACATAAGTTACCACTTTACAAGACGTGTAATGGCACCCAAATAGTTACTTCGACCTTATCGTAACAAATTATTTCAATTTGAGCTTTACTTGTTCGAAACTTTTGGTGTTGGAACTACGTTACCTCTTTTATTGCTCTTTTTACTGAGCTACTTTAAGAATATGGCGTTTGTACATAGACTCGGCATGAGCTAGCAGATTTAACTTAATAATAGAATATATATTTCAGCAAGTGCATACTCATTTTATTGTATGCGACTAATAGCTTGCATCTTACATGTGTTAAATCTATACTAATTTTATAAGCTGAAAAGTTTGTTTGTTTGAACGCGATCATCTCAGGAACTACTGATCCGAATTAAAAAAGTATTTTACGGTTGGATAGCCCATTTATCGAGAAAAGCTATTGGCTATATAACATCACGCTACAACCAATAGGAGCGGAGCAACTATACAAAATGTTGCTAAATCGGGAAAAAATTATGCAGACAAAGTTGCACGATTTGATTGTTTGTTTGCATTGAATAGGCTCCAAAACTACTGAACGGATTTTTAAAATTATTTCACTATTAGCTACATTATTGGGGTGAAACAAAGGCTATATTTTATTGTCAAAAGATTATAGATCCCTACGAAAATTACAATAATGTTACTCAAGGTTTAAAAAACTACGACATGACACCCGTGCGAAGCCGGGACAGGCAGCTAGTAAGTCATAAACAGAGAGCAATAACTTGCACACGCACGTACTCACTTTTGTATCGAATTCAGCATATTTTAATGTGTAGAAAGAGTACCTAGTTATTTTGAAATAATTAAAATATGCTCCCCTATACAGGATTAAGGCTTGTATATTTTTATATCTACACAGATGCTCCTCTTTGCAAGACAACGAACGATGGCGACGTGTACGGTGCTCTCAAAATGGAGACGATAGTGCTGCACTGCGTGGTGGACTCCAGCCCACCACCCACCTATTTCAGCTGGTTCTTTAACAGCTCCGGGGAGCAAACAGAAATATCTCCAAGGTAAGGTTTACTGTACCTGTATATGTTTCTTTCCTCACGCCTATCAAAAATAATAAGGGTCAAAATATTCGGAATGTTCATTATCTAAAAGTGCTAAGATGTGACTGCTCATCTATAAATCTGTAAAAGTTCCGCGTGGTTGATCACGGGTATGCCCCTTTTCGGAGAAACAGTTTGAATCTTGGGAAGTTAAAATGCCGATATATTTATGTTTATGTCAGAGTACTATTGTGTAATTATGAACTTTTCAGTCCCTTGACACAACATATTCTATATTAATATTATAAAGAGGAAAGATTTGATTGTTTGTTTGTAATGAATAAGTTCCGAAACTACTGAACGGATTTTAAAAATTCTTCATCGTTGTGAAGCTACACTAACATCGGGTGACATTGGCTATTTTTTTTTATTTATTTTTTTTATAAAAGACGACTCCCGTTGTAGGGTACGAGCCCTGTGTCGCGGGGGACTTTACAAACATACAAGTCACGGACACAAAGTACACCCAGACCCGGAACAACAATTTGTGGATCACACAAAGTAGTGTCCCGTGTAGGAATCGAACCCACGACCTCTTGCGTAGCAGTCGGACACACTCCCACTGCGCCACAAAGGCAGTCATTTTATTCCGGTATTCCCACGGGAACGGGAACTATGCGGGTGAAACCGCGAGGCGTCCGCTAGTTTAATTATAAAGTGTGACATTGGCAAAAAGTAACAGAATAACGGTTCTAACATTATTCTGCTACTTTTTGCAAATGTCAGGGATATTTTTTTTGTTGATTTGAGTTTTTCTTTTAAAAATATTTTATTAAACATAGTATTTACAAAATGACTGCTTATATTTGCATGCTTGTATTTTGATAATGTTGTTAAATGAAACGCTGCCAACTTTATATGCGAAATGAAAATTCGCTGAACAAAATGTGTGTAAAATATGAACCAGTTTAAATCAGATACAAAATCTTTTCTTTTGTAGGTGTGGAGATAGGTAGGTAGTTTAGTCGTCGCCTGGGCGCTCATTGCATCTTATAAATCCGTAGCCACCCAACCGAGCGTAATTGTACAGCTACCGTCAGCTGATGCGTGCATATCATTTAACTTTGTTTATAACGTTTGTTTTGTTATTACTTGCTTTTTATTATTTTAAATTGTTTTGTTACTATTTACGCTCTTGGAAAGTTATGTGAAAGTTAAATCGTAGTTGTGAAAGTAGGGCTAAATTGAATTTAAAATATTTCAACAAGGATTTTACCCAATTTCTGTCGTCTAATTAATTTTAAAGTTTTGGGTTAAGTTTTGGGAAAGATAGTGAAATGTTTACTAAGATTTAATATTTTATACAAAAGGCGTTAAACTGTTCGGTTTAAAAGCATCTACGAAATATAAATGGTTGCTTGTTGGTAGTGTAAGTACCTACTTCTAATATTTTTAAAGACGTGACAGAGCTAATTAGGTACAAAGAAATTACCATAGGTATCGTGTATTAAACTTCTACTTTACACATCGATCCAAACACCTGTTTCAAAAAATGAAAATTTCCTTTATCAAAAAAATAATGTGTATTTCAACATATGTATTTCTGATGACATAAACAAATTCAATGGATCGGAAAATTTGTTTCCGATTGCTTGTCAAAACAAACTTAGTTGTAACTGTATGAGATAGATCATGCCTATTGAACCAAGCCAGTGAACTTTATGGGCCACAGAAAGGTATCATGATTTATTCATTTGCAAGACGTACTGGCAACTTCCTTACCCATAACTTAGTATTTCAGTCATACAAACGAAAATGTCAAATTCTCATAATACTCACGAAGCTACCCAGAGCTCTTTTCAAACTCTCGTGTAGAATTTATCTTATTAAATTTTATATACGACGTTATCTCATATTGGAAAATTGTATTAAATGTTCTATGTAGAATCTAGTTTTTGTGCATATCGAGACCGTAGGAATTTAAAAAGGGTGGCATTCAAAATATTTCAATAAACAAGTCTAATAAAATCTCACGCGGTTTTTGAAAGCTTTGCGATGATATCACAAAACAACTATTAGACAGCTCTTTTTGTCATGTTTTTTGTCTTTTAAAATCTTTTTATTAAGATTTTAAAAGACAAAAAACATAGGAAGACAGCATAAGAGCTAAGAGAGTCTTTGTCATTGATCATGATCACAAATTGCTCATGAAATTTAGGTATTTAGGTATTATATCGTATGACGACGTATTACTAGAAATTCATTCACCGACAGATAGAAAGGCCGTTTTCGCTCGATCTCTGACTGAGATAAATGATATTAATAATATTCCCTAATTTCTGAATTTAGCGGCAAAATAATTTAAATGTATCTTCCATTAGTTTGTACACAAACCACGGCAACACTTCAACACTTCGGTACACACCGAGCTCCGACATGGACTTCGGAACTATTATATGCTCTGCCACAAACACTGTCGGCAAACAAGAAGCACCGTGTCTCTACAAATTGGTAGCTGCAGGTAAGACATTCCAAATGACGGGTTTTTATTAGTTATCGTCAATTTTATATTTTTTTTAATTAAATGGTGGATAAAATCTGTTTTTATCATTATGAAAAGCCACCGAGTGTATGTCACAACTGACGACTTCTGCCTCTTTCTGTTTTAGAACATCGTACAATGTAATTTACTATTCAAAGTAGATGAATGACGTTTAACTATGAATATCCTTCATCCCAGGAAGCTTAATAATTGATTAACTATTTTTTTTTTTTAATTTAAACTAATTTTCTGGAAGGAATAAATAGACATCAGAAAAAAAAATCTTGGACTTGTTGGCATGCCCCTATAATGATATCTAAAAATTACTAGGCATTAAAGATGATATGGAACTGGTGTGTTTCGGCCTTATGTCGAAGAGGCACAGAAAAATGCCCTCTTAATGTGCAACCAAAAACCACCAAACCGCCAGTTTATATATAAAATTAAAAGTTTAAGTAGAACCAAACCCTTTTAAGATCCTGAACGTTTCAGCAGGTAACCCAACCTCACTGCAGAACTGCACAGTGGTGAATCAAAGTTTCACGCTTTTGGTGGAGTGTACGGAAGGCTTCGACGGAGGATTGCCGCAGGTCTTCTATATGGAAGTGTTAGAACTGCCATCATTAATGGTAAGACTTTTGTGCCTCTAATTTTTAAAAATTACCCATAACAGAATTTTAAACAAAAGATTCTAAACATGTTAGAATCTTGTGTTTAAAACTCTTTTCTGGGCAATTTTCAGAACAAGTAACTCTCTGAAAACTGCAAATTAAGTTCGTGCAATTATTTAAAATTGAAACATCAGAGGAATTAAATAACTACCGGTACAAAAACTATTACCCGGTCTAAAGATTTTACACAATAGCAAAACGTCGTCATTAAGTAGTATCAGTAGTGATCTTTCATTAAAAACTTCGTCAGTCCGGCTGCTCAGTTATTGGAATAAAGACAACCTAAACAGAGAAAAGAAAGGCATAAGCAAGCTGTGCCTAAATGGCCCAAAAGTTCTTAGAGTTTAAAGTGCTCTGAATTGACTGATTATTTCCAAATTAAATGTTTTCTATATAAATCAATTTGAATTTGCAATTTTACGTTTATATTTATACTACGAAATAAAGAGACGAGTAAGCATCACACGTCTTCCATAACAGTATCAGTGCAGCCCAGGTCCCTGTTTCGCAAAGATCTGAATGTCACTAACTCATTTGAGACATTCGTTCATAAGTCTCATTCGCCCAGTAATAACACTTATGCTTCAGTACCCTTCGACCGAAACATAGACGAAGAATAACTGTCACTGTTGTGGTACCCACCAAGACTGCCTATGGCTTAGACGATATAAATAGTATCATGTTAACAAAGCTTATTTTTTTTAGATCCGCGATAACATCACTGCAAACCATACTCCGTACTTCGAAGTCCAGAATTGGGACAGCAGATCCAGTTACGCGCTAATTCTGTACGCAGCCAATGCTAAGGGTCGCAGCGAAGAGGTGACGCTGTACACAATCGCCATTAGACCTCCTGATAAATATACTGGTAAGTTCTATTCTCCTGAAATTATTAATACCTCAAAATCATTCTAAGCGAATTTCAACTATGACGACTGACTCCGTGAGCAGTAAAAATGCGTGCGACTGCTGTGCAAATAGTTGAGGGGTTCGCTTCCATTAATAGTTGTTCCTAGTCTGGCTGTACTTTTTGTTCGTGATTCCTTTAGGCAAATTTAACATAGGGATTTCTTTTTTAATTCTAACTGAGACCACTATATCAAAAATATTACTATGTACACGAGTGTACTTTTATAATCCTATAGGAGGACTTCTCTCGAGTGTAACGCCCTATTGTCAGTTTCTTCTTCAATCATGTCCGAACTAGTAGATAACTATAGATGGCATTCGGCATAATACATGACATGGTTTGACATGTATTGTAAAAGAAAACGACTATTCCACGATGGACAGGTTCGGAATAGGCTTAAAGTATTTTAAATGTGTGAATTCGACAAGCCTAAAAATGCAGTTAGAAACACAAGAGTAATTAAAAAGGTTTAAATTGTTTCATAAAATAAATTACATTTTCAAAATAACCAGAATGAGGTTTTGAAAATGTAATATTTAACAACATCATTCAATATGCCAACATGGGGGTTGTGTAAAGTATCGAATTTACAGCCACATTAAAATTTAAAATTGTGGATTTATTCGGAGAACTTTTCGCAATGTATCACTGATTATGAGTAATATTATAAGCCATTGTTACGGGTCTGAAAATAAGTATAATTATTGCAGCTGTGGATCGTTTATTTCAGATAGTTTTATTTTATGATAATTGGACATCGATAAGTTAAGTAACATGTAAAAGTGATTTACTTTCTTCGCAGCTTCTGTTGGCGCAGCATGTTGCGAGACACATGCAATATTGTTATGATATGTTTATATTATGTGTCATGTTAGTGGACATTTAATCCTCGCGTATGTATCCGTGGCTTTAGTATCAACACTTTTTGACATCGTTAATGTTTTTTCACAAAGTAAAAACACGACAAAGTTTAATAAGCAGATTAACAATAGCAATAAAATGTAATGCATATAAAAATGCAACAACTCAAATGGATGAAACAATAAACATAAACAATTAATCTAATTCAACGCATTTATTTGAACCATTATGTAGTTAAATACTATAAAAAATGTACATGAACAACAAAGCAAGTTAAATAACTGGTCGTAAATTTACAACTGCAATATTCATCGGCGGTGCAGCACTACATAATTCACTGTAGTTTGCAAGAAACAGCAATTAGGTTGTACGATTGCAGTACACAACTGAAAGGACTATATTCAGAGTCTTGAGATTGTCTTGTTTCATTTAGGGGAATAAATTGCTATTTTACAATTAAAGGTACTATATTTTGTTACATTTTGTAGGGTTCCGTGGCCCAAATGGAAAAACTGAACCTTTATAGTATCGTCATGCCCGTACATCCTTAACCATTGAGTAGTTTTTGAGTGAAATCTCAGAACACACATGTAACAAATACTCACTCAATAACTACTCAATGGATATAGATGAAATTTGTGTGTCTTGTTCTTAATCTGAAAAATCTGCTACTTAGTTCAATAGTTAAATTACCAAAAATAAATATTTCTAGGAAGGGCACACCTACAGCTAACAGAAGCTGTTTTTTTTCAGCAAACATCTGCTTGTGGCACATCATTCGATAGGTCTTTTAAAACCATTGTGTTTTTAAGATTTTTTTTTTAATTAAGTGAATATTTTTGGAAATAATCACTCCGAGAGTTCCTGAAATTGTCTCCCCCCATTATCTTTGAAAGGCTATGGCAAAAAAAGAAATTGCAAAGGTAACGCTTAATTAATAAATACTTTCAACTAAAATTATTTTCTACATGATCAGACATACCGTCTTTGAGTTATTACCGAAAAAGGACGTAAGTGCCATAAAGGTTCGCTCTTTTGCTAATACACTGAGCATGATCCGACATGCTCTTGCTCGGTTTTTAGGGTTCCGTAGCCAAAATAGTAAAACGAAACCAAAAACAACCGAAAACCCACTTCATAAGCCGCATTATTCGGATGGAGGGGGTGACTACGGAACCCTACATTGTGCGTGGCCCGACATGCGCTTGCCAGGTTTTTAGCCTTGTTTTATGATGTAATACCTATCTGATACTTCCAAACATATCATTAAAAATCCAGCAATATAATGAAGGAATAGATTTTAATGGTCTCCTAACCGATATAGGTTACGGCGGCCAATCTCATTAGAGACTAGCCAACTACGCAGTAGATATTATAGTGTATAAGTGTATGCACAAACACAAGTGTACTCTGTATTCCCTCTCTCTAATAGTCCGATGGGACAGAAATCCGATACGACCGGAGAAAGATTAGGCGCAGGACCTATGGCTTAACGTGCCCTCCGAGGCACGGAGGGCTTTGACAGCGTAGGTAGGTAGGTAGTAGGCTTAGTCACCCATCTACAGACCGACAGTGGTAACGTTGTTTAACCTCGCAGATATTTCTATTTGTTCGGTCGCCACTGAGTCAGGTACCCCTTGAAGAGTAGATTACAATATAACAAAAGGTTACGTTACAATGAGTAATACAATAATATTTCCTCACAAAATGTCATTTACCTGCCAGTCACTATGACAGAGCTACAAACTGACTGCTTGATGACCCACCTATTGTAAACAATCATGACTTTGTTAAAATGAATTATTTGGTCGTGAGTCTCTTAAATATATTATATATGTACCTACTAAAGTACCTATTGAGTTTGATTTAAATCACCTAGGTGGCGCGATGGGAGTATGAGCGGCTACTGCGCAAGAGGTCATGGGTTCGATTCCCATACGAGGCCCTACTTTGTGTCACAAATTGTTGTCTTGTCCATGATTTGTATCTTTCTAAGTCCCCCGCGTCACAATCAAAAAGGAATTTCATTTCTTCGCTAAAGAAATCCTAGCAGTCCGGCATCTCAGTTGCCTTAAGGTCGTCGTGTTTAAAAATCACGTCTAGTGCTACCGTGATTATTGCAGTTTAATGTTGGCAGCACTTAACGATCCCTTGCACTAACGCAAAATACTTGCTCGTTTTATATGCGCCAGACGAGCTCCACTCAAAGTTACGAGGTGCTCTGTCCTTTAGAAAAGCCATAAGATAAAACTAAAAACTTAACTTCACGGTGCATATATTTCTGAATACTTTAGCTCTATATCTATACCTTCAGTTATCTTGAAAATATATGTTTTGTTTAAGTTTTTTCTTTAGTGTTTATTTAAACATCAACAAGCTTTGCCTTTGTTGTCAAAAAAACTCAGATATAACAGCTAGCCTATGAGTGTAATAAACTAACATATGAAAAAAAAATGTGGCACTCGGGGACTGCCGCGGTAAAGCTATTGCATAGCATTTTTATCAACTTATGCAATTATAATGATTTATTTATTTATGCAGTATTTTTTTTTGGTTTTCTTTTTATTACATTTTGGAGCAGCTCGTCTCGATTCGTGCGAGCTTCGTGCAGTCGTACCATATAATTATATATACGTTAAGCGAACGCTCGGCCGAGCTACATGGTAGGCGGAGTGGGGGGTGTTAGGTTTTATGTTCGTTACGGAATTTCTTGACTCGGTCGCCGCGCTCAAAGCCCGCGATAAAAGCTATGCAATAGCTTAAAAATGTTTTTTTATACGGATAATCTCTGAAACCGCTGATATAATTGAGACTTGAGGAAGGAAGGAAGTTTTATATGATGAAATTGACAATTATTGGATAAAATGAAATTCATTGGTGACACATCCCTATTGCGGGCAACCGGGGAAATAGATAATCCCTGAAAAATATACTCACTGATATAAAAGAACATACAGGTAGTTAAGAACCCTTGTCGCTTAATTATAAAGTTTGGTTGAATAATATTTGTCCGTTTTGAAGTTAACCAGGTGTTGACACCAAACATTATCATATTTTCCCAAACCCTTATGGGCAAATATCCTCCGATTATAAATGTATGCACATACGTACTGCCAGCCAAAAGTTTTAGGTAGTCTCAAACTTATGGCAAAGGAAGTATGCGTATATTTTTAGGTCAACGTCGCACAGGTGGCTGTACTTTACCTAAACAGAAAAACTGGGCAAGTGGATATCGGGCCCCGCACCTACCCATTACAAAAGTGCGGTATAAGAAGTGGGGTTTTCTGTTGTTTTTTTTGTAATAATAATAATAATAAAATAATAATAAAAAATCGTTATTCACTTACAAAGCAAAATACTACACTTGGGAAAAGTCGAATCTATGTTTACATGTAATGCCTAGGCAATAAAAACTCGCGCCACTCTTTTTAAATTGCCAATGTTTACAATGTTTCTTTATTTGCATATGCAGGTAAGGTGCTGCCACCATTATAATATTAAAGGACTGGTGCAAAAACAAGAGTACACAAGATTGGATATATCAACCATGATGGGCACAACATAGTAGGAGCATCCACTTACAATGTAAAAACTATATGTGCATAAATATTGGCCAACGTATTTTATTACAACGTTGTAAAAATATTTTCCAATGGAATTTGTACGATTTTTTTTTCACTTTTCACTGGGTATGCTGTTACTTGTACCCACTCTTAGCTGTGATAGTTTGCCTTTTAATTTTATTAGGGTATGGAGGGGCAGGTTGAGCTTATTTTAACTTGAGCGGTCCTAAACGATAAGTCTTAATGGCTTGTTATGTTATGTATACTTATAGGTAAGTAATTTATGCCTTTCCAAAGTTGGCCATAGTAATTTATTTCTAACAAATCGCATTTACAAGCTACAGCCGTTTAAGTGAAGAAAGTTTGAGATGCTTAACGTATTACATAGGTAAGATAAGATAAGCAAGAGTATGGAGTAAATTGAGCAGTTATTAATTCTAGCCAAACCATGAGTTCAATGTTCACTAGACATTATATAAAATGTGTATTTTGCATACATTTTTCTATTTATAGTGTTTTAGAGACTTAACGGTAAAACAAAAAGTAATTTTCTTTTATTATTAAACGAAAATAGAATCAACAAAAACTGAACATATCTTAAGCTTCACTTTTGGATAAAAAAAGTATTTCCAAAATCAGACTGGAACATTTATAATTATCAAAAAAGCTTATTTAAAACAGAAATTTTAATGAGATCTTGGAAATTTAATCTTCGTTGTTTAAAATAAGACCAGCAGCTGGCGTACATTTTCTATGTGCTTACTCCTAGCATACTTTGGTACTGGATCCTGGTTTTCCCTTATAAACTTTCAGAATATTATTCGCAAGAGATCAGGCAGTGATAGTCATCATCATCATGGTTGCTATCCTCACATGACTGAAGTACTTTTTTTTGGCTTCTTAACTTTATTAGTGGTTAATACGAAACCACTAAAAAATGCCGTTTTAAGAGGAAATCTGCTATTCTGACAGACACCGACGATTGGTTATTTTCAATTTATTTCATAACAATGTTACATTGTGTGGTATATTTATACAAGAAGTATTAAAAATAAAATTATAAATGGGACATTTTAAAATTAAATAAAGATTAATAATCAAAACAAATATAAATAACAAACACAACATATTATGAGGAGAAGAAAAAATATACAATGTCAAATTATTTAAATGTCAAAGCTATATAAAAAATTATTAAAAATATATATTACAATGTCCCCTACCAATTTTATTATGAATATCTATTAATTAAGTCATCAACAGAGTAGAAACATCCATCAACTAGAAAAGGTTTAAAATCTAAAAATCTCTTTGATAGACGGCGCTCATGTTTAACCACACTGACAGAAGGTCGTAATCGTAGAATGCATATCTTTCCTTCTTGTACTTTCGCGTTTCATTACTTGTTTATTATTTTCATAAATATAAATTTTCTTTGCAAAATTAGTAAGACTTGGCACTGTTAATATTTTCAGATCCCTAAAATATCGTTGACATGAAACTAACTGGTCTATACGAACCATTGTTCTGATAGCTCTTTTCTGTGCCACAAATGTGCGTTGAACATTATAGTCATAGCTGCCACCCCAAAAAAGAATGCAATATCTTAATTTTCATTCTACTAAAGCAAAGTACACGGTTTTGAGTTGCTGCCTGTTCAAAAGACCTTCAACAAGCTGTCCACACGTAGGCCTAAAAATTTGACTTCATCCACTGTATTTATCGTACTATCTGTAAGAGTGCAAAAAAGTCTATCAGTGTTTTTAGTTGTTGTTTTAAACAAAATAACATTAGACTTGTTTATATTAATTTTAAGGCAGTTTTGCTTAAACCAATTGTGAAAAGAATCTAAAGCCGCATCAACTCTTTTATTTAGACTGTTGATACAATAGCGTTAGTATCAACGGCGAAAACAGTTAGCTTTATGTGATCAGGCGACTTATTTACTATACTGCTTATAAGGTGATTTAAAAAGACTAAGAAAAGAAGGAACGCCTGATTTAACAGTTACAAGTAAAAAAGCCTTATCAACGATTTGCTCAAATTTATTAGTTTTAATCTCAACAAACATATGTCTGCCATGTAGGTAAGACGCAAATATTTTTTTTGGATAAACCTCTTACACCATAATGCTCCAGTTTTGCTATAAGTATATCGTGATTGACAGCATCGAAAGTCGAATCAATTAGTGTATCAATAGCATCTTGAGTTCTCACATTTTTTAAATAGGTAAACTATCTTGGATTTATTATGTTATGAGAGGCCAAGTGTCTTTAGTAATTTACTTTTTAATTGTAATTCAAATATTTTTGATTTAGTGGGAAACTTAAATATCGTCCTGTACATCATCGCGTCTTTCTTAGACCCTTTTTTGTGTATGGAAACTACTTTGGGTATTTTTAACTATTAAGGAAAAATAACCTCTTATAAACAACGATTGTAAAAATACCTGCACCTCATCATATCCACACGACAAGTTGGTTTTTATTCTTTTCACTACATTAAAAACTTCTTTTGGAGTAATTAAATCTATAGTCATTACCTCTTTAACTCAGACAGAGTTAGACATAGTATTTTTATAGTACTTTTACATACACATTATTACATAGTATTTTTCTTTAGTTTTGTTCAGCTAGCCCCAACCCAATATTTTGAAACAAAAGTGTGGTACTAAACAAACTGTTACAATTATATACAAATCAAAAGTATACTACATTTATAAAAGTTTAACTCTTACCTGATTGAAAACGCATAATATTTGACTCGTACAGAAAAAAATACTATTTACATTTTTTTAACCGCTTCTCATAGCAATTTGAAGTGTAAGCATGCGGTGTATAGTTTCTGAGATACATATTATCATTTAGGTGGCAGGGGGGAAAGAACACTTGACACTAACAAAATTTTGCACAATAGGGCTTAATATTCAAACGGATCCCTTGAAAAGAGTGTTATTCATAACCCCACAAATACTTTTAAAAGACTTATCCAATAACACTTCATATGTTTGGGTGAGTGTGAAAAAAAGGAAACACATTCCCACTTTACGTGTAGGGGAGGTACCCGAAAAAAAATATTTCGAGATATATTTCTACTACATTGTTGGAGTAACCCATGATAAATTACAGCTTTCTAGTACTAAGAGAGTCTGACCTAACCTGAGGACAGACAGACAGACGCAGAGAGCGAAACTAGAAGGATTCTGTTTTGCCATTTTGGATACGGAGCCCTAATAAAAAGAAGAGATTTCTAAAAAATCGAACTCGTGCGTATCTAACTTAAACTCTTTTTTTTCACTTAGGTTTCAAAAGCTACATTTTTGACAAATTATAAACTTAAGTTTTTTTGTAAAGCAATAGCATCAGAAAAAAACTAAGCAGTAAAAACTTACAGCCGCTATTATCAAATTGCCAATATTTACAATGTTGATTTGTTTTTATTAAAAATCTTATTTCCTTTTTGTATTCCATTATTATTCCTTTAGCCAACAAAGTTCCTGAATGACTCGCTGGTCTTTATCACCATTATAGAATCTAATCTATCCATTTTCCTAATAATTAAGAAATGTAAAAACGTTATTTTTCAAAGAGAAGTGATTACTCATTTAAAATAGACAACCAGGCTTAATAGATGTCTGTCTATCCACTAAAGAAACTACAATGTAATCTTGCATATTTCTAGTTTCTTAATCTTGCAAAATCTATCAGGTACCTGAATGAAATACTTTTAAAGAAAGAACTTTTTATCCCAAGAAGTCCCGAAATCTTAATTTAAATTCGTTAAATTATTTGGACATTTAACAATTAATGAGCATTTATGGGTAATATTAGGGAGATTAGTATTGTCACTGCCACATAGACGTTAGAAGTCGTGATAGTAATATCGGTCTAAGTAAATAACATGTGAATAAATACAATAATTCAATTAATTACTGTCTCAATTTTGCGGCTTTTGTTGAAGCCAGTAGTGTTTATTGGTGCGTAACCAGTCAGAGAAGTGAATCAATATCTTCGCGGTCAGTTCAAGGATGGTGGAAATAACCTGGAATTATTCGTTATTAAAGTAAAAAGTGTCAGATAATTTATCCGAAATTTTAGTGGAGAAAATTTCGGTCCCAAAGCGTCTTTTTTGCCGTGTTGATAAAGTAGGTTGTAAATCAATTAAGGTCTACTAGGTATGCCCGCTGCTTGACTTAATCAGTGTAGATTTTTCTATCATTTGGG
Source organism: Herminia tarsipennalis (assembly GCA_945859575.2). Lineage (NCBI taxonomy): Eukaryota > Metazoa > Arthropoda > Insecta > Lepidoptera > Erebidae > Herminia > Herminia tarsipennalis. The sequence continues at coordinate 21,802,108 of OX243851.2, read as the reverse complement.
AAGAGTAGGTACTTTTCTATAGAAACTTTCAAAGGCAAATTTTTTTTTTAGCGTTACCTTAATTTTGTGCCAGTTTTTATTCTTTATCCCATAGTCTGTGTAACAACCGAAATCCGGTTGAGTCGCCCTTTTGCAACTGCCCTTTCTAGATTCCCGTGGTGATCGAACTATTTACATACTTATAAATTAGTACGGAACCCTTAGTGCACGAGTCCCACTAGCACTTGGGTGGCCCGCTAGCAATTTTTATCATTGATATCACTAATTGTTTCAAAATATTATAGATTGTATCATTGCAGTTTGCGCACGGTACCTAATGCTTGGTTCTCCTCCTTCATCGATGTGATAAAATTACAGGTTGAGCAATTAATGCTCAGTTCTCCTCCTTCACTGATGTATTGCTCGGATTTGTACCATTATATCACAGGCTAATGTTCACGGTGAGCGTAATTGACACTAGATCTAGATCGTTTTCCAAATGCAACACATACATACTTCGTCGAGCAACGCGCATTTAGACAAGAAATGTCATAATACATTCGGAACAAAGTAGTCTGAGATCTGTGTCCTTTAGCAATGTCTATTTTGCTCTAGGGCGTTTTTATAAAGCTTCTATACTTTCAATTCTTTGTGCTGTAGCTAATAATTTGCTCGTCTTGCCCACCGGTTCAAAATCACGATTACTTAAGACGAATTCTGACTTAGACCCTTTTGATTTCGTAAATAACAATTTAAACCGTTTCGGTTTTTCGTCACGTTTTATTTGAGTTACGAATTATTATACCGGTAAATGCGGTGCGGAATTTAAATCGTAAATACTGTTCCAAATTTCAAAACCTGCGCAGGTTTTACTCTTAGAGAGTTCAGAATCGCCACAAATATTCCGTTCTCCACCACTTATTATTTTAATTAAGGACGACCAGATGAGCTGTTGCGACGTAATCGTATTTATGGATTGTCGTTTTACCCAACTGCAAGAAAGTTTTATATTTTTGGTATGAACTTTTGCATTGCATGAAAAAGTTTATTGATGCGGAAAAAAATACCCAAAGACCAATTGTTTAAACAAGTTCTGCTTGCTGTCTGGCCCTTCTATCAATGATGGATCCAGGGGGAGGAGTTTAAGATGTTCAAGACCAAATCATATATAGAACGTCAATTTTGTAGACTGTAAATCTTAATCGCGTCAATATTTTAGAATAAATACCTTATACTACTTACCCTATACCGCCAAAATATTTAAGTTTCAATAAATCATTATTTACTATTTTTTATACTAATAACCCAATTTATCACGTTCAACATTTGTCACTTAAGATTTTTCCTGCAATAAATACTAGCTGTCCCGCACAACTTCTTCTGCGTAATTTTTCCCCGTTTTAGCAAAATTTCTAATTGCTTCTCCGCTCCTATTGGTTGAAGCGTAAAATTATACATATTTATAGCCTTTCTCAATAAATGGCTATTAAACAAAAAAACTCTTCAGGTTTACAATATTAGTATAGATATACTAATTGACAGAGTGCTCACGAGCACTTGCATTTAGCTTTAACATTTCTCTACTAGCAAAACACAATGTCTATATTTAAAATAATTGAAACCAATCTACCCAATGTCAAATTGATAAAATGGAACTTCTTCTGTTAACTGTTATTATACATATTAATCGAAGCCTTAATTTATCCACTAGACTGGATGATTTATGCATTGAAGTGATCGCCAGACCAGCTAAATATCGATGTACCAATTGTATGTCTGTTAAAAACCTAGTTCGTACAAGTAATTTAGTCATAAGTAATTTAGTTAAAGTGGCGAGTAATATTCTGTGGTATCGAACATTTTATTAGTTGGATGAATTCGTTTATTGATTTTTAGTGCCTGACTTTTTTCATCACACAATTTTTTTCAGACATTAAATTCAAACGAAAGAAACCCTATTACAAAATCATAAAAACAGGTGCGCCTCGCAAGATTTTTGTTAGTTACTCGTAAGTTATCGAGTAGTACGCAGCGCGCACGCGATACTCTATTAAACTACTACTATTGTCTCTAAGTCGCCGACAGGTAAATTTTTGACCTTCAAAGCGAAGTGCTCTGCCCTCACTTTAAACAAATAGATACAATAAGTACCTACTCACTATGGGCTATTTCCCCAGGAGTGAGCACCTCAATCCCGTTGTCTCCAATGTTGGTGTCATTGCTGTCCATCGCAGCGCTGCTCTGCACAGGAATATGTGGAGTCATAACAGCGCTGTATCGTCGGCACGCCGCTAGAAGACACGATATTGATAAGCACCCACCCTCCACGTAAGTTACAATAAGCATTAAGATTTTTTGCACTTTGTCGCAAGTATCGACTGCCATTATCCATAAAGCAAAAATGCCAGCAGTAAGGACTAGAAGGTTTAAAGGAACGCACACCTTGCGGCCGTCTGGCGAAGACAGTGTTTCTGAGGCTGCTAAATTTTCTCATAAGTATGTATGAAAACTTAATGATGTGAAAGTGGCAAGCGTCCACGAATTCTATACTAACGAGTGACCTTCCACACAGCAACGCCCTGTATATGCAACAAAGTGTCGAGTCTCTATCAAAGCAAGATAATCTGAACACTTACTGCGCATCACCAAAGTTGGACTACTGCAGTCAGTACGAGCTCAAGATGGAAGGGAGCGGGGAAGATACGGACCCTGATATTATACCGTGTCATTATGGTATGATTTTCCATTTTTTTTACAATAAATAACTTGGATAATATTAATGAACGAAAACATGATCAGGAGACAGCATGTCTTAGAAACAAAAATTAAAAGACAGTTACTATTCTGCAGTAGGTTCGCGAGGTGGATTACGGTATTTACGACCCATACCCTCTCTCAGAGAAGAGGCCTGTATTCCAGCAGCGGGGACGTTATAAGGCTGATTATAATTATGTCCTGTTAATGTATTTTCTAGTTTGTTTTCATATTAAAGAGATTGGTAAATCACCCTTTGCGTAAAGCAAACTGCAAGCTCATATACGGAATTTGAACCTTCGAAACATATTTGTTCAAGAAACGCCAAGAGAAATGTTAGGCATATCAACCGTACCTAATTTAGGAGGTTGTGAATATCAATGATGAATTAATTATACGAGTACTAGTATCTTACTCCATAATAATATTGTATAATTAAGTTTCCCACGAGTAGCTAATGAGGTCATCTCATTATTATAATAACAATTACGTGTGAACATGCGGTGATGGTTCGGGGTAGGAGGGGACGGTGTAAGGGGCTCAAACTTGCCTTCCCAAAATGTCGGAGTCCTCTAATGTTTGTGTAGTTTTCCTTGATAAAACGTACCCTCAACGGGGACAATCCGTCACTGTGTTGAATACCTAATGATAATTCGATTATCTACGTATTATAAAAATTGGAAAAAGTAAATCGATAGAGGATGCAATTTAAAACACCAATCGTCCCGCTTATACAGACAATGTGTATTTTATCGCACATACGCAAAGGTTGGATACGATTGATCAGTATTGTTGACACCTTCACATTCACCATCCACTACTTCTTTACAGCATTGATGAAATGGTAAAAGTCTCTCAGAACTTGACTCTATTTCAAAAGCTTCCTTATTAGTATTTTGACTAACTCTTTTCATCTGTACATATTTCCAACTCATAGAAATTGAACCACAAACAGATAGTATACTCTAAGGTGACCGACGTCCCGAGTTGAACGCTGATTACGGTACAATATTACGTTACAAGTAGGGAAAAGACCTTCATCTAATTATATTAAGGTCCTCCATGATTTTAACACAGTTAATTAGACTTAGTGGTGACGAGGGTGCTAATATTATACCAGGTATACTGATTTTAACAGAACTGTCTAGTAAAAGGCGTACCTATGTTTAGTGGTGAAATGTGTTAGGTGTAACTGAATAATATTGTTGCAGATAAGAAACCAATTAACGATTATAATAAGCTGCCTACACCTGGTCTGGAGGTGGATCCTCACAGGATATTTAGTGATAGACCTAATATACCTTCTAGTGCTGTAAGTATATAAACTTTTTGTTAAATCGATTAAGAGAGTATAGACGTAAATTCAATGATTTAATCAATCACTAAATTAATAACAATTTACACTTAAGCAAAATTGATTTAATATATTTTTAATAATTTACTGGCGTGGTGGTTAGTTCCCTGACTACTAAGTCAAACCTCGGTGTTTCGATTCCCATCCACAGCCAGTGTACGAATCGTCAAAAAACTCTAAATTATTAATAATATTTAGAGATGATACATATTTTTTTTTCTTTCTGCCCACAGTCATCAGTGAGCATATGCGTAGTCAATCGAGGCGTTACAGCCCGCAGTGCTGATATAGCAGCTGCGAGAAGACCAGAAGTAGTCACCACCGCGCGAAAGGTACGAGAAAGCTGCATATAAGTGTATCATGGCTCTGATAGTGATCAAACGTTTGTCTTTAATAGTAATAAGAAGAAAATTGAAGACAAAAACCTTCTAGCTGAAGAGAAACATGGATAGGTATGTTTAGTGATGAAAAAACAAAATGTGATTATGAATATAACTGTATTTAGAGCGGCAACAAATAGTGTTTTCACGTATGGTGTTAAGAATTTTAGGAAGTGAACTGAAGGTTTCAGTGTCTTATTTCAGAAGGAACAAAGAAGGCGAATGTTAGTGACAGTGGACTTGTAGATAGTGAAATGGTTTGAAGCGTTTGTAGTCATTGGAAGAATTACGCTTTTTGGAAGAGAATTTGATCTAGACGTGGTATGTCCAAATATTAGTTTTATTTTTGATTACGACATTAATTCATATATAAAAAATCAAAACAATTGAATTATGCTACTTAATTCCAAATTAGTTATTTTCCTTCCACGGTTTGGGGCTGGTCAATTTTGAACATCCAACATGTTTTGAACTAAAGCATAATATAAAACATTTTGATCTAAGACGTGATTCTTCCAAGAAATTATTTTGCACATGACACGAATTGAATGGATGTACAAGACAAATGCTGTAATAAATAAGTAAATTAATTATTTATACGGAATAACGTTATTAAGTGTATCCGCCCAATCCTTTGAGCCAATAAAATTAAAAACTACATATATGTACTTATATTTTAAATGAATAACATTTATCAAACAATTTGCCATCATCATCATAGATTAATAACTTCAGTTTTCTCTTTAAATATTTTAAATTCTGAAAGTTTAACTTAATATTTATTTTTCCAAAGCACCAATTAATAAATAAAATTGAGATTAAGAATTCAGTTTTTATACAAATTGGTTCCATAAATAACGTCTATCCAGTTCTTTCAATACCCGGAATTGTATTTTATTTTTAAAATATTTTATCGGAATATCGACACAATGATTGAAATCGTTTTCGTTTATGGTAAACTAGCTCTCGGCTGCCGCTTCACCCCTATGGGTAACAATGTCCTTTTCTGTAACTTTGATACTCTCCCTTTAGTTGTTCACGCTTGGAAGAGTGATCATGGATTTTTGATGATGTGTCTGTTCTAGTTTCTGGTCAGGTCAGTACTTGTTGCGGTCTTCAGCATTACAGTAACATTAAACTATTTAGGTTTTCTTCACTGCTTTTATCAAGTATCATAACATAGCTTTCCGACCATGTAAATGTTCCCCTAGACAAAGTGAATTCAAAATTTCTAGACGATCGATTGACTAGGTAAAGCATGATAGAGTAACAAAGAAATAAGTTATATTCGCATTGATAAATAAATATTAGTTAAGATCCACTTCAAATACTCCATATTTACGGTTTGATGTTATTAGCACAACTATTAGAGAGTAGGTACCGTTGCGTTTACATAGGCAGTCACAAGAGGAGACCAAATTCAAACCCATTTGCTAAGCGATCAAAGCGCTCTACTTGACACAAAGACGGATTATCTGATTGAGACGAAGCGTCTCCACCAGCCGAATTAGTAACCAAATTGTCTCATAAACTATCGTTAGCGTAATAGAGAAGTTGATACTCAGAGCTTTGTACACATCTGTTGTTTCCATTTATCCAATTTCGGCTCTTCTTAGGTAACTTTCAAAACATTTAAAAAAAGCTATTTGACAGTATGATAAATAATATCTTATTAAATGACGTACACATGGCTAGGGTTTTACAAATCGAAATGCATTAACCTGACAAAATATTGTATTATTCGTTACCCGTGACATCACCTACATACGTTGATTGGAACGTAGAATAAATGATTTCTTTAAGCTTCCAGCTATAAATACACCAAATTTCATCAGCTAAGTCTCTTCGAATATTAGCGCGCTTAAACAAACTCTTCAGCTTCTTTTATTTTATTATTATAGATAAGATAGTATAGTATAGATAGTAGGTATAGAAACGATTCAACCTTAAACACTTGAGTATAGCTTCAGTCCAAGATAGACAGATGCTAATGACACTCAAAATAATGTTTCGGCGACGTATTTAGATTTGTACTTATAAATTGATTATTTTTTTGAAAAATAATGGTTTTTGAGATATCAACAAAAATAACATGAGTTGATATTTACAGAAAGCGCTGAAAATAACCTGTTGTAAAAGCTACAACTTGCCCTTGTTAGGTTATAAAAGTATTTAAAATGTTGTTTAAACAACTAACTACTAAATGTTGTTCTGTTATCTCCTCCAAAATCGTGATTCTAAATTTTCTCACAGTAATAACTTCACCTATGTTATACATCTGTTTCAGACACTGATTGATGCCTTCCTCTCTTATTAAGTGTTCTTTTAAAAGCCTTATGAAAGCTATTTAATAACTCACTGATGTAATAACGTTAAATAGAGTGGATAAGGATGGCGGAAAAGTGGCTATATTTACTTACAATTGAATTTCTGGTGTGTCACGTTGTAGTGCAATGAAAAGTAAATAAAGTATATTTACGTTTTGTAATATACAATACCTTTGTATTTTAAAAGCAGATTTTGTAGACGTATTAAAAGTAATAGAAGCAATATATTAACAACGTTATATTCAGAATCAGGGAGGTTATAATTATATTTTGAACGTAAAATTCACATGAAATAATGACATGAAGTTGTGAAAATGCCTGCATGCAAAGTTAGCTGTCATATGGTCTGGCTACATGCAAAGACTCGCATGCGCAAACAGTTGGCGAAAAAAAAGGCAAAAACTGTAAGGTGTCTACACGATAGTGACATGTATGGGCAAACATCTGTAAGGTGTCTACAGGATTCTGACATGTATGCGCAAACAGTATGGGCAAAAATTGACGCAAAATCTGCAAGGTGTCTACACGATAGCGACATGCATTCGTAGACAGTTTGTGCAAAAATTGACGCCAAATTTGCAAGATGTTTATATGATACTGACATGCATGTTCAAACAGTTTATGCAAAATTGGCGCAAAAACGCAAGGCGTCTACGCGATAGCAACATGCATGCGCAAACAGTTTGTACAAAATTGGCGCAAAAACTATCAGGTGTCTACAGGATAGTGACATGCATGCGCAAACAGTTAGTGCAAAAATTGACGCCAAATTTGCAAGATGTTTATATGATACTGACATGCATGTTCAAACAGTTTATGCTAAATTGGCGCAAAAACTGCAAGGCGTCTACACGATAGCAACATGCAAGCGCAAACAGTTTGTACAAAATTGGCCCAAAAACTATCAGGTGTCTGCACGATAGCGACTTGAATGCGCTACACGCTACACGTGCAATCTTATTTGCACAAACCGGATGGTGCAAACGTTTGAGCATTTATTATTACCATCTTCACATACATGCTTAATTGTGCAAACCAATTTTATACAACTAGCGTTTTGTGCAAGCCATTTGTGCGGTGTACCGTTTTACCGTCTTAACGCACATGTTCATTTGCACAAACAAGAATTTGTGCTAATAAGATTGAGCATGCAGCCAGGCCCTTAAATTTCAACATTTTGTACTACAGGATAAAAATAAATACGAAATAAATAAGATAATCTTTCAGCTTATTCCTCTAAGTGTATATACTTAGAGAAATTAGCTGAAAGATCGACTATTGACAATTAATTGTCATCAACTGAAAAATATTTAGATGAAAGAACGATATGAACGATGACAATTAGCTCGAAAATTTAATAATGACCTAAAGGGAATCGTGCAATTTGTACCTGCTCTGGCTTTCCCTGACAAACTAACATGTAGTGACGGAACTAATATCTACACGAACCTTTAAGCGAATACGGAAACATGTTGTCTAACAACTTTTACAATTAATATTTTAGATAGGACGCGGGAATATTAGCAGCTTTACTCCGAGTGATTGATTAATTTTAACTTTCTGTGTCAGGGCTGACCTATCTCGATGATCCGAAATAAAATTTAGCCATTTATAGGTATTCCATTTAATATTTTTACTAAACTCATGTACAGTATTAAAAAAACTCTGTCGTCGCCAAGTCTCATTCAGTTTGAGGTTGGCTCTCATCATTTTTTGCTGTACTTAAATAATTGGACCTTGCTTCGTTTGTTAGTAATAATTAACTAACGCCTATCTTTGGAGATATAAAACAAAAAATGTACAAATAATGGGGTTAGTTGATTTACTTCTAAATCGGAAAATATCAGATATTTTCTATGAAGGAAAACATGTTGTCTTAAAGAAAATACGTATAATTAAAGCTAAACTTAAAATAATTGGATTCACGTGTACAGGAAAAATCTTGAATCTTGAAACTTACTACTAAGTTTAGGACTTTACGCAACAAGGAAAGTGTTTTTTAAAAACTTGTTTTTTTTTGTAATATAATAAATTCCGAAACCTATAAGTGAATGGCCTAAGTAGTTGAAGTTGTTCTAGGCGATCAAAGGCAAATTGTTTGATAAACTTTAGCTAAAATGTAAAAGATATGGTGATATTACAAACTACGTAATATATCTAGTTACTTTCGTTTTCTAAACTTATTTTTGTACATAACTACAAAAAAATATTGTTGTTAATATTAATAAAATGTTAGTTAGTAAGTTTCGTTATCCAATGAAAATCACTACACAATTTGATTCCTGTAAAACTTCTAAATTGCACATGTGTCAGCAAAGTCAATAATTGTTAATTTATAATTAATGATTAAACGTCTCAGAATAATATAAAATAGTAATATATAATTAAATAAGGAAATTTATATAAGGTGTTATATATTGAAATGTAACCCTTAGCTGGAGTCGCTAAAATGGTAACGTACCTAGAGTCAGGGGTTAAAGTTACTCAGTCTGTGGGGTAATGTATATTATTAAAACTTACTGAAGTTCTTAGTCGTCACAGGCAGCTATGGTCGTGTTACGGACGATTTCTGAATTAAATTAAATGTCTTCGTCTTCCAACAATTGTGAAGATTGTTGTTACCCAAAATACAATAAAACATTAGCAAATAATTAAACAAAAAACACACATGTTTGGAGCAGGGGGTTATTTTTAACGCACTCCGCGAAGTACTCAGACTTCGTTTTGATTGACTGGTCTGTTGGTCTAGTGTTACTGATCCTGAGTGCTACCGGAGGTCGATCCCCACCCAGGATAAACCTTTGTGTGATGAGCACGATGGTTTATTCTGTGTCTGGGTGTTATTTATCTATAATATGTATGTGTTTAGAAATATATAAGTATGTTTATCAGTTGTCTGGTTTCCTTAGTACAAGCTCTGCTTAGTTTGGCATTAGATGGCGTTGTGTAAGGTGTTCCAGGATATTATTATTATTCGTAAACGCGCGCGAGTGTTGGCACTTATGCTATAGAGTTATGGCAAGAAATATGTATCATAGGGTCGTTTATGACCCCCGATTCCGGTTAAGGGTTTTAGTTTTAGTTAGTTACGAATTAATTTCTAAACTGCTAGGAATATTATGATAGCACATTTTGCTATAGTAAATAGTCTGGTATGGAATGGAATTGTTTTTGACGTGACGAAAGTAAGTTGTTTGATATATTTATCATTTAAATGGAGCGTGAAGACGAGTAATGAACGTGTCAACTGAGTAAGGGCATGAGAAAACAAAGATTAATAAGGCTGCTGTCATACAGTCCGTAAGGCGTTTTGTGTTGTTTTAAGCCCCCATTGTATCAGTGATGTCTAAGAAGCTCGATAAATTGGTGGGGTTCAGCAACATTAACTCTTTCAGATGTGTAGTTTCTGACCGAGTATAGTGGATTTCTCGAAATGCACTATCGTATAAAGGAAGAAAAAGAGAAGTGCACGATTATGTACTTGCCCACACATTTGCGCACTTTGGCTAGCCCTGCGCACTGTTGCTGTCGTGGCACCAGATATCGTCCGTTACGCCATAACAAGACGTTACTGTAAACGTGTAGATAATGATACCAAACGACAAACTCTACAAATAAAAAAATAGATTCAAAATCTGCTTTTATAATGTGGTTGTCATGAATGATGTTAATGTTGTTGCTGTTATATGCAAAGCGCACTTTGCTTGTGACTCGCGCGACGCGCGACGCGGCATTACAGGCACTTTGCTTTAGGCGAGGCTGCCTCGAATTGAGTACGTTACAAAGTGACTATGTTTAGGTTAAATAGTTGTTACATATTTGTACTATAAATATACAAAATAAATTATACTATAATAATTTATTATGTTGCAAGTAATTAAAAATGTAAAAAATATTTTTTCCATTTCATTACCAATACTGACATCTAATATTTTTTAACTATGTGCAACATACTATTTATTTGTAAATTACACGAAAAACAAAATTGATAAATTTTAAATCCTGTTTGTTGTTAAAAAATAAAAACGGTACATTTTATTATTAGGCGAACCTGACTGACATTACCTATAGTGATATAATGTAAACGATGATTGTGAATGTTTTAATAAAAACAATTACGAAAATAATGGATCTTCTTTTATTTACTTCATTGTTTCTACCGGTCTGCAGTCCTGCTGACGAAACAACAGCAATCGTACTTCAGTCACTTGGGAAAGTAACCAACATAATTATCAGAAAATTATGTTAATACACTTGATATACGAATATTGTAATCAAATAATTTACATTTAATTATTTAATTGGTGAATGCTGTGGTAACCAATTATTCAATTAAAATTTAATAAAACATTTAACGGAATAGTAAGAATTACGTTAATCATGTTTGTTTCAGTAATTACCTTTACAAGCCACAAATACCTATCATCATCATCATCAGCCTGAAAACGTCCACTGCTGAACATAGGTCTCTGCCAAGGACTTCATCAGCGACCGATTTTGAGCAGTCTGCATCCAACGGCTCCCTGCTACCATAATCAGGTCGTCAGTTCATCTTGTTGGGGGCCATCCTGCACTGCGTTTTTCATTTCGTGGTCGCCACTCAAGAACATTTCGTACCCATCTATTGTCGGTTTTGCCCATTGCCACTTCAACTTACTAATCCTCTGAGCTATGTCGGTAACCGTAGTTCTACTGAAAATACCTATGATACTTACAAAATAGTTCATAGGAAGAAAACCGAGGCTAAGTTGGGATGGGCACAGTATAATTATTTCACTGGGTAAGGATAAACAACGATTACATCACCTGGATATATTACCTTGCAAAACTCATAAAAGCTTACATTGTATTTGATACGTTCTGGTAAGTTTTACAACGCACCCACTACATACAGGCTGATATATTTATAAATTATGTTTTTTCTTTCTATGGGAGAAGCAAGTTGACGTGGTAAATTCGAATTGTTGACAAAGTGAATTATCATTGTGTATTGCGTAGGAGTACCTACTGAATAAACGACATAAGTAAAGAGTACCTTTATTATTAACTTATAAAGCTGTGTATCCTCATAACGCTTTACGACACCAACATAACTGCAGTCATGGCTCTAAGTATAAGTGTTATTATTATGTTTTAATTGCTAGGAATATAATAGGGTATTACACCCATTTTTGAAAAGTGTCTCAATTAAATTCTATAGTGGTAATTAGCCACTAAAAAAACACAACATTTTTATTTAATCGATGAGTGTCATAAAAATGCATTTAAATTTTGCATTTAAATTTCTTGCGTAATTTGACGAAAACGCTCAACGCAGTAGACGCCATATTTATCTGTGGTAATGACGTCAGATGGCTGGGTAAACAAATGCGCTGACATTTTGAATGACAATTACGACGATCAGTTGACAGTTGACACTATTTAGTTTACACAGCCGTATGACGTAATAACTTGGCGGCTACTATTTCATGGTGATAAAAAACAAATAAAAAAACTGAAAAGTTTGAATTGAATTTTAAAATATATTTAGTTATTTTATGAACTAATACTAACATTATCAGGCTGCTTTTTACCTTGGGGTACCAATGCCAGAAAACCTCCCCGAATGTTTAACAACTCATATCTTTTGTTGTTGGACGGGTGTACCCCGGGCAACGCAGGCAAACAGTGTACGTATTGGTGACATGCAATTTGTTAGCGGCTAAAGTTCTGGCTAGCGTTTCTTAGCACGACTTTCCGCATGAGCTGAAAGCATAGCCAAGGAGCAAGGGCGGGCTCCAACGAGCAGGCGAGGGAAGGATTCCCTTCTCAAGTCACCGTCAAGGGGCGGCGGGTTCGCCAACTGTCAATTTATTGATAAGTGGTGAACACGGTTTGATACAGACCACCGACCGGCCCGACCCGTAACCCTGAACGGACAGGAACGGGAGCCCACCGTTCTGGTGGGCTGCGGGGAAGAAAACCCCTTTAAAAATAACCTCAATCTTACGCTTCGATGCCTGGCCATAAGATGAATGGCTGAGGAGTTCTCAGTCCCAAGGGCTACCCATACAGACGCAGGTCTTTAAACTTCAATTATGTCGAGGGTCAAGAAAAATAAATCTACCCAGGAGGGTCCCGAATGCATTCCGTTCGGGGAATCCCTCCCGGAGCCAGTCGGCTCCGGCAGTCCCACGTACTCTGGGGGGGACAACCACTGACGTATCAGCCCGTCGCCGAGCTGCAAATCCGGCAACAAAGATAGCGCTAAGGTCGCGCTTGAACAACCAGCGATGTCAGAGTCTGACATTTCGAGTTGCAGGAGTAGAGCGAATAGTCCTATAATCGAGACTACTCAAATAAAATGCAAGAGACTTACAAAGGGGCAAGGTTCTAAAGAATCATTAAGATCCGATTTAGCTTCAAGTGAAGTAGAAGAAGTAGAACCAAAAGTCCCTAAAGTGAATTCTCGTCGAGGTAGGGGGAGGCCACCGACTACGGGAAAATATGTTGGAGTTAGAAAGGCCAGAATAGAAGCGGCATCTCTCAAAGCAAAAGAGCAGATTGCAAAGGCTGCAAACGACGAACGGTTGCTTGCGGAACTTTTTGAGAGAGCATCGCCACAAAACGCTTGTGAGTCAATTGATGGAACTAAAGAGGCTAATGAACTCACAACTTTAGACCTGGAACGATAGATCCAAAGTGCCGTTGCGGCCATTCAGGAGGTAGCGAATGTGTCAAAAGGTCTCAAAAGCACTTGTCAAGAGGCCCTTACAATCGCGGCAGCATCTATAGCTATGGCAGGCGAGGAACTCTAAAACGCACTTCTTCGGAGGAGACTTTCAAATTACAGCGCGAAAACGCCAATCTTGTAACTCAGGTAGCCGAGCTTCGACAGGAGCTAAAAGAATTACGCAAGGAGATGCGCAGTAAGCTTCCACAAGCGGTGCCGACACCCCCATTGCAGGAACAGTCTGTGTTGGCAAAACTCACCCAAAATATGGCCGATATGGAAGAACGCTTTACTAAGCGTTTTTATACTTTAGAGGGAATATTATTACGGCCAACATTGGGAAATGCTGTTAAGCCAACCTACTGTGCAAGTCCTGAAAATTCGGTGGGGAACCATGAGAAACATAACAGTAAGGCTCCACTAACTCAGGCTACACAAAACACAAGGTTACTGGAAACTCGTGATGGCCTGCAAAAGAAGAAGAAACAAAGAGATGTTGTGATGAATGCTTCTGCGATTCCTGAAAAATCCCCCCTGGGGGAAGAGTGGGAAATCGTAAAAGCTAAGAAGAAAAAGAAGAAGAAGAAAAAGTCAGGCAAGGCCTCTGCCGATGAAAAACGGAGACGACTTCGTGCCCCACGTTCAACAGCTGTGGTCCTTACACTGCAGCCACAGGCCATGGAGAAAGGCGTAAGCTATGCCAGTATCATTAAGAAGGCCAAGGAGATCGACATTCGTTCTCTCGAAATCTCGGGCATCCGGTGTAAGCCGACAAGGACTGGTGCCCGACTCTTAGAAGTTCCCGGAACTTCAAGCCATTCAAAGGCTGATTCTTTAGCTGAAAAGCTAAAGAAAGCAAAGATAGGCAAGCTGCTGCTGCAATTGCCAGAGACCCACAAGGCTCACAAGGGGGTACGCAGATGGAATTCCAATAATGGCCAATCTACAGCTTCGTATTCTACAAGCGAACATAAATCACTGCGCCAGGGCTCAGGACCTCTTGGTCCAGAGTATGACGCAGTGGTTAATAAATATTGCTGTCGTTGCTGAACCGTACTTTATCCCTCCTTCTGGTTCTTGGGCGGGAGACATAGATGGCCTGGTGGCTATAACATTGAAAGCCACTGCCGGCTCTCCTCCCTTTACTGAAGTCGCACGGGGACATGGATGTGTTGCGGCTTTGATTGACAAGGTATGGGTCGTAGGGTGTTATTTCTCGCCAAATCGTCCTCTTTCTGAGTACGAGAACTGGCTGACTCAGCTCGGGGTTGTGATAAGTCGCTGTCATCCTTTCCCGGTCTTCGTGCTTGGGGACTTCAATGCAAAATCTACGGCTTGGGGTTCCACACTCACGAATCCGAGGGAAAGGATCTTGCAAGAGTGGGCCATAACATCTGGCTTACTAATTTTAAATCGCGGTTCTTTAAACACTTGCGTGCGTCAGCAGGGAGGTTCAATAGTAGATATCTCATTTGCTAGTCCTGACATAGCTCGCCGTGTGCTAGACTGGCATGTTGAAGAAGCAGTGGAGACATTATCCGATCATAGATATATCCGGTTGGACGTCTCCGCTCAAACCAATTACGTTCCGGTTCAAATGGCCCCGTACAGCGCCGGTCCACGTTGGGCTCATAAGCGTCTGGACAAAGAAGCTCTCCTGGAAGCCTCTATCGTACAGGCCTGGGTGGCAGCACCGAATAGACCTGTCGACATAGATGGAGAAGCTCAGTGGCTCAAAGAATCCATGACGCAAATTTGCGATGCGGGGATGCCAAGGGTACAGCCCAAACAAGCGAGACGCCAGGTATATTGGTGGTCTCAAGATATAGCGCAACTACGCTACGCATGTGTTGCAGCGCGGCGTCAGTACTCGAGGCATCGAAGGAGGCGCCGCCGCGCTGATGACTTTGCGGCCATCGAGGCGTCGCTTTACGAATACTACAGGGCAGCCAAAAAGACTCTTCAGGAGGCAATAAAACGGGCTAAGACGCAGGCACGTAAAGAACTGTTGGATACCTTGGACCGAGATCCATGGGGGAGACCTTATCTCCTGGTACGCGGTAAACTGCGCTCTTGGTGTCCCCCAGTTACACAAAGTCTCCAACCTGCTCTACTTGAAGAAGTTGTGGCTTCCCTGTTCCCTCTGAGGACTGAGCATGCACCTCCGTCAATGTCTGCGGCCCCAATAGTTAGCGGAAACACTGATATTGTACCTGAAGTAACTCAAGAAGAACTAGCTGCGGCGGTACATCGGCTGCAAGCAAAAAATACTACCCCTGGACCTGACGGTATACCTGGTCGTGCGTGGGTCATAGCGCTTGAGGCTCTTGGGGTCCGGCTAAACGGGCTGTTTAGCGCATGCTTTGAACGAGGTCAGTTTCCAAGTCAGTGGAAAATTGGAAGACTTGACTCGAGGCCGCCCGGCAAACTCACCGTCAGCTTATCGGCCTATTGTGCTGCTCGACGAGGTTGGTAAACTATTTGAAAGAATCATTGCCAAACGCCTTGTTGAGCACCTGACCGGCGCGCCGGTCAGGTGCCCTACTCCGCGGCGTAGGGCCGTACCTGGCTGATAATCAATTTGGTTTTCGCCGAGAACGTTCCACCGTGGACGCAATCATGCGCGTAAGAGCTCTAGCAAAGGATGCAGTTTCACAGGGTGAGGTCGTCTTGGCTGTGTCTCTGGACATCGCCAATGCATTTAATACTTTGCCCTGGAGTTGCATAAGGGAGGCACTAGCTTATCATGAAGTACCTCAATATCTTCGTCGTATTGTTGAGGCCTATTTATCGAAGAGAGCCGTGATTTATCTCAGTCGCGCGGGCTATGGCCGGCGAGAGATGACGTGCGGTGTCCCACAGGGGTCGGTCCTTGGACCGCTCCTGTGGAACGTTGGTTATGACTGGGTGCTGCGCGGCACGTTCCTTCGAGGAGTTAACGTGACTTGTTATGCCGACGACACCTTGGTCACAGCGCGAGGTAGAACACATCGTCTGGCAATGATACTGGCTACAGCTGGGGTTGCGCAAGTTGTTGCTAGGATCCGGTCCCTGGGCCTCAAGGTGGCCCTTCACAAATCCGAGGCCCTTTGGTTCTATGGTTCTCAAAATCAACCACCCACGGGTTCAAGCATTACTGTAGGAGGCGTTCGCATTGGCATTAAGAGCACAATGAAGTACCTTGGACTCGTCTTAGATGGCCGCTGGAACTTTGAACCTCACTTCCAAAGTCTAGTGCCTAAGCTAATGGGAACAGCTGCGGCGCTATCACGGTTGCTGCCTAATGTAGGAGGGCCCGATACCTCCTGCCGGAGACTTTACGTGGGCATCGTGCGTTCCATGGCTTTATATCATCAGTCTACAGTCAGCCGCGTTCAAATGCGGACGTGCCTTTATGTGTGACTAACCATTACACGCAGTGTGCGACGCGAGCCGTCGCTAGTTTGCAACCATGAGCAACGAGCTCGTGGTAAACGAGCTGCTGGCGTTTCTGCAGCAGAAACTGGACGTGATGGACGAGGTGTCCGCTGTCCAGATCTGCGTCACGAACTTCAGTGAGGACGACATAGCTGCAGCCAAGCGGCTACTGTACGGCGTTCTGAATAAGACCGCCCAGATGGTGTCTCATCGTCGCGATGGGACTAAGAAAAGTTTAGCGGAAGTCATCACGCTGCTAAAGGAGACCGATCCTGACGACGTGCCTACGTTTGTGGCGAAGGACCTGAACAAGCTCCCTCCCGTCACCTTCGATCACGTCGACGTCACCAGCCTGCTGAAAGACATAGTCTTTCTGAAGGCGAGCCTCGCGGATGTGCAGCGGAAGTATGATGCTTCCGAAGCCAACGTAGAAGATCTGCGCCAACAAGTCATCGAGTTGCGCAACGTTATTACGGGATCTGGGTCACCGTCGCATGTAAACACGCGCCGCGGTGCATGCCTAGATTTAAGTTACGCGTCAGCTGTGACGACATCGCCGCCGGCGTCGAATGCTGACCGAGCGGAATGCGCTGCAAGTGCGCATAGTGACCCCGCCCGCACGCCCCGCAAGCCTGCGCCCGTGCCTGCGGTTGCTACCTGCAGCGCTGCCAAGGTCAGTCGCCCCGTTGTACAACAGAAACGGGGGATAAAGACGAAGACCAGCGAGAGCGTACCCACAGCCCCTGCCAAAGGGCAAATGGATGTAGAGGGCTTTATAAAGGTTGAAAGGAAGCAGAAGAGGCCCTCCAGATGAAACCAATGTGGTACCGGCGTGACGGGACCTAAAATGCTGCTGCGTCCGGCAATAGCAACGACGCAGTTATATGTGTCTCGTCTGCATCACACCACAAAGGCAGAGGAACCTGCGGAATACCTCCGGATCAAGACGAAGTGGACCTTGAGGGTGGAGAAGTTGGAGTCGCGCCATGACGTCAACTTCAAATCATTCATGGTGCGAGTTCCCAGTGAACATCTGTCCATCTTTATGAAGGAGGACTTCTGGCCGAAGGGTGTCGCGTACCGACGTTTTCGTGGAAGGTTACGTGACACCACGCAGCGAAACACGACGCCGCTGTCTCAATCCCACTGTCGTGTATAATTTTAATTATGTATTAGTTTATTGTTATTATGTTACGTATTTGTGTAATTGTAGTTTAAATTATGTATTAGTTTATTAAGTTTTTTATGTAAGTACCTATGTATTTGTATGATATGGGCCTTAGTAGCCTGAAATAAATGGTTATTATTATTATTATTATATGGAGCCCCAATTTGGGCAGAGAGTTTGACAACGCGGAATATTACAATTCTGCGACGTCCCCAAAGGGCCATGGCCGTCAGGCTGATACGGGCATACCGCACTGTCTCTTTTGAGGCAGCAAGTCTCCTTGCAGGAACCCTGCCCTAGGATTTGGAGGCGCCGAGTGATGCTTGAGGGGGATCTGCGACCTACCTCTGTAGGAATTGAGGCTCAAAGATCATTGCTTCAACGAGGCCTTATGGAAGAATGGAGTGAGAGGCTACAAAGACCAAGCGCTGGACACTTCACAATCGCGGCGATAGTTCCAGTATTGGATGGATGGTTGAAGCGGCAGCACGGCAGTCTCACGTACCGGCTGACCCAGGTACTCTCAGGACACGGATGTTTTGGGCAGTACCTGTGTCGCATTGGTCGGGAACCAACACCTGAATGTCATCACTGCGACAGTTTCTGTGATGATACGGCACTGCACACTCTGTTAGAATGTCCTGCCTGGTCACAGCAACGTTGTGACCTGGCGGTGGCCGTTTGTGTGGCACGTCATCTCTCGCTCGAAAACTTAGTATCATCGATGGTACAAAGCGAGAGTGCGTGGAATGCCCTGGCGGCTTTCTGCGAGGAAGTGATAGCAAGAAAAGAGGCTGCGGAAAGAGAAAGGGAGAGGACCAGCATTGTTCCATCCCGCAGAAGCCGCACCGCTCGACAAAGGGCAGAAAACGATCTCCACCCCCCCTGATATCGTTGGCTTGAGAACGACGGGCAGGGCAGCCTGTTGTTTTCAAACTTGAGACGCGATTCGCGACCGAAACAAAGCAGCTAATTGAAAAAGCAATGGATGGGGCGATATACTTGGCCAAGGTCCGCCGGAGGTGAAGGAAACTATTCCGTAAGGGACACCCTCATCTCCGGCAATGAATCTACGAGACGTAAGAACGTGTGATTTTTTAGTCGGTTCGAGTCCGACATACCCACCTGTCGTGCCCTCGATGGGTTGGGATCCGTGGGGATTTTGACACACGCTAAAAAAAAAAAAAAAAAAAAAAAGGCTGCTTTTTACCTTAACTATCTCTATAATATATTTTATTTTTTTTCTCTTAAAGAGTAAAATACCCTATAATGTGAAAACAGCTAAACCTCAAACATTATTATTACGAGGAATTCTTAAATCTTCTTCAGCTTTAAATCCATAATTACTTGTTGATAAACTTTAGCGATTTGTACACATTATGAAAATATATATATTACGGGTCTTAATCGCGTTTCGAACGCATTGCAACGGCCGTGGTCACGGGTAGACTGAGTGTACCCGTGACCACAGTTGCAATACGTTTACCTTAAATTATTCACGCGATTAAGACCCGTAATATATATATTTTCATAATTACATAGCATTAATCATCAAAAACCTTACTTAATAATGTCAGGACTATAATAAAGTACACTACGTGCACTTCAAGGGAATGGACATGATTTAAAACCCACCCTGTATATTGCAATGAATTAAGTGTAAAATGTAAATGGTTTACACTTGGTTCCAAGTAATGGCTCTCCGGTAAGTATAATTTCGTATTCCCTTTTAGGGATCAAAAGTTGAATGTATGAATGAGGAGCTAACTCTTCCCTCTACACTTAGTATTTTCAGTAAAAAGGTACGTGGGAAAACAAAATTTGACCCTCTACAGGACGATTTTCAATTCAGTCTACAAACTTTAACCCGGTAGTCAAGGTGGTTTTTTTTTCGCTAGGTACTTACATTGTATACGTACAATACGCATGCTCATTATTAATTGAGTTGATTAGTTGAATTGTTTTTACAATTTTTATTGTCAATTTTAAGTATTATATCTCACCTATCAATTTGTCGACTGAATTCAAAGTCACCCTTTATGCTAAAGTTAATAGCAAAGTGAGCGACAAAAGTATTTATTTTATAAAATTACTGACTTCCCGCAGCTTCACTCGTGTGGATGTCGTTTATCGAAATAAAAAGTATATATTATCCATGTACTTTCCCGGGACTAAAACTATCTCCGTACCAAATTTTATCAAAATCAGCTCAGCGGTTTAGGCGTGAAAACGTAACACGCACAAATAAACAAAGTTACTTTCACATTTAATATATTAATTTGGCTCTCTTATACACTTATGAGATTTTTGATATTGTCAATTTATATTCATGAATTATTAGATACAAAAAAAATGTCAAACATTATATATTTTTTTCTACATTTATTTATTACAGGTATTTAAAACTCTTAGCGTATGTTAATCCATTATAATAACGATAGTTCTATTTAAAATTGCGAATTACTACAAAAAGTACCTACCGACAGAGCACAGTTAGGTTATTTTCTTCGATCAGAATACAAGTCATTTCAAAGTCATTTCTATGGCGGAAGTAAGGTCTGCATCTTTTATAGGGTTGCATTCAGGTGGACTACTGAATTTCGAAGTAAAAACCAGCACTTCGTCATATTATAAAAGGCTAACATAAACCAAAACCCTTGCTTATTCCTGCTCCGCACCACCAATAAACCTCTTTGCAAAAGTCAGCCCCCTAGCTCCAAGGGATTGAGTTCGGCGTAAGTGGAATCAACGAATCAGGGCCTCAATTTTTTTTAAGTGTAACATAAAAGGGTACAAAATTGTAGTGTGTATATAAAATACTATTAAAATAAAACAGAAGCAGTGATGGCCCAGTGATACCATTTGCGAAATTCTTACTCTAAACTATCAAGCTAAAAGATTATAGACAAGCTAGAAGTTTGTAGATGACAAATAAAATGTCTGTTTTTGATATTGACCATTAAATAAAGACGTTCCGTTCGTATACAACGGCTATGATAAGTAATAGGTAGTCACTGTTACGTCATTTTTATTCTTTAGAAATATACGTTAGAAAGAACACTTATGTAATAAACACTTTATCGTCACCAACAGATGTTCTACTTATTTCCTTACTGCCCACGTCATTTTGTCTAGACAGGCTTGTTAATGACAATTTTGAAATGCAAATGTTATCAGAAAAAGAATTTTATCTTTTACATAATATTTTGAAAATTCATTGTTGTATTTTTCTTAAGAGTGTTGTTATTTCACCTCACTAAACAAGCCTAATTTCAAAATTCTTTGCTGGACGCAATAAGTCGTGTTGTATAAGTCGTAGAAATAACACATTTCACAAAGTAATAGTTCATCATCATCATCCACTCAAAACATCCACTGCTGAATATAGGTCTCTCTCCAGG
The DNA here is from genome assembly GCA_945859575.2 of Herminia tarsipennalis. Classification (NCBI taxonomy): domain Eukaryota; kingdom Metazoa; phylum Arthropoda; class Insecta; order Lepidoptera; family Erebidae; genus Herminia; species Herminia tarsipennalis. Next base: position 21,780,616 of record OX243851.2, on the reverse strand, counting down.
ACTTCTACAGCGACTGATTTAGAACGGTCTGCATCCAACGGCTCCCTGCTACCTTATTCAGGTAGTCAGTCCATTTTGTAGGCCACGCCATGTCACTCCACTCAAGAACCTTCCGTATCCATCTATTGTCGGTTAAGCGAGCGATGTGGCCTGCCTATTGCCACGTTAACTTACTAATCCGGTGAGCCATGTCAGTTACCTTAGTTCTACTGCGAATATCCTTATATAGATTGTGTCGTGCAGAGAAACTCCGAGCCGGGAAAATAACAAGGTAATAAAAATTAGGTATTTTTTTGAAATTGCTAATGTTGCCTTTATGAACTGCATGTACAAAATAAAATAAATCTATATTAAGAGCTGACCTGCTACCTAGCAACTTTGTCTGAGTCAATTTTTCCCGCTTTTTCACACAAAAATCATAATTAAAAAGAAAACTTTATGATTTATATTCTCATACCTACCAAATATACATTAAAGAAATCATTAAAATCAGTCGAGCCGTTTCGGAGGAGTTCGAGCACAAACACCGTGACACGAGATTTTATATATTAGAATGTACTTATTCTATTGGTAAAATAGTTTCTTTTCTAATAACATTGCTGTTTATTTTCCAGCAACTCTTTAACATTTTCGCTAGGTGCGTTTTCAAATGTTTAGGTATGACTCGATTTTCAATATAATAATATTAATTTCATTACTGTTGGCACCTATTTAGAAATATAATACTTTTTTTATAGCGTTTTAGAATCTTGTAAGCTCTATTGGTTAGGCTGAAATTGAAATTCGTGGAAACATTTAGGATGAAAAAATATTAAAAACTTTATTTCATAATTAATAAATCAAGATTTACTAAAGCCCTCGCCTGCCCTTTTGGCTACAGTGAGAAAATAAATTATGACACGTAAAATCCGCCATTTTAATTGCAGGTAAATGTAAAGATATGGAAACAAAGGCACGCCATTAAGCTCATATTTAAAAATGCAAAAATAGCTTTAATAGGGGCGAATGCATAATGTGGATCATACATAAATTGGCTCAGGTTTTTTAGTTTATTTTAAAACAGTGGTTAGAGTTTTGGTTATGTAATGCATGAGAGATTTTGGTATGTTAATTCCAATGATGTTTTAAAAAAAGATGTGATGATAGGTTACAAGCGCTCAGCAAGCAGCACCTAAAATTTAGACAGGTGATCAAGTTTTTATATATCAGTATCGCATCGCCGTCAACAGATGAAAGCAGTGGATTTTTTTTTCTTTTCGCTTGATAATTAAATCATGCTTTTTCTTTATAAAAGGTCATAAAAGTATATGACCTTTTATATACTGTGACATTGCAATATACAGGTTATCTGTGTGTAAAATTAGTTTGCCGTTTTAAAAGATCGAATGTTGTTTATGTAACCTATCTCCACCTTTACATAAAACATTATTGTTTAATTTGGTAATATTTTTAGTAGTTACGTTTATTACAACAATTCTTCAAGTTGGTACTTGTTTCAAGAAACAAGTACTAACTTGAAGAATTGTTAGATACAGTGGTTTTTCAAAATTACAACCAAGCAGTTTCAGACATTATTAACTAGGGTTCCGTCCAAACGTATCTGTAAGTAATTTCTTAGACAACAAACTTAAAGACGTCTGTTTCCAATAAAATAGATTAGCAGCACTAACGTATTATGTCTACGAGAGCTACTATGCCATTTTGATAAATGACCACAAAAACGAAACCTTGGATAATATCCACACAATTCTACCCTATTTTTTGAGCAAGCAATCAAGGGTTAATTTTCAGCGGCTGTCACCGAGGCCACGCGCTCAGGCTCGGCATTAACGAGGCTTTTCCGGCAGCTCGGCGGTGAGGGGTCAAGGCTTGTGTGAGTTTTAATGATGTGCCTAATAGATTTTGAAAAAAGGTATCGGATGACGTAATTGGTGAGCTTTGTAGATAAATCAAGTTGCATCACTGAAGATTTTATAGTGAATATTTGAGATTTTTTAGCACTTTTTTAAATATTTCGATCGGTATGAAACTGGCAATTAAACGAGCTCAGAAAACATTATTGTTTTGCACAGTTTTAACTTGATAGGTAGTAATAGATATAGGACCTATATACACCCAATTCAAACTCAAACTAAAAAAAATAAATGATTGAAAATCATTTTTAAAAACAACCTTTTATTTAAATGTTCTAAAAAAAAGGAAATATTTTTTAAATTAAAACAAACCCATCAATTTGTTACCTACCTTAAATCATTTATATATCATAAAAGCTTGTTCATATTTTATTGATATATAGATAGTTTATCTGGACATATTTCCAAATCTGTTCCGTTGTATTTAATGTTTTATTAAACGACATTGAATCAGACTGACTGACATGACTGCTGAGTACCGATGACCGTCATCAGGCCCCGAACCCTGTACAAGTGTAAGAGCACTTGTCAAGACGAATCTGACGAGCTCAAACATGGGTGGACAGATCGCAGGTATATTAGACTGTTGAGTATCACTGTACCACCTTCCGGCTCCATCATCAGACTCCGGATATCATTTAGAATCGAAGTACTTGTCAAGACGAATCAAATGACCCCAAACTTGCTAGGTTTATAGTTTAGGAGTTCCTATGGCTCCCTTCCAACTCCACCATCAGATCAGATGATGAAGTATATTTGATGACAATATATTAAGGTTCATTTGTCATTGTCATCAAAGATATACTAGTATAGAACATTTGAGCCCAACCGAAGGTCAGGGAGTGGTATTATTTGACCCACACAAATTTACATACAATCTAACATACACACTTAGCTTAAGCAAAAGCTACTTTGCACTTAAATGATAAGTAGTTGACATGATTCTACATTTACATTAAATGCCAAGTCAGAAAGTTATTTTTTCCTTTCAAACTTTCTTTTAGACCATCCAATTATGTAAACATTGAGATAATTTTAAAAACTCTTAAATACAACTGGACTGACATATAATTAACTCAGCTTAATAAGGTTTCCTTTTTGAAGCAGAATCATGCCCCTGGGCGGGTTCCAATTAGTTTGTCCGGTAAAGATGCTCATTTTACTTGTTTTAGCAAGTATATCGTTCTAGAGCCAGAGGCGAAGCAAGCTTACACGAGGGGTATACTCGTATGTATGTACTAAAGGACTTACAAAGATCATTTACGACACAAATTTACCGCCTTTTTTTTCGAATACGGTGACCCAGAGTTGCTTGACCTCACTGATACATGCTGTACAGAAACAGGTAATAAATTATTTGGAATGCATAATTCACCACAGTACGCAATGTGTCAAAAGTCACAACATTTAAGTTTGAACATCTATATTATAGTTTGTTTTAGGATCATAAATTAACTCAACAATTGGGCAGCAATATTCAAAAATGAATAAATTTTGCAATGCCTGATTTAAAAGGATCAGTATATAATGTCGAACAGAGACAATCATACGCATTTGCCTTCAATTATCTTTACCATCATTATGTTACTTATTTTAACGCCAGCCAATGTCAAAACGTAGTTACTGCGAGCTTTCAATGCAATTTATAGGACTTTAACGTTAGAATGGCCAAAATTAAACAGCTTAAATATCATTTGCCTAATGATTAAAATGTCTGAATCACGCAAATTAGTACAAAATGCATAATACTGATGAAACAATTTGGTGGTTTCCTGCGACTATATTTCTGCACAATATTTCGATTTATCTCAGTTGCGAGAGTGACACCCTTAAATAAATCATATCCCTAAAAAAATCAAATGGTGTAATATTTGTGTGTATCAAAATAAAGGATTTTAAAAGCTGATAAAAAATATATATACAGATTTTATTTATCAAAAAAAAAATGCTACAAAAAGACTAAAACAAGATATGCTTCGCATTTAATATCATGCAAGAAGGCACAATTTTTAAGTTCAATAAGATTCATGAATGCCTCCGACTGCGTAATATTCACTATGAAATATTAAATATGAAGGTTATCTTGTTTCCGTCTTTTTACAGGTGGAATATTGATTTTTTTAAAGTAATTTTTTAAGTGTCGTTTCTACAGCGATTAAACGAAACACACATTGTAGAGTTTAGAAATCTATTGTAGTTGCGTTTCTGTGGCCCATTTTGTCGATCGGAAGTTTAGATTTTGATTCCTGGAGTGAACTTAAACTGAACTTTTAATTTAATTATTGTGTAGCGACTCTACTTACTACTAGTTGCAAATTTACTTACTAAACAAGTTGGTCTGCAGAAACGCAAACTATTTCAACTACGTCGCTAAAGCTCAAATTTGTCTTACCATTGCAGGTGGCGTGTGTTAGATTTTACATAGGGGTCGTAGCGATTTGTAATAAAATACTAAAGCTTTTATTGTAGAACTACGTAGAAATCCTACGACTCCTTGTAGATGTCCTACGACTCATCGTAGTAGTACTACGACTCATTGTAGACCACTACGACTCATCGTAGAACTACACTTACTACTGTGTCAGGATATTTGGATCATATAACCCAATCAGTTGCAATCTAACCTTATCAATCAGTATAGTATCAATAGGGAATAGAATAAATTACGGAGGTAAATAATACAAAGGAATAAATCACAAGTATCATACATATATTTTCAACCTTGTTTGGTCTAGTTGTATCAAAGGTTTCATAATAGCCAGTCTCCTAATAAACATTTGCCGTACTACATTTCATACATCCTAAATACAATATACCACAGATACTTTCTAACTTAACCAATTCACAACATTATTGCAATGTACGACCATATCGCTGTAGAACGGTTGATAAGTATCACACCAGGCAATATTCATCGAATCATACCACATTGCAATATATTGTTATTAGTCAATATCTATACATAATACACAATAATAGGACATCAGCACAAAAGAACCAGCAATAAGTATAATCTGAATCGGATCGTACCTGTATCCACAAATGTTGCAATCAGACTGAGCCTCGATCACAATCTGTCAGTCCTTTTATAGAACAAATACACTGAATATTAAAGAACATATGGGTACTTCGCAAATACTCTTAATTATTATACTTTAACCCATAAAATAATTTAATACACCGAATTATGTTATTTAAATAAATGAATAATAATAAAACTATTACAGAGATTAAACACACTACCTTTTAATTTTCAATAAAAGAAGTGAAATATCACAACAACAATATTTGACGTTTCAAGCAGTACCTACATTTGTGACCAGTGGATGTTTATTGTTTTAATTCATTTATAATACTGTGTGGTGCTTTTATAATGTGTTATAATCATCTTAAGTAATTTACATGTTAATTACAACATAAACTGTAAGTACTTGCACTTTGTCATAACCTATTCCGTGATACAAATTATTGTTCAGGTTACTAAAAACACAATTGACATATAGACATGGCTACTTGCATATCCATGGCTATTGTTACAATATAAACAACCTGTACCTACTTTTATAATGTCAATTTACTCTGCCATAACGTATTCTGTTATTCTAATGTACAAATAATGTCACGTATTCTACAGTTAACAACATTACAGTGGTATTTAGGATTCCTTATTAAAGTGGTCATTATGTCTACGATTTATTGACAGGCTAAACAAATTCATCAAACGTATTCATCCCTTAGTACACAGGTATAATATTTACCTAAATGTATTTATTACGATGGCTATTTATCTATGTTAATAGCCATTAATATGTCCCTTATCTATCACGTGCATACGCCATCTACTGTTATTCATAATATATATTTTTTTTATCTTTGGGAAATATCCGTAAGAAAACACAAAAAAAAAATAACTTGTCCCTTGATTATTTTAAAACTTTGCATACGTTTAAAAAACTTTCTTTGTTATACAAATGGAACAGTGGTCGAATCAAAGACTATGAACCGAAAACATTGCGAATTCTGTGCCTGGTTCCCAGCACGGAGTCACTTTTATGATTCACAAAATGTTGTTCCAGGTTTGAGAGTACTTTGTGTCCGTGATTTGTTTGTAAAGTCCCCCGCTACGCAGGAATTATTCTTAGTTGCAGTTAAGTTCATCGAAACAAAAATGGCGTTTAATTATTCAGTGCTTTTAAACGTTAAACCGCTCACATTAAAATCGATTTACGACCCAGAATAGATGACTTTGAAGATGAAGGATTAGGAGAGCTGACTCCAAATAGAAACGAGAAAAGGCCGAAGAAAAAACAAGAAGAACGTAAAAATGGTATGTAACATCAGACATAAAATATTTTGTTGACTTATTGCAAGATCGACATAACGACAAAAATAACCTATTTTTGGTTAATGGTGCTAAACCATAGCATCAAATTATGTTATATAGTTACTGTTCTTAAACGGGTTCTCAGCGAACTCTTTTCAGCTTCTGAGATAGAACTATATTCAAATATATACACACTGTCCAGCAACTGTGTTATTACGATACTTATCGCCATCTACCGACCAAAGTGACACAACGTGTTTGTCAATATGATACTTAAAACTATATTTGTCAAGCTTTGTATTTTTTATACCTATATGTTTTGACGGTTATTAGACGGTCTTGCAATATGTGAGCGATTTGTCAGTTTTTATGTCGACTTCGTAGATTTATAATATAATGAGAGTTACAATACAAAGCCCTATTTTCTTATTAGTACACCCGTACGAAGCCCAGGGCAGAACGGTAGCAAAAAATAAATAAATAAACTCTGAAAAATATTGTATATAATGTTAATTTAGTAAAAAATATTGTATAAATGTATTTTTCGGTTCTATTTCCACTAAGGAAATAGAACCGAAAATTACATTTCTAAAAAGTTCAGTTACAGCTGATTTTAGCAGTGGCTTTATTTGTTTGTTTGTTCAAAGTTGGCACATAAGCTTTTAGTCCGATTTAAATGAAATTTAGCATGCGGTGAGCTTTCATAACTGGTAGGAAATCAGAATAGCTTTATGTTTGTGAAGTCACCGGTAGTTTAACGGATAGCGTAAATTAAACGTAACATTTTTTTAATTGATTTCATTTCAAAGTTACATATATGTTTTCACGGACACTTGTGCACTGCTACCACGGACACAAAGTGCACTCATACTCGGAAATGGGTAGCAAAGTTGTGTACCGTGTGGGGTTTTTTTTTTTGAGATAACTAGCAATATAAGATTGAGTCCCACATTACTAGCAATCTTGTTAACAATAAAATCTCCAGCTAAGCTCAAAGGCTTGTATTAGGAGTGGGTTCACGTCGGTAGTATAATGGGTAGGATTCGAACCCGCGACCTCACGATTGCTAGATAGATGCCTTAGCCATTAGACCCCAGCTGAGCAGCAGTCACTCTGCGCTACCGAATTATAATACAGAAAGATTATTTGTCTTGTTTACAAGGATATTATTTTCATGGTAAGTAAATATATTTTTCATTCTCTGTTTACATTAACTTCTCAAAACATAATAAGTCGCAATCTCCATTCATCGAAGCGAGTCTCTGATCCCCTTTCTCCATGGTGTCAAACCGACATGACAAATGATTGTCACCCGCGACATCACATTGAAATAATATATTACAGCGAATGAAGAAAAATACTTCAGAATAAGCCTTTAATGCCCTCAGCTGGAGTTAGGGTCACCATACAACCGATATTTGTAGATCCCAGTCCTGGCTTTTGGTTCTCAGAAAAAGCCTCTCTGAACACTAGTGAGGAGTTGAGTGTTGACATAACTAACTTAATGTATTCATAGCATAATAAGAACATGGTAGGTAGTTCATGTGATACTCTATATAAAGTAACAAATCGTGACGCAGTTTTGACTTGATTGAATGACCCATAGGGCACATCATAGGAACCTCGGACATAGTGTTAAAGATCGTGCCGAGTTCCCGGCTCATTCAAAAATATTATGGCAATACATATGTAAGGTCAAGTGGTTAGTGACCCTGACTGCTAAGCCGGCGGACGTGGGTTCAAATCCCATCCAGAATAAATTTCACTCTGATAAGTACGACTGTTTATTCTTATGTTTTAATACATAAGTAGTCATAGTAGGTACAGGCGTTGGCTAGTTTGGGAATAAGCAAAAAACGCGTCAAATATTATTCTTATAATTCCTTTAATATTTAAAAAGTGGTAACCCTACCGATGTTAAGAGCGATGGTATGGTGTAAAAACATTAAGAAGACCGTTTTTGTTCTACGAACAGTGCGGTATGGATAATGGTTGTCGCGTGTCATTATCCACGGGTACCACATTTTTTTCCCAATGGCACATTTTTCGTTAAGTAACTTTCTTCGTTATTTTTTGTAGGGATATCGTCAAATAAAATAATGAAACACATGTTGTCAATACTATAAAAATCCTCACTTGTTTACTTCACAAAATATTTATTAGGAAATTATACCCCGTGAAATTATTATAAGTTAAGACTATTTTTCTGAACTTTATAAATTAGAGCAGATTATCTTGTCGTTATGACAGGATAATCTAATCTAATTTATAAAGTTCTGAGAAATAATTGTAGTCAAAGGGTAGTTTACAAAGAGTGGCAGTAAGGTTATTGTTTATTTTGTATGAAGGCACTTTAGCTTGTTCGTAAACATAATATTAGGCACTAAGACCGGTAGTATGTCGATTTGTTGGTAAGATAAGACTTATACATTTATGTTACAGAATGAAGAGCACTCAGACCTTTGTAAAACAAACATTTTGGAGGCTCTGTTGCTGCAAGGCGAGAGTGAATTTTACCTTCAAGCTAACAATTTGCTCATCTCTACATTTATTTAAATGCTAAATGAATTTAAACCTGTCTTTAATCCAAAAACATTTGGTAACATACGTACCTACACAGCATACAAGATTTCAAACAGGACGGCATAATTTTGATTTTAAATGATTTAAAAGTATTACAATTAGATATTAGTCATAAGAACATTACTATATAATTATTAGAAAAGTTTATAATTGATGTATAATTAATAACTTAAACATGATACGCCGAACATTATTTTTTAAATATTTTTGTTTATATCTCGATCATATACTTCCAGTTTTTTGCTGTGATGTATGAGCAAATAATTTTTTTTTAAATGAGTAAAAACATACCTACTTGAATCATTATTTATATTGTATAACTTTGCTATAACAGCATAAACTTAGGTTGTGAATAGGATAAAAAAAAAATTAGCAAAACATTATTTGTTAGGTACCTATTTATAATAAATTTAGTTTTTGAAAAAATATTTTTAACCCTTTTTAGCCGGATAGTTAAAAATAATTAACGAACACCTTCTAAAAACCCATTTTTTTTATGTAAAATTTGTGTATATATTTCTTTCCCATTGCCTAACTCGTTAAAATAAACCAAGTTTATCCCCATCTCGTTGAGGGTCGCTCCTTAACCATTTTACGTCAAGCCAATCTATTCCGGGTCGTCGAATAATTCGTAACTAAGTCATTAATTTCATGCTTTTTCTAGTACTTTGGAAAGAGAAAACTGATGTTTTAGTCTCTGGATCTTCAGGTAGATAAATAAGGCTTTAAAGTCAGATAATTTTTTCGTTTTCGTAACAAATATTATGTACTAGTGACTAGAATTAGGATAGCACATTTTTATCAATCTTGTTTTAGCCCTTTCAGCTATGCTAAGCAAATTGCTTGTGATAAGAATTCACGTCGGTACTTCATATAATATTTGGAATTCGAACCTATGATCCTATTATCACGAATCCAATGACACTAGCAGATTTTTATATCTTGGTATTGAATATTATGTATATAATAACATCGTAGGAGCATCATGAGAGCATGCAGAATTATGTTCATTTTTAGCCTACCATAAGAACCAAAACTAATCTTGGAAGACTTTTACAGTTATCTTGCATAATCAATATATTTTTATCTACTATTTGAAGATACGAGTGTATCGTACCCATATTATATAGTATTAAAAATCAGAAGAAGACCCCTGGTGTTCATAACGGCAACACTACCTTCGGTGTGCCCACGAATGGTTACCACCATTCGTGGTTACCACGATTCGTGGGCACACCAATGGTGATGATGATAGTGTTGCCGTATTTTTATTCCGTAATTCAGAATTTCGCGATAGAAAAGTGGGACGGTCCCTAAGACATATCAATATTATGCAACGCGTACGTTGTCCATCAGCTGGTTAATACAAACTTTAGTGAATCCTATCACATAACCACATCTAACTCCTGACGTGACATTTGTGGCGGTTTAGATAGAACTGTCAGTACAAAATCACCATTTATACAAAATACACCATATAATCAAATCATTTTCTAAACGATTTGTTCGCCAGGGACCGCTTTGGCTGGGCAATGATACAATTAATGATCCTACACCCACACACAAAGAAGTTGTGCGAATTAATCAGATAAACGAATCTAAAATTGTTTGAATAAATTGAGCATATAGTAGGTAGATTTAAATTCTGTTCACAGTTCTATAAGTAATAGAACTGTGAACAGAAACTACTCTGGACCTCGTAAGCGTTGGGTTACTATTATTATAAATGTGAAAATAACTCCGTCTGTTTATGTTTTCACGCTTAACCTGCTGCACCGATTTAGATGAAATTTGGTATGGAAATAGTTTGAGTCCTGGGAACGAACATAGGATAGTTTTTATTGCAATAACCGATATCCACGTGGACGGAGCCACAGGCGAAAACTGTAAACATAACGCTTGTTTACGAGAATATAGACGTAATTCAGAATTCTGTCAAATTTAGTAGATATTATATGCCAAATTATCAAAATTCTCTGATATTTTATCAGGAACGCGCCACCGTTCGTTAGAAATAGAAATTGTCATTATTCATTTGAGACAAAACAGTCTAGCGTAAATCACAAATAAGGGCTTATCTCAGTTGAACCGTTCATTGATAATTCATTATTAACTTTAAATTATTTGTTTTAGACACTTAGCTCTATTCGAGCTATTAATGATAGCAGAATTCTAGGAAAAGTTAAAAGATCGGGCCAGTATAAAAAAAAAAACATGAGCATCAACATGATTTAACGTAACGTAACGATTTAAATAGTGAACCAGAAGGTCACCTTACAATTTTATACATTTTGCAGTTTGACTCCATTTTATTTATTCTCTCAACTATTTAACTATTAAATATATTTTAGGTTCCATTAAATTTAAAGTATAGTATAACAGTTGGTCGTTATATGCAAGAAGATACGATGAAAATATCAAAAGTGAATTAAATTGTAATATCACATCAGGTAAGGAAAATAAATATTTCATTTCAATTAGTTGAATATTTGACATTATTTTATTCAGATCTCCAGTTGCAAATTGTTTACACTACGCTAATGGTTGAATGTAACCTGCTGGATTCGATTCTCGGAAAATGCAAAAATGTTGTAGTTTGTGGTATGGCGCGGTGGGAGTATATCCGACTGCTACACAAGAGGTCGTGGGTTCGATCCCCACCCAGGATAAAACTTTATGTGATGAGCACGATGGTTTATTCTGTGTCTGGGTGTTATTTTTCTATAATATGTATGTATTTAGAAATATATAAGTATGTTTATCAGTTGTCTGGTTACCATAGTACAAGCTCTGCTTAGTTTGGGATCAGATGATGTTGTGTGGGTTGTCCCAAGATATTATAGATATTATTATAAATAAATACTTATTGAATTTCAGACAATAATTCAGAAGAAAATGAGTTCATTTTGCGACAAGGATCACCATATCGTCCTTCTTGTCATCCTCGTCTTTCAGCTCATTTTTCTTCTTGTCTTCCTGTAGAAAATGTAATTCAAACAACTTCAAAATAAAAAAACAGAAGAGTGTAATGAAAAACTCGACAAGTTATAATGAAGAAAACATAACCCTTTCTTACAGTCAGTAAATTATAAATAGAAAGATAAGACTGCAGTAAATATTAATTTACAAACAAAAACTGAAACAAAAGTTATTGAATTGACCGATGTGAATCAGTCGGATTTGAATAAAACAGTAGAAAAAAAGGAAAAGAAAATATTACACGTGAATCAAACTAAAATATTACTTGAAAGAGGAAAAGCCAACCAGCACTTTGGAAAACGAATATAGCAAAGCGTCTACGAAATGCAGGGAAAGAACTTATTTCCTTTTAGGATTTGATGTTCATTTTTTTAAACATGTTTTCATAACCTATTTTGAAGAATTCATGTTTATTTTACTATTTAATGTTCATATTTATCACATATGTTTTGCACACTGTTGTAAGTTTTTTAACATTGTTATTACTTCCAAGTTTAATAAGTGACTTAAGATGATTTTTATAATTTGTAGTCTCGTGAATAAAGGCTTATGTGTAAAACCCCTTTGGATGTCGATTTTTTTATAATTTTATATATCTAAAATATTTATATATGTTTTGATACTACGATAATTTTTCCTTTAATCAGTAAAGTTAAATTTTTATTACATAATTTAAAGCATGCGGTATACCTACACTAAACCATTTATAAAGAAATTTAAAAAGACCTTTTTTATTATCCGACTGCGGAGGAGCGTTATATGTTTAACGTGTATGTATGGCTGTAAACACGTACAGTCACGATGCTCCGCGGTGTTACGTTTAACAGAAAACTTATATGAATGCGTTTGCACAAGCTACAAACCGTTGTTCCAGCCCATTATTCGCCTAAGCCAATCATCCCCTTCCTTTCACGAAAGAAACGCAATGGGAGTATTTTAGTTGCACTTTACTTTTGGTGCATGGTTCACGTCTCTTGTGTCTATTTTTACGATTACGATTTATGTCACTTCAAGTTTGAGCAGTTTATTTTAGTAAGGTTAGCTCTCTAATTATACATGGTTAGTTTTTATTACAAAGGGGGTTTTTTAACGTCCAATATAAGTTTTAGGTGTTGGAGTTTTATGGTTTGCTAAAAAATAGGAAATACCTATATTATATCATGTCTATCTGGATGTCTTTGTAAAATAAGTATTGTAAATGTTGACTTCGTTATCATTTCAACCGCACGGGTCGTGTAGTAAGTAAGTGATCAACGCACCAAACGTTGGCGTGGATTAAATTTTGAGAGGGACAACTAACTATTCTGGCTTTATTTAATGTATTCATAGATAATGCCCTCGATATACTATCTTAGTATGAGATTTGTCTTATAAAAACAAGAGGCTTAAAGCATTTAGTATTTATTTTTCATTTTAATGGTAAGTCGCATAAATTGGTGATTGAATTAATAAGTACTTTTGATGCTTGACTGAACTTTATTTGATTATATGAATATAATCAAAAAAAGTTTCAGAAAAAAAATGAAAAAAGAAATGAAATTTAAAATAGATAGGCTGAACATTATCAAATAATTTACTACTAAATAAATATCATAAAAATATGCAATGCGAATGGACTCGAATGTTTGCTATCTCACACCCACTACCTTTTTCTATCACATAAACACTATCCCATGTCCCTTTTAGGCGCTTAAAATTATTGAAACAAAAGTATAAAATAACTGACGATGGAGGGACGTGCATTCTTTATTAATCCTAGTTATTTATGTAGTTGTGTTGACTAAGGAAGCGGAGTTACCCCCATACTGATATTGTTCGGCCGCAAGCGATTTTTGTCCAAATGCACACCGGACTTTTTCTACTTTAACTGCTTAAGGGTTCAACCGATTTTAATAAATGATACATCATAAGATTCATCTTGATGAGGCGAATGTCACGTATACGAAATTCTTAAAAAAACCAAATAGCGGATTTTATGCGTGTTAATGTACGGACTGATTTTTTTTTACTAGGACGCTAATCATCATCATCATCAGCCTATCGCAGTCCACTGCTGGACATAGGCCTCTCCAATTGCACGCCACTTTGTTCTATCTTCGGCTTCTCGCATGCAGCTCCTGCTAGCCGTTTTGCGTAAATCATCACTCCACCGGGCCTGAGGGTGTCCTACACTACGTTTGCCGTGCCGTGGTCTCTCTCATCCGTAGGCCGATGCGTACAGAGAGTCAACCAGGTCATTCAGCATCAGTTGCAGGTCCTGCAGCGTTTCCGCCATAATGACAATGTCATCTGCAAATCGCAAGTGAGAGATGTATTCACCATTGATGTTGATGCCCCGCCCTTTCCAGTGCAGCGTCTTGAACATATCCTCCATTGCATTTGTGAACAGTTTTGGGGAAATAACGTCCCCTTGCCTCACTCCTCGATGCAATGGTATAGGTTTTGTTTCCTGATTCTGTACTTGGACGGACATTGTTGCGGCTTCGTAGAGACATCTCATCACTTGGATATATCGCCAATCTACTTGGCATCGCTGCAGAGACTCCAGAACGGACCAGATTTCAATCGAGTCAAAGGCCTTCTCAAAGTCCACGAATGCTAGACACAGTTGCTGATTATACTCTTGGGTCTTTTGTATAATCTGCCGCACTGTGTGGATGTGGTCTATGGTGCCATATCCGTTCCGAAATCCAGCCTGTTCCGGTAGTTGGAATTCGTCAAGTCTTCACGCAAGGCGGTTCGTGATGACTCTTGAGAACAGCTTATAGACGTGGCTTAGAAGAGAAATAGGTCGGTAGTTCTTCGGCCGGGTCTTATCTACTTTTTTGAGGAACAAGACGACTACGCTTCTACTCCACGCCTCCGGAGTTCTCCCTTCAAACAGGACAGCATTAAAGAGCTTTTGGAGCTCTCTCAGTACGGGTTTACCTCCAGCCTTTAACAGCTCTGTTGTAACGCCATCCTCTCCAGGGGCTTTTCCATTTTTTAGCTGTCTAAGAGCCAGCACGATTTCGTCAATGTTGACTTCAGGCAGGTCTTCGGTGTACTGGCGTCGTATCTTCAGGATCAGGTCGAGATGCATGCGAAGCATATAACCGGCCATAGAAGCCTTCCACTTCGGAGAGGACTGCCGGCTTCGAAGAAACGACTTCTCCACTTGTTGTGGTCAACTTCGTCAGGTGGCTTCTTCCAAGAGATTGTACGAACACTTTTGACCCCCGGTTCTATTCTACCTCTTTTTTAATGAAGAGAGTGTTGAAATCGGTTATCCAGGTTTGACTGGAACGCTTCGGATCCTATCATGGTTTGGAGCAAAGTAGGTCAAAGCCTGGACCTCATCAGACGGGCACGTTCTGCCTTGAAGTCAATATTCAGAGAGCCTCGGACAAGTCGGTGATCACTACCGGTATTAAACCTGTTGATCACGGTGACGTCTCTGAATATATGCTTTTTATACGTCATGATGAAGTCAATTTCGTTTTTTGTCATAGTGTCGGGGCTTTGCCACGTCCACTTCCTTTGGGGTCGTTTCTTGAAAAAGGAGTTCATCAAGAAGAGCCCCTCTCGTTCGAGGAAGTTGACTAGCATTTGCCCCCTGTGATTTCTGCTTCCAAATCCATGGGATCCTACTACCAATTCGCTGCAATTTTGTACTCCCACTTTAGCGTGGAAGTCCCTCATAACAACGTTGTAGTGGGTCTTAGTGGTGGAGTGGAGGGCCCTCGATATGTCGAGGTCGGTGCGTACACTTGCACCACCTGGAGGCTATACCTCTCGGTGAGCTTAATAATGAGGTACGCTACCCTGTTCGACACGCTAGACATTTCCACAACGTTGTCAGTAAGGGACTTATTTACCAGAAACCCAACACCACCTTGGGATTGTTGGTCTCCCTCGCGGAAGTACATAAGGTGGCCTGACTCGAGGGTTATGGTGTCCTCTCCCTCTCTTCGGACTTCACTTAACCCGAGGATATGCCACCTAATCTTCCCAAGTTCCACCTCAAGTTGTGCCAGATGCTAGTCTAGCCGTAACGTGCGTCCGTTATACGTCGCCAGGGTCAGTCGGTTGTGGTGGCCTTCCGTTGCCCGGAGATTTTTAGCACCCCCGCCACGCCGTTACCGTGGACGCCACCATGTCCAGGAATAGCGTGACTGCCGGGAACTGGGGGCCGTGGCTTTTGTGCTTGGTGCATATGGGGGTAATGCCCATAATCGCCACGCTGGGCAGGCGGGTTGGCGATGGCAGGGCGGAGCTCTTGCATCAGTGACGCTGCTGCCCGTCACTGACCTGTTACTTTAGCTACGCCTTAAATTCGCCACCAGCCGGTCGCTAGAACCTCGTTCGTTGTACAGCAGGATGTACCGCGTGCAGGTGAGGTTGGCTTGGAGCGAAAGATGGTGATGCGCCCCCTTACATCCCTAGGACGCTGAGTGGCTTTTAAATTATAGGGCTTGAAAAGGCAAGTATGAATATATATATATATATATATATATATGTTTAAAAATGATTGAAGTAGCCAAGCATAGAAAAAAACAGTTACCTAGTTCTTATTAAATGAACTATTGTAATTCGATGCGACTAGAGTTCTAAATAAAAAAAATGTTTAGAAAAGATAAAAAATTAAAAAACACCCGCCTGCAAAAAGACAGAAACAATATACCGCTATTTTTTAATATCATGCATTATCTAATGGATTCTGTTGAATCTTCTGCCGTTTAAATATGAAGGGTATTATGTTTCTGCATTATTGTTCTGAAGTATAATGTGTGTAAAACTTTCATGATATGAAAATAATTTTAACAGGCAAATGTTTTGTCTTCTTATTTTGAAAATCTTTTCTATTTTGAAAATATAATGAAAAACCAATACTCTGAAATAGTAACTGAACATGGGTTACTGTCCTACTGACATACTTAATTAAAATACCAAACGGTTTTGACAGATATATGTTTGTAAACTTTCACGATTTGTACACATTATAGAATATTATAAGCTACGGGTCATAATCGCGTAAATATTTTATTTTAAGGCTAAATACCTTTGTTTATTGCCCGACGTTTCGACCGTATTGCAACGGCCGTGGTCACGGGTAGACTGATTTTGACAGGTGCAAACCGAAGTGCGATTAATTAATTTCTCTGACCTTTACAAGCGTTGCGTAATGTAACTTAAGTGAATTATTTCTCTATTATTATTTTTTTTTATTTAGATAGACAAAACACATCACAATCATTATTAAAAATAAAGTACAAAGTTTTTGAGCCGCGGTGGGACCACCCAGGATAAAACTTTGTGTGATGATCACGATGGTTTATTCTGTTTCTGGGTGTTATTTATCTATATTAAGTATGTATTTAAAAATATTTATTTGAGTTTATCAGTTGTCTGGTTACCATAGTACAAGCTCGGCTTAGTTTGGGATCAGAAAGCGTTGTGTGAGTTGTCCCAAGATATTATTGTTTTTATTATTTTAAATACCGGTATAGGTCGATTTACGGACGATAATTTTACGTGATACGTCATAAGAATATATTGATTACATATCGTCATTCGCGTTGCTTAGCAACTAAACAATAACGTGACCGTTGCTACATGACACTTTTTCGTGCATGCACCTGGTCATCGATTCATAAGACGTTATTACGTCAAAAGATATTTCGCTCACTTATTGCAAGAACATCATAACTAAAAAACATTTTACAGGAGGCTAATTTAAACTTTCAATTCGATATTCACAAAAAAAAAACTAAAAAATATATTGTAATATTCATATTTACGCAAAAAATCAAGATTTTGAATTATGACGGGTTGCAATATGTGAGCGATTTATCTAAGACTAGTTCCCAGCTAAGTTTAGGTTAGTTTAGGTCTGGAAACCTCAGGCCCTCACTGGGCTCTGAAGCATCAAAGTCCATGCTGTTACGGAGGGTGCCTTACACGTTTATAAAATTGTTAATGTTATTGTCAAATATGTCCGCACATTTTTTAGTTTTTGCCATGTCGTTATATTACCGAGCCATTCCCGTTAATGGATTGAAATAGGAAATATTATTTTTGTACATTGGTAGGGCAAATAGGTAAGTCTTATCAGATCTGCGGCCACTGAATTTTATATTAAAACTAATTTGAGAGAGTAAGGAGGAGGATGGAGATTTAAAGAAATAAACTAACTCGAAATATGCCTCTGTGGCGCGGTGGAAGTGTATCCGACTGCTACGCAAGATGTCGTGGGTTCGATCCCCACCTAGGATAAAACTTTGTGTGATGAGCACGGTGGTTTATTCTGTGTCTGGGTGTTATTTATCTATAATATGTATATATTTAGAAATATATAAGTATGTTTATCAGTTGTCTGTTTTACATAGTACAAGCTCTGCTTTATTATTATTATATCCATGTTGATTTAAGTGTTTGAAGTTCAATTAGAGCGACCGGGATTTTGGCGGTAGTTAAGTATCCTGAACATTCTATTCTATACGTTCGATTTATTTGATGTGAACCCTGTAGTTCGGTAAGCTACATGGTCGCCAAACTAGAGGGTTCACACTACTACGGGGTATGCTGAAGTCTTTCGTAGTTATTAAAACAAAGGCCTTGAAGTTGGTTGGCTTTAGATATTACGTGGCTGTAGTGAGCACGAAAATATAGGTTTTAGTCAAATTAAACTCCTAAGCTAAAATAGTGAGAGAAGAGATCTGCAATCTCTTGACCATTAAACGATGAAGAGTTATTATAAGTCATAATGAATGGGAGTGAAACATGACTCTATCGACTATTTCCAAATAAAAAAGTAATAATATTTTGTAAGGAACTTTCAGTAGCCAAGACATATTCGTATCTGTAGTACCTATTCCTGAGTAAAGAAAAGACATCGTAATCGCGGAGATTGCCGTATTTCTTGTATTATTTTATTTGTTACATATAAATAAGGATTTGCTTAAACAAATAGGATAAGAAGACGAATTAATATAGGTAGTTGGTGTGTTTTATTTGTTTAAATTGAACATATAGTTCACATTTACTTTATCTTTTTTAGTAAATATATTGTAAATAAAACTAATACTTACAATTATAATACAAATAGTGCTTAGAATAGATAAATAAGGCCGATGGAAAAATTTTGACAAATACCTTTATTATAATATGCCACAAACTTAAAGTATAACTGCTGCCCGCGGTCTCTACAAGCGTATCGGATAATATTATTTAATCATTTGGCTAAATCCAAATGATTTAGGCATATCTTATTACAGGAACATAAAATTTCGGTCCTTTGATCTTCAAGAGATTGAATGTGAGAAGTGAATTCATAAATTAAGTTTGAATCAATAAAATGTTTAATATAATTATTATTCACTTCCACTTTTTTCCCTTTAGTTTTACTTAGTCATTATTTTACTTCAACTTCACTTGTAAGCAAGATACATCTGCAACAAAAAAATCATGTTGGAAAAGTTTCTTTCGAGTGTATGTTGACACAAATGTTATTGAAGAATATTTAAATTGGAATATGAAACTACAAAATAATAATTGATATCGAGCATAAAGAAAAATAATACATACAAACAGAAAAAGAAATGTATCAATTATGCTACGGATCATTTTCCATGAATTTTCGGTTGTACCTCAGATATTGGCAAGAAATAAATAGGGACGGAACAGTGGAAATATTTGTTTTAGTAGAGTATTGCGTGCGGATTTTATATCACACATCGCCGCATTTATTTATTTGCATATTCAATCTAAAAAATATTCTTTTTTGTTTACCTTTCCTATAACTCATTAATAAAAACATATACCTAATTGCTAAAATACTTTGTACGGTTTTATCTTTGATAAAGTAGGTACCTACATATGTAAATCATAATAATATCATATGGAGAATAACCTGTTTTGTCGAATTATGCGGCTTTTACTTGATTTTACGTAAATACAATCAAAGAAAGAGTCTATCAGTTTTGAAAAACTTCTCGTGTTATTAAAATGGCGTCAAAGTTGAGCTTATAGTAATTTTTAAGCCCGCGACCTATAAAAATGACTGTTGAGCATATTAGGTAACTGTTAGAATTCTATTGTCTCTAATAATAAAAAATCAACCTTTGAGTTTTATAAACTTCAACTGTAGGGTACTATATCATATATTTTGCCGGCTGCACAAAAGTTAATATTAGATGAGCCTTAAAACTAAGAAACACGTATGTCGGACGCAATCGTCCGTTTCTCAGACCATTAAATGAGAAGCTAGACTAAAAGATGGCAATATACTAGGTACATGACAAATGGGTATACAACATTCTGCTAGGTAATATAGGCCCCACTTGCGACCTTTATTACTTCCTCTGGCCTTCACAATTGTTCCACAATGTAATTTATGTGTATAATGCTGTGTTGCGAAATTAATCTGTTTCTTTCGAATCTAGGCCTCATGACTTAAAATATGTATTCTCTTGTAATAATTACTTGAACTGGAGTCGTGATGGCCAGTGGTACTTTGTAACTGCCTCGACTTACAAGCAGCAGCTGCATTGGTCGCGGGCTTAAAAACAGAGTCTGAGTTTTAAGCCCGCGACACACAAGTGCACACAATGAAGATATATAGAATTTTATAGCAACATTAACAAGAATAAATACATCATGAGATTACTGAGGTGTTCTAGAGAAAAAATAGAAGATTGTGTCCCTGTATTGATACGATAAAAAGTTAATTAAGTTAATTACCTGAACTATGATCAGCATATAGTTTATACTGAGGTCGACGAGGAGCACGGGTGTGCTGAGGCCAATAGTAAGTATAGAACCGCTGATGTACCGAGGCTGTTGGGCAATCAACACAGAGTACCAGCGCTGAACTGCCTTGTATTGTTTCGGGTTATTTGCTAAAACAAAGCGACGTACTCAGAATAGATTTAAAGTAAAAACATACATTATAAAAAACAAAATTTTATAAAAAAACATTTAAAAGAAAAGCTTGAGGCACTGATTGTATAGTAAACTTTTATAAAATCAGACAAACAGTTTGGTAAACTTGTTTATCTAATAAATCGATAATAGCCTATATCGATGCCTCAAGCTTTTAAAATTTATATATTTTTTTATATTTTGTAAAGGTCTATGTATATACGTTCTTACAACATAAGTATTTATTTACGTAGGCCTATGTTAAATTGATGAATTTGCAAATGAGAAGTTATTAGAATGTCCCTGCTATAAAAGTATAAATGACAAATCTATACTAATATTATAAAGCTGAAGAGTTTGTTTCTTTGTTTATTTAAACGCGGTAATCTCAGGAACTACTGCTCCGAATTGAAAATAATATTTTACTGTTGGATAGCCCATTTATCGAGGAAGGCTATAGGCTATATAAAATGCACGCTACAACCAATGGGAGCGGAGCAGCAATGAGAAATGTTGCAAAAATGGGGAAAATTTACGCAGACGAAGTTGCGCGGGACAGCTAGTATCAAATATACGTCTTTAAACACCATGGTGGCGGGCCTACTGCGGGAGTATTTTTTTCTCTTTTTAGATATATGTTATTAGGGTTCAGTAGCCAAAATGGCAAAACGGAACCCTTATAGTTTCATCAACGCTAACGGTTACGTCCGTGCGTCCGTCCGCAGCTTAGCTCAGAGACTGTTAGTGCTAGAAGGCTGTAATTTTGCATGGATACACATATTACATATGCCGATTAGGTGAAAGAATAATATTTAAAGAAAGAATAAAAAATAAATTAGGGTACCTCTTCCTTTTAGGGTATTTCTTTCTCATCTTCCCCATGGTCACCATACCATTAGATAGGTCTTTTAAAAAGATTTAAGGATCATTTTTCGATTTAGGGATCCATTTGTGAATTATTAAGTTTTAAAGTACAAACTTTTGTTAAAGTCAAGTGTGCCCTTGATAGTTAATTGGTTGAAGTTGGGTATGTGAAAAATACGGAGTAGAAATCGGAAAAAAGAAGAAAAAGGAAAAAAAGATCTCAGTTTTATTAGCCGCGCCATACATGCGAGATGTATGGCGCGGCTAATAAAACTGAGATCTGTGATCTGCTTGCTCTGGTCCAAATCACCAGCTAACATGCGGGCAGAGTCGTGAGCATATGCTAAGTATAATAAAGTACAATCCTGAATAATAGGTATATAAAATAACTAGCGGACGCCTCGCGGTTTCACCAGAGTAATTCTCGTTCCCGTGGGAATACAGGGATAAAAAATAGCATATGTCAGGTTCACAACGATGAAAGAATTTTTCAAATCCGTCCAGTAGTTTCGGAGCCTATTCAATACAAATACAAACACACAATGAAACAAACAATCAAATCTTTCCTCTTTATAATATTAGTTTAGCTAACAATGTTTGAAGTTGTAGTTTTAGTATGGAGAAAAGTACCTTGTATTACGTATACATAAAGAACCATACGAAGTTCAAAGATAGTTATTACGTAGTAAAGTTTCTAGGCTTCGTTACTAGTTTCTATAACTTAACTTAATAATAATTAATACAAATAATGACTACCTTTTTTTCTATGACCGTTGTATAACTTTTTAACGTTTCTTTGTAACTTTGGTCAGAATTATTTGAACGAAATTATACAGGCAAGAATTTTATTAGAATTCATACATTAGAATTATTAAAGTTAGACTGCATAACACTTAAGAAGGATCAGTAACTGTAACTATTTATTATACAGGAATTAACGCGCATTGTTTACCTTAAAATTGCTTAATTCCCAATGCTAAAGTGAAAGTTTAAAGATCAGTGACTGATCAACAAGGTGGCAATGCTACTAATATGGGTCGACAGATATGTGAGCGTTTTTAGGGTTCTGTATTATAGTTTCGTCATGTCTATCTGTCCGTCACTATGTCCGTATAGCTTTTTACTCTAAGACTACTCAATGAATATTGATGAAATTTCGTGAAAAGGTGTTTTGTAGTAGCCGCTACTTAGTTTAATAGCTAAATAATAAAAATAAATAATTTTAGGGTTTTATTTTTTAAATGTCACTACGTTTAATTTCTATTCATAGGTCACGGCTTTTTATCCCACCACTCTTTGACGGTAAGAGAATAGAAAGAGCACTTGTGGCTCACTACTATGATACACACTACGATAAGAACATTGTTATCATAGACTAGGAGGATAATTTAAACAAAAAAAAATGGGTTGCACTCCGGGAGTGCCGGCAGAAGTAAAAACCTAATTAACGTTGTGCATTTTTGAATATTTTGAAATGGTTAGAGTTTTTTTTTTGTTTCCTTATCAGTATAAAAGTACAATAATTAAGGTTAAATAAAATATTCATCTATTGCGCTATCGTTCACAAACATGACAATTTAAAAAATGTCAATTTCAACGACATGACAATTAAAAAGTCTCAGAAAAAAATACATAGGTACTGATAATATTTTTCGATCTTACTGACATAATTATAAAAATATAAAATAATAAATCACAAACCAAAAAACCAAAACCAGAAATTAAAATAAAAAGGGGAAAAAAATATTAATCGTACTCGAACTGAGGTCTTCCGGTTTCTGGACCGTCGGATTTCACACCTGAGCTATAATAACATTGTCGATGGCGGGGTAATTTACCATCGTATTCTAATGATATTATAGCAGTTTTTCATTGCTCTCTCTCCGTCTTACGAATTTTCGAACAGGGTCACGTGATCCTGACGCGAGTTTATAAATTTTTACCCATACCAAAAAGGGCCCAACGCCGCTGCCAAAGAAGTTTTCATTTCAAAAAGGCAGGGAGCTAATAAGTACTCCAAATAATTAGGTTCCTACCTTTACTAATATTTTTATCCAAAGCAAGCCGCCCAATCAGATGCAATGCCAGCTCTTTACATAAAGAAATACTTCTCGACACTGCAGTACACAACATCCACAGAGAATGCATAGACTTTATTTCGCGCCACATCAAGTAAAGCGATAAGTATATCACCTGAAAATGAAATACTTTTGAGTTGTTATTTTCCACTAGGTGGATGCCAACATAGCAATGGTCACAGAAATCAGCTGAATGCGAGGAGTGTAAGATTGGTTTTTGAAATAGCAATGTTTGTCGCATATTGGGGACTAGCAAACTTGTTAACCCCTCCAGTTTGCGGTACCATTACGCAACCGCCGCTTCAATTCATAATACTTTATTAACAGCATTCTAACTAACGAATGTATAGTCTTTGTTTTTCGTTTAATTTTTTAGATGACAAAATGTCTATCGTGAGCTCATGGCAGCGTTTGCCAAACTTCTTGGCAGTATATGATTAGGTATAAATGAGACAAAAGATGTAGTATAGTCTGGTTATAATTATCCAAAGGTGCATCTTATATACTAACGACTTCGTGTTGATAACAGATAGTAGAAACATTTAATAGATACTGGACGTGCGATAAGGAACATAAGATTGTGATGTAGATTGTAGATACAGCACAGAGATATTGTACTGTAACAGTACACCCCCCTTTAAAAAAAATTATGGTAATAGTGTTTACAATATAAATTTGACCTAGACCTTACTAGTTATTTGCTGATGTATATAAATAATAATGCTATTGCACGCGGTGGAATTTGATGACGCCTGTTGTGGTGTGATTTGCTGACGTCTGTAATTTTGACTTAGCTGTTGCACGAGTGTTTATTATTTTTTTCGTTAAACTCTTCATTCTTCTGTCCAGTGTTTTCATTATGCCGTAAATTAGGATCACGCCGATTGTTAAAATAATCTGTCCCATTGCAACATTTCTTGTCCACCGTAAGTCCTCCTGGATCAGGTTACGGAGTTGGTCCGCTTCGTTTTGATTGAGGCAATTGTCCGTATTGTATGTTATCTGGTCCTTAGAACTTTGATTTCCCATTTTAGATGTCTTGTTGTTACGAGTAGTTGTGAATTAATGGTATATGTTAAGATCTATGTTAATATATATACGAATAGCTTGCTTATATCAGCGATTTTTTATAGACGTACTACTGGCTTTACTTTACGTCCCGATCGTGTAGTGTACGTGTGTGAATGCCTGTCGCAATCCTTTGAATCTGGCACGTAGTTTGATTCGTCATTGATCATGAAAGCTGGTTTCAATCTATCAATTGATATCACTGTCTCTTTATCCCTAATTCTAATGCAAAATGTTTTATCTGTTTTACTAATTACTGGGTAGGGTCCTTCATACGGCGGTGTCAGGGCTTTCTTAATTCTATCACACCGAACAAATACGTGTGAGCATTCTTTGAGTTCGGGATGCACAAATATAGCTTGATTGTGTTTTTTTCTTTTCAGAATTGATGTCATTTGTGTGATGTCCTTTTGAATTTGTTTTACAAACTCTTCGTACGTTGATAACTGTGCTGCTGATGACTCAAAAAATCCTCCAGGGAGTCGTATTGACGTTCCATATGTCATCTCTGCTGAACTATAACCTGTGTCTTCTCGCAAGCTACTCCGCAACCCGAGTAAAACTGTTGGAATTCCTTTTAACCAATTTTCGTTGGATTCTCTTGTCATTAACGCCGCCTTTAAAGTTCTATGAAATCTTTCTATCATTCCATTGGATTGTGGATGATAAGGTGTTGTCCTAATTTTATGTATTCCCAAAAATTGTGAGAGTGACTCAAATATTCTTGATTCAAACTGTCGGCCTTGATCCGTAGTAATGCGCAATGGACATCCAAAACGAGTAATCCATCCTTCGAAAAGTGTCTTGGCTACTGTTTCTGCAGTTATATCTTCTACCGGAAATATTTCGGGCCATGACGTACAACGATCTATGATTGTGATTAAATATCTCTTCCCTTGTGAAATCGGAAGTGGTCCGACGATGTCAATATGTAAATGTTCAAAACGTTGCGCTGTCATAAATGTACCAGGAGGTGATATCGTATGTCGTTGTATTTTTGATTTTTGGCAGGCTATACATGATCTACACCAATTATTGATATCTTTGTTCATATACGGCCATAAATACCTTTGGGTTATCATTTTTCTCGTAGTTCTTTTTCCTGGATGGCTCATACCATGAATGGTATCGAAAATTTGTTTGCGAAAATGCTTTGGTAAGTAGGGGCGGCTTTTTCCAGTAGATGTGTCGCAGGTGATGTTTATTGTGGAACCCGGAAGCGTAATGTTTTTGAATTTTAATCTTTTATTGTGATGTAATTTACTTAGTTCATTATCTGTTGATTGACATTTTTCCAATTCAGCGTAATCGATAGGTGATGGCACGTATATTTCCTCTATTCGAGATAAGGCATCGGCGGTAATATTGTCACGTCCGCTTATGTGTTGAATGTTGGTACTGTATTTTTGAAATGAAATCTAACTGCCGGACCCGTCGCGGTGTATCGTTTGATGATGGTTTTTGGGAGAATGCGTATGTCAAAGGTCGGTGATCCGTAAATATTGTAAATTCTCTTCCCTCGATTAATCTGTGAAAATGTTTGACGGCCATGTATATTCCTAACAGCTCTCTGTCAAACGTAGAATATTTTTGTTGAGTTTCGCTCAATTTTTGTGAAAAAAATCCTAATGGTTCCCAATTGCGTCCGGATTTTTGTTGTAAAACTCCACCAACGCAAGTAGCACTAGCGTCGGTCATGAGCGCTAGTGATGCGTTGCGGGAAGGATGCGCTGTTAACACTGCGTTTTTCATGCTTTCCTTGCATTTTTCGTAAGCTTTGTCTGCTTCCGTTGTCCAAGGAACAGGTGAATTATCGTTCTTTTTTGAACCATGTAGATATTCGTTTAAAATTCTTTGATTTTCCGCTGCGCGTGGAATATTACTTCTGTAGAAATTGACCATGCCCAAAAATCTTCTTAATTCTTGAATTGTTTTCGGTTTGGGAAATTCCATGATTGCTTTGTAATTTTCTTCGGTAGGGTGTATTCCTTGGCTCGTTATACTCGTATGATAACCTAAGAAATCTATTTCCCTTCTGAGAAATTCGCATTTTTCGAGATTAATGGTTATTCCATTCTCGTGTAAACGTTTGAAAACCGTTTCTAAATGCTGATAATGCAAATCTTCGTTGTCCGATGCGATGAGACAGTCGTCTACAAATATAAATACGAAGTTTAAATTTCTAAATAAGGAATCCATGAATCGTTGAAATGTTTGTGCCGCATTGCGTAGTCCGAAAGGCATTCTTAAGTACTCAAAAAGTCCAAAAGGTGTGATGATGGCTGTTTTTTCTATATCTTTAACAGGAATACAATGGTATGCTTTACGTATATCTATCTTGCTTAGTATCTTCTTATTTTCTAATATGTATGTAAAGTCAGTTAATCTTGATAGTGGGTATTTGTCCGGTACTGTCGTGCTATTGAGCATTCGATAGTCTCCGCACGGTCTCCATTCGCCATTTTTCTTTTTTACCATATGTAATGGGCTTGCCCATGGGCTATCTGACGGTCGGCAAATTCCGAGTTCTATCATATTTTGAAATTCCTTTATGGCTATGTCGTATTTTTCTGGAGGTAATGGTCTTGCCCGAGCTGCGACGGGTGGTCCTGTAGTGATAATGTGATGTTCAATCTTATGTTTGGGCGCATTGCGGAGAGAGGACCCTTTCGTGATGTCTTCGTATTTGTTTAAAAGTTGCGTAATACGTGGATTCGTTCCCACTGCGATAGTACGAATTGTTTGTTGTGTCGCTTTTTCCGAAGTTACATGCGTTGTCAGCTCTGTAACTTTGTCGATAAGTTTGCGACCTGCTATGTCGACTAATAGTTTATAGTGCTCTAGAAAATCTGCTCCAATTATTGGTTGTGTAACATCGGCGATTACAAAATTCCATTTATAACATCGTTGTAGTCCTAAATTCAAGGTAAGCGTCTTCTCGCCGTAAGTCCTAATTTTAGTCCCATTTGCAGCGTATAGTGTGTATTGTTCATTTTGTAAAATTGAATGTCTCTGTTGCTTGCTAATGACTGAAATATTTGCGCCCGTGTCAATCAAAAACTTCATACCACTTTTTCGGTCGGTAATGGTGAGGCGATTGGATGGGTGGATTGCACAGAGTTTCGCCGTTGTCTGTGCTCTTATTCGTTTCCCTGGTTCCGTACGTAAGTCATTGGTTTCCAACCGCATGGTTTAATGCAGTTCTTTGCATATTTTCCGAATCTTTCGTGGTAGTAACAAAATCGATTTGCTCCTCTATAGTTTGTTCTCGGCCTCATAATCGGGAATTGTTGACGTTTCTTGAAATGATTGTGCGTGTTGGGTCGATAGCCATATTGACCTTGCTGAATTGCGTCAATATCTATCTGTAATTTTGCTAGCTGGGCTAAAATGCATGCTGTATTGTTGTCGTTTGAAGTGTCGTTGCTAACAGCTGATATTTCGGTTACTTTTGAATTCATTATTATTTTGTCTGCAATTTGGCTCAGTTTGTCAATTTCCATGTCTTCCGTAACTGCTAGAACCGTAGTAACTGATGTTGGTAAAAGCCTGAACCATAGTAGTTTAATTGTTTCGTCACTGATTTTTCCTCTCCCGAGGACTCGCATTTGACGTAATAACTGCGAAGGTTTTTGATCACCGAGTTCTGTCTCTGATATTAATTTTTGAAACTGTCGCTGTTCTGTTTCTTCGTAACAATCAATTAAACGTTCCTTGATGTTTTTGTATTTATCTGTAGTCGGTGGTGAAGTGATTAGGTCACTAACTTGTAGTATTTCTTCCTTGGATAACTTTGCTATTACTGTACAGTATTTGCTATTACCTTGCTTCTGTGGTGCTAATATGGCTTCTAGTTGCATGAACCATAATCTTGGTTGGTCCTTCCAAAATTCCGGAATGCGGGATAAAACCGAGGTGCCAGCAGCTACTTCAAGTGTTCCTTGCTGATTTATGTTCGCCTTGCACGGTGATTGTGCCATGTTTCTTGCTGCGTATTCGTTCGTCGGGGTCACCAATTTGCCAAACTTCTTGGCAGTATATGATTAGGTATAAATGAGACAAAAGATGTAGTATAGTCTGGTTATAATTATCCAAAGGTGCATCTTATATACTAACGACTTCGTGTTGATAACAGATAGTAGAAACATTTAATAGATACTGGACGTGCGATAAGGAACATAAGATTGTGATGTAGATTGTAGATACAGCACAAAGATATTGTACTGTAACAACCAATCACCGCTGCCAACTATTATACATGCAAAAGTTTAGGAGGATGTTTGTTACTCAATCA
This sequence comes from Herminia tarsipennalis, assembly GCA_945859575.2. NCBI lineage: Eukaryota > Metazoa > Arthropoda > Insecta > Lepidoptera > Erebidae > Herminia > Herminia tarsipennalis. Next base: position 21,751,612 of record OX243851.2, on the reverse strand, counting down.
GGTCACAGCGTTTGGCACAGAGATAGATTATAGTCTGGAATAGCATATATACTATAAAAAACAAACATAACACGTGCAAAGTAGCGGAAAAGACTATTACATTACTTCGTTATTATATTACTTGGTGACCCCTTAATTGTGCTTACTTGAAACTGGTGATTGGTTGCAGTTCCATAGTGCCCCAGTGAAATAGAGCCTTTAGGTACTAAGCCTACGTTCAGTAATTGACGTCAATTGGCTGATGATGTTATGTAACTAAACTAAGTACTGTGTGTTCCAGCCTTCCAAGCATCTTTTAAAACCTACCTAGTTATTATAAAATTAAACGTCTCATGTTTATACTCGTTATTTTTACATGAGAACCAATTTTACAATTAACCTACTTTTTTTCTTATTATCTGGCCAAGTTATCAATGCATCGATAATCCCTAGTACTGACTGACAGACTGATGCATCAACGCAGAGCCTAAACTGCTAGGGTTACAAATCTGAAATTTTAGCAGTTGATGCCTTTTATGTTACAGGCATACACTAATAAAGGATTTTCAAAAAATCGTCTATTAAGGGGGTAATATAGGGGTTGCAAATTTGTATGAACTCCGTTAGTTTTGGAGTTAGGTATGTAAAATTACGTACTTAGCTTTTTAAATTAAAAGACAGGATTACGTTTTCCAGCGTTTTTTTAATAAGGGGCTGTAATAGGGATTGCACATTTGTAAAGAACTCCGTCAGTTTTGAGTTTAGATCTGTGGAATTTTGTATTTAGCTTTGTGGCTGTAAGTAAGAAAACACGTGTTTCAGCATTTTCATCGAAAGTGGTAAATCAACTACGCGGGCAAAGCGACAGGTGACAGCTAGTAGACTAGTATATTTTGATAAAGTACATAACGTGCAAAATAAACTTTGATGATTATGGAGAATCGAGCAGAAGTTTTAAAAACATTTATCACGATAACGGACATCCACGTGAATGAGGCTGCCAACAAAAGCTAATAGATAATATTAACCCATAAAGTTAAATTATTACTTCACAAACAATAAAAATGAGATAGATGACAAAAGAACTTTATTTGAGTACAAACCACGCAGCCTACATTCAGCATAACGCGAACTTCATAAAAAGAACTTTAATGCGAGGAATCGCTTGAAAGTGCAAGCAAGAAATCAGATTTTAAACAACTCAATAAAAAAGGGCGCAAAGATGCAGAAGACAAAGCGGCTCTTTGTTGCGTCGCCGTCATCGAATTGAGTTCATAATTCATCTTCGTTTTCAGGTCACATGAGGGTATTAAAATAATAATGGTCGGTTATTACAAGTTCAGCAAATATACTGGGTATTTTCAATTTCAACTTGGCATCGGTCTTACTTAATGGCTACATACACCCATTATCCAGTGATTTATGGTGTTAATACGAATATACTTAAGGATTTTTCCAGAAAAGTCCAGTATCAAGATGTTGGGAATGTGTAAATTTAATAATAAGTAATGCTGGAAACGGTTGCTTTTATTGTCAATTGTTTTACTTACTGTTTTAGTATCTGCGAGGATTAAAAAGAACTGATACATCACAGTTGTAAATAATGTTGTTCCTAATAACAACAGTATCTGAAAATAAAGAATAATGTGATTGTATTATAAAGGGCAAAAGAAATATCCTTTATTTGTTTGCAGAAACTCCGCACAGACTATGACTATAAACTATTACTTTACTTTTAGTGCATTTTATAAGCAACTAGCTGTCCCGCGGTTCGTATGCGTACATTTTCCCCGTTTTTGCAACATTTCTCATTACTGCTCCGCTCCTATCGGTCGTAGCGCGATTTTATATAGCTTATAGCCTTCCTCGATAAATGAGCTACCCAACATAATAATTTTTTTTCAATTCGGACCAGTAGTTCCTGAGATTGCAGCAATCTCAGGAACTAACAAACAAACACACAAACAAACACACAAACAAACTCTTCAACTTTATAATATTAGTATAGATGAATACTCACAACGATATTTTGTATTTCCTGAGAGGAATTTAAAATTCTATACACTACTTTGTAAATTAAATTGAATAGCACTTACTAGAGGAGTACATTGTTCACTTAAATGTGCGGCTCCTATTATCAAGTATCCATAACCAGTATTTGGTGAGTCTGTCTTCAGCATCTCAAGTCTTGCATTCATAGACTCAAATAATAAAGTGAAGTAGCCTAACTCTGCATCATGAGCTGCGAAGACTACACTTAAAAATATAACGGCAGTATTTTGCACTTTTAATATTTTCAAGCCTACAATATCAACAATAAAAGATACTATCGATATTGATACAATTTTGACACTCAGAGCATTTAATTTAGAAAGACGTTTTTCATCAAGAGGGCATCTTTCTTCTATTCTTTGTATGATTTTAGGAATGCTGTTTGTAAATCTGGCAGCAACGGCGAGACAAACTAGTTCAAAGCTTGTTATGCCTTGAAATATTCGAAAGGCAGTAGGAGAGTCGTGCAATATATCCAGTATTAAGGTGCACGTAAAAATAAGAGTCATTGTAACTACAATAGATTCACATATAAGTCTGGTTTTTCGAATCATAATGAGGGTAGGACGACTAACACAGAAGAAATTTTCCATGATGATTAAATTTCTAAACACAGGTCCAGTAATCACGGTCATTTTAGAAATTAATACCAACACCAAAATATTAAATTTTAGAAAATTATATTTATATTTTTTAGTTCACTTTTCTAATTCCAACTGAATTCTACTAACGTTATTATAGAAAGCAATACTTTATAAGGAAAATATTTTTAGTATTTAAATAAAAAACTGTTGCGTTAGCTTGAATAGCCAGCGACTAACAAAACGTACAAAATTATATTTCAACCGGCATTCTATCAATCTGTGCCTCCGGGAATTCATTGTTTATCAACTCCGATTAAAATCATATCATTTTAATTTCATAGTCGTTGGGGAAATTAAACTAAACTATTATTGAAGCAGAATCTACTTAATCTATGTCAAAACGTTTGGTATATATAATTTAATAATTGAAAATATACTTATAGCTTATGCTTAATGCCAATATGACGCAAATATCGAATCTTATTTTTAAATGACAATTAAATTGTGTATTACTAAAGTGACTACACGAAGCAACAATATTGACAAAAAGTTATAATTATCAAGCTGAAACTTAGCTCATTAAAACTGTAAAATGACTACACGGAACCTAATTAAATTCTCATGAACCTGCGTTCATATGTCCATAAAATAACCTATTTTAAAAGTGTGAATAGTACGTCTTAAAAATGGGCTCGCGACATCGTCAAACTAATTGAAACTTAGTTTTAAATGAAAAAAGTTTAATGCATTTTTTCGAATTTCATATTCGATCTTGTCCGCTGAGGTTTAAGTTTATTTTTATTAAAACTTTGTGCAGCTGTCCACTTGTTTTTACAGTGCCTTGTAATTTTGACAGTATCCACCATGTTTACGTTTAGGGGAGTTTTTGTTGACATTGTTTTATGGTTTACCGCTAGACAGCAGCTGTATCTGTTAAATTTGATGTGTGTTTTTAAGGTATGGTGGTTTGTGAATGGTGCTCTGGGCTCTTATCTTTGGCCATAAAGTTGTAACGCTTAGAAATTTGAGTTAATAGCAGCGAGTTCTGTGGCCACCCTTACAAATAATTTATTTAATATCATATCGAAAAACTATTATTTTAAAAATTAAACTTCACTTAGGTACCAACAAAAAAACATTAGTTTTATCTGCAGACAAGAGTTTATTTCATCTTGCCTGACGACACTTTCAGGCTTTATTAAAACTATAAAAGTGAGTATTTACTCCAGACCAAACTAATTGTAATAAAAACTCGTAACGACAAAACGGTAGATAGGTAGGTAAATGTACTTACCTACCTTATATAAAATCTAATAAGTTTTGTAAGATTTTATTTCAGTTCTTATAACTTACCGCTAGTAGTTTAACTGATGATATTAACTTTGTTATTAGTTTCTCATGTTATGGCCTATTTTTTATGTTATAATAGTACCGTCTGTTTCAAGAAAATTTTAAATAACCACCTGGTATTTTGTAACATTAGTTGTGTATTAGCCTGTAAGCTTTCTATAAAATTAAATAAATAGTAATATACTGAACAAAATCAAAGAAACGAATACGAAATTTCAATCAACATCGACTAAGAGTCACTGAACATTTAATTTAATTAAGCTAAAAGTACCTAAGTACCTACCTACGCTACAGATTTTACATAATTTTGGCATTAGTAAAGATTTAATCATTCAAATGCTGCGGTAACTCTCTACCTACAACAAAAGTACCGGTGAATGTAATATATTAGTCAGAGTTGTACAACTACAAAACATTAAATAAAAGGCGCAAAATTAAGTATTACTTCACTAGACCAATGCTCTTCAAAACTGTGATAAATTTAGTTTAAGATTTACTTGGTGGAAAGTCATTATTTTCCAAGTTCGTTTCCTTTAAATTTGGTATCTTTTAGAACACGGTACGATTGCAAGACGACTTACGATTCAAAAATAAGGATACGAAGGAATATGCGAAGACTTATAAAACATTTAGGAAATACGGAGCACATTTGGTCGGTTGCAAAATATGCAGACAAACGGATAGACCGCGTTTAGGCAAAGTAAAAACACTTTAATTTTCCCTCAACTCGTCAAACAATCTTTTAGCGCAATATTCCTTTGCAAAACCTCACGAATCCTGCCCTTTAAAATATTTATGCTGAATCGATTTCATTGATTTGCCCACTGTGACTATCCCACATAGTACTGTGTTATCACCATGGAAGCGATTATAAGCCCTTTCATATTTACCTGCCCAATTCCAGCGTTCTACCGAGGTATTGGACCCTAAAACTCGTAAACATTAGAGATCCGAAGCCGTGTTTGTTGTTATTAGGCAAAACCCTTTTTATTTAAATCAGGTTATGTTATGACACGTTATTATAATTCCTATGTAAATTTACATGAAATCGAATCAATACCTTTTTCGGGAACATTTGAAATGGTTAGCATTTTTGGTACAAGTGGTAAAGCACTTCAAGTTTTCTGTATCAAATTGGGAATCGCATTGAGCAGAAACTACGTCGGGCTAGACATGTTAAGGTAGGCTGAAGTGAAATAACTTGATATTTTTGGAGAGTTTTATAAACCTACACATCTCAATACTTCCAGCAAACTTTACTTGGCAGCGCTGTAAAAGTGCTGACATTGCTGTTACGCGGTATGACATGATATTTACGGGAGTAGAGATGAGTGCGCTCACTCACTCGCTGGCCAGGAGATACAAGAGTTGTAAAACTGTTACACCATGAAAATACCTCAGCTGTAATCTCTACTTCGTAAAATATTATTGCATTATTTTTAAGCAATAGTAAGTACCTACCAATTTTCCTTATAATTGAGAACATTTTATATTATGGCAATATAGTAATAGTAAGTATAATTGCTTTACGATCCTGTCCTGAGCCTGCGTGGCGCTATAATTCGTACGGTAATTTCTCCTCAGGGGTTGAGATTACGCGAATTATTCTCAGGTCGGTCATAAGTTATTTTGACATTGTTTGATATAAAAATCTGTTACACGTGACGCGATTCGCGTGTAATCATTAAAAGTAACCCATGTTATCATCCCTCACATTCTTAGCTTTATTACCTATTCATCATATTGGCTTGTTGATAAAACAAATACATAAAGTAGGTATGGATCGGTAGGCAAGTATAACATTTTGTGTTGTCTAAAAAAAGTTACAAAATGAAGTTAGACGACAGTTTCAAGTGCAAAGTTCACGAGAAGAAGCCACTCCTCAAGGGCCACACTCCTTTGAAATCATCGAGTTATATCATAGTAATGATTTTATTGAACGAACTAGTGTGTTTGGTAAATGTAGACGTTTTTAATACAAAGATAACTAAAAATAAAAATAATACTATAATTTAGTAAAACAAGTAGGTAAATATTAAAACGTATACTTGAAGATTGTCCAATCTTCCCCATACATGAACCTTACGAATAGTATATAAAATTAGATAACTTTCAGGTGGGTGACTTCCCCCGATAAATCTTTACGATATCTTCAATTCTAAAATGAATCGTGTGAACTAAAACACCCAGTTCTTACATTACTTGTGATTAAATTTAAGTCAGTGCCATTCAAGGAACGGTGCCATGCAATTTTCACCTGAAAAGCCCTAATTTTCCGTAAGGAATTGCTAAAAGGAGGGTTTTGTGAAATTTTGAGCAATTACTAAGTTAATTCATTGTGACGTTTTTAGTCGCCATCTTTTTTTGGAAGATCGAGTGTTCGAGGCCAACTTTAGTTTAGTAAGTTGTGTTTTTGGTCACTTGTCATGGAGATAGCAATGTTTTGTTGGTGTTGTTTCCAACTAGTTATATGTGATTTATTCACTAAGCTTTGACAAATAATATTGTAGTGCTCTCTAGAGAGGGTTTATAGTTAAAAAACAGCGTAAAACGCATTAGTTATATATTTATCATTTAAAAAAATGTAGGTACGTTAATTGAAAAGAAAATTAATTTCCTATTTTCAAAGTTCCATACCACGAATGGAAAAAAAAACGCAACCCATATAAGATAACTCGGGTTTCATTCTGTCCGTTTGTCACAGCCAGATTGCTCTGAATCTACTTATTTGTTTTATTTTAGAATTAAGAAAACTAACAGATAATAAGTAAAGGTCAATCACAAGTTTTCACAGTTAAGAACAGTGACTAGTATCGATTCAGGGTTAACTGGGGTTAACAGTACCTACAACAAAGTTATAGCTGTCAACTTAGCGTTAAAATTTACAAAAATAAATTACATAGTGATACAGAACAATTTTGTACAAACATACAATGCAAGTAAATTTTAAAATTAAAAAAACTTGAACAAAAGGTTTTTTTTAATTAGTCGATTCGGGTACTACACAAATCGACATCAACTGAGTCACTGTATCAAACATACGACAAGCGCTTGCCTTATAAGCATTCTGCGCATACGTAGTCAAAGCTACGGGTGTGGGTATAATAATATCTTGGGACAACTCACACAAAGCTATCTGATCCCAAACTAAGCAGAGCTTGTACTATGGCAACCAGACAACCGATAAACATACTTATATATTTCTAAATACATACATATTATAGATAAATAACACCCAGACACAAAATAAACTATCGTGCTCATCACACAAAGTTTTATCCTGGGTGGGGATCGAACCCACGACCTCTTGCGTAGCAGTCGGATACACTCCCACCGCGCCACAGAAGCAGTCTGAAGTATACTATGAAGTCTGAATTTGAGACGTCGGGTAACTTATTTATTTATTTAACACTTAATGTACAAATAGTGTACAAAGGCGGACTTAATGCCAAGTATACCTTTGGGTGATACATGTAGTTGCAGATAAAATAAACCATAATAATAAAAATATCTAAAAAGGCGTGAATTAAAAAACAGGTATTATATAACTAAATATACACAAAAATACATAAACAAATACATGCTAATATAAACATACAAACATATTTAAAATATACATAAATAGAATACTTAAATACACACTTACTTATATACAATACATACACACATTATAATCTAATAAGTTGATAACTTTGTGAGGATTCAGATGAACTGTTGAAGAGCAGCGTACGAACTTTAATTTTAAAATTGAAACTTGGGTGGAATTATGAGGCAAAACAAAAAAAATAAATAACATGAAACGGTATGGTGCGACCTCAAATATAAGTTATTTAAAAAAGTTCATGAAAATCGACCCCCTCTTTGAAATTACTGGGAATACAATATATCTATATATTTTTTTTAAACTTAAACTAGCAATGTCGGATTGTGGGTCCCACATTACTAGCAATCCTGTTAACCCTTCCAGCCAAACTCAATGGATTATGTTAGGAGTAACCCACTCCTACTCCTTTCACGTCGATAGTATAATGGGTAGGATTCGAAACCGCAACCTCAGGATTATGAGTGCGATGCCTTAGCCAGTGAAGATAAAGTGATAAATTGACTGGCCTGTTGGGTATTGGTCTTGCTTAAAGTTAGTGCCCCTGACTGCTAAGCTAGAGGTCGTGGGATCGATTCCCATCTAGCATAAATACTTGTGGGATGATCACGGTCGTCTACTCTGTGTCTGGGTGATCGAAGATCTTAACAATCGGATCACTCGCGTTGTTGAGTTCATTTATATTTATAAATAAAATATGATAGTACATATTTAAAATTATATAAGTTTGTTTACCAGCATCAGTTGTATGGTTGCTAGAGTAGAAGCTCTCTCCGTCTTAAGCGTCTTTGCATTTGGTCCGAGTTAAGCGGCAGTTGACCCCCGTCGCACAAGCGACTCAAACTTGACCAGTGTTAAGTCAAATGTTCCCTTCTGTGCCCCACCCACCCCCCTCAGAATGTAATCCTGGATCGGCGCTTGCTGATGAAAGATTGTGTTAATAATAAAAGTTGGATATAACTTGAAATCAAGTTTTTCCAAGTTCTAAAAATCGAATATAGCTCCTATCATATTTTTTTCATGACATATTAAATTTTCTTAAAACGATACTACGTTTTTTTTTTGTTTTTTTTTAATTAGCATATCGCTAGTCAGCAATGTGGTTCACAAATTATCGTGGCTTGAAATGCTTTGGATAGCCATTACAGGTAAGTCACCCATTTGCAACCTTGACACCGCGCGGTGTGTCTATATAGATCATCGTGTTGATCGAACTATTTACCTACCTATAAGTTTGTACGGAACCCTTAATGCGCGAGTCCCACTCGCACTTAGTCGGTTTTTATTTTTGCTTACAAATAAGTCTTTGAGTCATGATTTATGCCCCAGAAAAAGAAAGCCACACTACAAAGAGACAAATTAATATTAAAAAAGACACATTAACCAAAAAGTCAACCTACATTTGTTTAAAGACAAAGTGTCTCAGGGGGAGACAAAGTACGTAGATCGAGACGAGTACCAGCATTTATGGATCTCGCAAAGCTCTGTCGTATATGAGAAGCAAATCTTTTACCTTCCACATGTCAAGTTTCACGCAAGATTCACGAAGCTAACTTCAAAAATCGCAATCTTATTTCCAGTGTAATGTAGACATTCATGAAAATCTGCACAAACACCCGTCCTTTCAAGTATAGAATGTGAGGGGAAACGGATAAACAGCCAAGCTTTGTGATGCAAATCTAGTACTTCAGCTGAAAATTCACGGCGTGACTGAAACGCCTGAAATGCTGAAAGAGACACTCTTGCTCAACGCACGTAGAATTTTTAGCAGTCTCCTGATAAACAGCAGTTTTATCTCTATGTGTTTAACATAGCAAGAATCACGTACTAAGAAAAGATATGCTAACGTCTGAATAGACTTTATTTACGTTTTTATTTCGAGTATGTATTCCCTAAATGACAATTTTAAGGTTTTTTTACAATTACATTTTTTTTGTCATTGGTCATTCTGGATGCGAGAAGCAGTCTCAAGTATTAACCGCATTAGTCGGTCATTCATATTCGTACGAATACACAAAGATACAGAGTATGTGAATAAATTATGCAATGTTTTTGAGATATTCGCGTTTTCCAAAATATGTTAATTTTTGACGCTCATAACAACGCCCCGATTTCGATACAATCGGGTAGCCCCACACACGTTCAAACACAGATATAGGAAACCTTTTAATACCTTATAATATGTAATGAATAAACAGTCATTGTTATTCAACAACACTCTGTATACAATTAAAATTTAAAACACAGGGTGATGCTATCCGTGTTTGAGATAGACTCTTGGATCAGCGTGAAAATAACTAACTTTTTCACGCTCAGAAAAACCTTGTTTTACTACCCCAATGAAAAATCTTAAAATATCTGCCTGAAAATATTAAATAAAAATTGCAAGAGAAATTAATTTTGCAACCAGCTCGGAAATTAAAACAACGGAGCAATATTAACTAAGTTTTTTATCTAGACTTTATTGTTATACTAGAGAAATATTACTTGTTAGTTATACTTTCTTTCTATAAATCTGTCAAGTAACCCTGAACAGTTACATGTATGTTTATAGAGCATTTTATGAATCTCTAGCAAAACATATTAATATCTTTGTATATGTCAAAGACTAATAGTATAACTCGGCGGCGTTATACAAACGGCCGTCGGCATTTTATACGTTTACAAAAAGCCTTACGTCGCCGTTTGTTGAAAGCCGTGCTGCTATTAGACTGCGACATACACGGCAATAAAAAAAATAAAAAAGACATATTTATTATAAATCTATATGTCAGCTCTATGGAAAGTAGGGTTCCGTACCTCAAAAGGAAAAACCGTGTTCCTGTTTGTCCGTCTGTCACAGACAATTTGCTCCGAATCTACTGGACCAATAGAGTTCGAATTTGGTACACATATGAATATCTGTGACCCAAATATGGACGCATGTCGTAATTAAAAGAATTTTGAACATGAATGCTATTTTTGAGAGCGTTAGCCCTTAAATTGGCACACATCAATCCCCCGTGTTATTTTGGCGTTTGATTTGAGTTAGAAAAATCTGTTTAAATAAAAAAAAAACTAAATGTATCTTTAGTATGTCACATAAAACGGACAATGCCACTTACATACCACAATTTTAATATTAAAAAATAATGTTTTTGACATTACAAAAACCGTACTAAAATATCATTTACATTAGGTTAGTTAGGAATCCTTTAAATTCAGACTTAATTTGCAATAAAATTGACAAAAAAAAAACTTAGAAGCCAATTACAGGCGGTATCTAGACTAAAATTATGATCTCGGACTATCTCTCCCCTGATATTCTTATTAAGATATAGTTTCCCTTGATAGTCCCGATAATGAAGACGATATTTGTCAACATTTGCGTTATTTTAAAAATTTATTTAGCTAACCTTTCCTATATGCTGTAGAGACATGGGGAATGCAATTTGTTCGAACCAGATCAGAGCCCCAAGAATAAATTATTGCAGCTCTGATTGAAGGTGTGAACAATTGCATTCGCCATAGCTACCATTATAGAAGCGATTTTTGAATTTTGTACATTACAACGCTCCACTTTGTAATGTTCAAAATTGTGCAATGTTGTATAAAACGGCGTACTGGGGTTATTAAATACTCTTTTATCATTCTTGGCATACCAAAGTACTACTCTTTGTTTTTGTTTAGTACAAATTGCGTTTACGTGGCTGTATCTCCGCCGAAAGGCAAACCTGTTTAGGGTTTGCCTTTCGGCGGAGATGGTAAATAAAAAAATAGCGGCAAAGCTGTAAAGTCGTCTTAATTTGTTATTTACATACTTAATTAATATAAATTTAGCCAGTAGTATATTATTGTCAAAGTAAAGCATATCCACTTGGAAACCTCGATCAAACCGAGCCGATATAAAGTTTACTAGAGTTAGTAGGTTAGAGTGGTATTCCCAAAACGATGTAGATACTGTGCCTACATTCATCATCATCAGCCTATCGCAGTCCACTGCTGGACATAGGCCTCTCCAATTGCACGCCACTTTGTTCTATCTTCGGCTTCTCGCATCCAGCTTGTGCCTACATTATATGTACATAATGGATATCGATTTCCTGAAGTAAAAAATCTATGCATTGGCAAACCAAATACGCGGGTACAAAAAACGCGTGGCCAGGTATAACGTGAACTGCATGTTCCAAAGGGACCAAAGGTGGGTGTATAGAGACTGGCAGCGAACGGATCAAGGTGTGAATGGCGGGCATCTACCAAATGCTTAAGCGACAAGCTCATTTTGGTGCAACATTTGGTCGGTGCCTGTCACCCACACAGAGAGGGAGAACGTAAGCGTGAAGTTGAACGAGCGTGCAAACCGCTAATAACTCATAAGGTCACCCTGGCGCTTCGACACACATATATATATATATATATATATATATATATATATATATTTAGTAGTAGTAAAAAAGACAACTCCCGCGCAGTAGGGTACAAGCCCTGTGTCACGGGGGACTTTACAAACATACAAAGTCACGGACACAAATGACACCCAGGCCCGGAACAACAATATGTGGATCACACAAACTGGTGTCCCGTGTGGGATATGTGTGGTATATATATATATATATATATATATATATATATATATATATGTATTGTATTTATTATGTTGAAATCGCTGGCGCTTCCCCAGAGTTGAACACTATATATGTTGGTTGGCTTTAAAGTGCTTTCATATATTTATAGTTTGTTGCATATGGATCGATAATAATTTTATGAAAATATATTTATTACGGGTCATAATCGCGTTACTAATTTGAGGTAAAATACCTTGTTTATTGTCCGAAGTTTCGACCCTATTGCAACTTCCGTGGTCACGGGTAGACTAGTTCAGCTCAGCGTCGCCTCCGTGAAGCGCGGGTTTCGGAAACTACCCTCGCTTGATTTTTATCACTCAATATTACGGAACTGTCGGTACTTCGACACACAACACTAAGGACACTGGCTTTTAATGTTTATTTGCCGGTGTATACACTTCCTGATCACTGGATTCCACGATGTTGACAAACGGTATTCATCTTTTCGGTTGAAATTGACATATTATTTAATTTCAACCGCTTCTCTTGGCATCCTGAAGTAATAGTGACGGTCCGTGGAGAGGTCTGTGGTTTGTGTGGGGTTCAATCAAATCAGTGATTGGTTCCCGCATCCAGCAAGTGTTCCGCTGTTGCTGACTTGTTTGTCTGTCGGTTTTTTACCGCAGCGATATGTTCCATAACCCTTTCCACTACTGTGCGCTTGATTTGTCCGATGCAGGAACTATCACAGTTGCAATCCACTTTGTAGACGCCAGTTGTCTGAAGAGGAATAACATCCTTAGGAGTGTGTAGAAAAGCTGGAGCCCTGTCAACCCCCGATCGGGAGTCTCTCCTATACGTGTGCTTCCTCTGTATCCGTTTCGCTTTAGTTCCTCCTGAACATGTGTGAGCTCACTTTCTAAATGTTCAAGGTCACAAATGTTATGCTCTATTTGTCAGCGATGATACTACGGATTGCCGATGGATTGAATTTGTAGGCTACCTACAGTTTATGTTAAGCTCCTATAGGTTTTGTTACTTGCAATTATTATTGTAACAATAAACATGCGTAAATTATAAGGCGCAATTAGCAAAATGAATTTACATTTATATATTTGTTAATCAAACACAATACCTAATACTTTTATTAATATTTAAATTATTTACATACTATTATATATATATTATCAATATACATCTAAAACACATACACATATCTAAAATACTATGTTTACATATTTATAAACACATCACGCTTAATGTCGTACCGGTTGACCGAGACCGCGCGAGAATCACACCTTAAATTTTAGTTACGGTTAATTGGTGGCGCTCGCGTCGACACCACCGACCTGAAGTACATTCTGACGATCATCTCACGCACATGTTATCGGGTGCATTTAACCGCAAATTAATTGTGAAATAACGTCTAATTATCATATTTTGTATATCGCCGTATTGTGTTCGTGTGTATTGTGCCGGGTCGTGTTTTGTGAACTGTTATCGGAACTAAATCTTCGAACTTTCAACTTTCTTCATAATCCTATTGTAAACACTGTCGTTTCTCCTTCTTTCCTTATTTCTACTCTTGACTGTTGTGTAAGTGTTTAGTGTTCTGTGTAAAGTTGATTAAAAGTATAAAATCAACTGAACTGTAAGTACTTTTATTTCTAACTACCCACAAGTCAATTACCAAAAATTAATAATAAAAAATATAATTCGACCTTTACTTTAGAGATCCATATATGTCTCGCGACACCGTGGGTGGTTAGCGTGGTGTCATTTTCACACAAATTTACCATTCTTTTACCCAATTTACATACCAGACTGAGATTTATGTATTACCAGAGACCAAAATCTCGTAAAATAATTAAGAAATCTTTAGGAAAAGGTTATAACAGGTTATAACATAACTAGTAATATTGTGTTTCTTATCCTTTTTGTCTGTTATAAAGACTTCTATATGCTTGGGTTTGGCATAAAAAAAGACTTACCCGGATTATATGAGACCCTTATTTTGGAAGTGGCGTGTCGTAAATGTCGTAGGGTTAATCTTAAAGGTTCAAATAAGAAAGTAGGAAAGTGTTTCTTTGTCGTATTGAACTGTTACTGATAGTTGGAACATGTTTATAAGCTTTCGTGATTTCTACACATCATACAATATTTTATACGCGATCTTTATGCCTAGTACCCTTTGTCTATAAAATTATATAAAGTTGTATCACTTATCTGTGTCTAACTTTAATGCATCGTCAAAGTATTGTGTTTAAGATTTTCCTATGAATTTTAAATTCTTATTACATTTTTTACTCTACGATTCGTAACTCCATCTGTATCACAAAATACCAAGAGTACAGAAGTTAACTTAAACGCACACATACTAGCAGATATAGTTTTCTTTATCGGGAATCTTTACTCTTCTTGATACTCTTTGGGACTCTTTACTTCTTCTCTTTTGTCTGAAGTGGTCTGTAGGTACGCACGAAGGTTCTTCACTCTGCAATTTTAAAAGTATTTTTAAACTACTTTTTTATGAAGAGACGAGCAGGTCGTGCGCCTGATAGTACATGACAGTATCTGCGACACTCAAATTCTTGTTTCACAAGGATCTAAATGTCACCGCTCTGCGCTCTTCATTTGAGACATTAGTTCGTAAGTCTCATTTGCCCAGTTATATCACTCGCTACAGTTCTACCTATCACTTCAACACACATCACACTATGCTATCACTTCCACCGAAACATACTGACACTGTAGTGGTACCAACCAAGATGGCTTACGGCCGGTCTCAATAACGTAACTTTCAATAACTATGTGATAAAATGGCTATTTCTAGTGACAACATTGACATTATTTTGTGCGTTTCAATAGCCGTATATTAATCGTACCTTTGATTTTCAACTAATGGGAGCAACTGTAACATTTGGGAGTACTAGCTACTAACCCAGGTAACAATTTTCATATAAAATTTTGAAAGAGCGTTCAAAAACGCTTTTGACAGCTTACTTTAGTTAATAGAATTACTTTTATTAAAAATTTGTAATCCAATCTTACGAGATGAAAAACTGATTTATTTTTTAGCATTTGCTCGAATTGCCAATACAACCTTCAAAATACAAACAAAAATCAAGAAAACGAGACAACAAAAATCAAGAACACATTTATTAGCTGAATGTAATGTCACTACTATCGTTGTAGGTTAGGTACGGCGATGAGATCGTCGTCTCAGTACCCGGCCAGAAACTTACATTGAGTCCTATATCAAAGGTTTTAGCCTTGAAAACGAATTAGATTAATTAGGGACCTAACTCTTAAACGCCTCTCTTTTTAGGGTTTTAGGGTCCCTGATTGAGTGTAGTTATAATAAGAGCATTATTAGCAAGTTAGAAAAATAGAAACCACTGACGTCCTCAAGAACTAAGATTTCTTTAACAGATTTCACACAACACATAATTATCAAATCAAACACATCACATAATTAACAAATTAAACACACATCATCCTATAAACTACAGAGTGGTTCAATTCAATTTTCACCCACTTTAAGCCGACTGAATACTTAATTGAAAATCTTGCACACATATAAATTCCGATGAGAGTCATTATCGTTCATCAATTTATGATAAATAATAATAATATCTTGGGACAACTCACGAAAACGCTATCTGATCTCAAACTAAACAGAGTTTGTACTATGGCAACCAGACAACTGGTAAACATATAATAATAATTATAGTTAAATAACACCCAGACACAGAATAAACCATCGTGCTCAACATACAAAGTATTATCTTGGTTGGGGATCGAAAGAAAGTAAAGAGTATATTACGCACGCGCGCGCTGTACAAACTGGCGCGTTTAGTAGTTCATTTTTTCAACTACCTAATATGATTTTTTTATATAATTATAAATATATATAATTAAAATAGATATAATGTAACTAATCCAATACGTTGTATTAAAACAATATTTTTTTTAGAATAACTGAAATACAAGATCATTTTTGCTGCGTGCAACGATTACTAGAATGAGGAGACTTTATCTATTGTTAGCCTATCTAAACTTTATTATTGAAACGACGGTAACGGTAAAAGTTTATTTATCCTTTGTTAAACTGTCGGTACGTTCTTGAGATCGGCTGTTAGATAACCTACCACCGGTAGTCAAAGTTATACCTAAACCAATTTTCATCATGTGTGTGTATATATATATATATATATATATATATACATTTTTTTTTTTTTTTTTTTATTAAAAAAGATAACTAGCAATGTTGGATTTAGGTCCCACATTACTAGCAATCCTGTTAACCCCTCCAGCTAAGCTCAATGGCTTGTGTTAGGAGTGGGTTCATGTCGGTAGTATAATGGGTAGGATTCGAACCCGAGACCTCACGATTGCGAGACCGATGCCTTAGCCATTAGGCTACCGCCGCTTTTTAAAAATCCCTTCTTTGTGGTAATTTAATTATGTATTATAGCGGGAGCCTGGCAGTGGTCTACGGTTTGCTGTAGGCCTACGTTAGCAATATGATACTATTGTAAGGTGGGACACCAATTAGTAATCCAATCGAGTGAGGTAAATGCAACAACAATATCCAATGACTGAGAAACTTGCCATGAATCCACCTGAGTTAAGTGACTACAACTGACAGGCACTACCTACCTACTTGTATTGTACAAATTACTAAATCTTAAGGTAATTATAGTCTAAAACCAGAAATTTACTCTCACTTTTCTGCATGGGTGACTGAGCAAATCGAAGCAGAAGCGCAATTAAGCAACGTTACTACTATCGGTCTACAGATGGGGTACCACTTTCTAAAAATGTCATTACCTTGTCTCGGAGAGTACGTTACGCCGTTGCTTCTTTCCAGTCATGTCGGATTCGCCCCGTCAAACTACGAAAGTAAGGGAAAAAAGTTAAAATAGAGAACATTAATAGAAAGTCTACTAGTATGACTTTTTTGTTTTGTTTGTTTTTTCTTTAAGAAAGATAATAAAGTGGAAGTTTCACCAGTTAGTCTGCTATGTTATAGTTAGTAGAGTTAGAGTCTAGAGATCCTAACATATTTACTTAATTTCTATTAATGTAGTTGCTGTTAAAAAACCCCGAAAATTAAGCAATTTGTCTCAAAAATAAGTAAGTGAGAGAGTGCTCTTACTTAGTTGTTTTTGGACCAGTTGCTTAATTACAAGTTGCTAGAACAATTACAGTTGCAATACACTTAAGTTACAAGGCTTTCTGATAAAATTTAATTTGTTTGTGAATACTCCTATTATATTTGACTCATGCAGGGATGATTAGAATTTTACCCATCAGTAGTTTTTCGAAAAAATAAGTGTGTAGGGAAAGTACTTGAAGATAATTCCTAATTATTTAATTTACCTACATTCAATTCCCTAACAAAATATATTTTTAAGGGAGCACTCTTTTTTTCCCAGCTAGGCATATTATTCGACAGGTGTTTTAAAAATATTTAAATATTTTTTAATCTCTTTGTAACCCCACCTTTATCTTTTAAACCGTTTCAAAATATGGATAAAATGTAAAGGGTAACGGTTAATTTCAACCATTATTTTCTTGTAAATATATATATATTTTTTTTTCTTTTTCATATATTTATAGTGATTGCTGTGCCTGCACTGAGCATGGTCCGACATGCTCGTGACCGATATTTTGTAGTTTTACTAGATAAGTTGTACTTAAATAATTTGTTAAAAAAATTTTTTTCAACATAGTTGGCTCGAAGGATAATCTAGTTTTATTATATGTATTATCATTGTAAATATTTATTTCATTTTGTATTCTCGATCTGCATTTTCTGTCTTTAAAACATGTAAACATTCACACTTCAAATTCCATTTGGTAAGATGTTTCTTACATCGCCATCGAAAGAAAACAAGCCACGCAAAGCATACATACCTACTACTAAAAGCCTCTTTTGTCAAAACAACAAAAACATTTAGTTCATTTTTCAACCGTCCGGCGCTTTTCTAAATTCTGTAACACGGTAAACGCAAGAATTTATTCTGGTGTATTAAAAGTTCACACTGTTTGCAACAGATGGCGCTAGGTTCAAAATTTAATATAATACTGAAATTGTGTTTTAAAAAATGGGATGATTTATCTTTGAAAGTGAAAAATGTTTTAGATTGTACTGAGATCATCCCGATAGCAAAATAACCACATGTATCTATTTCAAAATGCTGCCTTAAACACGAATCTATCTCCATCCTCAACTGTTCGTATGATTAGGTAGTTAATTATCAAATCAAATAAAATAGGTACTTACTAGTATGTACAGTGCAATTAGTATCTTGTCTTATGTAGGTAAGTGTACGTATATTTTTATAGAGAAGACGAACACAAAGTAGAAATATCCGAATAGCTTCAGCAAAAGGACAAATACACGCTTACAATATATTTTTGTCCCTTTGTCGAAGTCGATCTCACGCAAGACTCCTTGCACTGCTGTCGTTCACACTTCCACTGGGTCGCCGGTGGTCTATTCTGACCATGTGGTGGTGGACACGGCCTCATTACATTTTATTCACTTTATGATTCAATTTGTTTCTCTCACAATTATTGATTCCAAAATTTATCAGTTGGCACAGTTTAGTGAGACATTGTCCTGAATTTTATGTATATATTATATATTGAAGCCTGGTGTTTAAGGCATCAGATTGGCAATTTTGATTATTAGGTTCGATGTGAACTAATTCCTAACACAAGCAATATAGTTCAGCTGGAGTTGGAGTGGTTAACAAGATTGCTAGTAAGTACCTACCTAATGTGATTTTTTTAAATTAAATTAAAAATAGGTATAAATTGAATAACACATTGGCAGCCAGTTATATCCTCTGTAGGCAATGTTAATATGTAAATTAGATCAAGTATTAAAGTCGTCCGTAATAAACTATATAACATTTTCGTAGCATTTTGTCTCACTTAACTGCTCATTTGCAGTGATTTATAAGTTTTGTTAGTTCACTCGCCATATTTGTGTCAGTTGTAAAACTCTCACACATGGTGTTTGTGCATTTGTGCCTAAATTATCTCCAAAGTTCTAACTAGGTTCCATTTATTCTATTGAATTTATTTGTTTGTCCGTTAAAGTGATAACAAATGATTCGGTTTGGCTTCGTCTGACCAATAAAATTGATCAATGTTCGGACTACTTTGTACGGAAGGCGTTGAGCGATATAAGCTAAAGAATGAAGAATGCACGTTCGATGCACGAAGGTTATCTTCTGTACTCTCGGTATATTGGTGTACTGTGTACTACTCGACGAGCTGGTAACACTTTTACGGAGACAATAGTTGCAGCAGGTCGATATAACAATCATGATAGACTAGATGAGCAAGACTAGAAAGTGATATGTTCCATGCATTTGTTAGAAGCTTGTAGGGAACGAAAAGGTTGTAGAAGATGTAGGGTGATAATTATAAGAAGAGCTTTGGTAGAATTAATACGAATCTGTCATAGCAATGGTATGTATGTAAAGCTTATGTAGATATATATAACTATAATATAGTGTTTCATATCAAGAATATAGTCTACTTGTGTGTAGGTTAATTGTCTCAGAATGTAACCTAAAGGGTCTTGGCTAGAACTAATGAGGGTGAATGGATCTGCAGAATAGTAACATAATTCGAACAGACTTTGTTCTGTTCAAGAGATGTCAGGATGTATTTATTGTATGTAATGTGTGTGTGTCTGTATATTGTGTAAGGTCATCAGTTCGGTATTATCAGGGTAGTGTTAGGGTTCAACCTGGGGTCGTGTGCGGGGACGCACACGATGTCAGGATGGTCGGTTGTTAGGGTTCGTAGTTTTAATATTCAAATAAATAGAAAATCGAATAGAAATGCAAAAATAACGTCGGTTGGGATCTGAACTGGTCGGACACTGTTTGTTTGTTTGTTTTAACGGGGCCGCAATGTCGCACTTAGCCTCTTTATTGGGTCATTGTGCGTACGTTGTACTGTGTCAGTTCTTTTCACTCCAGCCAGCCTAAACACTTCCAGAAGCCCAGCCATCCCCGCAGGTTGCTGCAAGCTTCAGGGAGGGATGACGGTGTTTTTAGGAACTGTGCCCGGTGCTCGGCCACACTGGTACATTCCATGATTACATGCTTGGGCGTCTCCTCATGCTCCATGCATCCTCTGCACAGTTGGTCGGACACATTCTGTTACGGACATCTGAACGGAGTGGTTGAGAACACTCCCGCTAGGGAAAAGTTGTGATGATTGTAAAGTGGTCTAAGTTTGATCATAACGTAGTTGTGAAGTGAAATATATTGTGCAGTTGATGGTTTAAAATTAGATTGTTTCATTAATGCGAACCCAAAGATACACCACCCTGAGAGCAGATCTTACAGTAGCTTTTCAGGGATAGAATAATACAAAGTAACAAATGGCAATCAGCATTATATTGTGAAAATATGGTTCACCCTGGTTATATCATGGAATTGGAGTAGAAGGGTATACTAGTGTCACTTACAAGAGGACCTAATGCCTAGTAAAAGACGTGCGACGGGTCCTACGTATACTGGTATAACCCGCAAAACAGTGAAATACGTTTTTTTGCACCAAAAGCCTTAAAATTACCTTAACTTTATATCCTGTAAAAATTTCATTAATTTATCAAGTAATTTCAAAGATACAAACCTGTTAACTGATACAAGTGACATCATTTTCCGCCACACGACTGTCTACACTGATGTAAGTCACTTGCACCAGTGTAGGTAGTCGCGTGCGCCGCGACACGTCGGCACAAGTGGCATTTACTTCAGTATGCGCGCGGCGACGAAGTCGGGAGCACGTTAAACACTGGTATAACTGCGATGTGTTTTAATTTACGTACTTATTAGTTAAAAACTGGAATAGATTTTAACTAATGAATACGATTTTGTTTGTTTTGAGTAAGTAGTAGGAAAAAGAAATAATAATGAAGCGTTCACGAGGTCAATTAATGGTGGATTTATTAGCAAATAAGTATAGTAAAATAAACCCTCCAGAAAATTACGAAGGTAAGTGTTAATAGATATTTTAAATAGTGTAATGATATACTTTTTAGTGTTTGATCAAATTTAAAAGTGAAAAACAAGTGAATTACGTGTTGTTTATTTGTATTTTCACTTGTACCAGTATACAATGTTCATAGTGGTTAGACGCGTACTTTGTTTAGTGCGTTAACTACATTTTAACGATTATTATTTTGTAAATATGTTTAAAAATTAATTAACACATTAATTTTAATTTATTTTAGATCAGCCGACAGTATCATCATCCATAATACATGAAGAATTAGACCAAACTATGAAAACGTGCCACGAGACTACGGAACCGACCGATTTTTATGAAAATAATAGTTTCATAAATGAAAGTCTAATAGAAAAGCCAGGTAAACATACTAATTTAAATTAATGAAACGTGATTTTATAATTTATGCTTTTTTTTTTCAATAAATTTTGCACTTGTATCAGTATACAAAGTCACATTCATTACACTTTTTTTTTCGTTACGTTGTTATCCGGCCGGTATATCTTACATTATTATAAAAATACATATATAATAATACTAATGAAATTAATCGCAATACTATTTTGAATACAGTTTTAGCAGCAATACACTGCATAATTATTTTATTATATAATTTTAGATTCCCCCTTACCCCCAAATGCGGATTTATATGCTGAAGAGATGTCATTCCTCAATAAAGTTGTTAATTTAAGAGACCCAGAAGACATGTTCGAGGAAACGCCTACAGTAGAAAATTTATACCGAAATTTATCAAACATGTCGTCAGATTCTGCCAGGTCCTCTGAGTGTTATACCGTCCAGGAGGTGAGTGTGATTGTGCATAACAACTATAAAGAAGATGAATCTCAAATTCTACATCCACGTCAAAATCCTATTCCTGACGCTAGTGTGATAAAACAAAATAACTTGCCTGATGATGAAATTGATAGCTTAACACCAATGCCTTCGCCATTACTTTCTTTTTCACCTATTTACCAACAAGCTGATGATGAATTTGATAATGTATCTCAACTAAATTCAAACTACACCGATACACCTTTAAGTAGTCCCGCAAGTGTGCAAAGAAAAACTCAAAAAAAGAAAGATAAGGGTAGATTACGAGAGAGGTTCCAAAATATGTGGTTTGATGAAAAACGCAAGTTCAATTTAAACAGAGGATTAGAATACATGAGTAGAACGGGGAAGCTACATACAACAGAAAAAAATAAAAAGTGCTTGTAAATGCCCCAAAAAATGTTTCGAAAAAATTGAAGAATCTGCAAGATGCACAATATTTAGAAACTTTTGGGAAATAGGAGATCACACTCGACAGTGGGACTTCATTGCCAAGTATGTTTCCAAACTGGATGAGAAACGAGTAGTTACTGAAAATTCCCAAAGAAATTGTACTCTGCGATATTCATTACCAGTAACAGGGGATAGTGGTAGCATTGAAAAGGCTTATGTTTGTAAAGTTATGTTCCTAAATACCTTATCTATAAGTTTTAATTTCGTGAAAACGGCGTTGGATAAGTTTGAAAAAGGTTGCGGTGTTATAGAAAAGGATTGTAGAGGAAAACATTCTAATCATCCGATAACGATACCCAGGACTGCTGTAGACAGTGTTTGCTCGCATGTAAAGATGTTTCAACCCGTTGAGTCTCACTATACAAGAAAGGAAACAAGTAAGGTATATTTAGATGGATCACTGACTTTTTCGCGAATGTTCATATTTTACAGAGAATGGTGTGATAAAGAAGCAATTCCTGTAAATTGCCAAGTTAAAACGTTAAGGCAGTATAGAGATATTTTTAATAAAAACTTTAATCTCTCTTTCCACATTCCTAAAAAGGACAAGTGCGAATTTTGTCACGCATTTGAAAACCTAGAAAATCCTACAAATGACCAAATATCTAAACACAATCGGCATTTAGCCGAAAAAGAGAGGGCTCGTCAATTAAAAGAGATGGATAAACAGTTGGCTAAGGAAGATAAAACTGTAGTTGCTGTTACTTTCGATTTGCAAAAAACTCAAAATTTACCACATGGAAGCGTTAGCACTTATTACTACAAAAGAAAATTGCATTTTCACAACTTTACTCCATTTGATATGGCTGATCTGCAGGGTTATTGTTATTGTTGGGACGAACAAACTGCTAAAAAAGGTGCAAATGAAATAGCTAGCTGCATTTTCGATTTTATTGGTGTGAAGGTAGAGCAAGGAGTAAAAACTTTTATTTTCTGGTCGGATAATTGTGGAGGCCAAAATCGAAATAGGATCATATTCCTTATGTACATGTATTGCGCTTGGAAGTATAACGTGAACATAACCCATAGATTTCTTGTTGGTCATACCCAAAATGAGGGTGACAGCATTCACTCGGTAATTGAAAGAAAAACCAGAAATATTTTAATTTATACTCCAGAACAGTGGATCCTAGCTTTTAAAATGGCGACAGCTAATGCAAAACCTTATATTGTTCGAGAAGTAACTCAATCTTTTGTTTTTGATTTTAAGTCTTGCCTTCCCTTTCTTGACAACTGGAAAAATAATTCCATGGGGGAACTTGTTATGTGGAGTAAGGTTTGCGAAGTTAATGTTCAAGCCAAAGATTTATTTATGCTTAACTATAAGTATGCGTTTGAAGAAGGGGCTTACAAAACTATTCAATGTTTGAGAAGTAACACACGTGCCAGTATACAAAGTGTTTCAAAAAAACTTCACACATTAGATGTAGCGTACAAGAGTTTGTTACCAATTGACAAGAAAAAATTTAAAGATCTTCAAGATCTTTGCAAGTCCAATGTGATTCCGGAGCGGTACCATTCATTTTACAATAATTTGAAGATACGGACCGAAAACACTGAAGATATCTCTGACTAGGTTATATTTTTATAAGTCTTTTCCAACATGTCGTTTTTCTGTTTTTTATTGAATTTTCTATACTACTATTTACTGTGATTATTGTTAAAAAAAAATCAATGTGACATATTGCCAATGTGTGAAAGGCTGATTATGTAGCTGTACTTACGTAAGACTGATTAGGAAGTACTAATAAAAGTATGATAGACAATTAATATAATTGACGAAAGTTCCTACTTAACTTAAGAAGGTAATTTTTTTTAGTTTTATTATTTTTAAGACGGCAAGGCCACTGATTTGCCATCAAAAGTCATTTATTTACAATAAACTTTTACTTTGTATTCTAAATGTTTTTATTTAAATTTCCGCCACACGCATTTGAATATTTAAGGTTAATAACAAAACAAAAAACTGTTACAAATAGTTTTTCAGTACTGAGTAAACTGTTGCAAGTAGTTTTCCAGTACTAAGTAAACTGTTGTAAGTGTTTAAAAGTCGATAAAAGAAGATTATAATGTTAATATTATAACCTCATATTGATCAATAGATTGGAAATACCATGTAAAAAGAGTAAAATCTTTCAATTGTTCTTTATTATAAGTATAAGCTAGTTCACTATATACTGGTATAACTGGCCACTTGTATCAGTTTACAGGTTCTACCATAGTAAAGAAAACAAGCTACATCAGTACAAGTGACGCTATTTTCCAAAGTATAAAAAAATTAGAAAAACCAATAATACAGTATTTTTCCTTAGATATTAAAATATATCATATCAAAATTTCAAGTATTTCCATTGATTTATGACAAAATTACAAGCTTTAAAACCTTTAAACGGCTCTCCTGAACAGTTGTGTTTTTGCACTTGTACTAGTATACGTAGGACCCGTCGATATGAAAACTAGGGCGTCACCTGATATAACATTTGTCATGTACATTTGTAATATGATATTACATAAGGAATCTGCATTGTAACCAATTGACTGAAATTTAGACACACTATTTTAATGTTCAACTATATTACTACATGGCAGCTGATACATAACTAACAGGACAAAAGACACATTGCAATATCTTTATTATACACAGGTTTACATAGTACGGTAAACACAATATTTGATAAACAATAGAATCAATATTAAATAACTTTAAATAAGAATCGTACCTTCGTCGTCGGATGACATCCAGAGAAAGAGACTAGGTCAGAATGTCACACTGCTTTTATACGTGGGGGTAGAATAAAAACCTTAGAATAATAACGCCTAGAAGCCTAGTACGCGCACACAAAGTGAGGCGAATCAGACTAAGCCACAAATGGCTCAGTCGATCGAGCGACTTGTCAGTGCGCGAGATCGTGTCAACGTCAGAACGTCTCCCACAATATTATTTTAAAATGAGGGTTTGTGCGATCAAAGGTTGTCACAACCAATCTGGAAAACAAAATAAGGATTGTAAGATCGCATATCATGTGTAAGTACATTACATTACTTACGAAATAAATCAAACACTAAATAAATTATCTTAATTTTGATTCAATCTTACCTTGTAACACTATACTGTTTAAGGAAAACAGTATTGTGTTACAAGGTAAGATTTTTTTTCCCCATTTTTGATATATTTTTATATACATATTTGGATTTGAACTATTGATATGTAGGTGCCTAAGTACTATACTATTAACTTATTAACTAAAGATTATTAGTGTTTCTCTGATAAATTTTAAAAAAATTACATTTCAACTCTCCAGCTCGAAAACGGTGCGTTTCTTTTAAATTAATAATACTTTTACTTTTAATTTAATTATTTTCACATCAACATTTTTCAAAAATCGACTAGGCTGTATACGCTACGAGCCCGTTGCCTAGACTTGTCGTAAAGAATGCATGTTGAAATAAACATATTTAATTTTTTTACTTTTTTTTTTTACTATTTCCCTTAACTGTATTGAAAAATGTCGTAAAAAATATATGCGTGTATAACTCGTGTCATTAAAAATCCTCACCTTCAGCTCGGGCTTGCTGATGACAAAAATAGCGCTTTGTTCTTAGTGGTCTCTCATAAGTCTTAGTGGTATCTCTTTGTGCTTGGGCACCCCACAATGATCTGATTCAGATTTTTTTTAATTATTTGAATTTAAAATGCTTCATCTATGCTTCCAGATATACAAACACTCACAATACATAAAGAAGTAGACTCTAAGTTACCTACCCTTCTTTTGGGGAGAATGTTTATTTACTGGCAATCTTTTTTAAATGGCTGTGTGCGTGTCAACAGCTGTAATCACATGCCGGTTACGCACATATAATTTTATTAGTTGCCTCAGTTTTCGGTGGGGCGCTTGAATGTAATTGCCTTCTAGGCGTTTGTATTCTAAGGTTATAACTATGTAGGTACGTTATGGATACTAAGCAGTGTTTCTAACTTAATTATACATTTAGATCGTTAAACAACAATAGATAAACAGATAGACACTAGATTACATAATTCAAATAATGCAAATATTAACTGTAATAACAATATTGTTTCATCAAATACATACTTAAGTGGGTAGGTTCCTGTATAAGAATTAGTCTTATAAATTTGTGATAAAAGAGTAATCTAATATTAATTTACAATTTTAAATACATTTAGTATATTCATTGAAACCTCAGCAATGCATTATATGCATTCTAAACAATTGACATAGTATTAATTACAATACAAACATCATCCTAAAATACGCGTACGTCTTTATTATAAATAATTGATTTATTAGATTTCTGAAATGCTCTGTTCCTGCGCCATAAATATTTCATACACTATAAAATAACTACCAAACATTGCATTGCATTAGCAGACACGGATGATTTTATTATCATCGCTATGATAACCAGTCAATACATTGTGATAGTTACACCGTTGTCAGATTTCTTAATTCTCTTATATTAAATAACAACTACCAAACCTTCGTTCGGTTTTATCCAACATCATATAAACTGGAACAATCCATGTTTCAAAACATACTAGGTATAGTTGGTATCAATATCCAACACATGGATTGATTAAATACATACGGCTTTTCTTGAATATATATATGGCTATTTAAATATAGCCATACAAACCCATATCTAACACACTCTTGAATAGAATTATGACGTCATAACTCATAACTAAGAACCGTGAAATCGTTGGCTTTTAGGTAATACTTATTTTGATCTCTATAGATTCCAAAACACGTTAAAATGTGGAAAAAAATAGATCTTTTTGAAACCTACGATTGCCTGATTGGTGAAAAATATATATTTTTTTATTATTGTAGTTATACCTAATTGAAAACATAGAGTATTGGTAATTTACTTTTGTGAAAAACGTTATAAAATAAAAGAAAGTAAATAATACTAAATGTAAAATCTTTGGTAAAAATACACAGTAAATATAATTTTGTGAACAAAAAGCTGTCAAAGAACGCGATCAAAAATTCGTATAATTGACTCAAACAAATATTGGAGTGAATACGATCCACTTCAGCATTCCCCGGTCATCATAACCTTTGTTTCACAATTAATGACATTTCCATTGTGAATGGCTGACATAACACTACAATTATGGAAATATTGCTTCTGGAGAGAAATGTTTATTGTGTTTTTAAAGGCTTTATATATAATAGGCGATTATTTTTACTTAGAGGTTTATAACTTAGGGTTTTGTGTCTATAAGCTACTGACACTAATCTGACTTAGAATATTATCTTTGAATCCTATGCGAAACCCAATTTAATAATCAAATATGTTAGCTCTATATTGCGCATAACCAAAATTGGCTTTACTGTTAAGCACTATACAGAAAGTTGAGGCACTAGCGTGTTACACTGAACTTTAAAAGACAATTCTCACTCCTTCAATTTCAAATTATAATCGTCCTTGTCCTTGGTTCCGGTCGGAAATGTTATTTTTAATCGCACTTACGTTTTTGCCTGAATTATGTACATACTGAAAATTAATTCAAACATGGCCATGCTGACCTGTTCGCGACAGTTTGTACTCATTAGGTAATCAATTTTAGGTACGTGCACCCAAATTAGACGTACGGTATAATACAAAACTATTGAATGTGGGTTCTTACACTGGTTTCAATGAATCCTAAATTTTGACATCAAGTAACAGAAATTCGGAAACGGGTAAGTAGTTATAAGTCTATTATTATTTAGCAACACGTTCCGCGTGAAAAAAATAGATTGTTCTCACTATTTTTCTATTAAGCAAACATACGAATATAAATTACGAACGGTAATACAAGATCAAGGTCTGTAGCGAGAACATGCATACAATATTTCCCTATGGACCATTGAGGGCCAAAATTTCAAGAACTTCCACCGCCCCCTTACCTTCAAACAAATTCTATATTCAAGGGGCGGATACAGAGTTACTAAAGAGTCAAGTTAAACTGGTTTTTCATACGATAGTCGTAGCGTATGGACTCGCAGATGATAACAGGGAAAAATTTTATAGAGACCACCAGTTTTTTGTGTTGTTCAAGTAAATAGGGTCGTGGTGTATGATACTTGTTGGTTTAGTTGATGCTAATATTTATAAAGGAATATTATTTTAATATAAAAAGTACAATGTAGGTTTTGTTTAAAGTTATCTTTAGATTGCAAAATCTGAATTAATATCCGTCATGTGTTTTGGGCGTACCTTAGAACAGAAAATAGGTATGAATGTTCTGTGGGGCGTACTAAAAATATGGGCATTGTGCACAAAACAGACATTCACGAAATTCGACTCTATATCATTATCCTTAAGGATATTGTTTTAAGTTATAGGTACATTATTGATATCTGAGCTGTCAAAAATGGCTCAATGGAGGTGAAGCTAAGGTAAAATGTAGGGCATTTATCT
Source organism: Herminia tarsipennalis (assembly GCA_945859575.2). Lineage (NCBI taxonomy): Eukaryota > Metazoa > Arthropoda > Insecta > Lepidoptera > Erebidae > Herminia > Herminia tarsipennalis. Next base: position 21,722,738 of record OX243851.2, on the reverse strand, counting down.
GAAAGGCGTGATGCTTCATCAGGCGGCTTTTGTTGGCCTTGGCTTCTAGGCCTGCTCGCGTCCATCAGATCGTGTTTCAGAACTCATGCTCCTGTCTGATTTATGCTGCGGGGATGCTTTGTTGGTGGTGGTGGTGGTGCTGGGTGGTGGTTGATATAGGATCTGTAGATACTATGTTACTATGTAGATACTATGTGGTATGTACACTTTGAGGTAAATAGCTTTTTTATTGCCCGACGTTTCGACCTTTCTGGTCACGGGTATACCCCTGACCACGGCCGCGGTTGTTGCAATACAGTTCAGTTGTTGTAGCTTGATTTGATTACTAGTTATGATAGAGTACTCTCCGTATCAGTGCGAGATGCGAATACATCGCGCCAAAAGCGTCACAGTCAAATGTCTTGGACGGCATATCGGGCACGTCGTATGCTCATTATTTAAATAATCGTATACAAAAAAGGCTTGCCATTCCTTAACTATATATACCTGAAAATAAAGTCTACTCAGAACATTACAAAGATGTAACTAAAGTACCTATTATAGAGGAACCACTTGTGTATTAATAACATCGAGTGCAATCACCAGTATGCTGTGTGAACGTGATGCACATACTGACTCTCTGGAGGCCGATACGTTACGTATCTCAGATACTGTACGGAGTTGTACTTACATTGTTATGGTAGTTTACTTGTAGCGTGGTGGATGATGAATTGTTATAGGTATTTTATGCTTTTCGCTTGTGAAGTTTTAAAAGGATTAAGTTTGGAATGAAAGTGTTGTTCTTATGAAATACATAGGTCCAGTCCACTGTCAAAATGGTCCATTAATGAACCTTGTACCATCTAAACCTGAATCAAAATTGAAGTTACATTTCATACAAAAACCTGTAAGAGTCTGGAGCTTGAGCTAGGTATAAGAATACCTGTAGGTATTCTTATACCTAGCTCAAGCTCCAGACTCTCACAATTATGTAAAATGACTACTACATTAAGTATAAACTTGGAATGAGTATAATTTGAAAGAGTAAATAATCTATTTTTTTATTTATAAAGACACTAATTTTTCTTTTATTTTTTTTTTTTTTTGGTTTTAGCACCGTACAGTGTAGTATGGAACTACACTAGTGGGCTAATTTTGAGGAAATTGGTATAAAGGTAGCTTAACGCTTAACGAAAGACATACGCTTATTTACATACTTATATTACTTTTTAACACCAAAAACCATTACACTAAAATTCATAACCTCCCGAACTTCCAATTAAATTTGAAACTGCATACAAGCCAGCAAGAATTTCCACTTAAAATACCGATAAGGTTTATATAAATCAAGGAATGTCCGGTTCTCATTCCGCAGTCAGTCGATTACAACGCAGTCACGACATTCGGCGTCAGAAAAAGTATTAATATCCGTAGTCACCCGTGTCCCGACAGGTGTATTACACCCGGCTAAATTGACTTATATCCGTGTCGAGCCGCACCGAGATTAAGCGCCACTAAATCAGGAAAAGACAGATATGGTTTAATATTTAACCATTAAAAAAAATCAGAGGAGGTTCTCATGGCAATTAGAATAACATATTTTATGTATGATCACGTATAACTGTTTTTAGAGTAATTTTATTTCGATAAATACTTTTAACACATAAAATTACCGAGTTTATAGTTTTTGTTAAAAATTTTAACAATTAACGTCTAAATCACGGCTTGTACCCTATTTTAAAGAGGAGGTTTGAGTTTCTGCATTCGAAAATTAAAAGGTTGACTATGAAGTTTCAAACCATGTAATTAATTTCAAATTATTACATGTACGTAATTATGTTATGAGTGTCACTAACTCTGACCAGACTACCACGACCATTCTGTCAAAAGTGTATGACATAATGTGTCATGCAAGTTCCTCAATAACATTACCAATATCTCCGAACTTCGAAGCCTCAACAATAACCAATAATGAAAGACACTAATCATTGACCGAAATGTTCATACTATTAATTTAAACCTTCTCCATACAGTTATAATTCCAGTGAGTGACTCCCCTCACAGCCGGGCGGCGATTACCGCGCCATTTTTGACTCATTCCCGCCTCTCTGTATGCAAATTTAGATGGTTGCCCGTCGTCGGATTGCGACAGGGTTAAAAATGGTTGTCAACCCCCCTTGGTAATTAAGTTGAGATTGTGCGTTTATGGCTGAATGAGTGTAGATGGAATTTTTGTTAGATTGATGTCTTTGTGTTTAAGAATGTAATTTGTGAAGTATTGGGCCTTTGTAGGCTTTTTGGGTTACGTCAATTTTGAGAGCTTTGTTTCACAAAAGTGTTCGACACGGCCTTTTTCGTTAAAGACAAATGAGACTGTTGCGTAGTCATTTTTAGAGCGTTCCGCGTAAAAGAAAAATAAAAACAAAATGTGATTTACCTTAGTCATAATATAACACAGAAAACCGTTTAGTTGTTAACAAACCTGCACCAACAACAGCAGGTTTTATAATAACCAACATTAGCTAATACATATTACAAAAGCAATGTTAGCTTTTTTGTTTAAGTGTTTTCTGGTTTATTGTTGACCACAAAAATAATGATGTTATACATGTGTGTCTGTTTGTCCGTGTACGGGAATGTAATTATAATACTTAAATGGGTAAAAGATTTTGTTTTTTATTACAAACCAAAATAGTTATTAGTTATGTTTGATGAGGACCGACGAAAATCCATTTAAATGTTGATAAACTTTCGCGATTTGTACACATTATGAAAATATATACCTATGTTACGGGTTTTAATCGCGTAAATAATAATTTAAGGTAAAATACCTTGTTTATTGACCGACATTTCGATCGTATAGCAACAGCCGTGGTCACGGATAGACTGTATGCTTGACTTAATCGCGTGAATAGTTTAAGGTATTTTACCTCAAATTATTCACGCGATTAAGAAGAGCCGTAATATATATATATATATATATATATATATATTTTATTTTTTTTTCATATTGAAAATCAATTTAGCCTGTATATAGCTTTGTATCGATAAGATATTTAGATAAGAGTGTTGAGATAATTTTTAGTGCACACACACAGACTCGTTCATACTTTTAGATAAGGAACCACGTCGATAGGTAACAATACCTAACACTCAAGTTCCTGTTAGATATTAAGATTGAATATATCAATGGGACCAAAATCCTTTCACGATAATATAAATAAACACATTGCAATAAACGCTAAGTAAAATTGAATATACTGTCAAGGTGCTAATAACCATATTTAATTGAGTGTCATGGCTGCATATTTTATATGCCGCGGAAACCCAGAGAAGAGAAACTACGCAAACTACAAATAAAGTAGCTGACCTCAATATTACTTGCTAAGAGCTCTACAGATCAAACACATTGTCTTTACTGCTTATATATAATCATCTTATTATCCGACTGCCGCGACTGCTGGGTAATGTGTTTCGAGCATATATATATGTATGAATGTTTATTTCTTTTGCTGGCCTTATAGCCCAAACAGTTTGCGCGATTTCATGGTGTAAGTTATCCTTGTACTCATCGCAATTGTGAAAGTGAAAAAGAAGTCTTTATCTCCTGGTATTCTAGGGCAATGGTAGTTAACCCTTCCTAACCATTCTTCACCATCTCCTATAAATCCTCTGACAACTTAATTTCAAATGTATGAAGGAAGAATTCGTCTCAGGCGGGACTTGACCCGCGACCTTAAACCATTACCAACTTTGACACCGAGAAATGTTCATCTTAGTCGAATAGTCGAAAAAAACAACTTCTCAAAAGAGTACTACTGTACCAAATATATAATATAAACAATGTTCCAGCTGGTTTATGATCAAGTTGCCATAATTAAAATATAATTTATAATGTATTACAGACAAGTACTGGACTAGCGCCAATACCATCACGGATGTGTTTAACCGGCTCTTGAATGCATCTGCCGTGATGTTGAATGTTCTATGAGTTTTCTTCGAGCACCATCAAAATGTACGACAGATTTTGGAGACGTAGTCACAACCAGACTTTTCATGGGCAGCACTCTTGGGAAGGGTTCGCTTCCTTGCCAGACACCTGTGAAGAAATGATTGTAGTATTTCTGTCAGCAGTCTTTGTCTTTTATGATATCATAACAAACTTTCCATTTAACCCTGGAGTCGTCGCGCGGATTACAATAGTAATCCATTGTTGCAAAACTTAGTATTTCAGAAAAACTACGCATTGGAATTGTTTGTAACTTCATGTACTTTATATTAGATAGTTTACGCATTCCCCTAAGTGCAGCACGAGCGCCTATCGCTTCAAAGTGTTTGTCAGGAGCCCCGTAAAGTTCGCGGATTACTATTGTAATCCACGCGACCTATTACGTAAGCATATTTTCCCAGTTATCGTTAATATTTTTTTAACATTTTACGGTTATTTTTAATGTATTTGTTTATGTATCTGTTATTTATTAGACTATATACTATGTTATATGAATTTAGACTAAAAAGTACTGGCTTGATACATATTTCATTTAAAAATAATTAAAATTAGAATCACTGTGGATCAAAAGAGTGCTGCTCAAATTGGAGCTTGGCTTAATGAAGGTGCTGAGGGTAGCTAAGATTCTAAAGGTGGTTCCAGCTCGGATGATGAAGAAGACTTTGTTGAGGAGCAGAACCACGAGTCTGAATCTGAGCAGGAGGTAGACATCTCAAATGAGGTATTTGAAAATGACTCTGTATCAGCAGATCATCAGTATTATGTTGGTGTAGACAACACTATCTGGTCAATGACTGTGCCCTCGAATAGAGGAAGAACTCGCAGATACAGTTTTGTTGATTCTGCTAAAAGACTTTTTGAAAACCAGACTACCAACATACATACATATAGCGAACAAAAATGTTGAGAATATTACTCGCCGTGAGTTTCTCATTTCACTCTCTTTGATATTGATAGAACCCTTGGCTCACCAGAGGATACAGCAGAAATCATTACCACCGAATTTAGCTTTCAATATAAAAGATTTTTGAAATATATCTGAAGTCGGAGCCCAACTATCTACCTCAACATCATCGCGAAGTAGCTCGATAGGTCGCTGTCATAACTGCGGTAGGTCACGAAATAAAAGCACTTGCCGATCATGTAAATGTTGTCACAAATTCGTTTGCCCGGACCATTCCAAATATATATGTTCTTCTTGTTTTAAAATTAATGATTAGTTTCATAATTTTATTTACATTTATTATTTGATCCCAATTTGAAGCCAACAAGCCATTTTTGTATTAAAATAAGAATTAGATTTTTAAATATTTTTTTTTACTATTTAAAGTTAATATTTTTTGTTGTATTGATTTAAATCATATAAAATACTGTATGTTACTTCGTTTTTAAGCGGAATAAACCAAATTGATTAATACATTCTAGTTTTAGCCTTAGTTTTAAATGGATTACATATGTAATCCACGCGACCGCTTACGTCCCTTTTCTATGCGCGACGACTGTAAGGTTAAACATTTCTTAATAACGAAGACATTTTAAGGTTTTAAGCTATTGCATAGCTTTTATCGAGGGCTCGGGCTTTGAGCGCGGCGACCGAATCAAGTAATTCCGTAACGAAAAAGATCGAGACGAGCTGCTCCGAAATGTAATGGAAAATGTTTTTTTTTTCTTAATTAATTAATTAAAAAAAAATATAATTAAAAAAAATGTTTTAAAAAATGCATAGGTTGATAAAAAATGCTTTGCAATAGCTTTCAATTCCAGATACGTATTGACTACGTGGATTGACTAATGCGCTCAGCATAGACCTCCTTAAAGTGCGGCTTTTGGATATAACCCTCACTTCATTGATATCACCTACTGTGACACTGTTGGTATTTGGACATACAACTCGTATTCTGGTGTTACGATCCAGTCTATAAAATTTAATAATGTGTAAATGAACATATAACGCGAAAATCATAAGACCATAAAAATAAAACTGAAAAGATGATACCTCTAAGTGCTGCAGATACGTACAAAGTTCGGCAACATTATAATAATACCAAATACCATATGAAAGTAGTCATTTGATCTGCATACACTGTATGAAAAGGCATTAACAGAAATATTCTCGCCAGAGCGTTGAAAGAACAAAGAATATCGGTAACATTAAATAGTGTTGTTTCTTCAACAAAGAAAAAATTTAATTTGTACTTTTTTTTCTTGGCGATAAAAATAGCTCGGGTGCAAACTGAATGTGATAGAGGTAGTTACGCTTTTGTTCTGTGTTTTTACTAAGCATTCTTATGTTACTTGCATTTTAGTTGGACAATTATTAATGTTTTTTTGTAAGAATATTATTTGTCTGAAAAAAAACCGAGAAGATCGAGATATTTGCGAGGTTAAGCAACGTTACCACTGTCGGTCCATAGATGGGTAATCGTTTTCGAAAAAATGTCTCCTCTCGTACACACCTCTTCGTATTTCGGAGATCACGGTAAGCCATCCGTCCTGCGCCCAATCTCTCTACGATCGAATCGGATTTCCGTCCCATTAGAGAGAGAGAGAGTAAGAGAACAGAGACTGCACTCGTGCACTATAGTATCTCCTGCGTAGTTGCCTAGTCTCTGATGAGTTTGGTCGCAGTAACCAGCATCGGTTAGAATACTGTTATTATTGATATACAAGGTAAGCTTCAAGCTCAAGTAACGGGTAACATAGGCATCATCATCATGGCACGTAATCTCGGACCACTTCGTTCCCAAGGTATTCCATGATTTCGAGTCGGAGAGCGATGTCTACATCTGCTACTGCCGAATGATAAAGCTTGCTTTGATTATACTTCAATCGTGATTAATATCTATCTTAATAGGTACTAATATTTTTGCTTGCAAAACCGTGCCTTTATTTGATTTTTTCTTCTGTAACGTCCATTTTCAGTCCGACTTCTTCATTTTCATAGTCATACAACTCACCAATAAGTAGTTACAATGTCAATGTTTGATTGTAAAACTTTGTTTTGACTAGAATACTATAGTACCTATGAATCCCGGCTTATCTCCTTTATTTTCAGTTTCATGATATTCTCATCAAACTTCGGGTAAATGCGGGCTGCGATTAAATTTAAGATTGCTAAAGAATAATAGGTTTCAGTAAAACTCTAGTATCCTTAGTTTAATACTAGCGGCAAAGGTAAGTAAAGTAAATATTATTTATTTTATGAATACTATACGTAAAATGCTCCATAACTTCAGTGATTTTCTTCATTATATTACTTTATTTATAGTCGAGCATTATCGATTTCTTAGAAATAACACTTGAACCTCTTTTATTAACCCTTAACCACTAACGTGAGTCTCACAGACCTGAACAACTACTTTAAACTAAGTATTATAACAACTCCCGACTCGTGTCGGTGTCTACAGTACAGGTTAGACACGGAACTTTAAGAAAAAGCTTGCTCTTGGGAGGGATAACAAACAAGGTACGACAACTATATATATATATATATATATATATATATATATATATATATATATATATAATTTGTGGATCACACAAAGTGTGTCTTGTCACGTGCAGGATTCAAACCCACAACTTTCTGCTCAGCAGTCGTATGAACTCCCACTGCACCAGTGAAGAAGTCATAATGGGATGTTGGATTATTTATTATGCATCATATCACTTTAATTAAAGCAGATTTAGACAAATGGAAAAATGAAAATTATATCTAATTATAAAAACATTATTAAGACGTCGCTACACCTATTCAGCTCCAAAGGGTTTTTCATCTTCGCACCGTCACAAGTTAGTACATAGTAAGACAGAGGGTGCTAAATTAGCATCGTCTCCGTGCATGCACCGACGCTCAAAGGATACAGGGAGTCGGTGACACTCGGCAGCACTCGGGGTAACTCGGGCGTGAACGGAAATTAACTAGCTTTGTAATTAAACGGATGCGAAGACGTTTGTTGTTGCGGAAAAAGAAATATACTAGATAGAATAGAATAAAATTGAGTAAAAGTAAAGCAGGTGTCTCATAGACTCCTGATGTTAAAGTAATCTTCTTAATCTCAAGCAAATTTGGCGCTGTCATATTTTTGGAAAAGTTATTAAGAAAATGATTCTCCTACATGACTAGGAAAATAACAAACGCATTAAGTGATCAGCTCTGACTGCTATACCTACTTATGAAGTTCTTAATAGTAATCTAAATACCTTAAAAATATCGTTTAGGCTCAGATAAACTTTCTCAAAAACCAGGTTTTATTACAAATAACACGTTTGTATATGAAAAACTGTGAAAGAGAAGTAAAGTTAACAGTTAGTATACTTTCCATTGATCACTTTAAAAAAATAATCGCTACGATAAAATTAAATTATACCCAGGACTGATGGTATTGCCTGCTCTCCGATGCACATAAGGCAATGCATGATGAACAATATTTCTATGGCTTCAGCAATTCTAAAACACACCCAACATAAAGCTTCTTATGTGTGAAAACAGTAAAGTCCCCTGTCACCCCAAAATATCCTTACAGTCGTTATACTTCTTGTAACAATCTCGATCACCAACTTTTCCCATTTAATACACTATCCTATTCCCATAGATGGAACTTGTTATAAGTTGTGTAGGTATATGATAACTCAGTTATGTGGGGGACACCTTTGAACACTTTAACGCATGGAACCAACCGACCAGATATCATATGTCTGGTGTGACACACAGCTACATAATATTCGCTTAATAAAAAATATTGAATTAGCTTTAACGGTATTATATATTTAAGGAATCTTTTCTTGTACATTTAGACTTGCAATTGACTCAAAGTCTTTTATTTTAAAGATAAATTTACACAAATATTATGTACTAACGTGATACGTGTAGTATTTTGTTCATGAAAATAGCAGGATTGAAAGCAGACAAACACACCTTCTGAGAATCATTCCCGTAGATGCCATGAATGACCTGTATTTAGACTTTCGTACCCAAAGGGTAAAACTTGACCCTATTACTCAGACTCCACTGTCCGTCTATCTGTCACTAGGCTGTATCTCATGAACCGTAATAGCTACATAGTTAACATTTTCACAGAAGGTTTATTTCTGTTGCCGTTATAACAACAGAATAAATAAATATTTATGTGGGGCTCCCATAATAACAAACATATTTTTCTTGTCGTTTTTTGCTCCATTATATAATATAGTATGTATTTTATGAACCGTGATATCTAGACAGTTGGATTTTTCACAGATTTCACAGATCCAGAGATGATATATTTCTGTTACCGCTAAAACAACACATACTAAAAACAGAATAAAATAAATATTTAAGTTGGGCTCCCAAACAATAAACGTGATTTTTTGCTCTTTTTTGCTAGATATTGTAATATTGTGTATATAATGGTACAGAACCCTTCGTGCGCGAGTCCGACTCTTTTGGCCGGTTTATTTTGAATAAAGACATTAGTTAGTTATTATATTAGTTATAACATTACTTTTATTTTTTTACTAAAAATCTTTAAACATAAATTAAATTTTTAAATTAACTAAATACAAACTATCGCTATAAAATTTATGTATTTAATAAAAAAAAACAAAATACCTTGCTTATTACCCGACATTTCGACAGTATTGCAACGGCCGTGGTTACAAGTAGTTTGTATATTAAGAAGAATTGCTCGTTTTAAAATTTACCCCCTTATTTATAATACAATATCAGATGTTTCAAAAGCATTTTATCAACTATACCTATAGAATTAGCATAGAAGACAAAACAATCACTAGTTAAAATGCTTTATAGAATTTTTATAAGCTACGGGTCTTAATCGCGTAAATATTTTATTTTAAGGCTAAAAACCTTTATTTATTTTCCGACGTTTCGACCGTATTGCAACGGCCGTGGTCACGGGTAGACTAGACTAGTTAAAATGCTGTCGAAACATCTGATAAGTTATTATTAATTATAAACATCAAAATTCTTAACACTATCGGATTAGTCATAGTGCATCTTTAAAGTACTTATGTTATAAGTAGTATAAGACAAATTATTCGTGTTCATTAAGTTTGAAAAAAACAAAATGTTATTACTAGTAGGCATCTTACAGGGAAAATCTGGTCATTCTGCTAAGCAGTATGTATTCGTCCCGCGTTATCGGCCGCGCACTGCTCGAGTGAGCACCACCGATGACGTCATAATCTCCTATCACGCATACTTCACGCGGTGCTTGACGTGACGCGATTTTATTAACGACTGTTCTAGATACGTCATATAAGTTGGCGTAGTGCGATGGTCTTTCTGTACGTGAGTTAAATTTGCATTTGTGAGAGTAGTTGGAATAACGATTGTTTTAAACCTCTCAATATACTGGATAATGGGGATGCTATGCTTTAGTTGTACTCCTTTTCTTACGTAATAACCATTACTGCCTCGATGGTGCAGCGCGAGTGCGTATGACTGCGGCGCAAAAGGTCGTGGAAAAGACACCACTGAGTGTGATCCATAAAAGTCTAGGACTTTTTTTTTCACTTTATAAAGAATAAGTGAATTTAGGGTACCTCCCCTACAAAGTGGGGATGTGTTTTTTATTCTCACCTTTACCATCGTGTGGGTTGTCGTTAGATAACTCTTTTTTTATATTTAGGAGTTGTAAAGTTTATTTTTAGATTTAGGGATCCGTTTATGAAATATTAAGCATTAATGAATTCATTTTTGCAAGAGTGCCAGACGCCCCTCTCACCGCACTCTTGCAAAAATGTGTGATAGTCTTTTTAATTTCGTTATCAAAAAAAAAAACACTATCACAGCTATGTATGCTTTACAAGTTTACTAGTAATAACCGACCAAGTGAGAAGTAACAAAATTATTTTCGTACAAATTCCAATGAAAATTAGATACTTAAAGTACTTATATTTAACATTTTTAGTAAGTAAGTATGAAACAAAATCAACAGAAAACCTATTACTTAAACTGCATTATTGTAATGGGCAATTACAGAACCCTACATTGTGCGTGGCCTGACATGACTTGCCCGGTTATTATTTGTTACGTATGTATGCCGATTTTACAATAAAATACGATATTTTAAATGTTTACATCTAAACAGCTTAAATTTAAAACCTTTGTGAGGTTCAAAGCCTGTATGAAAAACCTCTCAATCTTTCAAATAATAAACTTGATCCTTGCTTTTCTAGTTTGTAAATCAAACGGAGACGCGATATCTACTAGTTAACATTGGAGACGTTCTCTGATAAGGGCGTAATGACAACATTTGTAACTGTGATTCAACCCCCCGTTTCTTTGTGTCTTGTGGACAACGATATCTCATTATTGGATTACTGCGGCATTGACAGGTTTGTGATCATCGCCTCTGGGACGATAGAGGTGAAGAAGTATTTTCTTAATTATTGACCTTTACAGGTTATGTTTGGTTGGCCATTTCATACAATAACTGATTATTAAATTAATTTAGCCTTATGTGTCAAATGTTTATCCATACTATAATCTATACTAATATTATAAAGCGGAAGAGTTTGTTTGTTTGTTTAAACGCGCTAATCTTAGGAACAACTGGTCCTATTTGAAAAAATATTTTTTGTTGGATAGCCCATTTATCGAGAAAGGCTATAGGCTATATAACATCGCGCTACGACTAATAGGAGCGGAGCAGCAATGAGAAATGTTGCAAAAACGGGGAAAATTAACGCAGACGAAGTTGCGCGGGACAGCTTACCCATTATGTACTAGCGTGACCATATGGTAACACTAGAACATTATTAAAATTTATCCGTATACATTATTAAAAATAAAACTTTTTTATATTTTTTTACTTTAATACTTATGCGAACATATTTACCATGGTGCAGGTGTCAAACAAAGTTTTTTATTTTTTTATTTTATGGTGGTTATTCGTAGAAAACTTTTGGTGATATATTTCACTTCGGCAAAATAGCAGGTTCACAAATGTAAGTACAACTTTAGTTCATAATAATTATTATTCACAAGTATTTTATGACGAAATATATATAGTGATAGTTATAATTTTATGTTCTGCTTATATTTTTTTTTTAAATTTCAGTTCAATTTGTAAATATAAGCAGTTATATTGTGAGTGACCATACGGTAACGCTAGTCCAATATGAGTACATTTTTTCTATAAAGTTGTCTTATCTTATTTTAGCATGAATGTGACTCAGATTTTGGATGCTCTAGAAAATGATGACGACTTGGATGTTCGAGACATCTACATTGAACCTCCTGACATATCGTAGTGATGAGGGTTCAGCAGATGAAGATGATGGTGGCACGGTGGAAAATTTTAACGGTCGACAAACTGCGATGTTCGCTCGTACTTCTATTGCTACCCAAAATTATGATATGATGATATCAGAAATTATTTAGTATACAATGCTATGAGGCGAGACAGATTTATACAGATAGATACTAAAGTGGAGACAATGAAAAAACGTCCCATAGGATCGTATGAGTACGCGTCGCAAGGAGATCATGGGTTTTGTGGATGGATAACTCGGTGGTCACAGTGGCTTCCACAGACTATCAAGTAGACCCTCCTGGATTTGCTGACCGATATTTGAAAGTTCAAAAGAGAAAAATCAAAAACCTCACTTGATTGGCGTCTATAATCGGTACATGGGTGGCACTGGTCTAATGGATGCCCATATAAATAATAACCGTATTGGGATCAGAGGAAAAAAATAGTGGTCGCCCATATTTTCTTGGTTGATTGATGTCACCATAAATCATTTTTGGATCCTAATGGCGAAGTCTGGACACAACATACCGCAACTCAATTTTCACTGCAAAATTGCCCAAACATATCTACGACAATATGAAAATCCTCCAAGTCTGGAGAACGTCTCTAAAAGAAATGCTATAGATATATAAAGCTATCAGACTCAGTATATGCAAACCCATTCAACTTTATGTGTTTGGAAGTACATATATGTTATAAATAAAAATATTATATAATATAGGTATTTTTATATTATATAATATTTTTAAAATAATAATATTAATAATATAAGTATTTTTATTTTACATAATACCAAGTACCTATAACACAATGAAAATGCATTGTTGTAGGAATTTTTGTACTATACTTTGACCTAGCGTTACCGTATGGTCACACCCTCAAAATCCAAAATCAACTTCATTGAAAAAAAAAGCAACTTTTTTTTTGTTTTTGTAGATGCCTTATGGCCCCTATAATAAACAAAATACAATTATATCTCGAAAAAAAAAACTCCGTCCCTAATGGGTTAAATTATGACGTCATCAACAGACCAATGTTCTCCTTACCAATTGTAATCATGGTAGCCAACCTAAACAGTCAGCATGATTAATGCTCCAAAATGAATGAAATAAACTACTTTTTTAAATTTTATGATAATTTTCTTGTTTATTATTAATTTATTTATTATTTAATATTAATAGAATTTAATTGACTAAGCGGTAGAAGATATACATTATTTATTTATTTGAGTGATTTAACGGAGTCCAAATGCGGTATTATAAGCTAAATGATTTAATTTGATGAATATTTAAAATTAAATGAAAATAAAGCTGAAGAGTTTGTTAGATATGGTGTTATATGGCTATGTAAATAGCCATATATATAATCAATCCATGTGTTGGATTTTGATATCTACTATGTAGATGTGTTTTGGAATATTGATTCTTCCAGTTTATATATTGTTGTATAAAACCGAACGAAGGTTTGGTGGAACTGTTTTATAAGTTTGAGAGGTGGTCTGGAGTCTGATGACGGTGTAACCATCACATTGTATTGACTGGTTATCATAACGATGATTATAAGATCATCCGTGTCTGCACTATGTTTGGTAGTTATGTTATACTGTATGAAATACCTACTTGTGGCACAGAACAATTCAAAGATCTAATAAATCAATTATTTATATTATAGATGTACCCACAGATATTTTAGGATGATGTTTGTATTGTGATTAATACTGTGTCAGTTGTTTATGATGCTTATGATATTAGACATGAGAATGCATTGCAGAGGTTGGAATGAATATACTAAATGTAATTGCAACTGATAATATCATTAATGAATTAGACTAAACTCTTTTATCACAGATGTACCTATTAAACAAACTCTAATGTGGGATCCTACCCACATATGTAGGTATTTGATGAAACAATATAGATAATACAGTTAATATTTGTATTGTTTGGATTATGTAATCTAGTGTCTATATCTTTATATAAATTGTTGTATAACGATCTAAGTATAGAATGATGTTAAAAACACTGCTTAATATCTATAATGTACCTAAAAAGTTATAACTGTGGCATTCTACCCACATAATAGAAAATGTGAGTAAAACGAAAGTATAAAAGCTGGACAAACTCTGACCTAGCTCTCTTTTCTCTGGTGTCATCCGACGGCGAAGGTACGATCCTTATTCAAAGTTACTTTATATTGTTTCTATTGTATTATATAAATAGTGTTTTTCTATACTATGTATAATGTTTGTGTATACTAGCTGATTGACTGATGAAAAGATATTGCAATGTGTCTAATTGTCTATTGTCCTGTAAGTTGTGAATCATCTGCCTTGTAGTAATATAGTAAGACATTGCAATGGTATATCTAAGTCTCAGTCAATTAGATACATTACAGATTGCTTATGTAAATATCATATTAGCAAATGTATATGGCAAATATTTTTGTTAGGAGACGGCCTAGTTTTCTTATCACTTCTTTTCCTAGGCAATAGGTCCTCTTGGAAGTGACACTAGCATACCTCCCTACTCCAATTCCTTGATATAACCAGAGCGAATTGTATTTTGACAATATAATGCTGATTGCCATTTGTTACTTTGTATTATTCTATACTACCCTGAATAGATACCCCGACAATACTGAACTGAGTGATAGGAACCTTAAACAATATACAGACACACACATTACATCCTGACATTTCTTGAACAGAACAAGGTCTTCCAATTATGATACTGTTCTGTAGAACCATTATCCCTCAGTAAGTTTTGGTTACAACTCATTATGCTACATTCTCAAATGACACACAAGTAGTCAATATTCCTGACATGAGATAGTATATTGTAGTTCTAAATCTATACAAGCTTTCCATACATACAATTGCTACGACATACTCGTAGCAATTCTATCAAAGCTTTTCTTATAATTATCAGCTTACACCTTCTACAACCTCTATGTTCCCTACAAAATCCTCTAACATCGGAAGTGAAGGAAAAAAACCCTGTTCCACTTGTGATTTGTGTCTGATCACATTGCTAATACAATTCTTACAAGTTTCAGAATGGCTTCCTGCTATGGGTCACTCTCAGAGCGATTAACAATTTGGCTGTTTGTTCCTATCATCTGGCAAACCAAACAACGGAAGGATGATCTACAAAGCAGGCTGTTAAAATACAATTTGCATATGCTTGGTTCCCAAGATGATCTACAATACTGGCTGTTTTTGTTCCTGCTGCCTACCCTACAACCCACCCAAGGAAATTCTCAGTGATAAGCAGAAAGGACAACAAAGGTCTTAAACATCTTATGAAATTGTTTGTCAGGTACTCTGAACAAATTATATTATATCAACTTTTGTTTTATCTATGCTATGTGTGTTAGTCTTAAGATGTGTACTGTTATATTATATAGAATCTGGGTAAAATAGAAACTTCTATGCACATCATGAACATTCAATCTGTTTACCTCTAAGATTTTGATTGTTTCTGTGCCATGAATTTAGAAACAAGTTTTACTAAGCTTAGTAACTTAAACATTTTGCAATTTACATTGATTGGAGGTAAACAAAACATTTAAAACCTCTTATTTGTGGGCTTATTTGGGTAATCCCAAATGTCTTACCTTTTTATGAGAAGTGATAACAAATATGTACCTGCATACACATCGTATTCTTGTAGGTACTGTGATAATGCAATTACTACAGGCAATGTAGAAAAGTACAAATAATATTACGATCACTTAGTATAATACAAGTGGGTAGTTAGTGGTCAGATTGGCCAAGCGATTTTATGGGAAGTCTAGAGCAGCCACATAATATTAGCTGTTGGGTCTGTAGTTGCAGTCATTAGTTTTCAAAACCTGTCTATAAACCCGACGATACAATATTTTTGTAAAAGGACATATTGTGGTTCATAAATCCGTCACATATACACTTAACTTAACTATAATTCCATTTTCATTGTTTAAATGTGCTTATTTCAAGCTAAAAACCATATTTAATAACTAAAATAACATAAAAATGTGGTTTTATTTCATTAGAAATTTGTTTTTGTAAACATAATAAACATAATTTGACTTTGACAGTTCCGATGCCATAGACTAAAGTCATTGTCTTTGGATTGGAATGTCTTCGTTTAATTTATTTCAGTTTGATTTTTAGGTTAGGTTTTTAATGCATTTTCAAATTTAACTTAGAGTAAAATATTTTTCTTTATAATTTTAGAAACTTCAAATTTTAATATTTTTTTATACGTTCTGTTCCCAGCTCATCCAAGTGCTAACTT
Organism: Herminia tarsipennalis; assembly: GCA_945859575.2. Taxonomy (NCBI): domain Eukaryota; kingdom Metazoa; phylum Arthropoda; class Insecta; order Lepidoptera; family Erebidae; genus Herminia; species Herminia tarsipennalis. Next base: position 21,706,218 of record OX243851.2, on the reverse strand, counting down.
TTGAACAGTAATAAAATTGAGCCATGGGCCATAGATTAAAATACTACTAGAAAATCATTATTTAGTTAACTGTTTTTGAGATTTATTAGTGACTATTTACTTTGAAGTTGTATTGTTTATTGGGTTAGCGTGATTGTGAATACGAATAACTATAGAAATAACGAATAAATTACAAAATCGACATTGATACGTACGTAGGTACCTACGTTATTTATCAAAATATCTTTATTGACTTACTTTTGACTCAATTTAGTGGTAGGTACCTAATTGTGCAATAAAACTACCCTTAGCAGATCAAATAATACGAGGTTTGTTTTACGTTTGCAGTAGGTAGGTAACTGATTTATAATTCAAATAAGAAGTAACGATGAATTAATTTCAAAATGCTATCTTCGTTGCTATGTTTAAATTTCCTTTTTAGTAATGGTATGTATTATACAAGTTTACAAATTGCCTACGAAAATTTAAGTACCTACCTACCTACTTGTTACCATTATGACAAATGAGATGAATAAAAAAAAAATGCAGCAATAGACACAGTACTTATTACAATACTGCCGTTAATTTTATTTATTACGTTAGCTGATGAAATTCATAGTAACCGTGGTATGTTACTCTTACTTAGACCATTTAAATACTAAAAACAAATGCGGTTACTGATTCCTTTTATTTTGACTTTGTTAGCGAATAATACGTTATTCTTCGTGATATACGATATTGACATAGTTTTGTTGTACCTACAGTAATTCTTACAGTAACTAATTATTTATTTTTAATAAATATTAGGTAATAAATCATAATTGGTTGTATTAGCACTTTATATAGCTATCGTGTATAAACTGCCTTGAAAATGAAATTAAATAGACCGTATCGTATCGTAATAAAAATCTTAAGATCAAACGATAATCTAAAGATTTATCTAAAGATCAAACTTTACAAAACAAATGTTTTTGAAACTGAAAAATAAAAAGAAGTCGCTAGTCGATCGTTTACTTGGTACTTATCTCTCAGGGCAGAGCAGGTAGCTGGATTGATATTTGGCAAAACAAATTGTGGTTATGTACCTATGTACCAACCTTCTTTGAGAGCAAAGAAGATAGTTGTCAATATGACCGTAAGAGTTATGGCAACATGGACATAATTTATAGGTACTTTTATCCTAAGTAACGTGAACAATCAAGGGTTGTATCACAGAATAGTCTATACATGAATAAATTGATATTAGAAGTAGGTACCTAACTTCAAGTATAGCTTGTTTAAATTATAATGATAGACATGATCTATCTAAAATATTATGTTTGAACAACTGATTTTTTTAAAACTACTTCTTTTTCCCTGTTCAGTTTATGTAGGTACTCGTAGATCTCGTGAAATGCCGATTATTTTAGTAGCTACATAGTCATTGTCATAGTCATATTTTTTTTGATAAGTTTAAGTAAGTAGCATTTTGTAGCTAGTTCTCATGTAGGTAATGATTATTAAGATAGTACTGTACGTATTAACTAGGTACCTACAATATTATCTTTGCGATACCGTTTGGTTTTAAAATGCTGTTATTTTGTGTTTAGTTAGATAGTAGGTACTTGTTTATGTAATAATAGTTATTCTGTATCTAATGATTAGGTAGGTAATTTAGCAGCTTCAAAAAACAGTTAATTGCAAAATACTGTTATGCCCTTTTTACTTGGGTACCTAGATAGTGCTTATTTATTTGTGGTTATTTTGCACTTGTGAATGATTTACAATGTTTCTTTATTATATTACGGAAATACACGTGTGATGCCAATTAGATAACGTTATTACGCTAATTGTTAAACCGTATTTTTAGAACTATCGTTATTAGTACCTAGGTAATGAATAACAACACCTCACGAGGAGCATCGCACTTCATTAGCGATAACCAAAATGCGTTTTGTTACATAGGACGTTTATGTTACGCGTTAACTGTTACGCCTCTGTGGCGCGATGGGAGTGTATCCGACTGCTACGCCAGAGGTCGTGGGTTCGATTCCCACACGGGACACCACTTTGTATGATCCACAAATTGTTGTTTCGAGTCTGGGTGTACTTTGTGTCCGTGACTTGTATGTATGCAAAAGTCCCCCGCGACACAAGGCTTGGACCCTAACGCGGGAGTCGGCTTATTTAAATAATAATAAAAAAAACATGGCTGTTGGCCACAGCAGGTACACATAGGTAGGTTAAGTAGACAATTTTTGATGGGGTCGGGAGTTATTTGCGTGTACAATCGAGAGCCAGGTGCGGATGATTTTTGGCCTCATTGACAATTTTCAAAGCATTTTTTTGATTAGTTAAACGTATCACAAAAAAAGTTATGTCGCTAACTTAATAAGTTAATTATTTGATTTTAGATAAATATTCTATTTCAGTTATTGTTAATCGTTATTATTATTTGCGCTGTCGTGTCATTGTTTTTCGTTACCCTGTTATCATTTTGGTAGCAAGCAACACTTTTGTTGCAAAGTTATTACGTGTGATATCGATTTGCCGAGTTTTAGGCAGTATCAGAGTAATGCCATTAATGGCGCTTTTATTAATTCTTTATCACAGTAATTTATAGGAAATTGATAAATAGCATTGACACGTAAATAGCTGCTTTATGATTTAAATAACTAATGCGAAGAGAACTAGGCATAAATAACGAGTTGTTTATTCAGATACGTAATATAACGAACACCCCTATACCAAGTAAACTATGTGGCAAGTGAGAAATATAGTAGTAGTGGTGGATACTAATTATATATATAGATGTTAGTGTAGTATAGATAGTTACGTAGGTAGTAGGGACTGTTGTTGTTGTGATTGTACTATTCCAATTGACATAAGATCGAACTTTGACTAAAGACTTGTGTTTGAGACTTGACACTTGACCTGAAGACTGATTGTGGTAGTACATTACTACGATGATACAATGTTAAGGAGGTAATTGATGCTGGATGGTTGGGTTGTTCGCATTTCCCTTTGGCAAACCTGGTAAAATCGCTGTCGACGGTTGCTTGTTGTTGACTTTATCCACTTGCAGCGGGCGGATGGAAACACGTTGATGCAACTCGCTCAAAACAAAAAAAAACCGCTGGGTGACCGTTGTGACGTAGCTCAAAAAATAATGGAGCATATGGGAAACTCAAGGGTTGATAGCTCAAAATATAATGGAGCACTTGAAAACTCAAAAAAAATATAGCTCAAAAAATAATGGAGCAATTGAGTTTTGTTAGCTCAAAAAATAATGGAGCATTTGAGTTGTGTTTATAGCTCGGATAGAGCATTATGATGGTTAGTGCTCTCACTAGCAGCGGGTGAGAACGGACGACATTCACACGGCAGACAAAATTCAAAATTTCGCTAAGCAACGTAATGTCTAGTTATGAGCCAATCACAAGCGGCGGTGACGAGGTTTCATAATGTAGGGCTTACGGAGAGCAATCCATCTGAGGTCCGGATCAATCGTACTCTGAACATGAGTTTAGATGCTAATTAGTTTGTGGGTAGGTGGCCATTTAGGTAGATATTACAGAATTAGAACTCAGGCTAGTCATTAGATAGGTAGGTGATTAGGAAATCATTGAGTTAGGTCGATTAAGGTGCCTACCTACCTAACTATTATTCTAGCCCTAAACCTATAGTGCTTCGAGACGCAGCACTTGTCAGTATGGCCGTGTTAGATATGGTGTTATATGGCTATGTAAATAGCCATATATATAATCAATCCATGTGTTGGATTTTGATATCTACTATGTAGATGTGTTTTGGAATATTGATTCTTCCAGTTTATATATTGTTGTATAAAACCGAACGAAGGTTTGGTGGAACTGTTTTATAAGTTTGAGAGGTGGTCTGGAGTCTGATGACGGTGTAACCATCACATTGTATTGACTGGTTATCATAACGATGATTATAAGATCATCCGTGTCTGCACTATGTTTGGTAGTTATGTTATACTGTATGAAATACCTACTTGTGGCACAGAACAATTCAAAGATCTAATAAATCAATTATTTATATTATAGATGTACCCACAGATATTTTAGGATGATGTTTGTATTGTGATTAATACTGTGTCAGTTGTTTATGATGCTTATGATATTAGACATGAGAATGCATTGCAGAGGTTGGAATGAATATACTAAATGTAATTGCAACTGATAATATCATTAATGAATTAGACTAAACTCTTTTATCACAGATGTACCTATTAAACAAACTCTAATGTGGGATCCTACCCACATATGTAGGTATTTGATGAAACAATATAGATAATACAGTTAATATTTGTATTGTTTGGATTATGTAATCTAGTGTCTATATCTTTATATAAATTGTTGTATAACGATCTAAGTATAGAATGATGTTAAAAACACTGCTTAATATCTATAATGTACTTAAAAAGTTATAACTGTGGCATTCTACCCACATAATAGAAAATGTGAGTAAAACGAAAGTATAAAAGCTGGACAAACTCTGACCTAGCTCTCTTTTCTCTGGTGTCATCCGACGGCGAAGGTACGATCCTTATTCAAAGTTACTTTATATTGTTTCTATTGTATTATATAAATAGTGTTTTTCTATACTATGTATAATGTTTGTGTATACTAGCTGATTGACTGATGAAAAGATATTGCAATGTGTCTAATTGTCTATTGTCCTGTAAGTTGTGAATCATCTGCCTTGTAGTAATATAGTAAGACATTGCAATGGTATATCTAAGTCTCAGTCAATTAGATACATTACAGATTGCTTATGTAAATATCATATTAGCAAATGTATATGGCAAATATTTTTGTTAGGAGACGGCCTAGTTTTCTTATCACTTCTTTTCCTAGGCAATAGGTCCTCTTGGAAGTGACACTAGCATACCTCCCTACTCCAATTCCTTGATATAACCAGAGCGAATTGTATTTTGACAATATAATGCTGATTGCCATTTGTTACTTTGTATTATTCTATACTACCCTGAATAGATACCCCGACAATACTGAACTGAGTGATAGGAACCTTAAACAATATACAGACACACACATTACATCCTGACATTTCTTGAACAGAACAAGGTCTTCCAATTATGATACTGTTCTGTAGAACCATTATCCTTCAGTAAGTTTTGGTTACAACTCATTATGCTACATTCTCAAATGACACACAAGTAGTCAATATTCCTGACATGAGATAGTATATTGTAGTTCTAAATCTATACAAGCTTTCCATACATACAATTGCTACGACATACTCGTAGCAATTCTATCAAAGCTTTTCTTATAATTATCAGCTTACACCTTCTACAACCTCTATGTTCCCTACAAAATCCTCTAACAAGTTCGTTTGTTTGTTCTCAGGAACTACTGATCCGAATTGAAAAATTCTTTCACTGTTGGATAGCCATTTATCGAGGAAAGCTATAGGCTATATAAGGGTGAATCTTGAGAGACAAAATTTTTGACGTCCGGTGGTAAAACGTACCCGCAATATCGAAATAAAGATGTAAAGTATTTTTTTTACGTCTTAATACAATGGTATCTAATTGATGCACAATAGTTTTTCTATATAATTTGCGTGTAATTATTGTAAAAAAAACAAAGTCACGAAAATTGATAACCTTGGCGCGTCGTTTACATATTTTTTTGTGAAAACAGTCCGAAATCACAAATTTTTAAATGTAAAATAAATCATTTATCAAGTATTTCAGCAACTAGACTAGTAGATGTTTAAAATAAAAATATACATTTTTTATTTTATCCCACAGTTTTACATTAAAATAGATTTAAAGTTTTGTCCTGAACTAAACAGTGATTCCATTGGCGTGCCACATAACTAGGCATAGATCGCTAAGGGAGCGGTCGAGAAACGTAGATATCCGTTCTCATGCGAGCTTCTGTCGCGCTTCAAACGCCGTGGTAGAAGGTCGCGTCTCATTTTGCCCATGGACGAAATTACGAAGGTAAATATTTGATTACCCTGGTTTTGTTTCACTTGGTCTTTGATTCCCCTGATAGCATAAAAAAATAGTATAAGATTTTTTAGGATTTTACTATTATTACAAACAGAAAGGCAATAAGAATATCTCTTTACAAATCTTATTATTATTGATTAGAACTTTTGAATTTTTACATAATCGGTAAAAAACGTACTTTTATTGATTACCTTGGTGTTGATTCACTTGGCGTTTATGCCATGGTAATCAAAATTTTCTATATTTTGTTTGTAATAAAGTAAAATTACATTATTTCCTAATAAAACAATATTTCTGTATATACTGAGTGACAGGCCTGTTGGTCGATTGACAAGTGACTCTGCCTGCTAAGCCGTTTTGTTCTTCAAAAAAGGAGATAAGACCCGGCTGAAGAACTACCGACCTATTTCTCTTTTAAGCCACATCTATAAACTGTTCTCAAGAGTCATCACGAACCGCCTTGCGCGAACCACCGGAACAGGCTGGATTTCGGAGCGGATATGGCAGCATAGACCGCATCCACGCAGTGCGGCAGATTATACAAAAGACCCAGGTGTATAATCAGCCCCTGTGTCTAGCATTTGTGGACTAGAAGGCCTTTGACTCGATTGAAATCTGGTCTGTTCTGGAGTCTTTGCAGCGATGCCAAGTAGATTGGCGATATATCCAAGTGATGAGATAGTCTCTACAAAGCCGCCACCATATCCGTCCAAGAACAGAATCAGCAAACAAAACCTATACCATTGCATCGAGGAGTAAGGCCAGGGGACGTTATTTCCCCGAAATTGTTCATAAATGCAATGGAGGATATGTTCAAGACGCTGCACTGGAAAGGGCGGGGCATCAACATCAATGGTGAATACATCTCTCACTTGCCATTTGCAAATGACATTGTCATCAAGGCGGAAACGCTGCAGGATCTGCAACGGATGCTGAATAACCTGGCTGACTCCTCTGTACGCATCGGCCTACGGATGAACTTGGATAAAACCAAGGTCATGTTCAATGAACATGTACTACCGGAACCGACAGCGGTGCACGGCGCCGTTCTCGAAGTTGTTCAAAAATATGTGTATCTCGGGCATTCATTGCAGTTAGGTAGAAACAACTTTGAGGACGAGGTGAACAGGAGAATTCGGTTGGGTTGGGCAGTTTTGGAAAAAAAAATGTGATTCTGATTATTAAATTTTTAGATCAGATATTGTGTCATCAAAAGAAACGTTCCTAATTTTAGTTGAAGTTTTAGATAATGTTTAAGAATAAAAGTTTTGTTTTCAATTATTATTACTTAATATGTATATTTTATTACATATCAACCCATATGATGGCCCACTGCTGGGCACGGGTCTCCCCAGTAGAACCTACTAGTATGTAGATCCTGGGGGTAATTGCCATAATCGCCACGCTTGGCGAGCGGGTTGGCGATCGCAGTAGGGCTTTAAGTACGCAGAGGACGCTGCTGCCCGTCCTCCGGAGTGAAATCCCTTAGTCGCCTTGACGACACCCACGGGAAGAGATGGGGTGGTACTATTCTTAAGCCGGTACCACACGGCACTTATATTTTATTATTACTACTTAAGACTAAAGGGATTAATAATTAGGTTTATAAATGCCAATAACTGTAATTAAAAGACTGATTATCAAAAGAACAGCTTGTTTTATTACCGTGTTGTTTAATTTTGATTCCCTTGCCATCGTTTTTTGATTACCCTGGCCTAAAAAAAATGATTTTAAATATCTTTGTAATGCGTTGCTCAAAAATGACCCCTATTTGATAAATGTGTTTATAGTTCTGCTTAGAATCATAAAAAACTATAATTTGTAAAAAAAAATATAAATAAAAATGCGCCACGGGAATCAACTAAATAATCCCAATCTCAAGATTTACCCATAACATCACGCTACGACTAATAGGAGCGGAGCAGCAATGAGAAATGTTGCAAAAACAGGGCAAATTTACACAGACGAAATTGCGGGGGACAGCTATTTGAATATTAAACATCATTCCCTTATCAAAGTTAATCAAAGCATCATTCACTTATTATCAAAAATCATTCACTTATCAAAATTAAAATGAGCAACGAAAAACCTCGTCGAACTTGAGAAGGCGCGATATAGCGGCCGTAGCTTAACACCTTTATTTTCTTGCGGTTCTTGTGACGTGTGAAATAAAACCAGTGTGAAGACTGTGCCTTTAATGGAGGCCTGTGGTTACACCGAAGTGTATCACTGAGAATATTTGTATAGAGTGAAATATAATTTTAATAACATTATCTGTGATAGTATTATAAGTGCAAAAGTAACCCTGTCTGTTACGCTTTCATGCCAAAAATTATGGATTTTGTTAAAATTTGGCGAATGTATTCAAGAGTACCTAGTAAAAGTAAGGCAATACTTGCAGAAAATAGGTATCAGCAGATCTGGGTTAAGAAGGTTACTGAGAGGATCTAATAATAAACCATCGCATTCCCTTACTGGTTGAGATTTGCACGGGTAAATGCATTCGTGCATTAATTGGTGTCATCTTATAGCGACAAGTATTACAGGTTTGAAATTTGAGTACAACATTAATTATGATTTAGAGATTTAATGTTTACTTCATTTGGAAATAATCTAGAACATTTTTACTGGCCTAATGGCAGCAGGTACATCTAAACGCCGGGAACCTATAGACACACTGTCCACTCCTGGCTCCCTCAAGGTTGGTGCAGTGGAACTGGCAGTCCTGTGTGAGCGCGTTACAGGTACCCTTGAAGAACCGAGAGTCGGGACAGGCCGCTTGGGTTGAGATCACGGAGCAGGCAATTATGGCGATTACGAGAATTATGATTGCGGACTTCATTGTTGATATCAGAGATTATTGAAGAATCTGAAAAAAATAACTTAGAATGAAAAAAATGTGAAAAAAAACTGAAATTATTTAAAAAATATATAATTGTATCTAATTTAAAAAAATATATATAATAAGAAAAAGGAAGTAGGTAGGTAAGTAGGCAGATATACTTATTGGAAATTATGAATTGAAACTAAGCAATCATCAAAAAAAAAAACGTGTTGAGTCGAGAACGAATTTACAATATATACACTGACGGACTTATAAACTGCATCAAAGTAATAGACGACTTTGAAATAAATATTTTAACCAAGTATGCAAACTTTCTATACAGATTTAAATTGAAACCTCTAGATTGGTTCGTGAACTTTAAAACAGCGTAGGATCATATCTTTAAGTTTAAGTTTATGTACTGGAAAGGACCTTAAGACCTTTTTTGAAGAAAAAACAGAAGTTTAAGGAAAAATTGTTTAATTAAAAAATTGGTTTTAACAATAGACACAAACTTTATGCAAGGGTTTATTTGTGTTTTAATAAGGTGTATTACCCCCACGTGCCCTTATTACGGATTCTAATCGGTTCCGCATAGATTTTATAAGGGTTTTTAAAAGATCTTGCGGAATATTGTCCCATTCTTCTGAAAGTGCTGTTCTTAGTGCTGCCACTGTCGTAGGCGAAGGGTTTCTCGCATATACAGCTCTTTTTAAATTGTCCCAAACATGCTCGATGGGATTAAGATCCGGGCTGCGTGCTGGCCAATTCATTGTACGTATCCCAACCTCTTCGCAATAATGTTGAACTTGTGCAGCTGCATGCGGCCGGGCATTATCCTGCATTAAAGTAAAATTTTCGCCTATGAATCCCATGTAAGGCACCACGTGATCTTCTAATATCTCTGTTATGTAGCGATGTGCTGTCAAACCCCCTCTATTACCGTTTTGACGGACCATGTCTATGAACACAAGTTCTGTTCGCCCGTTCATCGATATGCCACCCCAGACCATACATGAACCGCCTCCAAAAGGAACACGCTCCTCAATGCAACTTTGAGCATATCGCTCCCCACGTCGACTATAGACTCTTCTGCGACCATCTGCACCATATAAACATGTCCTACACTCGTCCGTGAACAATACAGAGGCCCACTGCTCTTCTGTCCAATTCAGGTGATGACGCGCAAATCTTAAGCGAGCTTGTCTGTGAGCTGCAGACAACTTTGGACCATTTGCTGGTCTAAAAGGGGTGATAGCCGCTTCCTTTAACCTTCTTCTTATTGTTCGTGCACACACGTTTTTTCCACGCACTTCATTAAGCTCGGTTTTGATGTTAACTGACGTGAGGAAACGATTTCGCAGGGAAGTTGTAACAATAAATCGGTCATCACGACCTGTGGTTGCTCGAGTTCTGCCTGTACCACGTCTCCTCCTGTAAGAACCTGTCTCTACAAACCTTCTGTATATTCTACAAACCGTAGACTGGTTTAAATTTAAATTTCTACCAATCGTTCGTTGATCCAAGCCCTCCCGCACCAATGCTACAATTTGTGCCGCTTGTTCGGACGAAGTATCCATATTATGGTTCAAAAACTCTCGATGTGTTAAAAAACTAACCCAACAATTATGCTGGTAACAATAATTCAATTGACCAAACAAAAAAAATCAATGAGAATTAATTTAAAACTTTGCTATAAATAACACGCAAATCTGATACTACGAGTAAATTTTCTTTTCCCGGCTATATTCATTTGTTTTACCGCAGTTCTATTTTTAAATTTAATTTTTTTTTAAGATTAAGAGCCAGTCTTTCCATATTTATATAATTTAATCTAAAAAGTTTGCATACTTATTATAAAAAAATCCTTTTAGAGTAAACCTGAACTTTGATGCAGTTTATGAGTCCGTCAGTGTATATAAAGTTTTATTACTCACTTCAAAATATATCAATCTGTGCTGCTACTACTGATGCAAGTTAAGTTATGTTAGTCCTATTTTGAAGCAGCTTATATACTCCGTAACGACGCATTCATTTGGTAATACACTTTTTAATTATCAAAATATGTTACTTAATTAGTATCCAACCATTAGATTGAATAATAATTAATCATTTGCTTTAATGGTCATCGTAATTAAGGCGATATTTTCCTAGTTACATAATTGAAGATATGGTAGTGAAGAATAAAAATCACTATGCTTGTCGCTACTAATCACACTAATATTATAAAGGCGAAAGTTTGTGAGTATGTATGTTTGTTACTTCTTCACGTTTAAACGGCTGGAGCGGTTTTAATAAAATTTGGTATGAAGTTAGCTGACACCCTGAATTAACACATAGGCTAAGAAACCGCGGGTAACACCACGAGGCACGGCTAGTATCAATATAATACCAAATATTTTGTAGGATATGTTATTAATTTATTAAATAAAACAATGAACATTCAAAAATTGCTGTACACATATTATAAAGAAATGCATCTTCGCATTTTATTGATCTTCGTGAGAGGGTTGTTGTAAGTTAAACTCGTATCTCTGTGTGTCTATATGTGGCCTCGTAGCGCTAAAACCGATGGACGAATGTGGATACGAATATTTTATTAAAAAACAAGTTTAATCGTGATGGTTCTTAGATTTGTTTTTAAAATCCATGTTTAAGAGCTGAAATGTTAAAAAGATTGTCGTCGATTTTCGAGAGGCAAAGCTTTTATATGACTTCGAATATGTACTTAAATTGAACCGCTTTATGACCTACTTAACAGATTGTATCAGTATTGTATTAAATGTGCTAAAAAATATTCTGTTTTATACATTATCCCATGAATATTTGGCGACGCTGTGGTGTAAGGAGCGGTCTTTGTGCCGACTTACAAGTGAGCTCTCACAGTCACAAGTGTTTGCGAATGTCGTGCCGAGTGTCGTACGGGTAACAGGTTCTTTTCCGAGCGAAAACCTTTTTGAGACAAACGTCGTGTGTTGATAGTGATACGAGTATACGACGACTCGTAAGGCTTAGCTATAAATTTAAAACCTACAATCATACGGATAAGTACGTCGGTACTTATCTGTAGGTAATTTACTGTAACAGGTCGTTGGATTTTTGTTTGTCTTTGTTTTGGTTTCGTTGCACTTACTTATTTCAAGTCTTAGTTCTAAAGTTTGTATTAAAATTACAAAAGAGTTTCGGCAGACTTGTGTTAAAAACTCAGTTTTAATATTGCCTTAGAGCCGAACCACATGGAGTGGCACGGTGACGGTGCAACGCCTGAGTGGTGCTGCTGAGGTATCCTATATAAAAAAAAATCTATGGTATGCCGGTTGTCTTGGACAACAGACGACATAGCGGTGTCGCCAGTGTGAACGCCTGCGCGGAGAATGGTTTGCGGTGCGGTGCCTGAGCGGTGCTATACCGCGCCGAGTGGTTCGGCTCCCAGACTTAATAAAACATTATTAAGCTTTGAATAAAGTTGATTACTCAAAGCAAACTTTTGTTATTATTATGGTAGTACTGTGGTAGTTATGTAGGTATCCTTTCCGTAACATAAATATTTACATATTGGAACTATGTAACTGTAAAGATAGTGCCTGGGAAATCGTTTGAACGCAATAATCACAAAAACTACTGGTTGGAATTGTAAAATTATTTTACTTTTGGATAGCTCATTGCATTAATCATATAAAATCACGCTACGATCAATAGAAGCGAAGCAGCAATGAAAAATGTTACAAAACCGGGAAAAATTAACGCAGACGAAGTTGCACGGGTCAGCTAGTTACATGAAAAGTTTCATTGTTGCAGCATCTTCCTTGCTGACATACTCGTAATTGTATACAAGCAAATACTGTAATTATTGAAAATTAAAAAGAGCGGCCAAAAGTTTTATTCTCACTATTTCCTAACTACGAATTTGATGTAGACTCGTACCTATATTATATTATATTATCTACTATTTCAAAGTCTCATCGCGTTTATAACCTAAGTGAATAAAGTATTTTGACTTTGAATGTGCCTAAAAGATAACATGTAAGTATCACATAATTAAATGAACACTAGATAACAAGGTTTTTTACTCTAATACAAGGTTACAGGTTTAGTAGACCCAGATACTACTTCACGGGGTTGTAGTAGCCATAATTGCTAACTAATTTGACGATACCCCCAAACCAACTAGTCGCGGGTAGACGAAAAGTTAAAATAGGAAATGAAAAAAAGTACATTGGTGTAGTAACAATCTATAAATATTTTTTTTATTATGATAATACCATTTTTTGTTAACTAGTGCACCTAATCGGTACTATAACACAGGTCGGTACTTACACTAATTTATAGTTAATATATATCTTAATTAGGAGAATTCATTCTAGTTTATGATTCAGCAAGTCATTAGAGCAAATTTTAATTAATTTCAAACAGTTAACTAAATACGACAAAGTATTTCCAAACTTTTCGGTATATAAACTGCATTGATTTAAGTTAAAGCTTCAGTGGTCGAAACATTGATTGACAAGTGACTTTGAATAATGTAGCCTAAATTGTTTCAATTGGTAGAAGATATTTTTTTTAGATATTAATGATAACTACTTCAATAACATCAATGTTATTGAAGTAGTTATTATTAATATCGGTTTACTAATGTTTGTAATAATTTAAAATGCCATAATTTCACATGCCATACCGGTATTTGCCATAATTTCATTAGAAATAACGCTTCAGTTGCCATAATCGTGAAATGACATAAAATGACTTTCACTAATTCCATTGGTCATAATCGATCAAGTGTCATAATAATTTAAATCCATAAATGTATTTGCTATAATTTTCGTTTTCAATAATACCATTTTCCATAACTTTTATTTACCATAATATAAATAAAGATAATATAGTATAAGCGCCTGCAATTTTTATGTTAATGAGTAAGTTAATATATTTTTTGCTATTAACATATTCACAGTTTTTGAGAGCTTTGGCCTCCAACTTAAATTTAAAATAATGTTACTTTCAGAATTTTTTTTTTATTACTTATCTTTACTTGAATTATGTTGATTAATAAATGATTATACGACACAGATTTTTTATTTACAATTAAACCTGAAACTAAACCTCATATGGCGCCTACTTACTAAACTCGACGGAGCCCCGCTTCACGGGGCTCCTACTTTTGGGTGGTTTAAAAAAAAAACCTAACACGAAGACTAAGGCGGGAGCTCCGCTTCGCTTCGCTCCCGCCTTAGTCTTCTAACCTAACCTATCCGAGTCGGATTGCTCTGAGTCGGGGTGTTAAAGATAATTAATTTCGACCTAACAATATTATGTATTATTTTCATAATTATATCAAATTTTGATTATGTCAAGAGTCGATTATGAGACGTGTTACTTATGGAAACTAATTATTATGATATATGTTGCTATGGAAAGTCATTTTATGGCAAATAAAAGTTATTACTGTTGAGTTGTTAAGGCAAACGTTATTAGTATAAATGATAATAGTGCAAGTAAATATTATGATCGGGGACGATTATGGCAAACAATATTAGTGCAAATTAATTTATGGCAAACGAGAGAATACCATTAATATCAGCATCATCATCGTCTATCTATCCACGAAGTACCTAATAATGTAGTAGTGAATTTTATGTCATCTATCTAATACCTATAACATTTATCTAATGCTTTTTATCGAGTATGATTTTTCGCTAAGTATAATTTGATAAGGATTATAATCCTTAGAAAAAACAAATAAAATAAAACAAACAGATTAAAAGGCACGTGTATTTTCGCCAAAAGTAGTAGCGAAATTACTCATGTCTATTTTAGTGTACACTACAATGGGTGACACGCAGTTACCCCCTTGAGAAGTAGCACAATCAAGAAGCTTTTATATAAATAAAGATACTTGCATGTGTGTTTCTGCAACTTTAAAACTGAGCCATATGTTAGGGCGAATATATAAATAACGGTAGCTACACTTATAGTTTTATGATTCCTGAAACTGCCTCGGTGGAGCGGTGGGAGTGTGTCCGACTGTTACGCAAGAGGTCGTGGGTTCAATTCCCACACGGGAAACCACTTTATGTGATCCACAAATTGTTGTTTCGAGTCTGGGTGTACTTTGTGTCAGTGACTTGTATGTTTGTAAAGTTCCCCGCGACACAGGGCTTGTACCCTACTGCGGGAGTCGTCTTTATTAAACAAAAAAAAGGGAGCTAGATATGATATAAAGTTGATTTATCATTGAAATTGATTTTAATTAAACATATTATCAAACTTCAGGGTGCAAATCAATCTTAAAACATTAACAATGAAGTCCGCAATCATAATCTTGATGATCGCTATTATCGCGTGCTCCGTGATGTCAAGTGCAAAGGCGTGACCCAGCTCCAAGTTCTTCAAGGGTACCTGCAACGGGCTCACACAGGACTGTCAGTACCACTGCACCAACCTCGAGGAAGCCAGGAGTTTCTAACCAGGAGTATAAGTTTAGATTTACTTGCTGCTACTAAACTATGTCATTAAATAATCTTTCATTAAACATACAGTTGTTTTAATATTTACTGTGTTTCAAAGGGTCTCTTCTCCGATTTTGGTGGATAATTTGCATTGAAATGAATACGCTGGGAATACTATAGCGTACAAGCATATGAAACACAATTGCATACTCTCTATTCTTCATAATAAGACAGGGGTCTCTATTCCAGACAGTACTTTATTTCATGTGCTCTGCTTCTGCTCCTTCTCTCCATTTCTTTGTAGTCATACGCACTTAGTAGTTCTGTCAATTAAACGTTGTTATTGTATACATACCTACGTGTATACTGTTTATTGTAGTGTATATTTTTTAAAGATGGGGTAATATGACAAGCTGTTTCTAGCCTTTTTATTTTTCTTCCCGCCTTTATATGCATATCGTCTCTATATGTATATCGTCTCGTCTGATGCTCGTAGATCTGTCATCCACTTGCCTATATCTTTTCTTGAGTACATAACTATTTATTTTATTATTCCAGGTAACGAATTCAACTTTGAGAACCAACAATGAAGTCTTTTATAAAACTTCTAAGGATCGCCACATCGCGTACGTCGTCATTTGGACTCAAGCCGATTGTCCCGGCTCCAAGTTCTTCAAGGGGCCTGCTGTGTACTTGCCCAGTACTGCCAAATTCACTGCACCTACCTCGTGGGAGCTATTAGCGGCCAAAGCATTTATAATATTCCCGTTTTTAAATGCACATGCTGCTTCTAAACGTTTGATTTTTGTACGTGAATTTATTGTAACTACCGGAATTTTATTGGTTTAATGAAATAACTAATAAATTTCATGACATTATTGTACTATTTTTATTTACATTTATTATCTATTTATGAGGACTTACAGCGATGAAATTATAAGTATTACAATTTAGGCAGCCAAATACTTATATTTGGCTGCCTAAATTTGACTTTTCCTCGCTTGTAGAACTTAATAAGAGATATCGATTAGCCTGTATCGGCCCACTCCTGGACATAGGCCCCTCCTAATTTACACCACAACACTCAGTTCCAATCTATCAGAAAAAATCTGTGTGAAATTATAAATTACTAACGAAAAGGAATTTATTGTTTAGAAAAACCAAGACGCTTTCTTGCAGACTGTACACTGGTTGCAAAAGGTCTAGATTATTGTTGGCAAAATTTGTTAACAGCTCACTCGCGCCATGGTTGCGTTTTGCGGATATTGATTAAACCAGATATGTAGTATATAATGATTTTGAAGGAACCTTTAATTAAAATTTAGATAAATTAATGGTCACTATCATTATTATACAATTTTGAGTTATGTCGAATGCCCAAATCCCAAATAGAATGACATTTAGGTAAAATAAGACCTGCTAAAGTGTAAGTGGTGGATAAGTTGTAGCGTTTACGTGTGAATATCACGAACTTAGTTGAATTTATTATTAAAACAGTATATTTTTAAACGCTTTCAAAGTCTTTTATAGTGCTAGCATATGTTTATATGAGTCTACAGTAGCTTAAATTTTTATATCATCAGAAAAACTTAAAATCTTGAACGTGTGGAAGCATGCGTCGATGTAATTAATATACTCTTTAAATAGGAGCCCAAGAAGAGAACCTTGGGGGACAACTCCAGCTGGACACATAATTGATGAGCACAATTGCCTGCACTTGTTTATTTTTAATATGCTTTTCGTGCATTCAGTACCTTCATAATTCAAGTTTGGATGGCGGGCACGAGCCGTAAGTGCTTGTGGTTGATGTATA
Source organism: Herminia tarsipennalis (assembly GCA_945859575.2). Classification (NCBI taxonomy): domain Eukaryota; kingdom Metazoa; phylum Arthropoda; class Insecta; order Lepidoptera; family Erebidae; genus Herminia; species Herminia tarsipennalis. The sequence continues at coordinate 21,689,170 of OX243851.2, read as the reverse complement.
TTGCTCTCTGCAGTGGTTGGGTGTCTATCAATCTACCACTTCAGTATTAACGTCAGTTTCTGATAGACTACCACGACAGTAAAATTGTAAAATATCCATACTGTCTCCTAGAATACTCGACAGTAGAATCGTGACTTTCCTATTTTATTCACCTTTTTCACTTAATTGATGTTTGTGTTTTAAATATTTTAAAATTTCAATCAATAAAATATAATAAAATACAAAAAAATCGAGGTCTTAACAAGGAGGTCCAAACTTTTGAAAGTAGAGACCAACAGATAGAATAATAATAATGTGGATGATGACAGGCATAAATTGCTTTACACTTTATCAAGCATGCGAAAATAGTAATAATATGCTTGCCCCCGTTATTCATAATTGGTTAAGTAGATTTTGCGTAAAGTAATAAGAAACATTCGTCCTCATCAGGTTAACGTTTATAACAATAGTAGGATGAACATGACCCGAGAGTTAGTGTTAGATCCTAATGAAATATTACTACTTAGTGAATTATGTACGAGAATATTAAGTAATGACCTCTGATGTCAGCTCTTCAAAAACAGAGAAAATGTGACTATGATTTCTTACAAAAGTGATGAAAAAATGATGAAGCTTTTGTTCATGAAAGCCACTGGTCTGTACATCATCGTGGGTGTTATCGTTATTGGTTGTGGCTCCTCCTTACTAAATCTTTTTTCTACCAAAAATTATGTTTGTGTAAATAATAAAATACTCACTAAATATAATACACATTTTAGTTTTTAATTCGATTGAAAATTAAGTATTATAAAATTATATAAACTACGGGTCTTAATCTCGTGACTTCTTGGTACGTTGCCATTCGACACCGATGGTAAGGTTTTATTGTACAACTACGTAGAAGTTCTACGACTCTTCTCGTAAAAGTCTTACGGCTCATTTTATAAGTGCTACGACTCATTGTAGACCACTAGGACATATCGTAGAGCTACATTTACTACAGTGTCAGGATATTTGAATCATCTACTCAATCAATTGCAATCTAACCTTATTAATCAGTTTAGTATTGATAGTTAGTAAGTGATCTATACTAATATTTTAAATGCAAAAGTTTGGACGTATGGATGTGTAGATGTATGTTTGTTATTTGATCACGCCACAAACGGATCTGGACGACATATGTAACAGAGATAGATTTTAGTCTGGAATAGCACATACGCTACTTCTTATCCCAGAAAAATGTTCCCGTGGGATAAATTGGCTTTTCAAAATTTTTACACGAATGAAGTCGCGGGCAACAGCTAGTTTAATATAAATCGCGGAGGTAAATAATACAAATAAATAAATGGCAAGTATCAAATTTATTCTCAAACTTCTTTGGTCTGACTGTATTTATCTGATTTAGGAATGGGTAGGTATACAAATATGTTATAGTATTTTTTATAAATTGAAATTATATATTTAAAGGAAAGATCAAGTTTAGTGACAGTTCAAGTTAGATGTGATCGAAGGTTTTGGGTTCGATTCCTGGGTCTTAGCTTCAAATTTTTCTTTCAAATGCATTTTTTTTTTCAAATGAAATTGAAAATGTTGGTCTAATAGGTCCTCTTGAAGAACCAATTCCAAGATGACCTATTGGCTAAGAAAGAGCCAAAAAGAAACAATCCCGTCTCCTAATAAACATTTGCCACACAACATCTCACAATAAACTCTGTAATATAACCAAATGATGATTCATTACAATGTTCAATCACATCACTGTAGAACTGTTGATATGTATCACACGACAATATTCATCAAATCACATTTTAATATCTTGCCATTAGTCAATATACAGATGTCATATTTATTTAGCAAGATCGTATCTGTCTCGACAGATGATGGCATAAAACTGTCCCTAATCACAACGTGCCTGTTCTTATATAGCAACACAGTCACTTAAATATTCCAAATATGTGGGTATATCTCGAACATTGTAACTTATTATACTTTAATCCAATAAATCATTTAACGTGTATGTATTTAATTCAATAAGTAATAATAAAACTATTACACACTTATAAATCCCCATTACATTGACTGCCTCTGTGGCGCGGTGGGAGTGTATCCGACTGCTACGCAAGAGGTCGCGGCTTCGATTTCCGTTCAGGATAAAACTTTGTGTGATGAGCACGATGGTTAATTCTGTGTCTGGGTGTTATTTATCTATAAATGTATGTATTTAGAAATATATAAGTATGTTTATCAGTTGTCTGGTTGCCATAGTACAAGCTCTGCTTAATTTGGGATCAGATAGCGTTGTGTGAGTTGTCCCAAGATGTTATTATAGATGTTATTGTTATTGCATTTTTATAGTAAGTAGTGATGTACCACAACAACATTATTTAACATTTCCATGAGTGCAATACATCTGTGGTCAGTGAATACTTATTATTGTTGTTTTAATTCATTTAAATGTTATTTGATGGTTTTAATGCTATATGGTGCTTCTTCAACGTGTTATAATCATCATAATGTCAATTAAAACATAAACTGTAAGTACTTTTACTTTGTCTTAACCTATTTCGTTACTTAATAATACAACACAACTTGACATAAAGACATGACTGCTTGCATAGCCATGTCTATCATTATAATATAAACAAACCGTACCTACTTCTATAATATCAAATTACTCTGTCACATAAATGTACAAAAACTGTCACATATTCTACAGTTAACAACATCACAGTGGTTTATAAGAATGTGGCTGTTATGTGTGTGGCTATTATGTCAACGATTTATTGACAAGTTAAACATACATCAGACATATTAATTTCGTACACAGGTATAATATGTTTTATGAACCTGAATTAATTGTTTCATTGGCTAATTAACTATGTACTCGTAAGTAGCCATAAATATACTCCTTATCACATCACATCATTACTTACCTATCATGCGCAACGACGTCATCCGACGTCATACTATTCTATTGTTATTCTCTACTTGTCTAGGGGGCTATTCCTTTTCAATTCACAGGGCAAAGCCACAGGCAAAAGCTTGTCGTGTATAAATTACAATAATTTAGATTGTTAAAAAGAAATGACATTTAATGACAAATTGATGTATATTCATGATTTAGTAGCAAAAAAAATAAATTATAAAAATAAAAAAACCCGCCTGCACAAAAAAGATGGAAACAAGATCAGTCAGATCATGCAGTCGGAGGCATTAATGAATATCGATGAACTTAGTAAAGTGCCTCCGACTGCATGATCTGACTGATCTTGTTTCCATCTTTTTTGTGCAGGCGGGTTTTTTTATTTTTATAATTTATTTTTTTATTCAATACTTTTTAGTAGTGGTAGGATGTAACCAATGTAACAACTTACTTTTATCACAGCTATTGTCAAGTGTTGTTAATTGAAAAATAGAAATGTTGCTAACTAACTTTTTTAGTATAGTAGTCATAATCATGTTATACTTTTTTGAAATGCTTAAGATGAGCTCTTTAATTTGATACCCATATTGCAGTATTCAAAACAACTTTTTTTTTCACACCTCTTTATTTTGACATCTCACAGCCGCCATGTTTGTTTTTTTCAAACGTCACATATCTAAGAACACTTGGGCGATCAAGACGAATCTAACGACGTTAGAATTGTATAAATCCGTTCTGTGGATTGTGAGATATCAGGTAATAAAGAATATTACATACATACATACAAGATACGCGCGAAAAACATAACCCTTCTTTACAGTCGGGTAAAAAGTACATTTAAATGCAGGGAACTTGTAGACGCACTGTCCACTCTTGGCTACCTCGATGTTGGTGTAGTGGTACTGATGGTCCTGTGTAAGCGTTACACGTGCTCTTGAAGAGCTTGGAGCTGAGACGCGTCGCTTCATTCGACATTACGGGGCACGCGATGATAGCGATTATCAGGACTATGATTGCGGATTTCATTGTTAATGTTAATGTATAAACAGCATTTAGGTAATTTTAATAACCAGTTATTTATTTTTAATAAATAATAATTATTGGCTATTTTGGCTATGTTAATAATTTTGAATTGAGTTAAATTTTTAAGTACTTTTATGTTATTTAATTATTTTTTACATTTCGACTACTTTTTAATAACAATCAGGTTAAGTAGATTATTAAAGAGGGAACCCAACAAGCACTCTCAATCTGTAATTACAGGTCATTTCCTAACTACTTCAATTGTGGTGATTTTACCACGGTTGAAGTAGTAAGGAAATATTGTTAATACAACAGTCGAAATACAACAGGCGAGATGACGCGCAGTGTAATGCCCCATATACAAAAATATGAAAATATACTATTTATTACACATTTCTTGAGTAGGTATTGCATTACATTATGCAGTAGCCAAACTACCTAATGGCAACACCAAATTAAACAATTTACAGGGTAGATATTCAAAATATTGTTAATTTGAAACAATGTTTTGAATATCTACCCTGTAAATTGTTTAATTTGGTGTTGCCATTAGGTAGTTTACCCACTCCTAAATCATTTACTAGACATTTAAATAAATCCGCTGTTAGATGTTGCTTACTGTGGATTCTTGTGTTTACATCTATCGAATATCGGATTTCATTAGTATTCTAATATCATTGCTCAGTGCCTTGATCTTTTTATTTGTTAAAAAACCTATTACCATGGATGAGTATATATCATTTAAGAATATGAGGTCAAAAAAAATGTGTTTGTAACTATATCGAAGCTTTAGAAAAAAAAAACTTCATTGATGATGATGTTTTGTGTTTTTTTCTAAAAAAAAATAACTACACTACACTAAATAAAATTAGTGTAATAAACATGTAAGAACATGTTTATTACACTAATTTTATTTGTCGTATATTGCCAAAATAATAGTTATATTTTTTTTAGCCTACGTTTTTTTGACAATCCTGCTCTAAGTGCTTGGCCTTAATTTGGCCATAATATTAAAAGTAATCGCTAGTGGCAAAATAATTAAGATAGATTGGTTTAAAACACTCGTAACTGAAACTAAAAAGATATACCTTGAAAATTATAATTGGTATCAGATAATATAAATACTATATTTAAACTAGAAATTAAGACTAAATAAAACTAAAATATATCCAAAAAATTGGGACCCCTGGGCATGGTTCCACAATGGCGGCATTTCCTCGCTGTATAGCAATACTGATGCGTTGTGCGAGGAAGCTGCCAGCTCTACGGTCACCAGTGGAGTCGACCAATTTTTTGGAAAGTTCTTTAAATAAATGTTATGCACTTGGACCCCACGGGCCAAGGGTCTCGACGCCGCCGAATGGTATAAATATATATTGGTTGCCGAGACCCCTGCATTTATGGGTTTTTAGATTTTCGGCCGCTTTAGCCGCCGCTCCAGCTTGAACGCTGGTTCCGTGTCTACACACGTGGCGTCCCACATAAGCACCCTTCCCAAACTCCAAGGAATCAGCGTCATCCCGTCAGGTCTCTTGCCATCGTCCCGAGCTAAGCCTAAGTAGGTTCCAGAAGAGCTGGTACGTTTATCGAGGCAAGAGCCCGACGGATTATGTCATTCAGGGCGGCGTGTCTAGAAAAGCGACCTGCACTCTTTTGGCAAGATAGCCCGTGGTATCCCAATTGGTCGACTTCACTGCCACGGTGCGGAGTGCAAATACGCAGCCCTAAGCGCAGACTGATAGCAAGCCGGAGGGTATCAGGCTCCAGAAATGTGCCAGTGTTTGGCGACGGGTAAGCACGAAGCCATTCACCGGACTCTCTGGAGCTGGATGCTAACAGTCTAGCGCGCTCAAGACTAGAGCTTTCGTCAAACAAAGTGTTGTATGAAAATTTGCACAAACCATCATCCCAGCTTCTTTGAAAATTTGGACGGGCAGGGATATCCTCACCTGGGCATGCTGATGACCAAGCTTTTTTAGCTTCCTCCAAACCCGCAGTCTTATGGTTTGAGTGAAGGATTTTACCAATAAGACTAACTGAGCTGTGGACAGAAGACAAAAAGGCTGGTAAGGAGACCCTAGAAATTTTGTGGATCCCTAAACCACCATGGTGAATGGGGAGGGATGCTTGGGTCCAGGACTTATCGCTGAGCTGTATGTTCAAAATTGAGTTTAAAGTTGACCTCATGAGGTCATCTAATGGTGTCAGCAAATTTTGAAATTTCCATATGGGACAGCAGCGAAGTATGTAAGTTAATTTTGGTACGAAAAGGCAGAATTTTAGTAAAGTTAAACCGTAATGCGGGCTTATATCGAGAAGACGATTCGAGAAATTTTGAAATTTTGAAATGCAATTCTGCAAATAGAACGGAAATAAGTCTTCAAAAACGGGGGCTCCAAGGAGGCAAAGTGAGTTTTTGGTAACTATGTTTATGTTCGGAGTTAAATTATAAAATTTCTGAATGATTTCATTAGAATTTAGAGAGGAATCATGAAAATATAGTTCGCATTTACCAAAATTTAATTCTAAACCAATATTTTGAAATTTTGATTTTATGGTTGCAAGGTCGGAAAGAACAGTATCAAGTTCACCTCCTAGGGTTCCGTCGTCCAAATACCAAACGTTGAATTTTGATTTTAAATTTTGAATTATTGTATTTATTGCAAAACTGAAAATGGCTGGCTAATGGTATTAAAATAAAATTATAATTGCCTGTAAGTTTGCATAAAATACTAGTCTGCCATCATTGCGTTCAAGGAGCTGGTTGTGGTTAGTGGTATGTCAGCAAAGAAATCATTGAAGGTTTGTGCTAGGTCTAAATTATCAGTAACAGTCTTATTGTTAATTAATAATTCAAAGCTTTTATCCCGAAGTTTTGCCCGTCCGCTTTCGGAATTAATAATATTCCAAGTGGTTTTTATTTTATTATCAGATTTTATAATATTTCTACTAATATATAAAGCTTTGGCACATGTACAAGCTTTTTTAAAAGTATTTGAATAGTTTCTTACATACTGAATAAAGTTTTAATTGAAATTAAATTGTTTCATACCATATAACTAGTACAACTTAGCTCTACTTTTGTAAATGCCGGTAGTTGCCCAATCACAAAAGCTAAGTTTAGAATTCTTATAAAAAGTTTTTAATTTAAATATATTATTGTATTCACATTTGATTATATTAAACACTGATCAAAGATAGTTCGGATCAGAGTGGTTGAAATCTATACTGGTAATATTAGCAGAAACATTAGAATTGAATTTTTCTAAGCGAACCGTACTCATTGGCCTACATGTGATCTTATTTATTTGGGCCACTGTGTGTGAGGGAAATTGACTTTCTGCCCACAGTGATCTGATGTTAAATCACTCAATATTACCTCATTAAAATAACTACAGTTGCAGAATATATTATTTAAAGAAGTAGCAGAATGTGATGTCATTCTTGTTGGTTCATTAATAAGTACAGTAAATTAAACGATTTAAATAGGTTAACTAATCTGGTAGACAAAGATGATTGTTTAAGTAAATTTACATTGAAGTCGCCACATACTACTATATGCTTATTACCGTTACTTACCCTTTTAAGCACATCTTCCATTATAGATTCAAATAAGTTAAAATCACTCAGCAGTGGTCGATATGCACAAACTATAATATATCTCTCCAGCTCCACACATGATAATTCTATAGTACGCTCAACAGACAGATGTACTATATCTTTACGTTCCTTACTAAATGTAAGGAACGTAAAGATATAGTACATCTGTCTGTTGCACACAAATATCATAGACCCACCATGTATAACCCTTTCTCTTATAAATGCACTAACCATACAATAATAACTTTTATTAAGTTTTCAACCAATGTTCAGTTAAGCAACAAATATCAACACTGTGCTTTTTAAGAAACAATTCGAGTTCATCTATTTTGCTGGATAAGCCTTGAATATGTTCGTGAACTACGGTTAGACCACCTGTGGGCTTGTCCATTGTCTGACTTACTAGTTTAAACTAGGAGTCTTAATAACATTCAAAGTAGAACTGCTAACACTAAATGAATCCTGCAAAGTACTGTTTGTACCTAGGTCAGGGTGTAAATTAAATGCTAATAACTTAGCAAGTTGTCTTTTGTAGAATGTGGAAAGATACATTCTATCTTTCGTTAAAATAAAATCATGAATAAATTTATTCGTGTCAAAAAATAAAATATACGTACTATGTAAGTAAGTAGTGTTATATAACAAAGGATTCAAGTTCTGTACATGCTTGTTTTGTAAATTAGATACTGATTGCGAATAAGGTAGACTACATAAAATAAACTTACAACCTACTTTTTCATGAAAGTATGTAATAGTTTCTGTTAAAAAAAATTGATCCTAGTGAACAATAATTTATGACCCTATACTTTGTGTGACCTGTAACAAACCTGCTAAAATTTATACCTAATTGGTCAGAAAAAATCACAACTTTATTTTTTGTAATATTCAGTGTATACTGGTCAAATAACAATCCGCAGTCAGAGCCAGACTTACTGCATTTACTGCTCTGCAACTGCCGTGTATTGGTGTGAGTCTTATGTTGACCGACAAACTGTGGTAGTGAGCAATTGTAGCATAAGTTGTTTTTAATGTTGATAAACTTTCGCGATTTGTACACATTATTAAAATATATATATTACGGGTCTTAATCGCGTGAATAAATATCAATACGGTCGAAACGTCGGGCAATAAACAAGGTATTTTACCTTAAATTATTCACGCGATTAAGACCCGTAATATATATATTTTAATAATAAGTTGTTTTTAATAAGAGACGTTAATTGTTCTGTTTCCTCTCTAGCTACTCTGGCTACCTCCTCATACTTGTTAATGTATACTTGAGTTTCTGTTTGGTGTTCAAGCATGAGAGTTGTTAGACGGAAGTGCAAGTTCGTGATTTGTGTGTTAAGCTCTTGTGTATGGCGGTTAACCTGCTGGCAATAATTTGATCTTTGCAGTTGTCCAAATCAGACTGCAATCTTTTATGTTCATTTGTCAATTTACAATTAATTTTAGATAAAGTTTTAACTTTTCCTAACTTTAGACTTTGTTTTTTAATATTGCTTATTAATTTATTTAATTTAGAGTATTTTCTCTGTTTCTTGTGGCTAAATAACTTAAGTTTTAAGTGCGACACCCACTTTACACCTAAGAGCTCACTATAGAAGTTCTGAGTCACGTTACTGTTTGTTGCCTGTATTGTGTGATTTAGGGAAACCATAGTCCTATGAGCTTCATTCAGATCACGTTGTAATTCAGTATTGTGACTCAGAGACTCTGAAAACATTTCACTACAGTCACTAAAAGTGTCAATTTCCTATTGAAGACGGCCATATTGTTCTTGAAGATCCAGGTTTGTAAGTCCAGTTCTGTAAGTTGTTTCTTCAGTGCAGCTACCTTCTCATTTAATCTCACAATTTCTACCTCACAGTCGCTGCGCTTTGACAGCAGTTGGGTGTTGTCCTCTTTTTTGTTCAATTCACTAACATCTGATCCGGGTATTGCTAAGTATCGGAAAGAAATTTCTAACAACAAGAAAATCCGTAGATAGGTCGAGCCTATATTGAGACTGATGATAATCAAGAAAATTTGAATATACCATCGTCAGATATTTCATCGAGTAAAGAAACTTCTTCTTCCGATAGTGAATGATTTTTTATTTTTTTTTTTATTTTAATATGCATTTTTTTTGTTTGACTGTAAATATGCCCTTACAAAGACCTTATGATTTTTAATAGCTTCTGCCATACATTCGTTACACTGTGTGACGGGCCGAACACAAAAGAAGAGGTACTCTCACCTAGTCGACATCGACTGAGCCTCAGTCAGTGCCAAACTGTCCTGTCCGATTCAATAAGTTAACGATCAGTTTATAATATTTTACTCTTTGGACAGTTTGTTAATTAGAGCCTAGGTTATAAAAAAATATACCTAATGCAAATATGCTGATTATAATATTTATCATGTTTTAGATGCAAATTTAAGGCGTTTTTCGAACACAAGACGTAATTATGTGACCTGATTGTGAAACCATGAATCTTGCTCGGTGTTTTAAATATTGAATCTATAAATGTTTTTTTTTTGTTTTGAAGTACACTTGAAATTTGTATTCGCTTTTGTTAAAAAAAATAAGGCCTGTACTTATAGGTAAAATGATACAGATGCAGTTACTTCGTGTGTCCCATTAGATCCGATGCATCTAATATTTTTGTAATCACTCAAAACTCGTGTCTACTAATGGGTTAACTAGTAAAGTTAGTGCGTTCAGCACCTTGCCTATCCGTCGCACTTAACTCTGTAATTAAGAATACGTGCAAAGACATTAGGAAAAACCAGAGTAGGTATTCCCAACAAAATCACGTCTCGTTTAGTTCAAACTAGGGCTTATTGTATCGACGAAGTTGGACTGATCAGAATGAAAATTGTATGAAACTGATGCATTTGTAAACTGGTGCTAGAATTCATCATCAGCCTATCGCAGTCCACTGCTGGACATAGGCCTCTCCAATTGCACGCCACTTTGTTCTATCTTCGGCTTCTCGCATCCAGCTCCTGCCAGCCGTTTTGCGTATATCATCACTCCACCTGGCTTGAGGGCGTCCTACACTACGTTTGCCAAGCCGCGGTCTCCACTCAAGAACTCGTTTACCCCAACGGTTGTCGGTTCTTCGGCTTATATGGCCAGCCCACTGCCACTTCAACTTGCTAATCCGGTGGGCTATGTCGATAACTTTAGTTCTCTGCCGGATCACCTCATTTCTGATTTTGTCCCTAAGAGAAACTCCGAGCATAGCCCGTTCCATAGCCCGCTGAGCGACTTTGAACTTGTAGACCAGCCGTACCGTCAGTGTCCACGTTTCGGCTCCGTATGTCATGACGGATAGGACGCACTGATTAAAGACTTTAGTCTTTAGACATTGTGGGATCGACGATGAGAAGACTTGACGTAGCTTACCAAACGCTGCCCAACCCAACCGAATTCTCCTGTTCACCTCGTCCTCGAAGGTGTTTCTACCTAACTGCAATGACTGCCCGAGGTACACATATTTTTGAACAACTTCGAGAACGGCGCCGTGCACCGCTGTCGGTTCCGGTAGTACATGTTCATTGAACATGACCTTGGTTTTATCCAAGTTCATCCGTAGGCCGATGCGTACAGAGGAGTCAGCCAGGTCATTCAGCATCCGTTGCAGGTCCTGCAGCGTTTCCGCCATGATGACAATGTCATCTGCAAATCGCAAGTGAGAAATGTATTCACCATTGATGTTGATGCCCCGCCCTTTCCAGTGCAGCGTCTTGAACATATCCTCCATTGCATTTGTGAACAGTTTCGGAGAAATAACGTCCCCTTGCCTCACTCCTCGATGCAATGGTATAGGTTTTGTTTGCTGATTCTGTACTTGGACGGACATGGTGGCGGCTTCGTAGAGACATCTCATCACTTGGATATATCGCCAATCTACTTGGCATCGCTGCAGAGACTCCAGAACGGACCAGATTTCAATCGAGTCAAAGGCCTTCTCATAGTACACGAATGCTAGACACAGGGGCTGATTATACTCCTGGGTCTTTTGTATAATCTGCCGCACTGTGTGGATGTGGTCTATGGTGCCATATCCGCTCCGAAATCCAGCCTGTTCCGGTGGTTGGAATTCGTCAAGTCTTCGCGCAAGACGGTTCGTGATGACTCTTGAAAACAGCTTATAGACGTGGCTTAGAAGAGAAATAGGTCGGTAGTTCTTCAGCCGGGTCTTATCTCCTTTTTTAAAGAACAAGACGACTACACTTCTACTCCACGCCTCCGGAGTTCTCCCTTCAAATAGGACAGCATTAAAAAAGCTTTTGCTTTTTGTGCTAGAATTAAAGAATATAATTCTAAGAACGCCGTCAATTCACTTACGGTGAAACATCAAGACTGTTATTATTAGACAATGTCAACGAAATACAGGTATATTGTATGGTAAAAATGATGTCTAGGAATTTTGTGCACATTATTTTGGTAGGAGCCAATATTGTGTTTTAATGATTGTACTGTTAAATTAGAGTGAGGTACCCATTTCAGTTTAGCTGGCATTCAATGGGAAAATCATATAAGTAAGTAAAACATAATAAGTATTGTTTTTGAACTGCTTCTAAGAATGAGTATTTCAACCGTGTCGTCATTTTTTTATTTCTAAGTGAAAATAAATACAAAATCGTTTATTTTACATTTTTAGTTTATTTACATTATAATAAAATACAATATTAGTAACGCTTATATTTAGGTTGTTTTGGTCGTTAATGACAGCAGGTACATCTAAATGAGGGGAACTTGTAGACGCACTGTCCACTCTTGGCTCCCTCCAGCTTGGTGCAGTGCCGCTGGCAGTCCTGCGCGAGCGCGTTGCAGGTGCCCTTGAAGTACTTGGAGGGAGGACACCCAGCCTCCGTCGACATGATGGAGCACGCCACGATGGCCAACACCAGAAGTACCAGAGCACACTTCATTGTTCTTGGGAATAAAATCAGTTATTCTGGAAGAAATAAATAAAATAAATAATCATTTAATCATAATAAATATAATCAAGTTTAAAGTTTCAAAACCACCACTTTGTGTGATACACAAATTCTTGTTCCGAGTCTGGGTGTACTTTGTGTTCGTTACTTGTATGTTTGTAAAGTCCCTCGCGACACAGGGCTTGTACCCTATTGCGTGAGTCAAACAATTAGGGACCCTTTCCACAAAACATTTTTGGAATGAACTTAGTCCGGAATAAAATTAAAGAATGAACCTCCAGATGTAAGTTTTGAATAAATATTGATAAACATTTTTTATAGACATTCAAAAAATCAACTTTTTAAATAGCGCATAAGGGAACACTAGTTGTTGATGATGGACGGATGGACGGCTTTTAATAACCAAAAACATATTAGTAACTGTGGGCTCGCGAAATTATCACTTACGTTATGCTATAAAATTAATTTCCATGGCCTGAGTACAATATAATATTACAATATTATTTTTAACTAATAGGTTTTGACTTCATAAATCATTGAATAGACTTTTAAGTGTAGGTAAGAAGATAGCTTTAATTTTGGTTTAGAACGAGATCTGAAATTACTCCAGAACAAAAGTTACTATAAAATAGTAATTCGAGTAGGTACTCACCTAATAACGGGATAGGTGTAGCTACTGCAGGAGCTCGCAAATTTGTGTCCTTTGACGTTATAGTCCCACTTATTTATACTTAGTTGGTGTGAGTAGAAGTGACGTGCCCCGCAGCTTGGGGAAACACATTTTAAAGAATGGGTACTTGTAATGCGCAGTATAAACTGATTGTGTCTATAATAGCATTAAAGTGTGAAAGCGAATGGAATTTACTTTGTAAAATTTATCCCCATTTTTTTTATAAAAAGGAATCAATGACAAAGAACAATAATGGGTTTTGTTTTTTTGAGTTACACTTCAGTATACACTTTATTGGTATATTTTATTGGTAGCTGTTACACTAATAAAATTGTTGTGATAGGAAATACAGGAAATATAATATATTGAAACCTCAATGTATCTTGTTATAAGTATGATTCATGTTTTATATATAAAGGAAATAGATTAGCAGAATTTTTGATTATAATACTATTATGTAACGTTCTTCCGAAAGGATAACACTTAGGTACACAAAAAACTGAGGGCACAGCGTTTTTGATTTTCTAAAAACGCTGAAACATCTGTTTCTATATACAACATTTTAGAGATCGAAGTTTAGCCTTCTGCAACGTTTGTGGTAGTCCACTGGACACCGCATATCACGAAAACAAGTATTATGTCGTTATTTTTCAAGACTCGATACTCGTGCGCTCAGTAACTTCATAATTCACGTGTGCTCGCCGCCGGACAGTGTACCGGTGTATATTGCTACTTTTTTACAAAAGTAAAAGAGGTAAACCATGCCTGAATATTGTGACAGTTCCAAACCTTGTACATCTTGAAATGCTATTGTCAAAAAAATGTGGAATTTTAAAGCTTTATATCTCGATTTTTAACCATCAAATATCCATGAAACTTTATTTGATATCTATTGTGATAACTTTAAATAAAAGATTTACTAAAACAAGATATATGCTAATAAATTGTCACACAGATTTTTTTGGATATTTTTTTGATAGGTGTAAGTAACACTTATCAAAATGTCATAATTGATTTGAGTTAATAATATGAAATACTTATTTTTTACGTATTGGTTTCTATTTTATAAATCAATTATTTAAAATAAATAACGACAAATAATTTTATTTAAAAGCTTTAATTAATTTTAACTGCTAATATAATAAAATTAAAGACGTCAAAATGCTGTCTACGAGTCTACCACGTCGTCGGCAGAATTCTGAAATTTGGGTCTCGACAGTTGTAGAGGGTTAAAAGGCACTGAGATTCAAACTCGTATAAGCTTATTGCCCAGAGATATGCCTATAAAATATTGTTAAAAAATGAATTGTGGGTCTTATTTTTTTTTTATAAAACCAACACAAAAATATTCGATTGAAAAAAATAACCGCATACAAATCCGTCTATTTATTTTATTAAGTTCCACTAACAGACAAACTTAAATAATGTAAAAGAGACAAACTTTGTGTCACTTACATTATTTTATTTATTAACACTGGCGTTGTAATAAATAGAGCGTCTAACATTTTCGATAGGTAACGTCTTGGCTATAGGGTCCTTTTTTGAAGTCGGTTGAAAAAAAAAAAAGAAATCATAGGTACTTTCACTTATGTATTGGTATATATAATAAACACAAAGAAGAATGATTACTTTCATAGTTTAGTAGCAGCAGGTGCATCTAAACGCGGGGAACTTGTAGACGCACTGTCCACTCCTGCATAGTAATAATGTATACAGTATGGAAACTAGGCCTAATTGTGGAAGTTAATACCTACGCTCCTGTTGTCTGTCACTCTTAAAGTTTGTAGTAGTATTGTAGTTAAAGTATTTTATCATTATTTAATTGGTTCTATAGCTCTATGTAGTTATAGATCTAGCAATCGAATAAAAATAACTCGTTAACAAATACAATAGGTAAGTAATGTTACCAGAGCCACGTAAAAAAAACATAGCTCTAGTAACTAGCGACTAAAGTGCAGAGTACTTTTCAGATATAAACGACATCCTAGTTGGCCTTCTGGTTTGTCATTTGAATAAGTATGGCTATCGTATAACTTGGGAGTTAATGAAATTATTTACAGTCGCCATCTTACATTTGACTTCACTATCGGCTTTAGCACCTTACAAAACTGGAAATGGTACCAATAAAAAAAAACCAAAATACTAGAACTATGTTGGTTTTATAAATACATTAATGAATATTTTTGATCGATCACACGAACGGACTTTAATACGCTATCGATTAAAAAAGGATAAAGCATTCTTACTTTTCAAGATTAGCTGAAAGTTTAAAACAACCATGCTACGCAATACGATCGTGGCATTTTTAAAAAGCGACACTCTAAAAATCGTCGTCGTAAATTGCGACCACTTGTCTAAACGCGGCAGTCGCCACTGAGAGCACCTCGAAAACCGCTTAGAGCCTCGTAGATGTACGCGTCTGTGTGAGTGTGATGTTTCGAACGTTTGCACGTAGTTTCCATACTTTATGCTTTATCTACTGTGACTCTTAGCTCCCTCGAGGTTAGTACAGTGGTACTGGCAGTATTGTGTGAGCGTGTTGTAGACACCCTTGAAAAACTTAGACCCGGGACACGCCGCTTCACTCGACATCACGAAGCACGCGATGATAGTGATCACCAGGATTATGATTGCGGACTTCATTGTTAATAAGCAGTATTTCCATAAATTTAAAAAAAAGTTTTATGTGTTTTTAAAAGATACCAAATCTATAAAAACACAATAAACATTTTTACTGTGCGGCTTAATATTTCACAAACAGATCCCTAAATCAATAAATTATCTTACAGCCCCTCAATATTTTGAAAAGACCTATCCAACGACACTATCGTGTAGGGAATACACTTATTTTTTTTATAATGTATTTTGTTTTATTACTATGTCGGCGTCACCTATATTTTTATACTTGTATGTATAAACTTTAAAAAATATAGGCGACGCGTGAAAAAATATATAGTGTGAAATATATCTATACTAATATTATAACGCTGAAGAGTTGCAACGCAATTGCATCTATGTAGAACGATGCAGATGCAGTTGCGTTGTGTAATCCCATTAGATCCGATACACCTTATAAATTACATTATTGATAATCATTCAAAGCACGTGTTTTCTAATGATTTTATAGGTAGATTGCGTCCGTCATTATGCACATCATTAGGTATATAATACTTAGCTAATTAAGTAATTAAGAATGGATGAATAAGATATTAGGAAAAACCGGGGTAGGTAGGTATTTCTAACAAAACAGTTTTTGTAGTGCAAGATAGGGTATAGTATCCTAATTAGATGGCATTCAATGGAGACATCTTTGCACGATATTTTTATAATAATAACAATTATATCTTGAGACCACTCACACAACGCTATCTGATCCCAAAGTAAGCAGAGCTTGTACTATGGAAACCAGACAACTGATAAACATACTTATATATTTCTAAATACATACATATTATAGATAAATGACACCCAGACACAGAATAAACCATCATGCTCATCACACAAAGTTTTATCCTGGGTGGGGATCGAACCCACGACCTCTTGCGTAGCAGTTGGATACACTCCCACCGCGCCACAGAGGCAGTCGACGATAATAAACGGCATTTAGATTTCATTTATGCTACACCACGTCTATAGGTACTATATATTTAATTAAGTACGATTTATTATCGGTTTTGCTATAGAGCTACTTTATATGTATATAAGTGTCTCTACCCAGTCAGTTTTGGATTGGTAAATAGTGAAAATAAATACATTATTGTTAACTTTAAAATTTTAGTTTATTTACATTATAATTTAAAAATACAATATTAGTAACGCTAGCATTTAGGTTGTTTTGGTCGTTAATGACAGCAGGTACATCTAAATGAGGGGAACTTGTAGACGCACTGTCCACTCTTGGCTCCCTCCAGCTTGGTGCAGTGCCGCTGGCAGTCCTGCGCGAGCGCGTTGCAGGTGCCCTTGAAGTACTTGGACTTCGGACACCCAGCCTCCGTCGACATGATGGAGCACGCCACGATGGCCAACACCAGAAGTACCAGAGCACACTTCATTGTTCTTGGGAATAAAATCAGTTATTCTGGAAGAAATAAATAAAATAAATAATCATTTATTCATAATAAATATAATCAAGTTAAAAGTTTCAAAACCACCACTTTGTGTGATACACAAATTCTTGTTCCGAGTCTGGGTGTACTTTGTGTTCGTTACTTGTATGTTTGTCCCCCGCGACACAGGGCTTGTACCCTATTGCGGGAGTCAAACAATTAGGGACCCTTTCCACAAAACATTTTTGGAATGAACTTAGTCCGGAATAAAATTAAAGAATGAACCTCCAGATGTAAGTTTTGAATAAATATTGAAAAACATTTATTGTAGACATTCAAAAAATAAACTTTTTAAATAGCGCTTAAGGGAACACTAGTTGTTGATGATGGACGGATGGACGGCTTTTAATAACCAAAAACATATTAGTAACTGTGGGCTCGCGAAATTATCACATACGTTATGCTATAACATTAATTTCCATGGCCTGAGTACAATTATAATATTACAATATTATTTTTAACTAATAGGTTTTGACTTCAGAAATCATTGAATAGACTTTTAAGTGTAGGTAAGAACGTAGCTTTAATTTTGGTTTAGGACGAGATCTGAAATTACTCCAGAACAAAAGTTACTATAAAATAGTAATTCGAGTAGGTACTCACCAAATAACGGGATAGGTGTAGCTACTGCTGGAGCTCGCAAATTTGTGTCCTTTGACGTTATAGTCCCACTTATTTATACTTAGTTGGTGTGAGTAGAAGTGACGGGCCAGCAGCTTGGGGAAACACATTTTAAAGAATGGGTACTTGTAATGCGCAGTATAAACTGATTGTGTCTATAATAGCATTAAAGTGTGAAAGCGAATGAATTTACTTTGTAAAATTTATCCCCATTTTTTTTATAAAAAGGAATCAATGACAATGAACAATAATGGGTTTTGTTTTTTTGAGTTACAATTCAGTATACACTTTATTGGTATATTTTATTGGTAGCTGTTACACTAATAAAATTGTTGTGATAGGAAATACAGGAAATATAATATATTGAAACCTCAATGTATTTTGTTATAGGTATTATTCACGTTTTATATATAAAGGAAATAAATTAGCAGAATTTTTGATTATAATACTGTTATGTAACGTTCTTCCGAAAGGTTAACACTTAGGTACACAAAAAACCTAGGGGACCGCGTTTTTAATTTTCCAAAAACGCTGAAACATCTGTTTCTATATACAACATTTTAGAGATCGAAGTTTAGCCTTCTGCAACTTTTGTGGTAGTGCACTGAACACCGCATATCACAAAAACAAGTATTATGTCGTTATTTCTCAAGACTCGATACTCGTGCGCTCAGTAACTTCATAATTCACGTGTGCTCGCCGCCGGACAGTGTACCGGTGTATATTGCTACTTTTTTACAAAAGTAAAGGAGGTAAACCATGCCTGAATATTGTGACAGATCCAAACCTTGTACATCTTGAAATGCTATTGTCAAAAAAATGTGGAATTTTAAAGCTTTATATCTCGATTTTTAACCATCAAATATCCATGAAACTTTATTTGATATCTATTGTGATAACTTTAAATAAAAGATTTAATAAAACAAGATATATGCTAATAAATTGTCACACAGATTTTTTTGGATATTTTTTTGATAGGTGTAAGTAACACTTATCAAAATGTCATAGTTGATTTGAGTTAATAATATGAAATACTTATTTTTTTACTTATTGGTTTCTTAAATTAATTATTTAAAATAAATAACGACAAATAATTTTATTTAAAAGCTTTAATTAATTTTAACTGCAAATATAATAAAATTAAAGACGTCAAAATGCTGTCTACGAGTCTACCACGTCGTCGGCAGAATTCTGAAATTTGGGTCTCGACAGTTGTAGAGGGTTAAAAGTCACTGAGATTCAAACTCGTATAAACTTATTGCCCAGAGATATGCCTATAAAATATTGTTAAAAAATTAATTGTGGGTCTTATTTTTTTTTTATAAAACCAACACAAAAATATTCGATTGAAAAAAATAACCGCATACCAATCCGTCTATTTATTTTACTAAGATCCACTAACAGACAAACTTACTCGTAAATAATGTAAAAGAGACAAACTTTGTGTCACTTACATTATTTTATTTATTAACACTGGCGTTGTAATAAATAGAGCGTCTAACATTTTCGACAGGTAACGTATTGGCGACAGGGTCCTTTTTTGAAGTTCGGTTGAAAAAAAAAAGAAATTATAGGTACTTTTAATTGTGTATTGGTTTATTTAATAAACACTAAAAGAATGACTACTTTCATTGTTTAGTAGCAGCAGGTGCATCTAAACGCGGGGAACTTGTAGACGCACTGTCCACTCTTGCACAGTAAAAATGTATACAGTATGGAAACTAGGCCTAATTGTGGAAGTTATTACCTACGCTCCATTAGACCGCTAGGGTTGTCTGTCACTCTTAAAGTTTGTAGTACATAGTATTGTAGTTAAAGTATTTTATTATTATTTAATTGGTTCTATAGCTCTATGTAATAAATGATCAAGCAAATGTAGTATATAACTCGTTAATAAATAAAACACTACTACTAACATACTAAAGTACAGAGTACTATTCAGATATAAACGACATCCTAGTTGGCCTTCTTGTTGGATAGATGGTTATCGTAAAACAGTCACCATCTTACTTAATTGACTTCACTATCGGCTTTAGCACCCTATAAAACTGGAAATGGTATCAATAAAAAAAATTATGGTTTTATAAATACATTCATGAATATTTTTGATCAATCACACGATCGGACTATAATACGCTATCGATTAAATAAGAATAAAGCATTCTTACTTTTCAAGATTAGCTGGAAGTTTAAAACAACCATGCTACGCAATACGATCGTGACATTTTTAAAAAGCGATACTCTAAAAATCGTCGTCGTAAATTGCGACTACTTGTCTAAACGCGGCAGTCGCCACTGAGAGCACCTCGAAAACCGCTTAGAGCCTCGTAGATGTGCGCGTCTGTGTGAGCGTGATGTTTCGAACGTTTGTACGTAGTTTCCATACTGTATGCTTTATCTACTGTGACTCTTGGCTCCCTCGAGGTTGGTACAGTTTTGTGTGAGCGCTTTGCAGACACCCTTGAAGAACTCAGACCCGGGACACACCGCTTCACTCGACATCACGGAGCACGCGATGATAGAGATCACCAGGATTATGATTGCGGACTTCATTGTTAATAAGCAGTATTTCCGTAAATTAAAAAAAACAGTTTTATGTGTTTTTAATAGATACCAAATCTATAACAGTATTTTTTTTTGTTTCGAAGTTCAGTTGAAAATGGAATTGGCTAGTAGTTTTTGTTTCATACTACTAACAACGTTAAGTAAGTTATTTTCAATGGGATTTGTTCGAAAGATTCATTATAAATTCTTTATATACACTACTACGCTGAATTGTTTCACATCTCCAAAAAAGACATATTGCTGGCCCAGCCAGCTTACAGCCCCTAAATATTTTGAAAAGACCTATCGTTTAAGGAATACACTTATTTTTTTTATAATGTATTTTATTTTATTACTATGTCGGCGTCACCTATATTTTTATACTTGTATGTATAAACTTTAAAAAATATGAAATATATCTATACTAATATTATAACGCTGAAGAGTTGCAACGCAACTGCATCTATGTAGAACGATGCAGATGCAGTTGCGTTGTGTAATCCCATTAGATCCGATACACCTTATAAATTACATTATTGATAATCATTCAAAGCACGTGTTTACTAATGATTTTATAGGTAGATTGCGTCCGTCATTATGCACATCATTAGGTATATAATACTTAGCTAATTAAGTAATTAAGAATGGATGAATAAGATATTAGGAAAAACCGGGGTAGGTAGGTATTTCTAACAAAACCATGGCCCGTTTAGTATAAGCTGTAGCCATTTTTTTGACGAAGTTTGACTGATCAGAATGAAAATTGTATGAAATTGATGCATTTGTAAACTGGTCCTTAAACAAAAGGTAAATAATTCTAAGAACACCGAAGCGAACGTTTTTGTAATGCCTCAATGTACTTACTGCGAAACATCAACAATTTTGCCCGCGGCTCCGCCCGTCTGGATGTCGGTTATCGCGATAAAAATCCTATGTCCTTCCCCGGGACTCAAACTATCTCCATACCAAATTTCTCCTAAATTGGTTTAGCTGTTTGAGCGTGAAAGCGTAACAGACAGACAGACAGAGTTACTTTCACAGTTATAATATTATTATGGATGGTCAACGGTATACAGGTACCTTGTTTAGTAAAATTTATGTCTGGTGGTATACAACCGGCTACAGTTTCGATATGACATTAACTTTACTACTTAGTTTTTATAGGTATTTTTTACTTCGGTAGGATGCAACACTGTGATTTAATGTCTGTACTGTTCATGTAGTGTACATAGCCATAGATTAATTAGTACAAGATAGGGTATAGTATCCTAATTAGATGGCATTCAATGGGGACATCTTTGCACGATCTTTATAATAATAATAATATCTTGAGACCACTCACACAACGCTATCTGATCCCAAACTAAGCAGAGCTTGTACTATGGAATCCAGACAACTGATAAACGTACTTATATATTTCTAAATACTTACATATTATAGATAAATAACACCTAGACACAGAATAAACCATCATGCTCATCACACAAAGTTTTATCCTGGGTGGGGATCGGACCCACGACCTCTTGCGTAGCAATCGGATACACTCCCACCGCGTCACAGAGGCAGTCGACGATAATAAACGGCATTTAGAATTCATTTATGCTACACCACGTCTATAGGTACTATATTTAATTAAGTACGATTTATTATCGGTTTTGCTATAGAGCTACTTCATATGTATATAAGTGTCTCTACCCAGTCAGTTTTGGATTTGTAAATAGTGAAAATAAATACATTATTGTTAACTTTAAAATTTTAGTTTATTTACATTATAATTTAAAAATACAATATTTGTAACGCTAGTATTAAGGTTCTTTTGGTCGTTAATGACAGCAGGTACATCTAAATGAGGGGAACTTGTAGACGCACTGTCCACTCTTGGCTCCCTCCAGCTTGGTGCAGTGCCGCTGGCAGTCCTGCGCAAGCGCGTTGCAGGTGCCCTTGAAGTACTTGGACTTCGGACACCCAGCCTCCGTCGACATTATGGAGCACGCCACGATGGCCAACACCAGAAGTACCAGAGCACACTTCATTGTTCTTGGGAAACAAATAAACGATTCTGTAAGAAAAATAAAATATTATAGATACCATTAAATTTAAAGTATAGCAACAATTTTTGGATTAAAAAATTACAATGTGATAGGTTTAAGTGATAAGTCATACAGAATTAAACAAATGAATAGGTACATTTTGCAACGACTTATGATGAACTATACTTTAATTTGAGTATAATATTATGATTCCAGTCAATCAAACAATTGGTATGGCATCTATAATTATTATTGAAACAATATACACAAGATATTTACAAAAATAAAATAAAAAAGGACTACAATCACAATAAATAAATTATTTTTATATATGTTAAAAATAATTTATTTATTGTGATTGTACTTAGCTAATGGAAATTAATATATCGTTTTGAGTAAATAAATCCTTAAAAAAACTTTTAAATATATGCTATAGTTTTAGTTTCAAACGAGACCTTAAATAACTCCAGAACAAAAGTTACTATAATATAATTTATAAAATAAATAAAATTCAAGTACTCACCAAATAATGGGATAGGTGTAGCTACTGCTGGAGCTCGCAAATTTATGTCCTTTGACGTTATAGTCCCACTTATTTATACTTAGTTGGTGTGAGTAGTAGTGACGTGCCCCGCAGTTTGGGGAAACACATTTTAAAGAATCAGTACTTGTAGTGCGCAGTGCCAAATGCATGGGTCCATAATAATATTAAAGTTTGAAAGCGAATGGATTTTTCTTTGCGCAATTATGCTAAAAAATAACAAAGAAGAAATTTAATGTAATATAACTTTCAATTTTTTTGATGATACTTTCATTTAAAATAACAAAATAGTATTGCAATCTCCTCCAATTTTAGCCACATTACATTTAAGGTATTTTTTTTTAAATAACTAAAATAAAGATATTTAGATCTACAGTTATGTTTATTGTTTAATATGTTATTGGTATTACAATATTATGTTTTTTATGACAAAAAATACATGAAACATTTATTTTTTTATCTCAGTGTAATTTATTACTGTTCATGTTTTAGGGCAATCGGAATAGAATAACTAACAGACACGGAACCTTTTTCCGAAAAGTAAACACCGAGGACATATAAACATAAAACACCGAGGACATAGCGTTTTTGATTTTCCAGAATCACTGGAACGCCTGTTTTTTTATTTAAAAGAAAATTGCCACACAAAAACATCATTTTAAAAACAAACTTATGATCTCTATTTTACGTCCTTTCCCGATAAATTTCCAAAAATCCTCTTTTAGTGGATGCCTACCACTTAACGGCGTCAACTATCAAAAATCAAGTTCTGGGCTCTGCTTTGATAATATAATCACTCAGGACATAAAAAAATACTGTCGTTGTATATATATATACCTTGTGAGAAAATGGATTGTGTATTTTCCAATTTCATAAAAACAATCTACGAAAAAATACTAAAAAAATATCGCATTCGAATCCATCCATTCGTTTATCAACTGAGATCCACAAAGATACAAAATTCATCCCTCTGTTTGTGTCGGGGGTTAAAATAAAAGATAGAATTTGCAGTATTAATATTTGCATTATTTATTTATTAATCAAGACATAGTATTATTAAGGGCATCTAAAGGGTATCAGGAGGACAAAACGAAACAGCGAAAGCGCAGGGCGCTACTAACCTTTTTTCGAAGTATTTCGTCATTATTTATTACCTATTGGATACGTATTAAAAAAAAATCTTTTAATTGTTAATTATTTTAAGTTCGAAAATAATAAAAGTATTACTAATTCATAGTTTAGTAGCAGCAGGTACATGTTCACGCGGGGAACTTGTCTGTCCACTCTTGGCTCCCTCGAGGTTGGTACAATCGTACTGACAGTCCTGCGTGAGCGCGTTGCAGGTGCCCCTACAGGACTTGGAACTGGAACACGCCGCTTCACTAGACGTCACGGAGCACGTGATGATAGAGGAGAGTTTTTCTAAAATTAAAAAGAAAAACACCCAATAAAATGTTATTATTATAAGCAGTGGTAACTCGATCGACATCTTGTGTAAAAGAAAAACCGGGCAAGTCCATCCCGACATGCACTTGCCCGGTTTTCTTTCACGCACAATGTAGGGTTCCGTAGTCCCTCCCCCCCTCCGAATAATGTGGCTTAATAAGTGGGTTTTCTGTTGTTTTTGTTACATACATAATAATAATTTTCAGTAGAATTTGTACAAAAAATTTATTACTTCTCATTTGATCAGCTGTTACTCGTAAACTTGTAAAGCCTACTTAGCTTTTATAGTTTTCTTTTAATTTCATTATATATACTACTACCGTGTATTTTTCACTACTACCGTCAAATTATGACCTAGTGTTTATGGTTATGGAAATTCATTAAAATTATCTTGTATGTGACCACACTTTATGACAAATAAAGATTCTATTCTATTCCATTCTATTCTTTTTTACATAGCCGACATCATCCATTTATCTGGAAGGGGGGGGGACACTTGACTCTAATAAAAAAAATACATTTTAAGGCTTAATATTTCACATACGGATTCCTAAATAGAAAAATGGTCTTCGCAACACCTAAACGTTTTTGAGTTTGTGAGAAAAAAATCACATCAAACTTTACATATACGGGACGTACCCTAAAAAAATGAAATTAAAAGGAAAATTATCACAGCCTAGTTGGCTTTACAAATTTACGTACTCGTTAATTTTTAATGGAATTTGTACGACAATTGCTTTAAATGAAAACTAACATAATATTCGTACAAATAATTATTAATTACTAGCTGACCCGGCGAACTTCGTACCGCCTTAGCGTAAATTTGATGCACTACTTTATTTTGTATAGCTGACCTATCTTATGTATGCGTACCTATTCAATTTGAACTGGAATCTATTATATCCTCCATATAAAAATGAATACCTATTTCCCTGGTCTCGTCATACCTGAGAAGGACTTTACTAATTTTATTAAATAAAAAACAAAATATATATTTTCATAATAGTGTTTATTCCGTAGGGTTCAATAATTTCACTTATATTTTTACAAATCGCTATTGAACAACTGGGCATTTTGAAGTAAATAAGTAAATGTATATCCATGTATACCAAATTGTAATATTGTGTAGTCACCAACAGTTAACAAAAATCGATATAAAGTGAATTGAACTTACCGTGATTAACAAACACTATTAATATATTATTAGCAAACAAAAAACTTCTTAGTCTTTTAAAACAAAACGAACTTTATCAAAAACTTAATAAAATTATTTTTAGCGCGGTTATGGATGTGTGACAGATTATCACATTTTTTTTTGTTTTAAATTGAATGACGTTGACATTTGTTAGCGCGGTTATGTCTGTGGTGTCATAGATCACCAAAGAGTTTTTTGTTTTAAATTGAATGACGTTGACATTCGAAACGCGCTTTTTTTAAAATATGCAAAATTAAATGTATATTTTTCAATCTTTCTGAGAGATTTTCTTAATATTTTTTTCCGTAAGAACCTTGTACAGAGTATTAGAAAACTACAAAAAAAAAATCAACCAAATCGGTCAAGCCGTTTTCATGCTATGTCGTGACAACGGAAAACGGGTTTCATTTTTATATATATAGATAGAATTTTATAAGCTACGGGTCTTAATCGCGTAAATATTATAAGTATTTTAAGGCTAAATACCTTTGTTTATTTCCCGACGTTTCGACCGTATTGCAACGGCCGTGGTCACGGGTAGTCTACCCGTGACCACGGCCGTTAGCTTATAAAATTCTATAATGTGTACAAATCGCGAAAGTTTACGAACATATATTGCAAATAATTATTAAGTATAAACGTAATATAACGTTGTTAATTGTATGAAACAGAACCAACAGAAAACCTACTTCTTTAGCTGCATTATTCGAATGGACTACGGAACTCTACATTGTGCGTGGCCCGACATGAATAACCAGTATTAACGGAATATATATAATTAAAGGCAAAAAACCCCTGAATACTTTTGACGCTACATCTATGAGCATGTTGCTCTAGCACGTTTGTATGCAACGTGCCTTCTGTACCACCGGCGTTCTGTGTTAATATGATTCAGAACATCTTAATAGACATTATGTTATTATTGCCATCCTATTCTTATCATGCGTGACACCATTAAAGTACCAACCTATGATTTGTTTACATTAATTTCGTGGAATTTATGAGATCTGTTATCTTTTACGTAAACAATTATTATGTACCTACGGTATATTTTTTAAACATATTTCCTGTTATGTATAAATTCGGTTTATAGAGCAGTAAACATAGTACATAGTTCTGTTTGAATGTATCTTATACCCAATCATTGATCTCATAGTGTGTAAAAGACTTGACTAATAGGAAAAAATATATATTTTCGCTATCATTTTAGCATTTTTTTGATAATTGCGATATTGATGATAATTGCGATATTGATGATAATTGCTATTTTATACATTTATGTGATAAATATCCCAAATAGGTAAGCAGTGGACGTAGCACTCGACTAACAAGGTCGTGGTTTTTTTTTCACTTTTTTTGTAGTTAAAGATAACTAGCAATGTGCTGTACTGTACTAGCAATCTTGTTAACCCGTCCAGCTAAGCTCAAAGGCTTGTGTTAGGAGTGGGTTCACGTCAATAGTATAATGGGTAGGTTTGAAACCCGCGACCACACGATTGCGAGACTGATGCCTAAGCCATTAGCTTTTGTTTTCACCGTTACTGCACAAACTCAGTAAATCACCATGAGGTAACGAGTGTTCTAGGACCAATAATGGTAACACATGACAATACGGCGGTTGTATCTTTAAAGAAGAGACCGAAATCCCTGTAGTGGTAAATACAAACGCCGGTCAAGTATGAATGGCGACGGCGAGGATGCATTTCATTGACGTCGGCTCTGGGGGGTGGGGGTGGGGGGCGGGTAACTGCCCGTCAACGCGGACCAAATGTATAGTGAGGACTTATAAGCTCATGCGTCTGGGGGTCCAATTGCCTATATTGCCTTCCTCCTAGCATTCGCGCCTTGTCATAGGGCTGATTACATCATTGACTAGCCTGTTTCACAACCCGTGGGTATGTACCCACAGTTTAAAGAGGCATCCTTTGAGGTAGTGAAGGTGGTATAAACCCGGGCATGACTTCATGCGTACATTTAATAACACCCCTGTCTTGGGACCTACTAACACTTAACCGATTTTGGGGGTAAAATGTGTTTTAAAGTAGTCAAAGGTTAAGAACCACTACAAACGACCCTGATTGCTGTTTGATATCTACCCAAGATAAACCGTTGTGTGATGAGCACAGTTGTTTATTCTGTGTCTGAGTGTAATTTATCTAAAAAATGCGTATTTACAAAATAAACTCGTAATTAAGTTTATCAATTGTCTGATTCTGGTCAGGAGGCCAATTCACGTATTTAAAGCAGTACTGTTGCAGTGCAGTTGTAATTAAGTTTCGATTAAAACGGCCTTTTTCATATTCTTGTAACTTTGCGATCGATCTTAAAAACGCTTGCGCACCGTACTAGAATGTCGTTACTGCGCTCTCGAGACGCATACTTGAGCGTATTTAAGATCGATCCCAAAGTTACAAGAATACAAAAATGGCCGTTTTAATCAAAACTTAACTGCAAATGCACTGCTTTAAATACGTAAATTGACCCCCTGGTCAGTAGGTTTTGCCTCGTTTGGGATTAAATGACCGTATGTTACTTATCCCAATAGGCTGTTTACCTACTTAGTAACATAATAAATTCGCAGAATGGTAGGTATTCCTGCTTAGGTTTACCTTGCGGTTCAAAAAACCCTCAGCTCCATGTTATGACAACGTAACTTATTAGATATTACCGCAATAATATGGCTAATATGACATCTTAAGGAAATACAATAGTAAAAATTAATTCTGGGAATCAACAAAATAGTGATCGGTAATATTGTCTTAAAAGTAGGGGAAGTACATGCAAAATGACGTATTGTTGTGTATGTTTTGTACAACTTATTGCGACTTGACTCGGTGTCTTTTGGACTCTATGTACTTATACTATCTATCAGTAGGTAAGTACAACGTATTTGTTATTTTATGTTAAAATATAACTTTGTTCGTCAACTCATAGAATTCTGGATTGATTTTTTTGGTAGCTTACAAAATGGCACCTGTCCCGCTACGCAACGGCGAGAGAGCAGATAGCGGTTAGCGATTATATCACTCAAGAAACCTATATACGTTATGTAAAAGTGACATAGACATTCATAAGGGCTTATAAATACAAAGTATTGACTAAGTAGACTTTAATTTTATGCCAATAGGTCTTCGAGTAGGTAAAGAAACAGCCAAGCCACACCTTTTGGCTACTGTGTAGGGTTTGTTGAGAACTTATGACTAAGATTCACGCAGAACGTTATGATGCGAATTTAAAAATATTAGGATAGGACGTGTAGAGTTCAGAGCTTGGCTCTTCATAAGGTCTGCTAACTTTTTTTAAAGTGGTAGCATTATGTACCTATTCGTCTTGTGATCAATTCACATGGAAATGTTGTTGGTGGGATTATTTTTGTTGATCGCTGACTGATTTGTTAACACGGTAGGGATCTACAATAAACATATATTGTACAGTTCGCGCCACCTAAGTTTGCATTTGTGAAGTTGTATTCGAATGTAGTTCCGCGTAGGAACATCATTCCCTCCGATACCTACATTTGAGTTGTGCGCAGCTTACGCGTTAACATCAAACACGCATTATGTGGCGCGAACTGTACGTTTCTTAAGCGATAAAATTGCTACTCGCTTCTCACTTATCGCCGGCGGCAGTGGCACAGGTGCCTTACATACAGAGTTTCTTAATGTAGGTAAAATGTTTATTATTTCGTCCAAAGATACATGTTTGTTTTGTTTGTTTTAATGAGATTTAAATGACGGTGTTTTTAGAAACTGTGCCCGGGGTTTGGACACACTGATACATTCCACGAGTACGTACTTAAGCGTTTCATCATGTTCCATGCACCCTCTGCACAGTGGGCTATCTGTGATCCCGACGGTGTGCAGGTACTTGTTGAGGGGACAATGGCCCGTCAGGATGCCTATTGCTTTTCGCACTTTGCCCTGTTTAGTCTGATTAGATTTCGAGCATACTTTGTGGGCGCTGTTGCAATCTTATCTGTTTTCTTACGCAGCCAGATTCCTACCTGTGCTTGGGGTAAGGGCATTATCGGTTCGGGTCGTGGATTCTATATATAGATATCAAGTGTAGTACCTACAGGAAACCTATAACCAGCCATATTGTATTACCTAATACGCCTTTGTGTTTTTTCTCTATCTATTTGTTAAATTTTATACTAAATCGCCAAACTGTATACCTACGCAGTTTGTTGGCGAAATTGCGTTCTTATGACTATTCACAATAACTTTTTTTTAAATTTATTCTGTACAAACTTTGTAACGTTGTCGGTTTACTTGACTTTACTTTGACTGCCTCTGTGGCGCGGTGGGAGTATGTCCGACTGCTATGCAAGGTCGTGGGTTCGATTCACACACGGGACACTACTTTGTGTGATCCACAAATAAGGGCTTGTACCCTAGTGCGGGAGTGGTCTTTGTAAAAAAAAGAAACTTAATAAATCATTTAAAATACTACTCTTGCCATAAATTGCAAACCCTTTGACGCCAGAGGACGTTACAAATATACAAATTACAAAAACAACGTACCAAAAAAAAGCACATTCAGACTCAGAACATGAATATCTAGATCATACAAAGAGGTCCCATGATAATTCAACATATATTTTTTTGTGTTTAGTTAGAATTATTGTTTGTCTATTAACATAATAATTATTGTATCATGTCAAGTACCATCTGTGTGTGTGAGGGAGGTTATACAGCGGCAGCACCGCTATATCATATCGAGTTACTTGGTCGTAGGTATACCCTCTATCTGATACCCTGGGGATCAATTTTATTTTATAATATTTTCTATTTCGGTTTGATCCACTATGCAGAGTACCACAAATAAATTTAAAATAGTTGTATATCATCTATACTAATATTTTAAAGCTGAAGAGTTTGTTTGCTTGAACGTAATAATCTCAGGAACTACTGGTCTGAATTGAAAAATCTTTCACTGTTGGATAGCCCATTTATCGAGGAAGGCTATAAGACTATATAACATCACGCTACAACGAATAGGAGCGGAGCAGCAATAAAAAATGATTCAAAAAACGGGGAAAATTTACGCAGACGAAGTTGCGCGGGTCAGCTAGTTTAGTAGCAATCCAAAAACCACTAAAGGTTTTGTCCGGAATGCAACTTTATAACCTCAGAGTGCGTGAGTATTATCTGTTACGTCATATTAACATTTAACCCGCTAGCATTATCTCCTGCTTATTATACTGTCATAATGTAAATATTTCCAAAAAAAACCGAGCAAGTGTATGTCCTACTTAATAATAATTGTCAATGAAATTTGTACGAAAATGTTGTTACTTGTCATTTGAGCAGCTGTTACTCTTGAACTTGTAAAGCCAACTTAGCTGTGATAGTTTTCCTTTTAATTTCACTATTTAAACTACTATAGTGATCAACCATTTAGGTGGCAAGGAGGAAGGGGGACCCTTGTCTATAACAAAAATTTGCACTTTAAAGCTTAATATTTACCTAAACGGATCCTTAAATATAAAAATAGTATTTACAACCCCTAAATATTTTATAAAGAACTATCTAATGATATACCACACGATGGAGTTGGTAAGAAAAAAAAATATATCCCTACTTTACATATGGGGGAGAAACCCTAAAAAATATCTTTCAAGATTTTATTCTTTCACTTTGTCGGCGTATATAATATGTGTGTTCATGCAACTAAAGCATTCTAGCACTAACAGTCTTTGAGCTAAGCTGCGGATGGACAAACGGACGGGCAGACATGGCGAAACTATCAGGGTTCCGATTTGCTATTTTGGCTGCGGAACCATAAAAAGTTAATGACCTAGTCTAGAAAATACAACTACAAATATTAATAAGGACAAAAACAGTCTGTACTGCGCATTATAAGTACACATTCTTTAAATATGTTTTTCCAAACTGCGGGGATGAGTCAGAAAACTCAACCAAATGAGTATAAATAAGTGGGACTGAACCGGCATACGCCATACATTTACGAGCTCCTGTTGTAGCTACACTCATCTTAATATTTGGTGAGTACTAGAATAATAACTATACATTCTAAACTATATATATTAGGTACCCCAGAACAAAAGTGAAGTCATTGTTTTTAAACTTTCGCAATTGTAATACATATATTATTGTTATCTGACTAACTTACTGACTGATGGATCAACGCACAGCCTAAACCGCTGATCCTAGAGACGTGAAATTCCGAGAACTAGTAGTATTCCTTCTTTCCTGTAGGCATCTGATAAGAAGAGATTTTTGGAAATTCATCTCTTAAGAGAGTAAAACAGTGGTTTTACCTTTGTATGAAACTCTGTCAGTTTTAAAGATAGATTTGTGAAATTTTGTGTTTAGCTTTTTGGTTTTAAATAATGAATTAAAAGTTTCAGTGTTTTTGGAAAATCAACCTCTAAGGGGGTAAAATAGGGGTTGCAAATTTTTGTAAAATTTCGTGAGTTTTAATATTAGATATTTAAAGTTTCGTATTTGGCTTTTTGGCTTTTTATTTATTGGCATACCTGTGTACATACATATAAATATATTGTAATAATTGAGATTTTACAAAAAAAGTGGTCATGAGTTTTTATTGCCAAGTTATTTTCTGACGGCTTTACTCTTGCAAACTTCAAATTTGTTGATGTGTGACTGTGAGCTAAGCTGTGGACAGACGGGCGGACATGGCGAAACTATAAGGGTTCCGTTTGGCTACGGAACCCTAAAAAAGGGAGGTCCGAAAAATGGGATTTATAAAACACTGTGCGTTGGTAGTGTAACGGACTGGAATCGAACCCGAGACCTCTCGTTTGCAATTGTAATGCCCTAAACATTAAGTTACCACCGCTTTAGTGCTCTTCATTGTAACGTTTTTTTATTTTGTCTTCTAGAATTGCTGATCTCAAGAACAATGAAGTGTGCTTTGGTACTTCTGGTGTTGTGCATCGTGGCGTGCTCCATAATGTCGACGGAGGCTGGGTGTCCTCCCTCCAAGTACTTCAAGGGCACCTGCAACGCGCTCGCGCAGGACTGCCAGCGGCACTGCACCAAGCTGGAGGGAGCCAAGAGTGGACAGTGCGTCTACAAGTTCCCCTCATTTAGATGTACCTGCTGTCATTAACGACTGAAACACCCTGACTACTATTACAACTAATATTGTATTTTTATATTATCTATTATGTAAATAAAATAAAATGTTAAAGTGTGTATTTTTTTTCATTATTTAACAATCCTGTAGACATCTAAAACGCTTTCACCCTAAGAAGTAGCACTAACAAATCCGATTATAAAGTACTTACCTACTATAATAAATTTATTCTAAAGGCATTTGTCGTCTACCTTGATGGTTCAGCTGTCATCAATGCTCTTTTAGCAAAAGTGTAAGACCCATCGGATGCCATGCAATTAAGTAGATACCATACCCTATTTTGTACCTAGCAACTTCTTACTACATGAACGGTATAAACATCATTCATTTCATTTCATTTTTATAAAAACGACTCCCGCAGTAGGGTACAAGCCCTGTGTCGCGGGGGACTTTTCAAACATACAAGTCACAGACACAAATTACACCCAGACTCGGAACAACAATTTGTGGATAACATAAAGTGGTGTCCCGTGTGGGAATCGAGCCCACGACCTCTTGCGCAGCAGTCAGATACACTCCCACCGCGCCATCAATCCACAGTGTCGCCTACTGCCGAAATATTGTGGCATAAATAAGATAGTCTGGTGGCATTAAGGTATTTTGGATAATAGTAATAACATTCTTGACGTCTCGGTGTTAGATAAATTAACATATTACACAAATACGTTCACTTCGTAGTTCATAGAGTTCTTTACATTTGGTTCCAGCATCGATTTACGAATGCATCAAATCAGTTCAATTTAGATTCGGATCTATCTAAAGTCACACTTCTTTGAACTAAACGAGATTAGGTTTTGTTGGGAAAGCTTACCTTGGTTTTTCCAAATTTCTATGCACTTATTTTAAATTACTGATTGAAGGTACAAGTTGCCGAACTCATTAAGTAATTAACAAATTTGAAATCGTTAAATATGAAATACGAGATCTGAGCAATTTCAAAATATATGAGGTGCATTTGATCTGATGTGTCACACAACCCAACTGCATCGGCATTAGGCTACCTGTAAGTACAGACCTTAAATAACATTAGTTTTATTTTTTTAATAAGCGTATTTCGAACCTATAGGTATATATTAGAAACCAGAACCAGAAGACCCCAGTTCGAGTCTAAATGATTATTTATTTCCCATAAATGTTGATAAACTTTCGCGATTTGTACATATTATGAAAATATATATATTACGGGTATTAATCGCGTGATTAATTTAAGGTAAAATACCTTGTTTATTGCCCGTAGTTTTGACCGTATTGAAAACGTCGGGCAATAAACAAGGTATTTTACCTTAAATTATTCACGCGATTAAGATCCGTAATATATATATTTTCATAATATTTATTTCCCTTTTTTTATTTTATTTTTAGTTTTTAATTTGTGATTTAATATTTAATATTTTTGATTTAATTATTTTGTCGTTGTCATTGTCATTTTTTAATTGTCATGTTTGTGTACGATAGCGTAATATATTAATATTGTACTTAATAACATAAATTATAGTACTTTTATACTTATAAGAAAATATATTCCCTAACCATTCCAAAATATTTAAAAATGCACAACGTTAATGTTCAAGTTTTCACTTCTGCCGGCACTCCCGGAGTGCAACCCGTTTTTTTTATCGAATATGCTCATTTATTGTTCACTGCCGAAAGTACCCTATTGTGAGAATGACACTAACAATTTTTTTTTCAGTTACCTAAATAATTTTAGGCATTCGGTTTTTTGTTTTGTATAAATTACCAATCTATTGGGTATTAAATGCAAAAAAGATTAACTAACATCAAAGTAATTATTATATTGTTATTACATACAGAATTGTTTAAACTCTTATGTTTCAGAGATAACACACACACAAGAGAGAGAGAGAGAGAGAGAGAGAGAGAGAGAGAGAGAGAGAGAGAGAGAGAGAGAGAGAGAGAGAGAGAGAGAGAGAGAGAGACGATTAATTTAAGTGAAAAGGTTCTAGTTTGTATAGTGATTGCAACATGTAGTGAACGTGGTTAGATCTTCAGACAGGAATGTCATACATAAGAAAATTTCATAAAAAATGTAATTTATATATAATTTTATTTAACAAACATTAATTAACACTATTATCAACACTTATAAGTAAAATTCCAAACGTGTTTGCTTAGCGACAGCAAGTACATCTAAATGATGGGAACTTGTACACGCACTGGCCACTCTTGGCTCCCTCCAGCTTGGTGCAGTGGAAGTTACAGTCCTGGGTGAGCGCGTTACATGTACCTTTGAAGTACTTGGCCTTAGGACAAGCCGCTTCTGTCGTGATAATGGAGCAGGCAACGATAGCCAAGACGAGGAGTACCAGAGCAGACTTCATTGTTGAAGCTTCTTGTAAATGTGATTAGTAATTCTGGAACAAATAAAATACAATTTAGTTCATTCAATTTAATTTAAAAGAGGTTATTGATGTACATGGCATTAGGTACTGCGTGCTTCCAAAATGCAAATAGTAAATGTGAAACCTTAACAATGTTTGGATATTTTATTTTTCAATGAAAAGATAACTAGTAATGTAGAATTGTGGTCCTACATTACTAGCAATTCTGTGAGCCCGTCTAGCTAAGTTCAATGGCTAGTGTTAGGAGTGGGTTCACGTCGGTAGTATAATGGGTAGGATTCGAACCCGCGACCTTACGATTGCGAGTCTGATGCTTTAGCCATTACGCTAATGCCATTAGGCTATCAAAATATTGAGCTGAAAATTGAGTTTAAAAGTTTTATACAAATTAAAAATATTAAGTAGAAGTAGTAAGTCAAGACTAGCTCTCTAAGTTAAAAATGATGATGTTTAAAATTAAATTATAAGCGAAATTTATTTATGAAATGGTGGAACAACAATAGTAATATTTTTAAATTGACAGGAACAAAAAGATCGCTACATTTTATTTTAATATATGATAACAAAAATATAGCTAATTCGAGTACTCACCAATCAATGTGTAACTACTGGTAGAGCTAACTGCGCTTGTGCTCCCGTCTCATTTTGATTGTGTTTATATATCCAATTGTGACGCATCGTTCGTGCTTTGGGAAAACACAGCTTAAAGAATAGGTACTTGCGACTCGGGGCCCACGGCCGCCTATATCCCATACTAATTTTAAAATGTGTAGTTTCAAGGTTACCTACATTATTAATATTGAAAAAAATAGGTAAATAATAATTGTATTAACCATTTTTTCTGTTATAAGGATAGAAGGACGGTGTAATAATAATATCTTGGGACAACTCACACAACACTATCTGATCCCAAACTAAGCAGAGCTTGTACTATGGAAACCCAACAACTGTTAAACATACTTATATATTTCTAAATTATTTCTATATTATAGATAAATAACACACAGAATAAACCATCGTGCTTATCACACAAAGTTTTATCCTGGGTGGGGATCGAACCCACTACCTCTTGCGTAGCAGTCGGATAAACTCCTACCCCGCCACAGAGGTAGTCAATATGAATGTCAAGTATAGGTAGAGATAGTGAGCAAGAAATCAAGAAAATTTTAAATAATAAATATCCAGGATACTACAAGAAGCAACGGATACAAGCATAACTTTTCCAAGAAGCAGGAAATGAGAGGTAAATGCCGACAGAATACCAGCTTTCATGCCGTACATTAAAGGAGTTACGTGTACAGTTGGAACAGTATTGAAGAATTACTCCATTAGAATATTTTGAGGTTTAGTGGCATAGTCCCGGTTAGATGGTTCAATTCCGGCCCAGGTTTGGCATACGGAAGTCTCGAGTTCTATTCGAGTCCTGGGTCTGAACTTCAAATTTTCCTATCTTTCAAATATGCAATTATTGTATTACTTCATTAAAACTGTTTATAGTCCGCACTCTAATGTTTCGAAGCTTTTACGAACGGCATAGGACGTTATTCCGCTTCAAACAACTACCGTGGATTGCGGTTGTGGTAGTTCCTATATCGCTGCTCTGAAAAACCGTTAAGCTTACAAGTCTGCCATCGCTGAGCATTTGTTGGAATCAGGACCAAATCCCTGGATAGAATCGACCCGTGATCACGATCGGTGCAATTCGATCGAAACGTCCTTTAAATAATTCACGCAATTAAGTCCTAAAATATATCTAGCATGTATAAAAATCGCGAAAGTTTAAAAAACAAGAGTTAATTTTCAAAGTCAAAGTCAAAGTCAAATATCTTTATTTCGTAAAATCAGGTTAATGATTATTTGAAAACGTCAAATTAAAACATACTAAAAATTTTATAAAATTATGAATGTTTGAAAAAAAAAAAACAAAATGATGTTAGGTGGCAGTTCCAAGTGTAAAGCTCATGAGAAGAAGCTGCCAAGAAACTCATGTGCCACTCTTTTAAAATCATCAAGTTATTCTTTACAAAAATAAATTTTACTGAATGAACCATTGTGTCTGGAGTGTAATCGTTTATAAAATAAGGATAACTAAATAATAATACTATTTGTAACTCTAAAATGAGTATATATAAACGTATTCAGCAAACACAATACTTCACTTCTTACAAAGTAAATATGTATCCTCATATCAACCCATATGATGGCCCACTGCTGGGCACGGGTCTCCCCAGTAGATCCTGGGGGTAATTGCCATAATCGCCACGCTTGGCGAGCGGGTTGGCGATCGCAGTAAGGCTTTAAGTACGCAGAGGACGCTGCTGCCCGTCCTCCGGAGTGAAATCCCTTAGTCGCCTTGACGACACCCACGGGAAGAGATGGGGTGGTACTATTCTTAAGCCGGCACCACACGGCATAAAAAATATGTATATATACATATAATCTTAAAGTACATTTTAATAGCCTGTGAGAGAAAGCAGTTCAATCCCAAGCGTTTTTGTCTTCCATATAATCAATTATTGAGTAGTAACTTTTCATACACATTTTTTTCTTAATGGTACACTTAAATTTATTACGACTTAATTTTTGAATATCGCTAGGGATTTTATTGTAGAAACGTATACATTGGCCCCGAAATGATTTGTTTACTTTTTGTAACCTTGACGCTGGTACAACAAGTTTATGTTTGTTCCGCGTGTTAATATTATGTATATCACATTTCTTACAGAAACTATCAATATTTTTGTGAACATATATAAGGTTTTCATAGATATACTGACATGCAACAGTCATGATATTGATTTCCTTAAATTTTTCTCTAAGTGAGTGCTGACGAATTTTTCTAACTGCGTACGCTGCAGAACTGAGTCTATTAGACAATTCACTTATATGTGGGCCCCACTGAAGCTTAGAATCTAGAGTAATTCCTAAAAACTTTGTGGTCTCTACAGGGTTCAACTCATCTTCTTTTATTTTTATAGTGGTTTTTACTGGTTTCACGTTAGGTGTTATAAATCGAATACATTTAGTCTTGCCCTCGTTTAAGAGTAAATTGTTAACATCAAACCAGTTAACCACTTTTGAGATAGCCATATTTACATCTTCAAAGTCTTTTTGCTAGCGTTTTAATTTAAATAAGAGTGATGTATCATCTGCAAACAGGACTATCTCATGATTATTATTTACTAAATATGGTAAGTCGTTTATGTAAATTAAAAACAATAACGGCCCGAGAATAGAACCCTGTGGGACTCCCATTTTGACCACAGACCCCGGGGAGCGTTTACCATTAACATCAACTTTCTGAATCCTGTTACTCAGATAGGACGTAAGAAGATTCAGAGCTGTGTTTTTAATACCATAATGTTGCAATTTCCTGATTAATGTTTCATGCAGAACACAGTCAAATGCCTTAGATAAATCACAGAAGACGCCTAAAGCATCTTGCGATTCCTCCCAGGCGTCAAAAATATGTTTTAAAAGCTCCACACCAGCATCGGTTGTAGAGCGACCCCTAGTGAAACCAAATTGTTTAAAGTGTAATAATTTATTTTTGTAAAAGAAGTTCTGCATCTGATCATATATTATTTTTTCAAAGATTTTACTAAATGTTGGTAGTACTGATATGGGTCTAAAATTAGTGGGGTCAGACATACTACCTGATTTATACAATGGTATTACTTTACTATATTTCATTAAATCAGGAAATACACCACAATCTATACATTTATTAAATATAAAAGCCAAGTCCTGCGCGATAAAAGAAATTATAGACTTAGTAATCACAACTGAGTTACTCCAGAGGTCGGTAGTCTTCTTAACATTAATAGAATTAAAAGCTTTTATGACATCTATATGTGTAACATAATCAAATTGAAAAGTGATGTCACATTTATTAACATTTTTAATCAAGATAGACTCAGCTGCAATAGGTGAGGAATTCAATGACTTTGTAGTGGAGACTGGAATGTCAGTAAAGAATTTTTCAAATGCAGTGGCTACTTCTATGTCCGATGTGATGGTTTTACTATCTATTTTAAGACAGTAATCATTATTCTGACTTCTGACTCTTCCAGTCTCACTATTTATAATATCCCAAGTCACTTTAATTCTATTATCACTGTTTTTAATTTGTGAACTAAGGTAGCAAGCTTTTGCTGTTTTGCAAGTCTGCCTAAATGTTTAAGCATAATTTCTTACATAAGCTTGAAATCTTTCACAACAGTTATAATTTCGTTCATCATACAGCTCATATAATCTTTTTCTACTTTTATGTAGGCCGACAGTAGCCCACTCACTAAAAGTTGCATTCCCCTTAACCATAATCGTTTTGGGAGTGAAAACCGAATCGAAATTATGACAAAATTTATTAAAGAATGTTTTATATAAAATGTTAGGATCACTGTCCTCATTCAACACACAACAAATGATTACAAATGAGGCGGCTTTTGAAACTCTCAAATCGACTGACAGTTTTAGGGATAACAGTTATACATTTTTTAGTTACTTTTCTACTTTTAATATCAAAAGAAATAAGTTGACCACAGTGGTCAGAATCCATTTGATTAATTACTCTCTTGTTATCTACAATAATATCTGTGAATATACACACATCAAAAGTGTCCAGGGATCAACATATATTTTTGCAATAACTTTTCTCCTGATTGATTTTATTTCTTTTATTTCTTTAAGGATTCATCAAATAAAGTGTTTTCGTTTGTCACAGTAACGATAAACCAAGTCACCTTTGCATTAATAAAGAAATTTGCCATTTTCCTAATAAAGGGATTTTTGACATTTGAACCACTAACATTAAAGTTCGAAAAAAAGACTGAAATAACAGTTTTCTTTAAAATTTTATTAGGTAACTTAAACAATTAATAATCCGTGTTTCTACCGCGAACACTAACAACACAAGAACATCGGTTTGGCATACTCAAAATGAGTTCATCCAAATCACGCTGTGGAATGGCCGCCCATGTTCGTTGCAACAACAAAAAAAGGTCTTCTTGCGACTGGATACCCTCCATATTCGGCAGAGCTCTTCTCTGTAGCATATCCCATGCATGCTCAATCGGGTTCAAGTCTGGCGACTGAGCAGGCCAGGGCAGGACATTGATGTTAGCTGCGGCGAGAGTCTGTCTTACAACTCTTGCGGTGTGCGGTCGTGCATTATCATGCATTAACTGAAATAAGGGACCGATTTGCACTTATAGAGGAACGATGACGTCTGATACAATCGTCTCAGCATAAATTTGAGCGTTGAGGTTGCCTCTGATCCAAATCAACTCAGTTCTTCCGCCGATCCAAATACCCGCCCATACCATGATGGTTCCACCACTATAAGGATGGACTTCCTGGCAGGATTTTAATCGCTGTTGGCGTCCAGGGGTTCTCCAGTGTCGTATACGTCTTGTATCCGGTCTCATACCAAAACGAGACTCATCAGAAAAGCACAAGAAACGCCATTGTTCTTCTGCCCAATTTCTGTGTTCAAGAGCCCATTGATATCGAATCCTACGATTGTGCATTGCTATAGGTGGTACCCGTAGCGGTCTTCGGGAATGAAGGTTCACTTCATGCAAGCGGTTTCTGACTGTTTGGTCGCTAATTAAGTTCCCTGAAGAGTGATGAAGCCTCACGGCTAACATCATGGCGGTTATTGTTGGACCTCTTCGAGTTAAGATTTGAATGTATCGGTCTTGTCTCCGTGTGGTGCAGCGATACCGTCCTCCATGGCGCTCAGCCACGGTACCAGTGCTTCGGTAACGTGTCCAAAGTCGACTGATAACACTCTGACTTGTATTCAGAGCTAAAGCCACAGTACGTTGCCGGGAACCAGCTTCTATCATTCCCACGGCTCTGAGCATTTCTTCCCTGCTTAAATGACGTCGCCACTCCATAATAACGTTGGTTTTAATCAGTAGTAGGGAAACAGTAGCACTAATAATGTCTTCAATGCGTTGTATGTTTTTATAGGGAAAATATTGACAGCTGATTTTCATCTTTTACTCGAATTTGATTCACAGTTCCTGATTCAAATTATGAAATGCACCAAAAAGGATCCATATAAATTTATAAAATCATAAATTTATTACAAAGCCACATCTCAATCTCAAGAAATCCGCATAAAAATGCTTGATCCCTAGACACTTTTGATGTGTGTATTATCTAAACATGTGGCTGTAGTGGCAGTTATGCGGGTAGGCTCTAAAAATAAATTACACAGATTAAATGATTTGAATAGAGCTAAAATCCTCATACTTGAAGTAGTATTCTCTAATAAATTAACATTAAAGTCGCCACATATTATTACATTTTTATTAAGGTTTGTTACCTTATGCAAGACTTCATCCATAACATCTTCAAAAATATGATATTGTGCTGAAGGTGGTCTGTACACAGTCAATACAATAAACCGCTTCAACTCTACACAGGCTATTTCTATGCTACGTTCAACAGAGAAGTTAACAATATCACGCCGTTCTTTGAATTTAAGATTTTTATTTATTAATATTAGTGAACCACCATGTACAGCCAGTTCCCTGCTGAACGAGCTGCCTACCTGGTGATTGTTGAAATTAAACATGAACTGATCGCTCTTTAGCCAGTGTTCAGTAATACATAAAATATCAATAGCTCCAGCATTCATGAACAATTCCAATTCCAAGTCTTTTCCTGTCATTCCTCGGATATTCTGATGCACCAGGTTAATTTTATTAATATAACTATTGTTCTGTTTTGACATAACAGAATAATTTTCAAGTGGTAGTGCACAAGTATGTGTGCAAGAGGTACTCTCTATTGTCTTAAAATTTAATTTAAATTATTCGGTATGTCAATATTATAATTATTATTAATACATAAATTATCATTATTAATGTCAGGTGCTTTAGCCAAATTGTTGGCTATGTTAAAATTAATGTCATAATTTTGTTGCTCAATAGAAGCAACTTGAGTAGCCAAATTCTTGGCTGAAGTATTAATATAAAAAGATAGCGAAACAGCTATCTGTCTTTTACAACTATTTTTAAGATAATATCTATCTTTTGTCAAATAAAAATATTTACTAACGAGTTTGTTAGTGTCAATAAAATGAAATTTATTATAAAAAGGTCCATTAATTTGGCATGTCAGTTGATGCATAAGGTTATTCAAATTATATCTAATAGAATTTTCTTCCTGTGATAATCCATTACTCAGGGGAAATGAAAACATAACAATTTTTTTTACATTTAAATTGGACAACTCCTCAAAATAATTTAAAAACCTATTTTTGTTTACATTTCCCCTATCACCGACAAAAATAATTATAGTGTTGTCCTGACTAAAATTAGATCTTAAAATATTTTCCATGATATTACTATAGGACAAAGCAGGCGTGCAATTATTGATGATTCTAGTTTGTCCCGTACTCAACTTTGACATTAGGGATCCAATGCCCTTACCAATTTCATCACTATACATCATAATAGTACTTAATTTAAAAGAACTGCTAGTTTGTGCTAAGTTATTATGGAGTGCTGGCAGTGGAGAGGGATCAAGTGCTAGCGATTGGCAATCTAGTGATAATCTACAAATTGGACTATGCCTACTTGTTAAAGGAGTTGATTGCTCATTGTTGCAGTTGCAAGAGTTGACCAGCTTACCTATAGCCAACACCTGCTCCCTTTACTTTCATAGTTTTACTTTCATAGTTCAATTAAAAGGAACCATGTGTGATTTTTATCCGTTTTAGATATTTAATTTTCTTGATTGCAGTAATATTTATAAATTCAAAACAATCAAGGCAATCATGAACTTTCGTATAGAGTCCTTATTCACGTTGTTTTTTTTTTCGTTTTCGCGGCAAGCCCGCGCGAACTGCCAAAATCTTGTCATAATGGTAAATAGAGAGTTGCGCTTAGAAATGCTTAGACGCGCTCTTTCTACAAAAACGAAAAGAAAAAGAACGCGAATCCTTATTGTTGATTTCTCATTACAATTACTCAACTAGGTCCTTTGCCAGTTAAGTAATTGAAATGAAAGATCATCATAATTTTAGGACTTGCCTTGCCTACATTTTGTAGGCATATTACTATTTTTGCCTCTACCTACACATTGTACTCAACAAAATGTTGACCATTACTAATTTAAAGTAGTTCATAGCAGCAGGTACATCTAAATGCTGAAATTCTGTAGACACTATTGGCTCCTTCCACTCTCCTTCTTCCGTATTTTTATAGTTACAGTATGGACGTTTGCAAAACCATAGGTGTCATTCACGCGTTGCCGACCCTGTAAAAACTTAGGCCTTTTCCAAGGCAGGTAACTCATTTCACAGCATGATTCACGTGGGATAAAGTACTGCTAAAACCGTACAGTACGCGATGATATTGGTTCTAAGGTGTGAGGATGAATTATTCGCTGACGATATGGTAAGAGGCCCCAAAATGCTTTAAAACTACAAAAAGTAATGTTTAGGCCCAACTTTAAGTTTAAATGGTTTCTGCAACAAAACTCACAGGGCCTTATAAGTTCCTCGGGGAAACGGTAAATGTCGCGACGATTGCTGTCAAGTCGTATCATATGGAGAATAAATTCGATTTTGGCGGCCATATCTTGGTCCCTGGCATAGAGATCTTACGCGGTTTAAGTCCCGCCTGAGGC
Source organism: Herminia tarsipennalis (assembly GCA_945859575.2). Lineage (NCBI taxonomy): Eukaryota > Metazoa > Arthropoda > Insecta > Lepidoptera > Erebidae > Herminia > Herminia tarsipennalis. The sequence continues at coordinate 21,645,426 of OX243851.2, read as the reverse complement.
GAATTTTTCAAATATACTCGTAGCAATTAAATTTGATACCGGACAAGTGCGTGTTAGGCCATGTACAATGTAGGGTTCCGTAGCTACCCAGGACAATAATGCAGTAAGGGAAGGGGGTTTTCTGTTGTTCTAAAATGTGCAAGGCGCATTCCACCATATAACAAGACATTACTAAATATTAGAAGAGTAACACAATTTTAGTCTTTGTGTTTAGTCTACAACATCTCAGACAATAATATTATCTGTTTTTAAAAACTTTTTTTAATAAAGGTATCTATTAATATGGGATTATGGGTTTCACATTACTAGCAATCATGTTAACCCCTCCAGTTAAGCTCAATGGCTTGTGTTAGGAGTGGGTTCACGTCGGTAGTATAATGGGCAGGATTTGAACCCGCGACCTCACGATTGGGAGTCTGCCTTAGTCATTATGCTACCACCACTTAGTGTAAAATCTTAAGCTTTAAGTAAAAAAAATAGACATTTTGCTATGAGTAAGAACAAATATTTTATTCAACATGGCGCACGGATTTGCCTAAGTTCAAAATAGGTATGTCTTCTATATTAACTGATTAGCTGACCCACTGATTATAAATCGTAGCGTTATGTTATATAGCCAATAGCATTTATTTTTGTTTCAATTTAGACTAATAGTTCCTGAGATTATCCCGTTCAAATAAACAAACAAAATTCTTCATCTTTATAACATTAGTATAAATTAATTTAAAAAAATATATATTTGTGATTACCTACTAATTCTTTACAAAGTTTTAACAGAGATGAATGCCTAAGTACTGAAAGATTAATAACTAAGTCATTCAACATACTCGTAAATGCATCGTTACCAATTAAATAAACTGCATGTGCGTACTATGTTAAGTTGTTCAAATTTCAAAGTTTTTTCTTTATTTTCCTTAAGTGTGCAAAAACCTAATTTGAGGGAATACCGTCGGTAGGTACTTGCTTATTGTGTAAGCCAGACGCATTGTTATCTGTAGAAAAGTCATTTGCATAATGGAGCCGTTGAATCATTACAAACGTATATAAGCTGCATCGTATCAGTCGGGAAGCACAACTTGATTGGCTTCAGCAGTAGCAACATCTACCTGGAATATTTACATGCAAGTATTACTTACTCAATTTTATTTTATACATTTTATAATTAAAGTATGTTATAGTGATGTGAACAGTCAATCGTGGCAAATCAAATTATGGATCATTTTTTAATCCCGACTGCCTCACTTTTACGGAAAAGAAAATATCTAGTTTTTTTTCAAATATATTAAAAAAAAAACGAAAATATAAGGTTATTTCCCTTTAAATTATAAACCAACCTTAATAAAACACCACTATGTAGGTACTTGTTAACAACTAAGCCGTAAACAGTTGGACAAATTTGACTATTTTTTGAAACGAAAATGTATTTAGCGGCGTTGTGTACTTTTTGCGATGGGTAACAAAATGTTAAACTCGGGTTAGGACACGTGACCCTGATCAAAAATTCGGAAGACGGAGATAGAGCAATGAAAAACTGCTAAAACATAATAAGAATACGAAGGTAAATTTCGCCACCTTCTTCAATGTGGGTGAGAAATCGGGCGGTCCAGAAACCAGATCAGGGGAACGATTTTTTTCCCTTTTTTATTTTCGTTTTTGATTTATGATTTAATATTTCATAATTTTGTTATTTCAAAATTTCATTAGTATGTAATATAATATTCAAGTTTTCACTTTGCCGGCTCTCCCTGAGTGCAACCTGTTGTTTTTTTTTTTTTAATATTCGTTGAAGCCCGGGAAAAGTTCATCTGAAGAAAAAGTGGGAACAATTCCTGGGAAATATGTAAAAACTAGGAAAGTTTATATGCTACATTTTGATAAATAAATAATGAATTATTATTTTCTTATTATTTCAGTATAAAACTACACTCCAACTTCAACAATGAAATCCGCCATCGCAATTCTCATTCTGGCCATCATCGCTTGCTCCGTCATCACGACTCAAGCGGCGTGTCCTCCCTCCAAGTACTTCAAGGGCACCTGCAACGCGCTCGCGCAGGACTGCCAGCGGCACTGCACCCAGCTGGAGGGAGCCAAGAGTGGACAGTGCGTCTACAAGTTCCCGTCCTTTAGATGTACCTGCTGTTACTAAATAATCAATGATACTATAAATAGTTACTGTTATGTTTTTAAAATATTTAAATAAAATAAATTATTAGAGCTGAACATAACTTATTATTGCATTAACATTAAGGGAAGTAAGGCAAAGCTGGAACATAAAACATTGCAGTGAAACAATTTGATATTGTATTTCTGCGCCTAAGTGCATTGTCACAAATACTACATGTCAATCATATCACATATGTACTAACTTTGTTAAAGCTATACAAAGAAATTACACATTGGTAAACTAAACCTTTCATTAAATTATGAATAATACTATGAAGATAATCGTGTTTACAGTACACTTTTATCAAGGGATGTAGGTATCCGTAACTCAATGGCGACGGGGCAGATAGAAAGATGAGTGCGGTTAAGCAATGTTACCACTGTTGGTTCATATTTTTTTTTATTTTACGATCTGAAGAGACGAGCAGGTCGTGCGCATGATGGTAAGCGTCACGCGTATCATAGCAGTATCAGTGCCACCCAAATCCATCTTTGGTAAAGATATGAATGTCACCGTACCGCACTCCTCATCAAAGGCATGAGTTCATAAATCTCATTTGTCTAGTAGTTACACTTTCCCAGTGCCCTTCAATCGAAACACAGTGATGTGTTAATAGCACATTTTTTTTATTCACGTTCTTTTTTCCGTTTTCGCGGCCAGCCAGTGCGAACTGGCACAAGCGCGGTGCGCTCACAGGTGTCCGCTGCACAAGCGCAGCTCTCTATTTACCATACAATATTTTATCAGTTCGCTAGAGCTTGACGCTAAAACGAATAAAAAGGAACCTTAATAAGAACCCCGATAACAGTTACAGCGGCCGATCTCATTTAAATTTAGCTAACTACCCGGGCACATTATAATGCTTATGCACAGACACAAGTGCACTATTCGCTTACTCTCATAGTCATAACCCGATGGTACGGATATCCGACACAACAATTTCGTACAAATTAACTATGTGTATAACGTAGTTTAGTACCACATATTACTAACAACGTTATACAATTAAATAGTTTTCAATTTAATGAGTACAAAAAATTTGTTACTTCTCACTTGTTCGGCTGTTACAAGACAATGAAAAGTATGAGACCACTCCGTGTCTCGAACACCACTTCAAGCCGTCAATCCTGCAAATAATCTCTCTTCAACCGTGTTGGTTTTCCGTCCCCATCGGGTATGAGATGGGACGGTGGCTATGAGAGTGATGGAAAAGAGAGTGCCCTTGTGTCTGTGCACTTAAGCACTATAATGTCTCACGCGTAAAAAAAAATCAAGATCCAAAATTCTTTATTCACTTGGGATGTAAAACAACTCTTGTGATACATCGAAATTCTACATGTACATGTAATGCCAAGTTCGCAAACAATAGGTAAAGCCGGAGAAAAGAACCTTGCAATTAAAACTCGTGGCCACTCTTTTCAAATTACCAATTTTACAATGTTTGAATGTTTATACTTCATATGGGGGCAAGGTGTATATTGCATCAGTCCTTTAATATGTTAAAGGACTGATGCAATTTATATTATTAAAATGTTGAAACATGAGGTAAACTAAAATCAGCTTTAGTGGGTACAACATAGCAAGAGCATCTAGTCTAGTAGTATCTCGTAGTTGGCTAACTTCAAATGAAATCGGCCGCTGTAACGGTCATTCAGGTTCTTTTTTTCTGTTTTCGCGGCAAGGCAGTGCGATCTAACAAACTCTTGTCATAATGGTAAATAGAGAGCTGCGCTTATAATGCATCAATACGTATGAGCGGTAGACATATTTGAGCGCACCGCGCATGCACCAGTTCGCACGGGCATGCCGCGAAAACGGTAAAAAAGAACGTGAATAAGGACCCGGTTAGGAGAACATTATAATATTACCGGGCTGCTGGATATTCTAGAAAACGTTCCCCTATCCGATTTAGGTCACGGCAGCCAATCCCATCAAAGACTAGCAACTGCACAAGAGATAGGTATTACGTTGTAAAAGCTTATGCGCAGACACAAATGCATTCTCTATTCCCTCACCCTTATAGTTAAATGAGACGCGATTCCGACATGACTGAAGAGACCTGGTCTGGGTAGGTCTAAGTCATAGGCTGTCTTGGTGGGTACCACAGGAGTGTCACACATTACTGTGTTTCGGTCAAAGGTAAATACACCGTAGCAAGTGTTAATACTGGGCATATGAGACTTATGAACTAATGTCTCAGATTAAGAGTGCGGTATGGTGACATTTATATTCTTACCAAAGCAGAATTGGGGTGGCACTGACACTGTTATAGGCGACACGGTGCACGATCTGGCCGTCTGTTCATATCGTAAAATTAAAAAAAATGAACCAAAAGTCTACTGTGATTATTTTCACCGTAATAATTATAATGTCATGAAAGGTTTTGTTTACCAATATGTAATTTCTTTGTATAGCTTTATCAAAGATAGTACATATGTGATATGATTGACATGTGATATTTGTGACAATGCACTTAAGCGCAGATTTTTTTTTTTTTTTTTTTAGCAATGTGGGATTTTCGTGCCACATTACTAGCAATATATAAGCTCTATGACTTGTGTTAGGAGTGGGCTCACGTCGGAAGTATAATGGCCAGGATTCGAACTCACGACCTCACGATTGCGAGACCGATGCCTTAGCCATCAGGCTACCGCATTAAGTACAATATAAAATTGTTTCACTGCTATGCTTTGTTTTCCAGCTTTGCCTTACTTCCCTTAATGTTAATGCAATAATAAGTTATGTTTAGCTCTAATAATTTATTTTATTTAAATATTTTAAAAACATAACAGTAACTATATATAGTATCATTGATTATTTAGTAACAGCAGGTACATCTAAAGGACGGGAACTTGTAGACGCACTGTCCACTCTTGGCTCCCTCCAGCTTGGTGCAGTGCCGCTGGCAGTCCTGCGCGAGCGCGTTGCAGGTGCCCTTGAAGTACTTGGAGGGAGGACACGCCGCTTGAGTCGTGATGATGGAGCAAGCGATGATGGCCAGAATGAGAATTGCGATGGCGGATTTCATTGTTGATGTTGGAGTGTAGTTTTATACTGAAATAATAAGAAAATAATAATTTATTTATCAAAATTTTTTTTTTAGCTTGTTAACAGAATACCTACACACCCCTTTCGGGTCGGACAGGGATTAATTTACACCTTGTATACATTAACTACAAAGAATTTAAAATTTAATTATTTAGAATTCGAAAATCATTTTTCACTGTCCAACTGAATTTTGTATTATTTTTTTTCTGTAAAAAGTCTAAACAGGGTGGACCAAATCTATGCCGCATGGAGGGAAAGTACATACCCCAAATATTTGAATCCCTACTCCAAGCACGGTTCGTGTTTTTTGTAGTGTTCCTTATTGTCAGGACAGTGTTTGTGTCAGAGGATGCCAAGCCGGCAGTGTGGGGCGGGCAGCTACTCTACTAGCCTTTGCCCGCGGCTACGAGCGCGCTTATACCCATTAGACCCCTCTAATGTTTGGCACTACTAGTAATTTTAAAAAGGGAAAAAGTAATAGAGATTTACGTATTTCCCAGAAAATGTTACGACTTTTTCTTCATGAAAACTTTCCCCGGGTTTCAACGAATATTTGAGAAAAAAAAATAGTCTAATTTGTCCAACCGTTTTCGGCTTAGCAACACATTTGGCGATTTAATTATGTAGGTTGGTTTATAATTTAAAGAAAAAATAACCTCGTAATTTTTACACAAAAAAAATCCTAAAAAGTAACCTAGTTATTTTATTTTCCCCTTACGTGGTTCAGGCGGGATTAAAAAATCATCCCTAATTTTAATTGCCTCTATGGACTGTTTACAGCACTTTAACATACTTTACATATAAATTATATAAAATAAAATTAATTAAGTAATACTTACATGTAAATAATACAGGTAGATGTTGCTGCTGCTGAAGCAAATCAAGTTGTGCTTCCCGACTGATAAGATGCAGCTTATATACCTACGTTAGTAATGATTCAACGACTCCATTATACAAATGACTTTTCTACAGATTACAATGCGTCTGGTATCTTGCTTACACATTATTCGCAAGTAGGTACCTAGGGTATTTCCTCCAATTAGGATTTTTGCACACTTAAGTAAAATAAGGAAAAACTTTGAAATTTTTATCAACTTACACCTGTTTTTTGTCACTAGTATCGGTTTTGCGCACACGCAATTTATTAAATTAGTAAAGTTGCATTTTAATTGAATGACTTCGATAATCTTTTGGTACTTAGAGATTCATAGGAACTTGGTAAATAATTTGTATCTAATTATAAATATTTTTGACAACTTAATCAGAAAATATAAAGTACATACCTATTTTGAATTTAAGCAAATCCCTACGCCCTGTTGAATAAAATGCTTGTTCTTGCACATTGCAAAATGTCTATTTAAAAGAAAATTGTAGACAAAGCGGCGGTAGCCTACTGGCTAAGGCATCGGATTCGTAATCGTGAAGTCGCGGGTATAATTTATACTACCGACGTGAACCCACATCTAACACAAGCCATTGAGCTTAGCTGGAGGGGTTAACATGATTGCTAGTAATTTGGGACCCACAATCCTACATTGCTAGTTATCTTTACTTAAAAATCTGAGATGTTGTAGACTAAACAAAAAGACTAGAATTGTTCCAGACTAAAATTTTATTACCCTTTTGATATATGTTAATGTATTGTAATATGGCGGAATGCGCCTTGCACTTTTAAATTGTAAATTTTTGTATTATCTCAATAATACAATAAGTAGTTATGAACTAGTAGAAGTGTATAGAGGCACACGGTGCTCAGTTATTATAATTATAGTTGTTTGTTATGAATATTTACATTTACCAACCGCACTGGTACGTTTAATACAATTATTAAAGTAACGAATTTGATGATTTTAAAAGAGTGGCTCATGAGTTTCTTGGCAGCTTCTTCTCATGAGCTTTGCACTTGTAACTGCCGCCTAACTTAATTTTAACGGACTTCGAAAATGTATTTAACAGACTTCAAAAAAGTATGTTAGGTATTCGATACATGGAAATGTAATATTATTGGAATTGCTTCTTAACAGATTTATGAAATTAAAAAAATGTTTGTACATTTGTCCAATCATTTCCCCGAAACTAGAGATCGCATTGTATGTACCTTTTTTTGTTATTTCATATTTATCACAATTTATGGAACAGAGCAAGTTATATCAAAATCGGTTAAGTACTTTGAAAGATATGAACGAAAACGTGTAAATTTGATGGCCTATGAAAATTGCGCAGGAAAAACATCTCAAAACGTATATATCGTTTTGAGATGTATGGTAATAAATATTTTTTAGTTATGTTAAAACTAAAAATAATTATAATATCTTGGGACAACTCACACAACGCTATCTGATCCATAAGAAAGCAGAGCTTGTACTATGGAAACCAGACAACTAATAAACGTACTTATATATTTCTAAATACATACATATTATAGATAAATGATAGATAATTTGATAAAAAGTGATTTAAAAAAATGAAACAGAATAAAACACATTTTTTTGAGGTTGGTGCCAGCACAAATCAACAGTAGGTACTACTATTATCAAATTTAAAAAAAGAGGATCCGTAATTTCGACAAACACAAAAAGATCAACCATGTTTGTCAGAATTTCAGTAAAAATCTTACTAGTACTGGCACCGACCTCAAAAAAATGTAAGCTAATTTCGTGTATAAAAGTATTATTTTTAGTTAAATTTGAATTTTCTGTCTGTTATTTTTTTTAAATTACTTCATAATGTTTTATTTTTTACAAAAACGTCATAATTTTATTATTATGTATTAAATGACTATGTTGAATTTGCTCGATATCGGGCAATGGTAAAAACCGAAACGTTATCTGCCCATAAGCGTTATATAGACAGGGTACAGAAACACCTAGCTGATGACCCCAAGGCATTTTGGAGCTATATACGTGAGAAGAAAGGTAAATCTGGTCAATATAAATTAATGAAAGATGGACAAATGTTGTCTGGAGTGGAATTAGCTGACGAATATGCAAGGTTTTTTCATTCCGTGTACAACGTGCAGTCGAGAACGCTGAGCGCAGAGGCGGCGAGCGCGTCAGCAGCGCCGAGTGCCGCGTTCGCTCATCTCGCACGCCTTGACCGACCGGCGGTTATGAGAGCGCTGGCCGCTCTGCCGCCCAAGCACTCACTAGGACCGGATGGTATTCCGCCGTTTATTATTAGGGACTGCCGAATGACTTTAGTTGCACCATTGCTACACTTATTCAACACGTGTATAACTACTGCAAGGTTTCCTGATCGATGGAAACTCACTCGGGTGGTACCAGTACCTAAAGGTCGGGGTGGTACTGATGTTACAGACTATAGGCCAATAGCGGTGTTGAGCGCCACAGCTAAAGTATTTGAGATGGCTATTCACAATTGCTTATATACCCAAGTAAGTCCTTATTTATCTGATGCGCAACATGGTTTTCGTCATGGCCGACAAACTATGGGAAACCTACTGCACCAGATGACACAGCTGATACCGGCAGTGGACTCTGGGCTGCACGTTGATGTAGCTTATCTCGACTTCCGGAAAGCGTTCGACACAGTTGATCATGACGTTCTCCTTTCAAAGATGGCGGACTTTGGTTTTACACTGCACACGCTAAAATTCTTCACAAGCTACCTAAGTGATAGACGTCAATTCGTCGACTGTGCCGGACACTGTTCTGAGGCTTACTACACGAGATCCGGCGTGAATCAGGGCTCAAATCTGGGGCCCTTTCTATTTATCCTTATGATAAATGACCTACCTAAAGTAGTAAGGTCAACATGTCTACTCTTTGCTGATGATCTTAAGATGTCTGTGGTTGTTAAAGACCCTGCAAATTGCTATTCATTACAGCAAGACTTAGACAGGGTTGTTAGATGGAGCCACGATAATAAATTATTCTTTAATGTTTCTAAATGCTCGGTACTTTCATTCAGACGTACACTTAGTCCAATACTCTACCAGTACAGTATGGTCGGCGAGCCGTTACAACGTGTAGACGAGGTAAAAGACTTAGGTATACGTTTCACCAGTGACTTACATTTCCGGAAACACATCTCAGATATTTGTAAAAAGGCATACCGAAATCTTGGATTTGTTTTACGTCAGGCGAATGAATTCACAAACATCTGTGCGTTAAAGGCTTTATATGAGGCACTTGTGAGGAGTCATCTCGAATATAATGTTGTTATATGGAGTCCTAGTGAAGCGAAATACTCATCAATGGTTGAACGGATACAGAATAAGTATATACGATTTATGTATACAAAGCTGTATGGAGTATACCCTGGGTACCCGTTGTTATATCCGTCCTTGTTTATTCTTGGAATGATAGGATATTATAAGTTAGAAGTGAGACGTGAAGTAGCACTAGTGATCTATTTATTTATGGTGTTACGTGGTAGGATACAAAATCCACCGATTTTGTCGCAGATTAGCTTTTGTGTTCCTAACCATTACGCGGGGCGGCGGCGAAAGCCACAGTTGCTGGCGGTGCCCCGCGCGCGTACCAACCTGCTGCAGAGGGCGCCGCTCTCGCGGGCGTTTCGTTCGTTTAATGCAGTGGCCGATGTCATTGACGTATTTTCTTGTTCACTGAGCGAATTCACTAGGGTCACCTATCATGTACTTAGTTATAGATGATTTATTGATTATTATTTTATATTATAAATTGTCTGCGTGTACCGCATTAGATTATTAAAATCTGTAATGGTAGACGTAAGTATTTTGTTGTAAATAAATAAATAAATAAATAAAATAAATAAATAAATTATTTTAACCCTAGAGTGGGCACACTATGAGCATATTGCCGCCCTCAACAAAAAAACGTTAAAAAATATTTAAGACATTTTCTAATGATCTCGGGATTAGAACGACACAGTCAATCAAACACAATTAAGTTTCTAAACACGCCTGTAAGAAAAGATTTATTGTTTTGTAATAGGTACATGAAATAAAAGTGTGAATTTACTTAATACGAGTACGTTAGAAAAACTAACACACCTGTAAGAAAAGAAACGACATTTAATGTTATTATTAACAATGTCTGTTTCTAATCACGATTAGAATATTTTAACAATGAAATTGATATTATAAATTATTGTTTTCTGTTTACAATCACGAGATACTTAAAGGTTTTCTTTTTCAGAGCTCACAAACGTCATTTCACCATGCACTGTGTGATGACGTTTGATGCGCGGGAAAGTTTAAATGTATTCAAATATAAAATTAAAGAAAATATATATTTTTTCATTACAAATATATAATCGTAAAACAATTGGCTGTTAAGTTTGCACTTTTTAGTAGCTGAATGCACTTTTGTTCGCAACTCGTACCAAAAAGCTGGACGCCATCAGTGCGCGGGGGGTTCTAGAGGAGGATTTTGTTACCATCAGGTATCGCCAGGCGGCAATTTGCTCATCGCGCACCTTCTCACGTACCTACGTAAAAATTGTGTCATAAGTATTTTATGCGAAGTTTAATTATAGAAATGTAGACATTTATTATAAAAAAAACGCTTTTAATATCAGAATTTAAAAGGATCCCGTGATTAAAACGAATAATAGTTAATGGAAGAGATCGGTATTAGCGATAAGGCCGCCTATTGTACATATATATACAATATAGGTCATACAATGTATACCACTTTATTCTTGTATGTTTAGAGTACAATAAAGAATGTAAATGATGATAAACTTTCTCGATTTGTACACATTATAAAATTATATATACTACGGGTCTTAATAGTTTGTAAAATTCCTTGTTTATTGCCCGACGTTTCGACCGTATTGCAACGGCCGTGATCACAGTCTACCCGTGACCACGGCCGTTATATTAATATATTGCCTGTAGTATATATAATTTTATAATAAAGAATATTATTATTAATAATATATATTATGGCCAAATAATTTACAGAGCCAATATTGAATGATGCTACGCCGACAGTCTTTGAAAGAGATTGCGATGGTCCTAGTTAAGTTAAATGACCACTAGGTCTTTTATTGACAGATTAAATATTCTTTTGAAAAATCAAATTGCTCGTTTTGTGCCTATAGAACAAGCATCATATTCAAAGAAGCAGGGCAAATGCAGTATACGAAGAATAATAAGCGCACTAAAAGAAGAATTTATTTGCCCAGTAGGTATTTATTTATAATAGGTACCACAGCACTTAGCCTAACCTGGTTCAAAAAGTACAGGACCAACTTAGTCCACCCTGACTTCACGCGGTAATTGTTTGTGACACCCCGAGGGTGTTCTTTAAAACACCCTCGGAGAAGATGCGATTCTAAGATCTGGGCGAAAATAGTTTTGAATAATGCCAACTTGATAGTTTAATCATCATCATCAACAATCATTCATCATCATTAGTTCGTAATAAAAATACTATAAAATACGTTCTGAAATGCACCGTTTTCGAAAGTATTTCGAAAAACAGTGGTACCCTAAATTGTCTACCACATTACTGAGTTGTGCTTTCCAACGCCATCGAACAACGAATGCTTTGGAAGGCTGGCACCGGCGTGTTAATACAGGGCGTATACCAAGAAAACCAAGTCTGTACATGTTTGTCTATAAGTTAAAAAAGGAAAGTAAATACTGGGATAGGGTAATAATAAGGAAAAGTCTTTATAAAAACGTGCAGCAGAATAGAAAAAATCTTGACATTTATTTTGATAAAAAATATAAGGCATTATTGGTTCAATTGGAACGAAATAATTTAACATTGCCTCAATTTATTAAAAAAATAATATTGTTACAGTTAAAGGTTCGTAAGTAATTAAAGAGTATTCAAATTTCTTTTATGATTGTGAGTTACTAACAATTATGTAGGTAGTATAATGACTTTTTGTGTTATATAGGTAAATACACCAGGCGATTATACAAAAAAATAAATGTGATTTGTAATATATAAATATAAATATAACAAAAATATCAAAGTAGGTTCATTAAAGAGTTAAATAACTAGTTGAAGAGTATTCAATATTTTCATGATTGCGAGTTACTAACAATTATGTAGGTAACATAATGACTTTTTGTGTTATATAGGTAAATACACCAGGCGATTATACAAATAAATAAATGTGATTTGTAATATCGTTGTTTTTTTTGCTTACCCATATGGATACAAATAAACACACGTCAAAGTCAAAGTCAAAGTCAAATATCTTTATTTCGTAAAATCAGGTTAATGATTATTTGAAAACGTCAAATTAAAACATACTAAAAATTTTATAAAATTATGATTGTTTGAAAAAAAAAAACAAAATGAGGTTAGGTGGCAGTTCCAAGTGTAAAGCTCATGAGAAGAAGCTGCCAAGAAACTCATGTGCCACTCTTTTAAAATCATCAAGTTTTTCTTTACAAAAATAAATTTTACTGAATGAACCATTGTGTTTGGTGAGTGTAATCGTTTATAAAATAAGGATAACTAAATAATAATACTATTTGTAACTCTAAAATGAATATATATAAACGTATTCAGCAAACACAATACTTCACTTCTTACAAAGTAAATATGTATATATACATATAATCTTAAAGTACATTTTAATAGCCTGTGAGAGAAAGCAGTTCAATCCCAAGCGTTTTTGTCTTCCATATAATCAATTATTGAGTAGTAACTTTTCATACACAATTTTTTCTTAATGGTACACTTAAATTTATTACGACTTAATTTTTGAATATCGCTAGGGATTTTATTGTAGAAACGTATACATTGGCCCCGAAATGATTTGTTTACTTTTTGTAACCTTGACGCTGGTACAACAAGTTTATGTTTGTTCCGCGTGTTAATATTATGTATATCACATTTCTTACAGAAACTATCAATATTTTTGTGAACATATATAAGGTTTTCATAGATATACTGACATGCAACAGTCATGATATTGATTTCCTTAAATTTTTCTCTAAGTGAGTGTCTACTACTAAGATCGTAAATTGATCGAATAGCCCTCTTCTGCAGAACAAAAATGGTTTGAATGTCGGCAGCATTCCCCCACAGTAGAATACCGTACGACATTAAACTATGAAAGTAACTAAAATAAACTAATCGCGCTGTTTCAACGTCTGTTAGCTGACGAATTTTTCTAACTGCGTACGCTGCAGAACTGAGTCTATTAGACAATTCACTTATATGTGGGCCCCACTGAAGCTTAGAATCTAGAGTAATTCCTAAAAACTTTGTGGTCTCTACAGGGTTCAACTCATCTTCTTTTATTTTTATAGTGGTTTTTACTGGTTTCACGTTAGGTGTTATAAAGCGAATACATTTAGTCTTGCCCTCGTTTAAGAGTAAATTGTTAACATCAAACCAGTTAACCACTTTTGAGATAGCCATATTTACATCTTCAAAGTCTTTTTGCTGGCGTTTTAATTTAAATAAGAGTGATGTATTATCTGCAAACAGGACTATCTCATGATTATTATTTACTAAATATGGTAAGTCGTTTATGTAAATTAAAAACAACAACGGCCCGAGAATAGAACCCTGTGGGACTCCCATTTTGACCACAGACCCCGGGGAGCGTTTACCATTAACATCAACTTTCTGAATCCTGTTACTCAGATAGGACGTAAGAAGATTCAGAGCTGTGTTTTTAATACCATAATGTTGCAATTTCCTGATTAATGTTTCATGCAGAACACAGTCAAATGCCTTAGATAAATCACAGAAGACGCCTAAAGCATCTTGCGATTCCTCCCAGGCGTCAAAAATATGTTTTAAAGCTCCACACCAGCATCAGTTGTAGAGCGACCCCTAGTGAAACCAAATTGTTTAAAGTGTAATAATTTATTTTTGTAAAAGAAGTTCTGCATCTGATCATATATTATTTTTTCAAAGATTTTACTAAATGTTGGTAGTACTGATATGGGTCTAAAATTAGTGGGGTCAGACATACTACCCGATTTATACAATGGTATTACTTTACTATATTTCATTAAATCAGGAAATACACCACAATCTATACATTTATTAAATATAAAAGCCAAGTCCTGCGCGATAAAAGAAATTATAGACTTAGTAATCACAACTGAGTTACTCCAGAGGTCGGTAGTCTTCTTAACATTAATAGAATTAAAAGCTTTTATGACATATATATGTGTAACATAATCAAATTGAAAAGTGATGTCACATTTATTAACATTTTTAATCAAGATAGACTCAGCAACAATAGGTGAGGAATTCAATGGCTTTGTAGTGGAGACTGGAATGTGTGTGTGTATAAATATATTTTAAGATATTAATGTATTTGTAGTTGATATCTAACTGCTGTAGTGCTTTCCAAATTGAACAATGGCTAATGCTGTCAAAAGCTTTGCTGTAGTCAATAAAGGCTACGTACAGTGGTCTATTGTATTCTCTGTATCTTTTTATGACCTGTTCTGTTGTCTGTATGTGGTCCACTGTGCTGAAGCCTGATCTGAATCCTGCTTGTTACCTAGGTTGTTGTTTATCAATACTGTCAGATATTCTCTTTAAAATTATTGATGAAAATAGTTTATATACACCTGCCAGCAGGCTTATGGGTCTATAATACCCTATATCTCAAGGGCTTCCTTTCTTGAACAGTAGAATTATGTCTGATGAACACCATTGTTTTGGTACTTTTTCTTCATTCAGTATCTTATTAAACAAATGCGTCATATGTTGTGTTAAGACTGGTGCTCCTATTTTAAGAACTTCGTTGCATATTCCGTCTGGTCCGGGACTCTTATCAGCCTTCAGCTTTTTTATCTGTTCGTAAACTTCTGAGTATTCAATTTTTCTGATGTATTCTATCGTGTTTGTGTGGGTTGCTTGTTCTTCTATTTCGGTGCTGTTTTGTTTCTTATACAGGTTCTTATAAAAGTCTGTTGCATGGTCTATTATATCTTTCCTACATGTTGTTACTAGTGAGTTATATTCGAGTTTTTGGATCCATGATTTGTGTATAGTTAATTCTTTATTTGCTTTTTTGGCACTTCTAAAATTCTTGATATTTCTTGTAATAACCTCATGTCTATGGTTGCTGTAGTCCTTACGGATTGATCTATTTGTCCCTTTATATATTCTGCTGAGTTCTTTTTTCATGTCTTTGGTTTTATTCTTTGTGGTTTGTAATTCCATTCGTCGTTTTATTAGTTGAATTGTATCTTTGGAGAAAATATTGTGTTGCGGAGAGTGTCTATTATTTTCGTATTTTAAGCTCTCTTTTATGCCCCTTTCTAGTCTATTGTAGTACGTTTGAATATCAAAACAGTCTGTTTCTATATTTTCTATATGTGATTGTAGATTTTCTATAAAGTTTTTGATTTCTATTTCGGTCTTGGGGATTTTTGATGGTGTTTTAAAGGTTCTTCTGCTCTTTACTAGACTGTTTAAGAGCAATGTTGCTCTCACCAGTCTGTGATCAGAAGAGAATTCAAGTTTACTTAATATCTCAATATTAGTTATAAGTTTATGATGATTTATCATTATAAAGTCAATTTCATTTTTAGTTTTTTGGTCGGGTGATAACCATGTGTATCGGCGGCTATCCTTCTTTTTGAAGAATGAATTCATTATTGATAGTTTGTATTGGTAAGCATAACTTAAGAGACGTTCACCTCTTTCATTACGCACTCCGTAACCGTATTTTCCCATTATTGGATAGCAGTTTGATTTTGGATAGCCTATTTTCGCATTGAAATCTCCCATGACAATTATTTTCCTATCCGTCTTTGTGTGAGCACATTCAATATCATTGTAGAAATTATTAATTTCATCTTCTGTTGATCTCTCCGTCGGAGAATACACTTGGATTTTTGATAAGGCGAAGCATCCAAATTTTAATTGTAAAATAGCTACTCTTTCAGAGATTCCAATAAAGTTTGTGATATTGTTTTTATATTTTTTCTTTGTTATGAATCCTACTCCATGTAAGCCTTTGGTTTCGCCAATGTAGCAAAAGATAATGTCGCTATATTCTTCGATTTTACACCCCATTTTTCGGGTTTCTGCGAGACCTAGAATGTTCCAATTGATATTTTTTAAAGCATTATTTAAAGTCAAAGTCAAAGTCAAATATCTTTATTTCGTAAAATCAGGTTAATGATTATTTGAAAACGTCAAATTAAAACATACTAAAAATTTTATAAAATTGTTTGAATTAAATTATAATAAAAATTTAATGTTTGAAAAAAAAAAACAAAATGAGGTTAGGTGGCAGTTCCAAGTGTAAAGCTCATGAGAAGAAGCTGCCAAGAAACTCATGTGCCACTCTTTTAAAATCATCAAGTTTTTCTTTACAAAAATAAATTTTACTGAATGAACCATTGTGTTTGGTGAGTGTAATCGTTTATAAAATAAGGATAACTAAATAATAATACTATTTGTAACTCTAAAATGAGTATATATAAACGTATTCAGCAAACACAATACTTCACTTCTTACAAAGTAAATATGTATCTAAACATATAATCTTAAAGTACATTTTAATAGCCTGTGAGAGAAAGCAGTTCAATCCCAAGCGTTTTTGTCTTCCATATAATCAATTATTGAGTAGTAACTTTTCATACACAATTTTTTCTTAATGGTACACTTAAATTTATTACGACTTAATTTTTGAATATCGCTAGGGATTTTATTGTAGAAACGTATACATTGGCCCCGAAATGATTTGTTTACTTTTTGTAACCTTGACGCTGGTACAACAAGTTTATGTTTGTTCCGCGTGTTAATATTATGTATATTAATTCGAGGAAACGTTCTGCTGATCCAAGCGTTCTTACATTATAAGTGCAAATTTTGAGGGTTTGATTTATATTTTGATCTGTTTCTCTAATGGGTGGAGGGTTGCAGTTTAATTCCCCACGAGGACAAGTCGGGTTGGGGAATGTTGTGTTTTTGGTTTTTTTAAGTTTTTGCTTATTTGAAGTTGAAGTTTGGTTCCGGTGGCTGATGACAGTATCCTATGCATTCTGATCGATTGGCATGTTGGCAGACGGCAGGGAGTTGCTTCTATTTCTCATTAAGTCGGAAGCATTAAGACGATATGTTTTCGCTGACGTTTGTTGTTTGCGAGGATGTTGTTTTTCATTAAGCGAGGTTGATGGATCTCTTTTGCGTTTTTTGTTCCCTTGATTTCTCTGTTTAATAATTAATTTGTCGTAGATTATGGTTGCATAATTGCCTTTCTTCCTTTCTTCTTCTAGTTTTGGCTGTTGTTTTTCTTATGTCGAGGACTTCCTTCGGGTAGTCTTCGGATATATAAACATTTTTCAGTTTCTTTTTGTTTGCCACTATTTCAATTCTATAGATGATGCTTACATCCCTGTCTTCAATAGTAATATTTATATCATCTTTAAATTTCTTTTTAATGATTTCGATTAGGTTGGCGGTCGATTTTTCGGTTTCTTTCACTCCATATAAAATTAGGTTGTTCATTCTTTTATGTTTTTCAAGAGTTTGAATTTTTTCCTATAATTTCTCATTTTCAGATCTCAATTCCTGCATTTCTAGCCTAAAAGGAATTAATTTTTCCTCCATTCGTACCATAATGTCATCAGTTTGTTTTGACATTTCTATTTTTATTTGGTCAAAAAGTGATTGAAGGTTATCCATTTTTTGTCTTTTACGTGGAATGGAACGTACACTTTGACAGTTAAATCGTAGCAGCGCAAGTGACAAGTTTCTGAACGAATTAAAGTATAAAACTGTTATGTTGGTTGCACCGGGCTGACAATGTAAAATGATGGGTTTGTGTTCAGTTGACACTGACAGTTAATCTCAAAGTTAACTTGGTTATTTATTCACTAAATAGTTTTATTAATAGCACAGTTTACACTTGGATTTTATATTTAAAATGTAGTTTATCACGATGTTTACACAGTTCAAATGTTTTAACACAATTATTCACTGTATGTTTATAGTTTATACGTCGAAATTAGGAGCTCGGTAACACTAGTGTTTACGTTTACGCAGCCGGAACCGGAAAACCCAATTTGTCAATGCATAATGTAATTACTAACGGTGCTGATACTCCCCTATCAATTTGTCGACTGATTTCAAAGTCATCCGGTATAAATCGAGCAAAATCACGATTTATATTAAAAAGGCGTAATTTTTAGCAAATATTGACGTTGTACGTCACTTCATAATTTTGTAATTGCTGCATTGGCTCTTGAAGTGATATTGCAATTTATTATTGATCAGGCGTTTTATATTCTATTAAAGGGCAATTTAAACTATAAGTATAATATAATAAAACTGAAGAGTTTGTCTGATTGAATGCATAAATCTCCGAAGTCAACAGGGCCGATAGATATAAAATTTCGTATGGATTAGTTCTGTTTAGGGAAGGGTAATATCGCGATAGTTTTTATCGCGATCTAATCCACGGGGGCAGAACCCAGTGCTAGTAAATACATAATTGTAAAAATTAGACTGATGCAGTGGTGCAATAGGATTTCGTACGATTTCTTTAGGTACAAAAAGTTGTGGGTTTAATAAGGTTATTTGAGATTGTTAACTTAGTAAAGTCCCTCGGTCACAATTCGGCGATTATTTCTTACAATTTTTAGTCCAATGTACCAATGTCGAAATGTTATCTAAATTTTGGACTAATTCAGTTTATACTAACATTAACTTTCGCGTTGCATGATTATAACTATTTATTATACGGGAATTAACGCGCATTGTTTACCTTAAAATTGCTTGACGTTTCGACCAGGTTGCACCGGCCGTGGTGTATCTTATAAAAATTGCTAAATATTTATATTTTATTTAAACATAGTTAAATAATTACATTCTTCTATTACTTTTATAAGTGTACACTTGTCTGAAAACTGCTCGAAAATTAGTATATTTTGTATAAATGACTTCTTTTTATTTTACACATTAAGTGCACGCCTTAAGCTTAACCAGGTTAGCAAAAATAATATTTTATTAAATTGATATTTTTTATGGACTAGGTTATTGATATGGAGTTCAAAATTTTCGGCTTCAAGCGACTATAAAATCACGGTGTATGTAATATTTAAGTAGTCCCGTAAATATAATAACTTTTAATTGGAGAGTTAATTTAGCGAATGCCCCTCATTGCAGTTACATACAATAATGTTGAAAAAATTATCCTCTAAAATATATGTGTAATATGTTTGATAACTTCGAACATATTACACATACTATACTGTACATATACTTAAGAAAAGAAAAGTTTTTATTTAAATATTAAAATATAGATTAACAGTAGTTGATTAAAAAGCATCGCATGTGAATAGTAAATAAAATATTTTTTGATCAAAACAGTAGAGGTCAAAATGGTTACTGTAAGTTGTCCTTTGAAGATAGGCATTGGAAAAGGAACAATGCGCCCATGCATTATTTTAATGCAACTTTGAACTATTAACGCAGCGCACGACTTGGAAATGATAATTGAATTTTTCCAATAGGTTTCTGAAGTAGTTTTGAAGTTTGCTTACCACGTATACACAAACTCACAAAACTGCTCTGTTTTTAAAATAATAGTATACATTTACAGAAGTTGAGATAATATATATAACGCAATTTTAGGCATACCTAAGTACAAACCTCGATTTAGTTATGTATTTCACCAATTTATTATCATAATTATAATAAAATTTCTCCTCAACTTTGAAATTCACTTTATCTATTATCATGACGAGCCAATCCCGAATTTATGGAAATTCCGCGCGGATTATGTCCGATGTATATATAGAAATATCATTTGTAAATGCAAGTGCCAAAGTAAGTATATAAGGTGAATCATGTCAGTCGAAATGCAGCACAGCTTGATTTGTTCCAGCAGTAGCATCATCTATTGACTTTATAAGTGAGTGCAATTTATAGATTTTACTATAAATATATCTGAAACGTACTGATAATTTATTTTTTCTGTGAAAATAAAACTTAAAAGCATATTAAAAAATTTGAAAAAACCTACCTATGGTTTATGTTATTTTTGTTTGAGTCTTAAGTGCAAAGAAAATACTGTTGATAATATATTAAAAAGTAATTGTATTTAGGTAGTCTCACTGTGATTCATTAAATCTCACTGATATTAATAAAATCTTCTCTGACAATCATAACACATAATATAGAAATCAGCCGTCCTTGCACGCCCGAAGATTTGCACGCTATAGTCATGGCAGAATGCGTGAACAAACAAAAAATAACAACTACTGTACCATATTTGTGAAAAAAAAAAAATATCTATTTAACTGTCCCTATAAATCAAATGGGCTTAATAACTAACCGAATTCAAAATGAATACTTGTGTTTGAATATTTTTTTTTATAATGCAATAAATTGAATATTATATTTTTATAATATATCACTCATAACAGAACATAACTTCATAATGTATGAAGTTATGTTCTATTATTAATCATAAGATTTTAAATAACCTACGACATAATTAATAAAATAATAATTAATTGGTTGACATTAAAATAGACAACATATTATTCAATTATCAATTTATATTTTAATGATGGTAATAAATTCATATTTAATTTAATTTTATATCATCGTATTTTAATTTTATAACATTTATACGTAATTAAGTGTTAGGAACAATATTTGTACACCACTTATTGGTAAAATATGGCTAGCGCCTACTATGTAATGCAACAACATTGTACACCCATATTTGGAAAAAATAAATGCATTCTATTCTATTCTTTATTTTTTCAAAATGCATAATAAATATTTTTAACACATCTTGTTAAAAAATATAGATATGTAGGTCTTTCGCTTATATAAGAAGCCACTTTAATTTAGTAATTGAAATTTAGATGTGCCTATAAAACGCGTATAAACGTATATAAATAAATTATATAATTACAGAAACCCAACACTTATTCCAACATCAACAATGAAGTCCGCCATTGCAATTCTCATCTTGGCCATCATTGCCTGCTCCGTCATCTCCAGCCAAGCGAGATGCCCCGACTCCGAGCACTTCAAGGGCACCTGCAACGCGCTCACACAGGACTGCCAGTATCAATGCACTAACTTTGAGGGAGCAAAGAGTGGACAGTGCGTCTACGAATTCCCCACATTTATATGTACGTGCTGTCACTGAAAAAAATGACAGTTGTTACAAATTACGCCCTCTTTGGGGCGTAATTTATAACAACTGTCATTTTTTTCACCTATTTATTAAAGAAATTATAAAAGCTAAATATATGACTTATTAATTATATTCACCAACAACAAATAGTGAAGTTGTAAATTTGATAATGAACACGAAAAAAATATGTGAAATGGCGCGAAATCAAAAGAACTTTTAAAAATAATAAACGCTGTCGCATCTGTCCGACCTCAGAGATCCTTAGTATTAAAAGCTGTAATTTGACATGAATATGTTACGGTAAGTATGATTAATTGATAATTTTTTGATAATTTTCTATTATTAATAATTACTGAAATTCGTGGTAGGAAGTTCATCACTTTTACTGGTGATTATTAATAATTTAACCTTAGTACCAATAGATGCAATAAGTTAGGGCTCGCAAAATGTCCACTTCTCAAAATGTCCACTGGTCGCAAAATGTCCTTTTCGCAGAATGTCCACTTCGCAAAATGTCCACTTCGCAAAATGTCCACTTCGCAAAATGTCCACTTCGCAAAATGTCCACTTCGCAAAATGTCCACTTCGCAAAATGTCCACTTCGCGAAATGTCCACTTTGCAGAATGTCCACTTCGCGAAATGTCCACTTCGCAGAATGTCCACTTTACAAAATGTTTAGCTATTTAGCTTTCACAACATCTTGTTTGACGTTTCCTTTTTCCTGTGGCAACCCTCGAGGTAACAGCTGATTTAAATTTGTCCCGATTAAATTAATTGAATTTATTGAAAATCTAATAGTAATCTTGTTTATTAAACCAATTTCACACGTTTTGATTAACTTCAAGTAAGCGTACAAAAGTTTAACAGGTTTATAAGTGTACAAACAAAATTAAAAGTTTTATCTTGTGAAGTGACGGTTGGACACCGGCAAAGGTTTTTTAAAGGATTATTTGTGTATTATTGTCTTCTCTTACAAGGTACGGTATTTATTTATGTTTTATTTGCATTACAAACTGTTTTAGTAACGATTTTAAGGATTTTAAGTTTTGTTTTTATGCCAAAATACCATACTTAACCTCCTATTGTTTGATCTCACCTTTATTGGCATTAATTTAATAGACTGTTTAACTTGTTATTAAAGTGAAAATGATGACTCGCAAAGCCTTGGCTCGTCAGGAACAAACTAAACTACAACTGACTTTGAGGGAACTACAGGCATCCAAAGAAAGATGTGATCAACTTAATAGGGAAAGAGAGGGCAATGAAAAAGAACTGTTAGACGTTTTAAACATGAATGAACGGTTGAGAGATGAACTGGCAAAGTTGCACTCTGAATATAACAATATCCTAAATGACCGGGACAAACTCCAACGCACAGTAGACAGCTTTGATGCTTGTATGGATGAATACACACTGACTCTTAACCACATAACCTCCTTGAAACGACAACTACTTCAAGCGCACAACAAAATATCAGAACTTGAGTCAGATAAATATAATCATATTGTAGAGTGTAACAATAGCTTGTTCAGTGAATTGGTTGGCCCGGTCATAAATGATGCTGCAGTTGGTAACTTACATTCCTCAGTTATTATCGATCTTACCGGAGAGGATGGGCCCGTGCAATTTAAAAAGTCTAATAAATCTGTCAAGGTTATTAAATGCAGCAGAAATAAGCTTAAAAAGTATATAAAAATTAAGAAATGTATTACAAAAACAAAAAAATTAATTAGTAAACACAAATTCTTTATTGATAGCATGGCATTAAATAGACAGAGACTGCAACTAATCGATCAGGTTCAAATGTATTCACTGGAGCTGGACAATGTCTCATCGCAGTATGTTGAGGATACACGGGCTATGCAATTAGAGATTGACCGCCTCCATGAATCATTACAGACTCTAACAATGAAATATGAAGTAACTGCAAAACAGAGCAGGGAGCAGGTGTTGGCTATAGGTAAGCTGGTCAACTCTTGCAACTGCAACAATGAGCAATCAACTCCTTTAACAAGTAGGCATAGTCCAATTTGTAGATTATCACTAGATTGCCAATCGCTAGCACTTGATCCCTCTCCACTGCCAGCACTCCATAATAACTTAGCACAAACTAGCAGTTCTTTTAAATTAAGTACTATTATGATGTATAGTGATGAAATTGGTAAGGGCATTGGATCCCTAATGTCAAAGTTGAGTACGGGACAAACTAGAATCATCAATAATTGCACGCCTGCTTTGTCCTATAGTAATATCATGGAAAATATTTTAAGATCTAATTTTAGTCAGGACAGCACTATAATTATTTTTGTCGGTGATAGGGGAAATGTAAACAAAAATAGGTTTTTAAATTATTTTGAGGAGTTGTCCAATTTAAATGTAAAAAAAATTGTTATGTTTTCATTTCCCCTGAGTAATGGATTATCACAGGAAGAAAATTCTATTAGATATAATTTGAATAACCTTATGCATCAACTGACATGCCAAATTAATGGACCTTTTTATAATAAATTTCATTTTATTGACACTAACAAACTTGTTAGTAAATATTTTTATTTGACAAAAGATAGATATTATCTTAAAAATAGTTGTAAAAGACAGATAGCTGTTTCGCTATCTTTTTATATTAATACTTCAGCCAAGAATTTGGCTACTCAAGTTGCTTCTATTGAGCAACAAAATTATGACATTCATTTTAACTTAGCCAACAATTTGGCTAAAGCACCTGACATTAATAATGATAATTTATGTATTAATAATAATTATAATATTGACATACCGAATAATTTAAATTAAATTTTAAGACAATAGAGAGTACCTCTTGCACACATACTTGTGCACTACCACTTGAAAATTATTCTGTTATGTCAAAACAGAACAATAATTATATTAATAAAATTAACCTGGTGCATCAGAATATCAGAGGAATGACAGGAAAAGACTTGGAATTGGAATTGTTCATGAATGCTGAAGCTATTGATATTTTATGTATTACTGAACACTGGCTAAAGAGCGATCAGTTCATGTTTAATTTCAACAATCACCAGGTAGGCAGCTCGTTCAGCAGGGAACTGGCTATACATGGTGGTTCACTAATATTAATAAATAAAAATCTTAAATTCAAAGAACGCCGTGATATTGTTAACTTCTCTGTTGAACGTAGCATAGAAATAGCCTGTGTAGAGTTGAAGCGGTTTATTGTATTGACTGTGTACAGACCACCTTCAGCACAATATCATATTTTTGAAGATGTTATGGATGAAGTCTTGCATAAGGTAACAAACCTTAATAAAAATGTAATAATATGTGGCGACTTTAATGTTAATTTATTAGAGAATACTACTTCAAGTATGAGGATTTTAGCTCTATTCAAATCATTTAATCTGTGTAATTTATTTTTAGAGCCTACCCGCATAACTGCCACTACAGCCACATGTTTAGATAATATATTCACAGATATTATTGTAGATAACAAGAGAGTAATTAATCAAATGGATTCTGACCACTGTGGTCAACTTATTTCTTTTGATATTAAAAGTAGAAAAGTAGCTAAAAAATGTATAACTGTTATCCCTAAAACTGTCAGTCGATTTGAGAGTTTCAAAAGCCGCCTCATTTGTAACCCTCCACTGTTGAATGAGGACAGTGATCCTAACATTTTATATAAAACATTTTTTAATAAATTTTGTCATAATTTCGATTCGGTTTTCACTCCCAAAACGATTATGGTTAAGGGGAATGCAACTTTTAGTGAGTGGGCTACTGTCAGCCTACATAAAAGTAGAAAAAGATTATATGAGCTGTATGATGAACGAAAGTATAACTGTTGTGAAAGATTTCAAGCTTATGTAAGAAATTATGCTAAAACATTTAGGCAGACTTGCAAAACAGCAAAAGCTTGCTACCTTAGTTCACAAATTAAAAACAGTGATAATAGAATTAAAATGACTTGGGATATTATAAATAGTGAGACCGGAAGAGTCAGAAGTCAGAATAATGATTACTGTCTTAAAATAGATAGTAAAACCATCACATCGGACATAGAAGTAGCCACTGCATTTGAAAAATTCTTTACTGACATTCCAGTCTCCACTACAAAGTCATTGAATTCCTCACCTATTGTTGCTGAGTCTATCTTGATTAAAAATGTTAATAAATGTGACATCACTTTTCAATTTGATTATGTTACACATATAGATGTCATAAAAGCTTTTAATTCTATTAATGTTAAGAAGACTACCGACCTCTGGAGTAACTCAGTTGTGATTACTAAGTCTATAATTTCTTTTATCGCGCAGGACTTGGCTTTTATATTTAATAAATGTATAGATTGTGGTGTATTTCCTGATTTAATGAAATATAGTAAAGTAATACCATTGTATAAATCGGGTAGTATGTCTGACCCCACTAATTTTAGACCCATATCAGTACTACCAACATTTAGTAAAATCTTTGAAAAAATAATATATGATCAGATGCAGAACTTCTTTTACAAAAATAAATTATTACACTTTAAACAATTTGGTTTCACTAGGGGTCGCTCTACAACTGATGCTGGTGTGGAGCTTTAAAACATATTTTTGACGCCTGGGAGGAATCGCAAGATGCTTTAGGCGTCTTCTGTGATTTATCTAAGGCATTTGACTGTGTTCTGCATGAAACATTAATCAGGAAATTGCAACATTATGGTATTAAAAACACAGCTCTGAATCTTCTTACGTCCTATCTGAGTAACAGGATTCAGAAAGTTGATGTTAATGGTAAACGCTCCCCGGGGTCTGTGGTCAAAATGGGAGTCCCACAGGGTTCTATTCTCGGGCCGTTGTTGTTTTTAATTTACATAAACGACTTACCATATTTAGTAAATAATAATCATGAGATAGTCCTGTTTGCAGATAATACATCACTCTTATTTAAATTAAAACGCCAGCAAAAAGACTTTGAAGATGTAAATATGGCTATCTCAAAAGTGGTTAACTGGTTTGATGTTAACAATTTACTCTTAAACGAGGGCAAGACTAAATGTATTCGCTTTATAACACCTAACGTGAAACCAGTAAAAACCACTATAAAAATAAAAGAAGATGAGTTGAACCCTGTAGAGACCACAAAGTTTTTAGGAATTACTCTAGATTCTAAGCTTCAGTGGGGCCCACATATAAGTGAATTGTCTAATAGACTCAGTTCTGCAGCGTACGCAGTTAGAAAAATTCGTCAGCTAACAGACGTTGAAACAGCGCGATTAGTTTATTTTAGTTACTTTCATAGTTTAATGTCGTACGGTATTCTACTGTGGGGGAATGCTGCCGACATTCAAACCATTTTTGTTCTGCAGAAGAGGGCTATTCGATCAATTTACGATCTTAGTAGTAGACACTCACTTAGAGAAAAATTTAAGGAAATCAATATCATGACTGTTGCATGTCAGTATATCTATGAAAACCTTATATATGTTCACAAAAATATTGATAGTTTCTGTAAGAAATGTGATATACATAATATTAACACGCGGAACAAACATAAACTTGTTGTACCAGCGTCAAGGTTACAAAAAGTAAACAAATCATTTCGGGGCCAATGTATACGTTTCTACAATAAAATCCCTAGCGATATTCAAAAATTAAGTCGTAATAAATTTAAGTGTACCATTAAGAAAAAATTGTGTATGAAAAGTTACTACTCAATAATTGATTATATGGAAGACAAAAACGCTTGGGATTGAACTGCTTTCTCTCACAGGCTATTAAAATGTACTTTAAGATTATATGTATATATATATATATTTACTTTGTAAGAAGTGAAGTATTGTGTTTGCTGAATACGTTTATATATATTCATTTTAGAGTTACAAATAGTATTATTATTTAGTTATCCTTATTTTATAAACGATTACACTCACCAAACACAATGGTTCATTCAGTAAAATTTATTTTTGTAAAGAAAAACTTGATGATTTTAAAAGAGTGGCACATGAGTTTCTTGGCAGCTTCTTCTCATGAGCTTTACACTTGGAACTGCCACCTAACCTCATTTTGTTTTTTTTTTTCAAACAATCATAATTTTATAAAATTCTTAGTATGTTTTAATTTGACGTTTTCAAATAATCATTAACCTGATTTTACGAAATAAAGATATTTGACTTTGACTTTGACTTTTACTTTACAAATAGTAAGAGTAGAGTGAAATTAGAAACGAAAGGAGACAAAATTAACATAGAACGGGGAGTAAGACAGGGAGACCCTCTATCCCCCAAACTGTTTATAGCAATCCTAGACAGTGTTTTCCAAAAACTCGACTGGAAAAACAGGGGTGTGTACATAAACGGGCACTATTTAAATCATCTGAGGTTCGCCGACAATATTGTTATTATTGCTGAAACTGCCAAAGACCTGGAGGAAATGATGAGATCACTAGATTGCGAAAGTTCTAAAATCGGCCTTGAAATGAACGTAAATAAAACTAAAATACTAACTAACAATCGTGAACGTCCAATAGTGTTAATAGATAACTGTATAGAATATGTCAGAGAATACATTTACTTGGGGAAGCAAATATCATTCAATACATCAAATAACGAAGAAGAAGTAACAAGAAGAATTAACACAACCTGGAAAAAATTCTGGGCGTTAAAAGAAATTTTAAAAGGGAACTACAGTTTGCACACGAAGAGGACAATTTTTGATACGTGCTTATTACCTTGCTTGTTGTATGGCTGTCTAACATGGGTAAATAAAATAAAATAAAAAATCAAATGCAGTCAAACAGCAATAAAAAGGAGCATGTTGAAAATTAGAAGAATACAAAAAATTAGAAGCGATAGTATTCGTCAAAAAACAAAACTCATAGATGCTCTCAGGCACGCGCTACTACTTAAGTGGAGATGGGCCGGACACATCTCACGATACCCAGACAAAAGGTGGACCATCGAAGCTACACAATGGAAAGGACCAATAGGGAAAAGGAATGTGGGTCGGCAATTGAAACGGTGGACTGATGACCTAATACAGCTGGAAATGACTGGATGAAGTCAGGCAAGGACAGGGAGTCGTGGAAAAGGATGGAGGAGGCCTTTACCCAGACAGGGCTTCAGATTTCATAATAAAATTATTAACATTAATCATAAGTAACTTTCTTAAATTTAAGCAATAATCTAACAAATATTGTAATAAGTAGAGAGATCTGGAATAAATGGCTTTATTATTATTATTATTATTGACAAATTGCAAATTTCAGTTATAAAAACATCCGATTTTATTGTTTAAAACGATGGTACCAGATCCATTAAGATTGAGTAAACTAAAAGTATCAGTTCATTATAATTATTTCCATAAGTCTAAAACTTAAACAAATAAATAAAATGACCAAATTTTCAAAATCGTACGACGCGCTATAAAAATCATATGATCATAATTTCGTAAAGACGTAGTTCATTCAAAGAGTCATTGGTCATAAATACCAATTAAAGAAAGTACAGAAGGTAACCTTCAAACAACGCGCGCAACAAGAACGGACTCTCGCGTCGCCGTCGTACGATTTTGAAATCGATATCTCGCGTCGCCTTCCGAACCACGTGGTCTAAAGTGATCTTTAATACCATGTTCCATGTGAACGATGTGTATGTGTGAGTGGCTACGTATGAAGGTTACCTTCTGTACTCTCGGTGTTTTGTGTAATACATTCCCGACGACAAACCCGATCGGGGATTCCGCCGGCCGGGCCGGCACGTGTAACGCGGGTGGTGCCGCAGGCAGGAATGAAACATACCGATATCGATAATTTCACTCGAAATCTCATATTGTAAAGTAGCTTTCTCGAATGTAATGGATTGATATTTCTACAAGTGATAAAAGTTTTTTTAGAAATAAACCAATTTAAAATTTCAAGTACGTTTGCATACTATATCCAGTATCCAAATAAACTGAGAATTAAAGTTTACAAATCATACTTACTAAAAACAATACATTAATACAATACAATACAGTATGCGAGTCACTTCAGTCCTCGTAAGTACAAGTATGAGTAAATAATTACCAGTATGTAAATAAAACAAGTAATTATCATTATCTACGGAAATATCGATAAATTTCAATAAAAAATAAAAGAAGATGAGTTAAACCTTGTAGACCACAAAGTTTTTAGGAATAACTCTAGATTCTAAGCTTCACTGGGGCCCACATATAAGTGAATTGCCTATAGACTCAGTTTTGCAGCGTACGCAGTTAGAAAAAATCGTCAGCTAACAGACGTTGAAACAGCGCGATAAGTTTATTTTATTATATAAAGGGTATTTCTGTACTCCACTAATGTGACGTAATATCAAAAAATCAGCCTTTATAAAATGCTTGCATTTTATAAAGGCTGATTTTTTGGCGCTCTCCTTCCGGTCTAGTTGGTACCTACGCTTTTGCGCATACAAATTGAATATATCCCCATAAAATGGCCTTTCTAGTTTTGAGTTAACGTGTTTCAAAAAGACCTGTTTTGTGTCAGTCGGTTTACAGTTTTGGGTGAAAATACACATGCTCGCACATTTGCATAACAGCTCCTAGCACGTAATATTTTGAGACAACTTACACAACGCTATATGATCCCAAACTAAGTAGAGCTTGTACTATGGAAACCAGACAGCTGATAATCATACTTATATATTTCTAAATAACACCCAGCCATAGAATTAACCTTCGTGCTCATCACACAAAGATTTATCCTGGGTGAAGATCGAACCCACTACCTCCAGCTTAGCAGTCAGGGTTACTAACCACTAGACCAACAGGCCAGTCAACGTGCCACCTAATTCTCATGTGTTACGCTTGCCGGGATGCCTGTCAGATACAGGCATGCCAGCCAGCATTTTAGTTTACTGGCATGCAACTAGCATGCATGTCACAGTTCTGTTTTTTTTCTATTTCCTTTAACAGTGATTGTGTGTGAAATTATAACAATAATTATCTGATATAATATATACCTCCTGCGTAGTTGACAATGACTGTTATGATCGATAACAATCGGTTATTAGGACACTATATTATTATTATAGCTTGTTAAAGTAAGGTTTGGTCAAATTCAAGGATCGTTTCATACTCATGATACTAAATGCTTATTTGTATCTAATATTATCTAAATTAAATCATAAAAATAAAAGAAATCAAAAAAATTTGCCAATTTTTTTAATGACTCGAATCATACATTTAAAGTCATCAATTATAATGATCCATGCTATCTCCAAGCAATTGGATTTCGTATCACAGGATGTGCAATACATTGTCCACTGATGATTTTTTGAAAAATAGAATGCTATAGATTTATTAACATGTCAGGTGCAACACTTATGCTATAGACTATCGCCTGCTTAAATTTGACCACACCTTTTTGTTACTCGTTGTAGATACATATGACGAAGGACAGATAAAGTAAATAAAAAATACATATCGCTTTAATAAATTATATACAAACTATACTCAAACACTTATGAATTTTGCTCACAACAACCGCCTTACGCGGTATGTACGCATAATTACGTATCGGTAATACGCTGTGCTAAAAGGGCACATGAAAAGAATACCAATATTGTTATAAGGATAAGATTATCATACATCGTAGGGATTAAACCGGTTTTGTCATCGCGTCGGGAAAATATGCGCCTGCGCCGAAGTTTTCCTTATCAATTTCTAACAGTGTTTTCCTGCCAAATTGCGAACAGGAAAATGAACACATGAACTAGTTACTTTATAGATTTCTTTTGTTTTTATTACTCGTTTGTCTGCTTGACTGAGCATTAACATTATGTAGTCATCACGCGATCGCACATTCATCGAGAGTTATGGGTTTGATACCCGATGTTGATTAAATTTGGGTAACCGTTCGTTAATTGTTCGGGATTTTTTATGTTTGTACTTTTTACTTTTACGTGGAAGTAGGCATACCTACTTAAGATTCGTTTACTTTATTTGATGGTATTTTTTCTAGTGGTAAGTGACCCTGACTGCTAAGCCGGAGGTCGTGGGCTCGATCCCCACCTTGGAAAAAACTTTGTGTGACGAGCAAGGGGTAAAGATGGTTTATTCTATGTCTGTTATTTATCTATAAAGTGTATGCATTAAGAAATATTTATCAGTTATCTGGTTTCCGTAGTACAAGCTTTGCTTAGTTTGGAATCAGATGGCGTGGTGTGAGTTGTCCCAAGATGATGCAAGTCTTTGACTTTCAGGTTCTAGGATATACCAGTTTACTCGCAAGGTCTCTCAGCTATGCCAAATGGGTATGATATTTCCTCAAGATCACAGTGTAACGGGTAGAACTTCGAAATGAGGTTAGTCTTATCAAAAGAGCGTACTGTTCGTTATCATAACAAACATCTTTAAATATACCTACGTTACTAGTATTAACAGTAAACAATGTATTTGATAGTAAATATGATTAAATAATTGACTTACGACACTGTGTCATGGTCACAGCCTACACAGTATATGAGCGATAACGTTGTATCGGTTAAAGTAATGATTGCGAAGTAAAGTAAAGTATACAGTATATGAACGATAACGTCGTATCAGTTAAAGTAATGATTGCGAAGTAAGGTACTGCGGATTCGAGTTACACTCAGGACTAGTCGGAACGAAATATAATGCTCGCTACGCTACGTTCACACTATGAGTGTTTCCTCGTGGTCCTACTTATGTATAGTAGTAGGACCACCAGGAAGCTTACCATCTATTTATCTGCCTCCTGGAAATACCTATATTTTTGAAAGTACCTAATTGCCAAATATTCTGCTTATTAATAAATAACAGAAATAATATTTACTATTTAACTAATAAAAATCTAATTAGTTAATTTTTCTGGGAAATGAGTAATGCTGATTTCTGAGCGTTAGTTGACAATTATTATACAGTTATCGCGATGTGAGTCTTTTTGATAGTTTTTTTCATCAACCGTTTCCGTCTCAGCGGTGGTAGCCTAATGGTTAAGGCACCTTACTCGCAATCGTGAGGTCACGGGTTCAAATCCTACCCATTATACTACCGATGTGAACCCACTTCTAACACAATCCATTGAGCTAAGCTGAAAGGGTTAACAGGATTGCTAGTAATGTGGGAGCCACAATCCCACTTTGCAAGTTACCTAAAAAAAAAAATAACACCTAGCATAAACTCGACAGATTGTGTGGATGGACGGATGTTTGTTGCTCTATAATACAAAATCTTTTGAACGAATTAAACTTTACAATAATGTAGTGTAGTTTTACATCAGAGTCAGCCATAAAAAAAAAAATCTTGGGATAACTCACACAAAGCTATCTGATCCCAAACTAAGCAGAGCTTGTACTATGGAAATCTAACACCCGATAAACATACTTATATATTTCTAAATACATACATATTATAGATAAATAACACCCAGACACAGAATAAGCCATCGTGCTCATCACACAAAGTTTTATCCTGGGTGGGAATCGAACCCACGACCCAAAAATTAAAATAACTTTTTTATAAAAAAACATTAACCCGACTTCAATCACTTCAGGAGTTTCGTTGTTGATGATGAGTTTCGAAGACAGTTGTCTGTCTTCGAAACTTATCATCAGATCTTTACGATATATATAGGGACCCTTATAGAAATAAACATCTTTTGAACACAAAAATAATATAGAAAATCTGTCTATAGGTATATTTTATTTATTGATATACTTCAATAACAATTCATTACAATTGTGTTTGAATACAAAATAATTAATACTATATCTAAATTACTTGCACCTAAAATAATACATTATAACTATTAATTAATATAAATAATACATTATAAATATTATTAAGTTAAAACAATTTCAATTACATATTAACTAAAAGAAATGTCTAAATTAGAAACATTAAAAATTAGAAACAATATTTTTTTCAATAACAATTAATAATCATAATCACAAAGATCTAGTAATATAGCCACTTATTTATGTCCATTCTCAATTTCAACTACATGATATGCCCGCAAATTCATCTATAGAATAAAATGTGTTTTCTAATAGAAAAGATTTAATTCTCTTTTTAAATATGTGTGTTTTACATACCTCCTTCGTAAGCAGTTGTATAATTTCACACATTGATATCGTCCACAATGCTTTGCAATATTTAAGGTTGGTATAAAATTGTGCTTTAAATGATTTTCTTCGAGTACTTTCTCTAATTGACCTTTCATCTTCAGTCTCAAAATCGGAGATGTACTTCGACAACTGGCTCAAGATAGTCAGTATATAAAGAGAAGGCACAGTCACTATGGACAGTTCTTTAAAATGTTTTCGGCAGGATTCACATTGGGGAATTCGAACCATTGTTCGTATCGCCCGTTTTTGGATGATAAACGCTTTTTCGAAATTACATTTGTAGCTATTCCAATGACAGAGTTATGCCTGAACATACATAAAAAAATAAACATCCGAATTAAGAACCTCTTGCTTTTTGAAGTCGGTTAAAAATAACGCAGGTGAGTAGGACGGTAACGAGGAAAAGCTAGTGAGTGATAAAGTCGTGCTCAAATGATAGTGCTCACTTCCACACTGAATTAATTTGAATCGCCAAACTGCCGACTGAAGTCGCATATGATGTTTGCGGCCCATCCGAGGTCGTGTATGCCTTAATAACCTACCTAAAACAATGCACTTTCAAAAACTGAAACAAAGAAGTAAGAAGTCTGTTGACCTTATTTCTCACAAAAGTTTAAGGAAAAGTTGTTTCAACGATGTTTTCGGTCTGCATTCAATTACACTGTTTGGTTAATGAGCTCAAAAAAAGTTATTTTGTGTCAATATTGGTCATTAGTTCATTAACTTTCTAAAGGAATTCCTAAAGCCTCTTTACAAATTCAGTTATTAGTAGAGTAGTATAGAATCGAAAAATAAACGTAAGTACTTCATTTAGGAATCTGATAGGTTTTTTATTCTACCTACAATACACAGTAGACAACAAATCTACTAGGGTTGGTTAGCAACCATAATAGCATGCTGACTTTATAAAATTTTGATGACTTTGTAATGTTATGCTATTCTTCACTATTTATTATTATAACAAGATGTTTTCAATTAGAACCAGTAGTTACCGAGATTAGCGCGTTCAACCAAACTCTTCAGCCTTGAAGTTGAGTAGTAGTGACAGAAATAATTTAGTTTTAGTTCCGGGGTTTATTGTTTAGGTAATTGCCGCAAAAAAAAATTTGTAAGTAAAATAATTTTACAATTGGGTATTTGAATATTTAGTCAAATGAGTATCTTATAATGTCAAAACAATTCGCTCTACAGATATTTCTATACAATTGAACATAATAACGTCATACTTTTCTGGTGTCATTATTGCGGATGAATACTTTTTTCAGATAGTTAAAAGATATATTATTACCGGATTAGTGTAAAACTATTTATTGTTATTTATTGACTTGACATTTAAAGATCCAACTATTTATATTATTAATTATTATGCTCAAGATCATGGTAGTAGACCAATCTAAAATATACCATAGTACTTATTTAAGAGCAAGTAGTAACTATTATGCACACAATCAACAATAAATTTTCGAATGTTGTTTATTTTGTTTTATATTTATTTATTTCACTTCACAAATGGTAAAATACAGAAGTAGGATTAATACAATTGTTTAAATGTTTTTGTGGGAGACTGATGCCCGTGACAGGTATTTCTATACGTGTGTAATAGGTCATGAGACTACTCAGATTCCACAGTTAACCTAGTATGTATTTTACGTTTTTGTTACCAGCACAAAACATGAGTAAGAGTAACATTAACATGCAATAACAAAATTAAACAAAATATGTGTTGTGAGTTGTGTGTGTATTAGTGTGTGTGTGTGTGTTTGTGTGCGCACGCGCGTGCGTGTGTGTCTGTGTGTAAATGTATGTGGGAAAAGGTTATTACTATGATTTGACGATCAATAAATCTTCTGTTAGATGATAATCTAGTGATTTAAGCCAGGTGGATATAGTAAATTTGCATACTATTTTTTGCAATCTGTAAATTGACAGCAGTGAGTTTGCTTTATTTAAAAAAAATGGCCCGAGTAAACAGTAAAATCCATGAGCGAGGCTTGTATGAAGAGTTCTTGTTTCACATACTTTTCCCTTTGTACGTTTGTCCTAATTTAGATTGGGGTCATATAAAATTTATGAGTGTTTTCTGACAATAACCTAAAGAACAAAGGATTGTCGTACAGTAAAAATATCCTAGGTTTTGTATAAAACAGTAGTTGGATAGCGGAAAGGCTTACACTTTGAAACTTCTAGAAGGTAGGTTTTTCAGGTGCCTCCCCATGAAGTGATGCAGTATGTCGCTATTGATTGACAAAGGGCATAGTATACCATTTTTATGATATGTAGGTCTATCACATTTCTAAGCATCTTGAAAATATAGATCAATTGGCGAAGTCTGCTAACAAGCACACTGATGTGGGGTTTGAATGTCAGTGTTTGATCTATAAACACTCTTAGATATCTGATAGTCTCAATTTTTGAAGAGATGTGCAGAAGCCAGTTGAATATGCTTGACCACAAAAAGTGTGTGGAAAAATAGAGAGAACTGAAGGAGGTAGAAGACTTATTTTAGATGCGAAGGCAATATATTATGTTTTCTTCACATTTAAGGTTAGAATGTTACTCTTTATTCATTGGCTGACCCTGTAAAAACCACGCTGTGCACTACAAAATACTTCTTCTCAAGTGTTACCACTAAAGATAAGTACTGTGCCGTCATCATAGGCTACCATTCTTAATCGGAAGTTGACAGAGGTCATTGATATAGGTTATAAAAAGAGTAGGTCCCAGCACACTTCCCTGAGGGACTCCATATTTTATATTAAGCTCATCGCTAATCTATCATCAATCTTCACTCGCTGTTTTCTAGAATTTAGATAATCCTCAAAAAGTTTAAGGCCTAAGTTAGACTTAGGCCTTAAACTTTTTCATATTCTTTTAAGTGGTATTGAAACCGTGTCAACGGCTTTTGCCAAATGGATGAATACTGTTAATCATTTCCTTTTGTTGTCAATATTTGAAATTATAGAATCAGTTAGTTTGTGTACATCTTCATCGGTGGGTTTTCTTGGGCGAAACCCAAATTGCGAAGGTGAGAGCAAAACATTAGACTCCAGGTAATTAAGGTGGCGTTTGTTCATTAAACGTTCAAAGATCTTGGATAGCATATGAAGAATGGAGATTAGTCTGTAGTTATTTTTAGAGCTTTTGTCGCCGCAATTATGGACTGGTTTTACTATTGCTACTTTCATTGCCTGCGGAAAAAAACAATCGTACTAAAGGCTGGATTGCAAATGTGAGTCAGAGAAGGAACAAGTCACACATTCTCTGTAGCGTTTTATAATACCATCAGATATTTGATCTACTCCTACAGCAGCATCTTCTCTTAGACCCAATATAACCTGTTCAACCTCTTTTTCATCTGTCCGGAGCAGAACAAAAGAGTTCGTAGGTGTATTAAAGTTAGTTCTGAAAACTATCTTATGACTGTAGATTATAAACTATCTTTTTGGTTAATGATTTTCCAATATTCGCGAAGAAATGATTTGCTTCATTTACACGATTTTTAGGATTGGCTGTTGTGATAAGATTGGTTGAGTGATCAGCTATTTTTTTATATAAACATATTTTATTGATTGTACCCCATAGCGTGCAGAAGTTTCGGTATCGTTTATAAGTAACTTTAAGGACAACATGCTTTGGATTCTTTTTTAGTTTTTTGAACAGATTGTCTCTATTTCTCACGCTCCGCAATATTCCTTCAGTAATCCAAGGTGTGTATATTGTCCTTTTATTTGACACTTGAACTAATTTAGAACACTCATTTAATGCACTGCCTATGTAAAAACTTAGAACGTTAGTCGCTGTCTCAGAATCGTTGCTATAAAGTATTGGCTCTATGTTTATGCACTTCATTGCGGTGTCTAATTTTATGCAGTCAATGCGTTTTGTCTTAAGTAGGATGTTTGTGTAGGGATTCCACACATTAGACAACTATTTTAGAAGTACATCTGGTGATGTGTTAAAATACTAGTGCTGTACTGAGACAGTGGGCGATAAATACCAATAATTCAGACATCCGAAATATATCTTAGTAGTAGGCAGTTTGCGTCCGTTAGTAAGAAATGTTCTGACTGTATTTTGTATTCCTGTTTTTAGTATATAACAACTCCTTCATTTTGGGTTTTATGGTATGCCGTGGTTACATATTTAAATTCATCCAAGGACGGGTTGCAGAAAGAGATAGATGGAAATCCGAAGTAAATCAAAGTCAAATATTTTATTTTCTAACAGGTATACATATTGCAGACTCCAAGTGAATACTATATTCATGGTAGTTTTATATATGCGCAAAACACAATGACTACAGAAGGCAAGCTTTAAACAGCACACATAGACATCGCTCAGGAATGCTACTGACACATAAGCCGGTCGGCACTTCGGCAGCAGTTGCCGAATCGAAAGTGCCCACCCAAAGCATTCGGTTTTATTATTGATGCCGCCCCACTGTCGCTCAGTCTAGTGTACATGTTCGGCAAAAACGAGTGTTTTTTCCCGAACGCTGCCCACTTAGCTATGTGTGTAGAAACCCTCACTAATACGAATTCTCGGAACACCTTCAGAACAAAATGGGCCTCGTGTATTAGGTATCTTTCTCAATTGAGTATGTACGAAGCTTACCTGCTGTACTTTCCAAATTGTGTGTTATAAGTACCTAGGTATGTGTAGATACGTTTGTAAATCAACGACCGTGAATTACGCATGCGCAGTGCGTCGTCACAAGACACGTTAATAAATCACTCCGAATGATCAATTCATTGAACTACCTATTGTTACTTACTTATAGGGAATACCTTGCGGTTGGGGAATCCATCCTTACGCATTTTAATGAACAGTTAATTTTGAAATTATCGTAATATTATTGTCGCAATTAGTTTAATGGTTGCACATTTAGATATAATTAGCTGGCCATTCTAATAATTGCAGAAGTAATTTGGTTGATTAAATATTAATTTAATTTAACTTTTTTTGGAAAACTTGCAGCTAGAGAAAAATATACAAATTCCTGTCTAAAGCGGATTTGCCCACCTGCATCAGGAAATGTTAAAACAAGCGCTATCAATTACTAAATCTCTAACTTGTCTTAAATTCAGACAGATTCATTAAATAATAATGTAGGCTGTATATTATACTAGCAATCTTGTTAACTCCTCAAGCTTAGCTAAATTGCTTATGTTAGTAGTGGATTTAAGCCAGTGGGATAACGCATGGGATTCGAGTCAGTAACGTCTAGATTGTAAATCTACTATCACCATTTCAAAATTCTATAAGAAAACCATAAATTAGAAATACACGAAACCTAACCTTCCAAGCTATTGCACATTAGATGTTGTCACAAGAAATATATCGAGGGACCCTTACACGAACATTGACAAATACTGGGGACGGTACAGATCGTATTTATGCAACAAAGATCATCCATGATCCATGATCGACTGAGCACCGAGACGTGAGTGAATTCTACGGAAGACAATATTTATTGTCGTAAGAAATGTAACTATTTTTGGGCGTCTAAGGCCTTGGACTATTTGGAGGGCTTTTAGGCTCTTCGTGACTATTTTCCTTATATTTATATGGCATGGTATAGTACCTTTTATATTATAAGAAGTGTAGTAGTATTTAAAAGTATTTATACACTTGAATTTTTAGGTACCTTCACTTTGGAATTCGAAGACAATATGTACCTACCTAACATCCACTAATCTCTCTCAAACATGAAGCCGGTAGTAGTGGAAACATCACAAATCTTTTTTTCTCGAAAATTCTTTATCTATTCAAAGCAAACGCAATATTTGTGAAAGACTCTGTTAATGACTGATTATGTTAATGAGTATACTTACTGCAATAACAACTTACTCATCGATAATTTACGTTCTAGTTAACATAGAATGACATACCATCACACAACATATTCTTACTTAGAAATAAGGTATAAAAAATCGCCTCCATCCAGAAGTTTCATCAAGCCTTATATTGCTGGCTATAAATTTTTCATGGTAGCCCTATGCGTTGAGTAAGTATTTACTCTAACTAAACCCGTATATATCACCGAGGCCGACCAATTTCTTGACCGAAAAATTTATAACGGTGCTTCTAGCGTTGATATATGATGGGTAGATGTCCCCGGAACATATAGTGAAATGATAAATTTGGGGTAGGTGGTTTTGTTATTTGCATATTTTGGTTACAATGGTGGTTATTGGGTAAGTGTTTTATGTATGGCGTTAAGAGGGTTTATTCACTTTGCCAAATACAAGTGAAGTTGTGTTTATGGAAAGGCATTTTTTTTTTGCTCTTAAGAACATGACTCTTTAAAACATAATTCTGCTTGCCTTCTCTCTGCCTTTGAGTCAGCCTTTCTGTAACTTGTCAAACGACTCTCGTCTCTTATAGTAATTTGTAAACTTGGCATCGACTTCAACGACTTTAGCTTTTGCTTCATAATCAATAAAGTATTTTTAGATATTATGGCGCGGTTGAAATAGGCTTTTTGCGTTACAACAGTCACGTAACTTATGCCCACTAAGCATTGATGAAACCATACTAGGTTTCTCCACTCAAATTGAGCGGTCATCTGGGGAAGTACGACCACATTGCATAAAATTACATTGAAACCAGTCCAGTCTAGTGATTTTATTTTCTTACAGAAAAAAACATTATTTCTTGTAAAACATTTGTGGATTACACGTAGCAATTTGCTACGCGGGATTCGAATAATAATAATAATAATATCATTTATTCAGACCATTGATCCATTTAGTGTTAGTAAAACAATATTGAAATATAACAAACACCTTAAAGACTAATGTTAGTAATAAAACATAATCATAAAATACTACCGGATGTACTCCATATGAATACGGTCACACCGATTCATGTATGGGCAGTCCAGTCTTAGAGAAATCATTTTCAGAATACTGTTCGAGC
This sequence comes from Herminia tarsipennalis, assembly GCA_945859575.2. Taxonomy (NCBI): domain Eukaryota; kingdom Metazoa; phylum Arthropoda; class Insecta; order Lepidoptera; family Erebidae; genus Herminia; species Herminia tarsipennalis. The sequence continues at coordinate 21,605,142 of OX243851.2, read as the reverse complement.
TGGCCCTAACTCTGCGCACCAGAGATGTGCATTTCTTGCGAATCGTTGCATAAAAACAATCTGTGCGTGCTTCGGCAAACATCCCTGATGCACTGCAGCGTCGGGGCAGCCCCAACAGCATTCTGAAAGCATTATTGTACAAGACACGGAGGGCACTGTACGATTTTTTGTATTTTACGAAGCTACAAACTTTTAGATAGGAATTGTGCCACCGAGGCAGATATAATTACGCTTACAAAAACATTGTTAGAAGGATATTAACCCTTAAAACATCACAATAAACTCCTAAATAAAGAATCTCAAAGTAAACAGGGTTCTTATTAACAAGTTCAATATTTCCGATGTGGGATATGTAAATCTGTTCGATCTGTCGTCGACACGTACCGCCCTAGCTCTCGATTCCAGTTTAATATCTCGATTCCTTTCACGGGAATTGTTCGCTTAACATGTGTATACTTAACCGTATACTTTGTTTAAGAAAGGTGTATAAAGTACCTAGGTAATAAACTGAGAAAAATTCTTATAGAAAGGGATGACTATGCAAAGCCTAGACATAGGTATAACCTTGCAAATAAATTACTAGCTGTCACCCTTGGACTTCGCCCGCGATTAGACATTTTACCCCGTTAAAGGGTTGATTTTCGATTTCGATCAAAAAGTTGAAATACGTATTTTTTATTTACAACCAAAAATATTTTATTAATACTGCCAAACACTAATTTTCACAGATCTAACTTTAAACTGACGGAGTTTCATATAAACTTCCAACCCCTATTTTACCCCCTTAAGGGTTGATTACCCAAAAACACTGAAACACGTATTTCTCTATTTTAAATCCAAAAGCTTAATACAAAATTTCAATGATCTCAATTTAATCCTGACGGAGTTTTACATAAACTTGCGACTCCTATTTTACCCCCATGAAGGGTTGATTACAACCTGACGCGGACTATACAGGGTGGACCAAACCGATGCCCCCTGGAGAAAAAGTGCCGGAAAGATTTGAGTTAGCGATTTTTTCTGAAAGGAATCATTTTTTAGATAAAAAAATAACACACTTCACAGAGCCGGGAATCGAACCCGTTAAATGTTGAAAAAAAAAACTGTTTTTATATAAAGATTAAAAATGAGAGATTTGTTCATTATGATTGACCTTTCGATTGGTACCATAAAAACACATATTATATATATATATGAAGTACCTACTATCATTATTAATTATCAGAATTATAAAAAAAAAACTAATTAATTTAGCACCTTACACGTAACAATAGTAACAATATTCTTACACTAGTGTACTGGGGCACCCCAAGTCACTCGTAAACACGTAAAAAAGATGCGATTGTCGCCGCCGTGATAATTAATTGATAGCGGTCAACGGTAAACAAAAATACATCGACACTCACACCTAATATACACAAACAGAAATAATAATAAAACTAACCGCTCTGGGGTACCCCATGCAGGGTTTTAGGGTAAGTTTTTAGGAGTCGTGCTCTAAGGCTAAGATTTGACCATCTAATACTCGACAGTTTTTCCATTGGTCGATGTGTTTAAGACTCTTATACGGGCTGCGGCAACCACTTACTATCAGGGGTTCCTATACTTCTGTAACTAAGTTTAAAAAGTTTAGATGTAATCTTTAAAAGTACTAACCAAAGGTTTGAAAAAGAAAACGTAGATATTTTATTGCTGTTAATGAGAAAAAAATCAAAAGTAATACCTAAATAAAACTGACATAATTTTATTGGAACGAAGTTCCTTATTGCGCGTTGGGAAAGGGGGCTAGACGGAAAAAATTCTCACGAAAAGTTGTAACGACACACGCGCACGCCGCACGGCTTGTGTGTGTCAAACACACAAGCCGTGCGGCGTGCGCGTTATATATGAACATCTAATTTGGGTTCGAGCCTTCGGTATACAATCGTCTTTTTGTAAGTTATTTTAATTATTTCGTCTTTCTATTTCGCATTGAACAGTGTGGTGTTGTGAAGATTATAATATAAAAAAAATAAGATAAGAACTTCGTTCCATCCGGGTGTCCCTTGACACCTCTCAAGTTTTTTTTTATTGTAATTCGCTGGCATACTTCAGTCCAATATTACAATAAAAATATTATGCTACGATTGAGACTTAAGTACAATAACTGCGATATGTATTCAGTTCATCAACTACTTGAAAACAAATATTGTTATGAAAATATATAGACGACAGTTCGATGAGAGCCTTCTTAATAAACGATGTCTAGACGAGGTTCAGTTCATGCAACCTTTGTTTGACTAACTAGGTTTAAAAATAAGGTATGACGGAGCACTATGTGGCAACGGTATACCAACAATATTTTGATTTATATTTCAATATCATAAAAACTGAAAAAATAAATCTAAAGAATAATATTATAATGCCTATCTAATCTAAAGATAATTTATTTTACAAGGTGCGAGTCGCGCGTTATAATCAGATTTCAATTCTAACACTTAACGATAGCATAAAGTTTACGTCCACGGAAAAACTTCTTCATCAGAATTGATATTCATAAAATCAGCTTACATCAACCCACAGCAAGATATCATATCATGAATTCTCATTGTCTTGTATCATCCGCATTCAGTGAGTGTCTGTCAACTTGATAACGTCATTGCCCGTCGCGGTTTGGTGATGTGCCAACTGATGTTTTTTGCTGATTGTTTTGATATACTAACCGTCATCTCATCTCGCCAAGTTTCATACCTGAACAAAAAGCGAAAAAAATATCGATACATATTTAAATATTCTACTTCTCTCTCCAATACATCTAATCTAATCCATTAGTAGTCAGAGGCTGTTAAGTTCATTAAATCCATACTAATATTATAAATGTGAAAGTAACTCTGTCTGTCTGTCTGTTACGCTTTCACGCTCAAACAGTTAAACTGATTTAGATGAAATTTGGTATGGACATAGTTTGAGTCCCGGGGAAGAACATATGATAGTTGTTATCGCGACAACCAATATCCACGCGGGCGGAGCCGCGGGCAAAAGCTAGTTTAAAATAAAGCACAAAACTAAAAAAAATACATTGATCCATTGCCCCAAAAAGAAAGAAATACAAACAAGTAAACCAGGAAGAAGCTTTTACATTTATAATATAAGTAGGGATGTCGAATATTTATTTTCTTAGCGATATATATTCAGAAAAAATAATCAGTAAACTGGCAATAACTCAAACGTGATATATATGACCACTGAACAAAGTTTATCTCGTAATATACATATTAGATCGGTGCAAGTTGTAATCAGTAGCGATTTCACTTTTGGTCCTACTTTCACAGTCTTGCTTAGAATGCCTTGTTTAAGACGTGTTCGGTAGCTTTTATTATTTTAGCACAATATAATGCTGCGGTATACTTTCAACGAAAGTTAATACATTAACTAATAAGTTATATACGTAAAAAGTACAATATTCGATCTTTAAAAACGGCAAACTAATGCACGTATAGATAACATATGTGTATTGCAAAGTCACATTATAATAAAAAGTCTTAAAAGTAGGAAAGCATGATTTAATTATCACGAGAATAGAAGAGAAAAATGTAATCCGCTGCTTTCACCTGTTGACGCCGGCAATGCGACACTGGAATAACGGTTTGCTAATTAGTCAACTTTAACGGACCGCTTGCTGAGCGCTTGTAACTAATCTACACCTTTTTACATAAAACATCTTTATTCAGTAACATATAGGTGGCATAGAAACTCTATTTTTAGAGGTCCGTACCTCAAAAGGAAAAATCGGAACCCTTATATGATCACTTTGTTGTTCGTTCGTCCGTCTATCAAGTTGAAATTAAAATCATATAGGTAGGTAGGTCTACTATCCCTTGAAGCAGTGAAAATATCAAATTTCTAAGTTAACGCCGTTAATGCCGCAAAAAATGCAAAATGCCGCAATTTCAAGACTCAATTTCTGCAATATTTATTATATGTACAAGGACTTGTTCGGTTTTTTAAAATGTCCATGTAATTCAATTCCTGTCACAACTGTTTAACATTTTTCGATTTTCTAGTAGAAATACAAACAAAATTCCTTGTGTGTAATTGGACCAATATGTGCTCGAGTAAAAAGTTTGTAAAAATTAACCGAATATAATCCTTACCAAATTCAATTATAACACTTTTAAGAACAAAATTTTCTCAAAAGTATATGTTCGTAAACTTTCGCGATTTGTACACATTATAGTATTTTTTAAGGTACGGGTCTTGATCGCTTAAATATTTTAATTTTAAGGCTGAAACCTTTGTCTTATTGCCCGACGTATCGTTCATATTACAACGGCCGTGGTCACGGGTACGCAGGTATTTAGTCTTAAAATAAAATATTTACGCGATTAAGACCCGTAGCTTATAAAATACTATAATGTTCTTAAAAGTGTTTTATTTCAGTTTGGTAATGTTTGACAATGCTTAAGATATAATATCATAGTATTCGGATAAAATAACTATAATCGAACTCCTTAACTTTGATTGTCATATTTCCATGTGAATACACAAATGTAATCAAAATGCTATAAAGTCTTAATAAAACCTTTTTGCTTATAACTTAAGCCGCATACAATCGCCGCGCTATGAGTGCTATCGATATTTGCATACAAATTGGCCCAACATCACTTCACTAGACTTGAGCGATCTCGGTGCTACTCCTAGATTATAAATTGTCGATATTATGCATAGTGACGTCCCCATTAGCAATACAATGTCGACGACCTAAGTACTTAGTAGATGAGTGATTGTCTTGTGGTTATTACGAGTAGCCACAAAACATTAAGATTATAGAAGAAAGCTTCATACGTACTTTGTACATAGACATCGTTTACTAACAGGAAATCTCGGAACATCCTCAAAACAAAGTGGTCTGAGATTCCTGAGTGTGTTGTGTCGCAAGAAGTATGTACGTGAGAGTTGCTACACACATAAGCGGCATAATTATGTACAGGAAGGGCGGTAAAACCAAATGTATGTGAATGCATGTTTGGGAAAAAAGCCGCTCAGTATTGCCAACACGTATACTAGGCCGGGCGACCGCTGAGTGGTAAAACCGATATGTGTAGTGTAGATGAATTTTCCGGCCCGAATGAACTACCCGATGGGCACTTGTTAATGAAGCCGAACACATGTAGAAATTTCGAGTTGACACTTTTGATTCGGAACAAAACGTGCCGACCCGTTTAAGTGTGTAACAACCCTAACACACATCAAACGATGGCACATTCACATATTTGCTTATAAAATATCACAGAAAAGTTAATTACAACACATTTGTTCGTGCTATCAATGGAATAACATCTGAATCACTTCGATGCAAACCATATCTGATATTTACAGTAATTTAAATTGGCGAAGGTATAAATGGTTTCTGAAACAGCATTCATACAGTCGTACAAGTTCCTAGGGGAACGCGACAGATGGCTTAATTGCCTTAAATTGTAACTTATGAAGGCCAAATTCGACAACTCTGGCCGTGGCTCGGTAGCAGAGTAGTTAACGCCGTGGGGACGGTACCCACTACGGCGGTCGCGAGTTTGAGTCCCACCTAAACGATTTTCTCTTTATACTTTAGTAAAGCTGAATTGTTCATAGCTTAAAGAGCTTAGAGAGATGGAGAAAAAAAGTATCTACATTAAAATATTACCAAGTGTTTAGTTTACCTCAAAAGGTTATTGACTCGGCTATATTTACATTTTATTTTGCATCGCAAACTGTTTTCATACAGGTTCATCCATGCATGTCTTTTATTACCGATAAACAACTTACATATTTATAACTTCACTGCATATTTTCATTCATTTTCCTGTTAGCTCTGACTATGCTGTATTTGTTGTTTTACTAGCTTCATGTGATTAATACGGTAATATTTAATACCTACTATGTATAATGAATATTTCAAGTTAATTTCCGCTTAGTTACTTCTTCTAATTATAATTAGTTTACAAGATAGGCGATAACTTCTTTCATTCATTGTTCTACTATCTTGGTGCCCAGTGGTAGTGTGTAAATCTACGGCACAAGAGGTCGTGGACTTCCACATCAGGTAATTGTATGTTAATTGCTTGGCTTGTATTCTTTTGCGGGTGTTGTCTTTAAAATAATCGGTGAAGAAGATCATTGTAAGCTAACCGGCATGAAAAATCGAAGACACCACTAAGCCGTACCAGGCCCCCGTGTCACGTGCGTCACCTTCAAACAAATCTCAATTCACAGTACACATGAACTACAATTCGAACGGGAATCGAACCCAAACCTTGTCCACTGCAGTCTTACTCGCTACCACTAAACCGCTAGTGGAATACTCAGCTACTTAAGTCAATTAACAAAAACTTTCACGTCGTCTAAAATAAATACTAATGACAATCATTTAACATTAAACTTTTTTTAATTACTCAGTTACATAGATGCTTTCTTGTTATAATTAATGTTTTTGTAAGTTTGCGGTAGAACTAAGCAATATGAAAATTTTGTAAATGCTAAGCCACTTTTATGCAGCTGACTGTATTCTTTTTGCTCGTTTTGCAATCAATTTTTCTTCCATACCACCCACTAACATACAAAACTCCTAAATGTTCCGCAAGCAATTTTATCTAATACAATGTTGCTCCGAATTTAGCTGCGTCTCGCGGCGCCGATCGGTTATCTCTCCATTCATCCATCAAAAGTGGCAAACTAATACAAGCTAACAACTTCCCCGCAGACTTGGATATGAAGGAACGGGACAGAAGATATGACGTCATACAAAATAATCACCCGGAGTGCTTAATTTGTCCTTAGATCACATAAAGGTGTTGGTAATCATAACTTAAAAATTACTTCGTTTAAAAAGTTAGTGTCTTTAGAAATACCATTTGTTTATACGTGGTAGGTAGGTAGGTTCCATTCGCCTAAATACACTATTAAATAAAAAAAAACTATTGTGACTTCGCAGGCAACCAATTCCAGGCAACCAAATCTGTACACGAAAAATAATCCCTTTCATGTTTGCCTTGATTATTAGGAGTAAAAAGAAATCACAGGGAGTGTGTGTATGTGACGTATGTGACGAAGCGTTGTCGGGATGCAGCATGATTCCCGAAGCCCAGTTTTTAGTCTCCTCTCTCGCGGAGGTTTGAAAACTTTCAGCGAAGCTACTGTTGTATAACATCCCGAGTTAACAGATCTATGATTTTCCAACATTGTTGTCGACACATGCCCGCTGCGAGATATATGCCCGAGCGATTTCCGAGGTCCGTATTCATTATCTTTTTTTTTTGTTTTCGCGGCAAGTCCACGCTTTTGACAGTCAAAATATTATCTTAGTGGTCAATAGAAAGCTGCGCTTAAAAATGCATCGCGCATGCGCGTGGACATCTGTGAGCGCACCGCGCATGCGCCAGTTCGCGCGGGCTTGCAGCGAAAACGAAAAAAAAACATATAAGAATAAGGACCCTGATCATATTGATAAATACACGTTTCATCACCTGTGATGATTTTTGAAACAGTCTTGACGTTCCGTTTTCAAATCGTAGAGGCATATCGCGATACAATCCACAGGAGCCAGTTTTTCAGTGTCTGAGAGAAAACGCGGGATCCAACTACAACAAAGCTTCTTGACTCTAAGATACTGATGTAAAATAATGTTAACGCTCCCCGAACTAACACAGTAATCTTCTCGATATCCGAGTTAATATTTTTTTGTAATTCTATCCCTGAACTATCTAAAAACTATTGCTCGATATGGGGCAGACTCCCCTTACGCTTATTGTAATCATTTAAGGCTAAGTTTTTTAATCAAATGTAAAATCATACAAAATCAAGGCACGCAATGTTTGCAGTTAAGTTCCATCGTTGCAAAGAAAAACACGGGAAGTAAAATGACTGGACTATCAAAAATTTTAAATTCTTTATTCACTTTGGATAAAAACAACTCTTGTGATACGTCGGGATTCTACATGTACATGTAATGCCAAATTCGCAAACAATAGGTAAAGCTGGAGAAAAGAACCTAGCAATAAAAACTCGCGGCCACTCTTTTCAAATTGCCAATTTTACAATGTTTGAATGTTTATAAACTTGATATGGGGGTAAGGTGCTGCGACTAGTATACTATACACCATATTAAGGACTGATGCAAATTGAATTATCAATACAATTTGCATCAGTGTCATTTTTTTAACCTGCAACCTGGCTACTTGCATTATTTTTTAAATGAATTTGCATCTCAAAACTTATCGGGTAACCTACGTGAAAGTTTTCAATGAAATTTACCTCGTCTAAACCGAATACAGGAGTATAGATACTTATTACTCTAGAGTAAGTTATAGATACGTAATAATAGTTAGTATTCTTTAATACAGACAAGGTATCTCATAGGACTATTATCAATTGATTATATTCAGAAAAATCGTGTACAAAGATTGAAAAAGCAATGCAAAAGCAATGCAGTATTCATAGATAACAATATTTCATAAATACAAATAAGAGTACTTGATTTACAAAACTATTTCGTTTCATAAATTAAAAACTTGAAGATACTAGTGACAATATTAGATGATAGTTATAAAAATATTGCGCTGTCATCAGTTTTGTTACTTGGACTACAGGGAATAAGTGTTAATTGAGTGGCAAAATAACATCCATACTTACATCTAGGTCAAAGCAAAGTAATGACTATATGACAAAGAAGCTCGGACGAAAACCTACCACAATAAACCACCAGTAGGTCCTGTATGTAACTTGGTCCTAGAAGATCGGTGTCAATGTACCTAATCCTATTTATTTTTCAGTTGGCGATGCAAACGTGAGAGCCGACGGCGTTCCATTTATTTTTTGTGAGGAAAAATTATAGATTGGACATCAAGAGGTAGGTAATTTAATGGATTTGTACGTAAGCCCTCTACGAGGTCTTGTATTTATTTATTTAACACTTCCAGCAAATAAATTGCAAACGGCGGACTTAATGCCTGTGCTTTCTTAACCATTCGTAGATTGTTAATAGTCTGATATGTAGAGCTTGATCACAAAAAAATAAACGGCCTGCTTGTCCATTGCAGATAATTCTATATGGAATGGACAAGTAATGACTAATGCGGTTGTTACCATAGGAATAGAATATGAACGATGTAATAAAAAGTCGATTTCTTTGGTCAGAACTTTATGTTTCAAAATAATAGATCATTTATGAGAGCTCTGGGGTTCTCTTCTAGGACTAATGAATAAAAATTACCGCTCGAATAATTATTAAAAATTTCTGCGTTTCTTCAGCTACCTGAAGAAACGCAGCAAATGTGGACTAAATACTACCCCAAAGTAAAACTCTAACAAAATTTAACAAACTCACACACTCCTGGAAACACATTGTCCCGTTTCCAAAGAGCTTCACAATTACATCCCCTATCTTGTATTAATTATTCCCCCGTATAATAGAACCAATATTAATAGTTCTCTCTATACGAACAGGAGTAGATTTCAAAACGGGTATTGGCGAATTGTGAGCTTTGCAATCGGGCCGTTTGCTTCAGGCTTACAGTACAAAGCTGCTTTGTTTAGCAAAGTGACTCAGAGTATGGCAACCGTTACTATTCGAGTAATCGATTGCATACTATTTCCATATTTGGTTAGCCAGTTGGTGATTGTGGTGTTATGAAGAATCTATCAATTAAGTGCGGAGTTATATCGTAGCTCTGAGATGCCTAGATGGTCATAATGTGTAAGCAAAATAAAGACGCTGGTTGTTTTTGTTTTGACTCAAAATTTAACAGAACTAAAAAAATGAAACACGAACATGCCTGAGCAAGATTTTACCCTAAGGCTCCACGTTTCGATCGGTTTCATCCATCTAATTCTCAAGTTAACTCATGAATCCGGGACAACGTCACGACACCGTTTGCGAGGTTTTGTTTTCGCCTGTAATTGTGATCTTAAAGTACAATTATTATTATTTCAAAGGTTTTCTTAAAGTTGAAAATACACAACCTAATAGTAGGATAATAACAAAAATAATCTTTATTTGCGTCAAATCAATAAATCAATCCAAACACAGTGTACAAGATGTTACAGTTTATAAGAGGTCCATAAGATATGTTTGGCCGTTCACAGAATCCAAATTATATTTATATATGCTTTTATATTTTACCCAAATAAATACACAACCTTTACAACCTTTTTTTTCAACAAGTTGTCATTATGGGCTACTCAAATTTTAAACATTCAAAATAGTATTATTTTTTTAACAAGAGCTGCAGTAGAGCACAAACTTCGACCATTCACGATGTCGAATTCTACCAACACCAAAGAGCCCAAATCAGTGAAAGGTACAAAGCAGTGAAGGTATATAACATCTTTCGTATCTATTTCTTTAGTCTACGTTTGTCGTAGACCTCTGACGCTTAGTATTCAACACCATTACTTTAATCCGTCCGTCGGTGGCCGACTCCCGCAGTCCGCGCGCAATAAGCATTACAATTTTAGCTTTGTCTCGCTTAGGAGACGACTCTACTGCTTTCTGCTTACGTATATCGATAGGTTTAAATAATACTTTAACTAGTTATGTTGTGTTGATTGCCGAACGTAATATTATATTTTAATACGCAAGTGTGAGAGCAAACAGAAGTGGCCTCTCTATTCCTTCACACTTATAGTCCGGCGGGATAGAAATCGGACACGACCGCAGATAAATAAGGTACAGGTCACCATTTAATTAGGGACCCCTCAACTCATATTTCTCTCCCTCAACTCTGCTGGTACAGCTATATTATCCACTCTGATCACTGAGGTCAGGAGACCGAGACGTCGCATTAAAAATAATAATAATGGTCTTCTAACCGATTTCGGTTACGGCATATAAAGCATTCTGTAAATATCCTGCTACAGATTACATTTACCCCATAAAACCTCACGTTTTTAATTCCCAAACAAAAGCACCCAATTTAACTCTTATTTACCTATCCCAAACATAAACAAATTATGACATCTGCCTCTTTTTTTATCCTGCAAATGACATATTAAAAGTTAGTTATACATGTTTCTACCTCAGGGAACTCTGTATTATTTTAAATGCGGTCGGAGAGTCTCGCGGGGGCAATTTGCATCGAGCATTTAACGGTTAACCCTCTCAACGTTCTCGTGGGTTTTTTACCCCTGTTTGTTTGCGAACAATTTCTTTCCGGCGAACGATAATAGCGTTAAGTGGACATCTTCAGTTATTCTGGTATAATGTTGGAAAACTGGAAAACGAGAGGGGTTTGAAATGGTTGGCAGGAGTGAAAAAAAACTTTGTTGTACCAGTACGTACATGTAGTACCTTTCTACCCATTTTTGTTTTACTAAAAGAACAAACGAGCAGATTGTAAGCCTGATGTCTCGTTTGTAGCCCATAAAAGCAACATCTCCTCCCAAATCTTTGTTTTAAAGATCTGAGTTATCACTGCACATGGCCACATTTGTCCAGAATCTTTTTTTAAAGAAATGAAAAATCATTGTAGTAAAGAACATTGACGCATTCAAAATGACCTGCTTAGGATAGCGTATGAAAAAAACAAGGTAGACAAATAAAAATACATCGGAAGTACTTTCGCAATGTCCTTGAGAATAGAGTCAGCTTCCGACTACTATTGGTGTTGCTAGCTTAGCTACAGAACCAGTATATTTATTCATAGTTACTTGATATCACAGACATACAACCGCACGCACAAATTAATATCCTGTATGTTGTTTGGATTAGAATGAAACATCTACGGATCCAAACAACATACAAGACATAAGCAACATATATTTTTTCATCACCACAAAATATTTTTACAAGCAATCTTTAAAAAAGCCAGAGCTGAAACTCCGTCTAAATGAACGTCTATTGACTCTTTAATAAAGACAGTTAATAAAAAATATAATAAAAGTAACGGTGAGATTTCAATGTTAATAATTGAAGCGGAGCATAGCCAGTGAGAAATATTACACCTTATTCGTTTCGCTTTAATTAAACTTTCGATGGCCGCGCGTTCGAGCAGCTGTGGGGTAGAATACCGCCATGAATATTACTGGGTTCATGTTGAATTTTCAAAATCTGATTACTTTTTTCATAAAAGTATAAATATTCAGTTTTATTAGGTATATAATAGGTGAAAGTTTAGTATGATGTTCAAAACACTTGCATGATGTTTATCGATCAAAGTTAAAAAAGAAGATTACATGTGGAGCGACAATTTAAAAATTTTCGAGAGGTGCAAAGGCATGTTGAAGAATCCATCCTTAAACTTAGACTTTTTAGTACTAACCTTCTTGATTATGACCGTAAAGGTTTTTAATGTAAAAGACAATGTCAAAGTATTTTCTTCTTTCCTTACATGATTTAGAATTCAGATATCTGTATTTGACGCAATCAGATCTCAAAGCGATCCATAATTACATCTAGTAGGTACCTACCAGCTACTTACATTTAGTCAACCGCGCTAAAAGCGGTAACCGTGGAAATTGGCGCAGCTTTCAATAACTGAACTGATCAATTAAAGCTCTCAAATGTTGGACACGAATGCATTTCATGTTCTTTAGCGCAAGCGAGTAGCGAGTAGGGAAACGAATGTGAAGGATTCCTTCATGCAAGCGTCCTTAAATTAAATGTGATACTTTATGAAAATATATACATTACTGGTCTTAATCGCGTGAATAATTTAAGGTAAAATACCTTGTTTATTGCCCGACGTTTCGACCGTATTGCAACGGTCGTGGTTACGGGTAGACTCTACCGGTCCGGCCGGTACCGGTCTCCAGTCTACCCGTGACCATGACGGTCGAAACATTGAGCAATAAACAAGGTATTTTACCTTAAATTATTCACGCGATTAAGACCCGTAATATATATATATATATTTTCATAATGTGTACAAATCGCGAAAATTTATCAAAATGTGATACTGTTACATAGTTAGGAGAAAAGACGTTAATATGTTACAAATATTTATGGAACTCACAATTTTACCCCGCTTGAGAATCAAACCCACGATCGTTTGCACACTCAGTTAAACTAAGTACATTTGAATTTTTTTTTTATTTAATTGCCTTTGAGTACCTAAGTTATCATCAGGCTTCGTATCATGCCATACTTCCATCGAATAATAAGGATTATATGAAATTGTTCATAGACATCCAATACTACCAGTATTTAAAATAAAAAAAACCAAGTGCTTCTATCTCGGTTGTCAGATGCAGCAGCGTCCCAGATCGTCGGAGTATCGCATCTATCGCATCTGTTGTGTTAGCACAAACAAGTTAGCGCGCGCCATCTGGCGGCACGCGATGACATCACACTGCTTACATATTTGCAAACACAAGCACGGGGTACACCTTAAACTTAAGTATGCGAATAAAATCATAGTACAAAGTAGGTACTTATTAGATATTTCAGTTATTGTTTTTAAACTTTTGTGATTGTTGTACATGTAAGTTATATTTCGGGACTTAATCGCGTGAATTATTTAAAGGTACGAACCTTTTATTTACCCGACGTTTCGATCAAATTGCACCGATGTCGGGTAAATAAAAGGTAAATAATTACGCGATTAAGTCTCAAAATATATCTAATAGATATTTCAGTGTAAATTATAAGCCTGAAATGCTTGTCAAAACAAAAACTCAAGTACCTACCTAGGTGGATTGAAGTAAGGTGTCAGCATAAAAAACTGACACATAGATGGAACTGTAGATGACTTCTCCTTTCTACGGCAAAATGTTAATATTGTTAAAAGAGATAATACAATCATAATAGCAAGTCTTGTCATTCCCTGGTTTAACTGACTTAATTGCCTGATGAATTTTGTTAGAAACAAACTTGCGGGTTTATTTACAGTAGTAGGAACTTAAGACTGTCTGTAAACATCCTACTAATACGTTTAACGCATAAATTACTGAACGGATTTTAATGAAAATTTACAGTACCTAATGCATTTAGTACCTATATCAGAATGGCACAAAGACTTTAAAAATCAAATATGACGCAGGCATAGCAGGATAAGCTTGATAAATATTTTTTTTTCATAAATGAAGTTTTTTTTTTAAAGTCTACTCCCGCTATAGGGTACAGCCCTATGTCGCGGGGGACTTTACAAACATACAAGTCACGGACACACAGTACACCCAGACCCGGAATAACAATTTTTGGATCACAAAAGTGGTGTCCCGCGTGGGAATCGAACCCACGACCTCTTGCGTAGCAGTCGGACTCACTCCCACCGCGCCACAGAGATAGTCAATAATCTTAATAGCAATCAATTCTAAAAAATCTTATAATCTAAAAGGTAATATACCACATTACGCGGAAATACCGTTTTTAAACGTGAAGTGAAAACATAATACATACCCAGTATTTAACAGCGTAAAGGGCATCCTGTGACTTAACGAGCTGGTCCAGTGTTGACTCGCTTGCAATTAAGCCCGTCAAAGCGTACCAACTACTACACACTTTATAACTAACACTTTTATTATGTCCGGGCGTCCTCGCTATATAAACAAACCAGCTTGCGCCTAAATTGTTCCCAGTAGTTCCGTGGCGGTACTACTGGGTAAAAAATTCCCATTGGTTCCGCCGCGGAACTTCTTCCACGGAACTACTGGGAATAAACCTACGGCACCAATTGCAACGGTCTTATTTCCTTAAGTAAAACAACGAAATTTGTTCAACCCCTTGAGCTTGAGTATTTTTAAATTCTTCATGATCCCTGGTCTACGTCATAAAATATCACTCTGCAAGTTTTCTAGTTCCTAAGATTTGGACAGGGCTGAGCATGTGAGCTGCTATCATATTTATAATACATGTAAAAAAAACACTCTGATCCGACATGTTATATTTATCGCTTAGTCTCCTAACAGATGTCCGTTACGGCGGCCAATCTCATGAGACTGACGACGAAATAAATATAGTGAATAAGGACTCTGTCCGTTTTTTTATCGGCTAAACAATTTAACCATTTAATGAGTGGTTTACTTAAATCTCGATGTGACTCATCTACAACTATACAATACATTATAATTTTTTTTAAGCTACGGGTCTTAATCGCGTAAATATTTTATTTTAAGGTTAAATACCTTTGTTTATTTCCCGATGTTTTGACCGCATTGCAACGGCCGTGGTCACCGGTAAAAACCAAACCGGGTACAAAGGTATTTAGCCTTGAAATAAAATATTTACGCGATTAAGACCCGTAGCTTATAAAATTCTATAATGTGTACAAATCGCGAAAGTTTACGAACATATATACACTACATAAAACAATACGCCTTCAAAATGACACCTCTCTCGAACTGAATCAATGACCGGTCGGTGACAATTAAGTCATTTCGATTAACGTCAATTATCTCAATGAACCGACGATTATTGAAAATGTTCCACCGCTTTTGGAAATAGTAAAGTGGAGCGAACTTATTTTAATTGTCCGGTTAATAGGCGAAATTTACTGTCAAGGCATGATGTAGGTAAATGCAATGAGCACTGGAAGTACCTACTTATTTAGAAATATTATGCGACTACTTATGAATAGATATTTAAGTACTTGACTCAGATTGCTTATGATTATGACACATAGTTGCTAGATTACGAAGACCAGAAGATTAATTGCTTGAGTAGTCATGGCAGAAATTATAATCAATAAATGTTGTTCATAATTAGTTCAATTTCGAAGAGTTTGTGTACTCTCTTCTTACAAAATACAAACCAAAACAAAGCGGCGGCAGCAAAGTAAGGTCGCGGAGTTCGAATCCTACCCAAAATACTACCGACATGAACTTACTCCTAACACAAGCCATTGAGCTTGACGGAATTGCTAGTGATTTAGGACCATAATCCATTATAGGTATATATTTTAAAAAATAAACGCCTGTTTTAATTGTGACAGCAAATTGCGTTCAAAAGCATTTTGATCACACAGAAATTGCTGGCGCTTTATAAATGGTCGTATTTCAAACAAAGACTGGCACGACGAGAAATGAATCAGAACAATCATTGATAAAACAACAACAAACGTTTAATTAGCAAATAATACAAAGTACAGAAATTCAAAATGTACAATCACGGACAGAAGTGTTTCAAATAAATTTGCGTTAAAGTAAAATGAAAGATGGTACTCATATTTCTGCGTCATTGGCCCTCAACCGAATATAAATCTGAATAACCGTGGAGCTGGATTTGTTCTTAATTTGAAATTCAAATTTTGTAGCGGGAAAATGTAGCCTACCCGTGAAAACAGAGAAAAATGTACCCATTCTAATATAATTAACATAAAAAAATGTAAAAAATAAACACGTATTTTGGAGCGGGACGCAGCTATTTTCTTCCCCAATCTTTCTGCCGTCTGCATAATTCTACAGTTTAATCTCCTATAGGTAGTGATTTAATCGGGATCCAATTTTTATGTCAAAAGATAAATGACGACGTTTACGTGACTCCAACTTGTTTATTCGAAAAGTTATTTTAAGATTGTTGTAAAATGTTATTAACTCTTAAAATTGTTTCCTAATCATTTTTATCCCCAGTTTTAAGATTACGTAGGTACATTTTAATGATTTTCGGGTTTACGATTTTTCATTATCGTTTGTCGAGTTGATGGAGCTCCAAAATAGAACCTTTCCCGAGAATTTTATGTTTTACAGTTAAGTGATTTTATTAAAACTTCGCATATAAATAGACTATTGACGGATATATACATATTATAGGTACCTACTATATGTGGGACATACTAAAAGTTTTTGGATCAGGCCACTTACTATAAAAGAATGAAAAAACAATAAAGGAATTTGAAAATGAAACTCCAAAGTCAAAGTACTTTATTCGCTTAGGTTACAAAATGCAACGCTTGTAAACGTCAGACATAATCTGGAATAGAATGATTCTACATTTAATGCCAAGTTTGCAAGAGTAAAGGCGTGAGCAATGAACTTGGCAATAAGAACTCATGACCTATACTTTTTTTTTAAATGCCAATTTTTACAATATATTTGTATATATACACTTATAAGTAGAAACTTGTTTGAAAGATGGATTTCCGCCATGTTACGCCGGATTCAATCGGTTATATACAGTTATGCCAGTAAGGTGCTGCAACCATTACACCATGATACTTACGCAATCAATAACCATAGTATGTATAGTAGGTATAATCAAGTTTTAAATGAATTAGCCTCCAATGATGTGAATGGAAGCATCAACTTACAAAAATGACAGAAGAGGGTAAAGGCAAAATGCGATTCGATTTAAGAAAATCTACATTATATACAAATATTTAAAACTAATTTTAAAAAACCTATAAGCTGTGTAGTGAAATGAAAGTTTAGAAGAGGATTAGAGGACTATAATTAAATGAAAGGGGTAGAAACCTTAAACTTCTTAAAACTAATTAAAATAAACCTAGGAGATAGCTGATGTGCAGCGTCGGTGCGCGTGATGCCACTTCGGTAGGTAGAGCTGCAGCGTCGGTGGTTAAGATGCAGCGTGGGTGCGTCGAGATGCAACGTCAATAGGTAAAGATGGGGCGTAGGTGCGTATGAAATGTAACGCCGGTAGGTATGCGTCGGTGCGTATGAGATGTAACGACACATAACATCTACAATAATATACCACAAATAGAATCATACCTTTTTCAGCTGATGTTTGATGAACAATAGGGGAATGAGGACTATGACAGTTTGGCACTCCTTTTTATACCCATCTGTCCTATCAAACATCATTTTAAATATGTAGGTACATTCAAACATTATAATTTAAAACAAATGACTTTTAATACTTTGGAAATGTAAAACCAATATTCAGTGATGTACAAATAATGCACATCACCTGTTACATATACAATGTAACCACAACATTAAAGAAGAAGGTACATAGTGGAACATTAAAGTGATATTACAAATGAGTACAATATATCTGTGCTTATTACTTTCTTACTATTGTAATACATTTAAACACAATTTTGCTAAGCTAACAATGATATTAGCTTCAAAGTGTTACTTAAATACAACTGTAACTATACATAAAGCAACATATTCTTTAATAAATACTATCATATACAAAATTGATTAATATTATATTTCACGGACACAGAATGTCGGAACACCCTTCTAAAAAAAGAGATATCTCCCTCAAAACATAGATTTCACGGACACAAAGTCCTACTGTGTTTTGCTCGAGCAAAAGATATGACTGCTACAGTTTACAATCACGGTATTTTGCGGTAGTACCGTTAACAGTTTGTAGCGCGTTTGTACACGACTTCAGTACGTCGGGTTTATCTTTATGCAAATGGTTGCCGACAAGCGATTTAGCCGGTTTATGGCGCGTCACTGCCCGTGATACATCTGTGGTACGTCTGTGTACAGCTTGCTACGAGTCGTGGCACGACAGAAGATTATAATTGTTAAGGAAAGATTTGCAACCATTTAGTTGGCCGAGGGGCGGGGGAAGCCTTTAACAAAAATTTGTACTTTATAGATTAATATTTTAGAAACAAACCCCTAAATTAAAAAAATAATTTTTACAATTCCAAGTAAGTAAGATAAAATATCACATCCCCTCTTGTAGGGATACCAAAAAAAAAAAATTTTAGATTTCATTTTACCGCTTGCGTAAGTTATATGTACATGCAAAATTACACCTTTCTAGTACTAAAAGTCTCCGAGCTAAGCTGCGTGCTAAGTGCGTGTTTGCCATTTTGGCTACGAAACCCTAATAAAACCACATGTTAATTCTCTTTAGAAAAATAATGAACAGTTGAGTGATTTTTTTAAACAATGCTTAAAACCATGTACATTAAACCAGCTTTCGCAGCTCAATCTGTCTCTTAATTTGGGCGCTACGATGGCCACAACTGACACAAAATTAAATACTTTTAACAAAAAAAACCCTCTTGCGTTGGGATTTAATTACGGTTTTGTTTTGTGATATAGACCAGGAATAAAAATATATTTTAGAAAACTTTGAGGGGGTCTTTTTATTTTATTTTTAGTAAAATAAACTAAGAGACCTGCATGTTGCTGTTGTTCTCTCTCATTATAAGCTATCTATTCTTCGTCATGTTTTCCCTAGTCTGTCTCCCATCTTTAAAATGCAATTATCGTAAGTTGCTAAAACTTGTTCTACACATTTACTTGCCAATACCTAATCATAAAAATAATGTAACCTATTTAACAACAGGAAAGAATGTGATTAACAGTTTTAAATTTTAAATAAAAATGTGCATATTTTTAAATAAAGTGCCACGAATCACGACATAAGCTTGCAAAGCATTTGCGCACAAAACATTCTTCCGTTTTGTGCAAAATACTCTTAGTTTGTCTTTATACACCGCAAAGCGAGTGTACAACATCAAATTACCATTTTTCTGCGCGACGGTACTCCCTCGAATGTAAACTTTAATGATGTATGAACTATGATAACACTGCTTTTACTAGTTTGAGCTAAGTATTTAGGTTTTGACTGTATTAGAGTTTTTAAATTCTTAAAGAAAATAAAAACAATTTGACTACAGGTAAATTAGCTTGAAGAAATTTTTGCGTTTGTAGTAGTGTATGGTCAGCAAATAAAAAAAACAACATTTTATTTTTAGTTTTTATTGTTTTAAAGGTAATATACGTTTGTGGCTGGAGCACACCAAATGCGTGCACGTCTACGCATACGCACTACGTACTAATACGGTCGTGAAAATGTGTATCCACCGCATTGTAATCTATGGAACTGTATGAGGCAGACAAGCCAGTTCCAAACATTACAAGCATTGAATGCCGGTTTTCACTTCAGTGAAGACGTGTATGAATTAGGTGTTCTCCGGCCATAAATGTTTTATTCTAATAATTCATCAACCCCAGGCATATCACAATCATCCCCATCCTCGCTTTCATCAGATGAATTATTTAAATTAATTATGATTCGTTCTGATATTGTGTCTAAAGCTGCGTCTCTACCCTGATATTTGCTTTCCTCCTCAATAGCATGCAAACAAACTTTTCTCCATTCCTCTACAGTTATGGCGTTCATTTTTTCTTCAGCTAATGACATTATAACCTTCATATTCATTGCGACATTCTTTTTTGCGACATATGTTTTCACTATCCCCCATATATTTTCTATAGGATTAAACTCCGGATGGTATGGTGGTAAACGCAGCACAGTATGACCGTGCTGTCGTAATATTTCGTCTATCTTGTACTCTATAAATCTCGCCTTGTTTTGCAGAATCAGTTCATATAATTGAGGCTTAAGCAACGTGGATGAATGCTCAATGTTTCGAAATGTCAGCCAGTCTATCATTTGCTGTTTTCTAGAATTACTATTCGGTGCAGGATTTTGTATTGAGTTATGATATGGTGCGTTGTCAACAACAACAACACTATTTGGTTGTAAGTTGGGTATTAATTGAGTTTGAATCCACCTTGAATAGTTGTCATAGTTCATATTGTTGTGGTAATCTCCACTTTTTTGGTCGGCTTTAAACATAAGCAATGCATTTGGTATAAAGCCATCGATACCACCGGCATGAACAATGATTAAGCGGTTGCCTTTCGATATATGTTGCTTCAAACCTGAAGTGCTTCCATCTGACCAAGATTTCGAGAGGGTATGTGATGTATGTATATATGTTTCGTCGGTGTAAACAATTGGTCGGCGTTGTTCACGATATTCAGCAATTTTCATCAAATAATTAATTCGCAAGTATCTAATTTCGTGTTTTTCCATAAGAAGTTTCCGGTTATCTTCTGTTTGCTTCCAATTAAAACCTAATGACATGACGTGTTTTCGTAACGTGCTGACACAACCTTTATAATCGATATCTTCTTTCAATTTTGAGTGCAAAGTTTTTAAAGTGGGAACTTCTTTATTTGTGATGTGGAAGTCATGAATTGTTCTTCTGATAACTTGCTGATCAAAGTTATCGATTACTATTGTAGGTTTACGATTCGGTTTCTTTTTAGGAGATTTAAATGTTACTTCCTGATCTGAAGGACGACATTTGCTTTCTGATACTACCTTTCTGACGGATGCTATTGAAATTCCTGTTGATTTAGCAACTAATTGAGTGGGGGTCATAATACTGCTCGGGTTGTTATTACACTCATTTTCGAAATATTTGTACATACATATCAACCCATATGATGTCCCACTGCTGGGCACGGGTCTCCCCAGTAGAACCTACTGGAATGTAGATCCTGGGAGTAATTGCCATAATCGCCACGCTTGGCGAGCGGGTTGGCGATCGCAGTAAGGCTTTAAGTACTCCGAGGACGCTGCTGCCCGTCTTCCGGTGTGAAATCCCTTAGTCGCCTTGACGACACCCACGGGAAGAGATGGGGTGGTACTATTCTTAAGCCGGTACCACACGGCATACAGCAAACAGTACAAAACTTCCTTAGTTTGAGAAGTCAAAGGCTTGCCTCGACCATGTTTTAACACTGGAGCCATTTTGAATTATCAATATAAAGTTACAACACTTACACACTTGAAATTAAACACTTCAACAAATATTTTAACAATAATAACAAACAATAACAACAATCAACAAATACAAAATTTCACAATGAAACTACTACGTATCTAATAATTATAATTTTTTAATGAAATGCGTGCTTTATGTTCTAACGGTATCAAGCGACTGACGTCAGACTGCACGTGGCACCTGCGGACAGAGTAAACTGGTTTATTCTGGTTTTGTGCGTGTTTCCACTTTCCACTATCAAGTGACGATTTATTTATTTGTTTTGTTTCGTAATTATTATGGTCAAAACTTTTTACCTATAGCTAAACTACTATCATCTAAAGAACGACACGATATTTTATTGTTTCACGGTAGTCGCCTTGTCGTTTGCTCAAGGACGTGAAATTGAATGACATATTTTTTTTAATAAAGTCAAAACCTTTTTCTTTAAAATAAAAACTTGTTTTTATTGAAAACAAAAATCAGAGTGTTGCTAGGGATAAGTATTAAATTAAATAGTAATGTTAGGATATTGAAACATTTTTGTAAGGGCCAGAACGATATAGTGGAAACGCGCTCTAATATCTAAGTAACATACACACCACTACATATGCAAAAATTTCTCGAGACTAATTTCACTGTACCTTCATGGCACAGTGGGAATGTGTATGACTGCTGTGCAAGACGTTGTGGATTTAATTCCCAGGTGGAACAAAACAAATGATCACTAACATTTTATTACAAGTCTAAGTGTAATCTGTATCTATAAAGCTTTGTTTGTAGGCTTAATTAATTATTTACTTTTTTTTAATATGAAATAATGAAATTCAAACTGTATTTTAGAAAACTATGTTAATTACATTTTACAAGCTGTACCTACCTATTTTATACCGTCAACTTAATAAAGTGTCGAAGCTCAGACCGTCGTAGTCACCTTTGAATCATTTTGAATCCAGGATATCAGAATGGTGGGGCTTTATGGCTGTTATTGTAGCCTGCAGCCATAAACATCCATTTTGAAGTTACGCTGCTAATAGAATAGGTTTCGAGAGTTGTTACAAAATCGTTAAAACACCGCACGGGTCTCTTGTATATTTTTTGAGACAATATGCAATAGCAAAACGTCATAAAACACAAGTGAAATCCACAAAATGTGTAAACCGTTCTAACTCCCTATAGAACGGAGGGTCAAAAAATCCACAAAATATTATAAGAACGGATAGCGTCCTCGACATTCGCCTCCTCTATCGGATGATAACATTGAGATTCGACTAAACGCGGCGATATTTTGCGGCCCCTCGTAAAGTACACGCGTCTGGTCGCCGACTCAGCGAAGGAAAGAAGGGTTTAGTTACACGTTACGATAGGTTGACGATAATGGTACGATACGACACTGGAAAATAAAATAAAATTATAGCCTTTGCCATTATAAATGTGGAATTTTTGTCAGAAAAGGTTTGTCGTGTGCCCAACGATAGGTATTGTATCGCATCCACTATTATTTAAAACCTGGTCAGTCTATTAAAACTTATTTTTTTCCTCTAATATCCCCAAGATTGATTCTGACCATGAAATCACCTATGGGCCTCGGCCTCGGCTTTCTCTTCTGATGGTAAATTCCCATTAGAAGACAGAGCCGCTCTCACTGATTCTTCAAGCAATGATATCTTTAAGACCCATTCTGTTCACGGTGTTTTTTATGTTCATATTATATGTAAGGAATCTTTAGTTCGCATTTTTAAAACTATAGGTACTTTTGTGCTATTCGAATCAGGATGATTAAAAAATAGTAGATTCACATGTGTGAAAACTAACATAATATTTAAACATATATGGTAGATTGCCATCTAACTACACATTATTAAAATTGAAATTGCAGGTATCTACATTTTTTTTAAGAATTATTTTCCCATAGGTCTAAAATGCTTTATCCTTGTAGATTTACAGCCCCTCCGAAGTGACTTCATTCTTTTATTGACGTCAAACGAAGCGTGAGTGACAGATAGACGCGTGATCACAAGTGGGATTATGAAAGTATTGTAATGTCAGAGTTTTATGTAGCGACAGTGATGATGCCTGTTCACGCTTTTATTTCGCTTTGTTATATAGTTGTAGGATTGGCAACCCTGTCGTGGAAATGTTACCACGCACTTCAGATTCTTATACTTCTAGGAGTATATCCTAACTCTATGCTTCTAAATATCATACAATCATTGTTCGGTCTCTTTGTAGAAGAGATTGAAACCGATTATTACAGATATAGGAAATCCCATTGTCCATGAAGTGGTTCAACATCGGTACAAAAAATGGGTCGTATGAAGGCAAGCTGAAAAAAAATTCAAGTATCTTGTATTTATCACTAGCTGTCCCGCGCAACTTCGTATGCGTAAATTTTCCCCGTTTTTGCAATATTTCACGTCGCTACTTCGCTCCTATTAGTCGTAGCGCGATGTTATATAGCCTATAGCCTTCCTCGATAAATGGGCTATCCAACAAAAAAAAATTTTTTTAAATCGGACCAGTAGTTCCTGAGATTAGCGCGTTTAAACAAACAAACAAACAAAGCAAACAAACAAACTCTTCCGCTTTATAATATTAGTATAGATATAAGGTCTGTACTGTACGAGTACATTAAAATTTTCGCGATTTGTACCCATTATGAAATTTTATATACTTAATAGCGTAATTTAAGGTAAATACCATGTTTATTGCCCGACGTTTTGGCTGTATTGCAACGACCGTTGCCACGGGTAGACTGGTTCAGCTCAGCGTCGCCACCGTAAAGCGCGGGTTTCAGAAACTATCCTTGCTTGATTTTTGTTACTCACTATTACCGAACTGTCGGTACTTCGGTACAACAATAAGGACATCTGCACACGCGCGTGTAATGTTTGTTCGGCGGTATGTACACTTGCTGATCACGGGATTCCACAAAGTTGACTAAAGGTATCCATATTCCCGATTAAAATCGACGTATTTTTTTATTTCAACCGTTTCCCGCGCCCTCCTTGTGTAAATAGTGACGGTCAGTGGTGATGACCTGTGGTTTATGTATGTAATCCAGTGATTGGAACCAGCATCCAGCAAGTGTTCCACTATTGTTGACTTATTTGTTTGTCAGTTTTTTACAGCCGCAATATGGTCACTTAACCTTATCCGCTATGGTGCGCTTAGTTTGTCCGATGTATGAACTACCACAGCTGCAATCCATTTTGTAGATGCCAGGTGTCTGTAGAGGAATAACATGCTCAGGAGTACGTAGGCGCTTAGCTACCTTGGAGTGCAGACTATATACAGTCATATTGGAGTTTTCTGCAGTACCTACTGTTCCAAATTTATCCGTCACTGTATTCACAAACTGTAGAAAAGCTGGAGACCTGTCAACTGCCGGTCGGGAGTCTCTTCTCATCGGACGTTGTGTGATTCTTCTGTATCCGTTTCGCTTTAGTATCTCCTGATCATGTATGAGCTCACTTTCTAAATGTTCAGGGTCACAAATATCATATGCTCTATTTGTCAATGTTACGTGTGTGGTGCGAGACAGCATGTTAGTACCTGTCTGTGTGCGTTAGTTTTCTGTCCATTATATTAACATTGAGAAAGGCTAACGATCTGTTCATCTCCATTTCAAAACTGAACCTGATCTTAGGGTGTATGGAGTTCAAGTCATAAACAAATTGTTCCACTTCCTGTTTACCGCCCTTCATAATGCAGAACAAGTCATCGACGTACTTCTTCCACAGTTTGACTTGAGACAATCGTAACTCGATTGTTTCTTCAAAATGTTCTATCGCATTAATAGTGAGCGATAAAAATCAAGCGAGGGTAGTTGCCGAATCCCGTGCTTCATGGAGGCGACGCTGTACTGAACTAGTCTACCCGTGACAACGGCCGTTGCAATACGGTTGAAACGACGGGCAATAAACAAACTATTTAATAATATAAAAAAATATGAAAATCCATTGTTTATATAATTTTATAGTATCTTTTTGGTTACAAGATTAAACGCAGGGCGATCGATCGGTACCACAAATAGTTCTTTGTACTGCAGCTGTACACATTATTCCTAAAAAGACTCGAACCGATTTAACTTTGAAGGATCTTGATGCTGTAAATTAAATCGTTTTTATAAACAAAATAAAAACGACCCAAAAACAAAATAAGTACGGTACCTGTTCCTCCATTAAATGTCACTACATACGTAAAACTATGTCCTGTTCCCAATAGAAACCAACCCGACCGTCTCCGACACATCCTGTCAGGACACGTGCTGAATAAGTCACGCATCACGTCACTGAAGGGAGCGACGAACGTGGCTTCGTGACGTAATAAGAACACATTAGGACTACGTTTAGAGATTTTGTTGGCAATGTAAGTTGTCTTTTTTGTAGGTTTTAGGTTTGGGCTTTGTACCTGAAAGATAGAATGAAAATACATTTATTTCCATCTAGAGCGTACAAAAGCAAACAAAATCTCTATGTAAAGCTGAAACTATACAAAATGTGTAATGATTAAAATATACAAGTGAACACTGTATGCTTCTTCTTTACAAGCCCGTACCGAAAAGGTCACCATCTCAGCATAAACGAGACATCCAGCGCTTGTTTTCAGAATTGCAATGACAAGTTAGGTTAGACTAGACCTTAGACCTAAGATATTGCAATTATTGCTGAATTTCTTTGAATTGCCAAAATTAATTGCATTGGTAATATGCTAAAAAAAAAAAGTTCCGTTGCGAATTCCAAATTACTACTTTAATTAAGAGCAATAAAATTATTTAATTATGTTTGCATACCATATGAAGTCAATAAAATATTAATTATCAATATCACTTTCAGAGAACGATAAACCATATAATTTCACCGAATCAAAAATTACTCGGAAGTTTTTAACAAATGGAAATTTAAAGTATGTTGGGCATCGCATTTCTGATTCTGACTGATTTAAAATCGTTGTGCGGCATTCTGATTACTTTTCGTATTCCGTAGTGAAATATAAAAAACTTGATAGATTTTTTTTTAACCTTTTTATATTCGTGGACAAGCGAAAATAACTTTGTCTGTTTCGAAGTCAAGTCAAAGTCAAACACAGCTTAGAATTAGTCATTTTAACAACAAAGGTTTACTAAATAAATAGAAATATGTGGTTAAATTTCTGAAGCAAATGAACACCAAATTGCCATTGGCGCCAATTCCGTCGGCGGGTTTTTTCTTTTAACCACACACAACACAGACATATACTGCTCAAAATGACATTTCAATAACCAACCATGTACCTATATAAGTACAAATATTGTGAAGGAAATATTATTATTATTTATTATAAACATATCGCAATATAGAGTAGGTATGTACTTAAATTTTATAAAGTACCATTTTCTAGTGTATGGTGTATGACAACCTGCGTATATAACGAACCTTAATAAGTATACTAACTATAAGTTGTAAATTATGATAAACCATAAAGAATCTTGTTCAAAACGTAAAGAAAACTTAGTTTTAATTCCTGAATTTTCTTGCGGGTTCAACCATACCTACGCTCAGTCATGGTACGGAACCCCTTGAACTAATTTAGACTGCCTTTGCCCTTTTTTATTTGTACGGCCCCTGGTCAGTGCTATAGCATTAAATCCCAAATTACAGTCCTGATGTCAGGTTTCAGCACTTTAATAAACATTTATGTTTTTTATGCCGACCGACTTAATTTGCCGGGTGTACATATGAGAATCCACCGTACTCATCCCTTATTTATGGCCCAAATATGGATCATTCTGCTGTTTATTTAAAAGGCTTTACTGTAGAATAGGTCGGGTTTATTTTGTGGTGATTTAGAATTAGAATTTAAAATATGAAGGGTAAATGGTAAACGTTTTAAATTAAAATTAAAGTATGTACTTTTATATTCTATTTCTGTGAATAAGCAAGGTCGCCAGAGATCATCAGAGCGTTTTAATATAAATCTGTCTCTCCTTGTAGCTCCACTCGTGTTGGTCTTGATTATCCACACAATTTTAACTTCCGTTTAACCTGTTTGTAACTATATAAACTACCTATAAATAAATTATTCTAATGATTGAGGTATTATGGGAATACCCACAATACAACAATCGAAATAAATTGACAGACGGAATATTCTCAGTTGACATGTAATAAAGGAAATTAGTGACATATTCCCTCACCAACTCGAGGCAGGCATCGCCATACCCTTGATATGAAATATTGCGTTTCCTACCTTTCCGTTCTCTACACGTAGCATCTTAATCGCTGCAAAATTTCAGCGTCTTTGGTCAAATAGTTTTTCATATTAGTATTTCAAATAAATGTACCTTTCAATTTCACATACTTAAGCAAAAGAATTAGAACTAATTTTTTTTATAACATCACTTGAAACTCCCAACATATTCTAAGCATTCTGCAGGTAAAATCTGTTCGAGCGGACTCATTCCGAGACAAACTTAGTTGACCTGATTCAATCAAACAGAAGCTATTGAAAGCTCCCACATTGTGTATGTGCACGTTTTAAATAAAGAAACTTTGTGCAGAATACAGAGAGCACAGAACGCATAGAAACGGCAACGTTGCAGTTGATTGAAAGACTTGCTAATTAGGTCAATAATAGGTTGCGATGTTGCCACTCTTTGCTTCTGTGACATTGAATAGAAGTAATTAGTTAGGGTTTTGAAATTGTAATTAAAAGCTTTTGGTTTTGCTCTACGTAAACTGTAAATAGGGAGTTGTGGTTATTGGCTCCTAACTTATGTGTTTATATTTTTGGAGTATAATAGTAACTGCGACTTTTCTCACGTAAATCGAGAAGAGAGAAGAATGAGTGCAGTTCAGACCATATATACGAGTATGTACAGAAAGGTCTTAAAAACAGGATTGGTGTAATGATCTAGTAAAGTCCCAGGCATCATTGAAGTATAGATACGATGGAGTTTGGGTAATGATAAGAATTGATCAACTTGTACATAACACCTAGAAAATATCAGTATCTACTATTTCGAGTTATTAGCAATACTATCGACGGAACTGAGTGGTAATGGTAACCATTTATTCATGGTATCTATATAATTAGTAAACGATAACATCAACACAATAGCATATTATAATCGTTCGCTAAAATCGATATTCTTATTGTTTTGCAAGTTAGTTTAAACTTTCACCTTTACGATACCCCAGTGTTTTACACAGGAACACCGTAATACATAAAACACCTTCCTAAATAAATATTTTTATCTGGTAACACATTATAATGCCATCAGACAGGACGCGAATCCATTTGGCGTGTCAAACAAGCGCGACAGTGTTGATCGGCCGATCCGACCGTTCTCATTGAGTATAGTCGAAATAATTTGAATAATGGGCCCGGATTTGGTGGGGGAAAAAATTTGAATTTCAAATGCACTCCGGGACCGTGTTGGGTACATTCGCATAAAAAATATCGTATAAATACGATCCCAGTGGGAGTTTAAAGTGCGTTTTTGTATGAAATTGATACTGATTAAATTGGGCGGCGTCCGCTGCCCAATAGGTTTAAATATATTTTTTCCCCAGTTCCCCTGTTGTTGTCGTTTCCGATTGTTCATCTGTATCCGGGTTTATTTTGTTTTTATTGGATTGTTTTAATTTATTGTTGTGTTGGTTGTTACTTGGTGATACATAAACATTTTAAATATTTATTCAGTCATTTAAAACGGATTGGATGTTTTTCAAAACATACCTAAGCGTAATTTACAACTTTATGAGCACTTTAAACGTATACTATCTTCTACCCACGGTTCTTCTCAATCGTCGTATTGTTGGACATCACAATAAAAAATGACCTCTGTTATTCATTTAGATAATGTCCTTTACATATTGCAAGACCTTGATATAATTCAAAAATTTAAAATTTGTAAAATACAATGCTTGATAAGTATATTATTTAGTACCATAATGATAAATACGTTACCTATGTCACTTGTGGTGGTTGGACGGCGTAAAAATCGTTATAACACACTGTTGCTGGGCGGTATGTGTTCATTTAAATATAGTTCTACCTCAGAGGCGCAAAAGTGTTTGCCAAGAACCCAAGTGCGTTGTAGTGCAATATAACATAATTTGATGCTATGATTTTAAGCACTAATAAATAACATAAACATTCCAAAAAGGTTTAACCTGTTTGTGTTATATTTTTGTCAATATATCGAATTGAAAGTTTAAATTAGCCTCCTGTTAAATGAGTATTTTTTAGTTATGACGTTCTTGCAATAAGTGAGCCATGTGATCTGAAAGAATAACAAAAGTTATTTTATTTAAATATTATTAATTTCAATATTAAAATTTGATATGAATTTGAAACCTTATAAAACCAGACCGAAAGAAACATTTTTTGAATTTACGCACTAATTTACTTTATAAGTATGCGGTTTTACCTGAAAATATAGTAGCTATTATTTGCTTAAGATATACATATAGGTATGTACATAAAGGGTGATTTTTTATATTTGAATAACCTCCCGATTGTGGCTTCTTTACGTAACACTAAATAACTTTGTAATATCAGTTTTGTATCACCTTCCACTTGTTTTTGGAGTTATGACCTGCCGACTATTTTACTGGAGTAAAATCGTTGTTTATTGTGAGGTTTAGGCTCTAAATCAGACAACGAAACATCTATTTTACTCCGGTCTCTCAGATGTGTGGTAAATGGTTGTGTGACAAAAGTCGGTAGTAGGTAGTGAAGAGGAAGATTTGTTATTCTTTTAAAAAAATAATAATACGAAGTTATTTGGTCTAATGTGAAAAGCCAAGGGCAGGAGGTTGTTAGTATCTATATTAAAAATCACCCTGGATATAATTTATTTTATTAAAATTACAGTTACCTGTTGGTCACAGTATGAGTTGACACTGACACGTCTATCACTCTTGGTCCAATTTCGCATTCTATCTGGATGTTTTGTAAGTAAAGATTCTGCGTGACGAATAAAGGCCATTCTTTTTATTATCAGAATTAATATTTTATATTTTTATCATGAACTAGCTGTCCCGCGCAACTTCGTATGCGTCAATTTCCCCGTTTTTGTTACATTTTTCATTGCTGCTCCGCTCCTATTAGTTGTAGCGTGATGTTATGTAGCCTATAGCCTGTAGCCTTCCTCGATAAATGGGCTACTTAAAAAAAAAAGTTTTTTCAATTCGGACCAGTAGTTCCTGAGATTACCGCGTTCAAACAAACTCTTCAGCTTTATAATATTAGTATAGATTACAAGTACTTTCGAAAATATATAAGCACATATAGCTTTACCTATTGTTATCTTGGCATTACATGTACCTACATGTATAATTCCAACGTATCACAAGAGTTGTTTGCATCCTAAGTGAATAAAGAATTTTGCTTTTTTTTTCTTCGGTCAATCTTACTTAAATCTTAATTTGTTCGAGAACGTTCGTGATTGGAATACAATTTAACCAATACTCGACTATTACTAATAAAAATGCATGACTGCTAATGTACCTACGTCTCTTACAGGGTCGATTCGATAATCAATACGAAACAAATTACACTCGGAACTAAAACATTGATGAATCAAAACACGTCAATTATTGACAACAAACCGCTCCCAATAACCCCTTTTAATTAACATCCCCTATCGAAAGGGCTGGCGGTTGGAAATCATTTACTGCCGGTTGTTTTGTTCGGTTTTAATTAGTCGATCACTTTATGTATCTATACAATCAAATAAAATTAAAGTGTCTGTTTGTAATGTCAAAATAACAGTTTTTTACTAAATACACATGAAAGTATACATGGTACTTATAACAAATATACGGTTTTAAACTTCTTTTTGTCTGTTTGTTCCGGGTAATTGCTGAAACGGCTGGACGGATTTTGATAGGACTTTCACTGTTAGGCAGCTGATGATGTAAGGAGTAACTTAGGCTTTTTATCATTACGCTATAAAGAGTGAGCAGAACTAAATCTTCACTTCGTGGACGAAGTCGCGGCATAGCTAGCACTTTATAAACGTTTGACGATTTTTTTAAAGGGTTGTGTGTACAAAAATAATTTACTGGTGAGTTGTAGGTATATTTTGTTGCTTATTCCGTTATAAGAGACAGGATTCGCGGACTTTGTTTGGTTAAATTAAACAGCATATTGACCAAAAACCTATCAATCCAGACTTGTAACGTAGTTTTCTGCTTATCGCAAACCTGAAAAATAGTTTGCTGTGAAGCAGTTCGTAGCAATATTTGAATTTAAAAAAACCTAATTTATTATTCGCAGTTTACTTAGGATGCAAAACAACGCTTGCAATACGTTAGGAAAAGGTAGAATACGTAAGTATAAACCTATAATGCTAAATTCGCAAACAATAACTGTGAACTGATAAGTATATTTAGATCTTTACGTTATGTCGCAAATCAAACTATTATACGTTCTGTTTATTATGCTCTCTGTCAGTCCATCTTAACCTACTGCATCTCCTGTTGGGGAGGTGCCGCAAAAACCATCCTCAAACCACTAGAAATCGCTCATAAAGCTGTTCTAAAAGTGGCAACCTTTCGCCCGATTCTATATCCTACAATAGAACTATATAGGCACTGCGATGTTTTGAATGTTAGGCAACTTTTCATTTTTAACACAGTTTTACTACAACATCGTAACACGCCTTATATAAAACTAACAAAACGTAGGTCTGACAAAATCTGTAGTGTACCGAAACCAAATTTCACTTTTACCAAGAGGTTCTCTTACTACCTGGGCCCTTTTCTATATAACCTAATCAACAAAAGCATCGCCATCTATGGAATACCATCTAACAATTGCAAATCCATGCTCCTAAATTTTTTAATAAATAAGACTTATGAAGAAACTGAGACGATGATTTCATCACTAATCTAAGTTAATTATCACATTAAAATACACGCACACACACACACACACACACACATACACACACACACACACACACACACACACACACACACACACACCACACACGTCCACTACTGCTTAAGCTAATAGTCACATACATTTACTTTTATTGTTGATTCAGATTTTCTTTTTAATTTATTATTATCTTTATTTACTGTACTGTAAGTAGTTTTAAGAAACTCTTTTACCTTTAAGGGGGGCCGCAACCTGTTCTTCCTTAACACAGGCTATTTCATAGCCTAGCTAGGAGAGCAGTATGCAACCCACTTTTTATATGTCCATTTAGACTTTAAGAACTACTACAATATTACTTACATGATTTGTTTTAAATTGTAAGGTATTTTAAAGTCAATAAACTATTTTTATGTAATTATTATATGTAATTTTTATAGTTTAAAAAAGTTTCTAAACAAATTGACGACTTTGTACCAATATTTTTCAAGTTTTTTTGCATGCTTTACTGTAGCAAAACATGTTTGTACCTATTTTATCTGTAACACCTACATATAACATGTTTTATGCAAATAAAAATTTATTATATTATTATTAATAAGTAAAGCAGGAGAAAAGAACAAGGCAATAAAAACTCGCGACCACTTCTTTCAAATCGCCAATATTTACAATGATTGAATGTTTATAAACTTGAAATGAGGGTCAGGAACTTGTACCTATACAATTTTTTGAATTAAATATCTTATTCAGTGTCTGACTTTGCTACTATACAATGAAATAATAATTTATACATATATAACAATTTGGACCTAGAACGTGTGTCAAACACAATATTATATTATTTTCTGATAGTCAATGTTGTGCACATTGATTATCAGAGAAGATGAGGAACCAAATATAATACACAACTTTGAACCAAAGATAACCAATAAATGTGTTCGTGTTGTCCTTAAAATAGTATAATCCACAGATACAAAGTGGAAACAACGCACTACACAGCGTTGTTCTCCCATAACCAGAGGTCGTCGGCAACATTGTACCTGATCAGTTGTGTAACAATGTTACAACTTACCGCTTTAATGACCAACTAAAATGTTTGGCGAGTTAAAACACTTCCGTGTTTTGTTGCGGTTTAAGTGAACACTTGGGCTTTGTAGATCATTTCTGAGCCTGGGAAGAGAAACTCTCTGAATAACGTACTGAAGTATTATGATTAGTTAAATGGATTTTTTTTTCCGAGACAAACAATTGAAATGTACAATTTATACCAAAAAGCATTAATAGGTATGTTTATTTATTCATAACGCTCAGAAAGCTAACAATTTTCAATTTACTGGTGTTAAATGATCCTACTACCATTATAATTTACCTTCAATAAGTCAGCAAGTGTTTTGGGGAGTGTAATAATACCTCAAATGGTAATCAACCCAATAAGAAATGCATAAAAAGTTGTATGAAACAATAAAATATGGGAATGATAACCGTTTATACAAATTCTATATAATTATTATTTAGATGGGATTTTCGCCGCTGCCATGATATGCCTTATTTTTTTTTATTATTTCTAATACATGACTCCCGCAGTAGGGTACAAGCCCTGTATCGCGGGGGACTTTACAAACATACAAGTCATGGACACAAATTACACTCAGACTCGGAACAACAATTTGTGGATCACACAAAGCGCTGTCCCGCGTGGGACAGCACTTTGTGTGATCCACAAATTGTTGTTCCGATTGCCAGAGGCAGTCGAATTCAATTAGTTAGCATTTATTAACCCTACATTTAGATGAACCACGCATTTTTCTGACCTTTTCGTTTGAAGATGCGCATAATCAAAGCGCACGTCGACATGCATAAAGGGTGCGCTCCCACTATGTCATCGCGACAGATTATCGTGTTTCAAAGTGTCGGGACATATAAAACAATTAACTGTCGTCCACGATATTTTTGTAGTGACGACAGATTGTCAGACCGGCAGCACAACAGTCGTCCAACGATGAATTAACCGTCACGAAAAAATGGAACCGCGCCGCAAGTGCTCGTCCTCTGAACAGCTCTGTTTCTAGCAATCTTCTTATTAGGTATTTTGTAAAAACCCTGAATTAGTGTGAATGTCGACAACAGTCGAGCTCACACGATTGTGTCCGAATGCATTAAGCGCAAGCGTCCACTCTGCGGTCGCCCCTCCACTTTGCTGCTCACTTTACAAATAATACGGGATTTGATTTAAACAGGACCGAGTCAGAAAGCGACTGCTACAGTTTGGATTAGTGGTGCTTTAATTTTGGAACAAAATATCTAATCGCCTTTCAAAGTTGTACCGAGTTATACATGGTCTTTTATAACATTATGTTTGCAATTTATTATGCAATGTGTTTTAACGATTTTGTTTTAATGTTCCCCAATGACAAAGGCAAGACAGATCTCCCACATTCAGTTCTGAATTTACTCAAACAAAGGCGCATTTATCCATAGTATTAAGTATTTAGTATTTACCAACATTGTAACGATTTTTGAACGTAGTTTAAGACAAAATTATTGTTTATTTCTTTTCGTTTAATAACCTACAATATTTAATCAATATGCATATACTTTGGTAAATATTTTCCCGGAATTCCCGCGTAAAGTTAATCTAATTAACATTTCTTGGCAAAACCATAAATATTTCGTAGGCCGCGTAGAGTTTCCGTAGAACCGTAGACCGTAACAAACAATGTTTACTATTTATATCAATAATTTTAAGATATTTTATTATTTAGTGACTCGTAACAAATAAATGCGACGCTTATAAATAAAGGAAATAAAAAAGAGTTTTTCTAAATGCAAATAGATATTAAGCCATTTTTTTAACCGACCTACGTGTGTTTAAGTTTAAAATTCGTTGGTTTTTATAGCGAAAGTATTTAGGTTTATAAAAATAAGTTCTAATGAAATAGTAATAAATACTATTTTAGGTCGTTATGTAGTATATACCATACAAACATTCACCTCACTATATTTAGGCGAACTACCCACACGACATTCTACACATAATATAACCCTACTAAATAACGTAGATAGTTTAATTTCAAATTCATCCGCGGCATTCCTGTGTGCTCATAGATCATAGAACGAAGACACGTCGTGGTCGCTTTATTGCGATACATAGCACCGACTTCCTTGCTGTGGTGGTTGAAGAATGTCTACACAATATGCTAAGATTATTATTGTAATATTAGAGACACAGCTAGTTTTTCTTGGCTTCAGTAAAAAGTTACTTTAATTCTTTGGCACTGCGGTCAATCTTATCAGAGACATGCAAGTGTGTACGTAGTTACTAGTGTAATCTCTATGCCCTCACTTTCATTTTAAATTTGACACGACCGGAGAGCAATTAAGTACAGCAGCGTGGGCATGATCAGCTTTCTGAGGCACCTATAAATAATAATGCCTATAAATAATAGGCGGCCTCTATGGCGCGGTGGGAGTATGTTGCACACACACTCCCACCGCGCTACAGAGGCCGTCAAAGCCGTAGAGAGGTCGTGGGTTCGATTCCTACACGGGACATCACTTTGTGTGATCAACAAATTGTTGTTTCGAGTCTGGGTGTACTTTGTGTCTACTGGCTTGTACCCTAATGCGGGAGTCGTCTGTTTTTAAACAAAAAAAAAATAGACAAATCAAAGCCCACTAAAGTATCGCCTATAAAGACTCAGATGAACTAATTGAGTACACCCGAGAACAGAACTCACATCTAATGCAAGGTGCATTGCTAATTCATACAGGCTTTAGTTGGTAAAAATATAAACGTTACCACTACCAGTGTATTAAAACCACTATCTCACCAAAAAGGTGAAAACTTTGCGAACTTCGTTCGTACAGACAAAGTCCACCATCAGACGATAGGCTTATTACACCATTACAGGGAACCAATACAGTCACGCTGACAAATAAATGTTGTTTTTTACGGACACTGCTTTTTGAAATATGGTCCAAGTTATTGGCGATGAGTGATTCTTAATTATTATTTTTAACGAATAACAGATAAAAATTGAGACAGTGACTTTGTGGCAATTAAAACTATCTGTTACCTGTTGTTTCAACCGCAAAATGATATATGTTATAGATGTGCTACTTAGTGATTTTTGACGTGATTACGTCTTATAAATCGATGACTAGGTGCACGCACTAAAAAGTGTCACATAGGTACGGTCACGTTATTGACTGGCAGCTAGGCTACGGTCACGACGGCCACTTTACTGATAGGTTGCTAAGCACGTTATTGCTTGGTTGTTTATTACAATGTTTTCTTATGACGGTATCACGTAAAATTATTGTCCATAAACCGACTTTATAGACAACCATTTTTTTAATCCCTTTTTTACTCCGACAAATCGATAAAGGAAACTTTGTAGGTTCTGCATTTGATCATTCAACCTTTTTCTGTTCTGAGGTTTAACCTCTTCATAAATTAGGTGTTATTACCTATATCTAACAGAAACTTCTAACAAAATAAGACGCTAAATGTCGCCGCTTTTGCGTAACACTTGTAACAGTACCTTAAATGCTCCTGTGAATTTAAACGACGTGTTAAAAAAGAGAATTCTTTTATAGGGAATAAAATAACATTAAGTAGGCAACTTTATATCCTATCGGGTCCCTTATTATGCCTCTAGTATAAGGGTTTACCGACACTACTGCTATTTTGCCTGGCTCCTTTAGACAAAGATGGTCAGTTTCTACGTACTTTGGTTTCCTACTATGTTATTGATTTTTAATTGGTCTTATTAATATTAAAACGTGAAAGTATTATTCGTGAACATAATTACTTATGAAAGTTATATAAACTCCCAAGGGCTATTTTTAATAGGCTAGTTTTTTGTATTTACCTGAAGATAAGTCCTTTTACAAAACTGTTAACCTTTTAGTACTTGCGAGGGATAGGTTGTCAAGTTGTTCGATTTACCCCTTCGCGGAATAGTAGAGATTTACGATTTTTAGTAGCCGTTAATTTTGTAGCGCCGACGCCATTAAGAGTGGTAGCAATAACTGGAAACACGACTTTGGAAAATCATGTCAATTTTTACGACGCGGCCTCTCAAACCCGACGTCGGTACTTGTCTTATTTTTTTGTTTGAAATAATAAAACAAAGTGCTTATTAATAGTAATATATGTTCGATTAAAGAATGAATGTACAATACGCCTTTCCAAAAGACTTGTGCTAGCCTTGCGAGCTTCGTATGAGTTTAGCCAATATTGGTCCGTTCTGATATGTTAGATAAAATTCAAAGTTTTGTCAATGAACAAAAACGGTATAAATATGTGCGTCTTGTCCGTCCAAACTCAATAAAAAATACCGTAACATATCAGTGTTATTCTGGTGAAAAACATGTTTGTTTACTGTTCTGTAGGTACTTATTAAATCTTGTAATGTTGTATGTAGACATCTTTTTATTTTAGATTTTCCGTATTTTTTTAATAGGCATAATCTTAAAGTTTAGGAAAGAGTTGTTTTTGTGGTTACTTAGCAATATTTTTTAGGGTTCCGTAGTCAAAATGGCAAAATGGGACTGAGTCACGGACCCCCAAATTAGTAATAAGAATTACTTAACGTATTGTAGCATTACCTTAACATTAATAGTATTGAGTTTTAAATTGCTTTGTTATTTTGTTCACAGGGCTTGGGGCCAAACTCTGACAATTTCATTAAGGTGTGTTTACCTAAACTCACGCTGCTACAGTATTATAATTACAATTTTTAAATTGTTTATTTTTATTTTTTATTTGGTAAATTTATTTAAAAAAAATATTACATTATCGTTAGTTTTTAAAACGTAACTAAGTTTTCAAGTTATTTGGATAATAGATAGTTGATGAAAATTGTGATACAAAATTACATTACGTTAAAAGTTACATTAAAAAGTCGACTTTGTGTTAAGTATTGTCCCACCCGTGAATTTCGTCTATGCGAATTAATCTACTTCGTATCTTCTCCGAATACCTACCCTATTGAAATGCGAACGTGAATGAAGAGTGCACTTGTGGCTACGGCACACATTAATCAACCGACTTCAAAAAGGAGGAGGTTCTCAATTAGATTGTATGTTTGTTCACCGATTACGCAAAGACGGCTGGACCGATTTGAAAAATTCTTTTTGTGTTAGGGTATACTTCTAAGTTGGTCCTATTGTCATCAGATCACGATCTGATGATGTGATCCTGGAGAAATCGAGGGAACTCTTCAAATATTAAAAACACAGTGATTTAGGTACATTTCATAGTGATTCGGCCATTCATGCCATGAATTTTTTGTTTAAATCGGTACCAACATCAAAATGTTAATTGTTTTTGGTATGCTAAGTAGATATTATTTTTTTGCTTTTTAGTTGCCTTGTATTAATTTTTGAAGTCGGTAAAAATTTTTTTGCACAATAAAATATCTTGCGTAGTCGGCTAATCTCAGAGGATGTTAGCCGCCTTTATCGAAATTGGTTATGAGACCATCACCATTAAAGTCATCTCAAGGTAATTCTTGATACACTTCGGTATAAATGTTTACTAAAGTAAAAAAGTCCTCCTGCAGCAACGGCCTACTTTTAAACACTTCTAAATTTTTCCCTCTCTTAGCAAGGATTACAGTTAAAAAGTTCGAGTAGTAGTAGTGATTGCATTTAAAAGTGCTTCTGCCCGTGGGGTTTGTTCAATGTTCACTAGTTCAGTGACGATTTGTGGCCCACATTGAACAAAACTTTAAACGCCCAGTTTGTAAAAGTGTTGTTAGAGCAAACATTAACAATTACCTATAAAATCTACTGTTGTGTCGATTTAGGATACGACAATTTAGGATAGTCTGATACAATAAAAAAAAACATTTTCATTAATGTAAATAGATATAAATAAATACGTTCACCCATAATTTAGCGTGCTTAAGATTTTAAAGTCATCAAAACAAATTGCTAAACAGTCGCCGTTGAGGACTAGAATAAGCGATTCCCAAAGTACTACTCGTGGAGCAAATCATAATCGTAAATCTACTTGCATTAATTAAAGAGATGGTTCAACTACATTTAGTGAGTGAAAAATTCCATAATTATAAATTTTAATTCACTTCAATTCTGCACTTACAAATAGCATTTGTAATCTATTATTTGACACTGGTGAAATGAACTTTGTGATCGAAATATAGTGTATAGGACCACTTACCACTGAGTCCCAAACCGTAATTTTTTTCTATATCTTTAAATTTATCGTGACCTAAATTCCTTCAAGCAATACTCTTTGCTAGTCAATAAGTCCATCTTGAATTGTTCCAGTTCAATGTATTCCCAACATTCTTTTGTTATTTGCTTTTTAATTGGAGGTGTTTCAACTGGTCCATTAAGTCTTAATTCTTGGTGTAACGATGTACAAGAACAAGCGCAGTAGCCAGCATAACTTAAGAGGACATACGGATACATATTGTGACACCAAACGTCTTTAAGAAATACACCAACTATCGAAAAATTAAATGGCATCTTTCGATAGTTGATGTATCGATAGTGTTCCTCCAAAATTAGTCATAAAATGGATGGGGCGTCAATATTATTTTAATTTTCAAACTACCGATAGTATAAACGTAGGAGAGATCAATTGGAATGAGTAATGCTATCGATTGTATGAGTTAAATTATGTTACGAGTAGGTAATTACTACTAATGGTATCGATAAAGATATTTTATTTGCTAAACCATGAGTGATGAATGATAAAATTTACAATAAATGTAAGTGACATTATTGATATTATTGCGTTTCATCAATAGTTTTACATAGGTTTATCTATCGATCGTATCGGAATAGAAAGTTATTATCAATAGTATGTATGGAAAATTTGAAATGGCTTATGAATTTTGGTGACTAGTTTTCGAGTGCACGATTATCTTGGAACCTTTCATTAGTCACTATTGTAGGTGTCAAATCTCTACAGTGATATAAATTAGAAATTCAATGCTATCGATATACCTAGTCTAGCCATAAATATTGTTACGAAGAAAAAACATTTTTTTTTATTGCAAATAATATTTATTACTTTTACAGTGTGTTAGTTTAATACATAAATAAAAAACAATTCAAAATATAAAAAGCTTATTCGAAGTGGTCTCCATTGGCTGCAACACAGTCCTTTAAACGTTGAGGCCAGTTATCAATAGAAGCACGCACTCTTTCCATGGGAAAATTCTTCACTGCCAATCGTATGGATTGTTTTAGGGACTCCAAATTATCATGGCGTTTAGAGCAAGCCATACTCTCTAAAACTGACCATAAATCATAATCCAGCGGATTAAGATCGGGACTAGACGACGGCCAGTCTTCAGCTCTGATGAAGTCCGAAACGTTCACTTCCAACCAAGACTGCGTGGACCGAGCTTTATGACCCGGCGCTGAGTCTTGTTGGAAGGACCATACTTGGTTATTAAACATGGTGTTGTTAAGGGGTTTAACTACCTTCTCAAGAATGGTATCTTGATACACTTGTGCCGATGTTTTGATACCTTTTTCACAAAAATATGGCTCAGTCACTCCTTCATAGCTAACACCTCACCAAACCATCACTGAAGTCGGATAATGCCCACGTTGCACTCTGTCGACTAATTGGGAAGCTTCCTTAGAGCTTTGAGCATAAATACGGTCATTTTGTTTGTTAAAATGTTGCTCAACTGTAAAGATTTTCTCATCCGTAAACAAAATTTTTCTGTGACCTCCCTTTGCGTACCGCTTCAGTAGTTGCTTCGATTTTACCACCCTATTCTTTTTTAAATTATCAGTTAAAAAATGACCAGTGCGTCTCTTATAGGCTGCAAGTCCTAAGTCATCTTTTAAAATGCGTGACATGGTTCTGGGTGCTATCTTCATCTCCCGAGATAAAATCTTTTGCTTTCGGACAGGATTTCTTCGAATTCTTTCCCTTACTGCTTTGACCACCATTTTCGTACGAACACTACGTGGACGGCCAGATCTTTTTCTGTCACAAACAGAGAAGGTCTCATTGTACCTATTAATAGCCCGGTACACAAACATTTGACTAATACCAAGCGTATGGAGAGTTTTAAAAATTACATTCGGCTCCATACCAACTTTGTGTAATGCAATCACAGCGATTCGGTTTTCTTTATCACCCCACTCCATTTTAATATAGCAAAATATTGTACAATGTATTGGCGCCAAAATTAGAAAATACAATGAACAATCGTATAAAAATGACAGATTCCAAATTCAAATGTAATATCTTTCTTATTTTTAATTGTAACAGTAAACGATTGAATCAGGCGTTACATGGCGGAAATCCATCTTAAGTAGATTATAAGGGAGGGATCCCACCACCCACCCTCGATCTGTGAATCACCACGATTGAAGTAGTAAGGAAATGCCCTTAATACAACAATCGAAATAGATTGACAGACCGCACTCAAAAAGAGAGACCTGTAACAAAGAAAATTAGTGACAGGTACTCTCACCAAGTCGAGTGGTAGGCACCTCCGGACCCTTGACTTGCAATATTCCGCTTCCACGAAGTGAAACTTCTTAATTGTAACAGTATTTATGGCCAGACTAGGTACATTATCGTATTATTGCAGCACACGACAATATTGCCAATCTATTGAAGTTCAACAAGAGGTGGATCTACTAGACTTCATGAATAAAATAGGATTATTGACATACCATACTATGTTGTCGATAGTATCAATAGGCTGCGTCACACGTCAGTATCAATCTGCTGAGACAGTTAATTTTGTTGCGGTTTTTGTAAGCTTTTTTTTCCCTATGTTTTCACAAGTCGGTGGACTGAATCGTTGTGGGGCAATTCTTTTAATTGCCCCACGTCTCACGGGGCGAGGTGGCGAGGGGCGGCGGGGTGTTGGAAATTGGACCCATTTAAAGTTTTTCGATTTACCCAGACTCGTCTAGTCTAAAGATATGTTGAGGTTAACCCTCGCGGGTGTTGAAGCGCGCAGACCAGCTCGGAAGCTGTTCATTGAGCCACAATAAGCTACATCGATTTTTATGTTTATGGGAGCAAAGTTTGTAGTACGTAAGTACCGCAGGCGAGTTATGGGTGGAATGGTTAGTAGGGCAGGTATTCAATTTATGCTTTACTGTTAAATTTAACTTTAACATCATACAACGTGTTCCTAACAGAAAGGTGGGGTCGTATGCTTGTGTAATATGTGTTCCTATTAAAAGGCGTTTTAAAAATATTTATGGTATCTAAAACGAGGGTGCGTGACTGAGGGAGAGGGTTATACCACCTTAATTATCCCAGAAGAATTGTCGTTTTACCTCCGCGGGGTAAAAACCCCCAGGTTGGGAATACCTCGGTTCCTCATTCCTGGGTAAGGAAAACTATTAATAGTATTTTTTCAATAAGGTATAAGTGAAAGTATAAGTAGTGCTAATAAATTAGAAATGGTTTATGAGGAGCACACACGAAAAGTGCAATTAGATCGAAACTTTCAATCGCAATATCTAATACTCATGTTTGATTTAATATATGAATTCATGAATTCAAAGCTAATATCGAAGTTATCACATAAATTTATAGAATTTCAAATGAAATGCTTAGAAGTAATAAATAATGCTTTTGTGTAAATAAAATTGAGATATACAATTCAATTCAAAATATTTCAATAGACGTTATTGAATGCCACGATAGTTATATAATAAAAATGTAGGGATATCTGTCATTTGAGATTAAATTGAAGAGTTTTATTGTAGATAGCTGACCCGCGCAACTTCGTCTGCGTACATTTTCCCCGTTTTTGCAACAATACCCCGTTTTACTGCGGTGCTCCTATTGGTTGTAGCGCGATGTTATATAGCCTATAGCCTTCCTCGAAAAATGGGCTATCTAACAGTAGTAGTTTTTTTCAATTCGAACTAGTAGTTCCTGAGATTATCACGTTCAAACAAACAAACAAACAAAACTCTTCAGCTTTATAATATTAGTATAGTTATCTGCGAAAAAGCAATGTTACCACTGTTGGTCCAAAGATGGGTGACCGTAACTTGCGTTCTACGGAGAGTACGTTAAACCGTCGGTCCTGTACTTAATCTCTCTCCGGTGGTATCGGATTTCCGTCCCATCAGACTATAAGAGTAAGGAAATAGAGAGTGCACTTGTGTTTGCGCGTACATATGTGCACTATATTATCTCATGCGTAGTTGGCTAGTTTAGAAAAAAAAGAACCTTAAAGAAAGGTTTGTCTTAATGATAACTCATAAAGTAGTCTTGAAGTCGGAAAATGTCGTATTGTCATAGTTATGGCGTTCGTAATCAAACATAATATGTACGAACGAATATTCGAATTTATTAAGTCCTCGCTCCTGCGCACTGTGAAGTGACTATGTGCTTTATGAATAATATTTTCGAAAATGTTCGGCATAATGTCGCCTTAATGACAACTGACCAATGGTTAACTATTTCGCCTGTATTCAAATACCGCATTGACATAATCACAAAAGACCGAACACAACAACGTACAAGTACGTTCAAACGTTCACTTTAAAATACTATAGAGAAGCCTTCATTACACCAGCTGAACGAAATTATGATACATGGACAATGGTAATCTAACGAGGTGTCATTGTACTCGAAGATTGATCGTTCGTTCGTTCGTTTGATGAATGAATGAATGAAATATGCTCTGTGATGTATTATGGGTCGCCTTTAATCTGATTACAGGATTTAAATTGGGTAGGTTGCGGAGGGATTATTTTTGTATTGGTTCACGAATTTTGAGGTGCGTATTTTTGAAATTCGTGAATGTTGCAATATGACTTTTGTGTTTCTGTATGTTTTTAAGTGTTGCGTGTTAGATTCATTAATAATTACTTAAATAAAGTTATTTTCCATAC
The DNA here is from genome assembly GCA_945859575.2 of Herminia tarsipennalis. NCBI lineage: Eukaryota > Metazoa > Arthropoda > Insecta > Lepidoptera > Erebidae > Herminia > Herminia tarsipennalis. Next base: position 21,560,950 of record OX243851.2, on the reverse strand, counting down.
TCATCACTACATAATATAAAACAAAGTCGCTTTCTCTGTCCCTATATCCCTATGTATGCTTAAATCTTTAAAACTACGCAACGGATTTTGATGCGTTTTTTTTTAATAGATAAATTGATTGAAGAGGAAGGTTTATATCTATACTAATATTATAAAGCGGAAGAGTTTGTTTGTTTGATTGTTTGTTTGTTTGTTTGTTTGTTTGTTTGTTTGTTTGTTTGTTTGTTTGTTTGTTTGTTTGTTTAAACGCATTAATCTCAGGATCTACTGGTCCGATTTGAAAAATTCTTTTTTTGTTGGATAGCCCAATTATCGAGGAAGGCTATAGGCTATATAACATCGCGCTACGACTAATAGGAGCGGAGAAGCGACGAGAAATGTTTTAAAAACGGGGAGAAATTACGCATACGAAGTTGCGCGGGACAGCTAGTGTATAATATATAATAATAATAAGCCTTTATTGTTGATTCGTACTTTAAATTACAAATATGTATATGTGCCTAAACTTATTAACTAATTACGTATTAACTGTTATAGAATTTTACATTAGGCAAACAGTATTTAATCTTCAACTTGTCTTCCGACAAAGGCCTCCTCTAAAGATCTCCATTCTATCCTATTCTTTGCTGTTCGGATCCATGTTGGACCCGCTATTTTCCTGAGGTCATCCTCCCATCTTTTAGACTGTCTACCTCTGTTTCTCTTTCCGTCTATTGGGTACCACTCTGTAATAATAATAATAATAATACTCTTTATTGTACACTAAATATACAAGAACAAGGTGGTATACATTGTATAACTTATATGTAGGTACAATGGGCGGCCTTATCGCTAATAGCGATCTCTTCCAGGCAACCTTTGGATGGATAGAAACAAATTATTTACAAGAAATAAATAGCGGTAGTGTACAGCATGAATAAATAATATAGGTATATTATTACATTTAGCTATATACATATATTTAAGTATAATAATCTAAACTTATCAAGAAATTAGAACAAAATAGATATTTATAGTTTTAAGTAGTCAGATAATGAGCCTTCAACATCCTTTTAAACGATACCAACGACTGAGCACGTCTAATAGGCAAAGGCAATGCATTCCATAGTCTTGCTGCCTCAACTGTAAATGATTTGTCATAAAATCGTGTGGAATGCACTGGAATTTCCAATCTCAAATCCTCCGATGACCTCAGGGACCTCGAATGTGTGTCATGCAGGAACTTAAAACGTTCTTTGAGATACAAGGGAGTGAAAGGATTAAAAAGTATACTGTACAGCAATGAAAGAATGTGAGTATTCCGACGAAGACGAATTGGGAGCCACTTGAGCTCGTTACGGAATTCTGAAACGTGATCATATTTGCGCAAGCCAAATATAAATCTAATACATAAATTTTGGAGACGCTCAAGTCTGTCAAGTTGCTCCTCGGTGAGGTCAAGATAGCTGGCATCAGCATAGTCAAGTATAGGTAGAAGAAGAGACTGTGCCAGTGCAATTTTAGTGGTAATGGGGAGAAAGTTGCGGAGTCTTCGCAAAGACCCTGTAGATGCAAATAACTTACGGCTGACCTCTTGCAGTTGAGGACCCCAAGATAAGGTTTTGTCAATGAGAACGCCCAAGTTCTTTACAGTGTCGCTAATCGTTATAGAGGTACCGTTGAGTGTGACTTGTGGCAATTGGTTCCAATCGATTCGCGAAATCATCCTCGGGCTACCAACTACGATAACCTGAGTCTTCGACGGATTAACCTTCAGACCATGGTGGTTGCTCCATTCACATATACGCTCCAAATCCGTGTTAATAATTGAAAAGGCTAGTGGCAACTGTCGCAGTGGTGCTTGTGTGTAGATTTGAAGATCATCTGCATAAAGGTGGTAGGATGAAACTAATTGGTTAGAAATAGCATTTATAAAAATTGCGAAGAGCAGAGGAGAAAGAACGCCACCCTGCGGTACACCAACCGTTACATCGCACCAGGAAGAATAAGACTCTTCAATGCGTACGCGTTGTCGGCGACCAGACAGATAACTATGAAACCAGTCAATAACCGTTGGAGATATGTTGATAGAGCGTAGTATACCAAGTAGAATATTGAAATCAACAGAATTGAAGGCATTACTGAAATCAAGTAAGGAAAGGACTGTTAGATTTCCTTCTTCCATGCCTTGTCTAATATCATCAGTAACACTAACAAGAGCTGTAACCGTGCTGTGGGCAGAACGGAAACCGGACTGAAAGGGATTGAGGAGACAATTTTGAGATAGAAATGCACTAAGTTGGGAATGGATGAGTCGTTCAATTACTTTGGAAAGGAACGGTAGTATAGATATTGGTCGGTATTCTGAGAACGATAAAGGATTTGATTTTTTAGGAAGAGGAATTATTTGGGCATCTTTCCATATTCGTGGAAAGAAACCGCTGGTAATGGAAAAGTTCAAGATATTTGTTACGATAGGAACAATCTGGTCAAGGATAGGCATGATCATGTTACGGCTGATACAGTCAGTACCTACTGCATTAGATGTAATTGACACTACGCTCTTTCTAACATCACAATCAGTAAATTGATTCAGAACAAAAGGAGGGTAGTTGGGTGATGGAAGTGATGAAAGATGATTCAATAATAAGTCTTGTCCATTTTTCTTTCTTCTCTCTTACCATATGTCCTGTCCACCTCCACTTGAGTTGTTTGTATGTTGTGTATGCATTCTTAAATTTTGTTTTACTTCTTATGTCTTTTAATTTCACTCGATCTTTTCTTTTGACTCCTATTGTGCTTCTTTCAATGCTGTTTTGACAGACTTTTATTTTGTTTGCCAGTTGTTCAGTCAATGCCCAGGTTTGACAGCCATATAATAAACATGGTAGAATACACATATTATATACTTTTCTTTTTTCCTTCATCGGCATTTCATTATTCTTCATTACTTCGCTAAGTGACCAATGTCGTTTCCACGTATTAGTTATTCTTCTTTCTATTTCCTTTTCCATGCAGTCTTCGGTAGATATTAACTGTCCTAAATATATGTATTCATGTACGTATTCTATTTGCTCATTATTGACTTTTATTGTGTCTGTTTGTGAAGAGTTAGACATAATTTTCGTTTTATTTATATTCATTGTTAGCCCTGCTTTGCTGCTTTCATCATCAAGTTGCTGTAGCATTGTTTCTAGAGTTCCTGGCTTGTCAGAAAATATAATGAGGTCGTCTGCAAAACGTAGGTGGCTCAGGTTTTCGCCGTTTATGTTTATTCCATTATTTCTCCAATCCAGGTTCCTGAATATCATTTCTAAGACAGCTGAGAATAGTTTTGGTGAGACAGGGTCTCCTTGGCGTACGCCTCTTTTGATAGGGAATTCCTCACCAAGACCTTCTAGCTTTACTTGCGCAGTACTCTTGGTATATACATTCTGGAGTATCCGTATGTATTTTAGTTGTACCCCTTGTGTTCTTAATGCATCCCAGATATACCCATGTTCTAGTGTGTCAAATGCTTTGTTAAAATCAACAAAACCCAGATAGTAAATCTTGTTATATTCTTTGATTTTTTGTAATATTTGTCTAAGGGTGTGGATATGGTCTATGGTTGAAAAATTTCGGCGAAATCCAGCTTATTCTTTGGGTTGATTTTCCTCGAGAGTGTTGGCTATTCTTGACAGTATAATTTTAGAAAATACTTTATAAACATTAGACATTAGGCTAATGGGCCTATAGTTTGCTATATCGCCTTTGTCACCTTTTTTGTGCAATAGTATAATGGTCGATTTCGTCCAATCCTTAGGAATCTTTTCCGTTTTGATAATTTCGTTAAATATTTCTGTAAGCTTTGAAGCTATCACCGGTGATGTTGTTTTCAGTAGTTCATTTGTAACGAGATCTGATCCCGGAGCTTTATCGTTCTTTTGTGTACTAATTGCTTTTGTTGTTTCATCTTTTAGTATTTCCGGTATTTCCTCTTCAATGGTTGATGTATCATAATAATTTTCAATTTGTCCCGCCATTTGGCTTTGATATAGATTTCGGTAAAATTCTGTGGCAACATTTAGTATCTCAGATCTTTTGCTTGTACTTTTGCCATCCTTCTTTTTCATACTAGGTATCCAATCCTTTTTGTGATTTAGTTCTTTCAGTGCCTTTCTTATTCCTCCAGTTTTTTCTATATAATTCTTCATAGTATTAGTCCGTTTGGTTTTTCTTTCTCTGCGCAGTTGACTGCTAATCATTTTGCTTATTTCTGTTATTTGCCGTTGATTGTCTTTGGTTTTCTTTCCTTGCATTAATTCTTTACGTTTCTGTAGGAGTTGCTTGCTTTTAAGTGAGATGTCGTTCTTGACCTTTGTGTTTGTTTTTCTAGTTACAGTTTTGAGTTGGTTTATTAATTTGTTGTATTTTTCTTGTACCAACAGACATTCTTTGCTGTTTAGTGATGTTTGGAGACTATTAAGCAATTCTTCTGTTTCGCCAGTATATTCGATGACTGTGTATTTGTTATGGTATCGTCTGGTTTTCTTAGGGGGTGTTCCTGACATTATTGCCCGAACCATTCTATGGTCTGTGTTAAAATTTAAATTTTGTATGACTGACACATTTTCAAAAACTTTCCTGTTATTAGACATAATAAAATCTATTTCATTCTTGTTAAGTCCATTAGGTGATTTCCATGTCCATTTGTTTTTTGCTTTCTTTTTGTAAAAGCTATTCAGAATACTTAATCTATTCTCTAGTGCAAAATTTACCAGTCTTGCGCCATTGTTACTTCTAGTGCCGAACCCGTGACTTCCCATACTATTTTCATCTTTTTTATTTTGTGTCCCGATTTGGCCATTAAAATCTCCCATCACGATGACGTTTTTATGTGCGGTTTCGATAGTGTTTCGTAAGTTTTCGTAAAATTTTTCTATTTTTATAATGTCTTCCTTTTTGTCTGATTCCGTTGGAGAATATGCCTGGATAATAGACCATTCTTCTTCGCCATACAGTTTTATGTTAAGGATTGCGATACGTTCAGAGATTCCTCTTAATTCTATTATATTGTTTTCAAATGTTTTTCTAACCATGAATCCGACTCCATGCCTTCCCGGCGTCTCTCCTTTATAATGTAGTATAAATTTCCCATGATCTTCTATATGTTCTCCAAATCTTCTCATTTCACTGATCCCTATGATGTCCCATTTTATTTCTTTTAATGCTATTTCTAGTTCTTGAAGTTTTTCTGGTGTTCTAAGTGATCGACAGTTGATAGTTGCTATATATATTTTGTTTGTTTTCTTTTTGGTTTGAATTTTGGCGCTGTTTTGAACCTTTAGAGGGTCGTGGTCATGTTCCCACACGAGGACCAGTCGGCTTGGGGGAGGGTTGTGTATTGTTATTTCTCTGTTCTTTTTATTATAAGATTGTTGTGTTTTCCGTTTGCCGAATGTTAGTTGCTATTGTTTATTATCTTTTGTAATAGAAGGGAGAGAGTTGCTTCTAATCCTTATTAGATCGTAAGCATTTAATCTGTTAATGTTCGATGGCATTAAGGATTTTTGTTTCCTTGGCTGGGTATTTGTATGAGGAGATGTTGATGTTTCTCTTTTCCGTTTGTCATTGTTATTATTACTTTTTCCTTTTATTATTATTTTGTCGAATTTTAGATATGCTATATTTCCCTTCTTTCTTTCTTCCATCAGTTGTGGCTGCAGCATTTTCCTTTTCTCCAGAACATCTTTAGTATAATCTTCTGAAATGTATACATCTTTTAGATTTTTCTTCAATTTTATTATTTCATGCTTTTTTCATTCATTCACGAAGGTTACCAAAGTGGGTCTTGCTTTATCATTTGGCTTCTCCTTTCCAATTCTATAAATGTTATTTACCTCGTATTCTTCTAAAGGTATGTTAAAATCGGTTCTTATAATTTTCATCACTTTTTGTAGTAGTTCCAGGTTAGATTTCTCTTCTTCTTTTATTCCAAAAAATATTAAATTGTTTTGTTTCTTTGCTCTTTTCAAACCTTCCACCTCTTTCTCAAGGTTTTCTAATTTTGTTTTCAAGATTTTATTTTCTGCTATGATAGGTTGCAGTTTTTCATCCAATCTCTCCATTATTTTGGTTGTTATAGAAGTTTGTAGTTCCGTTGTTTGCTTTTCCATTTCATTTTTCAATCTTTCAAATAAAAGTTGAAATTGATCATCCATTTTTGTCATTTAGTTCTGTGTATAATGGAACGTAATCAGCAGTAGTTTTTATTTTTCTTCGATTGGCAACACTAAGAATAATGTCAATTATGTCAAATGACCTCTTTATACTTTTGATATATTTTCTAACCTCAAAGTGTAATCTAATGTCCGAAATTACTTGAAATCAACACTTTCACAACATTCACAGCACTTTAGTTTATACTTCGTGATGTTTTTATATCGATAAGTGAGTGTAGATGGTTTATAAACACTATAATAACGGGAGCTGCACAACTATGATGTTTACAGTTTGACGTCCGGAAACGGAAAGCGTATATAATAACATCTATTAAATAGTGGAGAAATAAAGAGCGGGCCAGCAATAAGAAATGTTGCAAAAACGGGAAAAATTTACGCAGACGAAGATGCGCGGGTCATCTAGTTTATTGTAATGCAAATATGTTTGTCTGCCGGAACTACTGATTCGAATTAAAAAAATATAATTTTAATAATGTATTGGATATCCCATTTATCGAGGAAGGCTATAGGCAATATAACATCACGCTATGATGAAAATGTTGCAAAAACGGGGAAAAATTATTCCTTTTGAGAGCTTCCGTTGTGTGCGCAGCGTGAACGGTTAGGGTTACACCACAATAAGTATGACGGAATCATTACTTTAAAAAAAGGATTAATTAAGGATTTTACATCAAATATATTAAAAGTGGTATAAACAGGTGGGGTTCAGGGGGACACCTATTGGCTTAGCTGGGCAAGTATTAGTTGTTCCTATGACAGGAGGGGGAGGGGGGGGGCATTAGCTCCAACACCGATAGGTACATCAACCACCATATCAAAGGGGCGAAATATGCCTACCAAAACACATCAGTCCAGTGTCAAAAGTTTCAGCAATCGAATCTACTAGGAACCATATACCGCGCGTATATTTAAAGGCCTTTTCATACACCATCCCACAGAGGCAGGGAAGACCTGAACGGTATTCCCTGCCACTGTGGGGTGTAATACCGCTCGGGAAACTCTTATGAATCCTCATTGCTCAGGTATTTATTATGAAGTTCCGCGGCTAGAGGAGAATAGTTAGTAGGTTAGAAGTATTACCGCGTACCTACCCACTCGATTTCTCTACCACAGGCAGTACTCAATACCGCTTAGATTTGAATAGGCCTTTACGGACCGCGCAGCATGCTCCCTATGAATCTAATACTCATTTATTTCAATCAAGTTTGATTATATTATAGTTATTATACAAATTATAAATTACAAATTAGAATTCAATTAATAAAATAAATCATATAAAATTAAGAAACAGTTGTCTTCAGCAAACTGTTTTTAAGGTTCCGTAGCCAAGATTGCAAAAAAGGAACCCTTATAGTTTCGTTATGTCCGTCTGTTTGTCTGTCTGTCTGTTCGTCAGTACGTCACAGGCATTTTACTCAAAGACTACTTCAATGAATACTGATGAAATTTGACATAAAAAACAAACAGAAGCTCTTTTTTAGCAAACATACACGAGTAGCACTTTAAGGTTTCTAAATTTTTTTTTGATTGAGTAAATATTTTTGGAAATAATCGCTCCGAAAGTTACATAAATTTTGTAACTTTGTACTGTGTGACGTTTGAAGGGAGAACTCCGGAGGCGTGGAGTAGAAGTGTAGTCGTCTTGTTCTTCAAAAAAGGAGATAAGACCCGGCTGAAGAACTACCGACCTATTTCTCTTCTAAGCCACGTCTATAAGCTGTTTTCAAGAGTCATCACGAACCGCCTTGCGCGAAGACTTGACGAATTCCAACCATCGGAACAGGCTGGATTTCGGAGCGGATATGGCACCATAGACCACATCCACACAGTGCGGCAGATTATACAAAAGACCCAGGAGTATAATCAGCCCCTGTGTCTAGCATTCGTGGACTATGAGAAGGCCTTTGACTCGATTGAAATCTGGTCCGTTCTGGAGTCTCTGCAGCGATGCCAAGTAGATTGGCGATATATCCAAGTGATGAGATGTCTCTACGAAGCCGCAACAATGTCCGTCCAAGTACAGAATCAGGAAACAAAACCTATACCATTGCATCGAGGAGTGAGGCAAGGGGACGTTATCTCCCCGAAACTGTTCACAAATGCAATGGAGGATATGTTCAAGACGCTGCACTGGAAAGGGTGGGGCATCAACATCAATGGTGAATACATCTCTCACTTGCGATTTGCAGATGACATTGTCATTATGGCGGAAACGCTGCAGGACCTGCAACTGATGCTGAATGACCTGGCTGACTCCTCTGTACGCATCGGCCTACGGATGAACTTGGATAAAACCAAGGTCATGTTCAATGAACATGTACTACCGGAACCGATAGCGGTGCACGGCGCCGTTCTCGAAGTTGTTCAAAAATATGTGTACCTCGGGCAGTCATTGCAGTTAGGTAGAAACAACTTCGAGGACGAGGTGAACAGGAGAATTCGGTTGGGTTGGGCAGCGTTTGGTAAGCTACGTCAAGTCTTCTCATCGTCGATCCCACAATGTCTAAAGACTAAAGTCTTTAATCAGTGCGTCCTACCCGTCATGACATACGGAGCCGAAACGTGGACACTGACGGTACGGCTGGTCCACAAGTTCAAAGTCGCTCAGCGGTCTATGGAAAGGGCTATGCTCGGAGTTTCTCTTAGGGACAAAATCAGAAATGTGGTGATCCGGCAGAGAACCAAAGTTATCGACATAGCCCACCGGATTAGCAAGTTGAAGTGGCAGTGGGCTGGCCATATTAGCCGAAGAACCGACAACCGTTGGGGTAAACGAGTTCTTGAGTGGAGACCGCGGCTTGGCAAACGTAGTGTAGGACGCCCTCAGGCCAGGTGGAGTGATGATATACGCAAAACGGCTGGCAGGAGCTGGATGCGAGAAGCCGAAGATAGAACAAAGTGGCGTGCAATTGGAGAGGCCTATGTCCAGCAGTGGACTGCGATAGGCTGATGATGATGACTGTGTGACTAAAAAATATGAAATAAATCACAAAGGTAGCGCTTAATAAATACTTTAAACTAAAATTATTTTGAATATGATCGGATATACCGTCATTGTACTATGGCAGAAAAACAGCGTTTCCCAAAAAAAGGGCTTAAGTGCCATGAACATTCGCTCTTCTGCTGGTGCATTTATTCGAGGCTGCGGAACACTAATCCGGTTTTTTTTAAGTGTTTTGCGATATAGATATAACGTTGTTTTTTAATAAATTAAATAATATATGTATTATTATGTTACTTTAAAATACAAAGTACGCCACACAAATACCTTCTCAACATTATGGTATGCCTATAAAGGCTACAATATCGTATAGTAGCCATGCAACGTTCCTCTATTAATCCGGTTTCACTCTTACCGATCAAGGCGTGGTGTACCCTAAAATAGCCTATGTAATCCTTTTAACTATAGTACTTAATAACAAAATATGGTTTTGTTGTTAGCATTCTAGATACTAAATTTTATAAATTTTGATAACTTTCGCGATTTGTGCACATTATGAAAATATACATATTACTTAATCGCGTGAATAATTTAAGGTAACCTTGTTTATTGCCCAACGTTTTTGCCCGTATTGCAACGGCCGTTGCAATACGGTCGAAACGACGGGCAATTAAGATCCGTAATATATATATTTTCATAATTTTATAAATCTTTCTTAAGAGGTTAGTGGATAAAACAGCTCCTTTTGTATTGTACGCGGACGAAATTGCGCGGGTCATCTATCTGTGTATTAATAAGAGGAAACTATGATTGACTGATGTAATGGATTGAAATTTGGTACACAGATAGTTGTTATGTAGTAAGCATCCGCTACAAAGCCTAAGGCAAATATTTAAAGGAGTGAAATGACAGTTCAAATTTGAACTGCTAGTCTGCTATAGTTTTTCCAATTTAGATCGTCAATTAGTTAATATATTAATTAGTATTCTTTATTTTATAAAAAAAACTAGTTCACTTTAAAATATAGAAAGCCTGAGTGTATTTACAATCAACACTAGAAGAACATTTTCAAAACCATTAATTAGATTTTCCTAGCACAATAATTATCATCCCATCTACCTTCTTGAGATTTCAGGTTTATTAAAAACTTCTTAATAAAGTGTTCAATTAATATAGGTAAAAAAATAGACGAAGCTCAAAGTTCACAAGAAAGCACTATCAAATAGAGCAAAGTAGTCGGAAATTACCAATTAATTACTTATCTTAAAGGCAATCAAAAACACGCCAAAACTCGAGCAAAATTTCTGAGAACATCAACCATACTCCCCAAGCATTTTCCTACAAATTAAAACGCCCTCAGCCTCCAAAGACCTTTTAACCTGAGCTCTATTTTCCGAGTCACGTATCCAGATTCATTCCATCATAGTACACAATAAAGAACGGGATTTTAACCAACAAAGAGCCCTGCCTTCATTTACTTGAGTTTCACGGACGTTAGTCGCATCCAATTTTGCGCAATGTAGTTCTACATCTACTATAGTTACCACGGAAATCATTTTTAACTGTAGTTGACGGTTTTTTTACTTTAATTAGTTTTCAAATAAATAGAATTCAATTATAGTACCAAAATGAGAGTACCTTTTTAATAAATTGGCAATTTGTTATTCAAGTTATGCCTGCATAGGGCACTGGATTTCTTTGACTGTAATTATTATTAGCAAAAACTGAGCAACGTACTTATATACGAGTTGTTTTATTTTTTGAAAGTTTAAGTGTATTATTTTAATTTATTTTTAACTTATTTAGCTCCTAGGGTGTCTAATATAGTTTTAATGTAAGTATGTAGCTTCATTGTAAATTTATCTTCTTTATTAAATAATATTCAATATATAAAAATAACAAAAACTGTATCTATTTGTAAATATATCTTATCTCATCTGTACCTTTCTTCCCCAATAAATCACATAGAAATTTTAAAAAAAACTCTAGCTGTTGAGTTTAGTCTGCCACACACTAGTCAAATTATTTTTAAAATTCCTTACAACTTAAACTACTTATAGGTATATCGATTTTACTGTAGAATATTTCTCTGAAATGAAATAAAATGTTATTGCTTGAAACGTGGGGGTTATAAAAGATTTCACGACACAATACAATCTGTCAGTAACTATTCATCATCATCAGCCTATCGCAGTCCACTGCTGGACATAGGCCTCTCCAATTGCACGCCAGTTTGTTCTATCTTGGGCTTCTCAACAACTCGTATCTCAGTAACTATTACCGTTACCATAGTAGTTAAAACTGGAACTCATGGTACATCCGAAGTTTTGAAGTCAGTCCCAACGAGATTGTATTCCGAAGGTTCCATTTACCGATCCAGGCAGCGTGGTGGCAAGTCCCTAACACCGTTACAAAGTTTGGTAAAGAGCATGCAACGTGCGACCCGGACGTCGTGACAAACTCGCTGCTAATTCGATTGGTGAAGCTGTGTGCTCAAAAATAACTTTATAGTGTTAGGGGACGGGTAGTATTATTGGTTGTACGCAATATGCGTCTCTGTAGAGTTTAGGAGATGAGATTGATCAGCTGTTTGTGATTTTTGGGTTTGTTTTGATACGGTCAACGCAATTAAAAAAGTTGTGCTATAATTTTAGCTGAAAGACATCTACTGCACACAAAACTACCGGTCCTGCGGCATCCGCATCCAGTGGTTTCACAGTGGTTGTGGTATAACAGAAACAAATAAGCTTTACTTACTCTTTTTGAATCACAATCCATAATGAGGGTTACTCTACTTCTCCCGACAGTGAAGTGTTATGTGTGGCTTGATGACTGGATCAGCCTTCTGGTAATCTAGAACCAAATAAAAACAAACAACATTGACCAGGTACCGTCCAGGCACACAAAAAGTGTATTGTAAAGAAGCTTCTTTTTAATAAAAATATCTAATTTTCAATGTCTTAATTAATTTACATTGCACCGTAGTAAACGAAGAGCTAAAACAGACGAAAGTAATTAAATTTTATGTATTTTGGTCCAAAATATATCTCATTTAAAAAGTTTACTTATGATTCGGAAGGTTAATTGGATTTTCTAATTATTCTCTTTTAATTTAGAAGATAAGATGAGTTTTGTTCTTAGAAGTACCGCTAGACTTTAAATTAAATGCAACACGACTTTTTATTTACAACCAGCACATAAAAGGGTTCCGTTGCTGCAGTAAAATTTGGACAACAAGTATAACTTCATAATGCTGAAATACGTGGTGCGTTAAATAACACAGATTACGTTGTTTCTTATAGATAACAGCGTGTATTTTGGAGGTGCAGTAATGCAGCACTATAAACGTTGGTCGATACTATATACTCTTGTACATAGCATGTTGGTGATAGATTACCAGAAAGACAGAGATCAAGAACAGAAGTTCACAAATTCGAAGGGGTTGCTCTGATTGTGTCATCATGTAGAAAAGTAGGAATTGATTGATTATACCATAGTCAAAACCAGAATCGAACTATTAAGTCATGAATCTTGAAATTTCAATAAGAGTTTGTTAATATAACGCAACTTTGTATCAAAAACCCTTCAACATTCCACCCCTAAGAATGTTTGCCCGCTTCAACGCGGGTGAATCCAAAGGCACGAGGACGATTATTTTTGGACGACAGTCCCTGAAAATGAAACAAAAAAGATAAGTCTTTATAAACGCGACGATAATCCAGTTGCAACTGGTTTAAAGCACTTATAACCGGCTCGCGCCGCCCTCATCCGGATATAACCGGTTCGCGCAAAGATTACAGGGTGCTCCAACATCGCGAGGGCTTATTAAGCAGCTAGAGGCGAAAATGCAAATTAGCAAGCGAAATTGCGAACTGATGTTCGACTTAATGACTCTCATTCGCGTTCTTGAGTGTGCTAACTCGTCTGCAATCAGCTTGTGTGAAAGCGTCTTTACGCTTTTGCTAATAGCTGCCGGGTCTGGTACCCTTAACTGTATGTTGAGTAAATGTTCTATTAACGCACGTAATAAACGTGTTTGGTATATTATGCGAACTATTGTTAGTTTTGACTGGATTAGTTTAATTTGGATAGGGGTGAATTAACAAGCGATGTGATTGTAATGGGCTCGTTCTCGCGTGTCTGAATAAATAATGGATTGTTCTTACCTATATAATAACATGTACTCTTGGGTAATTATAAAGTAGATTATAGACTAGTATTAATACGAACTATATATTTTGTTGATGTTTATTGCCCCATAAAATCAAATCAATCAGTCAGGTATTTCAATCTCAGCCCACACCACTCTACTAGTACGTTCTTTGGCCGTTTTGGGGGGTACCAACACATTGTCAGTTATTATTCTGTGAGATGGTGATGTTAACACATGATTAATATAATTATTGCATTTTTAAAAGATAAAATAATTTGAAGTCCAGACCCAGGAATCGAACCCGAGGCTTCCGTATGCCAAACCGGGGCCGGAATCGAACCATCTAACTGGGACTTTGTTACTAAACCTTCTATCGTTCCTGCACGCGAGTTAGAAGACGTCACGGACGTCGGTAACAGCTGATCGTGATTACTGTACTTTGTTTTTAAAAAAAATAATAAACAACTCTTGATTGTTCGATTTACTTTAAAACAATTAGTGGTGTGTTACGCGTCGGTGTTATAGACGGACCGTCGACACCATTTATCTACGCTTTGGTGTAAGAGGCGGACCGTTGACACCATTTATCGAAGCAGTGCAGTTGCGGACCGGCACGAGGCGTCGAGTCAGCGCTACGTGATTTCCACATCTCGCCACTTCGATTTCGCAACCGTCTTTCCATAGTTGTAGTTTTAGATTTTAATAAAGAACGATTCATTCTTGGTACATACATCGACCATTTATCACTAGTTTTAGATTTTAGTTTAATGTAATTTATAATTAAATTTATTTAAGATGTATAGACTTTCTCTGCAACCTCCGGCTCCAGTTAACGTAATTGGCGCAGTCGGTAGGATATTCGCGGGCCGGTTCGCGATAATTAGGAATATCTCAAATCGATATCCGCGTTCGCGAGTCACCCGGGTGGTTTCCAAGCACCTTCAACGAATATCCGGATCTTCGGAAGCTGAAGCCAGAGGCGTATCCAGACATCGATACTGCAGAGGGGCCAACTATACACTTATTGAACCCAGACGGAACATCCGACCAGAAGAAGTAAGATGAACACCAGTGGTCTGGCAGCAATATTTGCCACTCCGCTTGACAAATAGTTGCTGTTCTTCGGGGGGAGGTGTTACGCGTCGGTGTTATAGACGGACCGTCGACACCATTTATCTACGCTTTGGTGTAAGAGGCGGACCGTTGACACCATTTATCGAAGCAGTGCAGTTGCGGACCGGCACGAGGCGTCGAGTCAGCGCTACGTGATTTCCACATCTCGCCACTTCGATTTCGCAACCGTCTTTCCATAGTTGTAGTTTTAGATTTTAATAAAGAACGATTCATTCTTGGTACATACATCGACCATTTATCACTAGTTTTAGATTTTAGTTTAATGTAATTTATAATTAAATTTATTTAAGATGTATAGACTTTCTCTGCAACCTCCGGCTCCAGTTAACGTAATTGGTGTAACAACAAATACTATATAGTGTTATCCAGTGTCAAAGTGTAGTGTAAGATAAACAGTCTCGAAAATAAAATTCTAATTTAATACAGTGATATAATTCTACCCGAAACAGTAAATAAAATATAAAATAATATAACTTATCATCCTATTTGTTTACAATAGTTCTAAATATATACTCGGTAGTGTGCATAGTGACAATAACATTTCAGTGGTTGCCTAGAAAGCCTGCAGTCCTGTAAACACAACCTTATTTTATATCTGATAATAGCGCCATCTCTTAGTTAGATCTAAGAACCAGCTAACCACACAGTGTCGATCAATATAGGGTTGCGTCGTAGTCGGTCTAAGTGCTTGGCGACGAATTGTATTTACACTAGGTGGCGCTGGCGACTCTAATAAATATAATTACCACAATATAATCATGGCAAATTGTACTGGCTGTGGCAAATTTATGTCTAGAACAGACGGCGCTCGGTGCGGCAAATGCCCTGGAATATATCATCGCGCCTGTGTTGGCTTACAATCCTCAGCTATAGTGCCAACTACCTGGGCGTGTCCTGCATGCAATGACAAATCGCCCGGAAAGGCATTACAAGCTATCCAGACGAATTTGTCTACCAAAAAAAAAGATCCCATACCCAACACTCCGGATCTCGATGTGGCGCAAGAAATTAGATGTTTTAGAGTGGAAGTCAGTGCCATGAGATCAGAACTCCAGGAGCTACGACAGGAGATGGTGGATTTTAAAACCGCTGTCAACACCTGCCATGAACGCATCGATCAATTGGAGGAAAGGCTTTCTACATTCGAAAAGCGTATAGAGGAGAAGGTGCCAACGTCTAATGTGCAATTAGAAGCTACGATTGCAGATTTAAAGGTCCAATTGAATGAGCGGGAACAGGATATGTTATTAAATGATTTAATAATTTCGGGCGTACCAGAATCGAGAGATGAAAACCCTTTTCACATAATAAATGTACTGTCTGTTAAACTGGGTGTCACTGTGGATGAACGTGACATTGTTTATGTGGAGCGAGTGGGTGCGGTACACAGAAACCGTAGCGGTGGTGAAGCGGAATCTCAGAGGCCTCGCAGCATCGCTTTACGTCTTGCGCGGCGCGCCGCCCGCGACCAACTGATGCGTGCAGCGCGCGTTCGACGTGGTCTCACCACTGCCGATCTTGGCTTCGCAGGACAATTACGTAAGGTTTATCTTAATGAGCGGTTAACTCGTGCAAATGCGAACATTTTTTACAATGTAAGGGAAACGGGTAAGCGTCTCAATTATAAGTACATTTGGACTAGGGAGGGACGTGTATATGTAAAGAAGGAGGAGGGCCTGCCCGCTCAGCGTATTCGTACTGAGGCAGATATTCAGCGAATTTTTGGGGCAAGAGATGTTTAGGGATGTATATTAAAAAATACCGAATTACTCGTAGCAATCGTAGATTTGGCTTGTATCCTGTATCGAGTTATGTATTTTCTGTAATATATCTGTTTTGTTTACATTTGTTGCATGTTATTAGTAAGTCTTACTCTATTCTTTTTGTTTGGACCGTTTGTACTATGTTTACATGTCAGAATAGTAATGTAGCCTTGTTGCTTTTTATTTGTCTGATCAAAGGGCTTTATTTACTAGTTTTATTTTTTTATTATTATACTTTATGTTTGCTTTTTATTAAATTCCCGTCATTTGTTATAAATACTTACATTAATAGTGTAAATCCTAACTTGCCTGTGTCTTATATATTTTTGTCTACCTTTAATTTACATACATGTACTTTTTTATATATAGTGTGCTATCTTATTAACAAGGACCTGTGGCGTGATTTTCAGCTGAAGACATTGGTTGATAAAAATATTGTTCATATTTTTAAAATAATTATATGTATTACTTACTATGAATTAGATTATGAATTTATTTTGATTAGGTACATAAAATCTTTTTTTATATTTATATAGTATATATGTAATTTAGATGATTAATAGATTTCTTAAAGTTGGATTTTTAAACGCTGGTTCCCTATGCACTAACCATGACAATTTTATAGTAGCTATGGGTCGTAACGGGGCTGATATAGTGGCCATAAATGAAACCTGGTTGGGGAGAGGCCAGCAGTCGGATTTAGCTCCACGTGTCCCTGAGTACAGACTAAAGCATATTCCCAGACCCTTGTCCATTAAAAATGGAAGGGGTGGAGGAGTTGGGTTTTATATTAAGCGCGGCCTTAGTGTGAGTTCTTGCTCACATCCCACTCACTCATTAGTGGAGCAAATGTGGATTAAAGTAAAATATAATCAAAACACTATTATTTTAGGGACTGCAAACCGTCCACCTTGGCTTGATACACAACTTTTTCTAGATGCTATTATGGATACAATTGCTTCGTTACAGGAACATGACTTTATTATCTTACTAGGTGACTTTAATATTAACGTTTTACACACTACTGATGTTAAAACGGAACAGTTTAGGACATTCATCCCTTGTACAGGTTTGCGACAAATAGTTACTGAACCGACGCACTTTACCACAACCAGTCAAACTTTAATTGATGTGGTGTGTACGAACGCTGCTGCTCGAAATGTGTGCGTAGACTGTGTTGGTGTCATTAACGGACATGCTTTTGTTACTAGCGAATTTTCGATACGGAAGCCTAAGTTTATGCCTAGAGTTAGGTCTTATAGACCGATCGCTGATATTCAACACGATCAGTTTATATTGGATGTAAGCCGCTTTCCTTGGGCAAGTATCAGCCGCTCAGAGGACGTTGACGACATAGTGCGAGATTACACTAATTCAGTTAAGTTTATTTTTGACCTTCATGCACCAATAAAAACTACAGTTATTAAAGAATTACCAGCTCCGTGGATCACGGATAATGTGAAGTTAATGATGGGATTAAGAGATGCGGCTCTCCGTAAAGCTCGCCACACAAAGTCAGACACACATACACAATACTATAGAGATTTAAAAAAACTAGTTGAGGTAGCTCTGGATAATGAAAAGAGAAGCTACTTTAATCAAAATATTAATAGCAATTTGAAAAATCCAAAGGTACTGGGGAAGAACTTAAAGTCGAGAGTGATTCCATCTAAACTCTCTGAAATTCCAACTCACTTAAGTGACCCAAATACAATTAATCAGCATTTTTCAACAGTCCCTGGCAATCCATGTACTGTGTTATCACAATTAACGTTTTTTGAGTATAATAGGTATACCAGTAGTAAATTTTCGCTACAGCCTGTTGAGCCAATGGATATACTTAAGATACTGGAAGGGCTAAGGTCCAACGCCTTAGGGATCGATGAGGTGTCATTGAATATGGCGAACATGGTGATCACTCATACGCTAGATGTGCTAACGTCAATAGTCAATAAGTCCATATTATCTAGTAAGTTTCCCACCTTGTGGAAGACAGCTATAGTAAGACCTATACCTAAAAGTGAAGAGGTAACAAGTGCGAAAGATCTAAGACCAATAAGCCTTTTACCATGCGTATCAAAGATTCTTGAGAAGGTCGTTGGAGTGCAGCTGACCCGTTATCTGGAAACTAATAATATTCTGCCAGATGTTCAGTCAGGGTTCAGAAAAAACCGTGGTACTGTAACGGCTATTCTTGACGTTACAGACAACATTTTGACCGCACAGGATGAGGGTAGAGGGACAATTTTAGTTCTATTAGACTTCTCAAGAGCCTTTGACTGTCTAAATATTCCCCTGTTGTTGTCAAAGGTGTCATATTATGGCTTTGACATTAATACGGTTAAGTGGTTCGATTCTTATTTAAGAAACCGTTCGCAAGTGGTTGAGGTTCGAAACACAGATGGATCTGTATTGAGATCAAAACTGACGGCAGTAGGGCGCGGTGTTCCTCAAGGATCTGTTTTGGGACCACTCTTATTTATATTGTATAGCTCTGACATAACAAGTATTATTAAACACTGTAAATTCCATATATATGCTGACGACATTCAAATATATTTATCATTTAAGACAAACGAAACCCAACTCGCGGTGGATAAAATAAATGAGGATTTAAATAACATCCATCAGTGGGCTGAGAATAATTCTCTCCTTCTTAATGCTGTCAAAACAAAATTTATGATATTAGGTACAAAAAAGCAAATTAAACAAATTGTTGATAAAATGCCATTGATAAAAATAAATGACGTGCTCATAGAACGAGTGAGTGAAACTAGAAACCTTGGCTTGTTGATGGATGAGGAATTACGTTTTGAGCATCATATAGCTAAAGTCGTACAAAATTGTTTTTATAGACTAAAAATCCTTTACAAAATTCGTAAGCATTTGAATGTTGACCTTCGTATCGCGCTCATGGACTCGCTTGTTCTGTCAAAGTTGAACTATATGGACATAGTATATGGACCTCGAGTGCTGGTGAAAACCGTTAACCTTGTGCAAAGAGTACAAAACGCATGTGCACGGTTCTGTTTTGGCATACCTCCGCGCCATCATGTTACTCCTTATCTTAATAAGGGCAATATTTTAAAAATGAAATACCGGAGGGAATTACACCTTGCCACCCTACTGTTTGGTGTCATCAATACAAAGAAGCCAACATATCTCTACATGAAATTAAAATGGAAAAATGAAAATAGAAATTACCCCATACGAGAGATTTGTTGTGCACTACATATACCTCGACACAAGACAGTAGCCTTCAGAGGTAGTTTTAAATATAGTGCTACCAAGTGTTGGAATAACATACCTCCTCCACTGCGTAATCTAAAAAGTGTAGCTAGTTTTAGACAGAAATTAAAGAATATATTTTTACAATTACAGCTGTGTAGCACATAAAGAATTATTTTTTTTTAATTAATTTTTTTTATTGTTGTCTTTTTTTATTTTTTATTTATGCAATGTCTTATTTTTATTATTATTGATTATTATTTTTGCTATGCCTTATTATTATTATTATTTTATCAACATAAATTATTTTATATTATTCTATTTTATGAAATTAAATATTTTAACAATTATTTATATCTTACAAATATCATGTAATATGTACTGTCACAGGCGCCCGTGAACTCACCACTGGCTTCAGCTGAAAATCAGCGCCGCAGTGAACTGTGGCATGTGCTGAGCTACGGCCTTTTAAGCTCACTCTAGCTTAGATTTAGAACTTTTATAACTCATATTTTTTTTTTTTCTTTGTATATTTATTTTTGTTTTTTTACTGTTCAATTCAATTCAATTATCTTTATTGCAATAAACGGGGTACATAATGGTGTTACATAATACAATTAATGATAATTTGATCTATCCCATTTAGCCATCACAAATAGCATGCAATTATTTCAGTAATATTATAAATTTATCATTAGGTACATTATTTTAAATTAAATTATCACTTAATATATATTTATCACAACATTCAGCAACAACAACAACATCATCAACATATCATATAATTTCAATTTTTATTGGACCTACTCACAATGTTCTAAAAACTCTTTAAGCGAATAAAATGTTTTGTCTAATAACCAGCAACTAAGTGCGTTTATAAATTTATTGATAGGTAATTCCTTAATATGCACTGGTAATTTGTTAAATATTGTAACACACATTGAATAACAATTTTTTTGTATCCTGCTACTTTTAGGAATCATATTTAAGACCAGTCTATTTGGGTTTCTTATATTAGTCCTATTTGTTTTATCTTTAGCCTGTTTAAATATTTCAGGATGTTGTTTAACAAACTTTCCAACTTCTAACACATATAGGCAAGGTAGAGAAAGAATTTTTAAGCATTTAAAATAGGAACGACAGGAAGTATCAGGGGAAATATTACAAATCGACCTTATACAACGTTTTTGGGCAATAAAAGCTTTATTTATGTCTGTGCCATTTCCCCATATGAGTAATCCATATCGAAGTACAGACTCAACATACGCAAAATATGCTGTACATGCTGTGTCTCGAGTTGCAAATTTTCCCAATTTGTACAGTGCATACGAAAACCCACTAATTTTGTTACTCACTTTTTCTATGTGTTCCTTCCAGTTTAATGTACTATTTAAGATTATTCCTAGAAATGTCACCGTTTTAGCATTTAGTAGTGTTTGTCCTTTATAATTAATATTTAGATTATTATGTTTGAAATTATTGAAGTTAATAAAATTAGTCTTTAGTAAATTTATTTGTAAATTGTTATTATTTAGCCATTGAATAATTGATGTCAGTGTATTGTTAACGTCCAACTCATGTTGTTGTAGTGTCATATTTTTTTGGGTTGTTATTATAATCGACACGTCGTCTGCAAAAAGGATAGTTTTATGGTGAGTGACCTTAGGTAAGTCATTAATATAAACGAGAAACAATAGTGGACCCAATACGCTACCTTGGGGCACGCCAGATTTATTAAATGCATATCCAGATCTATATACTTCGATGGAGTCTTCCGAGTTTAGTTGGGCTATATCCACACATTGCTGTCTATTTTGTAAGTAAGATTTAAGCCAGCTTAGGGCTGGTCCTCTAATTCCATAATTGTCCAATTTATTCAAAAGTTGACTATGTGAGACAAAGTCAAATGCCCTGGTCATATCTAGGAATAGAGCTGTTGTAAAATGTTTGTCATTAGTACTCTGCAACACACTATCGACAAGGGAAAAAACTGCATCTCTCGTTGATTTCTTTTTTTTGAAAACCGTATTGAGTTTCAATTATGACATTACACTCATTAAAAAAAGATGTCAGTTTCTCATGCATTATCTTTTCAAAAACTTTTGATAGAACTGGTAGTATCGTGACGGGCCTATAGTTAAGAACGTCCGTCTTATCCCCGCGTTTGTATAGAGGCTTAACCACAGAACATTTGAGTTTATTTGGAAAAGTACCTGTTTCAAATGAATGATTAATTAGGCAAGTTAATATGGGCGTAAGCTGGTCTTTGCATGATTTTAGTACCTTAGTGCAAATGGAGTCATATCCCTCTGAAGTAGTGTTTGCAAGAGACATAATTATTCTATTAACATGATTTTCATCTACAGGAGTTAAGAAGATAGAATTTAGTACTTTGTTTGTATTTGTGTTACATAATATGTGGTTAATTCTATTTGATGTAGTAATAAAATGGTCGTTAAATGTCGTAGCTATCTCTAATGGGTCTGTCGTGTAAATATTATTTGTTGCAATTTTTTTAATGTAGTTTGTGCCGTTGGTACCATCAGTTTCTCTTTTTATTACTGTCCATGTTGCTTTACAAACATTCTTACTGTTTATAATATATTTTCTGTTATTATATCTCTTAGCAGCATTTAAACACTTTTGAAACAATTTGTTATATTGTAGATACCTATTTTTGTTATGTTCAGTCCTGGTAGCATAATATTTAAAACGAAGTTCTCTTTTTCTCTTGCAACTTTGTTTGAGATCGCCTGTTAACCAGTTATTATTTTTAAAAATACTAGTTTTTATTTTAATCACTGGGAAACACAATTGATAAAGAAGACAAAAATAATCATAAAACTCGTCAAATGCAGAGTTAAGGTCAGTCTGGCTTTGCCAGTTTAGGTATGACAGGCTAGGTAGATATTTTTTAAATGTATCAATATTTTCATTTGAGTATGACCTTTTGAAGTTAAATATTTGCTTAACTATTTTAGTTCGATGTTTTACGTGCCAAGTGAGAATTTGAGCTGTATCATGATCTGATAAGCACAATGGTAGTACTAGGCTAGACGCTTTTGTGATGTTGCTAATAATGAGATCAAGACATGATTTGCCCCTTGTTGGGTCACATATGTACGATTTCAAATTATATTTAACCAAAATGTCATTAAGTCGTTTAGTTGCTAGATTCTTAATATCAATTGTGTTAATATTTAGGTCACCAGTGATAATGATTTTATTTTTTGAATGTCTAGATAAGCATCTGTATAACATAAGATCTAAATTTTTAAAGAAATATTCTAGATGTCGATGCCTTTTTGATGGAATCCTATAAATACAAATGACAATGAAATTATTCTCTATTTTAATTGCACACAGTTCAAAATGATAAACCATCCTAAACTCATCAAAACATGTCATCTTTTGAAATGGGATTCCCTTTTTTACCATTATACATGACCCACCTCTTTTTTCCTGTCTGCTGTAATAAGATGCCAGTACATAATTTGTGATATTAACATTACTTTCTGTACCTGCCTTTACAAAAGTTTCTGTTAGACATAAAATATCAGGGTCAATCTCTGTTTTTATTTCTGATAGCGTGATTTCTATTAATTCTTTTTTTGACAAAATACCATGAATGTTTTGGTGAAGCAATGAAATGGTGTGTGACACATTAGGAACGAAAAAAATCTTGACTTTTACTTTGTGCACTGATACTGTTTTTTTTTATTAAATTGAATGTAAATGTATGCTCGGTGGGTTTTTTGACCGAGAAATAATAGGGAATAGTGCCTTTTTTTATAGTATTATGATTATTTTCAGGCCTTTTTTGAAATTGATTTAACTTCATATGAGATTTTATTCTGGTGAACGACAAATACTGCAATTTATATTCAGCGCAATCAATACATAAATTAACTTCAT
Source organism: Herminia tarsipennalis (assembly GCA_945859575.2). Classification (NCBI taxonomy): domain Eukaryota; kingdom Metazoa; phylum Arthropoda; class Insecta; order Lepidoptera; family Erebidae; genus Herminia; species Herminia tarsipennalis. Next base: position 21,537,613 of record OX243851.2, on the reverse strand, counting down.
TACATATATAATTAACCCAGCTGTTATTGCTTTTAAAGTGTACATTTTCTATAAATTTCACAGCTTGGGGCTCCCGGAATGATTAGTGCATCTGGAGTATATTTATTATTCCATTTTCCATATCTCATCCTTAGAAAAGCGGCTGATAATCCACTTGAGTGCTCGCTGTCTCCCAGGATAAATATCTTGTGGCGCTTTACTTTATTTTCAATACTAGTTACGCCATTTTGTGGCGATATACGGGAGTTAACCATATTTGTTCTTGATGTACTGACAGGCGAAGAACTCTCTATTTGATCGATTTGGCGATAGGTTCTATCTTGTTCAATAGATAGCGTTGTAGTCATTTGTAAATTTTGTTGGGGTTGGGTCTCACAGCCAGATAAATCAAGTTTGGGTATTTTTATGAGACGAGGACGTGATTGTTTATGTTTTTTCATAGATGTATTTTTACAAATGTGTGTAAGTTTCTGATTATTGAATTTAAGAGCATTAATTTGTTTTGCTTGCTTGTCATTCTCTAAGATTAAGTTCTCAATTTCATTTTCGGCAATTTGTAGCTTCTCTTCGAGCATTTGTATTTTCTTCCGCATGTCGTTTATGTCATCTATTACATTTTTTGATAAATCAGGATAACTTCGATTGTATTCTCGATTACCCGATGATGCCAAGGAAGTAAATTCTTCTAAGTCTTCACTTTCTGAATTCTCCGATAATTCACTGAAGGAGTTATTTATAGGTATATTTATTTTAGTTTTATTTCTATGTGTTACGTTTTGGCTTGGGGTGCTTGCTGAGAAGCTTGATAAGGTTTGTCCTCTCATTGTTGTTATGGTTTTTTTGTTTATAGTAATATTTTCTGTCATATTGCTATATTATTTGCAGATATATTCCGTGTTATATAAACTTTTTATAATTACTACAGCCCTCTTTTGCTAGATTGATGCAATTAAAATATATTATTGATGAGTATTGTTGCTATTGATAGCCTACTTGTAATCTTATCCATGAATGTTGTTCCTACTCGTCGCAAGATGGCGCTGTTTAGGAGTTGCGAGTCAACCTGGGCTTAATGTGTAAATGTAGTTCTTCTATTCAATAACAGATGGCGTTGCTTTCTAAACGTTGAAAAGGTTTGAGCTCTATATTTCGTTTATAAGATAAAAAGTAATATGTGCACTACTTACTTTTTTCTTTACTCGCAACTCTCTTATTAGTGGTTCTTCTGTCACTTGACTATTTATAAACACAGATCACTCCTAGTTTTGGTAAAGTATCTCTAGTACCCACTTATAAAATATGTTTTTTGTTAACACTGTTTTAAGCTTGTTTTTTCGTGGTTTAAAATGTTTTGCGTTTTAGCTTATATCTGATGTCACTAGTAATATAGTTTATTAACGGATCGTGTGCACTTTACACTTCACTTTCGCTTTATTTATATTTTTTACAATTTTTTAAGTAAGGAGCTAACGTAACAGAATGTTGACAGCGCGACGGTGGCGCCCTCTCACTGTGAGCTTAATAAACGGTTTTTCTTTCTTTCTTTCTTTCTTTCTTTATAAAAAAATACTATAATATTCGGCCTGCAAGATCATAATTGGTTAAAATGCTTTCTGTAACGAAAGCAATAACAAAAGCCATAATAGTTCTTAAAAACACTATCGGCTAGATAGCGCAAGAGAGGACCTAACTCGCGTGCAGGAAGGATATAATAATTTGAGGTTTAGTTACTTAGTCCCATATAGGTGGTTCGATTTCAGGCCCGGTTTGGCATACGAAGATCTCGGGTTCGATTCCTGGGTCTGGATTTCAAATTATTCTATCATCCAAAAATGCAATTTTTGTATTTCGGTTATGGGGCACTCTAGCAGGTGAAATTACTGGACAAATGAGACTAACGAACTAATGTCTCAAATGATGAGCGCAGTGCGGTGATAATCAGAAAAACCTTCATTTAATATGTTTTATGAAAGAAAAATTAAAAAACTCCATAATTTATTCATAAAACATAATCACATCTAATATTATTGTTTTTAAACTTTCGCGATTTTTATACATATTAGTTATATTTCGGGACTTAATCGCGTGAATTATTTAAAGGTACGAAACTTTTTATTTACCCGACGTTTCGATCGAATTGCACCGATCGTGGTCACGGGTCGACTGATGGCAGCTTAGCGATGTCTCCGTGAGGCGCGGGGTTTTTCAACTACCCTCGCCTGGTCTTGATAATTTTGATAATTTGTACTGTCGGTACTTCTACACACTACACTTACAACGTCTTTACACTGAGGCGCGGTGTCTTTACGGCTACGATTACATTTGTTGATAACAGGGTTCCAAGATGGTGAGAGCCGGTATCCATCTTCTCGGTTCAAGTTCTTATACTTTTTGATCTCAACCGCCTCGCGTACTATCCTGGAATAATAGTGGCGATCGGTGGAAAGTACCTGTGGCTTATGCAATTCTATCCAGTGATTTGGTCCTGATTCCAACAAATGCTCAGCGATAGCAGACTTGTAAACTTGACGGTTTTTTACAGCAGCGATATGTTCCTTGACCCTGTCTGCGATTGTCCTTTTGGTCTGTCCGATATAGGAACTACCGCAACTGCAATCCACCTTGTACACGCCGGGTGTTTGGAGCGGAATAACATCCTTTGCCGTTCGTAAAAGCTTCGAAACCTTGGAGTGCGGACTATATACAGTCTTAATGAAGTAACTCTTCAATACTGTTCCAATTTTGTCCGTAACTCCTTTGATGTACGGCATGAAAGCTGGCACTCTGTCGGCATTTACTTCTGGTTTTCTGCTCTTTGGACGTTGAAGGTTATACTTGTATCCGTTGCTTCTTAGTACCTCCCGAACGTGTGCAAGTTCACCCTCCAAGTGTTCGGGGTCGCAAAGGTCGTATGCTCTGTTTGTTAAAGAAGCTACAACGGACTGTAAGTGGCGCGGATGATGGTGCGATAAAGCATGTAAATACCTATCCGTGTGTGTAGATTTTCGGTATACTGCGTGTCCGAGGGTACCATTTTGTCTGGCCGATACCTTCACATCAAGAAAAGGCAACGACCTACCTACCTCCATTTCAAATGTGAATTTGATATTACGGTGGATCGAGTTTAGGTGTTTTACAAATTGTTCTACTGTGCCCCTGTCGCCCTTCATGATACAGAATACGTCATCGACGTATCTCTTCCAGAGCTTGACGTGAAACGCTTGCAGGTCGACAACTTCTTCTATATGCTCCATCCAGATGTTGGCCATTACCGGTGCTACTGGACTACCCATAGCCACTCCGTCGATCTGGAGGTAATGCTGTCCACGGTAGAGGAAGAAGTTACCCTCTAAACAGTTACTCAGTAGAACAATGTACTCTTTTGGCAGGCCGCTGTCCCTCAGTTTTAGTTTTATGACATCAAGGCATTCGCTTATCGGAACACTAGTGAATAATGACTCGACATCGAAACTCACCATTATCTCGTCCGGTTCCAAGCGTACGCTCTTGAGTATATCCACAAAATGGCGAGAGTCCTTCACGATAATTCGGGGATTAATCGGGGACCATAAACATTTGTTTACGGATGAAGTGTTCGACCGTCTGTACAAGCCGAGAATTGTGCAGCCTCCTAAACTATATGGCTTGCCAAAGATTCACAAGAAAGACGTACCATTACGCCCGATCGTAAGTCAAATTGATTCTCCTACTTACGATCTAGCGAGACACGTAGCTTCAATACTGCAGCCATTGGTAGGGAAAACTGCATCGTTCGTGAAGGACTCTCGCCATTTTGTGGATATACTCAAGAGCGTACGCTTGGAACCGGACGAGATAATGGTGAGTTTCGATGTCGAGTCATTATTCACTAGTGTTCCGATAAGCGAATGCCTTGACGTCATAAAACTAAAACTGAGGGACAGCGGCCTGCCAAAAGAGTACATTGTTCTACTGAGTAACTGTTTAGAGGGTAACTTCTTCCTCTACCGTGGACAGCATTACCTCCAGATCGACGGAGTGGCTATGCGTAGTCCAGTAGCACCGGTAATGGCCAACATCTGGATGGAGCATATAGAAGAAGTTGTCGACCTGCAAGCGTTTCACGTCAAGCTCTGGAAGAGATACGTCGATGACGTATTCTGTATCATGAAGGGCGACAGGGGCACAGTAGAACAATTTGTAAAACACCTAAACTCGATCCACCGTAATATCAAATTCACATTTGAAATGGAGGTAGGTAGGTCGTTGCCTTTTCTTGATGTGAAGGTATCGGCCAGACAAAATGGTACCCTCGGACACGCAGTATACCGAAAATCTACACACACGGATAGGTATTTACATGCTTTATCGCACCATCATCCGCGCCACTTACAGTCCGTTGTAGCTTCTTTAACAAACAGAGCATACGACCTTTGCGACCCCGAACACTTGGAGGGTGAACTTGCACACGTTCGGGAGGTACTAAGAAGCAACGGATACAAGCATAACCTTCAACGTCCAAAGAGCAGAAAACCAGAAGTAAATGCCGACAGATTGCCAGCTTTCATGCCGTACATCAAAGGAGTTACGGACAAAATTGGAACAGTATTGAAGAGTTACTCCATTAAGACTGTATATAGTCCGCACTCCAAGGTTTCGAAGCTTTTACGAACGGCAAAGGATGTTATTCCGCTCCAAACACCCGGCGTGTACAAGGTGGATTGCAGTTGCGGTAGTTCCTATATCGGACAGACCAAAAGAACAATCGCAGACAGGGTCAAGGAACATATCGCTGCTGTAAAAAACCGTCAAGTTTACAAGTCTGCTATCGCTGAGCATTTGTTGGAATCAGGACCAAATCACTGGATAGAATTGCATAAGCCACAGGTACTTTCCACCGATCGCCACTATTATTCCAGGATAGTACGCGAGGCGGTTGAGATCAAAAAGTATAAGAACTTCAACCGAGAAGATGGATACCGGCTCTCACCATCTTGGAACCCTGTTATCAACAAATGTAATCGTAGCCGTAAAGACACCGCGCCTCAGTGTAAAGACGTTGTAAGTGTAGTGTGTAGAAGTACCGACAGTACAAATTATCAAAATTATCAAGACCAGGCGAGGGTAGTTGAAAAACCCCGCGCCTCACGGAGACATCGCTAAGCTGCCATCAGTCGACCCGTGACCACGATCGGTGCAATTCGATCGAAACGTCGGGTAAATAAAAGGTTCGTACCTTTAAATAATTCACGCGATTAAGTCCCGAAATATAACTAATACATCTAATATTAACAGTCGCCATGATATAATCTTATATTATACGTAGTCTAGGTATTACTTTCTTCCTTTTGTACTCTACCTGCGTGCAGAAACTCATTTATACAAAAGGAAGCTGTAGCGTGCATTTAAAGTGAGTGACGTTCCGTCGAACAGCCTTCGTATTATGTTACAGCCCACATTCCCAGAGACATGTAGAGAGCCTCCATCCTGAAAACCTTACATAGGAAATAGTTTGTGGACAAAATGTATATATGTAAAGTAATATTTTAAAAAGCCTTAAGTAGTGTTAGCTCAGTCTACAAATCACAGTCTACCCCTGTAAAGAGTTATGAAATAGTACACATTAAACAACGGCGCTAGGTACGCCGACCGTGTTTGTACAGTACTTTCTAGCGGTTACGGTATCACCCGCTAGATGGCGTTAGAGGTACCTGTATTTACCTTTATTATTTTTTTTTAGTGAATTGGGTAGTTGACTACAATAAAAGTAAATTATTTTATACTAATCAGGTTAGTAGATCTTAAAATACTCTCAAAATAAGCTCTGAAAAACTTTTACAATTTAACGTGTTTTTGAAAAAGCATGAAATCAAATTCTAAAAGTAATAATTTGACTTGAATTTATGACGTCATAGGTTGCTATTCCATATAGGTTTTTATAGAGTTATATATTTCTTAGTAATAGTATATAGTTCTTAGTAAATGAAATTCTTATCCACACTATTAAGAAGGTATTTAGGTATAACTGCATGAGTGAAGTGCACGGAGAAATAGTAAGGAAATAAATTCACTAATTGATCATGTACAATCTTACAGTTTTATATAATTTTTGAAGCTACGGGTCGTAATCGCGTAAATATTTTATTGTAAGGCTAAATACTTTTGTTTTATTACTAAGTACAGTCAGTTCCGTAATAGTAAGTGATAAAAAGTCAAGCGAGGGTAGTTTCCGAAACCCGCGCTTCACGGAGGCGAGGCTAAGCTAAACCAGTCTACCCATGACCACGGCCGTTACAATGCGGTCGAAACGTCGGTTAATAAAACAAAGGTATTTAGTCTTAAAATAAAATATTAAGACCCGTAGCTTATAAAATTCTATCATGTGTACAAATCGCAAAAGTTTACGAACAGTAGTCGAACAACAAGTTAAACTCCATTAGACGAGACGACGAACGTAGATTGTCAAATAACGCATTTAATTTTGCGTGCTAAGCCCCTAGACAAATAGCACAAAATAATGCAAATACAATAAAATGACAAACCGCGAATATGAATATTTTGAATATAAAATTAGCGGTTTTGAACGTGCAACGTCATTTAATTCAATTAGGTCTTTTTCACACGTTTCGGTTTCAATGTGGATTACCGGGTATCCGGTAGCGACCGAACCGGATGGACGCCGGTACTTGTGAAAGCTACCGTACATCGCCATACACTTCGCGCCGGGTAGTCGGCGACAGATTAAAACTGGAACGTGTAAAAAAAAACCTTAGTATTTGTGCCAATTGTGTAGGGTCTCTGTGCTCTTCACAAATTCAAACGGACTCATGCCATTAACTATACCTACCTTGCTAGGGGTGACAGACAAAGAAAGGGGAAGCTGAACCATAGGCGTACCCTGGAGTGCAGAGATTTAGAGGTTCAAGGTCTTAATTTGCCCGAAAAGGAAGGTATACATTTGGTCGGTCTTTAATAAATTGTACCTAACCTAAACGAAATATGGTCCTGACGCCCATGGCTGGAACACTAGAATACTTGAGTCTATGAGCACTCACTACGTGATTGATAACGTAACACCTGCCTTATTAATTATCCAGCGTGTTTTTTGGGTTCCGCGGAACCCACTTCGGAAAACTCTGCAATAGACCATAACCACACTTCATTATACGTGGTATATGTATTTCCTACGAAAAAAGAATACAATTCGCGGTAACGTAACCAATCTCGGATATAAATCACGCAACGCCATCTCTTAGACAAAGTAGGATGCTACGCACAACCGAAACAATAATATGAAATGAAATCTAGAAGAATAATATCGCACAATACGATGTTTGAAGGGCAGGCTGTTATTATCTCAATAACATTTTGAAAGGTATAGGGTGGTGTAAGATTGCGCAGTTTTTAATTATCAGGTCATAAAAATAAAAATACAACAATTATTAGGATAAAACTTTTTAATTATAACCTTTACTTATCGGGCAACAAATCAACATAATTATTATATATTAAAAAACATAACAATCTTAGTAATTAAATCAAAACGACTAATTGGGAAACGCGCAGTTTTACACATCCTAGCGTGTAAAATTGCGCGTTGAGATCGATAAAATTGCGCAACTGCACTATTTGCATATATCGCATTTGAAAGGCCCAGACCCTATGTAATCTGTACATTCCTCATGCCACCAGTCATGGCATGAACTACATTCAATCCAGTCCTCTTCTATTGGCTCCCTGTATTCTTCTCTACACCCTCCACACGCCCACACTTTGCCTTTGGTAGTCGATTTTGGTTTGTAATTTTTCTTAACCTTTTTTGGCTTTGGTTCCTGTTTTTGTTTCCTTTTCTGCTCGTTTTCTTTATCTAATTCTCTTTTGTATGGTGAACTGCTTATAACTTCTGACTTCTTATGTTTTCGGTTGTGACTTCTTCTTTCTGTAGATTTTGGAAATGGAATCAATTCGGATAATGGCATGGAACTTATCTTAAGACTCTTTCTACTTTCTACTATTGAGGATGACTTCTCAGGTGAAGACTTCTCTGAAGGACGGACAAAAATTGTTTTTGAGCATGATGGACCGGGCAGTACGGAATCAATTTGAATGGTCTTATTAGGTTCACCAGTTGATGGTACTGAATAGTTGACAAACTCACTAATGTCTTCAGAACACCTTGCTACTGATTCAAGTAACTGTGCTGGCACCTGTGACACATTGGCAGCTGCAACTGATATATATTGAGAATCAAGGTGGTGATCTTGACGGTCTTCTGGGTCTTTATCTGTTACGCTGCTCGCTAAAAAGTAAGCGTCATCAAAAATATCTGGATTCCATGGCATAATGCCAGTGCACTTAAAAAGTTCTACTCCGCGGCCAGTCGTTGCAGCCTGATAAAATGCTGGTGTAAAAATCGAAGCCACCTGATAGACTGTAATCGGTCTTCCAGGATGATTACGAAGCCATTTTTCGCACTCACTAGAGTAAAACTTCTTCAAAGCTCCATGAAAACCTCTATCAAGAGGCTGCATCTTATGACTGCTATGTGGAGGCAAAGTCAGAGCAACTATATTATTCTCGCGATAGAAGTCTACAGCCTTCAGAGAGCAGTGTAAAACGTGGTTGTCTAAAATTAATAAAACCGGTTGGTCTTTAGTAGGCTTCGCGTGGTATTTAAAATGATTTAGCCATTCGAGGAAAAGGTCTGAATTAATAAAACTGGAATCAGAGACCATACCAATAGATCCAGGTGGAGCTGCATCAATTAGTTCTGCCTTCATCCTCTTCCTTCCAAATATAAACGCAGGTGGAAGAAATTGGCCAGTAGCAGACACTGTATTGACAACAGTCACGTTGGTGCCCCGTTCTCCACTGGATATTTTGTTCACGGAGCGCTTACCCTTTAAGCTCAGTACTTTCGGCTGTTTGTTAGGTACGGTGGACATGCCAGTTTCATCCATATTATAAATAGATTGAGGTGAAAAATTATATTTGTCCATTATAGCTGACAGATTTATATAAAATCGTTCCACCTGCGGTCTGTTAAATCCTATTGCTCGTGCAATGCTTGTGGAAGTCGGCTGTCGAAGACCAATATTAGGATGACGTTTTAGAAAGCCACGTAACCACTCTTTGCCCGCGATTTTAGTTTCTTTATTGAATCTGTGATTAATTTTGTTTTTTTCTGCATATTCGTATGCTGCACTCCTCAGACCTTTTGCTGTCATTCCATAAAACATTTCATCTAATGTCTGCAAATGGCTGCAAAAATCTTTTTCAACTTCGTTTGAAAAAGTAGTATCAAATCTTCCAAGCTTTTTAGAACATCCTGTTTGTGTTAAACGAAAACGCAATGTAGATTCGGCCATTCCTAAAAACCGAGCAACTGCTCTTTTACTTAGGCCATCACTAATCAGTCTACGAGCCTCTGCCATGACCTCCTCAGAACAAACTTGGCGTTCTGTTTTTCTTTTTCTTCGTGACGACATTCTGAATAATAAAACATTATTTATTGAACATTTTATAATAATTATAAACTTAAAAGTACCATTTTATCCTATAATTATTTGTAAAATTTATATTTTTTAGTATAAGTGTGTAAAATTGCGCGCGCAACATTACACGCGTCTAATGTGCGCAGTTTTACACAATGCAGTGCCAGTCGAAACGTGGCAGTACTACTGCCATCTCTTAGAAATTTGTTGAATTATTTGGTACGCGGCGGCGACAGAAGTCACACCTTTGTTTGAAAAAGTTTGAAAACTAGCAAAATATCACATTGCTTTTTGACAATAACATATTTAATTTCTTAAAAAATAACATCAAAACTGTGTAAAAACATTAAACTTACATAAAAGCTGCTTTTTTCACTGAAATCCAATTATTTTCCGGGAGCACGGACCGGTTCGAACTTGAACTAAAATACGACTGAAGTTAGTTACGAACTTCACTCCGTTGTCCTGTTATGACGTGTGCGCAAGCTTATCGACCGCGCAATCTTACACCACCTACCTAAGTATCAAATTTGCACATAGTTTTTAAAAGAAAAGCTGTTTTTGATAAAACCTTTGGTATAATCAGTATTATTTTACTTAATTCTTTTTAATTTAACAACCGAAGATTCACGATGTTTAATGAAGGTTGCCGATCGAAATCGTATGAAATAGACTCCAATATAAATAGGCCGCATTAAAACCGGCATACGCAGGTCTAAATATCAAAATAATCAAAATCTTGAACGAAATTAGTGAACAAGGCAGAAAGAGATTACGTGTAGTAGAAAAGACAGAGAAAGGAGCATATTACTACAAGCCGAGACAAAGCGAGTTTACTGTCCAACATTTAATTATATAGTTGTATTAATACTCTGCACGCACTGTGTATTTAATGTGATTTGCGTCGAAATTTTGAATCTTGTTGTGAAGGTGTGTACTAATATTGAGTTACAATTTTGATTTTTATATAGGTAGGTGTAGGCATTTGTCTACAGATAACCACAATTCAAAGGAAAGCCGAAAAGCATTATGTTTTTCTTTAAAACACCATTCTTTTTCAGAACACCACTTTGTTTGACCCACAAATTGAAGTTCTTTGCCACGAATGATTTTTTGTCGTTAATTGCAAAGAATTTCCTACAAAATGATTTTTTTGTTAAATATTTGATATTTAACAAAAAAAACATTTTGTAGGAAATTCTTTTCAAAATTCACGATTTTGGTACCCAATTTCATCGAAATGTGTATTTTTTATACAATATTGATTGTATAGGGCTTCTTTACAATTACAACAATATATTTTGCTGCCGTATATTTTCCCATATAAATGACATTTGTCAATAAAAAAAATAGTTTATTGTTTCGTCATTAAATAAAAAAAAAAGTTACGTAAACGAATGGGAACACGATACTTAACAACACATTAACGTTTCGAGCAGGTATTAATTTACACGTGGTATATGTTTATACAGAATTCCACACCTCCTAAAGAATTGGCATCCTCACAGGGGTGTGACCTCTCTGAGGGTAGTAAGACTACCCCCAAAGGGATCCAATCCAACTCCTTCCCCCAAAAACAATGTCTTGTAGCAATTTTACCCGAATTGTCAACTTTTTCCTTCTTATCCAAGCTTCTTACACCTATTTTAAAAATAAATTTAACACTTTAATTCAGAGGCAGCGTTTGTTATTGAATTAGCCAACATCTCGCTAAGTTACTTAGGTCGGGAGCACAAAATACGTACAGAAGGTCGGCTCACAGCTCGAGCAAACATTCACGCACACATTGAGAGACGTAAAGAGCTCTCAACATGCGCTGCCTCGGTTAACTTTTCGATTGAGATCTGTGTAAGTGGGTGTCTATATGTGCGTATGATTGTTTTCGCTCGTTGTTCGGAGCCGACCGTCTGTATCTACCTTATTTGTGCCAAGAGTGTCCCAGAGACACTGGACACCAAATTACTTGCAGTTAAGACGTTGTCCAATTTGGTCTTCGGTTGTTAACTTTAGAATTCGGTTTTTGGAGTTCTGATGGTCTTAATGGTTGTTAAAGACTACGGGTGGGGAATGGAGTAGTAGTTTAAATGTGAAATGTATGTACAGTTAATGGAGCTAATGCCTAGCAAACTATTTTCTTTATGCATAGGCAGTTTGTGTTCGTAGCTTTATTGTATGCATTTTTTAATACTTGAATAATTTTTAAAACTATGAGGATTCAAATGTATGAAGGAAAAATTGACTCAGGCGGGATTCTGACGGACCCAACTATATTAAGACCACGCATGATGAGAAATGTTTATCAATAAACCAAATTGTTGGGTTGACACGTCATTGCAATGACGTTTTCATAAACTAAATAAGAAATAGGTACTTTTCTTATTTAATTTAAAGCGCTAAGACATCGATATTTCGCTTTGCGTTTTATGATTTCACATTGCCAATTAATAATGTAGCAGAAAGTATGTATGTACTAACGGAACATATCTATACTAATATTATAAAGCTGAAAAGTTTGTATGTTTGAACGCGATGTTCTCAGGAACTACTGGTCCGAATTGTTTTTTTTTTACTGTTGGATAGCCTATTTATCGAGGAAGGTTGGTTGAAGGCTATATTACATTTCGCTACGACCAATAGGAGCTGATCAGTAATGAAAAATGTTGCGAAAACGGGGAAAACTTACGCGGACGAAGTTGCGCGGGTCAAAAATTTTGATTAATCAACTTTGACAACATTGTTATTATACATTTCACCTTTAGTTTTTTTTGGAATGTGGGATTGAGTCCCACATTACTAGCAATCTTATTGTTCACGAGTTCGCCGAGTGGGTTCACGTCGGTTGTATGGGTAGGATTCGAAGCCTCACGATTGCGAGACCTATGCCTTAGCCATTAGGCTACCGCCTCTTCATAGATATATGTAACTGTTTCGGTAATCGCTGCCTCTTTTTGCTGTTTTTTTTTGTTTTGTGTGCATTATATAAATTTTTATCGTTGTCGTGGCGTGAAAAAAACTTATATTAATAAATGTATGATTTAACTTATTTCACACTACCCAACCAAGGTCCATAAAATAAAACCAAATCATATTTTTTATTTGTGTAATTAGGGTTCATATGAAATAAAATCCAAATGATTACAGATGTTTGTTTATCTATACAACATGTTTACTTCAACAACATTATGAACAGAAAACAGCCCACAGCGATAGTTTACGTCGATGTTATTTTATCCTTGAGAACAAAGAAGAAAACCCAATTTCAAGGTTCATAAACATAACAATTTAGTAACAGAACACTTACTTAAACAAAAACCATTACATTTACCATTTTAACCTTCCAAAAATTGCTATTCAAGACGACATCAAAAGAGGCGTTAAACCGTCTACAAGTAAATACCGGATAGTTCCGACTGCGCAATTACTCGGACGAACAATCAGGGAATATAGTTAGTACACGAATTTTAAATGAACACCGTCGACGGAGACAAGTTTCATAAATTCATAATTAGAGCAGTGAATGTTCTAGATAAAATCAGTTTCGGAAGTTGGAGCAAGATTGGTGAAAGAATTAACGCGGATGTAATGACTGGGTGAAGTTAAAAATAAAATTATAATGGGAAGAAAATACAGACAAGCTTGCTATTTTTTTTTAATCTTTTTGTTCCAAAAAAAAAACCTCTGGTTGCATATGACACGTTATATAGTGGTGTTACAAATAAAATACGTACAAACCAAAGGAACAATCATGTTTTGCTATATTTAAGTATGCAAAAATCTTTACAAGTCGTCAACTTCTTTGTTCAGAAACTCTTTAAAAGTATAAAAATTGGCTTCATTCAACTTAAGTATTTCTAAATAATCTAGTATTCTGACTTTTTGACTATGATTTGGCAGATTTGTTTTTGCTTATGATTTGGCAGTTTATTGTAGGGGCTGAGACACTTTGCTAAGCAGTTTTACCTCGCTGATGAATATTCAATGTATCTACATATAAACTAAAAAAAATGTTGACATCTTTCAAAAAAAAAAAATGCGAGCAAGATCCCCTATATCCCATGTACCTAATATCATGCTATCGGAGGCATTTATGAATCTCGATGAACTTAGTAGTGTGCGTCCGACAGATATACTTTTTAGTGGTTGTAGGATGTGACCAACGCGCTGTAACAACTAACTTTTATCACAGCTATTGTTAAGTACCTATTGAAAATTGAAAAAATGGTTGCTGATTCACTTTTTTAATATTATAGCCATAATCACATTATACTTTTTTTAAATGCTTACGATTAACCCTTTAATTTGACACCTATTTTGCGGTATTTAACAACGTTTGTTTTTTCAAACGTCACATAACTAAGAACACTTGGGCGGTCAGGACAAATCTAACGACGTCTTAATTGCCTAAATGCGATTTGAAAGATGTGAGGTAACAAAGAATATTACATACATAACAAACATTTATACAAGATACACGCGTAAAACAACCCTTCCTTGCAGTCGGGTAAAAAGGGGAAAGAACAGTGTGCGCACGCAAGTTTGTTTTGTTAGTAAGTTTCTCTTGTGAAATCGGCTCATCTATGAAATTAACTACGTAACCGAATTTGGTTAAAAGCGGACAATAATTATATTAGAGGAAACTGTGTGCTATAAATGTTTATAAACTTTCGCGATTTGTACGCATTATGAAAATATATATGTATTACCGGTCTTAATCTCACGGGTAGAGTCTAACCGTGGTCACGGGTAGACTCGTGACCACGGCCGTTGCAATACGTTTGAAACGGCTTTTTAAATAAAATTTATAATATGCAAATTGATATATAGGGGGGTAAGGGGAGAATGGATCTAACAACTTTTCCTGCCCAATTGTCAACCTCACCTGCACGCGCCGAATGGCGACAGCGTCCAAATGGGTGCTGTGGTATTCCCTGCTAGACAACAGACGAGGCCCTGGCGACCGAGCAATGGCGGTATAACCATACACCTGATTAGGCAACTGGTCAGAGGAGGCTGTAGCGAGCCTTAGAGCCTAAATAGCTCTTAAAAGTGTGGAGTTAGAAAGGAGATAGGGAAAAATATACACATGAAGGCAAATTTGAAAGAGAAACTACCCCAGGAGGGTACCGCTAACCCCGGAGAATCCCTCTCTGGTCTTGATTCAGCCCTGCATAGCTCGACTAAAACAAGCTCAGACCGCCCCTCGTATTCTGGGGGGGCACAACTTTGCTTAATAAAAATTCTAATGTTGAATCCCGTGAGGCTACGGAAACCCGGGCCTCGCCTACGAATATACCCATCATAGATGGCAGCACAAATAAAAAACTAATACAGCAGGCATTTCATCCAAGCCTATTCATCAAAACACCGAGATCACCTCCAGTGGGGAATATAAAGAGCACTGACTCGAATAATTCACCTACTAAATCACCAGCGATAAATGATGGTGCCAACAATGTCCGCCCACCTCCCTGGCAAAGAGTTCCTACAGACCGCTATCCTAAAAGGAAGAGACTATCCGACAGCCCGCCGCATACTCAAACACTCGATCAGAGAACTCAAATAGAAATTGATACCTTTAACAGATATAGCGGACTACCAATAGATTTAACCGAGGAACCAACACAAGATCCACCTACCCATGGCAAAAAAATTAACAAACCGCCACCTATTATATTATATGGCATAGAAGACCTATCTAAATTAACAGAATTATTGCATAAAACTATACCTAGTGATAGCTATTCATATAAAATCATAAATAGAAACCAGCTAAGAATAATGTCACAATCAACTGAAATATTTAAAGATCTAATAGAACTTGTACGAGCCAATGGCCTCATTGGTCATACCTTCACACAGAAGCAAAATAAATGTTACAGAATTGTAATAAAAAAATTGCATCACACCACCCCTATATCGGCTATAATAGAAGAAATTGAAAAAACAGGAAACAGTGTACGAGGTGAAATTATCTGTGCAATATCCAGAAAAAACAAAAAACCTCTAAACATGTTTTTTGTAAATATAGAACCTAGCCCCAATAACCCTAAAATAAAGAATATTGAATACATATTTCACACAAGAGTTACTATCGAAGACCCAAGGAAATCAAATGAAATTCCTCAGTGTACTAGGTGCCAACAATATGGGCACACCAAGAATAATTGTATGCGCCCATACAGATGTGTCAAATGTGCAAAAGGACATAAAACCACAGATTGCCCCAAAAAAGATAAAAGCACGCCAGCTACCTGCACCCTTTGCCATGGCGACCATCCAGCCAATTACAAAGGCTGCCAAGTATATAAAGAAATCAGAGCACGAAAAATGGTACAGGCAGGAAACAAAAAAGGCCCACTAGAACAGAAGAAGTCCACTAATATTTATACACCTCCACCTCTAATAGACGATTTTCCTCCGCTAAAACCTAGCAGTTACACCCGACAACCACCCTCAAAAAACCAGTTAAGTAACACTGAAAATATGTCCTACACCGCAAACATTGACTACCGGAATAGAAAAATAGAGAATACACAATCTCAGTCAACAAGCTCTCTAGAGCAAATTATAATAAAACAATCAGAGAAGATAGACATCCTCATACAGCAAATAGGGACCCTAATGGGTCTTCTAACGACGCTAATAGCCAAGCAGACAAAATGAAATTCTTGCGCATTGCCACATGGAATATAAATGGCTTATCCCCGAATAAGCAAGAAGTTGAGCTATTCATAAACCACAACAAAATAGACATTTTATTCATATCTGAAACACATTTGACTGACCAAAGAGTGATCAAAATGAAAGGATATAATATATACTATGCTAATCACCCAGATGGAACATCGCACGCTGGAGCCGCTGTGATAGTCAAGGAAAACATCAGACACCACACGTTACCAAACTTCATACATACACACATACAGGCCGCTATAATATCAATAGATGATTGGCAGGGATCATTAAATGTGGCTGCAGTATACTGTCCCCCTCGACATCGAATAAATGAACAAATGTTCAATGACTTTTTCCACACACTTGGTGGCAGATATATTACAGGGGGAGACTGGAACTCCAAAAACATATGCTGGGGCTCCCGGCTGACGACAACAAGGGGCCGAGAACTAAAAAAGGCAATTGATAGTAATAACCTCAACGTAATTTCAACAGGGGAACCAACTTATTGGCCATCGGACCATAATTAAATCCCGGATCTTATCGATTTCTTCATCACCAAAGGGATGTCAGGACTCTATACAAAAGTGGAATCATGTCTTGATGGCTCCTCAGACCACACACCTGTGATATGCACGTTAAGCTCCACAGTCATAAGGAAAGAACCACGTGAAACCCTATATAATCATAAAACTGACTGGGAGGCCTTTCGAGATTATATAGAAGAAAATGTTAATTTATGCATACCCCTCAAAACGGAAGTTGACATAGAAGACACTGCATGGAACATCACCAACTTAGTACAAAAAGCAGCCTGGCTTGCAACTCCGCATTTAGAACTAATACCAAAAAATCAAGACGTCACCTTAGAAATACAAGAGCTGATAGCTTATAAGAGAAGACTAAGACGCCAGTGGCACACCAGCAGGAATCGCCAAGACAAAAAAGCACTCAACCAGGCACAAAAAGATTTAAAAGAAAAGCTCAGAGAAAATGAAAATAGAACCTTGCAACATAAATTAAAGTCTCTGTCTCCGTACAAAGCGGAAGATTATTCCCTTTGGAAAATGACTAAATTATTAAAAAAGCCAAAAGAACACATTCCTCCACTAAGACAAACTGATGGCAACTGGTCACGAAAACCTCACGACAAAGCTGAGTTATTTGCTAACTTTCTCAAAGACGTATTTAAACCCAACGAACCTGACACTGTCCATGAAGAGGGGAAAGTTGATGAAATACTGAACAGTGACCATCAAATGTCTCTGCCACTAAGACCGTTAACACCGAAAGAAGTCAAAAAAACAATTACTCACTTAAAGCAAAAAAAGGCACCAGGGTTTGATCTCATAACAGCAGAAGTCCTTAAACAACTGCCAAAAAAAGGCATAGTTCTGCTGACAGTTCTCTTCAATGGAATATTGAGACTACAATATTTTCCAAAGTTGTGGAAAGTATCCACTATAAATATGGTGGTCAAACCAGGGAAGCCTCCTACCGAAGTTACATCGTACAGGCCCATAAGTCTTCTCCCTCTACTATCAAAAGTTCTCGAGAAATTGATACTGAGACGCCTTCTTCCAGTGCTAGAAGAGCAAAATCTAATACCAGATCACCAATTCGGGTTCCGTGCACATCACGGATCGACAGAACAGATACACCGAGTAGCTCATACAATACGGCAAGCGCTGGAGAGGAAAGAATACTGCTCAGCCGTATTTCTCGACATACAACAGGCGTTTGATCGTGTGTGGCACAAGGGACTCCTATATAAGCTAAAGCTACACCTGCCACATACTGTGTACATGCTTCTGAGGTCTTACCTACAAAACCGAGTATTTCAGGTTAAATGTGAGGATTCTCTCTCATCCATCTATCAAATAGAATCAGGAGTGCCTCAGGGTTCGGTGCTGGGCCCTGTCCTGTATACTGTATATACCGCGGACCTACCCATCTCAGAAGAAGTGGTGACTGCAACCTACGCAGATGACACTGCAGTCCTATCTTGTAATAAAGATCCAAACATTGCGTCCACAAAACTGCAAGAAAGCCTGGACAAAATTGGATTATGGCTGAAGAAGTGGAGAATTCGAGCAAGCCCAGCAAAATCGGTCCACATAACATTTACGCTTAGGAGAGGGGATTGCTCACCTGTGACACTTAACGGATTGGTCTTACCA
Organism: Herminia tarsipennalis; assembly: GCA_945859575.2. Lineage (NCBI taxonomy): Eukaryota > Metazoa > Arthropoda > Insecta > Lepidoptera > Erebidae > Herminia > Herminia tarsipennalis. The sequence goes on along the minus strand of OX243851.2, from coordinate 21,519,285 downwards.
CAACACACATCAGTGAAATACTTGGGTATACACCTCGACAGGAGACTCACCTGGCGAAATCATATAAAGGCCAAAAAGGAACAAGCGAATAAAAAGCTTAGAGACATGTACTGGCTACTAGGCAGACAATCTACACTAAGTCTTGAAAACAAAGTACTTGTATACAAATATGTCATACAACCCGTATGGACCTACGGTATACAACTCTGGGGATCAGCGAGTCATTCAAATGTAGAAATCCTCCAGCGCTACCAGAATAAAGTACTGAAGATCTTGAGCAATGCGCCATGGTTCATACGGAACACAGAAGTACACAAGTATCTGGAAATTCCTACAGTCAAGAAGGAAATAGAAAGGTCTTCTATACCCTATAAACAAAGACTTGAACGACACAAAAATCATTTGGCCACAAAACTCATGAGTACACATGACTGTATATTCCGGCTGAAAAGAACTCGGCTAGCCACCATTTAAAACAAAAGAAGTTTTAAAACAATAAAGTAGAGGTGACACATCAGAGGATGTGCACTCTCAAAACCTTCAAAACGCAATATAAAATCTGATTAAAGCTATGCGGCTGATTGCAGATAGAAAAAGGGGAAAAAAAAAAAAAAAAAAAAAGAAATTGATATTCATACAAAAATGGTACATAATCTATAAGGTAACCTAACATAGTGACCCAATACATAAAATGTACAGAATGATTTTACAATTAGTTGAAAAATCCTAAAACCTTTTTTTCAACGTAATTAACGTAAGCTCATTGTTGAAGAGCACCCGTTTTGGTGTAAAACGTACTCGTAAAAGTGCTTCTAATTAGGACTTCACATGCTTATTTTGTACTTTACACCTTACAATGTGCCGCAAGGTGGCGAAGTTATGACTATTTTATCTCATTCGTAAGCAATTTAATTAAGTGTGCAGTATGAGACATATTACTTCTTTGAAATTGAATTCACTTCATTTAAATTGCAAGTATGTGGTATTTAATTCATTATGATAACTATTAAGGTCGGTGTGAGCACGGCGTGTTGGTGTACCGACTTAGTTTGTACAAAATAAACTTGCAAATCTTCTTAGAAAAGATTGCATTAAAATATGAAATAAACTATTATAGTTTTCCCTCTTAACTTCTCTTAAGTGGGTTGAAAATATAGCAAGAGATGGAAGGTACTTTTACATTTTGTTTATTAACAATAGACAAAATTTTCTTTTCAGAAGTGCAAACACAATAGCAATGTTTTGCAGTTTTCATCAAATTGTAACCACACGAACAATAATTTGGACGAAACGTCAATGATTTTATCAATTGAACTCAAAAAAAAATCTCTGTTAACATCTAACTTTCTTTTTAAAGAACTTTTTTTAACTTGTTTATTAGGTGTGTTCAGATAATCGAAGCAATGATGTGGTGCCCAACTGCCCAACAGCCTCGGCTTTGAGCGGGTTGCGGGGTCTAAACCCTTAACTGATTTGCTGTTCGCCATTGTTCTAAATTGTGGAACGAAAACATAAGAAGGTAATAGGAACGAGGCATTCTCCATGGATAATGCGTTCTCAATTCCAAAAACGTTGAAGTTATGTGACGTCCACTAATACGCAATGGGCTCGTGGTGAATTATGTCATTTACCTCTATAGGCTAGCGTCTCCATAGTGGGGACGTTATATGGCCATTTATGTTTAGTTAATCTAATTAGTAGAATTCCAAACCACACTCTTTCCATTACCTTAAAGTCATGTGTCAAAAGTGCCTATTCACTGATATTTGGAGGTTGATTAGTCATATCAGCCTCAAAATATTTTTCGAAAGGTACTTATTATTTAACGAACCAATGACAATTGCCCCAATTTCGCCCTAATTCAAATACCTTTTTTAAATAAAAGACAGCTTATTACAAGATAAAAAGGTCTTCACAAAGAAAGACAACTTGTAAATAAACAAACTGCTTTGGATACTAAAAGATGGAAAAGATGAGCACGTCTCGAGACAACTTTTCTTTTAATGGCTTGACAGCTGCTGTCTTGTTTGACAGCGGCGGTTGACAACGAACAATTGCTCATTTTTGATTGCGAAATAGTAATTTCTGATGAGAATTATTCAGCTGAGACGCTAAATTGTTAAATATTTCCATTGTCGTGACAAGTACTAATTAATACTTGAATTTAAAATGTATAAGAAAGTTATTAGATATAGGCCTCGTGTTATAAATATAATTATTATTCGTAATACTTTTGTTTTGTCAGTCAATTGTAAAATAGTTTTACTTTGTGGTTGTTTTGTTGTACCCAATGAAATAGTGGGGTGTTATGAGTTTGATGCTTATATTTGCCCCAGACAAATATAGCAACCCTTTTAGTTAGCCCAGCCTTTTAATAAAAGGCTGGGCTTTTAATAAAAGGCTGGGCTAATTGCAATGGTTCTTGCTATGTTTACTGACGTTTCTATTTCCGAATAAGTACCTACTTGTAATAATACATCATGTTTTAATTTCAAACTATCGTTTCTAAATTAAGCTACAGTGTACACGTACAGTTCACGTGTTTTTACCTTTGTGGAATTCGGTAATCACGATAATTGGCCTTCCCTACACTTCAAGCTTCTATCGTGCCAAATTTCATCAAACTTGACCCAATACTTTTTGAGATCAAAATAAGTCTTTTTCTTAACACAAATAAAATACCAAGCCGTCAAATTGTAAATCGCCTTCGTTTTGAACTCCAAAGAAAGAGCCATCACGCAGAATTTCAGCGATAACTCCTCTTATAATTTGATTACGTTTCAGAATTTCCTCATTAAGGGAAAATTGTAACGTTAATATGACTTGATGGGCCATTAATTAAAAATTAATTCAAAAAATGTTTTTTGCACTTTAGCATTTTAATTATGTAACTTAATATTTCCGAGTTATCCTTGTTTATATTTATTTCTGGTAATTAATAAAATTAATTAGAAAAGTTTTGGGCAATATTGACCTTTAGTTAATTAACCGCTACATAGGATTGTATCATGATAATTTATTCAAAGATACGACTACAAATCGCCTCTTAACTCAAATACCGATATAAAAATCTAGATTACAACACTCTAACCTTCTTATTAAGTTAAGACGGAATTTGGATTTAAATTAACTACGGGAATAGAAGAGGTTTGTATTTCCAAGTCCGTGCACAATGTTTATGTGTCTTGCTTGATCAAGGTAGTATGGCGGTTACTATCCATAATCAGTTTTTTTTTTTTTTTGCAAATACCGTCCAGATCACACTCGTCTTTGACACAGTCATAGAGTGCTCTTACGGTGAAATATGCTAATGTAGTTACACCTTTATAATACCGGGTGAAACACGCTCTCCGATACACAATAACAACATTGAATGTAGAACAAATCAAGCAGCGCGTGAAAGTGGATTTATAATTATAATAATAGTACGAAACAGTTGAAAACTTTATTGACGAAATTTTTTTAAATTCTGTTAAACAAAAAAACTAACACGAGGGCTTTAAGTAAATAACGCGAAATATCCGAACACCAATATTTGTCTGGTCACCAATGATTGCGGTACACTTTAATTTCGCAGTTTGGTGCGACAGGACAAACAGCCAATCGGTGCAGCCGATACTGCATAGTGGTATTCTAGTCGAGATATGGACAAAAATTTAATGAATATTTGGTGCAGACATGAATGCACTGGCGTCACTCATATTTCAGGGCGCTTTCTTTTATTATTTTTGACTTACGACAGATTATTAAACTAGTTGTGTCATTTTTTTACGAAACGATGATGACGCGCTTTGATTAACAAGTTAGATGGTGTAATAAAGGTATTTTGGCGTATTTTTTTAATATTATATAATCTACTAATTTGTACTATCATAGTGTAAATGTTACTAACATTTGTTGTGTGTCAGTGGTAATAGTGGTAATTACCTTGTAATGTTAAAAATAGAGAATTATTTAACGATTGTAGTGAAATAAATATTAGACAGGGTTAAAGAGAATTATAATGAAGTAAATAGAGCTAAGATAGAAAAGTTTCAATAAAAATTAGTAGGCGTTACAGTCCAGTGGTATAAAACAGAGATAAGAGCCTTCGGCTATTTAAAAATAAGTAATTATTTTTAAATTGCTTATGGCTCTTATTCCTGTAAATTCTTGTCTTATAAAGTTGAACATAAAACTAAAATTTACAGTCTGATGATTTCCTTCACTATTATAATGCACTAGGCACTTCCAACGGTGGCATCGCTATGCACTACCAAAAGGCAGGCAACATGGCGATGTAACAGCGGTTCGAGCAAATGGAGAGCAGATAACCATGCAGCTATGCAGATAGGGGAAGCGTAGTAGTTGTGCAACAATGCACTTAGTTGCAGGTAGACAGCCCTGCACCTATACAGCCAGGTGCATCGCCGATAGGTATATACCTATGCAGTCAGGTGTAGCGTAGAAATACCATTGTGGTAATCCCAGAATCCAGCGGTCCAAAATTTAACCTATTTCAAATATAGGTTTTACATACGTAAATTACACACAGCCAGCTTAAAAAAAGGTAGAATAAGTAGTACTTTACAAAAAAGAAAAAAAAAAGCCTACAGAAAAATATTTAATACTGTCAGAATGACGCTAAGAATTAACACTACACAGTTTTTGGCGTAAATATTTTAATTCCTAAGTGAAGAAAACGGATTGAAATTAAATCACAACTATTGTACATTATTGTATACATTTTAATGTTTCATATATCTACACAAATATATATCAAACAGAAAACAAAAGTGTTTAAAAAGTAATCAAATTGACTTCGTCACAAAACATGCGGATGAAAGCTAGCCGATAGCCGAACTAGAACAATTTTATTTATTTGAATTCGAAATGCTTACTTGTTAATTTACAGATTTACAACAATACAATTGTACAATGCACAATATACAAATATTATAAAACTTTTACAACTTCGATGATAAACCACTTTGTTAACAGTACAATTCAAAACCTTTTATAAGTCAAAAACTTCAATATACCACTCAAAAATATTTCAGAGCCTAACGCAATTAGAGGCATAAAGCGAAACGCTTTCAAAACGTACATGTCACTGAGAGCCTGTTATTGGCGTACAAACCTACTATTTATTACTTCATTAACTGAAAACTGAGCTTTATTTGTATAAAGGTAAAGTAGAAAATCCAATTTAGCGGGCGTGAAGTAAATTTTTGTTTCGCAAAGCTGGCCAGAGACAAATGACAGTGATATTGGCAGTTAAACCGACTAGCGTCAGTGGATGTTTTTTGTTCGAAGTTTTTAAGTTCGGACCACTGTGCGGTATAAAGACTGTAGCGTGTGTTAGATTGTTTGATACGTTTCTTAAATTTTTCCGAGGTTTTTTAATGGTGTTAGTGAGATTTCTTTCTCTTTTTTATGCTTCCCCGAATCGCTACGTGGTTTTAGTTAGGTATGCCATAAGATAACATTTTGACTAGTAAATTTTAATTAATTACAATTTTTTTATTTTTAATATCGTTAAGTACAACAATGCTTATTTTCAAAATCAAAATTCTGTAAATCATAACGGGCTTAATCGACATAAATTTATTCCTCCAATTCTAAACAACAAACGAGCGCTGTATTGCGCACTTTACACAGAACAATGATTTATTTCATACACGACACCGTGCAGCCATGTACTTAGAGGTTATAATTCATTTTAATGAGTGTTCAGTAGACAACTACGTGTAGAGTGCACGCTTGACGTCATTATGTTGGTGTAATTAGAACAAACAAACAAGCAGAAGTTTTGCCAAAAACTTGTACTCGAATACAAATAATCTTTTTAGTCCCCAATTTTTACCCTAGTCGGAATTTGGATAGATAAAGCCAATCATCAGTTTATAGCTCTAACAATCATAATATGATTCCATCTTATTAACAAAACTTATGCAAATAATGAGTTAAGGCAAAACTGGTAACAATATTAACATATTTTTGAAATGTACTAATGTTGTAGAGTTGCCTGTTGGTCTAATGGTTAGTGACCCTGATTGCTTAGCTGGAGGTCGTGGGTTCGATTTCCACCCAGGATAAAACTTTGTGTGATGAGCACAATTGTTTATTCTGTGTTTGGGTGTTATTTATCTTTAATATGTATGTGTAGGCTCAGGATGCCGTAAGTTATAGCTTGCCATCGTTTACGAACACCGGGAGATCACTAGGTTTAGATTTTACCATTACTATTTATAAATATTTAAGTATGTTTATCAGTTGTCTGGTTTCCACAGTACAAGCTCTGCTTAGTTTGAGATCAGATGGCGTTGTGTGAGCTACCCTAAGAAGATATTCTTTGAATTTGATTTGAAATATGGTATTGCCAAATTGATTGCATTCGTTATGACGACATTGAGCTGCCCGTGACTTAGTGGCGACCAAGTAGATCGAGAGAACTGTTCACCAACGTTTTCACGTATCACCACCGCTCCGTGATTCAGGGAGCACGCTACGCCATCGCTCCTGCATCTAAAATTTCTGGGCGTACCCAATACCAACCCAAACGGGAGAGTAAAGGAATAGAGTGTGCACTGGACTTTTTTATACATTTGTGCACTATAATATATCCATCTCTTGCGTAGTTAGCTAGTCTGGTGGACTGGAATGATGCTTGGACTGGTCACCGTTGTCCGGGGTGACCAGTCCAAGCATCATTTTTAAAACTAGACTTAGCCATATGCTTATTCCATTCGTTTATTTAATTGACTGGATGACATCAAGTTAAAATTGTGTGTAAGCATTTTTAAACTTGTCACTGTGACATTTGTAAACGTTATTAAAATGGCTACAAACTGAGCTGTCATCTATTTTATAGCTCTGCGTTTTAAAAATAAACTTTTGTCACTGAATATGAACAAAATTGATGAATTAGTTATATTAGTAATATAGCTGATTGGTACTAGCAGAAATATAAAATGATATATAGCATATGTTATAATAAGCCCTATTGTAAGATTCAACAAGCAAAAACCGGGCAAGTGCATGTCTGACCACGCTCTATGTAGGGTTCCGTAGCTGTCCAGCACAATAATGCAGACCTATAAGAAGTGGGTTTTTGTTGTTTTCGTTTCATACTACTTGCAACGTCTTTTAAGTAATTACCAATGGAATTTTTGCAAAACAAAAATTCCATTGGTAATTACGTAAACCTATAAAGCTATGGAACCAGGTATGTCATTAAAAGAAAAACTACTATAGCTAGGTAGTAGCTGTAATGGTTTTCCTTTAAATTTCATTCTTGATTCCATAGCCAAAATGGCAAAGCAGAACCCTTATAATTTCGCCATTTCCGTCCATTCGTCTGTCTGTTTGTTCATCCGACCGTATGTCTATTCCCAGGTAAGTTCAGAGACCCTTAGTACCAGAAAGCTGTAATTTAGATGATTGTAATTATAATAATACTCCGACAAATTGGTAGAATAAAATCTAGAATATATTTTTTTGGGGTAGGTACCTCCCCTACACGTAAAGTGGAGATGTGATTTGTGAGGTGACGTCAGATAGGTCTTTCATCGAAAAATTATATTAATAACCTATACATATTTTTAAAATACCTATCTAATCATATCCCACACGATGTGGTATGTGAGAAAAAAAATGGAACCTACTTTTTATTTATAAGGTTTTATTTCGCTACTTTTTCGGCGTAAACAATTTGGACATCCATGCCATTACAGCTCTATAGTATTAGTACTATAAAGCTGTAATGTCGTGGATATCTATATTATTTACGTCCGCCCGTCTGTGCCTAGGTTAGCTCATAGTAGAAGAAAGAGAGTAAATGGAAGAAGAAGGTTTAAAAATCCGCTAGGTTTTATGTACCTACCTAAGAATGCGAAAAGAACCATATTACTCAACCTATACTACGTTTCGTATATATCATTCGGTCTGTCGCACTTAACCGCTTTTTATCAGACTAATACCGATTCCCCAGGTGCAGTTGTTACTGGCTGTGCACAAATATCTTTAAATTTAAACCGTCTGCACTCGTATTTTAACTAAACACACAAACACCTGTAATAACAACTATTTACGGGGCCACAAAGGCATTGCAATCTGTTTCATGAGTTATAACACCCCTACTATGAGTTAACTTACTTTAATATCATTAATAAATATCGAGAGTAAAGTATATACCCAATATGAGTATAAATTTTGTTAAGCAACCTGGGGTTATGTATCAACTATTGGGTGATTATCGTAATGTCATCAGCTGATTGGTTTGCAACATAATTATTCATACTTTTAAAGCTAAAAGCAAGATTTATTTCTACTTACGATTGATATACGAGTGCAATTCGTGATCGCAGAACGATGAGTTACTTTGAATAATTAAGGCGAGAGCTATGGAGCTAAAACTATAATGTGATTTATGTATATTTAGACAATTGACAGATTCACGTTATAGGTTTTGTACCGCTTTTTATTTTCTATCTGCTCTCACTCTTTGTTTAACATTCATCATAACTTAGAACCGACGTAATACGCACTTCGTCTCAAACTCCGATAAAGGTTTGCATATTCTATTAGGACATTGCTGCAAACGGTAACGCCATGTCATCGGGATGGTAACACAAATCATCAATTTATATCTGTAACTGTAACTACAACAGTTAACGTACCTACTAGTCTCATAGTAGTCACTGTACAGAGCTAGTGGTCACGTGCGTCTTTACCGAGGTCCTTACTTTATGACCGACTTACTCCAGCCATGCTTACCAAGGATTTTATATACTAAAGTGCTTGTCGCAATGGATGACTGTATATGGGGGTATTATGCCTTTTATTTGGTACTTCGTGTGTGGAAAGAATAGCTGAGATCTTGTTATATTGCAAGCTAATGTTGTTATTGACAAGGAATATGTTTTATTGTTTTGCCCTATTTTTTAAAAACTGACGTGTAATAGGTCTTCTCATTATTACACATTCTAGGACAGTGCAGTATAAATGGTAGTTGGAATCAATGATAGTTAATACTAGATATAGGATCTAGTAGTAGCTATTCAGGATCCGTATTTTGACAGTAAAATTTAAGTATATTGCCTATTTTACTGGAGGAAGTCGGTAAATGTTTAATTTTTAATACATTCTCAGCATTTTGTTCTCACGTAATCTGAGATGTTCCATACGTCAAACTATTATCATAATTTACAAAATATAACTGTTTCTTTATTGGTATTTCCTTTTCATTTCTAATTGGAATGTTTTTTTACGTATGTACTAAAACTCATTCAAATCTACATTGCTATTTGCGTCGTGATTGACAAATAGATATAATAATTTAAGGTATTACACTTATTTTGACTACAATTACGTGGACTATCAATGTATATATAGACACAATATAAATTTGACTGGCCTGTTAGTCTAGTGGTTAGTGACCCTGACTGCTAAGCCGGGGGTCGTGGGTTCGATCCCTACTGAGGATAAAACTTCGTCTGATGAGCACGATGGTTTATTCTGGGTATGGTAGTTATTTATCTATGATATGTATGTATTTAGAAATATATAAGTATGTTTATTAGCTTTCTGGTTACCATAGTACAAGCTCATAGAATCAGACGGCGTTGTGTGAATTGTCCTACGATATTATTATATTAATATTATAACGACAACCAATTCTATTCAAATTACAATATCAACTGTCATGTCTTCCCCAACCCCACAACCCATATTTATTCTTCAACCCGGAAACCACTTAGCGAAAATTCATTAAACAATGGCGATTGGTATTTCCCCTTGTTTATAGGAGTAGGGTATAATTGGGGGTTCTGGATCACTTCCTCGCTTCGCTCGGCGCGTGATCCAGAACCCCCAATTCTCCACACATAGAACATGATCCAGAACCCCCAATTTTCTACACATGCAATATGATCCAGAACCCCCAATTTTCTACACATGCAATATGATCCAGAACCCCCAATTTTCTACACATACGCGAGCGATTAATAACTACAATGTGTGATGCATTTATCGACGCGAGTCTGAGAAACTAATCAACCGTTTGATTTGGAGCTGAACTCTAAATAATATAATTATGTATGCGTATGTATGACTGCCTCTGTGGCGCAGTGGGAGTGTGTCCGACTGCTGCGCAAGAGGTTGTAGGTTCGATTCCCACACAGGACGCCACTGTGTGTGATCCACAAATTGTTGTTCTGAGTCTGGGTGTTCTTTGTGTCCGTGACATGTATGTTTGTAAAGTCCCCGCGACACGGGGCTTGCACCATACTGCGGGAGTAGTCTTTAAAAAAAAATGTACATTCTAGTTCAAACACTTTTTATTTTATTTATTTATTAAGATTAATAAAAAAAAAAAACATGATTTACATGAATACCTACTTAAAACTAATACATGCCCAAAAATAAAAACAATGTAACAATTACTTATAGGTAAACACCGCTTATTAAAATGCTATTAACATTTTAAACAATGAAATTTCTTATCGCACACAATCATCTACTAATCAATAAATAATCTCTCCCTTTAATTTGACATATCGATCGGGTACCCAGCTGGTGCAGTGGATAAGCCATTGGCTACTGCTATCGGGTCGCGGGTTTGATTACCACGCGAGCAAATATTTGTATGACATACAGATATACGTTTCGGTTTGGGTGTGACATGAAACTAGGAAAAAAATATTGGACTTGGTTACATTTTTCAATAGAAACATACTTAATTTGGTTTTAAAGTTACCCAGTGATAGATAGGTATCGATCTTATTGTTCTGAGAGAGTACATACCAATTCCTTTTTAGAAAATCGTCTCAGGTATACGCGACGGAGCGGCGCCATCGCCGAATAAGGAAAGTAAGCATGTGGTCATATTGAGTAAGTAACAATCAATTAATTTTAGATCTTATTTGCTGATAACATAGAACTCATTTTTTAGCACACATATCAAAATCGCTTTCTCACTTAGCTAGCGATTTGTCACTAAAACCACTGCTTAAAAATGTGATCTACAAATAAGACTGCATGGCATAATTTCATTTTAATTAGCACACATCTCCTGCACTTGCAGCTTGTCTTTGACAATAATATTTTACAATATATTGTGAACAAGAGAACAGGAAGTATGTACGTACAACTCTACAATCACTATTTATATCGAATAATCTAATAGTAAGTTGAATTTGTGAGTGAAATTTATTTATGGTGTTCTTAATTTTAGGTCGACCAATCCCTTCGATTCTGACTGCGAAATACCACCATCTCAGCCATCGCCGTCGGTAGAAAAAAAGAAGATAAGGAAAAAAGGTTGTCGGAAAAACAAATAAAAATTCTGTGAAAAAAATTGCTCCGGCGGTGGTCAAATCTAGCTTTTTTGGGTCCGACTCGGAGACAGAAGTTGATTTGCCAGCGCCAACGAAATCGCTCAAAAAAAGGAAGCTGTCGGATTCAGAGGTATGCTGAAGTTTTTTTATTTGTAAATACGGAGTCCTTTTATTTTCCATTATTTTAGCATATTAGTTAGACTTTGATGTTCTAAATACGATTCCCGAGGGGTTAGGTAAAATTTATGGTTCAGTATATTTTTTTCAGAATCTGTCATGCTTTCCTTTTAAATTATTTACCTGACTACGGCGAAGCCAAAAGGAAGGGTAATGATTTTGGCAGTCTATGTATGTATGTTTGTATGTTCCACCACAGCGCCTAAACTACTCAACGGATTTTAATAAATGAGGTGTCAATGAATTCGTAAGAATAGCCCGGGTGACATAGGCTATATAAATTTTATCCGTAGTCCCGACTACGGATAAAATTTTTAGTTTTTTAAACTTATTCTTGTTTCTAATGATAATCATTTTTAAATTTCAGAACGAGCAAGAACTTGGTGGTGAACCCATTCGAGCGGCTGCGTTGCGGAGCTTCTTATCAAGACGTAGTGGTTCCGGTTATACACTTCAGCGGGACCCCACCCGGCAGGGCAACTACTACGTGGAACTGCGTGTTTACAACGCTCGAGAAGCGGAGGTGCTCAGCAATGACCGCTGGAAACGAGCACTAGTTACCTACAAATCGGCTGTTGACGACAGCAGTCCGGTGTGGAAAGCAGTCACAAAACTTGTGACTGTTGCGAAAGAAGATTATCGGAAGATACAACCGATACTCTATCAGTCAAACGTATTTTAAAATTAGGTAAGTGTCCTACTAGTACCTATTTAAAGGACCCATAATATTGTACCTACATATTTAAAAACCATTTAAAATACCTACTTATGATATACCTATATTTTTCAATGTTTTCCTTTTTTGTTCTTTTGAATAATATTAATAATTATATTAAACTTGTTTGAAAAGCATGTTCTATATTGTTGAATTTAAGTAAGTAAGTACCTATGCATAAAGTCTATAATTGATATTTTTTAATGTTTATTTCCTCAGATAATTGTAATGAAATAATATTGCATGAGTACTTACTCATATAATATTTATAATGATTATTTGTATGATTTTCTTTCAGTAAACCAAAAAACTAAAAACAAAAACCAAAAGCCAAAATCCAAAAGCCAATAAACTCGAATTAATGAATGTCAAATTTTAAAATTCATGACCATTTAATATGATCTTGAATCTTATTTTTTAAGAACTTAATAAATCCAGATCAGTAATTGTGACCTTGAACTTTTAATCTTGAAGTAATCAAAAATTATGACCTTTAAGTACTAAATTAAAACTTATATATCAACTATAGCTCAAAATAAATATTTTATATTTTGTCTAATTGAATTTACGATTAAATTTATGAATTAGGTACTGCTTTACTTTTTGTATTTAACATAACCAAACAAACATGAAATTTTGCCCAGATTGTAAAGTTTATGTTCAAAAATATTCATCACATAAGAAAAGTAATATACATAAATCAAACTGTTTGTTGAGTACTGAATTTGATAATGTGCAAATAATAGCTACAGCTTTTAAAAATAGAATTGCTAGTTACAGATTTAATCCTATGAATACAGATAACATATCACCAGAGATATTTTTATCAGATATTTCTAGCATGGTTTACAAGATTATTGAGACATTGCGAATAAAACACCGAGCGATTAAAATACAATTTGAGCTTTTTGTATTGTACAAGTTACCTAAAAATGAAGAATTGTCTTTGAAATCTTTTAATACAAAGTATTATGTGATAATACAAAATACTAATATAAAATTATTTTTTGAAGAATGTGTGCAAAAATTGCTGTATAAATGCACCGAATTTGAAATGTCAGAATCTGGCTGGGCTATAGAGTCGATTAATCATTTGGAAATGAATATAGTTAAGTATAATCCCTTAAAAGCTGGCAGTTACATATCTTTACCCCTAAAAATTCTTAAAACAAAATCATGTCTTAACATTTGCAATAAAGATAGACATTGCTTTCTCTGGTGTATTGTAGCACATATGTATCCAGCACGGCATAACAGTAATAGAGTTTCATCATATCCACATTACTTAAATTTATTAAATATAAATGGTATATCTTTCCCACCAACATTTGATGACATAAAACAATTCGAAAAAAAAAATCCGACTATAAGTGTAAATGTTTATGGTTTAGAAAAAAATAACACTATTACTGGGCCATTATACAAAACTTTACAACGGAAACTGACCCACGTAAATTTATTACTAATTGAAAGAGGAGACAAAAGTCATTTCTGTTTAATAAAAAATTTCGCGCGACTAGTGCATGATCAACTAACAAAACACAAATCTAAAATTCACTTATGTGATGAATGTTTTATATATTTTGATTCAGAGACAAAACTAAATAATCATAATTGCGCACGAATACAAACACTGCTCCCAGAAGAGAATAGCAAGCTTCGATTTTCTAATTATATAAGAACTCAAAGAATTCCTATTGTTATTTATGGAGACTTTGAAAGCTTACTTCGAGAATATTCAGATAAAAATAAAAGTCAGTATGTCGAAAACATACAAATTCATGAAGCAACTTGTTTCGCCTATTATATATGCTGTGAGAGTAATCCAGAGCTTAATAATTTAGTATCTTATCGAGGTCCAAATTGTTCAAAAAAGTTTGTAGATTCTATTGCTAAGGATTTAGAAACTTTATATGACATTTTATCTTTGCCTAGAGACATGATTCCACTGAATGATGAAGAGCTTCTTTCATTTAAGACTGCTACAGTATGTCATATTTGTAAAGAAAATTTTTCTAATAATGACTGTATTGTTCATGACCATGATCATTTCACAGGTAAATATCGGGGTCCAGCTCATAATTCATGCAATTTAAATAATAAGTCTGTAAAATTTATTCCCATAATATTTCATAATCTTTCAGGATATGACTGTCATTTATTTATAAAAGAACTTTCAAGTGTTTCCGGTCGAATCAATTTAATTCCAAAGACTAAGGAAAAATATATTTCTTTTACCAAATTTTTTCCATTTAATTCTCAGAAAGTAGTCCAATTAAAATTTATAGATTCTTTTAATTTCTTAAGTTCGAGTTTAGACAACTTAGTAAAGACATTGGACTCCAATGATTTAAAGCATTTACGATCATTTTTCATTGATAAAAAATTATTTCAATTATGCCTTAGGAAAGGCGTGTATTGCTATGACTATATAGACTCCTGGGAACGATATGCAGAAACTCAGTTACCAGATCGCTCAAATTTTTATAATAAACTCACATCCGATACAGTGTCTACTGACGATTACAATCACGCTTTAAAGATGTGGGCTATATTTGGTATTAAGAATTTAGGCGAATATACTGATTTATATTTGAAATGTGATGTCTTACTATTGTGCGATGTATTTGAGAAATTCCGATCTATGAGTTTATGTCACTATGAGCTTGACCCTTGTCATTACGTTTCATCACCATCATTAAGCTGGGACGCCATGCTCTTGTTAACTAAAGTAGAATTAGATTTAATATCTGATATAGAAATATATCAAATGCTAGAAAAGGGTATTAGAGGAGGTCTTGCCCAATGTTCGCTGCGATATGCAAAGGCTAATAATAAATATTTGCCAGACTATAACGAAAAAGAACCCGATACATTTTTAGTTTACTTAGATTGTGTCAATTTGTATGGGCATGCTATGACACAAAGACTTCCCACAGGAAATTTTAGGTTTTTAACAAAATCTGAAATAGCTTTATTTGAAATTGCATCTGTTACTGCTGATAGTGATGAAGGGTACATACTTGAAGTTGATATTCATTATCCGCCTGATATACATGACGAACATTCTGATTTGCCATTTGCACCAGAAAAAATGCCCGTTCCTGTTCCATGTGATGACAAAAACACAAAACTAATTGCTAATCTGTATGATAAATATAGATATGTCATTCACTATGTTCATTTACAAGAATGTTTAAAGAATGGTCTTATATTATTAAATATTCATAAAATTCTAGCATTTACTCAAAAAAATATCTTAGAACCATACATAAATCTTAATACAATACTTAGACAAAAAGCTAACTCAGTATTCGAAAGAGATTTTTTCAAGAAGCAAAATAATTCAATATTTGGTAAAACAATTGAAAACAAAAGGAAACAAGTAGATGTTAAATTAGTTAATGTGTGGAAAGATAACTTTAATAAGACCAATAAAATAAAAGGGGCAGAAAAATATGTGAGCGCCCCTAATTTTAAAAATATGGCTATTATTTCAGAGAACCTTGTTGCTATTCAATTAGAGCCTGCTAAAGTAGTTTTAGATCGACCAATATATATTGGTTTTACGATACTGGAGTTAGCAAAGCGTCATTTATATCAATTTCACTATTCTGTTATGAAGAAAATATACAAAAATGACATAAGCCTTTGTTATACTGATACTGATAGTCTCTTGTATTTAATACAAACTGATGATTTTTATAAAGACATGAAACAAAATATAAAATATTTTGATACAAGCAACTTTGAAGACAATAATATTTATGGTATTCCAAAAGTGAATAAACAAATACCTGGCTATTTTAAAGATGAGATGGGTGGTGATATCATTACAGAGTTTATTGGTTTGAGGGCTAAATTATACTGTTTAAATAGTTTAAATAATACAATTAAAAAAGCTAAAGGAGTTAAAAAACCTATTTCTAATAGGCTCACAATTGAAAAATATAAAAATACTTTGAATAATGATATAAATTTCAGAGATACTATGTATGTCATTCGATCCAAAAATCACAAGTTGTATACACAGAAAATTAATAAATTAGTACTCAACGGAAATGATGACAAACGTCAAATTAAAAGAAATATAATTTATACTGTACCTTGGGGTCATTATCGTACTATGTTTTAAGCTATAATTGTGACTGTATTTACTATCTTTTCTGTTTATAATGTTACAGTAATTTAAAGCTAAAATTGTGAATCTACCTAATTTTAGAATCTACCATTGTTTATGTTAAAATAATTTAAAGTTATAATTGTGACTATGTATCTACATACCTACCTAATTTTAGTATCTACCATGTATTTACTTTATGTTTATAATGTTACAATAATTTAGAGCTATAATTGTGACTATGTATCTACCCATGTATTTACTTTGTTTAATGCATAAATAAAAAAATCTTATGAATCATAATGTTTCTTGTTTCATTTTTGTATTTGTGTAATAAATATAATTTGCCTAAGTACCTATAACCTGAGTCTGAGTTCAATTCTCAGCTCAAATACATGTTTAATACAAATGGTTACCTTGCTGTCTTAGTCCATTAGTGATTTATGACCGCATAGTGTGGCAACAGACCAGCTTTCACAGGATCTTGGAATGGCAGCGGTAATTTTTAACTCTCTATTAACTAGTTAACTAGTAAATTCTGTGTGGAGAACCTAAAGCATAAAGAAAATAACTAAACTTAAATAAATAGACTGGGATTTGATGTCTCAAGTACTCTAATATATTTGACTATGCAGAAGATTGTTGTGAGTAGAAGTGTAGCGGCTTTGTGAGCTTTCTTTTTATACACATTGTTTTCACAAGAATAAAGCATTGTGGTTCAGTATTTTACTGTTATATTAAAATAATATAGACACATAAGTTAAAGAAATCAGTCCCATAGCTAAATATCAGTTTTTTTTTAGTATTGGGTTTAATTAATATAAAAATATAAGCAGGAATTATAATCTTAGTAGTTATATAATAGTAGGAGGTAGTTTAATAGTTTATGCACACTTGCCATGCTAGATTTGCTGCACATATTTCAATACAACAATGAAGACTTGGAAATGTAGTTACGGCGTTAACGTTCAAGACTGGGCAACACTGAAAACCAGTAATAAGATGGGTCGTCATGCTCATCCTATGAATGCTGAGTACCTTGCCCTATTTTGTAGGCACATCGTACAACTTTCGTATTTTTCTTTGTGTTTTTATTTGGTTGGCATAGTAAAATAGAGATTTTGCGACATATTTTTGTTTTAAAGTGACAGTGACAAATGACATGTCACATGTTAAGTCACCTAGCGCTACGTCATGAAAATGTTTGTCAATGCGGAATTGCGGACTCTGACCTCCAGCCTTTTGCGCCTATACTTTATCTAAATATTTTTGTTTGTAGTTAATTAGTAATTTCGAAAAGGATAATTTATTTAATATTCCAAAAGCTAATTAAAATACCTGATTATTTAAAAGATAAATTAGGTGGTGAAATTATAACGGAATTTGTAGGTTTAGGCGCAAAATTATACAACAACATTTTGAGTAAAACAAATGTTTTGGTTAATATTAAATTTATTGTAAAAAACAAAATACTTGTAAGCTTCTTGTATTTAAGTTTGCTTGTAAGATGTACAGTAAAATATTATATTGTTAGTGTAAAAATATTTTTATTTACAACATGTGTCACTGACCTAATAACAAGCATAAATATAATAAAATTGTTAGTTAGGTTAATAATTTTTTATTTTTTACTATGTACTTACAATATATTTACTGGGTTGAGTATTCATTATAATAAAGGTATTATATAATCTTATATATTTTAAAAATTTATTGTTCCAATATGAAATAAACAGATTTTTTTAAAATAATATAATTTATCATGACAATAATAATAAGTAGATTACAGTATTTAATAAAAGATTACACATTATGTCTGCTTAACTTTTTGACTATTTTACTAACTAAATGTTCAGTCTCATTCATGACGTCATCGTAATCACTAGTCACTAAATATTGCACACTCACACCCGCGCTGTCAGGATCAAGGTTTATTTTATCCATATTACTATTGTCCAAATTATGTATGTATATTTGTATTAAATTACGAACTTGACCCGGCTCCTTACGCATAACAAAAGAGGTATTTTTAAAACATTTTGATTTAATTTTTTTCTTCTTTATTGCTTCTTGTTCCTCTGCTTTTTGTTTTTTATATTCTTCGCGAGATTTGGCTGCTACTTCTGCATACCAGCTTTCTCTATCCTGAGCATAATAAAAAGGATTGGTGATTGGGTCCGCATCTCCTATTAAATTCTGAAAAAAAAAAAAAAAAAAAAACAGTCATTCAATAAATAAATAACACAAGTAATATGAAAAATGGATTTAAGTAAGTTAAGATAAACGCAATATTTAATTACCTCACGTAAATTATCTGCGATATCTATAGAGGGGCTGTAGGACGGTGCCAGAGACATGATTCTGTAAATAAATTAATATTAATTATTAAACACTTATTGAAAGTAAAAAAAAAATGCATGGCATTAAAATAAAATAGAAAAAAAAAAAAACAAAACTTACCAGGCAATTGTAGTTTAATTGACAAACAAGAGGTCCAGCTTATGGCAAATACTGCAATGAAATGAAGCGACTACCTACCTAACTTAGATGTGGATTATTTTAAACAGTGGCATTTGATATTGAGTAATGCGAGAATGCAATATTTTCATTAATGATTTCAATAATTAAACGAACCTGTCTTAACCTGTAGAAACGCGATAAATGAATATTCTTTGTCATGTCATGTTTCATATAATATTTTTGCTGACGATTTCAATAATGAAATAAATCTGTCTAAACCTGTAGAAACGCGTTAGTTGAATAGTCATGTCTAATATGATATTATTATTTATATGCATATTGTGCACATGCTTAATTTGATTTAATATGTTTATTACGAGTAATTACATACTTACTTATGTTAATAAAACTTATCTAAACATGTAGGTACAGAAATAGTAACAAAATGTCATGTTATGTTTTACATAATTTCCCCTTTTTAGTATAAAAAGTGAACACAAAAACGTATGTTAGCCATTCAACATAATCATTGACAAGATGAAGTTGGTTAAGCAACCCATATCTCTGAAAGTTAGCGGTATACAATTTAATGAACCTTCTCGCCAAATCAGACATAGTGCTTTATTACCAAATACAATTCGTTGTATAATATGTGGTCCGTCGAACTGTGGTAAAACAAACGTTATGATCAGCTTACTGTTACATAAAAATGGATTGAAATTTAAAAATCTTTATCTTTACTCCAAAACTTCTTTTCAGCCAAAATATCGATTCTTGAGCGAGGTATTAAAAAGAGTTCCTCAGATTAACTTCTATGAATTAAAAGATGATAAAGATGTTATAGCTCCGAGTGAAGCTTTGACTAACTCTGTATTTATTTTTGATGATGTTGCATGTGAAAATCAAGTTAATATCCGTAATTATTTTTGTATGGGCAGACATAAACAAATAGATTGTTTTTATTTATCTCAAACCTATTCTAAAATTCCGAAACAATTGTTACGTGACAATGTTAATTTTCTTATATTATTTAAACAAGATGATACGAATTTAAAACATGTTTACGATGAACATGTCGGCTCCGATCTACAATGGAAACAGTTTAAAGATATCTGTAAAACCATTTGGAGTAACCCATATAATTTCGTACTTATTAATAAAGAATCGCCCGTAAATAATGGAAGGTACAGACAGAATTTTGATACATTTTTGAAATTTGACTGAATTTATATATAATAAATAACATGAATAACAAATTCAGTATTAGATCTTCATTCCCTGAACACAGTTGTTTTAATATAAATATGGAGAAAAATATTAAAATTGAATTAATGAAGTCTGTGAACTCAATAAAGAACAAAATAAAACAAATGAAGAACCAGGAACACTCGATGAATTTATCACTCGATAAAGTCCTAAAACCTGTAACAGATCCCCTTAAGTCTTTAGTTGACGCGAATTTACCTGCGGAAAAAAATAAAAATGTAGAAAATAAAACACTACTTAATTTGGAAGGCATTGAGTCCGATGATATAAATACTAGTTCATCGAGTAAATTTGAAGAATGTTACAGTCCAGATCTGGATTCTACTCAATTCATTGAAAGCCCTAAAAAGGAATCGCTAGATGAAATATCATTAGAGGGAGAAGATATCTGTGGTATATATGATGACCTTAATATACCGTTTGGAATTAGAAGTAAAAACAAGACTTACATGATGGGTAACTCAGTAGTATCATTTTCTAGTTTGAATAATGATAAGAACGTTTTAGTTAAAATCGATGACAAAGTTTACAACTTTACATTAGGTTTGAAAGAACTTTTATTTAAAAGAAAGCCTGATTTAAAATTAATATCAAATGAAGATAAGCGGATCTACAAAGATATGCTACATTATACAAATGCTCATAGAAGAAATTTTAGCCCCAGAGGTCAGATAAAGTCAAGTAAAGGTAAAAAATATCGGGAAATAATTAAACCCTTGTTTTCGGAAACGTCTGACAGTAAACCTAAATCAAAACTTGGAGGAAACTTACCAAAACTAAAAAAATTTAAAAACAACACTGATTTAGTATACTGGGATGATCCCAATGAATTGATTGAGAGATTAAAATTATTAATGGCTTCAAGAGACGCTGGCAATACAAATCATGATAATGAAATATTATCTATCATTGAAGAACTAAAAGAAGCTAATATAATAAAGGAATAAATAGGAACAGCAATAGACATTTAATTCAGTTTAACATACTTAACAATCACGATCATTACCAAAATTTGTTATTAAATCAATCTGAGCTAAAAGACAAAAATATAAATTTGAACGAAAAATCATCATGATCAAAGCCGATGTGGTAAATGAGCTTCATAAAAATGCCAGGATAAATTTTCCTCGACGAAAAGTTATTATGAAAGATATAGACGATCTATGGCAGGCGGACTTAATTGATATGCAATCTATTTCTAAAGAAAATAAAAGCTTTAGATTTATCCTCGCTGTTATTGACACATTTTCTAAATATGCTTGGACCTTTCCTCTCAAAAGTAAAAACAAAGAGATTGTATGTAATACTTTTAAGATATTATTGGATAGAGGCCGTGTCCCTAAAAATATTCAAACTGATAATGGGACAGAGTTTTATAATAATAGATTTCAAAATCTAATGCAATCTTATAATATTAATCATTACTCAACATTCTCATCAAAAAAAGCTTCAATAGTCGAGCGATTTATTAGGACATTGAAATCTAAATTGTACAAAGAATTCAGTTTGAAAGGCAATTATAATTGGATAAATAATACCCTCAATAATGTTATTCATAAATACAATCACACATACCATAGAACGATTGATGAAATCCCTGCGAATGTGAATAATATAAATAAAAAACGTATATTAGAACGTTATGCAAGTTTAGTAAAAAAAGTTAGTGTAAAAGTAAGATATAAAGTGGGTGATTATGTACGTATCAGTAAGTACAAAGGAACATTTGAAAAAGGATATACACCTAACTGGTCAACAGAAATATTTAAAATTCGAGAAATACGTAATACAATTCCTATCACCTATTTAATTGAAGATACTATTAGAGGTCAGCCTATTTTAGGAGCATTTTATGTGCAAGAACTTCAAAAGACTAAACATCCTAATGTGTATCTAGTCGAAAAAGTTCTTAAAAAGAGAGGAAACAGAGTTTTAGTAAAATGGTTAGGTTTATCTTCTGCAGAAAATAGTTGGATAGATAAGTCAAATGCGCTATAAGAAACAAATTAAATAGATTATTGCAAAATAATGTCTGATTCCATTATTTATACTTATAAACTTAGATAACTGTCAATTGTTTATTCAACGCATTATATTTATAAAGTGTTTAATTTATTTTTAAACAGTCTTATTATGGGCACTGGAGAGAGTAGTCTTCTCAATTGGCTTATAAACCATTTACCATTTGAATTACATTTGCCGGGATACAATTACTGTGGTCCAGGTACAAAATTAATTAGGAGACTTGCGCGTGGTGATAAAGGTATCAACAAATTAGACGAATATTGTAAAGAACACGATATTGCATATCACAAATCTTCGAACTTAAAAGATCGCCATAAGGCTGATTTGATTTTGTTTAAAATGGCGAAAAAACGTATAGTTGCAGCTGATGCAGGTACAGGAGAAAAAATTGCAGCGCGTCTAGTGAGCAATATTATGACAAGCAAAATTAAAACTGGTACTGGCCTAAAAACTTACAGCCAAAAATCTTCATGCAAAAGGACTTCTGGAAAAGGACTTAAAAATAAATTTAAAAATGTTCTTACTGTCGCGAAAAAACGAATGAAAAAATTAAAACCAAAATGCAAGAAAGGGGCAATAAAACTAGCTATGGCTGCTGCCAGAGAATTAGTTGAAGATTCTTCTATTAAACTTCCCCGCGTTATTCCTATACCAAAAACGGGTGGAGTTTTGCCTTTGATTCCTATTTTTGCTGGATTATCCGCAGCGGGAGCCATAGCAGGCGGGGCGGCTGGTATAGCTAAAACTATAAATGAATTCAAGATGGCTAAAAAGCTATATGATGAATCGAAGAGACACAATGAAAAAATGGAAGCCCTTTGTATTGGAAATGGATTACATGTTAAGCCACATAAAAATGGTCTGGGAATTTTCGTATCAAAAGAAAAAAACTAAAGTATCGGCTACCCAATCGAGCCTTGACTAATTTTGACATTGTAAAATATGGAAATAATATTCCTTATTTTAGAGGTGTCTTTATGAGAGACGAACTTCCTACACACCCTTTTAAATATGAATGTGGTATTATTAATTTAGATATTTCTAAAAACCCCGGCTCTCATTGGGTAGCCTATGCAAAATGCAAAGATTATATCGAATATTTTGATAGTTATGGAAATCTTAAGCCTCCAAAAGAATTAATAAAATATTTAGGCTCTAAAATTCACTACAATTATGAAAATGTACAAGGCAATCATCCTTTCCATTGCGGACATCTTTGTTTAAACTTTTTAAGATTTTTTTGGATTAATCATGGAATAAAATAAACAGAATTTAAGAAAAGAGTTCAGTATGCAAGTATGTCTACTACAGTAACTATCTCCGGCAATAAATCAGAATTAGAATCATATTTTCAACCACCTCTGAGTTTATCTGGAAAATATGAGTGTGGATTATTATACTTTTCAATACTGAACTCAACATCAGGTCGTCGTTTTAGTAACAATACCTCATCTGTTATCAGAATTGAATGTGATTTGATATACGGTTCCTATACCAACGGATTACCAACTCACATTATTCACGAATTTGTGCCTAATACCGTTGTAGACGACCAATATATAGAAACGCCTCAGAACGTTATTTATTTTCCGGTAAACAAAAATACAATTTCATCTATATCTATTAAAGTTGTCGATCAGTTTGGTTACAGTATTAACTTCGTAGAACATATTCAACTGCGTCTTCATTTAAGAAAAATAAAATGATACAATATAATATAAACCCTTCAGTCAAAGTAAAACGTCTTATTTCTTCTACAACCACTAATACGCGTAGACGTAAGAAAAAAGTGAGGAAGTTGACTAAAGCAAATATAGATTTTCTTAAAGCTTTAGGTTTTAAAGTATGAATATACTACAGATTAATGATTTACCGCATTTCGATTCTTCAATCGAAAGTTATGAAGTCCATTCTTACAATCCCTACAATAACTGCTTCAGAGAAAATGACGAAATCAGAATTCCCATACACCAGCAAGATATATACGTGTTACCATCAGCCAGTTCAATTTACATCGAAGGTCAAGCAAAATTCTTCGGTAAAGATGGAAAGCCGATTGAAAAAATTGTTACATTTAGTAATAACTATATTTTGTTCTTGTTTCAAGACATCAGGTACGAAATGAATGGTATAGAAATAGATCGTATAAAAAATTCCGGCATAACGTCCACAATAAAATCTTATATCTCATTAAATGAAGCAGAAAATAAAGTGGCTGCCTTATGGGGCTGGAATTCAAACGGTATTAAAAATGATGGCCATTTTAGTGCTGTAATACCTTTAAATAAGATTTTAGGGTTTGCGGAAGACTATAAAAAAATTGTAATAAACTGCAAACATGAACTTATATTGAATAGAAGTAACTCCAATTTAAATAGTGTTATACTTGCTGATGATATTGCTTATTGCAAAATAGATATAGAAAGGCTTCAATGGAGAGTACCACATATAAAAGTGTCAGATCGAGAAAGACTGGCTCTTTTAAAATTACTAGAAAAGGATAAGCCTATTCAAATGGCATTTAGAAATTGGGATTTGTATGAGTACCCTTTGCTTCCTAAAACTACAAAGCATTCGTGGGCAGTTAAAACTGCGTCACAATTAGAGAAACCTAGATATGTAATTTTCTGCTTACAAACTAATAGAAAAAATAATAAACTCAATGACAGTTCGCGATTTGATCATTGTGAAGTTACAAATGTCACTCTCTTTTTGAATTCACAATATTATCCATATGAACTTTTGAGCTTAAAGTTTTCTGAGAACAAATACAGTATATTATACGAAATGTATGCCAAATTCCGTCAGTCGTATTACAACAGTCCAGCAGACCCATTGCTTAGTCTAAAGGACTTTAAAGAAAAGGCTCCTCTTTTTATATTAGATTGTTCAAGGCAAAACGATAGTCTAAAATCAGGTCCAGTCGATGTTCGATTAGAAATTGAATGTTCAACTTCAATACCAGATAATACTGCCGCATATTGTTTGATTATCAACGATCGTCTGGTGGAATATAAGCCTTTGAGTAATATAGTGCGAAGATTATCATGACTGCTATTGTAGACATTCAAGGTTTCAAAACAGAAGCAAATGAGTTTATAATAAAAGAAATTGCTATATGGTGTGATAACAAAATACAAGTGTTCTTAATTAAGCCACCATTTCCCTATTACAACTTGACAAAATCAGAAAGACGTCAAGTAAGCTGGATCGAGCGCAACAGAAAAATACATTGGGGTGAAGGATTTATTCCTTATTCTAATTGCCTATGTTTACTTGAAGATCTGTTAAGAAATAAATGTGTTTACACTAAAGGTTTAGAAAAAGTGTCATGGTTGCAAGTTATGTCGAATAATAATAATGTTATTAATTTAGAAGATAAAAACTGTCCTAATTTGTTAAGCTTGTATGAGCAATATAAAGATTCTGAAACCGTTTACAGTTGTATATATCATGACTCAATATGTTCTTTAAAAAATGTTTTATGTTTAAAAAAATGGTGTTTCGATAATAAACTTTTTAATTAAGTGGTTTTTTTTTTCTTATTTTGTTTGCTCAAAATTTCCCTGTTCCTCAACCTTAGTCTTAAAAAACTTTCGCAAGCATTTACGTACGTAATTAGCAAGATTAAAAATTTGAAATATCAGTTTTCTAAATAAAATACAAGCTTCGACTTACTTGCTGAATAACATGACATTGAGAATTGGAGATCGTGTACAGGTATTGATAGTAGAAAAGCGATTATGCGGGCTTCATATTGTAGAAATAATTAATCACGAGCAGTATAATGCAATCCTAATACCTTGCTCTAGAGATAACGGCAAATGCTCTAAAATTCGCTTTAAAGGGATTAAGCTATGGGCTCGAATAATCCAGCATCAAATCTACAACAATCTTGTAGATTTGATAGAAGAAACCTAATACATAGGAACAGGCTGTGCATAACAGCTTGAGTTGCTGCGATTAAGCTGTTCATAAACCGGTTCCTATTAAGTTGAAAAGATGAGCAGTTAAGAGAATCATCGATCATGATAGTGTGATATTGGAGCGCTCTGCATTGCATGTGTAGAAAATTGGGGGTTCTGGATCATATTGAATGTGAGGAAAATTGGGGGTTCTGGATCATATTGCATGTGTAGAAAATTGGGGGTTCTGGATCATGTTCTATGTGTGGAGAATTGGGGGTTCTGGATCACGCACCGAGCGAAGCGAGGAAGTGATCCAGAACCCCCAATTATACCCTACTTATAGGTAAACAGCATTACGTTGGTGAATCAGGAGCGGTTTGGCCCGACGACAAATCGGGGTATAAATCAGGAGAGGATGCGGCACTTCACCCCGCCCTCCCCTCCACCGGTACATTACACCCCTTTAATGATTCATGTTTTGTATAAACTTAATTAGAGCAATGCATGCGATCTTTGCAGTTGTATATGCTTTACGAGGCATTCGTGAGATTAAACGGAATTAGTGAGATAAATATAACTGAGTTTGTGTTACAAATGTTAGTGAGGGGTCTGTTTTTCAAGATAATTGTGATTTAGATTTTGTTTTCGGTGATAATGAGCAAGAATTTCATATTCGGAGAACAAAAGGACACAGTTCCTTTTAATGAAAACACTCTTTGCATTTGTTTGCCTAATATATATATACGTGTTACTGCCACAAAATGGAATTGAAGCCCAGGAACATGAGCAGCGAGCGTTGGCGCTGGGCATGATAAGCGACAAGGTAAAACTTATTGCGTTTCAATACATTTGTCCGTGTCGATAAACGCTCTCGCCCGCTACTCATCTTTGTAACCATTACTAATTGTAATTATATTACTAGAAATTTACAAATATTCTCTTTCTTTTTTTTCTCTATTTCTCATCAAGCGCAGCTCTATGCAAATTTCTGAGTTACAAAATTAACTAAAACATAGTAGATAGCTACTACACTCTCTCTGCCTTAACAGTAATTCTCCGAAGTCTACTGACTTAGCAACAGTCCTTTCGCTATTGTTGCTAACGAATTGGTAATTTTAACTTTCATTCCAATATATCCCGTTAAATAAAGTCATAACCTATTCAATAACTTACATACTGTATTTATAAATTATAAAGATTACTATTGTACTGGACGGTATTATGCAAATCCGGTGTGAAAACTCAAATTAAAGGCTTAGTGGTGTGATCAGAAAACGCGTCCGGGGCTAAAAAATGAGTGCATTCGCAGTATTAGCTGTTTATCTCTGCCCGCAGTTGGAGGACGGTATACCACAGTAGTGCATAGCATTTAATTATTTTTTAAATTGTGAGTGCGTTATTATGTCTGCAGTATATTACAGGATCCAAATTGAACAGCTGTGCAAAGCAGCAAAAGATATCACTAAAAATACCGATGATATTGAGTGTTTGCAGCGTTCAAGTGAGCACCGACCGTCGTTTACATACTTTGTGAATTTAGGTTTTGGAACGAAGTTCCTTATCGCGCGTTGTGAAAGGGGGCTAGACGGAAAAAAAATCTCACGGAAAGTTGTAACGACACTTTTTGACACACACAAGCCGTGCGGCGTGCGCGTAAGATATGAACATCTAATTTGACAAAGAAGTCATCTGTCGATTTGGTCTAGAGGCATAAATTCAGTACACAGTATTGGTGACAATTGTGTAGTTGTGGGTTCGAGCCTTCAGTATACAATCGTCTTTTTGTAAGTTATTTTCGTTTCGTCTTTCTATTTCGCATTGAACAGTGTGGTGTTGCGAAGATTATAAAAAATATAATAATAATAAGATAAGAACTTCGTTCCATCCGGGTGTCCCTTGACACCTCTCAAGTTTTTTTTTTTTTAAATATTCGTCGCTGCCACAATATTTTTTTAGAGAGAGTTAAGGCATGCTCACTGCTGATAATCAGATAAAACAAATTTTGTATAACATTTTATTGATTTATAAACATGCATGGTAGCTTGTCTACCGAAAAGTGTTTCTGGCTATTTTTTTCATAACCCTCTTGATAGCCAAATAAATTTCGTTTCAACTGATAGTTTTCAATATAGAGATTACGTTTTGGTAGGTTTGCCAACTTTTTTATGTTCATGGCTAGGTATGAAAGGGTAAGTCAATATATGTACCGGTCTGATAACCATTGAAAATTGGTATCGAAAGAAAGATAACTTAATTATGAATATAATCGCATAGGCTTGCCTGCAAGACTCTGTTCATGCAATATTACTGCCATGCCTTGAAAGATTTCAAATCGAAAAAAAAATGTCGTGTTAGGTCGTGTTAATAAATCGATAAAATTTGATAAATAATATGTTTCATCTGGTTATCAGATGGGTTCAATGTTTCACGTCTCCTCTACTAACACTAGGCAAATGGGTTGACCGAAATAAGTATGCGAATAAAGTTGACCGTCTTTCACATTAGAACATAATAGTTAATAATAATAATTTATATGGTTTTAAAAATGTAAAAAATAAGTTTATAACATTAATAAAGTGTAATAATAATAATATCTTGGGACAACTCACACAACGTCATCTCATTCCAAACTAAGCAGAGCTTGTACTATGGAAACCAGACAACTGATAAACATACTTATATATATATTTCTAAATACATACGTATTATAGACAAATAATACCCAGACACGGAATAATCTATCGTGCTCGTCACACAAAGTTTTATCCTGGGTGGGGACCGAACCAACGACCTACGGCTTAGCAGTCAGGGTCACTAACCACTAGACCAACAGGCCAGTCAAAATGTTTGTGACCTGGTGTAACTAAGAGTCTAGAAGTACCCAAAACGTTGTTCGGGCAAGGAAATGCCTATACACATAATTATTAAAAAAAATAATGAATGAAAATAAAGAGGCGAGTAAGTCGCGAGTCTGTTCGTAAGTGTCACGCAGCATCAGCGCTACTCAAGTTATTGTTCCGCAAAGATCTAAGCATCACTGCACCGCGCTCTGAAAGTTTCGCTCGTAAGTCTAATTTACCCAGTAATTAAATTAAGCTACAGTAACCTTTAACAACACAGTAATGTGATTGCAAGTAATGAAATTTTACGGCAGAGTAAGTGACATTGCGGTGGTAGGTACCTTCCAGTATGGCTATACCACCGAAGTGTATGTTCTCTACTTAAGACAATCTCTTTGTATAAACAATATTGCCGGCCGTATGCCTTATTAATTTTCGCCTTTCACCACCATTTTTTCAGCTCATACAATTTTAATCCTATCTCATCTAGCGCGAACATAAATATATAAGTTCAGCATTTTTCCTACTAATATTTCTCTCGTGAACTATGCATGCGGCTTGTGAAAAATGAAGGTTCTGAAAGCATTGTACAGGGCACGACACGACATGGAGACAAACAAGGTAGAAAAGACTAAAAGGTACAATCTGCTAAACAAGTATTTTAGTAACCACCTTAGCCACTTGTTAGGCACATAATGGAGTTATGTTTTTAACCGACTTCAATGTTTGAAGTTTGTTTGTTACTTTTTATGTATGTTCAGTATGCTTGAACATACATTAAAAAAACAAACAAACATTCATAAAGTTTGTCATTCAAAGCGGCGCGCGGCGGTAGCCTAATGGCTAAGGCATCGGTCTCGCAATCGTGAGGTCGTGGATTCGAATCCCACTCCTAACACAAGCCATAGAGCTTAGCTGGAGGGGTTAACTGGATTGCTAGTAATGTGTAACCAATCAACACAATCCCACATTGCTAGTTATCTTTTAAATAACAAATAAAAAAAAAATTAAAGACGGATTTTCAAAATTATTGTTTTGTTAATAAAAGTATTATTATGAATTCATAAAAATGCTTTTGTGAAAAAAAACATCTAACTGACTTAAATCACGGTTGATTTGTTTCGTTGTCTGTCTCCGAAAGTCATTATCAGATCTTTATGGAATTTGTATGAGACCATTTCGGATTAAATCTCTTTCGAACGAAGATTAAAGCAATATTGCTTTAATATTTATTTTGTTGCTTTATATATCATCATCACACACTGACCTAAGTGCTAGCACACTGGACTGGCTACCTCGCATAAAGCGACAGCAATTTTTTATGCCGAATAGAATGACCGTTTCGTAAACATTTTTGACACGTGTATAACAAATGGCCGTTGATGTTATCCTTGTAACACAAGTATAGACTTCCATTTGATTTGTCAAATGACCGGCCAAATGTCAAAATTAAATGAAAGCCTTATTGTTGTCAACATTCTCTAGTAAAAAAAGTAAAAAATAAAATAATATCTGGCACTAGTCGCTTGTCCAGCGTACTAGTACCAGATATGAGTGCCATCACACCTCATTGGCAGTCATGTACGTGGAGTCTCTGCTTACAGTAACTCATTTCTGAACTTTACAGTAATAATGTCGGTCTCGCAATCGTGAGGTCGCGGGTTCGAATCCTACCCATTACACTACCGACGTGAACCCACTCCTAACACAATCCTTTGAGCTTAGCTGGAGGGGTTAACAAGATTGCTAGTAATGTGGGACTCGTTGCTCGTTATAATTGCTACTTACCTTTATTTTTTTTTTCAATTAAAAAAATGTTATTTAGAACTGAAATACCTATATAAAAATAGTTCAGTGTTTTTATATAGATATTAGAAAACAGAGACACAAAATGCTAAAATGCCCACCAGATCATAGCTATGCTGCTTTATTCAGCGCTGACTATGATGATCACACACTGCCTGCACAAGATGTTTGCAGGGTCAACAAATCGTGCCGTTCCCGTCCCGTCGCCTTTAAAGTATCCGGTATTTATGATGCAGTATGAGTAGTGCACATGGCGTCGGCGGTCGTGTGATTAATAGTCGAATTACCCGCGCCGACACCCTGTGTTCTTCGTTTATGTCCGTCGTCGTTGTTGACTGTATTATCTACGTAGGTGCATAAAGGCTAAGCTGAATATATTGCGTACAAGATAGGTGTTGAAAAATCAGCATTGTGCTGCTATGGTGTAGTATACGTAGCTGGTCAACTGGTTGCCGCATTGGTATTGGGGCTATCTTTTTTCTGTCAATGAATATTCCATCTCTTCATTGCTCTTAAGGACATCCGCGCATAAAACAAATATTTTTTTGTAATTAATGATTGGTTAGAAAAAAATATTCAGATTTTATACCATCGGAGAGTGAAAGTTATTAGAGAATGCACTTAAGTTTGGGCAATTTGCTTGTGTCTTCTGTGTAAGTACATTTTAATTAGGATGGTCCAAATTTTCAGTCGTTTTGAAGATACTTATCTTTTTTTAAGGTTTTAAACGTGCTAGCTAGCTTATTACCAACGTAAACCCACCTTCACGTTCTTTGAACCACCTACCCAATGAACTATACTATTTATCTATAGAAAGCAATTAACCACAGGTTACCTCAAGTGGGTGGCGTTGCCTTATCAGCTCTCAAAAATTGTAGCCACAGGCAGACTAAGAAATACTGAATGCATACATGCACCTAATGGTAAATTTATTCTAGCGGAAGTAGTATGTTAGTAGGAAGAAAAAATTATAATGTTTACCTATTAATTTTGCATCCCTTTATTATGAAAAAATACGGTTAAATAATGATTTGGTATTGTGAATGGCACACATCTATATTTACGTACATGTCGTAGAACAGGCATAGAACTAAAGCATAGATCCTAATGTTTCTATGTGCGTATTTTGAATTAAAATATGAGAGCTGTACAGAACCCAGAGATTTACCACTATTCACTGTAATTCCAATTCCTGATACAGTAGTGAGTGCCAGCATTAGTAGGCTGTAAGATACGTATCTTGGAGCCTACTATAAGGTGCACCACAACGATGGCTTCTTTGTGATATATTAACCTCTGCCACTAAAAATAATATATGCACGATCAATAAACAATCGTGTTCATCTCGCAGAGATTTAATTATTTTATTCTGGATGGGAATCGGGTCTACAATCAATAGCTCAGCAGTCAGGGTAAATAACTACAGCCAGCCAGTCTATTTATCAACGAGTCATACGTCTCTGTCCCTATAAGAGTTCGCAAACGACTTTGCACATTACCTAGTTTTAGCAACCGGTTTCAAAGAACATTATTGCAGGTTTAATGCACTCTGATATTCACTAGTAATTCCATCCAACCACAAACCGAAGTACTTTTAACCACCAATATCGCGACCACAGTACCTATGGCTATTCACCACAAGCCACGTGGCCACACTCGGCCGATGTGGTCGCGATGACAAATCGCTGCATAAATCAGCCGCACCTGCACTCTGCGATCTGCTGTGTAGAATAACCTACTTGTGTATGGCTCAGCACGAGAATTTTACTCGACATCTCACAAACTGGAACGGTTGAGGTATCGAACTTGGAATCATGAGGATGCGGGTTCAAATCCCATCCATTAACCCACTCCTAATACAAGCATTTTAACTTAACTAGAGAGGTTAGCTGGATTTCTAGCAATGTGGGACTTACAATCCCATATTGCTAGTAATTTAAAAATAATAAAAACTTAGCTATGTCTGGAAACATAGTCATCATAGAAAATAAGCAGGTGGATTACCAAGATTTTTTATTATTCCAAAGTTAATCTTTGTGTGATCCACAAATTGTTGTTTCGACTCTGGGTGTACTTTGTGTCCGTGAATTGAATGTTTGTAAAGTCAACACAGGGCTTGCCCTGCACAATTATATAAAAATAAAACTTGAGATTTTAAAAGAGTGGGCCATGAGTTTCTTGGCAGCTTCTTCTCATGAGCTTTACACTTGGAACTGCCGCCTAACCTCATTTTGTTTTTTTTTTTTCAAACAATCATAATTTAATATTTTTTTTAGTATGTATTGATTTGACGTTTTCAAATAATCATTAACCTGATTTTACGAAATAAAGATATTTGAGTTTGGGTTTAAAAGTTGACTGTAAAGTCGGTTTACGGACGATAATTTTACGTGATAACGTCATAAGATTTATTTCAAAATTGTGGGAAATAATATTATAATGGAGCATGAAAATGTTACACTTAGAAAAAAATCAAATGCGCTGACAAAAAACTCGGACTCATCAATGTTTGAGACTACAGTAAAAAGCTTACCAAATGACTCAATAGAAGATGAACGAATCACTATACTAACAGAACAAATTGATAAGTTGACCTCCAAGTTACAAAGTGCAGACCAAGAAATCGACAATCTGATGTGCGAAAATACGAGCTTAAGATCAAATTTAGATAAAACAAAGAGAGTTATAGAACTTTATAAAAAAATCGAAACCGAAGGTATTAAAAATTCTACTCCAAAATCGAGGCGCAAATCTACACTATATGGTCAAACATCAACACCCATAAAGTTAAAATGTCTAAAAAATAGATCTGTACCTAACTCTCCCATTGAGTCGTCAGGGTTGGGAAAACCATACTTGGCCACAATGTTGCACGAAAATCGGCCAACCACATCATTAGGTGATATTAAGTATAAGTGTTTCTTACCAATGACGAACGAAAAGCGTATCAATACGTCGACAAACCTCGATATGGGAACACTGGTTGACTGTGCTCCTATTAAACCGCTGATACCAGATTACAAATCGGATACAACGTCAAAGACTGACAAAGATACTGGCACACAAACGAAGACAAAACATCGAGTGTTTATTTTTTCTGACCAAACGGGATTTGGCATTAGACGGATACTACAAAACCTTCTAGGGAACAGCTTTATTGTTACGTCAATTATTAAACCCTACGCTCCAATTAATGAAATATTGTGCTCATGTGCTTCGATGTGTAAGGATTTTACCTACTCTGACTACGTGTTAATAATGGGAGGCTCTCAAGACAATAACCCTTTAGACTTACAGTCAAATTTATATTATGTTTTAAGCCAAATGAAACACACAAACGTTTTAGTAGGTAAAGTCTACTCTAATAAATACCTTAATAGGCACATGGTTAATAATCTCATAAGGCAAATATGTCTTGGGTATGGAAATTCAGTTTTTTTGTCTCTTGATTTAGTTTTACATGATAATTGGAATCCTAAGCATATTAATAAACTCCATGCTAGTCGTATAATCCATAAAGAAATTTTACGCTTGAAATACGCTGCTAACTATAATAACTATATAAACGGCATGGTAACACATACAGGTTTCAACACAACAATTACAACTAAGAATGTTTATGTGCAAACTGATAGTATAACTTTAGGTAATAATGACATAAATAATATACAAATTAATTTATCTGGGACTAATCTAGACAAGGCTGGCAAAGATAATTCTGAAACTTTTTTTCGCTCCTAAATCTTTAGCAATATTACATCAAAACATAAATGGTCTTATTAGTAAATCGGAAATGTTATGTGTTCATCTAAACGAAATGAAAAAGTATATTGATGTAATGTGTATCACCGAACATAACATGAAAATGGGCGACGAACTATATTTAAATATACCAAATATGAATTTAGCGGCATCGTATATGAGAAAGTCGAGACATGGGGGATCATGTATTATTGTAAACAACGGTATTAGGTACCGAACTGTTCATGAAATGAACAAACTTTCAACTGAAAACAAGTTTGAGTGCTCTGTGATAGAACTGATCAGTTTTGGTATCTATGTTGCCTGTATTTACAGACCGCCTAAACTCGACTCATCTTCTCTTGAATGTTTTTATGATAAAATGTACATTCTCTTGTCGTATCTGTGTAAAAATAAAAATAAGAAAGTTATATTATGTGGGGACTTCAACATAGATCTACGTCAAAAAAATAGAATTTCTTTAGAGTTTCAAAACATTATTTGGTCATTCAAATTGAAAGCAGAATTTCAGCATGCCACTCGATATATTAGTAACACATGCATTGACAATATACTACATAACTTACGGCAGTGTAAGAGTGAATCACTAGAACTCGCTATATCTGATCATTCTGCACAAATCATACGATGTCCTGTTAGCTCAAGCTCTCTGCTTGAACATTGGTTTTTACTTAAAAGGGATTTTTCATCAGTAAATAGATGTAAATTCAAAAATTATATAAAACAATTGAGTTTCTCGCAAGTGTACGTGGAGACTGAAGCAAATGAGGCATTCAACTGTTTTCTTAACTTATTTAAGCTGCTGTATGACTTATGCTTTCCCGTAATTAAAATTAAAATGTCACTCAAAGCTAAGCCAAAATGGATATCTAAGGGTATAAAGGTATGCAGCCAAAAGAAACGTGAATTACTTTGGAAGTATAGGAAAAACCCAACCACGTGTAATAAAATACAGTTTAAAACCTATACTACCAGGCTCAAGAAGGTAGTCAAACAAACCCAGAAGTCACAGAATGATCATTATATAAAAAATTATGAAAACAAATCAAAAGCGACTTGGAGGATTATAAATGGAGTAAAAAACAAACAGCCTAATCTAAATTTTACTGAAATTAAATTTAATGACAAATTGATAAATAATCCCAAATTAATATGTAATGCTTTTAATGACTACTATGTTGACATTGTAAATAATGAGAGTAATCTGAAGTTTATGAAAACTTCACCTGGTCAAGTATGTAATTCAATTTTTATGAGTCCTATATCATCTTTTGACATTCTTAATATAATCATGGATTTGAAAAATACAAAAAGCGCCGGTATTGATGGAATAACAACGTCTATAGTCAAAGATGTTGGTAACTTGATAGCACCTGTTATATCCTATTTAATTAACTTAAGCCTTGAACAGGGTGTCTTCCCTCATGAACTAAAAAAATCCATAATTAAACCAATTCATAAGAAGGGCGACACTCTCAACATAGGTAATTACAGACCGGTAGCACTGTTGCCTATATTTGCTAAATTATACGAAAAAGTTATCTATAATTCTATATATACCTTTTTTGAAAAGGAATCTGTCCTGATACCTGAACAATATGGCTTTAGGAAAAATAAAAACATAAACATGGCTACCTATGATTTTCTACGATCTGTTACTTCTAATATGGACAGAAGACAGCCGGCAGTGGGTCTTTTTATGGATATGACGAAAGCTTTTGACTATGTTAGGCATGATACTTTACTAATTAAACTTTCTTCTTATGGAATAAGGGGTAATGCTCATAAATTGATCTCGTCTTACTTATCTGACAGGGAGCAGGTCACGCAAATAACTACAGTAAGCACAATAACTAAAATGGAGGAAACATGTCAATCTAGTGTCAGAAAGGTTAAATACGGTGTACCCCAGGGAAGTGTGCTGGGACCACTGCTTTTTATTATATATATAAATGACATTTCAATTAATATTAATGACAAAATTACATTATTTGCCGATGATTGTACAGTATTATTCTCCGACTCAAAATTGACAACACTACAATCTACTATTAATAACACACTGACATGTATTATCCATTGGTTGACATTAAATAATTTAAAAATTAATTTAGACAAAACTAAACTTATTAATTTCAAGCAAAGGCCAGTAGTAAATAGAAATGACGATAGAATTAATATTAGTTACCAGGGGACACAAATTAAAGAATGTTCAAGCACTAAATTTCTAGGGTTACATTTGGATCAGAAATTGAACTGGAAGACACACGTTGAACATGTATGCAAAAAGATCAGCCAGTTTACGTATGGGTTGTACCGGCTGAAATACATAACGAGTAGAGACGCGCTCATAACTGCCTACCATGGATACATTTCCTCGACATTGCGTTATGGTATCATTTTTTGGGGGAACTCTGCTGACTGGCTCCTTGTGTTTAGAGCGCAGAAACGCTGTATTAGAACAATGTTCAATTTAAAGCCAAGAGACTCGTGCCGACCTTATTTTATTAAACATTGTCTACTAACTTTACCTTGCCTATACATTTACGAAAGCGCAATATTTGTGAAACAGAATATAAACCTATTCAGTAAAAGAGATCGACAACGTCACTTTGGTAAATTGTGTGTGGTACCGTGTAAAACAACGCTGATGCATAATAGCATATTTTGTAAAGCGCCACTAATATATAACAAACTTCCATCGTGCATTAAGAACATAGACAATAAGGTCAAATTTAAAAAGCAGCTTATTAATATGCTTACGGAAAAGTGTTACTACACCCTAAATGATTATTTTAATGATAGTATAGTTGACATGCCTTGATTTCGATAATTATATTGACTGTAAATCTGATTAATAATAATAATATTGTTTTGTAATTAATTTAAATAACTAACTATATAGGTACTAATTATTTGTGAACATTTGCACACCAAATAGGTTAAACATAGATTGCACTAATTATTGTAATTACTAACACCTTTTTGTACCTGTGTTTTTGCAAAATAAATATATATTGAATATATTGAAGAAAACATTGATGATATTGATATTGTAATAAATAACCATGCCTGTGAGAGCTATAGTGGACCCGGTCGCATGCGCGCACATGTGCCTGACGGCCTTAATACTTTAGCCTATCAGCAGGCAGAACATGACGGACCGTGACGAACTTGAACGTGACACTTTATCGTGCGTGCGTTTTTTTTTTAATTTACAATATGTATGTACCGTTTTGATAGATTACTTGTTGCCATTTTGCCGGTAGTGGCATAATACCATTGCTGTAAAAATCATTCGGAGGCATTAATAAATCTCGATGAACTTAGTGAAGTGCCTCCGACTGCATGAAATTATATGTAGGGGATCTTGTTTCCATCTTTTTTGTGTGCGTTTTAAATTTTTATATTTTTTTAAATTATTTAATACTTTTTAGTAGTTGTAGAATGTAACCGATGTAACATCTAACTTTTATCACAGCTATTGTCAAGTATTGAAAATTGAAAAAAGAATGATTGCTAACTAACTTTTTTAGTATTACAGTCATAAACCTACAGTTATACCTTTTTGCAATGCTTAAGAATAGCCCTTTAATTTGATACCCATATTGTAGTATTCAAAACAACTTTTTTTTCACCCCTGTTTATTTAGACATCTCACAGCCGCCATGTTTGTTTTTTTCAAACGTCACATCTAAGAACACTTGGGCGATCAAGACGAATCTAACGACGTCTTAATTGTATAAATCCGTTTTGTGGATCGTGAGATATCAGGTAATAACGAATTTGCATTAAGTTTCTCTCAGTGAGATCATGTAGTACTCAAATATCTATATTTTTCTTGTACCCAGACTTTTGTAAATGACGTAAAACTGTTTTGTGATCAACATGCCGTTCTTCAGTAATATCGTAACTACTAATATGTCGATCTTGCTCCACTTTTTCAAAGATGGCACTGATTTTATCCGTGACAGCCCGGCGTTCAGAGCAAGACTCATCCTTCACACTATAATTTCCAGACTTGAAACGCTTGAACCATGTGCTACTCTCGTGTTGATACCGCATTAGGTCCGTTAGGGTCAGTACATATCACTTTTTGTAATAAAACTTTAAAATTTACCGAATATCTTCGTAACATGCGTTCATTTTGCTTGCTTGAAAAACAATTGAAAAATGGCGGGAACTAGTTTTTATTTTATTTATTGCATCTTCAGAATGTCAACATTTGATTGTATTAAAACTAGCCAGTTACATTCACTACAACCAAATAGGTTTGATTACTAACGATACCTTTAAAATACGAAAATACTTATGCCCCTACCTAATAAGTCTAAACAAAAATAATTTGTCACGAACTGTTGCAAACACAAACACGAACCACAAGTCTTTGTGTTCGAAATATAATCAACAATTACTCGCTGCCATCGCACACAAAAACAAAATAAGTGAATACGAACTGAATACTTTATACAATTTTTATGAAACTGTGACGTCACAGGATGTTGTTATCGGTCTGCGGACGACGTATTCGGGATGGCATATGACAGTACTGCACAAGTTTTTGCGTTTGGTTTTTTGTAAAATTCTTCTGTCGTAAAATGCTGGAGTGAAGTGTGGGATAATGAATATGATGAAAATTTATCTTAAATTTTAATAAAGATGTCAGATGAAACAAAGTTAAAATATGTGTGGAGAATACTATGTCGTAACAACTTTTAGTTTATGGCAGATTCGTCCGTAACATAGATACCCAAGATAAAAGGTTCTAGCGACCTTACTCTTCTTACAAAGCACGTCTAACTTACAGTTTTCATAACTGTAAGTTAAACGTGCTTTGCCACGTCAATTTTGTCAATGGTCATTGTCGTAGTAAATAATTTAGTTGTATTTTTCAAACAGTATATTTGAGCGATAATAAAATTAAAATACGACTGCCCATGTACATTTTACAAACCCAAGAATTGTAATCCAAATATTTTATATACAAAAACGAAATAAAAAATAGGTTCCTTATTTAACTAGGTCCATAAATATGTCATATTACCTTAAATATGTCATATGACCATAAATATGTCATATGACCATAAATTTGTCAGTTACCATTGACGTAGAGACCAGGACTGTGCCATAACCACACACAATTGGCCACTGACACTGTCAAAGGCCGCACGAGGTTTTTCTCTCTTTCACGCTTTGCTGTCAATATTTACTTTTTAATTGAAAGGGATAGCGTGGTCCAGGTCTATACGTCAATGTCACATACTTATATGAAACCTTGTTTTTTTTTTGGCCGCCATTCGTTCATTCGCTCCAGGAGGACTATGGCTCGCACATTCTGTGCATCTGCCAGGTTCAAGTTTTATTTTCTTTATAT
Organism: Herminia tarsipennalis; assembly: GCA_945859575.2. NCBI lineage: Eukaryota > Metazoa > Arthropoda > Insecta > Lepidoptera > Erebidae > Herminia > Herminia tarsipennalis. The sequence continues at coordinate 21,479,514 of OX243851.2, read as the reverse complement.
TTTTGTAACATTTCAATGTTTTGATTTGCTTGAAAGCTTGTTTCGCCGTAGGATAGGATAGAGAACTATAGGTATATTAAAGTTATGGTAACGAATCACATTCAAAAATGAAAACTAAATTAACCGGAATTTAGGAAATGGAACAAGAGAGTATGACGATATGACAGTAGAATATTATTAGGATGTGGGTACAAAAATTAAACTTTCATTTTGAAATTTTGAATTCTGATCCGATCATAAGAAAACATTCATCGAATGTCGCACCCGACGCCGACGCCACCATATTGCTGTTTTTATTTTAATGTATAAAATTATTAGTCTTTAAATATAATGTTTTTTTAAGCTACCCTGACAATATCCTTTTCATCTAATCATGATTGGGATGAGCAAAGTCGCTGACGTTAAGTATATGGATTAACCTACATGCATTCTGAAAACATTTCTAGGGCATTAATGTAAAAACAAACCAATCGAAAAAGCAATTCAAAAAACATTCATACAAATAATTTTATCATTCATTCAAATGAATGATAAAGGCGAATGAATGTAAAAAGTTCGGACGCCACTGTCATGAGCGATTGTATTTCGTTTCGGATTTAACTGACGGCTAGCAATTTTCGCAAACGTATTCATTATCGTAATAAATGACATAAGTAGGTGACATTAAAGTAATAAAATGTTCGGCATTCCTGACTACAGTAATTAAGTCGAATGAAGTGAATTTTATGTGAATTGTGACGAAGTAAAACACTCAACTCCTTCATTAACAGATCGGATTACAAAATATGTTAAATTCCAACATTTGAATGATAGCAATTAGCTAATTTAATATATAATATGTATTAAATTTCTTTATATAGTATTGACTCCGCTTCACCCGGTAGCGTAGTACAATTTAATTCAAACAGCGTTCAACAGTTTTGGGTGATTGATTAACAAATTATGCTAATATCTAGTTTGACACGGGTAAACGGAACAAATTTCATATAATTTTTATGTTATTCATATTTCGAATGCGTTGTTGATTCTAGCAAACTCTAAGACGTACTGAAGTAAAATGAAGGAATTTGTTGAGTTTCGAAAAGGGGCGGAAAACTGAGTTATCATTATTTTTACTGCGAAAATATAAAATCAGTTAGGTCGACTCTTTGTGTAGATAAAGTGTAAAGAACCGGGCAAGTTCATCTCGGGCCACGCACAGTAGTCTCAAAAAAAAAATCGCATCCCCACTTTACATCTATGGGAGATACCCTCAAAATAAACGTTTTTCAAGATTTTATTCTTTCACTTTATCAGCGTAAGTGATGTGCGTATCCATGCAAAATTACAGCACTCTGAGCTAAGCTACGGACGGACAGACATGGCGAAACTATAAGGGATCTGTTTACCATTTTGACTACGGAACCCTAAA